>CM060407.1:1357500-2710000 GCA_030545235.1 Helianthus tuberosus
GAATTGGGGTGGTATCTTTGCAACATTTTTCAATCGATATACGCAAAAGAAATGGCGATACAGATATCCGATACGTGTGAAATTCCTGCATGAGCAACTGGCGGAGTGGTCTACAGTGTTATATGTAACCTGTTGGGGACAGAAGGAGCAAAAAAACTGTTTAAATCTAACATATGTTAGTGGAGTGGTAATAAAGAAGCTGCCTAACATGTGTTACCTGATAGACGTTTGTGATGTTGTTCCTTTTCTCCAAATGAGTGACGTCTAGCAAAAGAGTGGTTTTGCTGGACTCGGTTTGGTTTGTGATGTAGCATAAAAACTTCCCTTTAATTATCTCCTTTTGAACTTGCATGAAAACAGCGTTTGTGTAAATGGCGAACGCGTGCTGTTCTATCGCTAAATCAGTATTGCCCTTGAACACCGTGGATGAGGTTTTGTACTCCGATACGCGTTGCCGATAGCGTTGGCTGTCTACCCTATTTTCAAAGCACATCATAAATTGTACAAGGGTGTTTGCGCTTATTGAGTTGACCTTGAAGGCAGCGTTCGAGCTTTCGCAACGTGAAGTGGTCTTCATCAAGCAACACATTGGCAGTTCCCTGAAGTAGGCTGGAACCCAAAGATGTTTGATGTTGTACATGTCCTTCAACCAAGTGTGGTCTTGGAGGCCAAATGTTTCTAGGAGGTCATGCCAGCGGGACTCAAACGTTTCTGGTTTGATATAAACATTCCAAACCAACCGGTGAATACAGGACCGAACATCAGTGTTATCAAGAAGGTCCGCAGAGATCTGGTAAATTTTAAGAGTTACTAACACATGTTACATTAAACAGTTTAAAAAGACATGTAAGTCTGTCATGTTGAATAACACATGTTAAAAGGCTAACGATTTAACCTAACCTTTGAGGGTAGTTTTTTCATTATATGCCACATGCATAGCCGGTGGCGTGATTCGGTAAAGACCATAGGAACAGCTTGAAGCATAGATGGGTCTTGATCACTCAACACGAGAGTTGGTTGAGTACCGTGTGCCTTCAAGAAAGCCTTAAGCAACCACACATAAGATTCAATGGACTCGGTTGATATCAAACCCGCACCAAATGTAACACATTGGAAATGATGATCCACACCCGTGAATGGCACAAAAACCATCTTGTACCTATTAATAAAAATGGATTTGAAGTTAACAAAATGTAACACTTTTTTTGTTAGGTTTGTATAGTTTGATATTTCCCCTAACACATGTTAAGGGGAAACTCACCTGTTAGTGCTGTAAGTCGCGTCGAAGGCGAGGACATCGCCAAAAGCTTTGTAGTTTAGCTTTGAAATCTCACCAACCCAGAATACAGAAGACAGCTTTCCATTTGAAACCGTGTAATCAAAATAGAAGTTGGGTAGGTTGTCAAAGCGCTCACGCAAGCGTTCAAGGAAAACTTGTGCGTCGCATTCACTAATAAAAATTTGCAACTGGTGGCTAAAATTTTTAAAATCCACCGGAGTCCCGTTGACATTGTGATGCCCCCCTTTTAAAGCTACAAGACATCTATAAGCTCTCATGGGTCCGATACGGTTTAGACTCATATTGTGAATGAATTGTTTGGTGGAGAATGACAGCTTCCGTGATATCTTGCTAAGATCACGGTTGTAATTCTCAACAAGTTCATGATTATGAATATCATTGAAACTCAGAACTGTGTATGTATCATTATAGATTGAGACTAGAATGCCTACCTTACAGTCACACCATGTGAAGCTGGTTCTCCTTGGCCTTACAGAAGATTCATCTAGTGTGTCAAAAGTCCTATTTCGTTGTGGTTTCCCGTATTTTGAGCAGCGAAGATACTTGTGTGTCGGAATTCCATTCCAGACTTTAGTTTGGCCTTTTTTAACAGAAAAACTAGCTTCAAACGCATAAAGTTCATACATGGAAAGAACAGCCTCAAATGCCGGATAAGATTTCCCACACACTGGTAAGAACTTATCAGCGACGGTAGGAATCCAGTAACGGGTTCCCTGAGGCGTTTCAAAAACGAAGTATGGATGCCCTGGCCCTGCATCAGAAAACGAAAAGGTTAGAAATCTGGTAGATGAGGATAAAGTGTGCTCCCGTGGAAAATAAACAACCATCTAACGGCCCGCGAGATGATTCAGCAAACACAGAAGGGCCCTGAGATGATCCAGAACCAGCACCCGGCATGTTAGCGAAGCCAGAATCTTCGGATGCTACATGGGAACATTATGCCATATGTTTGAATTATGCCATATATGGGGAAGAAAATAAATAAAACGAATGTAACATGTATATAGAAAAACAAACCTTGATCATTATCCAAAACCTCGTTAGTCAACTCAATGCTGCCTCTGAACTTGTTGGAGATCAGAAAATCTGGTGATCTAACAGGGACTTCAGATGATCCAGCACCATCAACAGCCATGTTAGTGTATCCATAAGCTTCGAATGGTACAGGTGAACATTGCCATGCAGTATATTTGGATTATTCCATTAAAAAAATGTCAAATACAAAAAAAACATATATTCGAGGGAGTTAAGTTAGATAGAGATACAAACCTTGAGCATTTAATTCCTCATCAGTATGGAAGTCACTGGTAATGAACCTGTTGGGGAACAGATGAACCGGCGACATTAACTCGGAGGTTGGTGGATTTGTCTCCATAGACATTAATGGAGAAAAGGATGATATGCAGGTGAAGATGATAAAGGAGATATGAGGGACGAGATCTATAAATTTTGTCTTTTAAAAATGAAATAATCTATAAATGGGGGTATGGTGATTTGTGAGGTGATGGGCATTAATGATAATGTCAAATCAAATGGGGAAGAGTTCTTGGGTTGGGTGGATAGATGTATAATTACTAATATACCCTTAGAGCCAAAAAGCATAATCAGTTGACTTGGATGACGTGGATAAATGTAGGCCACATGTTGAGTTTGCAAAGTTTTCTAAAAATTAAGGGTTTCTTGTAGAGCATTGCCCTATATATATATATATATATAGGGTAAGGTTATTGTAAAAAAGGTTAAAAGTGTGAGAAATGTGAGAAATATTATGGAGATGACATGTGTCCTAAATTTAAATTAATTCAAAAGGGTAAACAAGTAATTTTAACATTAATTCAATTAATTAAAAACTTCCCATAACCGCCACCTTAATTATAGGAACTGAATTTTTTTAAAAGATCTCTATAAACAATTAAAAACTTCCCATAACCGCCACCTTAATTATAGGAACTGGATTTTTTTTAAAGATCTCTATAAACACCATTCAACAAGTATATAACACCATTCAGTAAGTATATAACACCATTCAGCAAGTATATAACACCATTCAGTAAGTATATAACACTATTCAGCAAGTATATAACACCATTCAGTAAGTATATAACAACATTCAGCAAGTATATAACACCATTGAGCAAGTATATAACACCATTCAGTAAGTATATAACACCATACAGTAAGTATATAACACCATTTAGTAAGTATATAACACTATTCAGTAACACCATTCAGCAAGTATATAACACCATTCAGTAAATATATAACACCATTCAGTAAGTATATAACATCATTCAGTAAGTATATAACACTATTCAGTAACACCATTCAGCAAGTATATAACACCATTCATGGACTAAACATCTGATCGAAACATATTTTTTCTCTATATAAGTATAGCAATATGGTACTCATATTAAAGATAAAAAACGCTCGTTATTGTGGTGTAATTTTCTTTTAAAAAAAGTTACGTATAAAAAGTTATTGACGTTTAAAAAAGACGGGGGGAAGCTACATATGCATTAATGTTATTTTCTTAATTTAAAAATGTTAAATTTACCTATATACCCTTAATCTATAAAATTAATATGTTTAATAGTAAATATTATTTACAATTTTGCCATTATGATCTCAACCATTAGATCAAAGATCTAATGGTGTAGATTCTTTTTTACCTTTCTCACAAAAAACCTTTTTTTTACAGGAACCTCTACCTATATATATATATAATGTCGAAAACCCTATATAAACAAAATGAATATGTGACATGTTATCATTCATGGTTTGCGTTTTGTAGTATAGCAATAACGTTTATTGTTACAATTTCAGAGAAATATATATAATAAAATATAATTTATGTATAAATAACTATTGCATGTAGACATGTTTTATGTGTATTTATGTCTATAAACAGTTTAGATTGTCAATGGGTGGATACTTTCTTTTGGATAGGAGAATGGATATAGTCGAATGTAAGTGATATATTATGTGTATCGTAATGTTACCTTGGGTGCTGCTATAATAGGTAATGAAACTGCCGAAACATATAGCTGGTTGCTTAACGCATTTCGGCAGGCATTTGGGCGCGCACCACCTGTGATTGTAACTGATCAAGACCCAGCGACGAGGAAAGCTATTCAAGATACTTTGCCTGAAAGTAGGCACAGGCTTTGCATGTGGCATATAATGGACAAACTTACTACCAAGGTTTATTAAATATCAAAATTATTGTTTACGACATTTATTGTTTTAATGGAATTCTTTTGTTGGTTTTTTGTACTTTTTTATATCTGAATATGTCATTTTTTGTTTATCGATGTTGTTTTACTTTTATATAATGTTTTATCATGTATTTTGTATATTTAATTTTTTTATTGTTGACTCGTTGTTTATTAGGTTGGCGCCAACCTATGCAATAGCACCGATTTTAAGAAGAGGTTGTGTGATATTGTTTGGACTGATGCATTACTACCCGAACAGTTTGAAACCGAATAGGGTGTTATATTGGTTGATTTTGATTTGGTGAATCATGAATGGTTACAGTCAATTTATCAGATTAGGGATACATGGATCCCTGCGTACTATCGTGATGAACACATATCTGGGCTGATGCGTACTTCATCACGTTCGGAGAGTGAGAACCATTTCTTTGGGCAGTTTTGCAACCCGAACTATACGCTTGTTGAATTCTTGGGGCATTTTGACTCTGCAATTGAAGCCCAAAGACACGAGCACAGGAAGAATGATCACGATACTAGGCACACGAACCCCCAAATATTTGCAAAAGAGTTTGTCTTAGAACAACAGGCGGCAAACATATACACTCGGACAATTTTCTTCGATGCGCAACTTGAAATTCAGACAGCCATTCACAAGTGTGGTATTGGAAAATGGGAAGATAGAGAGGATAACTTTGTGAACTTCTCTGTGAAGAACTTTTCTCAAACG
Source organism: Helianthus tuberosus (assembly GCA_030545235.1). NCBI lineage: Eukaryota > Viridiplantae > Streptophyta > Magnoliopsida > Asterales > Asteraceae > Helianthus > Helianthus tuberosus. The sequence continues at coordinate 1,362,746 of CM060407.1, forward strand.
TGTACTACATTTTTTCAGGTAACCATAGAATGTAACAATTGTTTGTATATAATTTTTCTTGTACATGGTGTTTTATCTTTTAGTTTTAATTGAGTATATATTTTTGTTCTCATTTTTTTTTTGTTTTTATGTATTAGGTTATGATGCGGCAGCTAGACATGACCATGAGTTGTTCATGCAATAGGTATGAACAGTTTGGGCTTTTGTGCGCGCACATTTTTTGCGTTTTGCGGTTTCTTGATATCAGGCAGTTCCCTGAAAGGTATATAATGCGACGGTGGACCAGGGAAGCTGTTCCTAATAGTGCTCCTGGAGCGATATTAGGGATTAGTGAAAGTGATGATCGGTACCAGCAAGTTAATGGTGTTGTACGGGAGATAACAAGGTCAGCCGAGTCTCTTATTAACAGGTTGGTTCATAACTATGATGCGTTGTGCGCTTTCAGGGACCATGTTGTCCAGTATCAATCGACGACTGATCAGGCAGTCGTAAACGCACCCCCTAGGAGTCGTCGCGATAGGTTTGCTGAAATAACTGGATACACCCAAGAAACACCTGTAACTGTTCGCATGCCGAAAACCACTAGATTTAAAGGTATGGGCAAGCCTTCGAGAATGAAGAGTAATCGTGAAATTGCCATTATTCAATCTGTCAAGAAAAAAAAGGGTCGTGAATGTAGCAATTACAAACGTTGGGGGCATAATATACGTACCTGCTCGTACCCGGCAAGGGAAAAGAACGACGACTCCTCAGAAAGTGATGAAGCGGCGGGTGAAGGAGATGATGAAGAGGAGCCAGAAGATGCGGCGGGTGAAGGAGATGACGAGGAGGAGCTAGAAGATGAAGAGCAGGAGTAGTTGATTACTAAATTATGCAAACTTGAGTTTTTTTTCTATTTTTTAATGACGTTTAATTTTTTGTTGGATTCCTTGTGTTGGAGTTTATAGATTTTGAACTGGTCTTTTCTTTCATGTTGGCCATGAATGGGAAACATAATGTTTTTTACGTTGTTTTTTCTTAAATTCGTTTATCATATTCTAAATATAGTGTTTTATATTGAATTGTAGTGTTATATTATAGGTTCGATTTCACATAACATGAATCAAATGTGATCATGCTGGTAATCTGTATTAAATGCAGTATTAGACACAGTGTTATTATGATATACAGTTAGTTTAAAGTCTTACATTTACTTATAGTGTTTTATATTTAATTATAGTGTTATATTTTATGAATTTGTAGGTTGTCAGGATGAATAGATATTGTCATTTTTTTAAATTGATCTAAATGAATTCTTTTTTTATAATATAGTGTTTTATATTTAAATGCAGTGTTATATTATAGTTTCAACTACCACAACAGTAATAACATGAATCAAACACTTACATGTTGTCACATTATACATACAGTGTTTACACTGAATTATAGTGTTATATTAAGGAAAATAGGCCAATTACCATCACTTTGTACAGTGTGTTCCGTTTACCAGACAAAATGAAACCAGTCTAATATCTAAATTAAAACATGTATCAAAACATTTCAGAACCAGGCCACCAGGCTAATATCTAAATTAAGACATGTATCAAAACATTATCAGTTGTAACGAAACTATGTGCTATTCTTCATTCAATCGTAACTCGATCCTTTCCTTTGCAGTTTTAGCATTTTCTATTCTTTCATATTCACTCAAATTTGCGTACTCATGTACTTCTTTCTCCATCTTAGATCGCAGTGAGTTTATGTCACTTAACAAGATTTTTGATAAGTATTTTATTCGCAAGTCACATAGTTCTTTCGATTGATCTTTCAACACCTCCCCAGTGATGTCTCGCTCTGGCGATAGCCAGCAGTTCCATTCGCGCACACTTGTCCCTAGTGAACTGTAGGATCGTTCGACTGATCCGAATGAGTCGATTAGAGAAGTTTTGATCTATTTAAGGTGCGGAAAACAAGAAATAGACTTAGTAACAGCTTGATCTTCATTTAAATCACTGATTGTATTGATTTGACGTTGTTTACAATCGATCTTCACACCGGCAGAGCTTCGGCATGGAATACATGGACTTGCTAACTGATTTCGCTCAAGTGACCTTTATATAGAGTTGGTGATTTCGCTTTTGTGTCACATGTTCACATAAGCGAAATCCCAATTGACCATATAAGCGAAATCACATGTTTGACCATATGAGCGAAATTACCTATAAGACAATTCTATTACAATCATGAATACTATTTTGTCTTCTAGTCAACTATCTTTCACGTGAACTTTGACAACTAATATTCGGTTTTGTGTATTTGTCTTCACGTGATGTAATTGATGATGTCATAAGTATGATATCATCATCAATGATGATGACATCAATCTTGATCAGATCCGCAACGAAACTGAACTCAGTCTTCAGGCTCTTTCACAATCTGAGACTCGAACTAAGATGAAGTCGACAGAAAACTGCACTAACAGACTCCCCCTTGAATGTTGACGGAATCTTCAGTGAGAGTCTTCATCATAACGACTCTTCAATCTTGATCGATCTCTTTTCTTTCATAGCATGTACCAGGATCTTCTCTTTGGCTCTAACCTCGTCAAACTCCCCCTTTCATCATGCTGGGATCGCCGTCTGGAAATAGTTATCACCTTGAAATCACATCCTGGCTTTAATTCAGTTCAGTTTATATCCTGCACACATTTTCTCATAAAAAACATAAGTTTTTACTTAAAAACAATAAGAAAAACTTACTGGAAATAGTTTCATCAAGTTCAAATTAATGACCCTGATTAACTAATCTCAACTTCTTTCTCAAATCAAAATATTTCAATTCAGTACACACTCCCAAACCAGTTCATCTTGTTTAGCACTTGGAATTTTGAATATCAGCTCTCCAACATCAGTTGTCGAAAATCTTTTTGAATTTTTCAAAATTTATGCTAAAACACACTAAAAATCTTTTTAGATTTTTTTTTACTAAAAAGAAATGCAGTAAAATAATATTTACAGACACTATTTTTGTGAGCTTGTGTAAGAGGATCATATCAGTTTATGTGATCAATCACTAGCACCGTTAGGCTTTAAACATTTTAAGTTCTAAACGATTCACATGGATTGACGATATTGTTGTCCACTTAAACTCAATCTAAAAACTTTCGAAATGCTTACCGATACGTTAAGGTATATTTAGATAGCACTAAATTCTTAGGGACCCCACGATCTCAGCATATCCCCTCATCATGCAATACACTGACTCAAATAATGCCTTTAAACTTTTATCAACTGTGATTTGTGCTAAAATAAAGCAGAATGTTTAAACATTAACAATCAGGTCGATACTTCCGTATACGCAGAGAAAGTCCAATGTTTAAACAAAATAAGAAAAATAAAACAAGTTGAAGTTGTTTAGGCTTTAACCACCAGGTCGATACTCTCGTATACGCAGAGGTGATCCAAAGCTTAAACGAAACACCAAAGAAAATAAAGCAGAACGTTTAGGCAACAACATCCAGGTCGATACTCACGTATACGCAGAGGATGTCCGATGCTTAAACAAAATAAAGAAATAAAACAAGTTTAAATCTTTGCAAAATAAAATGCACAATCACAACGACCTTTCAGCAAAGTTTGTAAAAGTTCACAAACTTAACCAGTTTTATGTCTTTCGACAATCAGCGATTACTGAGTAGGCACACAATCAAGAAGGACAAAACTAAGTACTATGCTTTTGACCATGTTTCCCACTAGAACTAGGCTTTTTCATTTAAGTTTGTATCGTTATCGCAAATCTACTAGTCTAGCTGAGCCTATCGCCACATCTTTAGTGAGACCGTTTATCACATTTTATCTTTCCATTTCTTTAGCATGCTGTGACAGTCCAACTGATCTACTATCATTTCCTCTTTTTGACAACAAAACTCATTTTTTGCATTTTTCAATGTTTTTGACATTTTCAAATTTTCTAATTTTTTTTTAAATTTTACTCCCCCTAAAATCAAAATATGTCTCAATTTTGATTTTCTGGGAAAATTTGAAACAAACTATACAAACTTGACAACTTGATGAGAATCACTTCAATTCTCCATTCACATGGCTTGAACAATCAGAACTCCCCCTGACAACAAAACATTTTCCCATGGTGATTTCAAAACACTTAAGTTTGTTTTAATCAAAATGGTTTTTTCGGAAAATTAGTTTTGTAAGTCATTTCTCAAACATGGGGATCATTCATCACCTTGTTTTCTTTTAACCACTTGTAAAAACTAACATTTATAAGATCAATCCACAAACATCACTTGTAGAAAATCAAGTACAACTTAATGTCCCTGATTTACCACTTGTAAGTTCGAAATATCACCGAAGTGAATTTCTCAAGCAATATGCCGATTCATGTTCCACTCTTACCAACCTGGGAACTCCGGCAAGTCAGGTTTTTCATTTAAATAGATTCACCCAAGCCTGACTGTCCTTGGGTGATTTTGAATTCTTGTTCAACAATGGTGGAAAATTTTCATCATCCATTGTTAAACCTGAATTCTTAGATTTTACCTCAACAACAGGCTCTTCTGGCTTTGACGAACCAGAATCATTGCCTGCACATGGCTTGTCTGACTTTGACCTGTCAGATTCATTGCCTGAGGTGGCTTGTCTGACTTTGACACATCAGATTCATCGCCGACATGTGGCTCCTTTGTTTCCGAAGAAACAGATTCATTGCCACAAACTTTCTTCTTCTTCTTTCCCTCTTTCGTCCTCAGATTTGTATCCGATGAATTCGTCTTGCTTGACTTTGCCAACGAGAGAGTTGATTCATCAGAACTCTTATTTGATCTATCCGGTGAACCTGAGGACAAGATCTTCTCGAGATACTCTCTCGCCTTCTTTCTCTTCTTCCTCAGTCTGTCTTTTTGCCCCTGAGAAAGCTTCACTTTCTTTTCTTGAACTTTAGGTTCTTGAACCTTCTGTTCTTTGGGCTTGACATTGACTAATTTCTTTGCTATCTTCTGAGAATTAACCCTCAATCTTTCATTTGATCTCCTTGGGCAATCTCTGGCAATGTGACCTCTGATGTTGCAGTTAAAGCATCTCCTTGTCTCATAACTCCAACCTTGGCAGTTAACAGCAATGTGTCCTTGATAACCACATCGGTAACACACTCTGTTATCATACCAATCACCATTTTCAGTCCAAACATTCAGATCATAGCACTGTTTGGCTTGGTGATAATCATTGCTCCTCTTGTTTGCTAGATTTGACTTTTGAGCACTGTGGTCCGACCTGCACCACTTATTGCCAACAATTTTTGAATTTTCATTTTTCAATTTTTGTGATTTTTGATTGCGATTGGATGATTGAACTGATGAGCTTTTATTTTCTTTTTGATCAATTTTTGGTTTTTTATCTTTTTGTTTTTGTTCTACATTCTTCTTTACAGGTTTTTGCTTTGAGCATTCACCTTTCTCAGTAGAATGTAGAACAGTTTCTTTAAACATTTCTTTTAATTTCAAAAATGTTTTATTTTTCTCATCATCATCAGTTTTCTCATCACAATCTTCAACTTTGACATTGTCAAAGTTTGTGACATTGTCACTTATTTAAATGGAATTGATCGGTTTTGGACAGGAAAACTCAGATGAAGTCTCAAAACCTTTCAATTTCTTTTCAAGCTCATCTATTTTGTTCCTTGAATTCTCAGCTTCTATTTCAAGCTGAGATATTCGTTCAAGATGAACCTTGATTGTCTTTCAAGCACATCCAGTTTCTTTTTCAAGTCGAATAATCGTCTGAAGATGAGAATTTATAATTTTTTTGCTTTTCAATGTTGTTTTGACTAAAAACATTTCTTCCATCTTCAAGAATCTTTATCTGACTTTGAAATTCTTTTTCAATTCTTGATTTTTCATTTTCAAAACTCTCAATTTTATTTTCAAAAAAATTTTCTTTTTCTTTCAAAACTATGTCAAACTGTTCAAATCATTTAACAGTTTGTCATTTTCAGATTTCAACCTCTCACAATTTTCCTGCAAAACAAGAATCTGTTTATCAGCAGATTTCTTTTCATTCTTCATCACTGAAATCTCTTCAGTTTGTTCCTCTCCCACTTGGACACCTTTACTCTTGCTCTTCTTTAATATTGATTTTCCACTTTGACTTTTCTTCTTCTTAGCATTGATCACCATCTGTTCTTCAATCTTTTTAATGAGTGGACAAATTGTCAGTTGGGAAAATTCTCCAGAAATCTTCAAGTTTAATTTATAATTTTCCCATTCTTCTTGAGGTAAAGCACTGACAAATTTTTCAACCCATTCTTCTGATTCTTTTTTAATACCCTTCTCAGACATTGAGCGAACAAGATGGCTATACCTCTCAATGATACTCTTTGTACTTTCTCCTGGACAACCTGAAAAATGAATCAAATTCTTTATTTAATACATTTATTCTATCAAATGTTTCTCTTGTCATATTAAAGAAATTGATATCCATGATTCGGAATCGAAGAATTTTTCAAACAAGCTTTCTCACGAACTGATTCACTTAGTCAAATCACCAAATTGTTTGTATCTTGAGCTAACACATGTATTCCTTAATGAGCCGTTGATGATTATAATATATAAACTGAGATTGGGCCAACTGATATGATGAAACTTGGGCCGAGAACTTTCAATTTTAGATTTGGGCCGATGTCACTTTAATCAAATGATTGAATCTTCAATTCTAATAACCAACAACACTTTGGGCCACAAATGAGATGTAGAGACTTGCCGACAACTATTAATGATGATTACTTAATTCTGAGCTTTGATAGAACCAACACTATATCACTTGTAAGCTGACACAACCTGACAAAACATGAGGACAAGTTACGAGAATCACATGCACTTTGTTTTCAACAACACTTAGCCGACAACATTTAAAACCTCAACAATATGATTGGGCCTCCAAACAAAATCACATGGGCTGAAATATTGAGTATCACTTGAACCGATGTTTTATAATGGCCCACACCCTTTAATCCACCACTCAATGTTATTATATAGTTTAAAATCTGATTGGGCCGCACCGTATGTAGTGGACTGACAACATGCAATGGATCAATTAACTAATTCAATATCTCGTATTGTTGTGCCGACGACTATTTAGAGAGAATCATATGCAAACTGACAACATGACCACATGAATTTCTTTCCCGAAGAACTGACACCTTGTTAGATGAATCACATAAAACAATGAACTTTCAAATGATAGTCATGTTTCAGGTCATCGATGAGCGGAATCAGACTTTGATCAGCAAAAATTGAGCACTATGAGCGGAATCAACCTGTTCACAAGAGCGGAATCAAACTGTTCACATGTGCGAAACCCCAGATTTGTGCATCTATGAGCGAAATCGGAGTGTACTATGAACGAAATCACCAAGTGTACGTATAAGCGAAATCAACTCGGAAGCTAATTTGGTCCATTTTTAAGTTGATTTTAGCTATGAAACTTTCAAGGATTTGTTAATAGTCACTTTTATACAATTTGTGAAAATTTGAACCGTTTTTTACCGTTAAATTTTCCTGAACTGATGAGAGAAGGTGTAGAAGATAGAAATCTCGATGAAATAAGGCTGTAATCTGCAAAACTTCTCCAACTGGCTCTGATACCAATTGTAGGATCGTTCGACTGATCCGAATGAGTCGATTAGAGAAGTTTTGATCTATTTCAGGTGCGGAAAACAAGAAATAGACTTAGTAACAGCTTGATCTTCATTTAATTCACTGATTGTATTGATTTGACGTTGTTTACAATCGATCTTCACACCGGCAGAGCTTCGGCATGGAATACATGGACTCGCTAACTGATTTCGCTCAAGTGACCTTTATATAGAGTTGGTGATTTAGCTTTTGTGTCACATGTTCATATAAGCGAAATCCCAATTGACCATATAAGCGAAATCACATGTTTGACCATATGAGCGAAATTACCTATAAGACAATTCTATTACAATCATGAATACTATTTTGTCTTCTAGTCAACTATCTTTCACGTGAACTTTGACAACTAATATTCGGTTTTGTGTATTTGTCTTCACGTGATGTAATTGATGATGTCATAAGTATGATATCATCATCAATGATGATGACATCAATCTTGATCAGATCCGCAACGAAACTGAACTCAGTCTTCAGGCTCTTTCACAATCTGAGACTCGAACTAAGATGAAGTCGACAGACAACTGCACTAACATGAACAGAAATACAAATCAAATTAGAACAGAAATACAAATCAAATTAGCGTACATGCCAGTTTCAACTTTAATAATTAAACTATAATTACAATAACACCTTTAAAAGTCTCCATATGACGCATGACGAATATTCCACAATCTGTTCCGTTATACAATGTTTGCCACGGGAATTTCAGACTAACCGGTGATGTTGATCGCAGTTTTTTAGCGATAGCAGGCGAGTGGTTTTTGACATACGAGCAGAATGCATTGATCTGTAAAATTTACGACGTCAAATGGGGTTTTTTAAAAGTTATAGATATTGTATGTCAACTATTATTTTACTGTTAGTGTTCTTACAACTTTTTCTACGTAGCCGCTGTATCGTATGTCGATAGAGACATCACCCTCGATATTGTCGATCACCAATATTTGGTATTGTGCTAGATTGAAGAACACTAGAATGTAGTGTTTATTATACAGCACCGGCACGAATACCATTTGGAAGTTTCTGACGTCCATGCTATCTACCTGGCCTAATATTGCTTCCATCCGGCTACAGAACTTCGAGATTCTGTCTTCCTCGGTCCCTTCAAAATCAGTTGCCACCTATTTTATAATAAATCACAGATTTAAGCTGATTTAATTTCCTCGGTCCCTTCGATATTTTGACGATATTCAAAAACTGGTTTGTATTGTTACATGGTGTTGTAGTGTTATAAGTTGGTTTAGTTTTATTAAGGCATAATATTTAGTTTCATAGGATACATATGATGGTTGATTGCAGCATATAGTGTTATAAGTAGTTTTTTCTTTTATTTAAACTGCTATGTAGTTTTACACATTATTACATAGTGTTATATGCTTATCCTATTTTTTTATTTAGAGATTTTTAATGTACCAGCTTGTTATATAGTGTTATATAGATGTTCTAATTCTTTTAGTGTTATAGTGTTATATTATGTAATATACTGTTCATATAGTGTTATATAAATTGTTTTAAAGTGCTGTTTAGTTATACACATTGTTACATTGTGTTCTATTTTTTTTAGTGTTGTAGTGTTATATACTGTCCTACACATTATGTAGTTTTTTATTTTATTTAAACTGCTATGTAGTTTTACACATTATTACATAGTTTTACACATTATTACATAGTGTTATATAGTGTTATATAGATGTACCAGTTTGTTATATAGTGTTATATAGATGTTCTAATTCTTTTTAGTGTTATAGTGTTATATTATGTAATATACTGTTCTTATAGTGTTATATAAGTTTTAAGGAAAAATTACAAGTTTTGTCCTTTATCTTTATACTATTTTTCAGGCGGTGTCCTTTTTAATGAATGTTGACAGGCGGTGTCCTTTACTAGGTATTTTGTTGCAAGTTTAGTCCTTTACACCCAACCCAGTTAAAAAACCCTGTTAATTGTTGGGTGTAAAGGACTAAACTTGCAACAAAATACCTAGGTAAAGGACTAAACTTGCAACAAAATACCTAGTAAAGGACACCGCCTGTCAACAATTAACAGGGTTTTTTAACTGGGTTGGGTGTAAAGGACTAAACTTGCAACAAAATACCTAGTAAAGGACACCATCTGTCAACATTCGTTAAAAAGGACACCGCCTGAAAAGTGGTATAAAGATAAATGACAAAACTTGTAATTTTTCCTTGTTTTAAAGTGTTGTTTAGTTATACACATTGTTACAGTGTGGTCTATGTTTTTTAGTGTTGTAGTGTTATATACTGTCCTACACATTATGTAGTTTTTTCTTTTATTTAAACTGCTATGTAGTTTTACACATTATTACATAGTGTTATATGCTTATCCTATTTTTTTATTTAGTGACTTTTAATGTACCAGCTTGTTATTTAGTGTTATATAGATGTTCTAAATTCTTGTTAGTGTTATATAAGTTGTTTTAAAGTGCTGTTTAGTTATACACATTGTTACATTGTGTTCTATTTTTTTAGTGTTGTAGTGTTATATATTGTCCTACATTATCAAATAGTGTTTATAAAGTGTGAAAGTGCCTTACCAACATTCCGGCATTCCAAAACAGCCTCGCGGGGGTACCGGGTGCCCTTAACCACTCCTCGTGGTTAAGGACTGTAGCCCATGCTGATATAATATCTGCATCCAAGCATAATTCCGGGTAGATCGTCTCAAACGAGCCTCTCAAAATCGAGACACCTGCTGGGCAATCGAATATAACATCCCTACGTAATAACACGAAATACAATCATTAATTCGCAAGCAGATTCGTTCAATTATTTAATTTTTTAGTGTTCTCGATACTTACCATTTGTTTGCCGTTGCGCTGAGTATACAGCTAGCCAATGCAGATTCCAATTGTTCCCGTTTATCTGTTAATGAAACCACACGCTGCACGTACGGTGACCTCAGCGCATCTGGAAGATTGGTGTTTCTTTTTTGCCTCCGGAGTTTATATTGCAATAAGGCATTTCCTTCCTTTTCAGTGTCACGAATACTTGACGTTGTTGCGACGTTGTCCAGTTCACTTTGCAAGTTTACTGGTTGGATCCCCTCAGCTTTCGATCGTGTACCTGGGTGTCGTATGGATTGTATTGCAGATATCAGTTAATCCACTTCTGCGCAAAATGATGAAGTCATGGGCGAGAAAGGAGATTGATTACCTTGAGTCAACAGTCCAGTGTTTTTGACAGGTGTGGGGGTTTTTTCTGACACAACATCGCCTTCCTCATCATCCGCAACGTCCTTCAGATGTTTGCGGACCGTCGCAATCCATCACGCTTTCCTACTCAATATCATGTCACTGTTTGGGTGCAAACGTAAAGCTTCCGTCAGTGTAATTTTGATCTTCTCAATGCAATCTTCAAATTCCTTAAATGCATCATCCAGAATTTGCGCCTGATCCTGTTAACCAAATTACATAGTGACATCTAAACCGTTTTCAGATGTATATAATTATAAATAGGTATGATATCATACCAAATGTTAAAAAGGTTATCAAGTCCTGTACCTCTTCACTTTCTTTTTCTTCTTGTGAGTAGACGGGCGGCGTCCCATACTATGATACCATTGGGACCCGAAACTCGCCGTCTGCCCCAACTACAAACGACAACTCCTGTGTACTTGGCTGCGACAACAAATAATTTTTGCAATGTTTGAATATTCCCAGGTGGTCGTCATCCTCTTCATCGTACGGTCCGTAGTCTTCGTTGCCCCCATCCACATTGTCTTCCGCACTTTTTTCAGCTGCCGTTTCAACTTTTTTAGCGCTGGTGGATGATGATTTTTTTCTTCAGGTATCTTCTTAACCTTTTCACTCCTCGGCTTATCTTCATCTACATGAATTTTAGGTATCATTGGGGTGTTATGCTTTATGTGGTCTGCCCAAAGTATGTCGTCAAGCTTTCCGAGCAATTCATCGAGCATCGCGTCATCTATCAACTCAATCGGATGAGATCCTTTCTTATCACGCTTCAAAACATCCATACGGTCGTACGCGTATGCAGCCTGCACATATAAGCATTCAATTCTAAGAATTATGTAGCCATGTAAAGGGTTATGCATGCTGATTGTAGTGTTATACAAGTGAATGTAGTGTTTTACATAGTGAACTGTCTGTAAATTTAGTGTTTTATAATGATTGTAGTGTTTAATATGCTATAGCATACAGTATATCCAATGTATTGTTCCAAACAGACTTGTTTGTAATCTAATACATGTGACTGTAGTGTTATACATAGTAACATAGTGAAATAATGTTTTAAAAGACTTTAATGGTTTTGTATGCAATGCAGCTGATGTAACCAATTTTCTGTTGTTAAATAAAGTGTTTGTGGTGTTTTATGCATGTAGTGTTTCAGTCTCATATCAGGAACAATAGAGTAGAGTTACATACCGCTAGTAACACGATCGGGCCTCTAAAAGGGTCATTCCTCTTCCGGTTCCATGCATTCGCCGTGCGTTCTAAACAGGTTATCATGTAGCTGCTCCAATCAAAGCTTGATATTTTAACATTTGGGTCCACGCATCCCAAGAATTGCTGATTAACTGTGTTGCATGCGCTTATTTCCCCAAGCATAGTATTATACAACACCAACCAGTTCAATTCAAAGACCCGGTCACTTGAAGTGTCTGCAACCATCATGTCCTTCAGCCCTAGTGGCGACACTTTAGTATAATCATTGAACTGGTCCCTCCATTCTTTTATAACCAAATTGTTGTCCCTTGCTCTTATTTTTTCTACAATCTTTATACCCCCGTTTGGTATTCCGAATATTTTATTCACCAAATTTGTTGTGATCCGTACACGGGTTTCGCCAAAGTTCAACACTCCTGCGTTGTCGTCATAGTTGCTTGCCAACCAATATGCAAGCCGCGTCGGTACATGTCGTATGTTGAAATTCAACAATGTACCGAATCCCATTTCTATGACCTTCTTTTTTTGTGGTTTATTCAAGTTGTTGACCAATGTAACAAGATTCTCTGAAGACGTCTTCAGTTTAATTGTTGGCCAGGTGAAGGGCTCATATTTTTTTGATGGAAATGACGCTGGTGGTCTCGTCGACTTCCTCCTAGCCGCTGTTGACTTACGTCTTTTTCCGTCGCCTGGTTGTTGTGGTTCTTTGTCAACATCGTCGCGGACCGGCTGTGTTTTGGCAGCTGGAACCCATATATTCACATCAGTTACACTATATTTACAATGAAATGAAAACACTGATAACTTTGGTTTCAATTTTTTTGGGCAAAGTTACCTTCTTGATTTGTGATTGGTGGTTGCGTCACGAAGTCGTCGGCGGCGGAGACACGGTGTGTTGTATCAGATGCTGTATGTTGTTTTTTTTAAACTAAAATAAACATTTATACATGTTATACTATGATCCCAATCATACGAAAAACACCGACAGTTAATTTGAATTAATAAACTTCTTACCTTCTGCGAATGGTACTGGAAGCGGTGACTCGAAGTCGTCATCGCTGTTCGCAGCGGGTGTTGTTGTAGCTGCAAATCGAAGACATTTTGTTATTAGAAACCAACAAATTACTAAAATTAAAGTGTCCTATATTTTGGTGATACATGGTGCAAGAATTCCGACAAAACGTGATATTGCATAACAAATTACTAAAACTAAAGTGTCCATCAAACTGTTTTTTACAAGCGTAGTTTTGTATTTTATATATACCTTCTTCCATTACGTTATCATTATCCGAATCGCTCAACGGGATGCTTTGTCCAATTGTGTTATGGAATCCCTTTCCCATTTTGAATCTGGGTATTCGGCCGCTTCTCCGGACTAAAATTAAATGCTCTTACAATTAGTTATCGAACCGTGAAATCCAAATTATAACTATACATTTTGGTTTATAAAGCACTATAATTTATTCAAAAGTATTGATCAATAGACACCATCAACTTAAAGTACTTGTAGTGTTATATGCAATAAGGTGTTCAACAGACCCCATCTACATATAACACTATGTACACATCAGACTTGTAGTGTTATATGCAATAAGGTGATCAGAAGACACCATCCACATCAGTAGTGTAGTGTTATATGCAATATGGTGATCAACAACCACCATCTAGATATAACACTATGTCAACATCAGACTTGTAGTGTTATATAGTGTTATGGTGATCAGAAGACACCATCCACATCAGAAGTGTAGTGTTATATGCAATATGGTGATCAACAGCCACATCTACATATAACACTATGTCAACATCAGACTTGTAGTGTTATTTATATAAGGTGATCAACAGCCACATCTACATATAACACCATCTACATCAGAATTGTAGTGTTAAATGCAATCTACATACATTTGTAAAACCCAAATTAAAACACCCTTCAATCATCAAAAACCATTAACTCCCCACAGACCGATTTAAAAATAAAACCCCCATTAAAACACCCTTCATTCTTGCATATAACACTACATTTGTTATATAGTTACATTCTACTAATATGACACTATCACACCATCTACATCACAAACAAAACCCAATAAAACCCTAAATAGAACCCTAAAGCTGCTAACGGGGTTGTTAAGAAATCACAAACATCAAGAGACACCATTTGACAACCGTACACTGTACCGAACATCAAATCCACAATAAAACACTAACCTGGTTTCGAAATTGATGCTTCTCGCTTCCTCTTCGAACCCGATGGCTTCCTCGTTCCTTTGTTTGAATCCATAGAACACTGGTTTGATTCTCGATTTTACTGTTAATCGAATAATAATGTGATGCGATTTTTGAAATATAAAACCCTTGAGTTCAACAGGAATTAGGCGACGAAGAATGTTCTCCGATTACCTTTAAAACACTTCTAGGTTGTCTGCTATGTGGTTATATTGAAGGAAATGGAAGAATTTAGCTTTTACGGGAACTTCGCTGGTTTTTAGGAGATTGATGGGGGGTTTTGGTTGTGTAGGATAAGGTTACCGTATTTGAAACATTGGAAAAGACACTATTGCCCTTCAATTTTACAAAAGGTCCTTCTAATTAAAACACAATTTACATTTTAATACCCTATTCATCTAAACCATTAGATCAAATATCCAATGGTTTAAAACACTTCTTACCCTTCTCACATTTTAAACACTTTTTACCATATCCCTACCCTATATATATATATATATATATATATATATAGGATTAGGTTCAAGAGTGAACACTAGTGTAGCTTGCGAACTGAGTAAACTAATCCTGGCCATACATGTGTGTAGATCAATGGCTAGGATTTGATGTTGAAATACACTAGTGTATTTTACGATTTGATGATGAGATTTTGGCCATACACGTGTGTAGATCAATGGCCAGGATTTGTTGATTTAGTTCGCAAATACACTAGTGTTCACTCTAGAACCCCACCCTATATATATATATATAAGATTAGGTTCACGAGTGAACAACTTTTTGAGAGTGAACTGTATGAACTAATCTTGGCCCTTGATTATTTTTTAGATTAAAAGGGTAAGATTGACATTAGATAAGTATTTTAATTAAAATCACTTAATTTTCTCATCTCTTAACTCTCTCTCTCTCTCTCTCTCTCTCATTTTTAGTTAAAATCCTTTAATTTTCTCATGTTTTAACACACACACACTCTCTCTCTCACTCATTTTTAATTATTTCTCCATTATTTTAATTATAAGAAATTGAAGTACTTTAAATTTGGGTAGATCATCATGGATTACGACATTATCATTCTACATCTTCAGCTCATATGTTGAAGTTGATTGATGAATATTGTAGTTATTCTTATCATTTAAGAAGATGATAAAGATAAAACTTTTTTTTCTTTTGAAATATTCTGTTTACAAATTATTTAATTTTCAAATATTCGTAGCACTCATTTCTTTATCCATAGATTTTTCGGTTGATCTACATTTTGTCGATAGGTTTTTGTGCTTATTTTTATTATTTTTTCGATTGGTCTACGTTTTGTCATATTTTTTTCCAAACCAAGTCGAGTCAAATATAATGCGTTCTTACTTATGGTACAAATTCGAGTTGCTTTATGTTTCAACGACGCTGCACCGTGTGGTAACATTCTTTAACTTAAAAAACAATATTTTCTTACGTTTTTGAAGTACGTTTCGTTATGGATCCAAGTTGGTTTACATTTTGACGTATATGGTCTATGTTTTGTCATAAATTTTGTTAAAAAATGAGTGGAGTCAAATATAATATGTTTTCACTAAGCAGTATAAGTTCGAGTGACTTTATGTGTTAACGCTGCCGCAACGCGCAGCGTTCTTTGACTTTAAACAAAAAAATACTAAATTTTATGTGCTTTTTAAGTATGTTTCAGCATAAATCTAACTTGGTTTACGTTTTAACGTAAATTTTTCTCGATAATGAGTTAGATTAAATGTAATGTGTTTTGGTCTTATTTTTATGTATGTTTTTAGTTAGTTTACGTTTTGACGTAAATTTTGTTCGAAAATGAGCTAAGTAAAATATTTATTTGTACAAATTCGAGTTATTTTAAGTTTCAACGATGCCGCAACGCGCGACGAGTCAAAACTAGTTTTCAATAAATATTGAAAAATTTATTTGAGATTGAAATTGTAATTATTTTTTGCCCTTAATTTTTTTTTGAATATGTGATGAAGTAATTTATTTTTGCTGTTATCAACATAATCAAACATTGAGTAAAAAAAAAACTGATCATGAGTGCAATGATTATACGTATATAGTATACATAATTGATACATGAAATAATCAATTAAGAAAACAAGGTATCACTTTGATACATAAATGTATCTCACTCTACACATATATGTATCTTGAGTATCACACGAAAATACAAATATATTTCATTCTATTCACATATGTACATTGTTGTTTTAATTATATGATTATGTATATACATATGCGTATATTACATTTATACATACATGTAACTTGTTTGGTTCTAGTTGCTTTTATAATTTCGTACAAATCTACATATATGTGCATAAGTATTATGTTCTTTGTTATAGATATACATATAGGGTAGGGTTCTAGAGTGAACAGTAATGTATTTGCGAACCGAGTGAACAAATCTTGGCCATTGATTTACACACGTGGATGGCTAGGATTTCATCGTCAAATTGTAAAATACACGAGTGTATTTTATCATCAAATCCTGGCCATTGATCTACACACATGTATGACTAGGATTAGTTCGCAAACTACAGTAGTGTTCACTCTTGAACCTAATCCTATACATATATGTATATTGTTATGTATATACACATATGTATATTACGAATTTACATACATGTGACTTGTTTCGTTTTCATTTTCATTTATTTCATAACTTTTATATGAATCTACTTGTATGCATGCATAATATACTAAATGTTGTTAATATCCACATATGTAACCATTTCTGAATATAATACACAGATGTATAAAAGTTTGTACACATGTGTATAAACTAACAACTGTGTATCTTATATAAATTGATAGTTAGCGAGACTGTACACATGTGTATAAACTAACAGCTAGGTATCTTGTATAAAGTGATAGTTAGCGAGATTATACACATGTGTATAAACTAACATTTGTATATCTTGTATAAACTGATACTAACGAGACTGTACACATGCGTATACACTAACGAGACTGTACACATGTGTATACCTAACAGCTGTGTATCTTGTATAAAAGGAAACCAGCTAGATTTTAGGGATTTTGATTATATTGTTTAATAAATGCATTTTACAAATGACGAAAAATATCCTTATGCCAATTATTTTAAAGGAAAGTTATAACATTGTAATTACAATCTTGTTATTGTTTAAAAATCTCTAGATGATGTTATCCAATGGCCCAGATTATTTCAAACAGTTCACTCTCAACCTAGTGTTCACTCTAGAACCCTACCATATATATATATACACACACACTAGGTTAGAGTTTAGTGTAATTTGAGTAAATGTAGCGTTGTATACTTAATAATAAAAAAAGTTATATCTTTACAAAACTCGTATATTTTCGGGTTGAATAGACGCATGTAAACATAAATAAAAAAGAAATAATTAAAAAATATGTTGTTATGTAAATTAAATCTTTTAAAGTATACAAAATTTTTTCACCGCTCAAATATTATTTATTTAAAAAGATAAAACAACAAAATAATTAGATAAAAATAAATAGAAAAATTATGTTTTAAATGATAAGAGTTAATTACACGGAAAGTCTATGTGGTTTCTCAAAAGTAACAAGGTTGATTCTAAAATGTGAAATGAAGAAATTACTCTCGATTGTTAGTTAGTTTCTAACTGATGTTAGCCTTAATATACACTAGGATGTTACAAAATCAAAAGTTAATACTCTAAACGTATAAATTACTAATAAAATATTAAATAACATTTACAAGTATTTATAATTAGTATAACTTATGACGCTAAAATTACAAACCGATTATCTTAATAAAGTATTAAATTATCTTTATCATTTTTTTATCTAATTTTATTTCTACAAAATTTGATGGACTAAGCATTTATTTAGTATTTATTAAAAAGAAATAAAATAAAGATTGAGCGATCTGATTACCATTTACAGGTGTTCTTTGAGATTCAATTTGAAAAAAATAATCCAAATAAATATGAAAATTAGGATCCTTCATAAACATGTTTGCTCAAAAAGCTAAGTTTAATTTTGATTATCAAGTGATTTATACATTATCTTTCAGCCACAATAAAAATGTTTGAAGTAACCTAAATTTCATTATTTGATTATTTACTATCCATCAAACATCTTATGCAACTTTGGTAGCATGAAACCAAACTTACGGTGATTTTGTATCAATCCAGTCAATTTATTATTTAAAATGAATCCGGAGCTACCATAAGTCCATAAAGAAACTTAGAAACATATATATACTTAGGGTATGTTTGGCAAAAGTAGCTGGTGACTGATGACTGGTGGCTGATGGCTGGTGGCTGTTGGCTGTTGGCTGGTAGCTGATGACTATAGATTTTTAGATATATTTAGGCGTTTGGCAAAGAAGCTGGAGGTTTTAATAAAATGTATAAAATGACCAAAATGGACGTAAATAAAAAACATAACTAAAAAGTTCATTATCTTTATAGGTTAAAATAATCATTTTTTCCCTAAAAGCTTGTAGCTCCTTCTAAACGCTATTAGTAGGAGCGTTCAACCAAAAGTTTCAAGCTCCTAACCTAAAAGATTCAAGATGCTTCAACCAAAGGCTTTTTATTGAGTATAAGTTTTTTATTAAAAGTTTAAAGTTAGAAACTCCTAAAAACTCCATGCAAAACATACCCTTAATATTCAAAAGTAAACCCTTGGGCTTGTAGCTCAGCGGGCCATGCAATGATGGTAAGAGCTTGTAAGCCATAAGGTGTGCAAGTTCGAGCCTGAGCTGCCCCGGTTTTCATCCAGCCGTTTCTCCGCTAAAAATCCCAACTACACTAGCGTGGACCAGATTAAGACAACATAGTCTGGGTATGTGGTGGATGAGGGCTCGTCGATGAGACGAGTGTTAACACTCATCATCACAATGAAGTTCATCTTTAAAAAAAATTCAAAAGTAAAATGTATTTTTTTTATTTAAATAACAAATAACACTTATAATTCGGGTAAGATTAAACAATAAAAGGTGTTTATTAAGTCAGAAAGAATTTACCATCTTACTATTAATGGAAAAAGTTAAAATTTTACCGATAACCCACCAACTTTTTTTCCAAAATATAAGAGTCGGGCTCCTTCCGGTAAAAAGTTGAAGTTTTGGGAGTCAAAAATGACCACAAACTTTGGAATGTTTCAACAAAAAAATATATATTTTATGACACCACCAATAAATTCTCATAAAACAGAATTAAATTCCTACCACAGAAGAATGTGTCAAACCTCTACATTATGACATTTGCAATAGCTCATATAGTTGGTCATCGGTCATCAAAGATCAACGCCCTTTCCATATAAATGTGACCCCTATCCTTCATATTTCTTCACAAACTCAAATGGCTTATTTTTCGAGATTCATCCTGCTTCTACTCTTACTAGCATCACTTTCCTCCTTTTGTGCTTCAAACCCAATTCAAGATAGCTTCCATCAATGTCTTTCCCTTAATACAATCTCTTTAACACAACTCTCCAACATCTTTTTCACCCCAAACAACACTTCTTTCACACCCCTTTTGAATTCAACCGCGCAAAATCTCCGTTGCATCGCGTCCTATGCAGCAAAACCCGAGCTTATTTTCACCCCATTACACGAAAGCCACATCCAAGCCGCAGTTATTTGCGCAAAAAAGCTTGGGATTCAACTCCGGGTTAGAAGTGGAGGACATGATTATGAAGGGATGTCCTATACATCCGTTATGGACCCTCCGTATGTTGTTATCGACTTAGCCAAACTACGTGGCATCAATGTTGATGTCGAAGATGGTTCGGTTTGGGTTGAAGCCGGTGCAACCATTGGTGAGCTCTACTATCGAGTTGCCGAGAAAAGCAAGACTCATGGGGTTCCGGCTGGGCTATGCACGAGCCTAGGCGTAGGCGGGCACATCACGGGTGGTGCATATGGTTCCATGATGAGAAAATACGGGCTTGGAGCCGACAACGCACTCGATGCTAAGATTATCGATGCAAATGGCCGGATATTGGATCGAAAAGCCATGGGTGAGGATGTATTTTGGGCCATCCGTGGAGGCGGCGGGGGCAGTTTCGGAGTTATACTTTCTTGGAAACTTAAACTCGTACCGGTCCCTGAAACTGTCACGGTTTTCAATGTCGCAAGGACATTGGAACAAGGAGCCACCAAGACTCTTTACAAGTGGCAACAAGTTGCCGACAAACTTGATGAAAACCTTTTCATTAGGGTTTTGATCCAAAATTCAAACATGCCAAACACAACTCAGAAAACCATAACTACAACATACAATGCACTCTTTCTTGGTGATGTAAACACACTCCAACAAATCATGAAAGAAAATTTCCCAGAATTGGGATTAACAAGAGAAGATTGCTTGGAAATGAGTTGGTTGGAATCCGTCTTGTTCATCGCCGGCTACCCAAGAAGCGTCCCGACCGCAGCCCTACTTGCCGGAAAACCAGCTTTCTTGAACTATTTTAAAGCAAAATCTGACTTCGTAACAACCCCAATTCCAGAAGCTGGACTAGAAGGGCTCTGGCAAAGATTCTTGCAAGAAGAAAGCCCAATAATGGTCTGGAACCCATATGGAGGAATGATGGCTAGAATAGCAGAATCATCAATTCCATTTCCTCATAGAGAAGGTATAGTTTTCAAGATTCAGTATGTGAACAACTGGATGAGCCCTGAAAAAGAAGCAATGGACAAGCATGTTGACTGGATCAGAAAGCTGTATGACTACATGAGTGAATATGTTTCAGTGTCTCCAAGACAGGCTTATGTGAATTATAGAGATCTTGATCTTGGAATGAATGACAAAAATGGTGATGACACAAGTGTTGTAACAGCAAGTTCATGGGGGACAAGGTACTTCAAAGACAACTTCAATAGGTTGGTGAAGATCAAGACTGAGTTTGATCCTGATAACTTCTTCAAGCATGAACAAAGTATCCCAGTTTTACCCCTGAAAAAAACTCAAAAATTCGAACGTACCAAGCCGCATGGGTTAAAGAAAAAGAAGGGTGGAAAGGGCAAAAAGGGTAGGAAGGTAATTCACCATTAATTAAGGGTCATTTTTGTTATTATTTTTTATGTAATAACTGGTGGAAAATATGTCATTCAAGAGAGCGTGTTTGTGATGATTATACATCTTATGATAAGTCTTTTGGAAAGGAATAATATTAAAGAAATTTACTGTGTAAAAAGACTCTTATTGGTTGATGAGAGAATCGAAAATATGATCATTGTTTATATAAGATTGCATTATCACTTCATAGACATAGAATATGGAAGAATATATGTGAATGTGATCACCATTGATGGTTGCAACTTGCAATAGCATACGGCTTCTTCTTCTTTTTGTTTTCTCATTTTAAGCTTACAAGATGTTTCTATTTTTAACTAACCTAATAATAATATTTGTTTTAAAAGTGATGATTATTATCATTATAAGGATTAAGATGAAATTATTAGATCGTTTTTAATTAAAGTTAGAGATGTCCTCAAGAGCATGCAGTTGGTAAATGTGCCTCAACTAATTGGTTATAAGTTTAAATCCTACAAAGCCTATCGGTCATGTAGACGGTACGTAAGCAACCACAATTAACCATTCACCATGCCCCTAGCGCCTCCCCCTCCCTTTACGCTTCCCCATATCAGTTGTTCAATTCCCGTGAGCCTACTCGTGTCCCTTTAGCATCCCTCCATAGCGGTGTTCCTGTCCAACCCCCTTGCTAAGGTGGCATGATTGACGCCCCCCCCCCCCCCCCCCCTCCCACAACGCATATCCTTATTAATGAAGATTTGTGAATTCAAAAGGGACCATAAGTAAAAAATTACCAAAAATAATAGGGTTTGAAAAGCAAATAAAATAAGTGGTAAAACCTTTAACTGTGCTCATAGAATTATGACATGTAACACTGTGAATTACTTATAGCTTGCCGTTAAATGTACCAATGTGATCCCAAACAACTATCAAAATTTGTGTTTCAAAAACACACGCGTAGAGTTAACTAAAAAATGTAAAAGTTGTTGCCACGTAGGCGATAAACCTTTAACTAAACCAATCTTCACAAGGTTGTAGTGGTTTAACTGAAAAAGATGTGTGGCGTGGCACCACCGTAATAAGCAAAAAATGGTTGCACACACACATTCTCTCTCTCTCTCTTTCCCTCTCTCTCACTCTTGGTTCACGTCCGCGAAGGTCTTCTTGGAGTGGAGGCTGGCTTAGCATCAGAGTTCGGCACCCGCGTACCGTTGTTTATCACCGAAAATAGACGAGTTGGCATAGCTTTCACGCCCACTACGTATAGTCTTACCATATCTTAAAACCTAACGCTGCGTAACATAATTTATTTCATAAAAAGGAAAAATAATATATATAGTCCGTTTGTATGTATTATATATCTATCATCTCATTATCACACTATTTATTTCTGAAAAATAATAATGATTTTAATAATAATAATCTGAAAAATAATAATAATAATAATAATAATAATAATAATAATATAGTCCGTTTGTATGTATTATACCTATTATCTCATTATCACACTATTTATTTCTGAAAAAGAATAATGATGATTTTATTAATAATAAATGAATAATGATTTTTATTAATAATAATATAGTCCGTTTGTATTTATTATCTATTATCTCATTATCACACTATTTATTTCTGAAATATAATAATAATAATAACTAGAGGATTGACCCGCGCGCGTTGCGTTGCGCCCAACGAAATTGACATGTTCACATTTACAATGTGTTAAAGATGTTTTTGTTGGTTAAGTCTATATTACTATCTTATACAAATAAATAATTCATCAAATAAGCTCAATACAATTAATGGTATTATAATTACTACGTTACATGACTTGTATCCATATAAATAACCTATCGTATTAAGCTACCCCGCGTTGCGACGGAGGCTAAAACCATGACAAATAGCACCAATGCCACACTATAGCCAACGACCACCAACATTGAAGTTGCGGCGCTTTAACGTGAAAAAACTAGACCGGCATATAAAACATAGAAAATAATAACTAACTCGATTTAAAAACATATGAAAAACATAGGGGATCAAAGTTGAAAGTAAAAAGATCGTTAGGTTAAATTGGAAAAACTAAAAGATTTTGGGTTAAAACTACAAAATCAAGTAGTTTTAAGTTTGAAGTGAAACATCAACTTTTTTTTTTTTTTTGAAAAAACCCAAAAACATGGGGTACAACACCCAATGCCTCAACTTGTTGTAAATTTATATTATGTAAATTTCTACAAATAATATAGACGATATATATAATTATAGATCATATCAATTTCTATAAATGATATATTTTTTTTAATATTAATATAAAACAAGCATAACAGCATAAAGTACAAGATGTTAATGCCTATAATATCCTACAAACTTAATAGCATATGGTACAAGTAGTAATGATTAGAATTGTTTTAAACTAATAGTATAATAATAATAATAATATAGTTCGTTTGTATGTATTATATATCTATTATATCATTATCACACTATTTTATGTCTGAAAAAATAATAATGATTTCATTAATATCTTTGATGATAATTATTTTTTTTTGAACGGCAAGGAACGATGTGTCTACCACCATGACACCGGGCGCTGTGGCCAAGGTCAATTACTTGGCCGCCGCCAGCCCCTTGGCTCTCCAAGATGCGCGGAAACTCGACATCCACCCGCTCAAAGGCACGACAGTGGAATAATCGGTAAAACCTCGCCTCCTATCTAAGACGAACCGACACCACCCGTATTCGCCCTTTACCTGGATGCCGTAGAACATAATGAGGAGAATGAGAGTCGAACCTGGGTTATAAGGAACACTAAGTCTTTCCCCAACCACTACCTCAGTGGCATTTTATGATAATTATTAGGGCTGCAAACGAACCAAACGAACACGAACAAGTCCTTGTTCATGTTCGTTTGTTAAGAAATATATGTGTTCACGAAGTGTTCATGAACGCTTACCGAACGAGATTTTATGTTCGTGTTTGTTTGTTAAGAAAATGAACTTATTCGTGTTGGTTCAGTTCTGTTTAAACATAAAGGAAAACATGAAAACATACCTGTTACAGTAGACAGTGCAGTGGAGAATCCATTCAGAGAAGATGACATCAAGTTCGACATATTTGTCAGTGTGATCTGGTTCCTCCTTAGGGTGCTGACTGATGATGGTGATGATGAAGACCGAATAGGGGATTCGGTTATGGAGAAGAGGTTTCGATGATGTTATGCTTATGGGGTTTTTGTGTCTAACTGTGTAACCCTTTAACCTCTACATAAGTCTCCTTATATAAGCACCCAGGAGGAAACCTAATTAGTTAATAAGGGTAATATGGTCCATCAACAATTACCAACTAATTATTAATAGGTTGTTATATATTTTGATCCATATAATGTAAATGATTATAATGGCTACTAGATTAAATATTAAATCATAATATATTTAATCTTACATTTTCCCACTTAGCCGAGTAATCATTTACTATGAGTATTAGATAAGCCTGATCAGGAGTTAACACTCATTTTAGCCTTAAACAAGTACTATAGCAGAGAAATACAGCCGTTGAATCATTATGTGACTCAGGACCCCCATTAATCATACTATAGCCTTAATTTAAAACCTAATCGTTATGATCAAAATACGCATAAGCCCTTTGTTTGATTTGTAACTTCCTTTGTCTATATGCCATTATGCTAGCTTGACATATTCTTAGAGACATACAAAATCAAACTAATGAGGAAAATTAACTAATACTTAGTCATTCATAGTACGATATGCGGTTGCGCACGGCCATCAATTAATACCCGTCTCTGAGCTCTCTTAATAAGACTTATGGGTAATAGCCATTCAGTTATAGGATCCTTAAGCATATCATGAATGTATTTGATACAAACTTAGTTTCCTCAATTCGTTCACAAACGAATAATTAATTGCGTATCGAAATTTAATGCAGTACCTCTCGAACTGTTACTGTTCAAGGAGTCATGGTAACTGACTTTATCACACTAAGTCTTCAAAATATTAATTAT
The DNA here is from genome assembly GCA_030545235.1 of Helianthus tuberosus. Taxonomy (NCBI): domain Eukaryota; kingdom Viridiplantae; phylum Streptophyta; class Magnoliopsida; order Asterales; family Asteraceae; genus Helianthus; species Helianthus tuberosus. The sequence continues at coordinate 1,388,122 of CM060407.1, forward strand.
ATGGAGTTAATAAACTTATGAGTCCACTGATAAATTTCCAACAACATTTAGTGACTATATTATGTCGTTATAACTTAGGTTGTTATTATCAGTTTATTATGACTCCTCCATGAGATATGTTTGTCTGCTGACATAAAGATATACCCGAAATTACATTTTTGTCATCTTTGAATATTACAAAGTTAAAGTAATAAACCGGTTTGAGTTCTCACTTCTTCTTTAAAATTATAGTCTCTCGTTTCCTTTTATAAATATTTTAATACTCCATAAGATGCTTTACATTAATCTAGACATATCTAGTGTGTTGCAATGTGAGTAATATCTAAACGAGTATAGACTTGAACTTACATAAGGCTTCTAATTAATGAAGCGTAAATAAACAATCTCATTTATCCTATTATCCTCTAAAGGAGAGCGGTATTGTTTGTTACACATGTAAGGACCCATTTAATGTTAAACTTATGGAACGGAACTAATATCCCATTTGGTCTATCTCAGTATGTTATGATATCAATCACGTAAGAGATATCTCTGAGATTTATTATATCAAAGTTTGTGTTAACAATGCTTTGACTTATGTAACATATACTTGTCAAAAGAATATCATCTATATTGACAAGTTTATCTTAGTTGCTCCCACTCATTTTGAGGTAGGTACATTAATCCACTTGATTTTTGATGAAAATAATTACGTTAGTTTTTCATCACATTATGATGTTTGCATTAACCCATACATGAATTTTATTGGCTTACAAATAAAGTGTTCTTTAACCTTCAGTTTTGAACTTTCAGGTTGTTTTATGAACATGTAAATGTGTCAGCCAATTGTTAGGGAAAATTGTTTTAATGTTCATCTAATGTACCTTAAAACTATTATAAGCTACTAGAACAGTGATGATCCTCAAAGAAATCTTCTGTAAGATAGGTAAGAAAGACTCTTTGATAATTTATCTCTTCCTGAGTGTAACCTTTGACAATCAATCATGCTTCTTAGTGTCTTAACGTTTTTATATTAGGATTTGGTTTAGTTATGAACACTCTTAGGTAATTCAATCAAATCCCAAACGTTATAAGAACACACAAAATCAGTTTTACTAGAAAACTGTTTTATTCCATTTAGAAGATTGATTGACACTAAGGGCTTAATTATGAGAGATAGGATCAGTAAATTTTCCCAAAATCCATTTCAACTTTAATTAGGGAGGTTCTGTAATCATCAAAGTTAGTAGGCTTTTAAACCTAGATGACCTCCTGAGTTGATTATTGGGTTTATTAGATGTTTCAGTTTTATGGATTAGCTCTTGGTTAGGTTGCTATCATTTTTAGGATTCTAAGTTTGTAAGAGTTGGTGCAGTATGGTGTACAAGAGGTGTAATCGGAGTTAAATTCGAAGTGAAATTTAATGACACTCTTCCCCCCGCCTATTGTATTCCTTGCAAATCATGATAAGGACTTTGACTGCTCCCACTAACCTTAGAAATCTTTAGGAACTCAGCATGCTTAGGGTCAATATGTAACGACCAACAAATTCTAATAGAGAAACGAGTTAATGACGTTAGTCGTTGTAGTTTCTCTTATTGAGGATTATGTTAGTTTAGGTAAGAAATCTAAGTGTGCCCACAATTAAGCAACAATGAAACTTTTGTAAGAGCAGCATTAGATTTAAGGAGATATGTTTTGATAGAACAGTGTTGTGATGGAGTGGTGTCTTGTACAAGAGGTGCAAATTGAGGTAATGTAAAATTTTCACTCCCCCACCTCTTGCAACTATTGCAAGTTATTATTAAGACACTTAATGCTCCCACTGATCTTTAATATCCCTAGAATGCTACAAGAGAAGTTTCAATGAGCTACGTGACGTGGGAACCTATCACATATACGTTAGACTTTATTGGATTTTTTTAATGTCCAGATATCATAAGAAACTTTAGGGACATATCTAATAGAAATCTTATTAAGTATATATATATATGAATAAATTTCTTCTAAGACCGTCAGCCATATGCGACAAAATTTAGATACAAGTTGATAGTCTTTTAAATGATAAATGAATTATGTCTGAATATTCCATTTTGAATAAGTTCCACGAATGTCAATGAATGACTTATGATGGACCCATGCTTATTCCTTAAGCCAAGTCATATTTTAGGGCTTTAACGTCATGATTTAAAATCACTTAGAATGAGATTAGATGAAAGAAAATCATCCTCATTAACCATGTCATGATTTCTCATGAATTTCGGTTATAATGGATGAAATTTATAAGTCTCATTTTCCTTTCCTCAAATTCTCATTTGCATGATGACAAAAGTTGTGAAAATGTAAGGTATCATCTAGTTTTATCTTAGTAATGTTTCAATCCAGATATTTAGAACAAATAAGATGAGAGTTTAAGGTAAGTGTGACACTATGTTGACCATGCAAACCTCACAACCTTCATAACATAGCTTAATTATGATACTATGTTCTGATTAATCTTCAGAATATATAAGGTATCGAAAAGCTTTGTTGGAAGACTTCTTATTATGGTTCTTATAGCCTTAACATTAATTTTGTCACTAACTCTCATGTTAGTTATTTGTCGAGTTCTGGTAAGGAAACGAAACGTATGGAACTAGAGTCAACTAATCACGTGTTAATTGGAATATTAAAATTACCAGACTTAAATATCATTAGTAAGTGACTACCTTATTAACTTATCCAACAGTTCTTTTAAATAATGGATAGTCTCGTTGCTTATGCCTAGTCTAATGGCATAATTATGCAGTGAGATTTTCCTTTGAAGAACCTTAGAGTTGGGATTTTGTACTTGTATTTTGACTATGGACCTTAGAACAATCCTCTTTTAAGGTTTAAGTGGCTGTAAGGTGAGTAACAACTTATTTTCCAGCTTCAAACATTTATTTCTTTGTACATATGTTGCTTATCAACACACTCATTATACTTTGGTACTTTTGAGTGTTATAGTTGATTTATAATGCATCAAATTGTACAAGTGAAAATCTTAGTATGTTATGTACTGGAAAATTGTACTTATTTCCATGCGTAAGCCCTTAACTTTATGGGTCATGGTATTGTACATTATAATGTATTCACATATACCACTTAACTTTATAGTTTAGAATTTAAATGAAGGCATGCATCTTAGGAGTTCTTGTGATTAATCCACACATAATAGATTAGTCTTAGGAAAAACTTAATCTGGAATAACCTTTTAGTGATAGCATTATGTTAGAGAGTTCTTGATTATCATAAGAGACATCATGTTCGATTTATCCTAATCATCATGCTCTACTTTTTTTCTGTAGTGCTTTATCAGAAGAGAGCAGTAGGATTATCGTGTCTTAAGAGATAACCAAGGGTTTAATTTAAGATCTAATATTATAGAAACTTTAAATAAAGCAAACATTTTAGGTTTAGGAATTAGAGTGGATGAGATATATATAGAAGAAAATTATAGTGAGTAAAATTATGGGTACTAAGAATAAGGCGGACGAAATGATTATAAAATTAATTAAGGATCATTAATATAAGGATCATTATGTGAAGAGATTGTGATATGTCTATTACTAACATCAAAATAATAGACTATTTAAAGTTCTACTTAAACAAAGACAAATCAGGTTTGGCCAGAAGTGTAATCATTTAAGCATGTGTGCAAAATGGTTGTAACAAATCAGCTTTGGCCAGAAATTGAGACAATCACTTTAGTTATGCACTTGTTAAGTATGCCATCTATGAAGGAATTAAATCAGCTTTGGCCAGATATTAAGACATTCATGTTTATGACGCACACTTAACATAGCTTTCGTAATACTTGAACGATAAGTAGACGCATCAAATCAGCTTTGGCCAGAAGTGATACATCAGAAGCTCATTCAAGTTAAGGCATTTTGGTTTTGTAAAACATTATTTGATCCTTATTAATTAACTAAATATTTACAAAAACCAGTTATTTAATAGCAAACCACCTGTTAGCACGGGGTTCGGGGCGGAGCCCCGAGCTAAATCTTAGTTCACATCAAACAGCCTAAGGTAATGAGGTTTCGAGTGAGGTCTCGAGTCAGGTCTCGAGTTAGGTCTCGACTGAGTTATGAGATCTCGAGTCAGTTATGAGGTCTCGAGTCGCAACCTTGATCTCGAGTTGTAGCCTTATGGTCTAGAGTCGCAAAGATTTAAACCCTCAGTCGAAATCTCAGTGGTCTCGAGTTGAAGCTTTATTGTCTCGAGTCGAGACCTTTGTCTCGAGTTATAAAGATTTAAGCCCTTATGATTTCGAGTCGAGACCTTGTGGTCTCGAGTCGAGATCTGATGGTTTCGAGTTGCAATCTGATGGTCTCGAGTCGACATCTGATGGTCGAGACCTTTGTCTCGAGTTATAAAGATTTAAGCCCTTATGATTTCGAGTCGAGACCTTGTGGTCTCGAGTCGAGATCTGATGGTCTCGAGTTGCAATCTGATGGTCTCGAGTCGAGATCTGATGGTCTCGAGTCCACTGTTAACAGCTGTTGTTGTGAAAATAACTGAAAATTCGAATTCTAAGGGATTTTGAGATATGGTTTCCTGTTTTAGTGATGATCTAATTTTATCAAATATTTCAAAAAATTTATCTGTTGATCTAATAACAGCTTTTTCGAAAATTTTTAATAGTTAAAACAGATCAAAACATGGAAAAACACTCATTAATCCTAATAACATTCCAAAACATAAGGGAATTTTCGAATTTTCCTAAGAACATGATGAACCCTAAAAAAATAAAACATAAATTTTGGAACCCGAAACCTGAATTTTAAGGCTTTAAACAGATTTCGGTACAATTAAGCGTTACCATTATGATTCCGAGTCATTTAAAAAACATTCTTTTCCCGAAAAACATTGATCTCGGCACATATGACCCGAAAATAGCCGTGAGTTTTATTGAGTTTTCAAAACTTCTGTTTTCCAGATTTCAGTCCCAGAATAATGGATACGAAAACAGAACTGACTAATCAACATATGCTCTGATACCACATGATGGTTCAGTTCTGTTTAAACATAAAGGAAAACATGAAAACATACCTGTTACAGTAGACAGTGCAGTGGAGAATCCAGTCAGAGAAGATGACATCGAGTTCGACATATTTGTCAGTGTGATTTGGTTCCTCCTTAGGGTGCTGACTGATGATGGTGATGATGAAGACCGAATAGGGGATTCGGTTATGGAGAAGAGGTTTCAATGATGTTATGCTTATGGGGTTTTTGTGTCTAACTGTGTAACCCTTTAACCTCTACATAAGTCTCCTTATATAAGCACCCAGGAGGAAACCTAATTAGTTAATAAGGGTAATATGGTCCATCAACAATTACCAACTAATTATTAATAGGTTGTTATATATTTTGATCCATATAATGTAAATGATTATAATGGCTACTAGATTAAATATTAAATCATAATATATTTAATCTTACACGTTTGTGTTTGTTTGTTAATTTTAGGTAACAAATGAAAACGAACGATGATGAATACAAATGAGCACAAACTAATATTCATGAACATAAATGATAACAAACGAACACAAACAAACGTTCATGAACAATATATATAATACGTTGACACTTATTAAATATTTTATTTGCGGAATTTTGAAGTATTTAACTAAAATATAAAAGCTAAAAACACTAATGAATTATCGAACACTAACAAACATGTTAACGAACGTTCACGAACATAAATGAACGAACGCGTCTTCTGTTCATGTTTGTTCATTTAACTAAACGAACGAAATTTCTTGTTTGTGTTTGTTTGTTTAATAAACGAACGAACACAAACGAACTTCCCGCCGAACAGTTCACGAACTGTTCGCCAAACGTTTGGTTCGTTTGCAGCCCTAATAATTATATCAGGTACTTGAATTCAAACTAAACACATATAAATCTAATACAATGGTGAATTCCAAAGTGTTTTGAAACAAAAGCATGAAGATCCGGAAAATTCAACAATCAATGTGCATGGGAACGGGGAAGTCAAAATCTCTTCTGATTTGGAGAAAGACATGTAGCATGAAGAAAAAGATAAGCTAAGAAAATGACTTATACCAACCCCACTATCCTTTTTAATTGCGTCTTTTCACTCTCAATACACACACACAAGCTTAAAATACTTAATTATTAAACTTGTGTCATCAATGTAATTATCTTCCTGGCAGGGATGGTTAAACATGGAGCAGTGTAAATTATTCTAAGGCTCATGGTACAAGCATTAACCATTTTAGGTAAACTTGAGAGATTTGGTAACAAAACAATAATTGAATTAAACATTTGACTTTATTGATAATTTTCAAATGTTTGACTGTTACAAAAACAAGAAGTGTAAAACAGACATTAAAACATGAAGTGCTCAGTGACATTCAAACTTGACGGTACATAAAAATGCCATTTTCAGCATTTCACCCACCACATATTGATTGACTATTATGGTACACATGTTCTTATAGTAAACGTGGATATACAGCACTAAAAATGATTATGGAATGTGATTTTATTTCCTATGTTTAATAAAAGATATGGCAAGCGTGCTTTTTCCAAGTTTTAATCAACTATACACATTTATGATATCAACTCAGAGATGAATATAATCCATGCCCCAAAGGATCAAGTGTACGTTTTACACACTTTCTTTATCGAGTTTCGAAAAAAAAGAAGCAAAAATTTTGAGTCATTCTGACCCGTACTAAATTACCTATTTTAACTTGTTACCAACATCTCGATTTCATCTCTACATTTTAGGAAAAAAAGGGCCGGCTCAACGATTTTGCACATTAATAACTCAAAAACAATAAAAAAACTGGACGAGGAAGTGTTTACTTGAGGGTTCTTTCAAACCCATGCCAAATAGATAAGTATGAAAGTTTGACTTGATCGACATGTTTTAGGTACCCAAAGCGAATTCTAACATTGAGGCACTTTGCCCCTTTGAAACATGAAATTAATAACTTGCTAATGATCCTGATATATCGAGATACATTAGTTGTTTTTATATGTATACGCAAGTAACAAACTCTTCAGACATTTTAAATGAATAATGAGGGTAAATATAGAACATTAGAACAATGTACTTCAACAAACACAAGTCTAACCGGCAGGGGTTATCCAAATGCTCAACCGGGGAGAGGGTTATCTGATCTTCACAAACTCTGATTCTAAGACAATTCTTGCAAAACTAACAAGACCATGAGCTCGTTACGAGAAGGAGAGGTGAGGGGTTCTTCTTCGTAACCACCCTCTAATGTGAGAATAAGTAATCGCCCTTTCTAGAAAGAAAGAAAGCAAGTTTAATGTGAAAATATTGAGAGCAAGCAGAATAGGATGCTTAAACCTTCGTAGAAGTGTGGTATTTATAGCCGAGAGATTAGAGAATGATTGGACGAGGTGTCGTTGTTAAGGAATTTCCATTTGCTTCCCTATGTCATGACACCAAGTGTCTGCAGAGGTGAGAGTATGTACGTGGACGTTGATTGACCACACGTCACTTTTAGGATGTAACTCTTGTCTCATCTGTTGCCAGCCGCTAGTGGAGGTTAAGGATAGGTGGACTGGCGTCTTGTGATTGACCACACGTCCCTCTTAGTTGAACTTTTTATGCCCTGGATGATGGCACATCATGGACATCTTCTGGTACAGTGATTGGCAAGTGGTGATTGGTTGCACATCACTTCCACCTTGCACTTTGTGTTTCCTTCGTGCTGCCATAGTGTCGCACCCCTGGGAGTTGCTCGCGGTGGCTTGTCATGACAAATGAGCTGTTTTTTGGATTAGATATGAGTGTGGTCCTGGGCCCGCGGGGGTTGAGTCTAGGCCCGCAGGGGGTCCACGACCATATCTCTTCAAGTCCCCCCCTCCCAGACCAGTGTTTCTCCCGTGCCTGTGAGTTAGCAGGTGGAATTTTGGACTAGTTGTGTGTTTTTTTTTGTTTTCCGCAGATGATGCTTTGCGGGTGGTGACCCGCTTGTGGTACACAGTTGTGTTTTGTCGTCCTTCAATTGAGGGTTTGTCTTTAAGCAGGTAGGGACCCGCTTCTGAGGGATGCGTGAATTTTTCCATCTCTTGGTGAGGATGCTTTTTCGCAGGTGGCCGGTGGGCATTTGAAATTTGAAAAGATTCTTTTCAGACATGGGTTGGTGAGGATGATGTGGTGTCTGACACTGTTACAGTGTATGATGCATGTCACGTCAGACGTGTTTTTCGCTTTTTACAAGTGTGTGGCAACTACGCGCTCATTTGCGACGTCGTTCCGTTTTTCCCGCATGATGGGGTGTCTGTTGGTTGGCCCTTCTGCGCACGTGGGTCTGCACGTTTCCCCATCGCATTAATGTGATGGGTATAAATAAGGGATGGCTTATCAGATTTCTCCACCATTTAATTTTTTTCCTTATTTTTCTCTCGAAAATATTGAAGCCATCAAAATTTTCTAAATCATTTCCAGAAATCATGTCTACATCCTCAAACGTCGATCCTGAACCCGAATGGAAGCTAGGAAAGGGGGTGTAAAGGGCCGAACCCTATTGTTGCTGAGATCCCAATTAAATGGAGACACTGGGATATCGAAGCTATCATGAATGAGACAACTTTAGATCTAGAGTGGGAGGTTGAGTTTTCAGTCGACAGTATGACGGTGACGGAGCCCTTGCCAGGGTAGATTGCATTATATTCAGAGTTTTTCTTGATTGGGAACTTCTGTCCACCGATCTCGAAGTTCTTTTCTAGTTTGCTTGTGAAGTATGGCGTGCATATTTCTTAACCTAACGCCATGTTCTGCTGTAAGGCTCATAGGATCACATCGACGTGCGAGATGTTTAGTGTCTTTCACGAACCGACCACACTTCTAGTTGTTTTTCGTTTGCTCAATGTACCTGAGTGAAGGCGAGAGGGTTAAACTCATCGCGGAGTCTCCTGACTGGAGACAAGTTTTTGTATATCCGCGAAGGGGTAATCCCTACCTAGGTGTCCTTCCGCAATCTGAAACTGAAGATCATGAACTTTCTGGTGATTGAGTTTAAAGAAGCACCATGGTATGAGACGTTGACACGCCAGCCTACACCGATGAAATTGATTAAGGAGCTCGCCTTGGTGGTCGTTGGTTTGAGCCAAAAATAGAACAAGGTGAACAAGGTGCCCTATTATGACGTTCATGGCCATCCCAAGCTTCTTTTTTCTTATGCCTTTTCTTCCTTGTGTTTATGTTTTCATGTTGCTGACGAACTATGTTTTGTAGCTTCAAGCGTGTTTGGGACACTCATAGAGCCCGTGAGGGGGAAATTGGATTCCTATGATCTACATCTGGGCGGTGATGGTTATAGGAAGAAAAGCGTTGGCTCGGGTTGACTAACGGGTTCCGGCGGGCAGTCAGAGGGCTCTCGACCGGAAGTCGCTGGTGGTGATACCCATGTTAAGTCTATGACTGCTCAGGGTGATAGCGATGAGATGTGGAAGAAGATGTCCACACCATCCAGTGTTGGTCGCACTGTGGTCGGTGTGGCCCGCGGAGGTGGTACGTTTGGCTACACCTCCATGCCTGCGCATATCTAGACCCAACAAATACAAATGGATGAGGCCAAGAAAAAAATGAATGCCAAGAAAGGTAGGTGCTTGGGCGGGCGGAGGAGCCTTAGGATTCCAAGGGATTGATAGACCTAGCTGCTTTGAAGCCTTCGCATAAGAGGGTGAAGTTGTCAGACATGCTTGTTGATACCAAGGTTACTCCTCCAGGTATGTTTGTGTTCCTCTATTACTCCCTTATGTGAGTGTTTTCCTATTCTAAGCTCATGTTCATGTTTATTTGTGTAACACAGATCAAGGTGGAAAAAAAAGAGGAAGGGGCTCTGCGGCAGAGAAAGGGGCTCCGATTCTTGAGACCGTTGAGAGAGAAGCTCCTGAGATTGAAGAAGAAGTTTAGGAAGAATCCCATAATTTCGTCCCGGAAACAAGCATCGGGCACTGTAGCTCAACCGTTAAGGTGGTGGTGGTGAGCATCAGTATGAAGAGTTTGAGGATAATGGCGGGGCGGAGCAGTGTTACAGACAATCCCAAGGGACTCGTTTTGATAAGGTCGAAGCCTGTTATGCCTATGACTCCACAGCCCCCTGGTAGAACACGTTTTTTTTTTCAAAGATCGTGCCCGTGCCTCAATCTGTACAATGACTACATTAGTGTTGTTTTGAATTCTGTCGCAACCCCCGGCCCCTTTCTCCTGAGAACGGGCGGCTGCGAGCTCAGATTCAGTGGTATCAGTGTTTATCATTTTGACAGCGGAAATTACATCAGGACCGTAGTTAGGAAATATTTTATCAGAGTAAAATACCACACTTTTATAATAATAAACACATGGGTAAAACCCAAGTTTCCATTACAATCATGTTTATAGGGATAAAACCTATTTCATTTAAATAAAATATCTTCTTTATTTAGGTAACTTTTATAGCCACATTTTCCAGGCCTTCAGTGCTGTCCAGCTGGCTTATATTTGGCTTTCACATTTTGTTACCTGAAACGCGTTTAAAAACATTTTGTCAGTGGGAAATACTGGTGAGTGAATCCCAATTTAATCAAAACAGGTTTTATCATTTTACTGTATTGAGAGCGATTACAATGTTTATATCTACACAATTACTCATTCAGTACTGTCAATCCTGACTGGTGGGTCATATTACTCATTGGCTATCTCATTGTCCAATGGTAACGTGTTCTACATTTTGTATACAAAACCCGAACATACCGTCAGTAATTGAAGAACTACAAAGACTCAATCACCGCTAATTATATTTTAAAACATTTAAGGTTTTGTAAAAACAGTTTGCAAAAAGGTTTACACAAAAAGGAGATTACTCACATTGCTACTTTAGGTTTTTCCTTTGTGATTTCCTGGTTATAATCTATTAATTTAAACAATGCACACGCATTAGTATAATAACCCAATTTACATTAGTTATACCCTCCCTGAGACAGAAACTCCAATGACTACGTCAGGCAGAGCCTCGACAGCCGTTACGGAGCACTAGATCAATCGGGCAGCGTATCTAATATGTAACCGAGGGTTAAAATACTTACAACGAGGCAGAGCTTCGCTAATCAGGGGGTATAATACCCGATACTACTTTCTAATATTTCAGAATTGAGAGAGAATTTGAGATCTTGAACGACGGAAAATGAAATGCCGATGGCCTCCTTTTATAGGGCTGTTTGGCCATTTCCTCGCGCCCCGCGACAACTGAAGGCAGGGCCTTCGCGGCCCGCGAGACCAACTAGGGTAGGCCCTAGCTTGGCTAACTCAACCACTAAACCCAACACCTTATTGCCACGTGGCAGCACCGGGTGCGCCCTGGTCTTGAGCTGTCGCGCCCCGCGAAGCACACAACCATTATGGTCGCAGCCCGCGAGCGACCTTAGATTTTTGTTTTTATTTAATTTTTATGAAATTTAAGGTATTTAGGGCCAATTTACGTATATGGGGTATATTTTAGGGCGTATAGGGACGTTCTAATTATTTTAGGTGTGTCAGAAATATTTTAGGAGGATTGTTATATCATCCGCACCTTGTTTTAGAACTCGTCCTCGAGGTCTACTGGAACAGCTGTGGATATTGCCTCTGCATCTTTGATTCAAGCTCCCAAGTGTATTCTGGTCCTCTCTTGGAATCCCATTTCACTTTGACTAGAACTAATCTCTTGTGTTTGACATTCTTGACTTTCCTGTCTTCAATTTGTAGTGGTTTCTTGTAACGACTCACACAAAAACGTCCTAAAAACGTTCCGTAAGTATAAACCCGGACCCCTGATATAACAACTCTCATTAAAAATATTATTTCTTATTTTAATTTAACCAAAAGGAAACCCTAATTGAGACACCCAAGTAATTCTACGCAAACCCTAAAATTATCAGAACCATCAGAATCAGGATCAGGGCCCCTAAAACTCAGGGGGGGGGGGGTTTCCTACTCAACGATTATCTAAATAAAACGCTGTCAATATTTAAAATTCGAATTCTGTCAAGTCACCAGGCCTAGTCCCACACGTGGCAAACCTATGGCCATTATGTGTCCCTTACGGACCGTAAGGGTTAATGCTTACGGTCCGTAAGCTAGCCCAAATTTGTGTATAAATAGCAGCGTTTGGCACTTGATTTCTGTTGTTCATTCGACGTTCAAATTCGATATGTATATCGAGTTATAGTCGAAACAGTCACAAAATCACTAATTAGTAGAGGGGGGTGCTGCTACGATGCCGGGTATTAACTCAATCGCTGCTACGATTCAATTTCCGATCGATTAAACTATCCAATGAATGTTTAAGTGCTGCTCAAACTTGGGTTATACTTTGTTATTCATCGTGATTCCGACTTGAATGTTTGAGTGCTGTTCGAACTCGGACTATGCTCTGTCATTCGTTGTGAATCCGCTGAATTGTTAAGTATTGCACTTTGTCATTCGTCGTGAGGGTTTTATCTCATGAGTTATCGTAAATGCTGTATTAGTTACTACCTAGTTCGTATGCACTAGGTTACCAGGCTAAGAAATAGGCTAAGCTCTGCTCAAATTAAATCTGCAATCTATCAAGGCTTATCTGTAGACTTTGATTATATGAATCTGCATGATTATAAAGTGAGTCATTCTCTTTTTATCAACTATTTTACAATACCTCAAATTATTTTCAAGGTTATAATTACAGGGACTAAGTCATGGATATCTTGAATTACTGGTTAGTGGGGTATTGTGCACATTACTAATTTTCTCCCAGTTAGGTTCATTGACCTACTCGAGATAATCACTGTTAGGTTCATTGACCTACAGGGATAATCGTCACTATTTAGGTTCATTGATCTAATAGTGGTATGACCATCGTCACCATTGTAACATGTCACCATTGTGACAGAATGCCAGATAAAAATAAGATAGAAGCCATTGTAATCGCTCTTATGCTGTAATTAATAACTATGCATCATTATGCAAAATAGAATGATTCACTCAGTATTTCCCGCTGACAAAACCTTTTTAAAACACTTTTCAGGTAATTACAGTAGATTGGAGTAAAAGATGGATACGGCACTGAAAGGCATCAAGAAGTGGCTTATTTTATTAAATTAAATAAAATTTATCTTTATTAAAGCTACCATTGTAAAACATGGGTTTATCCCATCTATTTAATAAATAAAATCCGGTGTTTTCTAAACTCTGATATTTTTCCTAACTCACGGTTCTGATGAAATTTCCGCTGCAACGTTTTCAAAATAATCACCGGTACCGCTGGGCTGTTCACGACTCCCGATTCCGTCCAGGGTGGGTTGGGGGCCGTGACAGAAGGTGGTATCAGAGCCACTGCTTTAAGCCTTTAGGTGTTGTGATAATAATACCTAAATTTATATAAAATAGTTAGGAGATTGCTGTTAACTGGTAGCATTTAGACTTGAACTTAAGAAAAGATGCCTTAGTATTAGCTTCACGATAAGCTAAGTATTTGTGAAAATAAATATGATGGATTTTGGTGTGCCATAAGTAATTGATGAAGTAATATCACTGGACAACTAAGTTCAGAGTCACTAGTTGAGAGAATGATCAACAGTGACATGACCAAAAGCACTAGTTGAGAGAATGATCAACATTGTTATGATTAGAATCACTAGTTGAAAGAATGATCAACAATGATATGACCACAATTACTAGTTGAGAGAATGATCAACAGTAATATGACCTGAGTCACTAGTTGAAAGAATGATCAATAGTAAATTGACACTGTCACAGGAATCGTCTAGTGGTCAATATAATAATAAGATATGTTATGGAAATACAAATTTCCCTAATTCTGAATAAAAGCCTAATAAAAGAGGCACTTTTAAAAGATACTATTTATGGGAAATAGAAAAATTTTTCCGGCAAGACTGGGTATGGTGTAGCAGACTCTCCAGTTTGTCCGGATATACTGAGGTTACCGCTCCGGCGCGAATCGGATAAGACGGGGTATATAATATGTCAAACAAGTGACAAGACTTCCCTAAATAGTATCATGACCAGATATCTGACTGGTTTTTGAAATATGAATATGTTAAATACATTGACCTGATAGATGGTATGTTTATTTCAGCATGTGAAATATATGATTATATAGATATATATATATCTATAAGGAATTCCAAAAATCAATTTGGAATAAAGCACAAACATCTGTGTCTAGATTTCTTTATTAAGAATCTCTTTTCCGATATCAAACATTATTTCGTTTGATTATCTAACTTGAGCGACAATAATAACAATAAAAACCCATTAAGTTGGGATATCATCAAAAGTATAAGAATTTCCAATACGTTATCATAAACTATTAACGCAAGTAAGAAGTATATAAAGTTGTGCTAGTGTACAAGAAAACACATGAAACTTAAATTATACGTCCACGGACGTTGAAATATATCACACACGACTTCCAAGGCAAGACCTTTGGAAAATATAATTGGGCATTATGACACCAAAGCTAATTCCGTCAGTAGAAGAACTATTAAAAGAAGCACTTTGCCACACGATCCTACAAGCGACAAGAATATCGTTGAGGTACGCTACAGTTTAATCAGAGTCATAAGTATTAGCACTGAAAAAGGAGTCATATACTTTTGCAAATTCCCTATTTCATTTTATTTGACATTCCCTGGTAATGTCATTTAATAACGGTTATCACTCGAAATTTCAGATAGAAGTTCTTATATTTCTTTTTATTGAAAATTCTGACTTCTGCATATAAAGTTTTTCGCATTGTTACTTTTCCTAACGGTCATCATACCAGGAGGATTTATTTCATAATAGCGAATATTGATTCATTTCATTTCTTGGTAAATCCACATGTTACACACGCACCGTTTGTTGCGCATGTGGTTCGTTTAAATTCTGAATTCCACTGGAGGGCTTCATTCTAATTTGTCGTTTTATCCAAACTCAAATATCCTTTAGTTAGACTTAATTTTGGCACGGTGAACCGCATTATTGCTAAACAATGACTTTTAATATCGAGTCAACAAATTTTTGAAAAACTCAATTTTCTTTGGCATCCATAGTTTCTATAGTAACCATGTCCGAATTTTCTTATTAAAACTTGTTTTGTTTAAATCAAAGTTCAAATTATTTAACTCGCTCACATTACATATTCATTTCAAGATTCCATATGATGGATGAAAGCTATCATATTCAAAATAGTCCCAACAAGCACTTCATTTGTTTTGAACCATAATAGGCTTGTTTAGTCTTCGACTTCATTGAATCATTTCTTTGATCACGATCACCTTGTACTAACATTTTCACAAAATTTAAAGTTTGCACTAATCTCATTTATATATATCATATATGGATTTAATTAATTATATATTTATAAAAGCTATCTTAACACAAATTGTGTGCTAAGATAATAATACCCAAATTCTTGTCATACTTCAGTATATCTTTTAAACATCAATCTAGCCTTTCGTGATAATTATTACTTTAACATCTTCAATTGAAAAACATTATATTTTATATGGAAACTTACATAAGTGAGTACCAATTTACAAATATAGTATTACTATATTTTAAACCATTGCGGTGAAGAAATTATATTTGAGGTATACTTTTATTTAAAGTTATTGTTTAGTTATTTATTATTGATAATTTTTCTTTTTTTTTATAATAATAAGTAGTAGTGTTAAGATTTTTTTTTATACTAGGGTTATTACCAGGGGCAGATATTGAATAGCCTAGCCTTAGTTAGGCATGGATTGGCCACCTATGCTTAAACAAGGCAGCACTAATCAATATCCACCATGATAATGACTAGTTAATATATATAAAGTTATCATACTTAATTAGCAAATTTTAATTATATGTAGAAATATTTTACATATACTTTATACTGTAAAGAGAAGTCATATTTTCATAAAACAATACAAGAATTAAAAGTACAAATAAAATTATATATCACATGTTTTGTGATAACTATGTATAGTAACACTCTAGCAAGAAAATGACCATATAAGAATAATATGGTAGTCATCAATTACGTTGGATTAGGAGAACATTATACTATATAAAAAAAATAGTCCTCATTTTCACTTATTTACAATATTTGTAAATACCTTCACAATGTTATATGATTTCAAAATAAAAAAAAAATAAGTAATCACATAGAATCGACTCATTAAGTGATATATATTTACAAAATATTTTACAAGTACTTTTGTACAATAAATATTTTTACACCTTTAAATTTTCATTTTAACGTTATAAATAATAGTGATTCTTTTACAAAATAATAAAATATTTTGTAAAAAAATAACTTCATTGCGGTATTTTGTAATATATATATTACATAGTAAATATAAGTTATTTTACATAGTATAGTAAAATACTAAAATAATATTTATTTAAAAGTAGTGACCATTTACATATAGTAAAAATGCGTCACAAATAATATTTGATATGTAAGATACGGTTCAGACAAGTACACAAATAATATATATATATATATTACATTTGCTTTACAAATATAATATAATGGTTGGTCTTACCAAAACAATTTATTCTTATTTCATTTCGATCTCTAGGACATAGTATGAAAACTATGGTCACTAATAGTGTACTATCACATTGTTTCACAATTAAAACAACTTGGAATTTTAATTAATGATACACTAACTCTATTGTCTTCTGGTGTATCTTTGCAATTCACTCATCTCAACACTTTGATTTTCTAATATCATAAATATTTGACAAATCATTTTTCATGCTTTTATTTCCTTTGAAACCTATCAATTCTAAGTCTTCCTCCATTGCCAATCAAAGTAAGCTTTCTTTTCACAAAGAAAATTTTTTTATTCTAAAAAGTCCTTCACAATCATTCTAAATATCTATTGATCATATATCTTTTGGCTTGAACCTAGTCACTTTGGAAATTTATATCATTTCATCTCATTCGTTTAATATTTATTTCTTGAACTAATTCAGTTAAACCATTGAATCCTACTTATGGTACAACTCTTATTCACAAAATTTGATATTTAATCTGTGTCATTTTGTTGACTCAAATATGACATAAATCTAAAAGAAATATCATAACCCAAATATACTTGGGAGCTGGAATCTGAGATAAAGAAAAAGTATTCCAGTAAATCTCGAGGACGAGATTTTATTAAGGTGGGGAGAATGTAACGACTCACACAAAAACGTCCTAAAAACGTTCCGTAAGTATAAACCCGGACCCCTGATATAACAACTCTCATTAAAAATATTATTTCTTATTTTAATTTAACCAAAAGGAAACCCTAATTGAGACACCCAAGTAATTCTACGCAAACCCTAAAATTATCAGAACCATCAGAATCAGGATCAGGGCCCCTAAAACTCAGGGGGGGGGGTGTTTCCTACTCAACGATTATCTAAATAAAACGCTGCCAATATTTAAAATTCGAATTCTGTCAAGTCACCAGGCCTAGTCCCACACGTGGCAAACCTATGGCCATTATGTGTCCCTTACGGACCGTAAGGGTTAATGCTTACGGTCCGTAAGCTAGCCCAAATTTGTGTATAAATAGCAGCGTTTGGCACTTGATTTCTGTTGTTCATTCGACGTTCAAATTCGATCTGTATATCGAGTTATAGTCGAAACAGTCACAAAATCACTAATTAGTAGAGGGGGGTGCTGCTACGATGTCGGGTATTAACTCAATCGCTGCTACGATTCAATGTCCGATCGATTAAACTATCCAATGAATGTTTAAGTGCTGCTCAAACTTGGGTTATACTTTGTTATTCATCGTGATTCCGACTTGAATGTTTGAGTGCTGTTCGAACTCGGACTATGCTCTGTCATTCGTTGTGAATCCGCTGAATTGTTAAGTATTGCACTTTGTCATTCGTCGTGAGGGTTTTATCTCGTGAGTTATCGTAAATGCTGTATTAGTTACTACCTAGTTCGTATGCACTAGGTTACCAGGCTAAGAAATAGGCTAAGCTCTGCTCAAATTAAATCTGCAATCTATCAAGGCTTATCTGTAGACTTTGATTATATGAATCTGCATGATTATAAAGTGAGTCATTCTCTTTTTATCAACTATTTTACAATACCTCAAATTATTTTCAAGGTTATAATTACAGGGACTAAGTCATGGATATCTTGAATTACTGGTTAGTGGGGTATTGTGCACATTACTAATTTTCTCCCAGTTAGGTTCATTGACCTACTCGAGATAATCACTGTTAGGTTCATTGACCTACAGGGATAATCGTCACTATTTAGGTTCATTGATCTAAAAGTGGTATGACCATCGTCACCATTGTGACATGTCACCATTGTGACAGAATGCCAGATAAAAATAAGATAGAAGCCATTGTAATCGCTCTTATGCTGTAATTAATAACTATGCATCATTATGCAAAATAGAATGATTCACTCAGTATTTCCCGCTGACAAAACCTTTTTAAAACACTTTTCAGGTAATTACAGTAGATTGGAGTAAAAGATGGATACGGCACTGAAAGGCATCAAGAAGTGGCTTATTTTATTAAATTAAATAAAATTTATCTTTATTAAAGCTACCATTGTAAAACATGGGTTTATCCCATCTATTTAATAAATAAAATCCGGTGTTTTCTAAACTCTGATATTTTTCCTAACTCACGGTTCTGATGAAATTTCCGCTGCAACGTTTTCAAAATAATCACCGGTACCGCTGGGCTGTTCACGACTCCCGATTCCGTCCAGGGTGGGTTGGGGGCCGTGACATTTCTCTACAAACTTAAGCTTCTCATTTACCTCTATGTCCTTAAGAGGTACCACTAATGATTCATCAGCTAAGCACTTATTGAGATTACATACATGAAATACATCATGTATTCCTGCCATTTCCTCTGGCAGTTGTAGCTGATAAGCTACAGGTCCTATTCTTCTAATAATCTCAAAAGGTCCAACATACCTGGGACTTAGATTTCCCCTTTTGATGAATCTTACCACTCCTTTTCAAGGAGAAACTTTTAATAAAACCTTATCTCCTACTTGAAACTCCAATGGCTTTCGCATGTTATCAGCGTAACTCTTTTGTCGATCGCATGCTGTTTTTAGTCTTTCCTTGACTTGAATAATCTTGTCCGTTGTTTCCTGCACTATCTCTGGTCCAGACAATTGCTTTTCTCCAATTTCTGCCCAACAGACTGGAGTTTGGCACTTTCGTCCATAAAGTGCTTCGAAAGGTGCAGCATTAATACTGGTATGATAGCTGTTATTGTAAGAAAATTATATTAATGGTAGATGATCGTCCCAATTTCCTCTGAAATCAATTACACAGGCTCTAAGCATATCTTCCATTGTCTGAATCGTCCTTTCACTTTGTCCATCCATTTGAGGATGATAAGCGGTGCTTAGATTTAGCTTGGTTCCCATTGCTTTTTGGAAACTTGTCCAAAAATGAGAAGTAAAGCGGCTATCTCTATCAGACACAATGGATAAAGGAATACCATGTAATGAAACTATTTTATTCACATACAACTGGGCTAACTGTTCCATACCGAATGTTTCCTTCATTGGTAAGAAATGAGCAGACTTGGTTAACCTATCTATAATAACCCAGATTGTATCATTACATTTTCGTGTTTTGGGTAATTTGGTAATAAAGTCCATTGTTATCAATTCCCATTTCCATACAGGCATTTCCAATGGCTGCAATAAACCTGAGGGTTTCTGTTGCTCAGCTTTAACCTGTGAACAGGTTAGACACTTGGCAACATAAGCTGTTATATCCTTTTTCATTCCTATCCACCAAAATTTTTTTCTTAAATCTTGATACATCTTATCACTTCCAGGATGCATCGTATACTTAGACTTATGGGCTTCTTCTAATATTCGGTGGTGTAGGTTTTCTAGTTTAGGTATCCATATCCTTTTCTTATGGAATCTCCAAATTCCATCTGTTCCTTGTTCTAATTCCTTAATCATTCCTTTCAATTTTTCAGTATCGTCCTTGATTACTGATTCTTGTACGGCTCTAATTTGCTCATTTAAATCTATTTGCATATTTAATTTAAGAGAACGTACTTTCCTTGGTTTTTCATGATATTTTCGACTTAAAGCATCAGCTACTACATTAGCTTTTCCTGCATGATACTGGATATTGCAATCGTAATAACTAAGAAATTCTATCCAGCGTCTCTGTCTCATATTCAACTCTTTTTGCCCAAAAATGTTCCTTAAACTCTTATGATCAGTGAAGACAACAAATTTATTTCCATATAAATAGTGTCTCTAAATCTTAAGGGCAAAAATTATGGCTCCTAATTCTAAATTGTGGGTTGAGTATTTTTCTTCATGATTCTTAAGTTGTCTGGAAGCATAGGCTATAACCTTTTGACGTTGCATCAACACACATCCATAAGCTAACTTGGAAGCGTCACAATAGACTTCAAAGTCTTCAGTTCCTTCTGGTAACGCTAGTATGGGTGCGTTGGTTAATCTTTGCTTAAGAATTCTAAAGGCTTCTTCCTATTTTGGTCCCCATTCAAACTTAACAGATTTACAGGTTAGCTTCGTTAAGGGAATGGCTATTCTAGAAAAATCTCGAATAAACCTTCTATAATAACCGGCTAGTCCTAGGAAACTTCTAATCTCCGTTGGTGATTCAGGGACTTTCCATTTAGTAATCGCCTCAATCTTTATGGAATCCACATGAATCCCTTCATGATTGACTAAATGTCCAAGAAATTGCACTTCTTCTAACCAAAATTTGCATTTCGAAAATTTAGCATAAAGCTTTTCTTTTCTCAGCAAATTTAAAAGTGTATGCAGATGCGCTGCATATTCCTCTTTACTCTTAGAGTAAATGAGAATATCATCTATAAAGACAATTATGAATTTATCCAAATATGGCTTACATATTCGGTTCATCATGTCCATAAATGCAGCTGGGGCATTGGTTAGACCAAATGGCATGACAGAAATTCATAATGGCCATACCTTGTTCTGAAGGCGGTCTTAGGAATGTCCTCTTCCTGTACTTTTAATTGATGATATCCTGAGCGTAAATCGATCTTAGAAAAGAATCGAGCTCCTTGCAGTTGATCGAACAGATAATCGATTCTCGGTAATGGGTACCAATTTTTTATCGTGACTTTGTTCAACTCTCAGTAATCAATGCACATACGCATTGACCCGTCTTTCTTCTTAACAAACAAAATTGGTGCTCCCCATAGCGATGAACTTGGTTGTACGAATCCTTTCTCCAAAAGTTCGTCCAACTGTTTCTTTAATTCTTTCATCTCTGCTTGTAACACCCCGTGTTTCTGAAGTCAAAGTCAAAGTCAAGGACAAAGTCAACGACCGATTTCGCGTGACTTGACTATTAGTGAATTTCTTTTATGTGTTTATTTTAGCTGTATTATGTGGAGTAAGTGTCAATAATCACGATAATCGACGTATGTTATTCGCTATTTAATCGACTTACGACTGTGAACTATAGGAAGTAACAATGCGATAAACTCAAATCAACCTAATTTGATCGACATCGAATCACAATCGCACTCGCAACTCGAAGTACGCATTTTGGTTATGGTTATACATGTGTGTGTTCCTTATATGTTATTTGTGCATGTTTATTTATGTTATGTGTGGTAATCAATCAAAACTCAATCGAAACTCAAATGCAATCGAACTCAATCGCAATCGAAATGGTATGTTAATTAGTGGAGAAGAGATAGCGCTAGATATGAGTAGTTGGGACTAAAAGTAATTTGAATAGGAAACTCTATCGCATTCGCATCGCTCGCAATAGAAAATCAAACCAGCAAAAGTCGTCACACCGCGCACTCGAACCAAGTGCCATCCGGCCGGATTGCCATCCGACCGGGCGGTCACTTAATTGAGTGCCAGGTTGCCATCCGACCGAGATGACATCCGACCGGACAGTCATCCGGGCGAAATGCCATCCGACCGACCTGCCTCTTTCCATTTTGGGAATCCTATAAATACCCCATGTCACTCTCATAGTTACCACTTTTGGCAACTGACGTCCGAACAGCTCGTGCTCCTCACCTTTTCTTCGATTTCTCTCAATTTCGGTAAGATCTCGTCCTAAATCTTATACTTCCTTAATCTACATGCACTCTTACACCTTTCTATCTTTTGAATCTTAACTTTTAACCGTGAAGTCACTGGATTTGAGGTGTTCTAGGATGACGTCATCATGGTGTTCTTATGAACTTCATGTTTTGGCCTCAACCCACCAAGAACAAATTAGATCTAACCGATTTCCACACAAGTAAACAAAGATCTTGCATAGATCTAAACACATTCATGGTGAAAAAGGATTGAAAGATGGTTTCTAACTTTCTTTCAACTCTTTTACACTCAATGCACTCAAAACCGATAGAATCGGGCCTTGATCTAGTCTCCTACTCATTCTTAGTGTTGTGCTAGTTCAAGATCTGGATTCTACACACAAGACCACCGATTTCGGGTTAAACAAGAACAACCGTCTTGAACCGGTTAACTGGTCAAACTAGGGTGATTCCTGTTTGATCGGGCCACTTGGGTCAAGATGGGGTTCTGTTGGTTAACACGCTGTCACAACGTCCCGACAAAACTACAAACAATCAAAACAACCAAGAGAAAGACGAACGGATTAACCAGCACGGAGTGCTATCCGACCGGACTACTGTCCGAACGGACAGCCATCCGAGCGACTGGCCATCCGAACGGCTTGCACCATGGATCCCACACTTAACCAACCTTATCTAAAGTTTGAGTGTTGAACAAACAGCTATCCGACCGGACTACCATCCGACCGGATTACTCTTCGGATCATGAGATACTTGGACTTTAACACTCAATCGATTTTCAACATGTTCAATGCACCAAGGATGCCACCCGGTCGAACAACCGTCCGACCAAGTGACCACCCTGCTGTGAACTTGTTCTCACTGAAGTGTCTAACCGAGCGGGTTGCCGTCCGACCGGACGACCGTCCGACCGGCCGACCTGAAGAGTAGAGATACTTCAAGGTTTTCAAAATGCTACACCGAAAACTTCAAAGCTCAAGCCATCATACACAAACACATTCTTCTCATAGGAAGAAACAATCCACTCGAATAGTCATCCGACCGGACCTCCGTCCGACCGGATGACCATCCGAACGGATTGCCATCCGCACGACTGGCTATCCGACCGGACTACCATCCGACCGGACTGCTGTCCGAGCCACTTACACTTTGCATCGTTTTACGCGTCGCTTATCGTATGCTATCGTTCTAATCAGGCTAATTTCGCTCTAAGCGCTCCCTTCAATCCATCCTCGCTGTGAGTATACTCGATCCCTTTTTGCTTTACGCACTTTTGGGTGTTACATACGTTACTTATACTAAATCACATCGAACACACTACGCAATACTTTAAAAGCTAACCGTTACCGCATGTTATACGTGACTTAATGAATGCTTGTTTGTTATGTTTACACATGGAATGCTGTCTACCTGCCTTAGCAACGATAGTACTATTAGTTTGGACTCAGCACCCGTTCATTCGGGGGTTGTTAAGGACAATTATTTGCATGGATTACAGTGGTGATCATGTATTACGAACTGCCTTGGGCAGTCAACCCGCAGTCACTGGTATCGATAGGTCTATGTCGATAACTAACATGCCTCATTTCGCTCTGTGTACGTGCTGGTTATGCGTAATGCTTTCGAACTCTATATGCTATTATCAAACTTGTATGCTCACCTTTACACTATGTGTATTGACTTTTATTTTAACGTATGTGACAGGTTCTTAGGATACTTATCTGCTAGGAAATCGAGGCTAGAATAAGGCTCTAGAGGCCAACAAATAGTTGTCTGTACAAATGAAATCAAGAGTCTCTAGAAGCAGATAAACAATTGCTCTATTTGAAAAATATGAGTTGTCAGAATAGAACTATTTGCCTAGATTTTGTCTGTAATAATTTGTTTTACCTTTTGAGACATGGTATGGGACATGTTACTTTAAATTGATTGGTAATGATAATTGTTATGGAAACTTCTGGACAATCTGTTTCGCTCAGTGCCATGCCCTGATGTTTCCGCCATCGGTTGGGGTGTGACACTGCTGGCGACAAACGTTAAGGTGCTTTGGCAATCGGTGCTGTCCCTGGTAGCAGATGAATTCTGAATTCAACTTCCATGTCCGGTAGTAGTCCTGGTAACTCTTCTGGAAAAACATCTGAGAATTGAGATACTACGGAAATATCTTTCAATTATTTTCCCTTAGTGTTAATGATTATGAAAATCATATACACTAGGGACCCTTTCCTTGCACAACTTGCAGTTTTCATCACAGAGATGAATTTCGCGAATCGAGATGGCTTATTTCCTTTGATTGTAATCTTTTCACCCCTTGGTGAACTTATTTGAACTGACTTTTGATCACACTGAATACTGGCTTTATTGGCTACTAACCAATCCATTTCTAACACAATATCAAATCCAGCCAGATTCATTGGGTAAAGATTAGCAATAAAATCTTGGTTTAGAATTTCTATTCTTGCTCCCTGCAAGATTTCAGAAATCTTAATGGATTCTCCATTTGCTGTCTCTACTAGACATTCTTGTTGGAGTTTAGTTAATGGTTGATTGAGAATTTTGCAAAATGAAGTATTAATAAAACTTTGGTTCGCACTAGAGTCAAATAATACTTTAGCAAAAACATCATTAACTAAAAACGTACCGGCAATCACATCCGGAATCATCTTCGCTTCTTCGGCTGTCAGAACAAATGCCCTAGCATTCTTAGTAGTCTTGTTGTTCATGGCTTGGGCTAGTTTCGGACAGTTCGGTTTAATATGTCCACTTTCTCCACAATTGTAGCATATCTTATTGTTAGATTTCTTCCTGCAGTCTTCTTCCTTATGTCAATATATTTTGCAGAAATTGCAGTATATGGAGGATCTTCCAGAATGCTTTCTTTTGCAATATTTGCAGTAAGGAGTGGAAGTAGAACCTACATTTTTCCCACAGTTGGAATTACCGTAGCGAAATTCTTGGGTAAGCTTTTGAGCTAGGTTCTTCTTCTGGTTCTCTTCTTGAGTAAGTACTAGTTCATCAGTCAAGGTATTTGCTAGTTCTACTGCTTCTTCTATGGTTTACAGTCTAGCTGCCTTGACTACATGTCTAATCTCACTGATTAATCCCCAGATGTAACGGGAGATTAATACCGGTTCTGGTGATGCTAGGGTTGGCACTATTCTAGCATATTCGAAGAATATAGTAGTGTAACCCTTACAGTCTACCCCAGTCATTCTAAGGTTTAGGAATTTATTGGCTATCTGTTCCTTTTCATTGGGAGGACAGAATTTCCTTTCAACCATATTCTTAAACTCGGTCCATTCCATACTGTAGACTCTATCACTTCCCCTAGACTAGAGAATAGTGTTCCACCATTCCAAAGCAGCATTCTTAAACAGATTGGAAGCAAACATGATTTTGTCTTCCTCTGCACACTTGCTTATTTTTAAGACTGCCTCAGTCTTTTCTATCCAGCGTAGAGCTGCAATGGCTCCTTCATTTCCCGAGAATTCTATAGGTTTGCAGGACCAGAATTCTTTGTAAGAACAACCATAAGACATGGTTCTTCTTCTTTTTGGAATAGGCAATTGAAGTAACGGTCCATTGTTCACGCTGTGACTTGGTTCAGTACATGATTGCTTTCTTCCACTATTACTTTTATTATTTTCCGCTTCTCTAACGGTTTGGATGATATATGGTATAGCATCTCTAATTCCTTGGGTTACTATGGGTCGAATGGCACTATTATTTATCTGGTTATCATTGGTTTTCCTGATTTGCGTCGTTGGCCATCTGGATTATAAACAATTACCAATTATTAATATCTCAGAGCAATATTTAATGCGAATAATCACACAATCAACACATTGATCAAAATCGCCGTGCATTGCGACATTTACTCTATTTTATATATTATGCATCTAATACAAACCACAACTGAACTTTAAAATACAATACTAATATGCATCAGTAGTTATTAGGTTATCTATCTTAGTGGATATTTTTTTTTTCAAATTACACACACACACACACACACACACACACACATATATATTATTAGTGGGGGTCCATCCAATACTGCATATTACGCTCGTTGTATTTCCAAACGAGCCTCTCCCCTATTTGCCTTATTTTCTCACTTTCATCTAATAACTCCCCACCAAAGGTGCGAAGTTCTTGCACATTCTCGGTGCTCATGGGTGGTGCGTGTAACAACCCGATTTTTGGAAGTCAAAGTATAAGTCAAGGTCAAAGTCAAAGGAAGAAAAGATTGCTAATAGGGATCTTCCATTCCTTTCTTAATTATTACTTGCACTTCCAAAATCGTTAATCGATACTTTAATTAATGATAAATTAGTTGTATTATGTGGAGTTATAGTGCAAGTAACCGCTTTTTATCGCTAATCGACTCAACGCTATCGCATCGCAACTCGAATTACAGGTTATGGATATTGTTTTACGTGTGTGTCCTATTATGTGTTACTTGCGCATGTTTTACATTTATGTTTGAGGTGATTATTCGAAAACGCAATCGCAACTCTATCACAACGCAATCTTATCGCAACACAAAACGCGGAATGGTTATGTTTAGGTTTATGACTGTTAGTTAGGTTATTTGTGTAATTGATATCGCATCGCTTACTCGCAACGCAACGTTCCTGTCCTATTTTCTCTCAATTCCTCGCGATTCTTGTAAGTTTTCTACTCCAAATCTTGTACTTCTATCATCTACACACACTTCTTCATCACTTTCACCATCAAATCTTAACTTTTCACCATGAAATCGGCTGATTTGGACTGTTTTAAGGTGATGTCATCATGGGTTCTCAAGAACACCAAAGTGTGACCTCATTCCCCAAGAACAACTCAGATCCAAAGGATTTCTACAATGTTTAAACACTGATTTCTCCTAAATCTAAACATAATCACAGTGTTTCAAACTTTTCTTCAATAATCTCAACTTTTCACAATAAAACCGATAGGATCCGAACTCATTCATTTCTTTTACTCATTCTCTATTGAAGTGTCGGTCTAAGAACTGATTTCTATCTACGAGATGACCGACCTAACGGGTTGAATATGAAATATCATCAAGAACAGTTACTGGTCGAACGGGGTAACTCCCATCCGATCGGATGACTTGGACTTGATGGGGTTTCCGTTGTTTAACACTTTGTCATAACCGTTTTGATTCAAACGCTAAACTTCCTAAACCAGGCTGATTTTACAAACTTTTCAACTCGAACAAGTAGCCCGGACGAATGGCCATCTGATCGGATAGCCATCCGATCGGATAGCCATCCAATCGTATGGCTATTCGGGCCAGGGACTTGTGTTGTTAAATACTTAAACAATTCCAAGAGTTTCAAGTAACAAGTCTCCACTCGGATTTCCCTTCGAGCGGACGGCCATCCGTCCAGATGACCGTCCAGCCGGATGACCTGAAGGGTAGAGACATTCCAAGTCTTTTCAAATGCTACAATGAAAACTTCAAAGTTCCATCATACACAAACACATCCATTCCAAACGGACAACCTTCCGAGCGAATGGCCATCCGTCCGGAAGGTCATCCGATCGGATGACAGTCCGTCCCACAGTTCACTTGCCTCGTTTAGGTGTGATTAGGTGTGAAAACCGCAAACTCTCGGATAGATCATTTGTTCGAAGCGCATTTTACTATAAACACGAGAAATTGCGTTGAACCAGGAGTGAAATCCATACTTCGACGCAAATCTCCCTCTCTATTCCGTGATTCTATCACACCAACAGGAATACAGTCATTAAGTTAGGGGTGAATCCCGAACCTCGATGACTTGTTCCGCTCCTAATTTTGGTTTTACAACACTCTCACCAAGGTCTCGATGGATTCCAGCGACACGAGTTGCGCGAATAACCAAAAGGATGTGTGCCACTCACCGTATGTCGGTGATAGAGTACAGTCTATTAGGTCAAAGCGTGTGCTCAAAGTCCTTGAGAATAGTCAAATCACTTTGGGTAGTCAACATCTATCAGCCGAGATAATCTCTTTTCAATTTTATGTGTTTCGATTTTGGATTTCGCCACCGCTGACTCTGTGATTTATCGATTTTATGTGGATTGATGTATTTTATGTGATTTTATGTCTACATGTACGATTTTCGGTGATTTATACGTCTTTCGTTGTTCGCCTCGATGCACACACGCAAATCGCACTACACATTCATCTCAAAACGTTAACAAATCGCGTGCTATGTTACTCACAATCGCTACTCGCTTCTCGCACTCGCAACTCTCGATCGCCCTACGCAGCTGTGAAGGATAGGTGAATACGTACAATATATGTAGGTGAATACGTGCACAATATAGTTTAAGGTGTGATTTCGGTGTGCTCTGTGCTTACGTGGACTACGTGCTTATGTGCATACGTGCTTATGTGCATACGTGCTTATGTGGATTATGTGTCTTTGTGATTACGTGAACTCATGTGTTCCTGAGCTTTAGTAGTAATGCGTGTGAGGTAAGAGTCTATTTTATAGTGTTTGAATCCTATGGCGATGTCTGTTGCAGACAATGTCGTCATTCGGTACGCACCACTCCCGCGCTGCTCGATGCAATCACGCTGACAAGCGTATCGCTTCTCTAGTCATAAAGCAAATGGCTAAGGTCATTCCGCAAATTGTCAGTGAACTTAACGAAAACGCTAGCAAGTCCTCTGAGGGATCAAGGACTGAATTGCCTAAAGCTACTTTTAGCTTCATGTAGTTTAAGGCCTGTGGCCCCAAAGAATTCACCGGAGAAGACGGGCCTTCTGCCATGTTTCAATGGTTCGATTCAATTGAAGTCACTCTGTGCCAAAGTGGTTGTAACGACTTGCACAAAAATGCCATAAAACACTCCACAAGTAGAAACCCGAACCAAAAAAACCCTATTTTTTATGAAAAATCAAGAAAAACAAGAAATATTACTCGGTCGCGGGCCGCGAAGGGATTAAGCGCGACAGCTCTGAAGTCTCTGGTGGGCCGCGAAAGACAGCCCTCTAGGCTGTCGCGGGCCGCGAGAAAGTCAAAAATCTGCTATAAATTGAACGTTGCATGGCTAGTCCAACCCGCTCGAAAAATTTCTCCAAAACTGTTTTCTTTCTGTTCAAAATAATACGTTTTAGTATCGAGACGCTGCTACGATAACGGGGTAATAACTCGATCACTGCTACGATACAATGTCCGATCGATTAAAACTGATCTGATGGATGTTTAAGTGTTGCCCGAATCTTGGGCTATACTTTGTCATTCGTCGTGAGGGTTTCGATCTCGTGAGTTATCGTGAAAGTTGTATTAAGTTACTAACCTAGTTTCGCTTGCATTTTTATTTAACTAGGTTACCGGCTTAATCAGCAGGCTACCTGTGATCGTTTAAATCTGGAATGTGAATCATTCGTGATACTCGTCACTATTGGGTGACAGGACCCAATAGTGGTATGACCACAGTCACAGATCCGGTCGAGTGACAACTGGACCAGATAATTATAAGAAAGGGGCAATTGTAATCGCTCTTAATACTGTGAATTATAGCAATGTGTCTTTTTGTATAAAATGGAATGCACTCGCCAGTATTTCCCGTTGATAAAATCTTTTTTAAAACATGTTTCAGGTGATTTACTGTGATCAAGGAAAAGTGTATCGTAGCACTCCAGCTTGAATGAACTGGCCCAGTAAATAAATAAACATGTTTTCTGTAATCAGGGAATTTCTTAGTAAAATTCCTTTTCTATAAAGTACGGGGTTTGTCCCGATATTAATAATAAAATAATCCGGTGTTTTCCATTTAAACGATCCTGTTAAAAGTTTCCGCTGCCAAGTAACCACCAATACCACGGGTATCTGTCCCGCGGCTTCCGAACCGGTAAAACGGATCGAGGGCCGTAACAGAAAAAGGTGGTATCAGAGCCACTGGTTTACGCCAATTAAGTATTTGAAAAATACTTAAATTTTAGATACAAATTTTTGTACTTCTGTGAAAATTTATTTGCAATAATTTAGAATTTAACTTGGAAATTTTGTGTTTCCTTATATGTGACTAACAACATGAGTGAACTATCTAAGGCTCTCTAAAACCTCTCAATTCATTACACTGAAATGGAAGCTACCGGTGACCAGGCCGGATACCAGGCTGATGCAGACGAGCCACTAGTGTTTCAATCCCAGGAAAAGCCCAAATCCAAGAAAAGAAGGCTTTTGGACTGGAAAAGAGGAAGAAGGAAGAAACCGGCGGCACAAAAAGTGAAGAAAACTGGTGACCTAAAGGGAAAAGAAAAAGAAGTGGGAGAAAGTTCTGGCCAAGCTCCAACCTTACCACCCTGGGAGGAGCTAGATAGAAAACTGGCAAACTGTGATCTTTTCGGCCCAGCGGATGAAACCCTTCTGAATTTTACCGCACAATCGGAACTCCCTATCAATTTGGAACCTGCCATCCCTGAAACAATTGTCAACCCCCAACCTCTTTCAGGTCAAATAGAAGAATGGTGGACCAGCGACTGGCACTTCCAAAACTTCATGAATAATCCAGATGTGTACTTCCCATAGCCTGACCCAGCCCCTGCTCCTTTTCCACCCATGAACCCAGAGAATGTTGCCGAACTCCGCCGTTATGGCGAGGAGCTGATGGATGCAGGAAACCAGATCCGGGATGTAGGAGAAAGCCTCTCCTGGAAGTACGACGAACGGGAGTTTCGTTTTTGAAGACTGTTAACCATAGTATAGTTAGTGGTGTAATAATAATATGAATATATATATATATATATATATATATATATATATATAATATAATAATAATATAATATATAATATTGTATAATAATACTAAAATAAAACCTCTGTAAATATCAGGTTTGTATGGATGCATAAATAATATATATATAAAAATATAAATGTCGCAATGTCGACGATTTTGGTTATATGTGTTGACTTAATTGTGGTTGTGATTGCTCTATTGTGTTTAGTTGCTATCTATTTTGTGATAATAATCCGTGTATATTATTAATAATTCAGATGGCAGACGCAGTAAACAAACCGGAAAATGAAGTTAACCAATCTGAACTAAATAATCAAGAAGGTTTTCTCAATCGAGAAGACATAGAAAATATAGTTGCGCAGGGTATAGGCAATGCTATCCCAGCAATTGTTGTTGTTGCTAGAAATCCTGTAGAACCTTCCAAAACCCACAATAGCAAACGCACTCGAGATGATAATTTCAGTTATAGTGTAAATGGAGGCGATAATAACAATAATGTAATTCAAGCCCCAGTACTTAAGAAAATGAAAGTGATGGCGGCTGGTTGCACTTACAAAGAATTCCTCGCCTGCAAACCAAGCGAATTTGCAGGAAATGAAGGAGCCACTACTGCACTTCGTTGGTTAGAAATGACGGAAGTTGTGATCAAAATAAGTAAGTGCGCAGAAGAAGACCGGGTCATGTATGCATCCCATCTTTTTAAAGAAGAGGCGTTAGAATGGTGGAACACGGTGCTACAAGCTAATGGAAGTGACGTGGCCTATGCCATGAGTTGGGAGGAATTTAAAGAACTGGTAGAAAGGAAATTTTGTCCTTCCTACGAAAAGGAACAGATGACAAATCAATTCCTGAACCACCGAATGGGTGATGTTAATTTTCGTGAGTATACTTCGAAATTTTTCGAGTATGCTAGGATTGTACCGACTCTGGCCTCGCCAGAACCTGTACTTATTTCTCGCTACATTTGGGGACTGATTAGCGAGATTCGCGACATAGTTAGAGCTGCGAGACCTCGGACGATCGACGATGCCGTCGAACTAGCCAACACCTTAACTGATGGATTGGTGCGTACAAGAGATGAGAACAGAAAGAAGGAATTGGCTCAAAAGATTACCCAAGGTTTCCATGTGGGTAATAATAGTAATTTCAAGAAAAAAGGAACCGGGCAGTCCTCCACCGCTCCATTTTGCCGTAACTGTAAAAAGAAACACTTCGGAAATTGTAAGGAATATTGCAATTTCTGCAAAAGACCGGGGCACCGAGAGGAGGAATGCAGGAAGAAATCCATGGTCTGCTACAATTGCGGAGAAGCAGGGCATTTTAAGGCAAATTGTCCTAAATTGATCAAAGCAACTGACAACAAAGCAAAGGCGACCGATGGAACTAATAAAAAGAATGCAAAGGCCTTTTAGCTGACAACGCAAGAGGCAGATCTGATACCGGACGTGATAGCTGGTATGTTCCTTGTTCATAACGTCTACGCCAAAGTATTATTTGACTCTGGTGCAAACCAAAGTTTTATAAATACTTCATTCTGTCAAGCTCTAAAGCAACCTTTAACCAAACTTAGGCAAGTTTATATGGTAGAAACGGCAGACGGAAACTCTGTCAGTATAGATAGAGTACTGCAAGAAGGAAAAATAAAACTCTCAGGACATATATTCTCGGCAAACCTTTTACCTATGAATTTAGCAGGATTCGATGTGGTATTAGGAATGGATTGGTTAGTCGCCAACCATGCTCGAATCCTATATGATCAGAATTCCTTAGAAATTCGTACACCCACAGGAGAAATAATTCTGATTACAGGAGATAAACCACGTAAGACACTGAAATTCATTTCAGTAATAAAAATCGCTAGCTATGAATGAAAGCAAGGTATAGTGTATATGATTTCTGTAATCATTAACACTAAAGGCAAAGGACTTAAAGAAATTCCGGTAGTATCTGAATACCCCGATGTATTCCCAGAAGATCTCCTGGGATTACCACCCGATAGAGAAGTAGAATTTAGAATTCATATAATCCCTGGAACTGCACCCATAGCTAAGGCACCCTATCGATTAGCACCAACAGAAATGTTAGAACTAAAGAAACAGTTAGATGAATTATTAAGCAAAGGATTCATACAACCTAGTTCGTCCCCTTGGGGAGCGCCGGTGTTGTTCGTGAAAAAGAAGGACGGTTCGATGCGAATGTGTATCGATTATAGAGAATTGAATAAAGTTACTATTAAGAATCGATACCCATTACCTAGGATTGATGATCTTTTCGATCAACTTCAAGGAGCTAGATACTCCTCTAAGATAGATTTACCCGGATACCATCAACTGAAAGTACAGGAAGAAGACATTCCTAAAACTGCTTTTAGGACTAGATACGGCCACTACGAGTTTACCGTCATGCCATTCGGGCTGAAAAATGCTCCTACGGCATTCATGGATATAATGAATAGAATTTGTAAGCCGTATTTGGATAAATTCGTAATTGTCTTCATCGACGATATACTTATTTATTCCAAAAGCCAGGTCGAACATTGTGAGCACCTGCATGCACTCTTAACCCTATTAAGAAAAGAAAAGTTGTATGCCAAATTCTCTAAATGTGAATTTTGGTTACAAGAGGTGCAATTTTTAGGACACATGGTGAATCACGAAGGCATTCACGTAGATCCTTCCAAGATAGAAGCGATCACAAGTTGGAAAGTCCCCTAGTCAGCTACGGAAGTCATAAGTTTTCTAGGATTAGCTGGATACTATAGGCGTTTCATCCGAGTCTTTTCAAAGATAGTTGTTCCCTTAACTAAGTTCGCCTGTAAAACTGTTAAATTTGAATGGGGACCTAAGCAAGAGGAAGCTTTTAGAGTTCTAAAACAAAGATTAACCAATGCCCCAATTCTTGCCCTACCCGAAGGAACAGAAGACTTTGAAGTCTACTGCGATGCTTCTAAGCTAGGATTAGGATGTGTGCTAATGCAACGCAAAAAGGTGATTGCGTATGCATCACGGCAATTGAAAAAGCACGAGGAAAATTACATGACTCATGACTTAGAATTAGGTGCAATAAAATTTGCCCTTAAGATTTGGAGACATTATCTGTATGGTAATAAGTTTACTGTCTTTACAGATCATAAAAGTTTAAAATACATATTTGGGCAAAAAGAATTGAACATGAGACAAAGAAGGTGGATGGAAATTTTAAGTGATTACGAATGTGATATTAAATATCACGAAGAAAAAGCAAATTTAGTAACCGATGCCCTAAGTCGTAAATATCATGAGATCCGAAGGCGAGTTCGTGCTCTTAGATTAAATCTACAGTTAGATCTAATGGAACAACTGAAGAATGTTCAAGAAACAGCAATCGAAGATAATGCTGAAGGAATGAAAGGAAGGATAAAGGAATTAGATCAGGGAGCCGATGGAATTTGGAGATTCCATCAGAAAAGAATTTGGGTACCTAGACAAGGAAACTTAAGAAATAAGATATTAGAAGAAGCCCATAAATCTAGGTATACGATGCATCCTGGTAATAATAAGATGTATCAAGATTTGAGGAATAATTTTTGGTGGATAGGGATGAAGAAGGACATAGCTAGTTACGTTTCTAAGTGTTTAACTTGTTCACAAGTTAAGGCAGAACATCAGAAACCTTCAGGTTTACTTCAATAATTAGAAATGCCTATATGGAAATGGAAACTAATAACAATGGATTTTATTACCAAGCTACCCAAAACTAGGAAAGGTAACGATCCAATCTGGGTAGTCGTAGATAGATTAACCAAATCCACTCATTTCCTACCAATGAAGGAAACCTTTAGCATGGAAAGACTAGCTAAGCTATACATAGACGATGTGGTGTCACTACATGGACTTCCACTCTCCATAGTATCGGATAGGGATAGTCGTTTCACTTCACATTTCTGGACAAGTTTTCAACAAGCAATGGGGACACGATTAAATTTAAGTACAGCATATCATCCCCAAACAGATGGACAAAGTGAAAGGACGATTCAAACCTTAGAAGACATGCTCAGGGCATGTGTGATAGATTTCGGTGGAAATTGGGACGACCACTTACCATTAATAGAATTCTCCTATAACAATAGTTATCACACAAGCATCAATGTTGCTCCATTCGAAGCACTGTATGGACGAAAGTGTCGAACTCCAGTATGTTGGGCAGAAATAGGAGAAAGCCAACTATCAGGTCCCGAGATTGTGCAAGAAACCACCGACAAGATAACCCAAATCAAGGAAAGACTAAAGACGGCTCGAGACCGCCAGAAGAGTTTTGCTGACAATCGACGTAAGCCATTAGAATTTCAAGTTGGAGATAAGGTACTATTGAAAGTTTCTCCATGGAAAGGGGTAGTTCGATTCTGTAAAAAGGGAAAACTGAGTCCAAGGTACGTAGGACCATTTACAGTTATCCAACGAATAGGACCAGTTGCATATCAATTAAAACTACCAGAAGAATTAGCAGGGGTACATGATGTATTTCATGTATCTAATCTCAAGAAATGTCTATCTGATGAATCACTGGTAGTACCTCTTCAAGATATAGAGGTAACTGAAAAGTTAAAGTTCATTGAGAAACCTCTTCAAATAGAAGACAGAAAGGTAAAGTACCTCAAGCACAAGAGATTGATCCTGGTTAAAGTAAAACGGGATTCAAGAAGAGGACCTGAACATACGTGGGAGCTGGAATCAGAAATGAAAAGAAAATATCCTTACCTGTTCCAGTAAATCTCGAGGACGAGATTTTAAACAAGGTGGGAAGGATGTAACGACTTGCACAAAAATGTCATAAAACACTCCACAAGTTGAAACCCGAACCAACAAACCCTAATTTTTATGAAAAATCAAGAAAAACAAGAAATATTACTCGGTCGTGGGCCGCGAAGTGATTAAGGTGGGTCTTCGCGGGGCGCGACAACTCTGAAGTCTCCGGATAACGATCAAGGCCACGTGTCGCACACGTGGCAGGCCTAGGGTGTGACACGGCAGCCTAGCCATAGCTGGGTGGCTCTGGCGGGCCGCGAAAGACAGCCCTTTAGGCTGTCACGGGCCGCGAGAAAGTCAAAAATCTGCTATAAATTGAACGTTGCATGGCCAGTCCAACCTGCTCGAAAAATTTCACCAAAACTGCTTTCTTTCTGTTCAAAATAATACATTTTAGTATCGAGACACTGCTACGATAAGGTAATAACTCGATCACTGCTACGATACAATGTCCGGTTGATTAAAACCGATCCGATGGATGTTTAAGTGCTGCCCGAATCTTGGGCTATACTTTGTCATTCGTCGTGAGGGTTTCGATCTCGTGAGTTATCATGAAAGTTGTATTAAGTTACTAACCTAGTTTCGTTTGCATTTTTATTTAACTGGGTTACCGGCTTAATCAGTAGGCTACCTTTGATCGTTTAAATCTGCAATATGACTCATTCTCTTTTGATCAAACAGTTTTACTAAAACTCAAATTATTTTCCAGTTATAATTATAGTGATTAAGTCTTTGCAAATCTGTAATTACTGACAGTAAGTGGGGGTTTTGTATACATTACTACGGTTCTATCACTTTTAGGCGGGCGCACCTAATTCATGATACTCGTCACTATTGGGTGACAGGACCCAATAGTGGTATGACCACAGTCACAGATCTGGTCGAGTGACAACTGGACCAGATAATTATAAGATATGGGCAATTCTAATCGCTTTTAATACTGTGAATTATAGCAATGTGTCTTTTTGTATAAAATGGAATGCACTCGCCAGTATTTCCCGCTTATAAAATCTTTTTTTCTAAACACCTGTCACGTACGTTAAAATAGAGGTCAGTACACATAGTGTAAAGGTGAGCATACAAGTTTGATATAGCATAATAGAGTTCGAAATCGTTTACGCATAACCAGCATGTACAACGTATAATGTGAAGCATGTAAGTTATCGATAAAGATCCTATCAATACCAATAACTGCGAGTTAACTACGAGTAGCGAGTGCGCATCACATGTTCACCACTGTGAACACGTGAAGTAATTGTCCTTAATAACCCCTGAGTGAACAGGTGCTGAGTCCAAACTATAGTACTATCGTTGCTAGGGCAAGTAGACAGCAATCAATGTGTAAACATAACGAAAAAGCATTCATCGAGTCACGTATAACATGCATTAGAGGTCAGCGTATAAATAGTGTTTGCGTTGTGTGTTCGATGTGATTTAGAATATGTAACGTATGTAACACCCAAACGTGCATAAAGCAAAAAGGGATCGAGTATACTCACAGATTGTGTTTAACAAGTAAATACACTCTTGGATTGAAGGGAGCGCTGAGAGAGATTAGCCTAAACAGTTAATGATAGCATAAACGATGAATGGCACGTAAAACGATGCAAAAGTAACCAAGTATCGGATGGTAACCCGATCGGATGGCAATCCGATCGGATGTCAATCCGTTTGGATGGTCATCCGATCAGATGGCCATTCGATTGGATTGACACCTCGCTTGGTGAGGATGTGTTTGTGTATGATGGTTTGTCCTTTGAAGTTTTCGTTGTAGCATTTTGAAAATAGAGAAGTATCTCTACCCTTCAGGTCGATCGATCGAACGGTCGTTCGATCGGACAGCGATCCGATTGGCGAGACTTCCCAGTTGAGAACAAGTTCACAGCAGGACGGTCACTCGATCGGATAACAATCCGATCGGGTGGCAATCTTGTGCATTGAACATGTTGAAAATTGTTTAAGTGTTGAAGTTCCAAACATCACATGGTCGGATGGTCGTTCGATCGGATGGCAACCCGATCGGACGGTAATCCGTTCGACGTTCAGATCCTTGAAAAGTTTGAAATACAAGTTTAAGTGTGGAACCAAGTGCAACCCGATCGGATGGCCGGTCGATCGGATGGCAATCCGATCGAACGACAATCCGTCCCGACGACCTGATCGTCTTGACACTTGATTTCGTTTGAAGTTTGTTCGAGACGGTTTGGCAACATTCTAAGCAACGTTCTAAGCAACAGAAACCCCATCTTATCCCAAGTAACTCGATCGGACAGGAATCACCCAAGTCCGGTCGGTTAACTATTCGAGACGGTGGTTCGTGCTTAATCCGAAATCGGTTATCTCTTCGATAGAAACCAGATCTTGAACTAATACTTCACTAAGGATGAGTAGAAGATCAGAATGAGCCTCGATTCTATCGGTTTTGAGTCCATTGAGTGTAAAAGAGTTGAAAGAAAGTTGGAAAACCTTCTTTCAATCCTTTTCACCATGAATATGTGTAGATCTATTCGAAAACATTGATTATTCATGTGG
Organism: Helianthus tuberosus; assembly: GCA_030545235.1. Classification (NCBI taxonomy): domain Eukaryota; kingdom Viridiplantae; phylum Streptophyta; class Magnoliopsida; order Asterales; family Asteraceae; genus Helianthus; species Helianthus tuberosus. Next base: position 1,426,264 of record CM060407.1, read on the forward strand.
AAATCCTTCAGAACTAAGTTGTTCTTGGTGGAATGAAGCCAAACCTTGAAGTTCATAAGAAGTCCATGATGACATCACCCTAGAAAACGTTAAATCCGGTGATTTCACGGTTAAAAGTTAAGATTCAAAGGTGAAAATGATGAAGAAGTGCGTGTAGATCATAGAAGTACAAGATTTAGGTTGGAAACTTACAAGAATCGAGAGAAATCGAGAGAAAAGTGAGCTTGAGCGAGCTGGTTCGAGTGAGGAGCTGTCACATCACAAATGATGTGACAGGTGAGTATTTATAGGGTTTCCCAAAAAGGAAAGTAGTGAAGTACCGAGTCGATCGGGTGGCAACCCGATCGGGTGACAACTCGATCGGATGACAATCCGATCGGATGGCAATCAGATCGGATGGCCACTCGATCGGTTGGCCACTCAATCCTGGTGTCCGGCGCGACGAGTTTTGTCGTTTCGATTCGCGTGTTGAGCGTTGCGATGTGATTCGAGTGAGGGATGCGATAGTATTACCCATTAGTTACCCAAATAACATAACTACTATATCTAACATACAATCACCATAATTAACTTGCGTTTAGCGTTTTCGATTCGATTACGATGCGATAGATTTGCGATTGCGATTAACATCTCACATAAACATAACATGCACAAGTAATACATAAATAGCACACACACACACGTAAAACAATATCTAGAACACATAATTCGAATTGAGATTGCGATAGCGATAAATCGATTAAACATGCGATTAAATAGCGACTAAAACTCGATTATTAATAAATACTCCACATAATACAACTAAAGCAATCAAATAAATAGACTCGATTACAAGTCAAAGAGGTCAAAACTGTAGTTGAGCAAGGTGTGACAGATCGCAATTAGCAATCTTTTCTTCCTTTGACTTCAATCTTGACTTTGACTTTCGAAACACGGGGTGTTACAACCTCCCCTAGTTAAGGGAATTTCGTCCCGAAATTAGGCTTTAGCCGTAACGAAGAACTGCGGGTACTTTGCCTTCATGTCGCTTTCGAGTTCCCAGGTGAACTCGGTGCCTCGTTTGCCTTCCCAACAAACTTTCACAATGGGAATGCGTGAGCGTCTGAGCACCTTGGTTTCGCGTCCCACGATCTCGACAGGCTTTTCCACGAAGTGTAATGTTTCGTCCACTTGTAAATCCTCAGGAGGAACATGTAATTCCTGGTCGGCCAAGCACTTTCTGAGGTTCTAAACGTGGAAAGTCAGGTGGACATTACTCAGTTCTTCTGGTAGTTCGAGTCTGTAGGCCACTTTTCCAATCCTTTCCAGAATCTTAAAGGGTCCAACATATCGAGGTGCGAGCTTTCCTTTCTTGCCGAATCTGATAACCCCCTTCCAAGGTGCAACTTTAGGAGTACGTGATCGCCAACGTCAAATTCAAGGGGCTTGCGGTGTCTAGTAGCGTAACTTTTTTGTCGGCTCCGTGCTTTCAATAGATTGTCTCGAATTTGGAGGACCTTGTCAGTCGTTTCTTGCAACAGCTCGGGACCGGTAATTTGCGCGTCTCCGATCTCATGCCATACAATAGGCGATCGACATTTTCTTCTGTATAAAGCCTCAAATGGTGCCATTTGTATGCTAAAATGATAACTGTTATTGTACGAGAATTTGACCAAAGGTAAGTACGCGTCCCAATTACCACCGAAATCTATGACACACGAACGGAGCATGTCTTCAAGGGTGCGAATCGTTCTTTCAGTCTGACCGTCGATTTGGGGATGGAAAGCGGTACTTAGATTAAGAGTAGTACCGAGAGCGGATTGAAACGTTTCCCGAGAACACGAGGTAAACCGACCATCGCGGTCAGAGATGATGTCACGAGGCGTCCCATGTCGACTAATGATCTCGTTAGTGTAGATTCGGGCTAATCTTTCTACCTTATAGTCTTCTCGTATCGGTAGGAAGTGAGCTGACTTGGTCAAACAGTCAACCACAACCCAAATGCTATCATGACCAGATTGAGTGCGCGGAAGTTTCGTTATGAAGTCCATAGCTATACTCTCCCATTTCCACTTCGGGATCTCGGGTTGATCGAGTAAGCCAGAGGGTCTTTGATGCTCATCCTTGACCTTGGAACAGGTCAGACATTTCGAAACATAGATTGCGATGTCCTTCTTCATGCCCGGCCACCAGTACTTGTAGCGCATGTCCTGGTACATCTTGTCAGCACCGGGATGAATCGAATATCGAGATTTGTGGGCTTCGTCCATTAGGAGTTGTCGCAAGTTCGTACGCTTGGGAATCCAAATTCGGTCCAAATAATGGAAGATTCCATTAGATTTATTCTCGAGTTGGGCGCCATCGCTTATAATTCTTTCCTTCTTCAAAGTTCGTTCGGTAAAACAAGCATGCTGCACGTCACGGATAAGAGCTTCAAGATTAAACTGGGCTTGGGAGTTACGAACGCTAAGCAAGTAGCTTCGTTGACTGAGAGCATCGGCAACGACGTTTGCTTTGCCTGGATGGTAACGGATCTCACAGTCGTAATCGTTGAGTAGTTCTACCCACCGGCGTTGACGCATATTCAGTTCCTTCTGGTCAAAGATATGTTGTAGGCTCCTATGATCGGTGAAGATCGTACACTTGGTATCGTAAAGGTAGTGTCGCTAAATCTTTAACGCAAAAACAACTGGGCCAAGCTCGAGGTCGTGTGTGGTGTAGTTCTTCTCGTGGATCTTGAGTTGTCGAGAAGCGTATGCGATAACCTTGTCTCGTTGCATGAGGACACAACCAAGTCCAAGGTTCGAGGCATCACAGTAAACCACGAAGTTGTCATTTCCGTCGGGTAGTGAGAGCACAGGAGCGTTGCAAAGCATAGTCTTGAGAGTTTGGAAGGCTTCTTCTTGTTTAGTTCCCCAAACCAAAGGTTTGTCTTTATGCCTAAGAGAGGTTAATGGGACAGCGATTTTAGAAAAACCTTCGATGAAACGGCGAAAATAGCCTGCTAGTCCGAGAAAAGAACGGACTTCAGACGGATTCTTGGGTTTAACCCAACTCTTAACAGCTTCGATCTTCGCAGGGTCAACGTGGATACCTTGACTATTGACAATGTGACCCAAGAATTAGACCTCCTCCAGCCAAAATTCACACTTGGAGAATTTAGCGTAGAGACGGTTTCCTTGGAGCAACTCAAGAACCAAACATAGATGCTGCGAGTGTTCGGCTTTTGATTTGGAATAGATCATGATATCGTCGATGAATACGATTACGAAGCGATCAAGAAAGGGTTTGCACACTCGATTCATTAAGTCCATGAAGACTGCAAGAGCGTTGGTCAAACCAAAAGGCATGACAACGAACTCGTAATGACCATAGCGGGTTCAAAAAGTGGTTTTGGGTATATCCTCTTCTTAAATGCGTAATTGGTGGTAGCCTGAGCGTAGATCGATCTTAGAAAAACACGTAGCACCTTGTAGCTGATCAAACAAATCATCGATTCGAGGCAAGGGATAGCGATTCTTGATGGTCAGCTTATTCAACTCCCTATAGTCGATGCACATCCTGAACGAACCATCCTTGTTTTTGACGAAAAGGACAGGTGCACCCCATGGAGAGGTGCTAGGGCGAATAAAGTCTTTATCAAGTAGTTCCTGGAGCTGACTCGAGAGTTCGCGCATTTCGGAAGGAGCGAGACGATAAGGCGCTTTAACAACAGGATTGGCTCCTGGAATGAGGTCGATTCGGAAGTCGATATCACGAGTGGGAGGTAAGTCGGGTAGATCATCAGGAAAAACGTTAGGAAATTCACGAACAACAGGTACCTGGTCTACCGCCCTAACTTTCTTTTTCTCTGCTACTACAATGTGTGCCAAGAAAGCTTGGTATTCCTTGCGGAGATACTTGCTAGCCTTAACACACGACATGAGTTGGAGTTTCTTCGACACGACTTCACCATAAACACACAATTGGTCACCATTAGCGAGCGAGAATCGAATCATCTTATCGAAACAAACAACTTCAGCATGGTTTTCATGAAGAAAGTCCATGCCTACTATGACATCAAAACTACCGAGCTGCATCAGAATAAGGTCGATAGGAAAGATGTGATTGTTGAGTTAGAGAGTACAATCATGAAGAACAGAATTGACAGCGACGGTTCTTCCGGTGGCAACTTCAACATCGAACGTCGAGGGGAGATGAGCGCGCTTACGATTGAGAAGCTTTTCGAATTCAAACGATTCAAAACAGTTATCTGCTCCAGTATCAAACAAACACGAAGCATATATACCATTCACGAGGAACGTACCATTCACCACGTTGTTATCGGCTTGGGCTTGACGGACATTGATGTTGAAAGTGCGTCCGCGGGGTGCTGGTTGTTGCTGCTGTTGCTGAAGTTGCTGCTAGGGCTGCTGCTGTTGTGGCTCTTGCTTGACCACTCGGTTTGGGCACATGTTGGCGAAGTGGTTGGGATCACCACACGCATAGCAAGCTCTAGCATTGACCGCGTATGCATGAGCCGCTTGGTGGCCTTGAGGAGCAGCAAGTAGAGCTTGTTGAGCCGGAGCTTGACCTTGTGTTGGAGCAGGGTTTTGACGTGGACCTGTACGGTAGTTGACGGTGAAATAGCCGTACATGTTGCAATGCGCACAGTATCTGCAAGCGATCCCCACTGTGTCACACCCCGATATTTCCACATACTACCGGTGGGCCCGGTGGGGAGTATCGTGACGTAATTGATATCATCATAGTCAATTAACACAATTATAGCACAGCGGAAGTCTTGGAATATAAAATATTATTACAAACCCAAATGTCTAAAAATATCAAAGTATTTATTATAGACGAGCCTGTAATATCAAATCCACATGTGGATCTTTATAGAATGTACAAAATGAAGTTTAACAGACTTTAAGGCATCTTTAAGGATTTGCAAGATCCTCTATTTCGACACCGGGCAACTCCCAGCCTATTACGAGTAGTACCTGTCACTTAGTCTTTGGAAAATACGTCAGTTTTCACTGGTAAATACAATTAACTAACTCTTTTGAAAAGAGTTTATGAAAATTGATTTAAGCGCACAAGGCACAAACCATTTATAACTTGGGACAATTATTTAAGATAATCTTGTATACCGTTTTACATGTTTGTCATACATATGGGGCCGGTGTGGAAGCCGATCATGATTAACCGACTCACCACTATAAAACCCACAAAGGAGTTATCCCCAGCATGTGGGTTATTTAGCATTTGCATCTGTCAGGTGTATGCCTACACCTCGTGCATAGGTCGTGGTCATTTACAAATGAAATGATCCAAGGATATCCAGGACACGGTCGTATTAACCCCCAATGTTTATGTTATCAAACAAAACAGATTAAAACGGGTTATGTAAATTTATTAATCACAATCCGATTAAATGATTTCATACCCGACCAAGCGGTATTATTATAATACCGTATCCCAAGCCCGTATAAAGGAAAATAAGTTAAAAGTATTTACCTGAGCTAATACTTGATTCATAGCAAAATAACTCAGTCGTATCCAATCTATCTAAATGCAGGTAGCTTTTACCGGGTGGCTCTAGTTTGGAGTGATGGTAATATATAACCAATTCAGAATGCTAACGGTCTTATTTAAGTCGTAGACTTAGACCGGCTAGCTTAAAGTATCTAAAGCGGTACGATACGCTAGATTAAGCGATGACCGGAATAGAATGTTATTTAGACCCAACAAGTATGAAGACTTGTATAATATGGGTAAACTAAGTACATTCTGGATTTTGAAGCAAAACGATAAGGTTAAACCCGTTTCGGCAAACTTACGTAAACTAGTTACATAAACTGATCCGAATGCGTAAATGCATAACAGGCAACCAAAATGAATCATATACAAGTCCCTTATGTTATTATGCTTAAAATATGTTAATACATCAGTAGGATGTTAACATATATGGCCAAAAAGTATTTAAGACCAATTTAAGTCCCGTAGGGGCATTTTGGTCATTTTAATATTTATAAAAGAGATTTTATAGTAAACTGAGGTTCTGGTCTTTTGTAATCAGTAAAAATATTTATTTTATCAAGTTATATCAGTAAGATATCATACATATGTGAGGTTTACTATTTATGACCAAACTATGCCCCGAAAGGGTATTTTGGTCATTTCACATATGCTTTTAAGGACATTTTTGGAAGTCTGAGTTCATGACTTATACCTACTGTAATAATATTAAAATTTATTTAAAAATTCAATAGGTAACAAGTCTTAGGTGTTAAATATGGTTTGAAACCATACTATGCACCTAACTAGCGTAAAAATCGCTAATTGACGATAATTAAGATGTTTATGGAAATCTGAGATTTTAATCAGTTTTAAATGCTCAAAATAATTTATTTAATGTATAAGATCAGTAGGAAAAGGTTTGGCATTCAAATTATTTGTTAATCTCATTTTATGCATGAAAAGGGTATTATCATCATTTACCGAATTATATAAGAACTCCATGATATGATCATATTATAATCCGATCAAAATTCCAAAAATTCCTAAAAATAATATCTTAACAGTAGGTAATGGGTTTTGGGTCAAAACATATGTTTAAACATGACTTATGCAAGATAACGCAATTTAATAAATAAAAAGCTTCAATTTACGATATCGAGCATAACTTACGTTTGAGACCAGAAACTGATATTAAATTTTCGGGACATACTTATATATCAGTAATAAATGTTTTTGTCCTCTCACATTTTCAAAAATCTCGTTTATATGTCAAAAGGGCAAAATGGGCATTTATAAGCATATTAACGGAGATTAGCATATAATTCAGAATACTAATGACCAGGTACTATTACTCCAGAGGGTTATACTACAACATAACGTGGTCCTAATGGAAGCTTAAAACATGGAAGAATTAAGCTCAATCGGGTCAGAATTGAAAGTCAAAGCAAAAGTCAAGCTTTTACGACTTTCGATTGCGAACCGACCTTAAACTTAGAATTGTCGGGTTGAATCTGTTTGAACATGTTCAAATAATAATTACTAAGTTATTAGAATGTTAAAATATAATTTATAACCTCTGTGTTATTAGTTTTAATTATTAATTACAATTCTGTCCAGTTTGACTTTTTAACTAGATAGTTTGACCCGACAATTAACTAAGCAAACGAAATGATTAGGAGGTGCCCTTTTAAGGGTTAATCACCTACCTAATTATGGTCACATAACCACATTCATTTCGAACAGTGGCTGGACCATTTGAGTTTAACCGAAAGTCAAAGTCAGATTACGATAACTTTGACTTTTCGGTTTTTAAACTATAAACTGAACTAAAGAAGGGGCTAAGACACTTACAAAGGGTCCTAGCTATCTTTTCTACAAGAACAAGCTTCCCTTTGGATCAGGAACCTCTAGAATGCTCAAGAAAACTCAAGCTAGAGAGATGAGAGTGGAAGTTAAGAATGAGCAAGGATTATGGCAACCCAATAGCTCTATTTATAGTGTAAGGGACACACACCAGATCATTACAAGTGTTTAGGGATGTGTTAAGATCATCACAAGTGTCCATGGTGGTTTTAAAAACCATCAAAAGCTCATAGAATTCGAATTAGACTTGTTCGGAGGCCAAGGAAAAAGGTGACCTGCACCTGGCCAAGGAATTTTGTCAATTTGAAGCCATCGCCGCACGCCACGGCGAAGGGGGGCCTGTGGCGCGACGCCACCACACAACACACCAGCAAAACAAGTTTCAATCTTGGCACATTTGGTCCCTGCACCTTTTAATGCATGTTATCTTTCATTTTAAGCACATTTAACCCTTCTAGTTGGTTTGTAGATCATCTAGAGAGTATAACCAAACGCCGTTAGGTCCGGTTTCGTTAAACGATCACTGAAAACACTAGTTTCGTCTCGTTGACGCTTTTAACCCTTATTCTTTGGATTTCGTGTAAATAACACAATATGATATCGAAACCTTGTGAAATTAATATCACTTAATCTTGAGAGTATAATCGAACATTACGAAGCCCCGGGTTCGTTAAAAGTCACTTTTTGGTGTAGTTTTGCTAGTTGACGATTTTAGTCCTTTTAACGCACAAAGGTGTGCGTAATATCGTTTAACGACATGAAAGCCTTCCTTGGCCCATATTAAGCATTCCCGAGCGTATGATTGCATATCTTAATGCTTTGGGTTCGTTAATAGGTCATTTAGAGGTATATTTAAACATGTTGACACTTTCAGTCTCTCTATATTCATAGTTTTCGTTTTTGACGAAATTAGTCCCTCATAGTCAACGTTTGACTTTATTAGGGTTTATTACACGTGTCAACACATCATTGGACACGATTTTACGAGGTGTTACACATTGGGTGGTGATAGGTACAAGTAGGGCAAGCCGGGTGAGGACCAGTATACGCACGCTTTGCTGGCGGTGCGTTGGTAACCGGGGCCGCTACTTGACGGTGTTGAGGTTGCTGAGGAGCTGGAACTGATTGGAGCGGGGAAGCATTGGTTACAGTGCAGTTCTTATTGCTGGAACTGTTGTTGTTCTTTCTCTTGCGTCTTGAGAGCTTGGATGACTGGGGAGCGGCGACGGTTTCAGCGGTTGAAGGAGTGGTAGCTTGATGCAGATTCTTGGGAGCTTTATCCCAGACACCAGACATGACTTGCTTGTCGTTGATCTCAGCAGCGAGCAAGTAGGTTTCTTCAATCGTTGTCGTCTTTGCAGCTTGAACGAAATCAGCCACGCAATCCGGAAGAGCACGGATATACTTCTTGATGGTGATTTCACGCGTCTTGACTTGGTCCGGACATATTATACTCAACTGCTTGAAGCGTGCCGTCAAACCGGCGTTGTGACATCCTTCTGCTTAATGTGCCAGAATTCATCCTCCAGCTTTTGGCGCTCTTGGGGAGGGCAGAACTCTTGCATCATCACGTCCTTCAACTCATCCCATGATAGCCTGTAAGCTGCATCATTTCCGCGTTTGTTTCTCTCGGACGTCCACCAGTCTAAAGTGCGGGACTGAAAGACGCCAGTTGCGTCCAGAGTGCGGAGATTGTCAGGACAGCCACTCTGGCGCAGGGTGACTTTGATAGAATCAAACCATTGGTACATGGTCGTAGGACCATCTTCACCAATAAACTCTTTCGGTTCTATAACATCCGTATTTGCGTCGAGAAGAAATGACATCCAAAGACGCTAGAAACATAAACTTTTAATATGTACGAAACTTTCACAACTTAAAAGGGTAAAAACATTTGTAACAATAACACATGATTTTAATAAAATTTGGGCATGACCCGTCCGTAAAACGAGTATGCCCCTGTTTTAACCACAATCAAAACAATATTATTTTTTTTTACAAGATACTACTAAAGCTAAAACATCATGTACTTTAAGACGTTTTACCAACAATTTGTACAAAAAGTATTTTGACCCAAAATATTTACATAAGCTAGCGGAAGCACTTGGTAAGACATATTTTGAACATGTGCTCGCTCCATTTCGCCGAGTCGCCTAAGATTGAGGATTTACCTACATTCAATAACAAGACTTCAAAAGTTAGTCGTAATACTCATTTAACTCGATGTAACAACATATTAACTTCATTCGTTTATATGCTTACATTATTCTTACGTATTCGATTTACCCAATTAAATGGGTAATGGCACATACCCTCATAATGAGGTTCAAGCTTATCACTTACAACCCGGTAACATCGGGTTAATTGCTTTCAACATAATTCTTTCTTTCCATCCGTATAACGGATTAAACTTCAAGCATTCATCATAGCATTCATGACCACCCATTTAAAACGGGTGGTAGCTTATTCTTACTCGACTTGTTCGACTAGAACCGGTCGACTCGCACAACTTATCATAACTTTCGTTAGCATAACCAAATCCACAATGGATTTGCTATTTCGCATTCGCTACAACATAACTTCTAAAACCTTCTTCGATATAATTCCTTACATCTAAATCAATTTTTTTTTAATCCACAACGGAAATTAGTACGAATTCATATTATCATTAATATTATTCATAAATCCACTAGTAGAGTAAACCAAGTTCATAAGAACTTACGGGAGTTGTGCGCTCCTATTGCCTTTGCTTGGCTTGATTCTCCTCTTTTCTTCGACCCTATAAGGTGCATCACATTCACGTTTAGCTTTCACATTATACATTGCTTTCACGCATTTACATCATTACTATAACGTTCATTATTCGTATTCATATTTCATGCCATCATTAGATCATTAAAACTACAATTTCTCATGTTCATACATAACCAATTTGGCTCAAGCATTTCATCGAACACCTTATGTGCGTACAATCTTAACTAGCACAATATACAAGCATAGCAAACGCATCTCTACCAAGTCATTCTAAAATCATGGCAATACATCTCAAACACATAAATTCCTCCAATACTCAGATTGTTATAACATCATTATGCATATATTAACCTTACCCATCATACTACATCAAGAATAAACACATGCATCATCATCTAATCATATCATCACAACTTCAAACGGGTTTTCACTAAAATCTTCATACCAAACTGAAGTCAACATGGTTTCTTGTTCTAGAGAGGAATTCAAACTCGAATTTCTCATATTTGACACAAGAAATCGAGGTTGGGTCGAACCCATCCTCCTACAAATCATAAATTTTAGAATTTAAACTCACCTCTTTACTAACTAGGGTTATATGCTCGAATTTGAGAGCTCATGCATTGGAATTTCCTACAAATTTTGATTCAATTGCTTGATTTCTTGTAGTTAGGGTTTGTCACCCCCCTTTCCCTTTCTCCTGGTTCGATCGATCAACACCCAGTGTGGTGTTTCTCCTTTGATTTTTAATTAAACCCTTCTTGTTTAATAGTTACACAATAAACCCTCCCACTTTGAGAGAGTATTTAACTTAAGCTTTCTTACTTTAACTAATTACCATTTAGTCATTTATTTATTAACCAAGTTAAATTCTTACTTATTATTTACCATTTTTGGGGTGTTACAAGTCTACCCCTCTTAAAAGAGGTTTCGTCCTCGAAACCTTGCTCATTTCCACGGGACCAAAGTCCTTAACTGATCGGTCCGTCTACGTAACACAATTCTGAAATATATTCACATATCTTTAAATTCTGAATTCTTGCCTCATGTTAGCTCTTATTGGTGTTCATCAGTGTACGTTTATTCATTCATTTCATTCAAAATGCATACCATGGCAAGAATGCACCCATATTTTGTAAAAAGGGTCTCATTCATGAACATACATAGCTATACGTCCTATCGTTACTTTCTTAAATCAAGTATAATACTCATATACTTATAATTACACGTATGCTCCTACATACAAGCTTTATTACTTGTGCACCTACAATCCCCTCTAACACATACGTACGTACATTCATATATATACACTCATACATCTATTTACATATACCCGAAAACATACTTGCAACATAACTACTATTTCATACTCATCTTTCGTACTTAACTCGAGGTTCGTCATTACACTACGTTTGTTACCGACCGGTACTATGCACATTTAATCCCATTTCTAGTTTCTTTAAAACCTTGGTTTGTTTGACCCATTTATAACAGGTCAATGCATGACCGCTCTCTAACATATCATTTTCATTCATTTGACCTGTTCGTGTCAGGTCATTTCATATTGGAGTATACATTGTACTTACTTCTAATCAGAGCATTCTTACAGCATGTCACTTCATCCTTCTTATATTTAACATCGATGGTTATCTTATTTCATTTCATTCTTTTGTTTAATTTGGTGTTTATTAACCCATAACTCCTTCATAAATTTCTCATTTGTATCAACATTATACTGTACTTGGATCAAATAATATAACTTGTAAGACCAAAGCTTGCATAATTGAGAATTCATAAGGATCTTTGCATTTAATATAATAATAGCCCTAACTTTCTTACAATGTATATAACACTTCAATACTTTAGATATGATAACATATTCGTACTCATAAAACCCTTACAAGGTTCTTAATTGGTTTAATTCGTAACATAACGTAACTTTACCCTTTCCGGGATCAACTTCAATTCCTCATGCATCCAATGTTCTCATACTTTCATTACTTTGCTTTCTCAACGGGAACACGTTTAATAACGTTAATACTCAAACGTATCCATATCGTACATTCGCACATGCTTTTACACGTGCATACATACATACATTCATTCATTCATACATATACATATGTGCATACATTTATTCCTACCTTCATACGTACTTACATTCATTCATTCATACTTAAATACATTCATACTTTTTTGCATACATTCATACATACTTGCATACATGCATATTTTCATACATATATATATACATAATTACATACATTCCTGCACCTCTACGTACATGCGTACATTCATACATATCCCTCATACCTTCATGGACGATAATTCTTTCTTCATGCATTCGTACATACATTCATGCCTACTTACGTACATATCCACATACGTTCATACATTGCTTCATCTCTACATATACACACACTCATGCATACATCGTACTTACCTACATACGCACCTTCATACATACATACATTCCTACATCTTTACATACGTGTGTACAATCATACATAACCTCATACGTGCATACCTTACTACGTAACTTCACACGTGCATATCTTTCATACATTACCTCATACTTGCATGCTTAAACGCGCATAACTTTTGAACCGCTTACCCTATTAACCTCCCGTTTCTTCCTACATGACCAAAATTTGGTTCTCTTTCATATGGACTTGAAATCCTACGTTCAGATTAAGAAAATTTCTAACTTATAAGTTTTTGGCTTAATAATCCTTATGAATTATTCGACTCGTTTAATAAGATTTAAGCACTTTGCCCGTATCTCGCTTGTACTTTTCATGCCTCCTATTTTCACACCAAGACTTCTTTCGTTTTCCACCACAACTATATCCGTGGTGAATCTACCTTGCTAAAATCAAATATTCCACATTTTACCCTTCGGTTCGACAATTGACGGATTTCCATCCTTACATATCAGTACCTTCGTAATATCATTAGTTTATGTGAGCATACATACGACTGTTCACTTTCTTTCTATTCATACATTAATCGACTTTCGTTAGTAGAATTTTCATATAATTGAGACGTTCATTAAGAGTTATCTCATTTCAAATCCATACAACTAAACTATCATTCATCATAACACGTAATTCATCTAGTACGTAACACATTAACTCTTTACTTAAACAATTGTGTCTAATGGCTATCTCATGATATCCCTTACTGTTGACCTTCAGAAAGTCAACTGTCTCGTTTACATACTTCAAACCTTCGGACATGTATTCATCTAAATATGGTAGGTCATAATAATAATACCCTGCGTCTCTCATACTCGTATTGTACGACACGTACAATTTACGTGATCCTCCAAACAATACACATATACATTCACATACACGTATTTTCACATGCTAATGCTCCATGATTCTACAATTAGCAAATTTCATTCGAAACAACTATATAACATAATTTCAACATATCCTTTACTAGTTAGCTCGTATGATTCACATTTAGCACATATTCGCCTCTTAATCATACTAAAGCAAATCATTAAATACACATAAGCATCACTCCATTTATGTACAAGGTACAAGCCTCAAATGCATAATTCTATCAAAGCATACATTCATCCAAATTTTCATACGAATTCCAACTCCACTTTATGCATTCATCATTCATTTCATGTCATTCATTCATTACATTCTACTTTTTATAAATTTTACTTTATCGTCGACGATCTACATGATCTTGTTATATCTTCTTATAACTTGACAGGAACACAAAACGGGCATTTCTGAGAAGTATGGGAACTTAAATCATAATTTACAAGCTTCAGTACATCATAGTTCATTAATCCGTATTCACTTCATTCACATTCTCATATTTTAGACTTTACTCACTTTTTAAACTTTCAGCATTCATTCGTGTCATTCGACACTTTACTTTTGACCTTTACAAATTTCTTTCCATCGTAACCACTAATTGTGGTTACATATATCATGTTAGGTCTTACATGGACCCTAAATAAACGTTGAAGTGGCTTTCGGAAAGTACTTTTGGCTAAAACATGAAAAACATAAAAATCTGGCGGACCAGCTTAACACAACATCATGTGTCCGTTTAATATAAATCATAAGCCTTCCATATATCATAGTTCATTAATTCATGTTTCCTTCATTCATACTCTTACATTTTAAATCTTTGTCCACTTTTAAGGTTTCCATCATTCGTCCACATTACTCGACATATTACTTTCGGCTTTTATGATTTCATTCGAATTTAACCATTACTCGTGATTGCATCTACCATTTTAGGCCTTATGTGGGTCTTACTCGACTATAAAATGGTTTTCAAACAACTCGGGAACGCGAACCGCGAAAATAATACAAAAATAAAGTTTTTCAGCGGATTGAAACCCCGCTAGCCGTCGGCGACGGCATTGCTTCCCGTAGGCAGGAAGTTAGGGCGTCGGCGTCAAGGGGGCGTCGGCGACGGGTACCCAGCCGTCGGCGATGGCCCGCCATTTGTTAATCCGTTGTTGCTTTTAATTTTTAAGCGTTTTACTCTTTTTCGGGTCCGTTTCCAGCCGTATGGTTCCTGGAATTCATCGTTTCGCCTTCCCTTACCACTTACACAAATACTTATCTTCAATGTTCACATTATAAGCTTACTATGCATACTTGCGTTTACCGAAACTTAATTTTTTTACCTCATTGGCGATCTTGGAACGAGCACACTTTCGAGCGAGCCATTGGTTTGAGTTCAAGCGCTATTACTCTAGCTCGAATCCCTCAAACCTTGGCTCTGATACCAACTTGTAACATCCGTATTTGCGTCGAGAAGAAATGACATCCAAAGACGCTAGAAACATAAACTTTTAATATGTACGAAACTTTCACAACTTAAAAGGGTAAAAACGTTTGTAACAATAACACATGATTTTAATAAAATTTGGGCATGACCCGTCCATAAAACGAGTATGCCCCTGTTTTAACCACAATCAAAACAATATTATTTTTTTTACAAGATACTACTAAAGCTAAAACATCATGTACTTTAAGACGTTTTACCAACAATTTGTACAAAAAGTATTTTGACCCAAAATATTTACATAAGCTAGCGGAAGCACTTGGTAAGACATATTTTGAACATGTGCTCGCTCCATTTCGCCGAGTCGCCTAAGATTGAGGATTTACCTACATTCAATAACAAGACTTCAAAAGTTAGTCGTAATACTCATTTAACTCGATGTAACAACATATTAACTTCATTCGTTTATATGCTTACATTATTCTTACGTATTCGATTTACCCAATTAAATGGGTAATGGCACATACCCTCATAATGAGGTTCAAGCTTATCACTTACAACCCGGTAACATCGGGTTAATTGCTTTCAACATAATTCTTTCTTTCCATCCGTATAACGAATTAAACTTCAAGCATTCATCATAGCATTCATGACCACCCATTTAAAACGGGTGGTAGCTTATTCTTACTCGACTTGTTCGACTAGAACCGGTCGACTCGCATAACTTATCATAACTTTCGTTAGCATAACCAAATCCACAATGGATTTGCTATTTCGCATTCGCTACAACATAACTTCTAAAACCTTCTTCGATATAATTCCTTACATCTAAATCAATTTTTTTTTAATCCACAACGGAAATTAGTACGAATTCATATTATCATTAATATTATTCATAAATCCACTAGTAGAGTAAACCAAGTTCATAAGAACTTACGGGAGTTGTGCGCTCCTATTGCCTTTGCTTGGCTTGATTCTCCTCTTTTCTTCGACCCTATAAGGTGCATCACATTCACGTTTAGCTTTCACATTATACATTGCTTTCACGAATTTACATCATTACTATAACGTTCATTATTCGTATTCATATTTCATGCCATCATTAGATCATTAAAACTACAATTTCTCATGTTCATACATAACCAATTCGGCTCAAGCATTTCATCGAACACCTTATGTGCGTACAATCTTAACTAGCACAATATACAAGCATAGCAAACGCATCTCTACCAAGTCATTCTAAAATCATGGCAATACATCTCAAACACATAAATTCCTCAAATACTCAGATTGTTATAACATCATTATGCATATATTAACCTTACCCATCATACTACATCAAGAATAAACACATGCATCATCATCTCTAATCATATCATCACAACTTCAAATGGGTTTTCACTAAAATCTTCATACCAAACTGAAGTCAACATGGTTTCTTGTTCTAGAGAGCAATTCAAACTCGAATTTCTCATATTTGACACAAGAAATCGAGGTTGGGTCGAACCCATCCTCCTACAAATCATAAATTTCAGAATTTAAACTCACCTCTTTACTAACTAGGGTTAGATGCTCGAATTTGAGAGCTCATGCATTGGAATTTCCTACAAATTTTGATTCAATTGCTTGATTTCTTGTAGTTAGGGTTTGTCACCCCCCTTTCCCTTTCTCCTGGTTCGATCGATCAACACCCAGTGTGGTGTTTCTCCTTTGATTTTTAATTAAACCCTTCTTGTTTAATAGTTACACAATAAACCCTCCCACTTTGAGAGAGTATTTAACTTAAGCTTTCTTACTTTAACTAATTACAATTTAGTCATTTATTTATTAACCAAGTTAAATTCTTACTTATTATTTACCATTTTTGGGGTGTTACAGGTTCGCAGGCTTTGAACTGCTTGAAGCTAAAAGCAGCTTTGGGAGCATCGGTCCTGGACTCCTCCGAGGATTTGCTTGCATTCTCGTTCAGTTCACTCACGATCTGAGGGATGACTTTGACGATTTGACTAGCGACGAGAGAGGCGAGTCGCTTGTCAGCGTGCTTTTGCCTAGCAGCTCGTGAGTGTCGGGATCCAGATGACGACATTGTCTGTAACAGACAGCGCCATAGGATTCAAACCACTATTCGATTATTCCTAGTATAGTCTAGCGATTCGTCATAAAGCTCAGGAACACGCACACAGAATCACATAAGCACATAAACTCTTAAGCACGTAATCACGTAGGGCACAGAAGCACGTAAACACATAAGGCACAGAAGCACATAAGGCAGTCAGAACACAGAAACCATTCTAAATGTTGCACGTATTCACTATTCTTCATAGCACGTATAGCGATTAAGTATAGCGGTTGCGAGTATCGAGCAGCGATTGCGAATAATGATCAGCGATTTGTTAGCGTTTGTGTTGCGTGCGGTAGGCGGAGCAAGAAGCGTTAATCGAAACCATCAGTATCTCAACATGCTAACAAATAAACAAAACCACATAAAACACATAGAGTTCACATAAAATCGATAAATCACAGAGTTAGCTGTTGCGGGTTCCAGAATCAAAACACACAAAATCGAGGATAGATTGTCTTGGGTGTATAGACATCGACTACCCAAAGTGGTTCGACTATTCACAAGGACTTTAAGTGCGCACTTTGGCCTTCTGGACTGTGCTCTCGTCTCAATCCGTGCGATTGGCACGCATCCTTCCAGTTATAGTGTGACCCAACTCGTTGGAGTCCGTCGAGACTTTGGTGAGAGTTTTGTAAAACCACATTAGAGAGTAGAACGAGTCATCAAGGTTCGGGTTTCACCCCTAACTTAGCAGCTACATTCCTGCTGGTGTGATGAAATCATGAGATAGATAAAGAGATATGCATCGAAGTATGGATTTCACTCCTGATTCAACGCAACTTCTCCTGTTTTATAGTAGAAATAGCAATTTGAATGAGTAGTCTGGCCGAGAGTTCACGGTTTTCACACCTATTCTTAACCAGATCATCCGTTTGTGTCTGTAATCAGCCTTAGGAAAGGCTGACCTTACGCAGAACTGTAGTATGCGATGTCCGCGCAAGTGTGTAGTGCACAGCGAGTTCGAGCGAGAGATAGCGAGTAAGCTCGTACATAAACCCCTACCGGGTATGCACAAGTCGGTCTGCTGGTACTTAGACTATAGACTAGGTCGTTCTAAGACATCGACCCGGACTAGGTCGAGTCTTGCCTAATTCCCTATAATTATGGCTCTGATACCAATCTGTCACACCCCAATCGATGACGGAAACATCGGGACATGGCACTGAGCGAAACAGATTGTTCAATAGGAGTTCCATAACAACTACATTACCAGATAGTTATTATTACGTCCTATACCGTAACCCACCAAGCAATTCAAGTTATCACAGACCACGATATCTCAAAAACAAATAAACTGTTCCGACAACTCAGATTCAAATAAAATAAATTGTCTTTGTGTTGTTTCTAGACTCTCCTAGGCTCGGTTCCATCAAGTAGCAAGCAAAGCACGGTATCCTAAACACCTGTCATGTACGTTAAAATAGAGTTCAATACACATAGTGTAAAGGTGAGCATACAAGTTTGATATAGCATAATAGAGTTCGAAATCGTTTACGCATAACCAGCATGTACAACGTATAATGTGAAGCATGTAAGTTATCGACAAAGATCCTATCAATACCAATGACTGCGAATTGACTACGAGTAGCGAGTGCGCATCACATGTTCACCACTGTGAACACGTGAAGTAATTGTCCTTAACAACCCCTGAGTGAACAGGTGCTGAGTCCAAACTATAGTACTATCGTTGCTAAGGCAGGTAGACAATAATCAATGTGTTAACAAAACGAACAAGCATTCATCGAGTCACGTATAACATGCATTAGAGGTCAGCGTATAAATAGTGTTTGTGTTGTGTGTTCGATGTGATTTAGAATATATAACGTATGTAACACCCAAAAGTGCATAAAGCAAAAAGGGATCGAGTATACTCACAGATTGTGTTTAATAAGTAAACACGCTCTTGGATTGAAGGGAGCGCTGAGAGAGATTAGCCTGAATAGTTAATGATAGCATAAATGATGAGCGGTGCGTAAAACGATGCAAAAGTAACCAAGTATCAGATGGTAACCCGATCGGATGGCCAGTCGATCGGATGTCAATCCATTCGGATGGTCATCCGATCGGATGGCCATTCGATTGGATTGACACCTCGCTTGGTGAGGATGTTTTGTGTATGATGGTTTGACCTTTGAAGTTTTCGTTGTAGCATTTTGAAAATAGAGAAGTATCTCTACCCTTCAGGTCGATCGATCGAACGGTCGTTCGATCGGACAGAGATCCGATTGGCGAGACTTCCCAGTTGAGAACAAGTTCACAGCAGGACGGTCACTCGATCGGATAGCAATCCGATCGGGTGGCAATCTTGTGCATTGAACATGTTGAAAATTGTTTAAGTGTTGAAGTTCCAAACATCACATGGTCGGATGGTCGTTCGATCGGATGGCAACCTGATCGGACGGTAATCTATTCGACGTTCAGATCCTTGAAAAGCTTGAAATACAAGTTTAAGTGTGGAACCAAGTGCAACCCGATCGGATGGCCGGTCGATCGGATGGCAATCCGATCGGACGGTAATCCGTCCCGACGACCTGATCGTCTTGACACTTGATTTCTTTTGAAGTTTGTTCGAGACGGTTTGGCAACGTTCTAAGCAACAGAAACCCCATCTTGTCCCAAGTAACCCGATCGGACAGGAATCACCCAAGTCCGGTCGGTTAACTGTTCGAGACGGTGGTTCGTGCTTAATCCGAAATCGGTTGTCTCTTCGATCGAAACCAGATCTTGAACTAATACTTCACTAAGGATGAGTAGAAGATCAGAACGAGCCCTGATTCTATCGGTTTTGAGTGCATTGAGTGTAAAAGAGTTGAAAGAAATTTGGAAAACCTTCTTTCAATCATTTTCACTATGAATATGTGTAGATCTATGCGAAAACATTGATTATTCATGTGGAAATCCTTCAGATCTAAGTTGTTCTTGGTGGAATGAAGCCAAACCTTGAAGTTCATAAGAACTCCATGATGACATCAGCCTAGAACACCTTAAATCCGGTAATTTCACGTTTAAAACTTAAGATTCAAAGGTGAAAATGATGAAGAAGTGCGTGTAGAACTGTAGATCATAGAAGTACAAGATTTAGGTTGGAAACTTACAAGAATCGAGAGAAAAGTGAGCTTTAGCGAGCTGGTTCGAGTGAGGAGCTGTCACATCACAAATGATGTGACAGGTGGGTATTTATAGGGTTTCCCAAAAAGGAAAGTAGTGAAGTGCCGGGTCGATCGGGTGGCAGTCCGATCGGGTGGCAGCCCGATCGGGTGACAACTTGATCGGATGATAATCCAATCGGATGGCAATCCGATCGGAAAGCCACTCGATCGGTTGGCCACTCGATCCTGGTGTCCGGCGCGATGAGTTTTGTCGTTTTGATTCGCGTGTTGAGCGTTGCAATGCCATTCGAGCGAGCGATGCGATAGTATTACCCATTAGTTACCCAAATAACATAACTACTATATCTAACATACAATCACCATAATTAACTTGCGTTTCTCGTTTTCGATTCGATTGCGATGCGATAGATTTGCGATTGCGTTTAACATCTCACATAAACATAACACGCACAAGTAACACATAAATAGCACACACAACTAAAACAATATCCAGAACACATAATTCGAATTGAGATTTCGATAGCGATAAATCGATTAAACATGCGATTAAATAGCGACGAAACCTCGATTATTAATAGATACTCCACATAATACAACTAAAGCAATCAAATAAATAGACTCGATTACAAGTCAAAGAGGTCAAAACTATAGTTGAGCAAAGAGTGACAGATCGCAATTAGCAATCTTTTCTTCCTTTGACTTCAATCTTGACTTTGACTTTGACTTTTGAAACACGGGGTGTTATAGCGAAGACTACAACCATTGAAGAGACTTTCCTGCTCGCTGCCGAGATTAATGACAAACGAGTTAGGGCTGGTTACTTCGATAAAGCCACCAAGAATCTTCACCAAGTTACCTCTGCTCCCACCGCTGAAACCGCCGCACCGCAAACCTCCAAGTCTTGTCGCCGTAAACGCAAGAACAACAAGAACTACGCTGTCACCGCCGCTCCACTCAATGCAGTACCCGCTCAACCCCAAAACCAGAACCGCCATGTAGCAGCACCAGTGACCAATGCACCGCCGGCCAAGCATGCATATACTGGTCCACACCCACTGTGCCGTACCTGTACTTATCACCATCCTGTTGGGATCGCATGTTGATTTTGTGTTCACTGCAACCTGTACGGCTACTTTACTGCTAATTGCCGTACTGGTCCCCGCCAAGCTCCAGCTCAAGTTCAAACTCCTGCATTACCAGCTCCTCTTCCCGCTCCACAAGGACAACAAGCAGCTCTTGCTCACGCCAGAGCCTGCTATGCATGTGGTGATCCCAACCACTTCACAAATGTCTGCCCCAACAGAGTGGTGAAGCAAGAGCCACACCAGCCAGCACAGCAACCTGAGCAGCAGCAACAGCAAGCAGCCCGCGAACGTGCATTCAACATCAACGCCCGCCAGGCACAAGCAGACAACAACGTAGTTAATGGTACATTCCTTGTCAATGGTATATATGCTTCGTGTTTATTTGATACTGGAGCCGATAACTGTTTTGTGTCGTTTGAATTCGAGAAGCTCTTAAATCGTAAGAGCGCCCATCTCCCTACGACGATCGACGTCGAAGTTGCCACTGGAAGAACCGTCACTGTTAGTTCTGTTCTACGTGATTGTACTCTTGAGCTCAACAATCACGTCTTCCCTATCGATCTTATCCCAATGCAGCTTGGTAGTTTTGACATCATAGTATGCATGGATTTTCTTCGCGAGAATCGTGCTGAAGTCGTTTGCTTTGATAAAATGATTCGTTTCACTCTCGCTAATGGCGATCAATTGTGTGTTTATGGCAGTTGCTTCGAAGAAATTACAACTCATGTCGTGTGTCCAAGCTAGAAAGTATCTCCGCAAGGAATACCAAGCTTTCTTGGCACACATCGTAGTAGCGGAGAAAAAGGAAGAGAAGGCAATGGAAAAGGTGCATGTGGTTCGTGATTTTCCTAACGTTTTTCCTGATGATTTACCTGGTTGACCGCCAACCCGTGATATCGACTTCCGAATTGACCTCATTCCTGGAGCAAATCCTGTCGCTAGAGTGCCCTACCGTCTTGCCCCATCTAAAATGCGGGAACTCTCTAGTCAACTCTAGGAATTACTTGATAAAGGCTTCATTCGCCCTAGCACCTCCCCTTGGGGCGCGCCTGTCCTCTTCGTCGAAAAGAAGGACGGATCGTTCCAGATGTGCATCGACTACAGGGAACTGAATAAGCTTACCATCAAGAATCACTATCCCTTACCTCGAATCGATGATTTGTTTGACCAGTTAGAAGGTGCTACGTGTTTCTCGAAGATTGATTTACGCTCAGGCTATCACCAGTTACGAATCAAAGAGGAAGATATACCCAAAACCGCTTTTCGAACCCGATACGACCACTACGAGTTTGTTGTTATGCCCTTTGGTTTAACCAACGCCCCCGTAGTCTTTATGGATCTAATGAATCGCGTATGTAAACCCTTTCTCAACCGCTTCGTCATCGTGTTTATCGATGATATCCTGGTCTATTCCAAGTCAAAAGCCGAACACGCGCGACATCTTAGTTTGGTTCTTGAACTACTCCAGGGAAACCGCCTTTACGCCAAATTCTCCAAGTGCGAATTTTGGCTCGAGCAGGTTCAATTCCTCGGTCAAATTGTCAATAGTTAAGGTATTCACGTCGATCCCGCGAAGATTGAAGCAGTCAAGAGTTGGGTTACACCAAAGAACCCGTCTGAAGTCCGATCTTTTCTCGGACTTGCGGGCTATTATCGCCGATTTATCGAAGGATTCTCAAAGATCGTTGTACCTCTCACTTCTCTCTTACGCACAAAGACAAACC
This sequence comes from Helianthus tuberosus, assembly GCA_030545235.1. Taxonomy (NCBI): domain Eukaryota; kingdom Viridiplantae; phylum Streptophyta; class Magnoliopsida; order Asterales; family Asteraceae; genus Helianthus; species Helianthus tuberosus. The sequence goes on from CM060407.1 coordinate 1,449,176, forward strand.
TTTTGTTTGGGGAACCGAACAAGAAGGAGCCTTTCAAACCCTCAAACTTATGCTCTGTAACGCTCCTGTACTCTCATTGCCCGACGGAAATGACGACTTCATAGTCTACTGCGATGCCTCTAACCTCGGCCTCGGTTGTGTACTTATGCAATGGGACAAGGTTATAGCGTACGCCTCTCGTCAGCTCAAGATCCACGAGAAGAACTATACAACCCACAATCTCAAGCTTAGTGCAGTTATTTTTGCGTTGAAGATTTGGCGACACTACCTTTACGGTACCAAGTGTACGGTCTTCACCGACCACAAGAGCCTACAACACATCTTTAACCAGAAAGAGCTGAATATGTGCCAACGCCGATGGGTTGAACTTCTTAACAATTACGACTGCGAGATTCGTTACTATCCTGGCAAAGAAAATGTCGTTGCCGACGCTCTCAGTCGACGAAGCTATTTGCATAGCATTCGTAATACTCAAGCCCAGCACAATCTCGAAGCTCTAATACGTGACTCTCAACATGCGTGTTTTACCGAGCGCACTTTGAAGAAGGAAAGGATCATCAATAACGGCGAACAACTGGTGAATAAATCGAATGGTATATTTCATTATCTAGACCGAATTTGGATTCCCAAACACACCAATTTACGAGAGATTCTGTTAAACGAAGCCTACAAGTCTCAATATTCCATTCATCCTGGTGCTAAAAAGATGTACCAGGACCTTCGCTACAAGTACTGGTGGCCGGGCATGAAGAAGGATATCGCTGTCTATGTTTCGAAGTGCCTGACTTATTCGAAAGTCAAGGCTGAGAATCAACGCCCCTCTGGCTTACTCGTGCAACCCGAGATCCCTATGTAGAAATGGGATAATATAGTTATGGACTTCATAACGAAACTTCCGCGCACACCATCAGGTCACGATAGCATCCGGGTTGTCGTTGATCGTCTTACTAAATATGCTCATTTTCTGCCGATACGAGAAGATTTTTAAGGTAGAATGATTTGCACGGATCTACACCGACAAAATTATATGTCGACACGGGATGCCTCGTGACATCATCTCTGACCGCGACGGTCGGTTTACCTCGCGTCTTTGGGAAACATTTCGATCTGCTCTCGGTACTACTCTTAATCTAAGTACCGCTTTCCATCCCCAAACCGACGGTCAGACTGAACGAACGATTCGTACCCTTGAAGACATGCTTCGCTCGTGTGTCATAGATTTCGGTGGTAATTGGGACGCGCACTTACCTTTAGTCGAATTCTCGTACAATAACAGTTATCATTCTAGCATACAAATGGCACCATTTGAGGCATTATACGGAAGAAAATGTCGATCGCCTATTGTATGGCACGAGATCGGAGATGCGCAAATTACCGGTCCTGAGCTGTTACAAGAAATGACTGACAAAATCCTCCAAATTCGAGACAATCTATTGAAAGCTTGGAGTCGTCAAAACAGTTACGCCAATAGACGCCGCAAGCCCCTTGAATTTGACGTTGGCGATCACGTACTCCTAAAGGTTGCATCTTGGAAGGGGGTGATCAGATTCGGCAAGAAAGGAAAGCTTGCGCCTCGATATGTTAGACCCTTTAAGATTCTGGAAAGAATTGGCAAAGTGTCCTATAGACTCGAACTACCGGAGGAACTTAGCAACGTCCACCCGACTTTCCATGTTTCGAACCTCAAAAAGTGTCTAGCCAACCAGAACCTACATGTCCCTCTTGAGGATCTACAAGTGGACGAAACATTACACTTCGTGCAGAAACCAGTCGAGATCATGGACCGAGAAACCAAGAAACTTCGACGCTCACGCATTCCCATTGTGAAGGTTCGCTGGGAAAGCAAACGCGACGCCGAGTTCACCTGGGAACTCGAAAGTGATATGAAGGCTAAGTATCCACAGCTGTTTGTTACGCCTGCACCTTAAATTTCGGGACGAAATTTCCTAAAGTAGGGGAGGCTGTAACAACCCGATTTTTGGAAGTCAAAGTACAAGTCAAGGTCAAAGTCAAAGGAAGAAAAGATTGTTAATAGGGATCTTCCATTCCTTACTTAGTTATTACTTGCACTTCCAGAATCGTTAATCGATACTTTAATTAATGATAACTTAGTTGTATTATGTGGATTTATAGTGCAAGTAATCGCTTTTTATCGCTAATCGACTTAACGCTATCGCATCGCAACTCGAATTACAGGTTATGGATATTGTTTTACGTGTGTGTGCTATTATGTGTTACTTGTGCATGTTTTACATTTATGTTTGAAGTGATTATTCGAAAACGCAATCGCAACTCTATCGCAATGCAATCTCATCGCAACACAAAACGCAGAATGGTTATGTTTAGGTTTATGACTGTTAGTTAGGTTATTTGTGTAATTGATATCGCATCGCTTACTCGCAATGCATCGCAACGCTCAACGCACGAAACAAAACGTCGAAAACCAACTCGCGGAAGCCCTTCGATTGAATGACCATTCGATTGAATGGTCATCCGTCCGAATGACCATCCGTCCCCACTTCTGCACCGCCTTTCTTCTCCTTCTGCCTATAAATCCCACCTGTCACATCACTGTTCATGTGATGTGACAGCTCTCGTTCGACCAGCACGTTCCGGCCCTATTTTCTCTTAATTCCTCGCGATTTTTGTAACTTTTCTAATCCAAATATTGTACTTCTATCATCTACACACACTTCTTCATCACTTTCACCATCAAATCTTAACTTTTCACAATGAAATCGGCTGATTTGGGATGTTTTAGGGTGATGTCATCATGGGTTCTCAAGAACACCAAAGTGTGACCTCATTCCACCAAGAATAACTCAGATCCAAAGGATTTCTACAATGTTTAAACACTGATTTCTCCTAAATCTAAACATAATCACAGTGTTTCAAACTTTTCTTCAATAATCTCAACTTTTCACAATAAAACCTATAGGATCCGAACTCATTCAGACCTTCTACTCATTCTCTAGTGAAGTGCCGGTCTGAGAACTGATTTCTATCTACGAGATGACCGACTTAACGGGTTGAATATGAAATACCATCAAGAACAGTTACTGACCAGACGGGGTGATTCCCATCCGATCGGATGACTTGGACTTGATGGGGTTTCCGTTGTTTAACACGTTGTCATAACCATCTTGATTCAAACGCTAAACTTCCTAAACTAGGCTGATTTTACAAACTTTTCAACTCGAATAAGTAGCCCGGACGAACGACCATCCGAAAGGATAGCTATCCGATCGAATGGCTATTCTGCCCAGGGACTTGTGTTGTTAAATGCTTAAACAATTCCAAGAGTTTCAAGTAACAAGTCTCCACTCGGATTGCCCTCCAAGCGGACGGCCATCCGTCCGGATGACCGTCCGGCCGGACGACCTGAAGGGTAGAGACATTCCAAGTCTTTTCAAACGCTACAACGAAAACTTCAAAGTTCCATCATACACAAACACATCCATTCCAAATGGACAACCCTCCGAGCGAATGGCCATCCGTCCGGAAGGTCATCCGATCGGATGACAGTCCGTCCCACAGTTCACTTGCCTCATTTTACGCACCGTTCAGACGCTTATACTGTCGTACTGTGTTCAGGCTAATATCTCAGCGCTCCCTTCAATCAATCCAAGAGAGTGTTTATTTACTAAACACAATCTGTGAGTATACTCGATCCCTTTTTGCTTTAAGCACTTTTGGGTGTTACATACGTTACCTATATCAAATCACATCGATCACACAACGTAAACACTTTTTATACGCTAACCGCTCTGCATGTTATACGTGTTATTCGATGAATGCTTGTATGTTATATTTACACAGTGATTGTTTCCTGACACCTTAGCAACGATAGTACTATAGTTTGGACTCAGCACATGTCGTGGACAGGGGTTGTTAAGGGCTTTCTTCACATGTCACAGTGGTGATACGTGTTGCGCATTCTACAACTCGCAGTCACGTCTGTACATATTTCATTGTCGATAACCTACTTGCTTCACATTATACATGTTACATGCTGGTTATGCGTAACTCATTTTTGCTACTATTGTACTATTAAGCTTGTATGCTCACCTTTACACTATGTGTATTGACTTTATTTTAACGTATGTGACAGGTGTTTAAGATGCTAGGAATGTTGGATGTTTTGGAATCAAGCTAAGGAGAGTCTAGAAACAAACAATTAATATTTTGAGTTGTCGAAACTGTGATTTGCCTTTGAGATAACTATGTCTGTAATAACTGCTTTATTCGATAAGTTATGGTATGGGACATAATGCTAATTATCTGGTAATTTAGTTGTTATGGATTTCTCTTGGACAATCTGTTTCGCTCAGTGCCGCGCCCCGATGTTTCCGCCATCGGTTGGGGTGTGACAGTGCGGGTGCTGGTATCGGGTCAGGGTACTGTGGCATCGGTTCTTCGTATGGGTACGGGTTCTCTAGGATTTCTCTAATATACTAGTCAGTATCCCAGTATGGATCTAGAGGGTCAAGGTTTGGGTAGGGTGCTACTGGGTTTGGTATGAGCTCCTCCTGTGGTTGAAATTCTGGGTAATCCCTGTGGTCATCAAACCAGGGGTCATAAACTGGAGGATGGGGTGCTGAGACTCTAGGATGTTGGCTGGGTCGAAAGCAGGTAAGGGAATCTGGTCTCCTGGGTTTTGTTCTATTTCCACGGGTTGTGTTGGGAACAACGGTAGTGGTTGTGGTGCTATCATTTGTTCTAAATTCGGGTCTGCAGCAATGGTTGCTAAGATATGAAAGTTGGCTAGTCTCCTATTGAGTATATCTTGAGTTTGGGTGTTCATCTCCCTATTCGCAGCTGCTAAAGCTCACTGTTGCTGTAACTTTCTCATTCTTTTTCTATGCTCGTGAGCTCCCCGACTGAACCATCCTCCCTTTTTGGTAGGGAATGGCTACTCGGATTGCGCTTTGAATATAAAGATCCCTTCCTCTGTGTCAGCTGAATACCCCGAGGGGGTAGGCTGGGAAGAAGTTCCTTCATCTAAAGGAGAACTAGACAGTTGACGATAAGCGTCCGATGGTCCTTGATCACTCATACTGTAAACTAACAGATTATCAAATAACAAAACAATAAAATACACGTATGCATGTATTCACATAAATTATTTCCTAACAGAATTGACAATTTCAATGTCAGCAGAACACTTCTGTGGCTGAAATAAGTGGCTAAGGCTCTGATACCACCTTATGTCGCAACCCCCGACCCCTATCTCCTGGGAACGGGCTGCCGCGAGCTCAGATTCATCGGTATCAGTGTTTATCATTTTGGCAGCGGAATTAACATCAGGACCGTAGTTAGGAAATATTTTATCAGAGTAAAATACCATATTTTTATAATAATAAACACATGGGTAAAACCCAAGTTTCCATTACAATCATGTTTATAGGGATAAACCCTATTTTATTTAAATAAAATATCTTCTTTATTTAGGTAACTTTTATAGCCACATTTTCCAAGCCTTCAGTGCTGTCCAGCTGGCTTCTATTTGGCTTTCATATTTTGTTACCTGAAACGCGTTTAAAAACTTTTTGTCAGTGGGAAATACTGGTGAGTGAATCCCAATTTAATCAAAACAGGTTTTATCATTTTACAGTATTGAGAGCGATTACAATGTTTATATCTACACAATTACTCATTCAATACTGTTAATCCTGACTGGTGGGTCATATTACTCATTGGCTATCTCATTGTCCAATGGTAACGTGTTCCACATTTTGTATACAAAACCCCAACATACCGGCAGTAATTGAAGAATTACAAAGACTCAATCACTGCTAATTATATTTTAAAACATTTAAGGTTTTGTAAAAACAGTTTGCAAAAAAGTTTACACAAAAAGGAGATTACTCACATTGCTACTTTAGGTTTTTCCTTTGTGATTTCCTAGTTATAATCTATTAATTTAAATAATGCACACGCATTAGTATAATAACCCAATTTACATTAGTTATACCCTCCTCGAGACAGAAACTCCAACGACTACGTCAGACAGAGCCTCGACAGCCGTTACGGAGCACTAGATCAATCGGGCAGCGTATCTAATACGTAACCGAGGGTTAAAATAGTTACAACAAGGCAGAGCTTCGCTAATAGGGGGTATAATACCCGATACTACTTTTTAATATTTCAGAATTGAGAGAGAATTCGAGATCTTGAACGACGGAAAATGAAATGCCGATGGCCTCCTTTTATAGGGTTGTTCGGCCCTTTTTCTCGCACCCCGCGACAACTGAAGGCAGGGCCTTCGCGGCCCGCGAGACCAACTAGGGTAGGCCCTAGCTTGGCTGACTCAACCACTAGACCCAACACATTATTGCCGTGTGGTGGCACCGGGTGCGCCCTGGTCTTGAGCTGTTGCGCCCCGCGAAGCACACAACCATTATGGTCGCGGCCCGCGAGCGACCTTAGATTTTTGTTTTTATTTAATTTTTATGAAATTAAAGGTATTTAGGGCCAATTTACGTATACAGGGTATATTTTAGGGCGTATAGGGACGTTCTAATTATTTTAGGTGTGTCGGAAATATTTTAGGGGGGTTGTTATAAATTCCTTCTCCTCGGGAATAAGGATTGTGCGGGAGTGGCAAGCGCTAAGGGTTGAATTCGCGAAGGAGAAATGGATTTACCAAGAAACTCTAGGTAAACAGGCCCAAAAGAACTCAATTCTGCGTTGGAAACTTGTTGACGCCAACAAAAAGGTTACAGAAGCCCATGCTTATAATGCCAAGAAGCAGGAGGAGTATATGGTCATCTAAAAATCGTACAAAATCGTGGTGGTACTTGGTTTAAAATAATACAGAAAGTATAAATATTGTTTAAGAGTTAAATGCCATTTTAGTCCCTGTGGTTTGGGTATTTTGCCAGTTTAGTCCAAAGGTTTGAAAAGTTGCCTTTTTAGTCCAAGTAGTTTCAAACGTTACCATTTTAGTCCACTAGTTAACTTCATTCAGTTGTTCTGTTAACAAGAAGAGCAATTCAATCATTTTATATGTAATTCTGTTAACTAGAAGGCAATTCAACCATATAAAATGACCGAATAGCCTTTCTCGTTAACAAAAAATGGACGAAGTTAACCAGTGGACTAAAATGGCAACGTTTGAAATTATTTGGACTAAAATGACAATGTTTCAAACATTTGGACTAAACTAGCAAAATTGGCTCAAACCACAGGAACTTAAATGACATTTAACTCTATTGTTAAATAACAATTAAGGGGATGGACGTGTAGGCAGGGGTGTAAACAAGCCCAGAGACTTGAGAGCTACTCGTTATTGGGTCGGTTAAAAGCTCGAACGAGCCGAGCTTTAATGAGCCCGAGCTCGAGCCTGAAACAGCGCTCGTTTAGTTATCGAGCATGAGCTCGAGCTTGGAATACAAAGCTCGTTTAGGCTCGCGAGCCCAAACAAAAATTTATTTTTTATATATAATATAGTAATAATATTGATAACATGATAACATTGGCGAGCCGAGCCGAGCTTTGGCTCGTTTAAGCGAGCTCGAGCCGAGCTTTTAGCTTGTTTTAGGTTGTTCTCAAAATAGCGCGAGCCGAGCTCAAGTCGAACTCGAGCTCAAATAAGTAGGCTTGAACCGAGCCGAGCTCGAGCGCCACAAAAACATGACGAGCCGAGGTGAAGCTAGGTCGAGCTCAGGCTCGGCCCGACTCTTTTACACCCCTATGTGTAGGTATTGTCAAAAAGACAATTTTTTTAAAGTCAAATCGAAAAAAAATAGGGAGAAAAATTGCACTTTAGTAATGTTAATCAAGAATCGCAAAAAAATAGGATACAAATTACACTTTAGTAACGTTAATCAAGAATAAAAAAAAATCAGGGACACAAATTATATATATATATATATATATATATATATATATATATGGAACCCATTAAGTCTAACCAACCCTTAACTCAATCTTCACCATTGGATTTGGCTGAGATTAAATCTCAGCCACTTAAACTCCTAAAAATAACTGCTGTGGTGGCAGTTCAGGGCAGTTGTGTACTCTCCCATGGTTTGCGGCCCATCTTCTCCACTAGGCACGGTTGCTATAAAATTGGGACGTGGGTAGAAAGCAGTTGCCGAGCAGACTTATATAATGTAAACCCTTGAATCAAAAACGTCGTACCTTCAATCGTTTGATTTATGGGTAAATATTGATTTGAAGTTTTGAAGGTAATGTGTCTATAATCCTATTTGTTGCTCACTTGATTGATTCCCTCAAACAGACTTCTGAAATCTGATTAGTTTCTTCTAATTGAATCCTTCGATAATATCTTCTTAAATCTATTGTGTTAATTACTTGATTGATTCCCTCAAACAGATTTCTGAAACATTGTTTTAATGATAAAATGGTAAGTTAAATTACAAAATAAAAAATATTCTTGATGACTATTTGTTGCAAATTAAATCAATATCTATCCACTGTTAGATAAAAAACAACTACTGCTCACATTTTGGAGGTTGACATCCACTGAATAAAAGTGAAGTACACTTAGATGATTATTAAGCTCCTCATTTTGATTGTTTGGGTATAGTATTCTTCAAATTGGTCTTTTCTTGCAAACAGTTTTTAATGTCAAACATTTGTTTAAGCGCAAACATGTGATTGTTAAATGTTATCCACTGCTGAAGGCCATCCTCTGTTTCTTCATAAACAACTGTTGACCACTGACTGACCAAACATCTGTGTTACATTTTGTTGGGTATCCACTGATAGTTAAAAAATAGTCACTGCTCCCCTTTTATTGTTGACATGCACTGAAATTTACAATCATTGGTTTTTTTAAAAATCATCCACTGCTCACATTTTTATTCTTGATGTGGTTAATTAATTATAGAATGATATTATTAACTGAATACTAGAATTACAATGATAGGTTAACTATATTATCTAATCGTTACATTCCAAAGAGATAAGAGTTCCTCGAATATTGTTTTGGTGATAAAAATTAAAGTTAAAATAAAAAATAAAATAAACTGTTGTATAAAATCAGTGTTTTAACACACTGATGGCTATCCACTGCTAGCAAAAACTTACTCACTGTTCTCATTTGTGACTGTTGCAAACCACTGTTATTGTTTCATCAGTGGTTTCCTACCAACTGTCCTCCATTATCATCAGAGGTTGGCACGTGGACAGTACATAGCGGTAAGATCTATTAGTAACCGATGCCACGTCAGCATTCACTATTTCACCAAAAAAAATAAAAAAACCCTGATCAAAACCCCCAAACAGTGTTTTTACTGTCGAATCGAATTCTAAATTCTTTTCTAAAAGCAGTTATCATCCATTTCTCTCAAAATCACTCATCATCTTCATCGTCTTCTTCCTCTCGCAATCATAATCAAATCACGATGTCTCTCCCACGCAAATCCACACATAACTACTTAGGTCTACTTGAAAAACCCAGTCACACCAAAACCTTCAATTCCATCATTGATGTTCTGTCTTCTTCAAAGTACAGAACTTTGTTGACTTGTGATGCTCCGATCTACATGGATACCCAGCAAGAATTCTGGAAAAATGCTAAGTTGGAAACTAAGGATAAAAAGCCCTTAGCCATCAATTCTTCTATAAAGGACGTTCCAGTCACAATAACACCTCAAACCATTTCGGAAGTTTTTGAACTCGATGATCTTAAAGGTAAAACATCTTTCCCTAAAGAAGAGTATCAAACGTTTTTCATTCAAATGGGTTATGAAGAGGAAATCAAAAAAGACACTTTAGAAAAAGGCAGTTTTCCTCCTGCCACAAGGTTTTTGTTTCATACCCTACTGATGTGTGTCTCAAACAAGACCACTGCTTTCAATGAAATCCCATTGAAGATTCAATATCTAGGTTATGCTATATTACATGGTGAAAATTTTAACTATTCCCAGGTAATCTTCAATTATCTTGTTAGAAATGTTAATAAAAAGGCGTTTTTGCTCTTTCCAAGGTTTTTAAGTTACTATTTTAAAAAGAAATTTTCAGAAGATAATGCCCATGTGCTTATCCAGGGTAATCCTTTTTCAATTAAGAGCCTCACTACTGAAACCTTTACAAGGATGTCAAAACTTTCCAAAACACAAGCAGAGGTTCCTGAGCAGACTTCAGCAGCTACCACTGCTCCTCAGGCACCTGCTGTTGAGCCCACTGCTCAAGGTGATGATAGCAATAAAACAACTGCTGTTAAACCCCCACCTAAAACCACCAAAAGACCAAAACATAAAAAATCACAAAAGCCCCCCAAACCCAAAACAAAGGTAACTCTGGAAGATGAAATCCCAGAGCAACTACCAGTGACAGCACAAAAGTCACCAATAACCACTGCTGCTACTACCTCACAGCAGTTGGAAGAAAGATCTCAACCTGAGCCTCAAACTCCTCCTGCTTCTTCTAAAAAAGAGCAGGTTGTAATAATAGGGACACCAAATTATGATGCTCTGGAATCACTTGATTCCATCATCCACAGCCCACTGCCCGGGGCAAATTCGCTTTCTACATCTATCCTCACTTCTCAAATCCCCCCAGAAACAAAACTTTTGTTGGATGCAGTTGATTTAGCCCGGACACAAACCAGTTCTTCTCAAACACCTGTTAATGAGGATATACCTCAACAAGTGATTGGGTCTGGTGTCTCAATCATTGCTAACCCACCAACAACTGAGGAGGTTACACTGCAGGAAATACAAGTACTTCCTGTCAGTAGTTCAATTGGAGCAGCAACTACAGGTGTTGGATCCACTGATCTACACCTGGCCAGTTGTTTCATCAATAAGACTCCTCTGAAGGCAATTTCCTCTCCGGCAACTGTGATATCCGCTGCTGTCTTTGTTCCAACCCCTGGTTCTATTAAAAGGATCCCAATTGCTGAGGAAAGAAGTCCCCAGTACCAAGAAAAAGGGGTATCTGTGGATGACTTTTGGGAAACTTTCCCTAAGTCAACTGCTGATACAACCACTGCCAGTGGGAAATCAGATGATCCCATTAACTTGGGTGATGGTTTAATGTACAAGGAATTGAGGGAGAGGGTTAAGAAATTGGAAACTTCTGTTGCAGATATTAAGTCAATGCTCCAACAGTTGTTACAAGCCCAAAAGGCAACACCCACTGCAGCACCAGATACAACATCTGCTCCATCATCTGCTCCTACTCCCATTGAGCTTTGGAGTTTATTTCAACCTGTGCTTCACCAACAAAGGGCATATTCTGATCATCAACATGAATTACAGATTCAAAAGATCAGAAATATGATGGAAGCTAGGTTTATGGATACACAAGCAAACATAAAGGCATTGAAGGCCCACTCGCTGAAAACCACTGGTTCTGCTCCTCCTACTATCATCTTTGTGGACAACCCACCACCAGCTGATGCCAAAAAGTGGGAGAAAATGAAGCAGCTAAAGAAAAAGGGATATGAAGATGGTTTGTACATTGCACCAGACAAATCCACTATGCTTGCAGAGATACCTAAGCCAGATGGTACTAAAAAGGTTGATGTAACCACAAATGCCATTTCTGATGCAAAAGGAACGGTAAAAAGGGATATGGAGGCAAAGGATAAAGCAAGGTGGGAACAGGAGAAAAGAGTTTGTATGGAGAAGGATGAGCAGGGTGTTTCTGAGGCCAAGAATGAAGAAAATCCTGAGCCTAAAAGAAAACAGCCCACTAGAAAAGTGAAGGAACCCAAATCCACACCTCCCAAAAGCTCCACACGTCAAACCTCAAAATGAGCAGATGTTAAAACATCTGTTGTATCGACAGCTGTAGATACTTCAGTTGTTTCAACATATGTTACACCAACAATTTGCACCACTTCAACACAAATTCAATCCACTGCCTTACCACAAATCCCATTACCATAAAAAACATCCTCATTACTACCAACACCACCTGCCAAAAAGGAAAATACTTCAGGTGACACATCATCTGTTGTAATGGTAACAGTGGTTGAAACACCAGTTGTTTCAACAACTGTTAGTCAACCATCTACCACTCAAATCACTACCACTCAACGCACCAAAACACCACCAACCTCTCCAAAACATAAAAGGAGAAGGATAATTCTGAATGTTGATCCTTCAACACCGCAAACATCCACCCAACCATTGTCCCTTGTTACCATTCCCAATGCTGTCCCATTCTTTTCAGCACAAGTTTCAAATTCAAACACTGCCATTCTTCCTGCAGGAGTCCTGTATCCATTAGAACTGGAAGCAGTTAGAGAGGAGATCATATCCTTCTACTCTGAAGATGACCCTGCTAAAAGGAACTTGCCATCTGTTCAAGGATATCCAAGGCCTAATAACATTAATGAATACTTGAAGTTAAAGGCTGAACAAGCAGAGGATATCTCCAAAAGAAATACACAAGGAAAATCTGACAGAGAGATTCAAACATTTTACCAACATTTGCAAACCCAAGTGAAAATTTTGGAGCAGTTTTCAAAAGATCTCTGTCAAAATTTATCAGAAAGAGCTGATGAAACTTTGAGGAAAGATTATATTGACTATATCATGACTTACAAAACATACAAGGGAGAAAAGTACAAGTACAAAGAATGGACCATCAGTGAGCTAGAAAGTGAAACAGCCAGAATTCAAGATATGATCAAAAAGAAGGTGAAGCAGACTCCTCCTATCTGGGCAAAGTTTAAGAAAAATGTACCAGATAGGTCTCTGCAGCTGAAGAGAATGAAAGAAGAGTTAATAACAGCTAATTTTGGGTCAAAGAACCAAGTGTTAAGGTGGAAAGAGGATAAAGTATTTTTCTCTTACAAAAAGTTGGAAGAATTAAGAAAGAAAGATCCTAATGTTCCCCAAAAGCCTGTTTACCCTGAAGCAGTGGTTCCAGCTATGCCAAAAAAGCTACAAATCAGGAGATCCTAATACAGATTCGTTGGACTTTGAATTACAATTCAAAGGGCAAGTCAGGGAATTTTTGATGAGGCAATAAAGATTCACAATGGAAATGTGATATTTGGGTTTGTGTTTTACAGTTTATAGCAGAGTTAAGATTACTAGGTGTGGTAATGTTTGCGGTTATATAAGAAATTTTATGTATTTGTGAATTTGGTAAGTAACTGAATTGACTTTGAAAGTCAAAGGTGAAAGAAACATGGTTGACTTCACTATTGGCATTGTTTGTTAATCCTGTTTTGTAGTAAAAATACTCTTTGAGCTTTTTTTTGAGCTGTTTAATTTGTTATCCTTTTAGTGAATTTTCTTTTTCAGTTGACCCATCTAATATAAAACACATGATTAAATCATATGGTCAAATTGTTAAGGGTCTTGATGATTTAAGTTGCTAATTGTGTGCCGTCTATTAGCTAATTATTTGTAATTTATGTTAACAGTGTTTATATTTTAACAGATGTTGACCAAAAGTCGAACAGATGTTGGCGAATAGTGAAACAGATGTTGACCTCAAGCAGATGTTTGGTTTGTGGCCAAATATCTCTTTATGAGCAAACATCTGTTTAACTTCAAACATTTGTTTAAGGCCAAACATATCTTTACTGGCAAATTCTGTTTATGGCCAAACATCTGTTTAAATCCAAACATCTGTTTAAGTCCAAACAACTGATATAGAACGCCAAACATTTGTTTAAGCCCCAACAGATGTTTAAATATCTGTTCAAAACACTGTTCAATCTAACATGGGTTTCCATGCATCTGTTGACTAAAAGTCAAACAGATTTTCAAACCACTGATTGACTTATCCAAATTTCTGTTGAATACTAAATGAGATGTTGACCAAAACTCAAACAGCGGTTGACCAAAAGTTAAACAGATGTTGACGAAAAAATGGGATTATCCGACCCGGTTACATGGGATATTTTTAAACTTCTAACATTTTAAAGATCCTCAGAAAATCTCGGTTCATTTCTCTCTCCACGTTTCTTTCTACACTTTCTCCAACAAAATCTATCATCTTCTTCGATTTCTTCCGATCTTCATCAATATCATCTTGTATAATAATAAAGGTATTGTTAAATAATCTGATTTGTTTTGTATTTTTTATGTTTATTCTTTTAGTTATGAATTCTTTGGGTGATTATGGTTCTTGCTATTTAAATGAAGAAGTTGTAGTCGACGGTAGTGTATTCATGTATGTCCCTGTTTTTTTTTCAATCCATTATTGGTTATGATTGCGTTTATTGTTGCGGCTTATACTTGAACAATTTTTGATAGTCCTAATTTTTTTGAATATCCGATTAATATGTAGTTATTATGCATGTTATGATAGACATATATGTTTCTAAAAAAAGTGATCTGCATTTCCTGTATCTACCATTTGTGTTATCTATTGTTGATTTTATTGGATTTCACTTTGCTCATGTATTTATCTTATTCTGATTTATGATATACCATCTGATGTATTCTCATGTGTATTTAAAAAAGTTGAATTTATTTTGATTAGTACTTGGTATACTGTTTTTAAGTTTTTCTTTTGAATAGACACAAGTCACTATCCTGTTTTTCTATACAATTTATACAGCTGTTGATCGTTCTTGTATATTTGTGATACTTAATCGGAAAAGTAGGTTTTAAGTTTTAATTATATGATTTGATGTAAAAATATATATATATTTCGATATGATAAGAAATTACATGTATTCTCACCTTTTTGATGTTGTCTATTGTTATTTTGATATATATTAGTTGTATCATCTTTTATTTAGATGTATTGCATACCTTAATGCATTGTATTCATTTGTTTCTTAATGTTATTGATTTTGATTATATATGATTGATACTGTTACAGTTTTATGTGAGAATGATTTATGGATTTCCGTGTTACCTTCAAAGCAGTAAAAGGAAATGTTTGGTTAGTAGTTTTATCCGATCTTAGTTTAACACTTAATTTTAATTTTTTGGTATGATAATTAGCAATAAAAGTGTTTCTTTTATTTATGCTTAGATTTTGCCAAAACAGTATCAAAATTGGATTCAACAATTTAATTATCCAATTGGAAATACAAATATCCGAACCACAGCTGGAAATGTTTTTAAAGTCAAGATCTATCCCCTAAGCAATGACAGATATTATTTTTATAATGGTTGGTGTCAATTGGTAGACAGTTTGAAAATACCTTCAGATTCATGGTTGATATTTCATTATGAAGAAGCTTTACAAAGTTTCAGAATATTGTATTTTTATCAAGACATTGCTCTTTCTCCTTGTGAAGAGTTTTACTACAAACCATCTGGTAACGAAGATTTTGTGGTATGTAACTTCGAATATTATTCATCATGTAATTTTATTGGAGATACAATTGTTTATTTGTTGTGTTTTATTTTTTACTTAATTTTCTGATATATTTTTACTAATGTACTATATTAATGTGTTTTATTCTGATTGTAGAGTATTAATCGTTCTTTTGTTCATCACAAGATGTTAAACACTATTCCTTCATATCCGGTCGTTATTAAAGGATCTGAAAACAAGAACTGGTCTGTAGGGGTGGAAGATATCAACAATGAACTTTACATAATTACCGGATGGAAGGAGATAAAGAATGACTTGTCATTAACTGCTGATCATCTCATTGTCTTTGAGATGATAGATCTTCAGACTTTTCATATCACGGTTTTCAATTGTGCTACCTGTGATTTAGTGCTTCCACCTGAGGTTTGTGCTGTTGTTAAACAAAAGGTGATAGAAGAGATTGTGTTGAGTTCAGATAGTGAAGCTGTACAGGACGTCGTTGATGTCAATAATAGTGGTATGGTTGTTGGGAATGAAGATGATCAGATCGTACCTCTTTCTTTCCGTGTGGACGGTCATTTTGTAAGTTTGTGATGATGAGTTTACTAATATATAATACTTTAGTCAGATTTTAAAGATGTGTTAATTCTTTGTTTATTGAATTGTTCGTTGTTTGTTATAGCACCTTTTTAAAAAACAGGCTGAAGATCTTGGACTGAATCGTAAGATGGGTTTGAAGATTGTGGACGTGGCAGGTGATGTTTGGAATATTCAAGCTGCTATAGGTTCATCTCGAGGTCAACCAAGATATTATCTGCAAGGAATGAGAAAGTTTGTGAGAGATAAAGGCATGGTTTCAGGTCAAGCATTTACACTTAACTTTGTGAAAGGTAAAAAGTTTTTTATGTTCGGATGAATGTTTGTGGTTTGAAGAAGGCAAATGCAGAAGCATACATTGAACTAAATTTTCGGGTTATAGTTGTTTGCTTTTCGAAACTTATACTAGACTTGTTTGTTTAGTTTTGAAGTTGTGATTCTAAAACTATATATGTACATGTAAATTATTAGCTCCATGTCTAACGGAAACAATGTGGAGTTGTGAACTAAAAACAATATACTCCGTTTTACTTTTGGTCAACATCTGATTGACTTTTGGTCGTATTAATAACAGTATAAGATGGTTGATGTAATGCGGTCGTATTAATAACCAATGGTAATTAATTAATCTAAATAACTTTCCCGAGCCCGGGAAGCAATCCCGGGTAAAAACCTAGTTATATATATATATATATATATGGAACCCATTAAGTCTAACCAACCCTTAACTCAATCTTCACCATTGGATTTGGCTGAGATTAAATCTCAGCCACTTAAACTCCTAAAAATAACTGCTGTGGTGGCAGTTCAGGGCAGTTGTGTACTCTCCCATGGTTTGCGGCCCATCTTCTCCACTAGGCACGGTTGCTATAAAATTGGGACGTGGGTAGAAAGCAGTTGCCGAGCAGACTTATATAATGTAAACCCTTGAATCAAAAACGTCGTACCTTCAATCGTTTGATTTATGGGTAAATATTGATTTGAAGTTTTGAAGGTAATGTGTCTATAATCCTATTTGTTGCTCACTTGATTGATTCCCTCAAACAGACTTCTGAAATCTGATTAGTTTCTTCTAATTGAATCCTTCGATAATATCTTCTTAAATCTATTGTGTTAATTACTTGATGGAAGTGTTGAAGGTAATTTTTCTATCATAAACAGTTTCTGCCCTAAATCAATTTGCCCTAATTATGCCCTGGTCTATTCTATTAATTTGCTCAATAAACATTCATAGATGTCAAGTATGTTGAAAGTTTAAATTTATAACTGTTTTTTTTTTTCAGCGTTAATTTTGTTGTTCAATGTACTGACTGTAGTTGATTTTTTGGTTAGGATGATGAAGAAGAATCCTTAGGCACGAAAAGAACATTGGACAACATTGGGAGGTGTTTTGTAAGCATTAAGTATTCATATAAAGATGGTGAATCTGAAAATTTTGATTGCTGTAGTGATGTTTCTAAAAATAATCTTTGTGGTAACTGGTAAGATGCCCTTTGATGGCCCTTTCACGAGCTTCCCAATCGAAAGGTATATCCCACACTATACCATATGAAAGTTTGTACCTTTCAATCCTTAGTTCATCGGTATTGATCATGTTTAAACTAAAATGGGGGATAATATGTTTCTTTTTGTTTCTGTCACTTATGAAAACAGCACACAGAACAGGCTAAGGCTACAAGGATTCATCTCTTAGGATTTTGGATGCTAAATTACTATAATGATGTGCAAGGTTTGTCATGCTAAATTACTGTAATTTGTTTTTAGGCTTTCGTTTTTTCAAGTTTGTTATTAATCGATCTGTAAGGGTTTTTTTTTGTTTGTATATGGCGGTGTATGCTTAGTGATTTACTGGCAGGGAGGTCATCTGGTGAAATCGGGGCATGGATGTGCGTCTTCTCAACGAAAACTAACTTATCTTGTAATTTAATTTTGTCCCATTTACAGTGAGGTAATGTTTGAAATTATGTGTTTGAATTTTTCAAAAACTCCTCTATTTTTTATGCTAGAATAGATGTTTTTTACTTTGTATCTGTAGTTTAATCATATTGATGACTTAACAAGTTTGTGTTGTTTATCTCTTGTATTCATGGTTACCAAACTGGATATTCGATACGTCTCAACAATTTAATAATTTGAATGAACTGATTTGGTTATTATTCAATTAGATCCCAACTCAGTTATTGATGAAGTAACCTGCACTTTGATGTTTCGCATCGATGTTTGAGAACATGAGATAGTTAGCTACTTAGTTTGTCTGCTTACTGAATATGTGTTCTTGATGGTCTCATCTCTTATTTTTCCAGTTGTTAACTTGATTTGTAATTAACAAGTAATATTACAGTCCCTCTTTAGTTCCTTTCCAGCTTATGTACTTATGAATGTATATTCAGCTATTAGTTTACATTAAACGATTCGTTGATGGTAATATGGATCCCTTTTCAACCGTGAATCACTTTAGAACACATGGATAACCTTTTGTGTTTGTTTTAATGTATTTCAGTTTCTCATATGATGCCCATGATGATGATGATGACATTCGTGATAGTGGAATCCAACATGGCTTTTAGAATCCAGCAAATCCACTGGCGGGTCCCATCAGTTGCTCGCTATTTTGGGCGGTTGTCAGTTTATTCGCTCCCACTATCTCCAATTCAACTGCTTAATATCCCATTGTTGACTGCCCTGTTACTACACATATGAACCCTAAATTCAGCCGCATAACCATCTCTCTCGCTTGAACCATCGGAGATTTCTAACCCCGGGATGCATACCTCAGTGAACCATTATTCAGGCTATTCAAAAATCTTGAATCTGTAATCAGAGAGCTTTTATTTTGTTCCATCGCCAGCGGCCATCGCAATCGATATGTTCTCAAATCAGATTGTTGATCCCGATGTTGACAAGCTTACTCGGGTAATTTACATTTTAATGTGTTAGGGTTTCAATCTAAGGAATTGTAGTAAATTGTAGGATGTTTGAATTTATTGTTCATGTGAAAAAAGTATGTATTCATCGAGAGGGAGTTTATGCATTTGGATTTCTAGTCTTCTAGACAACAGCAACAGTCAAAGTCATAGTCTTACTCTGGTCAATCTGCATTCGGTCAAAATGTAAGTTTCTTATCTTAGCTTTTGTCATGCTATTATTGTTTGCAATGTGATCTGATATGACCATGAAGAAAAAAAGATATCTCAAAACGTCAATATCATGTTTTAAGTAGTAAATTTTGAGAAGCACTTTGAAATCAGCCAAAGTTAATTCATTTGTTTAAACTTTTGAAGTTATGTTTGATGTGTTGTGTTATTTTGATTGAAAAGGTGTAAGTATGCTATTCTATCTGCAGTTTCTTTTTGTGTTTGAATTTGGTATTTGGATTTTGAGGTTAATTTTTTATAATATAATTAAAAATCGACTAAACTTGCAGGGCTCTTTTTTTAAATGCTAAGTGCATGTATTCGGTAGTTGATGGCTATTCTGTTTACATCAAGGGTCTCCCAATGAATGCTACACCTGCTTTGTTGGAGAAAGAGTTCAAGAAATTTGGTCCTATTACGCCAAATGGCATTCAAGTTCGAAGCAACATGGTACATATCCATTTTATTTTTTTCTAAGCGTTTGAACCGTTTTTTTTTTTTTTTGTAACTTTGCAGGGATTTTGTTTTCGATTTGTTGAATTTGAGGTGCCCGATGCAGTTCAAAAGGCGATTCAGGTGTGCACCGGTTTTTGTTTATATGTTACAATAGATAGAAAATGCTAAAAAATTGTCTATTGAATATTTTCATTCATCTCCAAACTTATTGTTATTCTTGTGACATGTGTCTTATGATGTTTTAGGCGTCGCCAGTCGCGATCAATGGATGCAATGATGTTGTTGAGGAAACACGCTCGACAAACACATATGCAATTAGCTGGGTAGGGGATCCACTGCAGAGCTCTTGGTGAGGACCTCATGACCTTGAGACAGTTAAGGCTACAATTTTTTTTTACTTTGTACAACAAACCCACTCATGAAAATCACGAATATGTGTTAGCCTACTGGCCTCGCCTAAATCCCAAATATATTTGGGCAGGTTGATGCATTTGGAAAAGACTCATTTGGGGAAGCAGAGAAAAGATCTCAAGGAAGTCAACACTCAAGTAGTGGATCAAATAGGGTCTGCTCCTTTATTGTATATGGAAAAATGGACGGGATGACCCATTTTGGTAACGGGTTCAGGCCAAAATGATTACCGTTACATACTCAATGTTGAAATTGTCAACAGCCCGTTTAAAGACTCAATGTTGAAGTTGACTCCAACGTTTCTTTTTCAAGTTTTTAAGCATATTATAAGTATAAATGTGAACTCATTTGATGAGTTCATATCCACACATTTTAGATCTTTTTAAATAAATATTTTTTTCTTATAATGTAAATAAGAAAAACTTATGTCATTACAACACTAAAAAAAATCCGTTCACCGGACGGGTATACCACTAGTAATACATAGGATCGGGACAGTAAAACCCACTTTTTTTAAATAAAGAACTGGGAGCTTGGAGTAAAGGTTAATGAGTTGATAAATTTTGGGTAATGAGCTTGCAGGTGGGCTTAATTCTTAAAAGATTGTTTAGTAATGGTCCAATAGACTAATAGGTTTAGAAGGTTGATATTTGTTAACATATTAATAAGCTATTGTTTTACTTTTGTTAATATATATTTTTTATATCTGTAAAAATATAAAATAAAAAAAGTTAGATTATTCTTTTTAAGTTATGTCAAAAATTTTCATGGGTGTCATTTGAATTTTGATTTCACAAAAGATCATGGATGTGTTGATCCTTATCTTGAATATTTGAATCCACCTTTTTAGGTCTGCCCCTCGGTTTCTAAGATCATTAGCTAATAGTTTCATGTTTACGTGTTGATCCTTATCTTGAATATTTGAATTTGTGACTTAAAAGACAAACCTTCTGAAGCAAATTACAACATGGGTATAGATTTATTTGTCAAGAATCTTTAGGGACCGATCAATTCATTTCAAACTTAGATTGCAAAATTAATGACTCGGAATGTGTTGTAATAGTAAAACGCAACAAGTAAATATTTGTGTTCATAGATTCATTCATGTTGTTACTATATAATAAATCAACGTAACCCGTCCAACGGACAGGTATTAAACTAGTTACACTTTGGTAAAGTTAATCAAGGAAAAAAAAAAGGAAAACTGAAAAATTGACTGGGGAAATATCGGTTTTGCCCTTAATGGAAAAAATCTTCTGATATCCTCATCATCGTCTCTAATTAGGGTTTAAAAGCGCGAAAATAATTCAAGCGGCGATCGGCGATGGGGAATCCAAAGCAGAAGTGGACGGCGGAGGAGGAAGAAGCTCTACGTGCCGGCGTCGCCAAACATGGCACCGGTAAATGGAAGAACATCCAAAGGGATCCCGAGTTCAATCCCTTCCTCTATTCTCGTTCCAACATCGATCTCAAGGTCTGTCCCCCCTCTCTAGATTTGTTTCTGATTATACATTTATTCTTCCTTTGGCATTATACAGTAAACATGGTGTTAAGTGTGCAAATTATGAGTTTCGAAATTTACATAAATAGATGAATTAGGTGTTAAACTTGTAACAAAAGACTACTTACATTATGGATTTAGGACACAAGTTGTTTGATCTTAGGTTTTGAAAATTTGTATGTGGCATTAGGTTTTAGACCTAATGTTTTTGAATCCTGATGTCACTTGCATTTTGGACCTGCCTCGAAGCCTCGTGAGGCAAAGGGAAAACGCCTCGATATCCGTTTCCGCCTTTTTAAACCTTGGCGGCGCTAGACCTTGAAGCCCTAATTGTGGAACGGTGGTCGATGGCATTTATCGATGTGAATAATGACAAGGAAAGTGGAATGGTGTATAAGGTGGAGTACGGTTTCCTATTTTATTTGTTAGGGTAATAAAATAAATAAGAGTTAAAGAATATAATAAGTTTAGATAAAATAAATAAATGCTCAAATATCTTAATGAACAACATAAACAAACAAACATGAACGAGCATTCACGAACACAATTGAACAAACGGGACATTTGTTCGTGTTCGTTCATTCAACTAATCAAACGAAATTTCTTGTTCATGCTCGTTCATTGATTACATAAACAAACTTCTCGCTGAACGTGCAGTTTGTTTGCAGCCCTAGGTTAGGCCTAATGTTTGTGAATCCTGATGTCAATTGCATTTTGGACTTTGAAATTGAATAGTAATTTATAATATTTTGAGGAGACTCTGTTCCTTTAATAGTTATATGTTGGTGTTAATCTTGATTCATTGTTCATTGCTACCGCCACATTGAAGTTTTTTGGGGCCATTATTTGTATTATTAATCTAGGTCATAGGTTTTCGCTTAAAACGTTGATGTACACGTTTCAATACGCCATCCCAACTTAACTTTACTATGTGACTATTCATATAAACTGATGTTATGTTTTTGTAGGATAAATGGCGAAATATGAGTGTGAGTGCAAACGGCCAAGGTCCAAGGGAAAAATCAAGAACACCGAAACCGAAAAGCAACACAGATTCTCCTGCTACTCCATCGCCTATGTCACTGGCTCCTGGTCCCTCAGCTCTTGCTGTAGTTGATCCAGTATCTACAGATGTGCATATGGATGATGCTTCCAAATGCTTACTAGATGGCAAGACCGGTTCAAGGTATTTACATGCTTTCTGCTACTTTCCAATCCTACATTGCATTTACATTTGCATTATAATTATCAAATTGTAATCCGTGTCTTTCAAATATTTTGAAGGTATTTAACTTTTTGTTTCGTTATTCAGCTATAATACTATGATATATGAAGCACTGTCAACCCTGAAGGATCCAAATGGATCTGATATCAGTGCAATGGTTAGCTTCATTGAGGTACCTACCTAATCATTAATCTATCCAAAATATGATTCTTGAACGTTATGTTGATACTTGATATTATTAATGGCTAAGAATATATGTAACCGGTTGTATTTCTGAATTGTGATATGTAGAAAAGACATGAAGTGCCCCCAAATTTTAGGAGACAGTTAAGTGCAAGGTTAAGAAGGCTTGTTTCTCAAGAGAAGCTTGAAAAGGTGAATTTGTTTTATGTTTGTGTCAAACTTTATAAAAGTGTTTCATTTTTTATGGGGATTGGGGTTACGTTTAATTGTTTGACATGAAAGTGGATTTTTTTAGTTCTTAAATGTGAATTTTAAGTGGTGTTTTTTATCCATCTTGCCAAAGTATTTGGTATAGTATTTGTTAAAATTGGTTTTTGACAAGGAACAGTTTATGCGAGTGATTAGGTCCAGAACGGCTATCGACTTCGAAGGGAGGTAGTGAATGGAACCAAGGGCCCGATTCCAAAGCCCAAAGAGATTCGACCCAGACTATCTGGTCCAATCAACAGTCATCTTGGTGAAACATTAGAAGAAGCAGCTGTTGCTGCCGCGTATAAAGTCGCTGAAGCAGAAAATAAGTCATTTGTGGCAGCAGAAGCTGTGAAAGAAGCCGAACGGGTCGCCAAAATGGCTGAAGAAGCCGAAGCCTTCTTACAGTTGGCCAAAGAGATCTATGAAAAATGTAATATTCCACATTCTCTGTCCTTAGATTGGTCTGGTTTACAGTTAGTTGTTAGTTTTCTTGTCTTGGTCTTGATGAAAGCCTCTAACATACTATTTCTGGCAGGTTCTCGTGGTGAAGTGGTGATGGTGGCATAGCACAATGAAGTATTATGTGATTAAAAACTTTGGTGAAGGCGTTTTTGTGTCGTTAGTTAGCTTGTTACATATTATGAAGGTGGTAGTTTTATATTAAGTCTAAGTTTGCTCTCCTGCTGCTAAAACTTTAAAACACCTTCCGTACAAATAGTGAATGTGAATGTCTTTGTAGTTATTGTTTTCGGTTTAACTTGTCGAGGTTTTAACAAAAACCCACAAAAAATCTACAAAGACGTATCAAGAGTGGCAATTTGTGACATGGCCTGAGAATCGATTATATTTTGGGCTGACCTCTTTGTAAGAAACGTTGACCAAAGCTAGCCAATACCCTAAACATCACAGTTGTAACAATAATAAGGGCCTAGCAAAAGTTTTCTCCATTGTGTGTACCATGTGTGATGGGTTCTTGAAAGCGCCTAACTGATGAGGGAAGTAGAAATGTAAAGGCATGCATGGTTCAATACTCCACCCTTCAGGCATGCATGACCCGAAGACAACAGTCAACACGGTGACGACTGGAAAACGGTTGCCAATTACTCTCTCCATCCACTATCCTAAAACACCTTAATACGCGGCAACACAACACTACCCTACAACTTTTTTTTTCAGTGTATTTACCCTTTTGTGAAAACAATAAAGTGCTGAAGATCAATTTGAACATGGGCAGATGTAGTTTGAGAATAGGGGTCCTTGACGCTCCGGCGGTAGTGTAAAATTTGGAAAAATCTGACGTGTTTTCGATTTCACTGCCCCTATAGAAAAGAAAATTTTGAAACGTTGCCCCTTGACGTTTTTTCTAGATCCGTCACTGAATTTGAACATTCTATTCAAAATCCAAATAGTCTGCTAAATACAAATAAATAAAAAACTGAGGCTAACATAATGATATTTCAAAAATAAAACCGGCAGATTCGTATTTCTATCGGCTCTAACGCTGTATGATTTAGAGGTGGCAAGATCAGTGGCGGATCCATAAATTTTTTTCATGGGGGGGGGGGGGGGGGGGGGGGGATTTTTTAGGGTGGTTTATCTATCATTAAATATTAAATAAAGTGGTCCACTTCGGGTCGGGTCAGGTAAAGTCAAGCCGGGTCACATACTAAAAAGATTAAACCTGATTAATTTCTAAATACATAATAGAAATTCATCATTTTTCACTAGAAATACATAATAATGGAATTAAAATATATTTACAATTGCTCTTTTTGGATTTTTTTTAATTTTTGAAATCCAGCCATAAAGTTATAAAATTAATAAAGCTAGAAAACCTTCAAAACAAATATTTTGAATGATATTACATAGAGTAAAAAACCTAAATAAAATGTATGGAAATCTTAAAGAATATCCCAAGCTATTAACCAATAGTCTCAAACAAACATTTTCTTACTTTTTAACCTAACATGCTATTATTAAAAATTAGTCTTTAACAAATAGTGACATTACTAGAACGTTACGATATAAGGATCACAATAAAAAAGTTTATACTCTCTAATATGTTACAATTACTATTTGTATAAACCTAATAATGATGGAATAACATTAGTTTTCTCCAACGGAATCAAGGTTTAGATAGATGATTAAACCCTAAATTACATAAATAATAAACAAAACCATCAAATAAAATAATAAATCTGGATATCTTGAGTTAAAACCAATTGACCAAATCATCTGATATGCAGGTTCAACTCTCACTTGGTGCAAAGTGAGGCACTGGTGGGCAATGATAGGAGACCCAGGAAAACATGGGTTCCTTGAGCCAAACGGGTTTTACTAGTAATTTCACTGTCGTGCGTAAGGGCGGGTGGGTTACTGGGTTTTCCCCGAAATTGGTGGTCGACTCGGGTTACTCTCGAAGTACTCCGTTTGTCCAGTGAGTGCCCCGAGAGTGCTCGAGATTGATTTTGTTGGCCGTTAAAAAAAATAAATAAAGTAAAAAAAAACTTTTGAGGCTTTACTCTTTAATTAGAAAGTTTATTGTAAAAATATAAAAAAATAGATAAATAAAAAATTCAATTCAATAGGTATAATAAAGTAAATAAAAAGGCTTTACTCTTTCATTTGAAAGTTTACAGTAAAAATAGATAAATAAAAAACGTAACACACTAACTCACTAAGTGAACTATGGGTGTTCATGAGCCGAGCCGAACCGAACAGAGGTATGCTCGTGCTCGGTTCGGTTTGAAACCGAGCCGCTCGGTTCGGTTCGGATTTAGGAAATCGAGCGGAAATCTTATGCTCGTGCTCGGTTCGGTTTAAAACCGAGCCGCTCGGTTCGGTTCGCTTTTGCTCAGTTTTATTTAGGATTCCTACACAGCCATTTATTCACCAAAATTCATGGTTATATATAAACACTTAAATAATTCAATACGTCCATTAAAAACAAATTCAAAGGTACCAAAATTATCAAAACTAGAAAAAAAAATCAAACTGTGATTAACCTCCAACAGAATAATATTCTACAAAATAAGAATCAAATTGAGGATATATACAAAAAATACGAATGAATTAAAGAAGAGGTGTTTAGTGTGGGTACTTCAAACCGCGGAGTGGCTGTGCGTTTTGATTGACCGGCGGCCGACGGACGATGGAGTGGTGGATGGCCGACGGTGGAGCGGCTGTACGGTGGAGTGGCGATTGTACGGTGGACGGTGGATAGCCGGCAGACGGTGATGCCTGCGGACGAGGGATGTGGACGGTGGAACTGGATCTGGATGGATGTCAGCTTGTGACTTGAGAGTTGAGAGAGATTAGGATTTTCTTTCTTTTTTTTAACTGAAGAATGATTCTAGTATATGAGGATTCAAGGGTAGTTTTGGATGTCGGCTGGATATGTCAAATGTTTATATTTAATAAATATAATATATATATATATATAATAATAATAAAAATAAATTTGATCGGAACCGAACGAGCGACGAGCGAGCGTACCTATGCTCGTGCTCGGTTCGTTTTTAAACCGAACCGAGCTGCTCGGCTCGGTTTTAACCGAGCAAGGAATCGAACGAGCAAATTTCCGAGCTTTTTCGAACGATCGTCGAACGATCTTCGAGCGCCGAGCAGTTTGGACAGCCCTAAAGTGAACCAGTGTAAATGATAAAACAATAATTAAATGAGAAAATAATTAGTGGATCAAAATATTAGTCCTTTGGTGGGCTATTGCACACTCATTGGGCCAATACCTACCTAAAATAAAGAAAAACCTAATTGTTATTTCCTTTCTTCGCGTTCTCATAATCAATTCACAGACCTGTCTTTTGTTGCCGGCCGGAGAAAAATCAAGAACCGATAGCTGCTGAAAAAAAGGTTTTATTCTTATATGTTCACTTTTCTCTACACTCTTCTATTCTCACTTTAATTTCATGGGGTGCGGTGTCAAAATTTCATGGGGTGCGCTCGAGATTTTCACTTACGTATAACCCTTAAAGTTTTTTTTCTCAAGGGGTGCGCCCGCCCACCCTGTGATAGTAGTAGGTCCGCCCCTGGGCAAGATGGACATGTTGAGCGGGTTGTGTGACAACCCGAGTTTTCAAGGTCTCCCCTCGACACTTGTTTGCGTCATAGCTTGTGCACGTCTATTATAGGATTAATGTGTTGTATTGTTTGTATTATTATTTGGTTTGTTAATAGAAACTTTTGAACTGTTTAAAATTAAAAAGACTTAACCCATGCAACCTTACCCGACGAAAGAGGATTTTCGTCACAATCCTTATGCGACGAATCATGGTTTTTCGTCATCACTTTCAGTCGACGAAACACTGGACTTTCGTCCAGTGGGGTCATTCGCCGGAATGGGCTTTTGGCCCAAGTATGGCCCAAAGGTGACTAGGTTATAAGAACCGTGTATCCGCATAACTGTACGTAAGTTAAAAGTTAGCGAAACCCTAGTCGGCAACACCCATCTATTCCTTCGAAGATTTCTTGAACTTTTGTAATCATCCCATCGATCGGTTAGTATTCCACCACACTCCATATCGATTGATGATTGTCTTGGTGATCGTGATCTACTGTGAATGTGGGGTTTTATTAGAAACCGTAATCGTATGTAGTGATTAATTAAGGTTTGGATATTTTGCTTGTTAATCAAATAGATTAGAACATACAAGATAAGGAATTGATGGTTTGCATTCATTCATGATTCACTGTGCGATTCAATGATCCTGTTTGCTGAATTTATATTGTGTTAGCTATTGTATATGATTGAGTTATGACAATATGCATGATGAATTTTTATGATTGATTCAAGAGAAGTTAGGGAACTGTATAGCTATGAATAAATCAGAACTGTAAGTGGTTAGGGTTATTGTTGTTAACTTTGACGAACAGTAGGACAGGAGGAAGAAGGACCTCCGGCGAAATACCTATCTCGACGAAAGATGGATGATATTTCGTTGGCGAAATACCTATCTCGATGAAAGATGGATGGTATTTCGTCGCTAAACTTGGACCCGACGAAAGATAATCTTTCGTCAAGTGTGATCTTTCGTCAAGTGTGATCTTTCGTCAAGAAGGATTTTTCGTCGGGTACAAGACAAACAGAACTGTGATTGGAACTTGTACGATAATGTGGGATTTTGTTGACGAAACTCTATTACTGCTTGTTAAGTATAGAAATACTGACTGAAGAAACATGAGTTGGTTGTCATGAGTAACACGATTAACTGTTGTGTACTGTTATGAAACATACGTGTGACATGTGAACTGTGGATTTGAATGAGTGTATATAACTGCTATGTGCTATTCGGAAATCATTGCTTGAAAATGCACACTATGACTTTTATTTATACGTGAACCTTAAGAATGTGAAACTGATTACGCATACATGAATACCGTAGGCTTTGACTGATTTAGTATGTGCGAGTAACTAGTCATACCGAGCAAATCAAGGTGAGTTCACTACTCTTGAGCATGCGTCCCGGTGGTTGGGACAGTCAATGGGTATCCCGGGGAGGGATAAGTCTTTTGGGTAAAAACTAGAATGTTGGATAATATTCTCATCCTATCACTCTTAAGTCCCATCTTTTGTTACCGGAGAGGTAACGGGGTATTAGTTGGTAGCGCTATTTAGGTTTGGCACCCTCACCCCGTACCAGAGATGACGGGTGTGAACTAATGACCCAGTCATGCCCAGTGCTTTGATAGGAGCACTGGGGAACGGGCAAAACATACATCAGGAGCCGTCTTGTTCAGTATCGAGATATTATCAACATTACTTTCGGATTTGTTAACAAACTGAATTAAACACTTGGTAATTAACGCTTACGTAAAACTGTGAACTCACCAGCGTTGTCTGACACGCTTGTTGCATGCTCGCAGGTCGTTAGGTGCAATTGATAAGGAACTTGCTATCTGGATGGCTGAAGAGGTCATGGTCATGTCGCTGAGGATTGCTTGAATGTTATTTAAACACTATTACAGTTGGTTTTTGGAATACCTTAAACAATATTTTGTCATTTGCTTCCGCTGAATCTGATAACTCTTGATTGACATTTATGAATGTTTAATTTAATAAACATAAACTTGACGATGAAATATTGCTAGTTCATTGTGATTGGTGGCTGGATCCTGGTACGTCACACGCCTAGCGGGGTTATCGCATGTGGTATTTTGGGGGTGTGACAGGTTGGGTACTGGATCAAACCGCATTCAGGTTGAAAGCATGAGACAAGACACGTGTGGGAAAAATACTAGTTGATATCGTCTTGGATGATATGTTTTACAAGTATAATAACAAACAATTTGGGACCATAAGAAGTAGGATTAGGAAGCCACAACACACATAGCTGAATGCATCAAGTCTCAAAATCCTTTTTAACTCCGATTGTAATTCTACTTCATGTTAAGTACAAGTACAAAACATTTGAAATATATTTATAAGTTTTACCAACAACCCAATCAAACAGTCAAGAGCAGGATCCTCGAATCACTTCAGCTTTGCAGCCTATAAATTGTTCCAAAAAGATATAGTTAGTTACTCATTATAACCATGTCATTGATTTTACAAAATAAAAGATCAAATACCAACTACCACTTTCAAGCCTTCATCATTACTAGCTTTAACATGACGCATCCGATGCAAAGCAGCTTCAATAGACTCTCTGGCTACTTTTTCAACTAGGCGGCGATCTTCACCTAATAGTAGCACAGTGTCAAGTAGGTGAATTCCAATACCTGGGTACCTTTTTCTTACTTTTGACAAAAAAAATTACATATATAATTAGTAATATCACATTGCTTTCCAAGAATATGAAACTCAAGCTTAAGCAAGATCTTAATTAGTTTCGTAACTCAAAACAATAGAGTGTTACCTTCATCAATGTCATAATAAGCACCTGGAGATAGTGGTGGTAAATCCACATCTTTCCCTACAGCTTTGGTACCTAATAATCATAATCGTAAATAAATAAAGCATCAAATGACCAATTTTAAATTAGAGTTTTTCATTCATACTTATAAAGTTACATCAAAACAGAAGGTAGACGGGCAACAAGCTGCGCCGCCACCCCTTTCTGAATTGCAAACCCTAATCTACCAAACGAGTAGTTACTTACTAGATGCAGCGGTAGTTTTTATACCTATGTATGTACGTATTAATCAACAAGATTCAAAATATCTTGATTGGTGATCTATCAAAACCCGTTTGTATAAGAGTGAGTTTAATCATGAATGAATCCGCTAACCCTCCGTCTTAATAATTGACATGACAAGATTACATCAAATTCCTCAATCGTATCAAGGAGCATAAATTACCAACGTACCTTCGCTTTCCATCTCTCAAATTCTGATTAGGGTTTGTCTCTAAGAAAAAAGTGGTTTCACGCATGCACAAAATATATATATATAGTGGAGGGTTCAAATGAGAAGAATTTTTTTGTAAGAATAAAAAAGAACAAACTTCAACCAATAATAATGCTTCATTTTACTTCATTTAATTTTTGTATTTAATATGGGTGTAAGGGTATATTGGTAAAATTAGATAGATCATTAATTCTTAGTCTTCCTTTTTAATAGCTCACTAAATTAAATTTGTAACTTATTTAAAAAAATATATATTTTCAAAGAAGAAAAAAATTAATTTAAAGTGTAGGATAAATTATGAGGTGTGTAGGATGAATTACGAGTTGTGTAGGATAAATTTCAGTATGTGTAGGATAAATTTAAAAAAACGTGTAGGATAAATTTTGATGTGTCTAGGCAAAAATTTTAGTGTGTATGATGATACTCTTTATGACTAATTAATTAGTAAAAAATAATAATAAATGAGATGAGAGAAAAACTATTTAATGTTTTACAATTGTACCCTTTATTCTTTTTCTTCTCAAATGAACCCCCCTATATATATATATATAGGACAAAGACCCGTTAGGAACCACCTCTTATTGCGAGAATCGCGAGAACCAATGTGAACACAACAAAAAATGCCTAAAAATAGCTAAAAAACACACAATTTTTTTTAATATTTTTATATTAAAATCACTACTTTTAGTAGAAAAAAAATTTTTAATTTTTTTTTGCTACTAAAAGTAGCGATTTTAACATAAAAAATATTAAAAAAAAATTTAGATTTTTTTTTATTTTTTTGGGGTTTAGTTTTTAGCATTTTAGCTTGGGGGGGGGGGGGTTAGGTTTTTTGGGGGTTTTAGTTTTTAGCATTTAGCTTGGGGGGGGGGGGGAGGTGGGGGTTAGGTTTTTTTATGTTTTTTTTAGCTATTTTAGGTTGTGTTCACATTGATTCTCGCGGTTCTCACAATAAAGGTGGTTCTCGCATGAACCTTACCCTATATATATATATATATATATATGCACACACATACACGTTTACTTTTCAACTTTCACATTTAGCCTCTATGAATCAATGAATTTTCAGTTGTGGGATCAAATTAAAATAAACGTGTTTGGCAAAGCAGGGCCGGCCTAAAGGGTGTGCATGTTGGGCCACCGAAAATGGCTCAAAACGTTTTGAGCCCAAAAGATATCTCTCATTTTATAGAATATATACAATCCCAGTTAAAGAGTTAAATGCCATTTTAGTCTCTGTGGTTTGGGTCATTTTGCCAGTTTAGTCCAAATGTTTCATTTTTAACCTGTGGGTCCAAAAATGTTTCACAGTTGCCATTTTAGTCCACTGGGTTAACTTTATCCATTTTTTCTGTTAATGAGAAGGCCAATTCGGTCATTTTATATGGCTGAATTGCCCTTTTAGTTAATAGAATTACATACAAAATGACCAAATTGGCCTTCTCGTTAACAGAAAAAATAGATGAAGTTAACCCAGTGGACTAAAATGGCAACTGTGAAATCTTTTTGGACCCACATGTTAAAAATGAAACCTTTGGACTAAACTGTCAAAATGGCCCAAACCACAGGGACTAAAATGGCATTTAACTCCCCAGATAAAATATTAAACTTGAATGATTAACCAAGCGATGCGATTCATTCTTCCTGTACGTAATCACCACCCCATAACTGCATGCTAATAAACCATTTTTTTCCTATTTAACCTCCAAAAACTCTTTGGCATGCTAGCAGAACGGATAAGCCTCCCAAGTAAAGAATGCTCACATCCATGTTATTAATTTTCAGAAAGGGTCAATGACCATTATTATCTTGAAAAGCAAACTGCATGGAAACTGAATTTAATTAGATATTTTTTCCAACAACTTTCAACCTGTCAAACTCATTGTTTTCATCTTTTTAAACTACAAAATCCTAAGTTTGTCTGTTTACAATCTGGTATGTTCAAACCGGTCTAGTTTTTCAGTTAATTGTTACCTTAACATACTATTTCTGAGTGGTTGTTTGGCAGGTTCTTGTGGTGAAGTAGCATAGCTCAGTGAAGTATTACGTGATTAAAAACTTTGGTGTAACACCCGAAAATTTTTAAAACAAAAATGTAACAACCCTCATTAAAAACTATTATTTCTTATGATTTATAGTCCAATAGGAAACCCTAATTAAGACACCCAAGTGATTCTGCACAATCCCTAAAATTTTCAGAATTTTCAGAATTAGGATCAGGGCCCCTAAAACTCAGGGGGGGTATTCCCTACTTGACGATTATCCTAATAACTTGCTGCCGAAGTTAAAATTTTAAAAACTATCGACTCAGCTAGGCTAGTTTCACGCGTGGCAACCCTATAGTGTTTAGGTGTCCCTTACGCACCGTAAGGAAATAAGTGTTACGGTGCGCAAGGGTTGTTACGGACCGTAAGGGTTATAGTGTTACGGTGCGCAAGCAACATCAAAATTCGGGTATAAATAGAGGACATTGGCACTTGATTCTGGGCACAAAAACGACGAAGAAACTCCAAAATACGCGCTGAGATATCGTCCAATTACTCTCAAAACACACACGAAACACTAATAAGTATAGCAGGGTGCTGCAGAACAGGGTATTAACTCGATCGCTATTACGATTCATTGTCCGATCGATCAATGTACTCAATGGATGTTTAAGTGCTGCCCACATTAGGGTGATGCTTTGTCATTAATTGTGATTCCGACTGGATGTTGAGTGCCACCCGAATTCGGGGAATACTCTGTCCTTCGTTGTGAATCCGATGGATGTTTAAGCATAGCACTTTGTCATTTGTTGTGAGGGTTAATCTCGTGAGTTATCGTAAATGCTGTATTAAGTTAATTACCTAGTTTGTATGCAAATTAGGTTAAGAGGATAATCAGTAGGCTAAACTCTGCCCGTATAAATCTACAATTGAAAACAAGGTAGCATCACTTGGAAAATTTTAAGGTACGGATAGACTCCTTTCTTTCGATTTACGTCGTCATTCCTGATTTTAAATTCCGTATTAAGAGTAAGTTAGGAAATATGTGTTGGAAGTTACAAACGTTTTGAAAAAGGTTTTGTTTTACATCAGTTATTTAGAAAATGGTTTATGAAAAATATTCTTTTCGTATTTACAAATATACATGTATGTGAGTTATTTGTTTAAGAATTTACAAATCAACAAACTTACATGTATACGAGTTTCATTTCATACTCTAGTGGTTCCTTATTAACGAGTCAAGGTTTTATCTTGTTTCGTTTAATAAACCACATTTTGGGGACGGAATTGTCAAGATAGGATTGATATCCATACCTTGGTGACTGGTTCCACTCTTTGATTTTAATCTCGCCAAAGATTCGTATTTTCAATCAAATTATTGTTTACAAGTTACAAGTTAAATATCTTAAGGCTTACAAGTTATAAATTACAAGTTTAATATTATATATAAGTATTATGTTACTCAAGTCAAATTATTATAAACCCATTAAATTCGTACACTCCTTACGTCTTTGATTATCGATTCATTTGACAGTCCGTTGAATTCCTATTTCTAAACTTTGGATTTAGCTTTCATGTCATGCGATAGTTTT
Source organism: Helianthus tuberosus (assembly GCA_030545235.1). Lineage (NCBI taxonomy): Eukaryota > Viridiplantae > Streptophyta > Magnoliopsida > Asterales > Asteraceae > Helianthus > Helianthus tuberosus. The sequence goes on from CM060407.1 coordinate 1,483,087, forward strand.
CTGTTAAGTTGTACTCATTATCGCATGTTCCAATATATGTTACGTCTTGTTATGAAAATAAGTTTTATAAGTTATGTGAATAAGTTCATTTGTACTCTGTTACCCTGAGTGTCGCTTCTCGTGGAGTGTCCCACGAGCATGTTGTTGTGGCATCAACATCATGTGCTCCATCCGTGACGGAGAGATCAGTTCACGACGTCTCTTAAGTACAAGTGTGGTACATATAAGCTATTAGGAGGCGTATGGATCGATCCTAGGATTTAAGCTTTAAGGAGATGGATAACGGGTATGCCAACTCGCCATTTCATGTGATAAGTATGCAGGAGTAGCTACCTGTGTATTGTCACGTTTTAAGTTTGCTCATGGGTACATCCGTATGATATGATTATGAAATTTCGTTACTTGCATCGTAAAGTTCCATCCGGATATCAAATAAAATAAGCTTTTGTTTTCCTCTATCCGCACACTGGGCAAAACTTTCAAACTTTTGCTCAGACGTACGTTTTTGTGTTTTCTTCTTTACGTCAGGTTATCAAGACAATCTGGGACGGAATATGGAAGAGTGCTCGAGTGTTTGGAAAAGACGGTAGAAATAATTGTAATAGATTAGATATCCTTCATTAAGTTGTAAAGCCTTGTAATACATTTAAGTATAAATGGAATTATGTTTTTGATCTGACTACTGTTATTGTGACACGCCGGCCCATTCCGGGACGGGGTGTTACATTTGGTGAGTGATCGAAGGCGTTTTGTGTCTTTAGTTAGGCTGTTACATATTATGTAGGTGAGTTTGCTCTTTTGCTGTTAAAACCTTCCGAATAAATAGTGAATGTGAATGTATTTGTAGCTATTGTTTTTAATTTAATTATTGAAGAGTGGCAAACTCCAATGGACCCTTGAAGATCAAGCCGTTGGAGGCCCTTAGGGGAGTGGGGGTGGTCACTAGTGATGAAATTTCATCACTCACAAACATCCAATCATGTTCCGCCATGTCAGCAACCACTATTCTATCAATCACAAGCATTCTTTAGTGGCGGTGGTCATCACTAGTGATGGGATTCCAATGTACAAGTATTAATACACAATGTACAAGTCATACACATTCATTCATCAATGTTCAACGCGTTATCAATTCAACGCATTAATCCTATCACTCGTGAACAAGGTGGTGGCGGCGGTGTTCGTGATACATCAACGAGTGATGGAGAGTCCATAACGGACCGCCCCCACTCCCCTTACCATTCGAGTTTATGCATCTAAGAAGCCCTTAGGTGAGGTGTCTTTGCACTAGGACATGAGCCTTGGTTCATGTGATGAGGTGGCCCCAAAGTAAAAAAAATATATTTAAATATTGTGTGTAATAGGTAGATGATGAGGTGGAAAGATACTAAGGACATCTAAGGGCGCACATAGCATTGAAGATAGTCTTACATGACCTAAATACAACAGAAGAATCAATTATATTTTGTGTTGACTCATAGACTACCACAACTAGCTAATACCGTAAATCAAGCTACAGGCATCACGTATTCGCAGGTTCATCATCAATACATAACAATTGGAACAATCATAAAATAAATACCCAAATTTAATATGACATACTCAGAAATTGAATGTTTTCATATATGTACCACTAACATATTTCTAATACTCTTAAAAGACAAAGTCGTGGAAACCCCACCGGCTTTGCCTCCCCCTCCCTCATACTTTCATAATGTTGTAATTTTAACCCCTTAACTTTGGTACCTTCAAAGTTTCATAAAATGACGAATTTAGTCCCTAAACTACTACTCTATTTTACAAATAGTTTGCTTTTCACACTCCAACTTTGTGGTAGTTTCCTTTTCAGCCCCAACTTTGTTATAGTTTCCTTCTTACCCCAAAACTTTGTCAAATTTTATCTTTACCCTGTCTTAGCACTTAAGTTAAGGAAATGCAATTTTTAACCACTTAACTTTTTATGAACTTTGTAAACGCCACTTTGACTCTCTTGAGAGTTTTTGGCTTGATGATATAAATTCAAGTTAGTCGGGTCGCGTATGATATGTTATGATTGTATGATATAAATTCGATTTACGTTACGTTTTGATCCACTCACAATGCAACTATAGGATACATTGAGTTCAATTGGATACTTTAAAACATGCATTTTCATATGGTTAACACATCACATTACACTTGGATTAATCCGTTCGATATTTGCGAAGTACCCGCGCCACAACGCGCGAGGGTTTTATTACTAGTTACCATTGAAACAATCATCCATTTCCGGGCGAAACAAAGTGATCTAGAATATAGTTTTAGTTTGTTACATACTATTTTATTATATACTATAATTAACAAGTGGACCTAGTAAATCTTACAAGTAACAAAAGTATTGGTAGGGTCTAAAAAAAGTGTAATATAAACAAACTTACTTCTTTCCGTATTGATAGAGAGGCGGGCTTCCAACTCCATCCATATTGTATGTTAATTGGAAAGGTATTTTGGTAATTTGAAGTATAACATAATGGTACTTAGATCTTGTATGTTATTTTGAAATTGCAAAAATACCCTTTCAATTAACATACAATATGGATAGAGTTAGAGCTGGGGAGCAAACTGGTGACAAGATCGAAACATTAAGAAGAAAAACGGTCATTTTTAAATGATTTAGTCAAAACCGATAAATTGACCAAACCATATAGAGAAAACGAAACTTAACTCATATATAAATTTTAGAGTAAACTGCCATTTTGGTCCCTGTGGTTTGGGGACTTTTGCCATTTTAGTCCAAATCTCAAACTTTTTAAATCTGGGTCCCTGTGGTTTGCATTTTGTTGCCATTTTAGTCCAAATTTCAAATTTGGCCAGATTCCTTAACTTAAACCCCCCTATTTTGTCTTTATCCTCAGGGGTATTTTGGTCATTTAGATTTATTATGGGTCTACATATTTACACACCTTATTGCCTATTTGGACACCCTTCAAGACGCCTCGTATAGACCTATACGAGGCGTATAGCCTTTTTCAATTTCCAAGAGAATCTCTGATTATGTCATATTTTGTCTTATTTGCCTCGTATACGCCTCGTATAGGCCTATACTGGGCGTCTAGGGGAAAAAAGACCATTTAGCCCCTGATTTAGGCCTATACTGGGGGTAAATTGGTCTTTTTTGCCTCTCTTATATGCCTAGTATAGGCCTATACTAGGCGTATATAAGGGGTTTATTTATTTATTTTTTTTAACAAACATTTTAACAATATTAATCGTTTTAGCAAAACTTTTATACAAAAACAAGTTTTTTTATTTTAAATAATTAATATTAGGACCCCTCGTTGGGTTTTTTTTTAGTTGAAAAATGGATGTTTTGGTAGGGTAATTTGATTGTTTTTGGAGGGTGATGTTTTTTGAGTAAAAAATGGGTGTTTTGGTGGGGTAATTTGAGTTGTTTTTTTAAAAAAAGTTTTATTGTTTTTGTATAAAAGTTTGCTAAAACGATTAATATTGTATAAAATGTTTGTTAAAAAAAAAAAAAAAAAAAAAAAAAAAAAAAAAAAAAAACCCTTCAAGACGCCCAGTATAGGGCTATACTGGGGCTATACGAAGGGTCCAAAAGACCATTAAACCCCTGAATTGCCCCCAGTATAGGCCTAATTCAGGGCTATAATGGTCTTTTGGACCCCTCGTATACGCCCAGTATAGCCCTATACTGGGCGTCTATTATTATTTTTTTTTGTTTTCTTTTTTTAATATTTAAAAAGAAAAAACAAAAAAAATAAAAATAGACGCCCAGTATAGGGCTATACTGGGGCTATACGAAGGGTCCAAAAGACCATTAAACCCCTGAATTGCCCCCAGTATAGGCCTAATTCAGGGGTATAATGGTCTTTTGGTCCACATAGACGCCCAGTATAGCCCTATACTGGGCGTCTTGAAGGGTTTTTTTTTGTTTTCTCTTTTTAAATATCAATAACAATAATATTAACTATAAAAAACTCATATTAATTATAATAACACTCATATTAATTATAATAACACTAATATTAATTATAAAAAAACTCATATTAATATCAATAACACTAATATTAATTATAAAAAACTCATTAATTATAATAACACTAATATTAATTATACGATGCCTATACGAGACTTATACTATACTATACGATACGATACAACACGATAGGCTTATACAAGACCTATACGAGACTTATACTACACTATACTATACGATACGATGCGATACAACACGATACTATAGGATACGATACCACATCCATAGGCCCATACAATGCCTATACGAGATTTATACTACACTATACGATACGATACAACGCCCGTATACGTCGATAGGCCTATACAAGACCTATAAGGGACCTATACTACACTATATGATACGATAGTATCGTATAGTATGGTATCGTATTGTATCGTATAGTGTATAGTATAAGTCTCGTATAGGTCCCATATAGGTCTATACGAGAGCTATACGAGACTTATACTATACTATACGATACGATACAACACGATAGGCTTATACAAGACCTATACGAGACTTATACTACACTATACTATACTATACGATACGATATGATACGATACAATACAATACGATATTAGACTATTGGATAAGATACAACACTCGTATAGGACTATAGGTGTGGTTTAGGTCCCGTTTAGGCCTATAGTCTTATACAAGACCTATATGGGACCTATACTAGACACCATTTTTTTACTCAAAAAACATCACCCTCAAAAAACAATCAAATTACCCTACCAAAACATCTATTTTTCAACTAAAAAAAACCAACGAGGGGTCCTAATATTAATCGTTTTAGCAAACTTTTATAAAAAAACAAGTTTTTTTATTTTAAATAATTAATATTTTTTTTTTGTTTTCTTTTTTTAATATTTAAAAAGAAAAAACAAAAAAAAAAATAAAAATAGACAGGGCTATACTGGGGCTATACGAAGGGTCCAAAAGACCATTAAACCCCTGAATTGCCCCCAGTATAGGCCTAATTCAGGGGTATAATGGTCTTTTGGTCCACATAGACGCCCAGTATAGCCCTATACTGGGCGTCTTGAAGGGTTTTTTTTTGTTTTCTCTTTTTAAATATCAATAACAATAATATTAACTATAAAAAACTCATATTAATTATAATAACACTAATATTAATTATAAAAAAACTCATATTAATTATAAAAAACTCATATTAATTATAATAACACTCATATTAATTATAATAGCACTAATATTAATTATAAAAAACTCATATTAATTATAATAACACTAATATTAATTATAAAAAACTCATATTAATATCAATAACACTAATATTAATTATAAAAAACTCATTAATTATAATAACACTAATATTAATTATACGATGCCTATACGAGACTTATACTATACTATACGATACGATACAACACGATAGGCTTATACAAGACCTATACGAGACTTATACTACACTATACTATACTATACGATACGATGCGATACAACACGATACTATAGGATACGATACCACATCCATAGGCCCATACAATGCCTATACGAGATTTATACTACACTATACGATACGATACAACGCCCGTATACGTCGATAGGCCTATACAAGACCTATAAGGGACCTATACTACACTATATGATACGATAGTATCGTATAGTATGGTATCGTATTGTATCGTATAGTGTATAGTATAAGTCTCGTATAGGTCCCATATAGGTCTATACGAGAGCTATACGAGACTTATACTATACTATACGATACGATACAACACGATAGGCTTATACAAGACCTATACGAGACTTATACTACACTATACTACACTATACGATACGATATGATACGATACAATACAATACGATATTAGACTATTGGATAAGATACAACACTCGTATAGGACTATAGGTGTGGTTTAGGTCCCGTTTAGGCCTATAGGCTTATACAAGACCTATATGGGACCTATACTAGACACCATTTTTTTACTCAAAAAACATCACCCTCAAAAAACAATCAAATTACCCTACCAAAACATCTATTTTTCAACTAAAAAAAACCAACGAGGGGTCCTAATATTAATTATTTAAAATAAAAAAACTTGTTTTTTTTATAAAAGTTTGCTAAAACGATTAATATTGTATAAAATGTTTGTTAAAAAAAAAAAAAAAAAACCCTTCAAGACGCCCAGTATAGGCCTATACGAGGCATATAAGGGGCAAAGGGTCACATATGAGGCCTATACGAAGGGTCCTATACGCCCAGTATAGGCCTATACGAGGCGTCTTGAAGGGGTCAAACCAGAAGTGACATGAGTCAGGCACTGATTTTGATGTAACCCTATACGCCTCGTATAGGCCTATACGAGGCCTGTACGAGGCAAAGGGTGTCTAAATAGGCAGATAAGGTGTCCAAATAGATTGACCCTTTATTATAACTCAAATTTAATAAATAATAATGCCACTGCCAGAACAACAATAATACCACTGCCAGAACAACAACAACAAGCACCACCACCACCACCACACCTCCACCACCACCCCCACCCCCACCACCGCATCATCCCCACCACCACCATCCCACTGCCACCAACACCACCATCCCACTGCCGCCAACCCTCCCAAACCCAAAACCCTCAAAAACCCTCACATAACTCAAAGCTGTTAAATCGGAAGTGAAGAAACCGACAATCAAATCGGCTTCAAAATCTCCAACAAGCAAATTGGCGACCAAACCTGTTAAATCAACAGTGAAGAAACATTAAAATACATTTACAGATATATGAACATGAGTTCAATCCTAACCCTATTTTATGGCCTGGTCCACCACAAACATCTCATCTTCTTTCTTTACTCCGAGCCACACAAAACCCAAACCCTAATTTTACATCAAACCCATTAACCCACATGAAAGATCAAGGCTTTATGGTTGGATCAAACATGGGTAATAACAGTTTAGGGTAGGAACCCTTAGGTCAAACTCAAACTCAAACATCATCATTAGGGCTATGCAGTTCTTTATGTAGAAACAATCAAGTGAATCATTTAGGTCAACAAAACCACCATCAACAAGGGATGATCATGAACACTGGTTATGAAGTTCAACAAAATCAACGGTTGAGATCATCATATCCAGGTAACTTCTACCATCATGATCAAACTGGACCTTTGATTTGGGGGAAGATGATATGCGGCGACGTTGATGAACATCATCCCCCAAATCAGCAAACATTAACATCATTCCGGCGTTGATTGAAGAGGGAGAGGGATGGTTCGTCTGAGTTCCAACAGTGGCCAGCGGGGATCTGGTCGGCTTCTGGATCTACGACCTCCTTAGAAACCACCACCCATGGCCGGCGGTGGATCTGGTTCTGCCGTCATCATCATCATCCGGATAAAAACTACTACCCATCGCCGCTAAGGGAGGAGGTGGTGGTGGTGGAGGTTGGCTAGGATACGTAGGTGGTGGTGGTGGTGTTGATTGAAGAGAGGGAAGATGGCGGTGGTGTTGCTCAAGAGAGAGAGGGGGAGAGAGAAGAGAGAGACAGGGGGTATTGTATTTATAGAGAGAGACAGAGGGTATTTAAAATGACAATTTTGCCCCTGAGGAAAAGGAAAAAAAACCCAGGTTTTTTTTTTTAGAAATCTGACCTGATTTCATTTTTGGACTAAAATGGCAACAAAATGCAAACCGCAGGGACCCAGATTTAAAAAGTTTGAGATTTGGACTAAAATGGCAAAAGTGCCCAAACCACAGGGACCAAAATGGCAGTTTACTCTAAATTTTATCAAATAGAAGTAGAATTAGGTGACTATGCGCGTCTAACATGAGGAAATAAAATAGGTTGTAGCAAAATTGTAAATAATAATACATATAACTGAAATAACTACGTTAACTTATAGCTAGATAATTAGGGTATGTTTTGCTAAGCTTTTTGAAAGAACTTATTGATTTATTGGCTTTTTGAAAACTTATGAGAGGAAAAGTTCCATACTGATTTTCAGTGTTGCAAAAATCGCGACTAGTCAGCGATTAATCGCCGACTAGTCGCTAGTCGGCCTCCTACTGAGTAATTTTTAGCTAATCAGTAAAAAAATCGCTAGTCGGTCAAAGCCGGTGCTAATCGCTCCTAGTCGGCCCAGTTAAAAAGGTTAAAAAAAGTGGCCCAAAGTTCAAAATTTAGCCCAATTTCCATATCTTATGCCCTAAATCATTGTTATCTGCGAACGTAACTTGAATCGCTGCCCTAAATTCTTTACAAAATATCTGCGACATCATCTTCATCAGGCGACACTGCTTCTCCGGCGGCCCTGCTTCTTCGCTTCTTCGGTTCAGCGGTTCAGCGACATCATCTTCATTAGGCGACACTACTTCTTCGGTTCTTCCATACTCCAATAGGCAAGTTATGTAATTGTTAATTGTTGAGTTATCAGCTGGCATTAAGTTTCAGTTTCAGAATTTATGTAATTGCCGATTATGAATTGTTAATTGCCGATTTTGAATTAAGCTTCACTTTCAGAATTCAGACCTTGGCCGATTATGAATTAAGTTTTAGTTTCAGTTGGCAGATTATGAATTAAGTTTCAGTTGGACTCTATTAGATGAATGAATCTAACAGTTTGTTACAATTAAGTTTCCGTTGGCCGATTATAGGTTGATGTTTATTTTAACAGTTTGTTACACAGTCACAGCACTTGTTTTACAGTTTATAGGTTGGACTCTATTAGATGAATCTGTACTGAACTGATGATTTTGAACTACTTTTACCTTTTTAAGTATTATATTGATATGGATGTGTGAGTATATATATACATATTTATAAAAATAATAAAATATACATATAAAATTTCCGATCCGATTAATCCCGAGTAGTCGCTAGTCCCCATCTCACCGGCCGACTAGCGACTAGCGAGTTTTACAACCTTGCTGATTTTAAGTGAATAAGTTTTATAACCACTAAAATGCCTTTAAACCTTTGGTGCAACACCACCACCAGCAGTGATCAGTAAAAATGGCGGTGGTAGAGGGAGGAGACTGCAGGCAGTGGGATGAAGACGCCTACAGAGACAGCATCTTAGAAGACAGGGAATCCACATCCCTCACCATCTTCCGTACCGTCTTCTCCCCCTCTCTTACTAACCCTAATTTCATCGTGGCTGCCTCTAGCGACGGTTCCATTGCAACCTACTCCTTATCCTCTCTAATCGCCTCCATCGTATGTTACAACACACTTTTCTCTCTCTCTCTCTCTCTCTCTCTCAATATTTGTGTATCTATATGTTATGAGTGTTTTTATTTGGTTTTGCAGTCACCAGGTTTTGGGAATTCTAGGGCTCAAAAGTAAGTTATTTTTAATTCTTCTTTTATGAATTGGAAGTAGTGGTTGGACAAAGCCTTTCTTTTTTAAGATCTGAATATGCATTTTGGTGGAACTGATTAAATGTGATTATTATTGTATGTTACAACCTCATACTGCAGAAGCACACCCAAACCAAACACTATTTTCTTCATGATTCATTTACTCATTACACAAAATAATCGCCCCTTAACGACTTGCAGTGTGCTTATTGTGGCTTTCTTTAGTTTATTTGTAGCTGAACCACATTGTTTACTTCATGGGCATGATGGACCTGCTTATGATGTCAAGTTCTATGGTGATGCTGAAGATTCCTTGTTGTTGAGGTAAGCGTCTTCTTGTCATGCATGCTTGCTTGCTAATTATACACTTATGTATAGGCATGTGTTTGATAATTTTATTTTTGTTTGTTTAGACATGTGTAGTTTTCAAAATACTCTCGCCATTCAACAATCAAGTGTGATTTGTTAGAAAAATCATATTTATTTTACTTTGAAAACAATACATACTATATACAGCAGTAACATTGCCGATGTAGTAAAGTGGACCATAGTTGCAGATTGATGACTGTATGCATTATGTTCCCTTGTTTGGAAAAGATAAAATTGATGAATGCTGTATAATTTCTTTGAATTGGTTTTGCATGCATGTTCTATGTAACTATTTATGTTGGATCAACACTATAGCTCTGTCTTCAAGTGTTACTTTTAAACTTTTAATGAAAAACGTTAAATATTGTTAACTTGTGTTTTTTTTGTTTAGTTGTGGTGATGATGGTCGGATTCGAGGATGGAAGTGGATGGATATTTTGGAAGCAAAGCAGGATAGTTTATCACATGGTAATTTATTCTTTGTGAATATATGAGATATTAAGTTACAAATGTGATATATTCATCCTCTGAAAAAATCTTTACACACTTTTTATCTACTATATGAACCACATGTTATTTTTGCAGGTGATCTTTTGAAGCCGCAACTTGACTTAGCAAATCCTCAACATAAGCTAGTCACATAAACTTAAAACTATGATAATTTACTTATGTATTCGTTCTAACTTATGCTTTTTTTCTTCTTCTTCTTCTTCTTCTTCTTCTTCTTCTTCTTCTTCTCCGCAGAGGTCCTTGGGGTGCTCTTTCTCCTATCCCTGAAACTAATGCTATTGCTGTTGATACTCAGGTCTGTAAGCTTTTTCTTAAAAACATTTATCAGTATTTCGAACTACATAAACTTGTATGTAAGATATGAATTCAGTTTTCATGTACCATAGGGAGGTTCCATATATGCAGCTACTGGTGATTCTTGTGCCTATTGTTGGGATGTGGTATGTATTTTCTGAAGGTGATTAAATCTTCAAGTACATAGATTTTTTTCTTCTTTTCTCTGTCTAGTTAAATGGAGTTCTATATTGCTTTTCAGGAGAAATCTAAAATCAAAATGACTTTTAAAGGGCATGCTGGTTATCTACATTCTGTTGTTGCTCGAAATTCTTGTAATCAGGTATTATTATGCTAATCCTTTCTTTTTTTCTATTCTACTTAATTATGTTTTCATTTATTAATCTTGTTTTGCACTGCTCTGTTTGTAGATTATAACTGGCTCAGAGGATGGAACAGCCAGAATTTGGGGTAAGTTCTTCTTATCTCTGTAGGGGTCATACAAGTTAATTAAAAAATAAAGTTGCAAAGGAAACAAGTCAAATGGGTTTATTGCAGATTGCAGAAGTGGAAAGTGTACTAATGTAATTGAGCCAGGAAAAGATAAGAAATCGAAAGAGTTCTTTTCATATGTCAGTTGCATTGCTCTTGATGCTAATGAAAAGTGGTTGGTAAGGAAATAAACTTTTTTATGTATACTAAATTGATGTGAAAGCATACCTTCACATGTGTTTCAATTTTAAGTAACATTGAACATATATTTATAGGCTTGTGGCTCTGGGCGAAATTTATCTGTGTGGAATCTTTCTGCTTCTGAAAGAATTTCAGGGATCACGACACGTGCTTGTATCCAAGATATATGCTTTGATGATAATCAAGTAAGTAATTTAATTTATTTTAATTTAATTTGTGTGTTATGTGAAGGTTGTTTTCCCTTTTTTTTAATTGAAGTTTGTCAATTATTTCCAGATATTAGCAGTGGGAGCAGAACCAGTTCTGAGTAGATATGACATAAATGGTGTTGTGCTGTCCCAGATACAATGTGTACCTCAGTCAACATTTTCTGTTTCCTTACATTCATCGGGTGTACGTTCCTGATTTCTAATATCTTCTTGTTAGTTTGGACAGTGTCGATTTCTACTACTTTGCCAATTTCACAATAAATTTTTAATGAATTTTAAAATCTCAATTAGTTTTAAAACTTTCAGATTTTGACGAAAACAGTCATTAAAGCTTAAAATGGGAGAATTAGGTTTAACCATCAATTCTTGGAGGACGGAGGGGGTAATAACCATCAATTCTTGGAGGACGGAGGGGGTAATAAATACCAGAAATGTCAACTTTAAAATAGAAAGTCATGGGTTTGGCCTCAAGAGTCAAAATTTACACCTTTTTGTCTGTTTTTGCAGGTTATCTGTGTTGCTGGTTATGGTGGTGTAGTAGATGTTATCTCTCAATTTGGAAGCCATTTATGTTCATTCCGTTATAAATGAAGTTTTTGTTTTGAATGCAAGTTTCAAAGCAGTCAGTAAACGAGTATTTGGGATTCAGGTATCTGACTTTACTTGACATTGAGTAGTTGACCATCAAGCCTGGCTTCTTGTTATGAACAATTATTGTGAACAATTACGTAGTGAACCGATAATAGTATTGTGCACCCTTGTACATTTACCGGTTAACCATCAATGTGGTTTTTATGTTATGTTTGTGTTTTGTGACTATGTATGCGATAGAAATATGGTTATTGTACATGCGTGATTATACTTGGTACATACAGCTCAAAGCATGTGCAATTCTGTGAGCATTTGAGTGTATATCTCTATCATCTGGTACTCCGGTAGAAAATTTTACAAACTAGATGTACGCCTTTTGAAGATACGGTTTTCCCAAATGTAGGCAATCAGTAATCAGAGGCCAGAGTGATGACGACTGTGGCTACTTGTGACGGCGCTCAGGGGAACTATGTAATCAATGTCGGCTGGAGTGGAGTTTCGGGTTTCGCCGACGGTGGTGGGTTGGTGCATGCATATGCTAACAGGTTTACATGTTACGTGTCAACCTGTTTACGACACGGAACTTGTTAAGAACAAACACAAAACCTGTTAAGAACGGGTCGCTTTATGTGGTTTTAACAGGTTTGTGTCTAAAACTACCAGCCCTATGAGAAACATTAATAGATCAATTCGTAACGGCTGATGTTTATTTTGTCAACATGTTGAAGAACATTACCAATCTTGTTTTGAAGGATGAGGCTTACTTTTTCAAAAATGCTAGTTTTTTTTTTTCTGTTTGCAAGCGTTTTTGATATAGAACTTTTGTAAAATCTTAGTGTGTAGAGATTGATTTTGTATTGTGCGCCCTATGTTGTTAAGCAATTGACTAAAATGCCCTTTTGTGTCATTATGAGCCTATTTATTGTTTACGCTATTCACAAAATTGTCCCTATGTATTTTTAGTTGTTTCTTAAGGATTAGGTTCAAACGTGAACAAATTTCCAAGAGTGAACCGCGTGAACTGATCTGAACCATTGATTCCATATACATTTAACAAGGGTAAGATTGTAACTTTATATAAATATTGAATTTAAATTATTGTCTTATTAATTTCAAAATCCTAACATATTTAAATGATCATCAGTTACCAACATTTTCGACATCTACAAAACAATTACTTATTTTAAATATGTTAGGATAATCTTAACTTATTTTCATATTGTCATTGTTTTTGGTCATAGTAGCAAGATTCGAATTATAGTTTTAGTCTTTTTTTGGTTGAACTAGAGTTTTCAGTCATCTTTTTTTATTGTGTATAACTCTTAGCTCTGTAGTACACATGTGTACTGCTGTGTTCTATACATTCCAACACGATAGTACACATGTGACCCGCAACATTGTTGTCTTAGCTCCGTAGTATACATGTGTACTGCTGTGTTCTACTGTTCTATACATTCCAACACGATAGTACACATGTGTATAATACATGGTATATTTACGGGATTTACTCTCTTATTATTGGAAATAATTTTCTTTCATAGTTTTAAATAAGCAAAGTAATATAATTACACTTCTACCTTTTTAATTTTAATAAAACAATAAAATCTAACCTATTAATTACAATCATGCCACCCCTTTAAATAATCAAGATCATATTAATCAGCGGTCAAGATTTGTTCACGCAATTCACTCTTGGGAGGTTGTTCACGCTGAAACCTTATCCTGTTTCTTAATCTCTAATTGAATACGATATTTATTGACATTTTATTAGTCTTATTCCCTACGTATTTTTTATCTCTATTTGAATAATATTTATTGACATTTTATTAGTCTTATTCTCTTTATTTAATTAATAATACAAAAATTATTATTATTAACATGGATTTTTGAAAGCACATGAAAGAAGAAAAGAAGCAATAGGGTAGGATGAGGGTGACATAACCGACCCAAACAAAATCAACGGATGGATGTCTTTTCCTTACCAAAAAAGAATAATAATACACATAAAAAAACAAACAATTAGTGCCCTCTGCGTAGCATCCACGTCAACAATTTTCTAAACGAAACCTAATAAAGCAAGTGGCAAAATCGTCAACAAAAAACACACGAGGGGCAAAAGTGTCAACTAAAAGGGAAAAGAAGGGCAAAAGAGTAAAAATAAAAGAGCAAAAGTAGGGTAAGATTTGTCTTTCAATACACATCTCCTCAAAACATCTTTCACTCTCTCAACAACTCCACGGCCACTCCGAGGAGTTTTGAGAAAACCCTAAAAAGCCTCCACTAAAATCTCTTCACTTTCTCTTCTAAATCTTTTCATCAATCTTCGAATCAGGTGATTCCGATCCCTAATTTCACTCTGTTTACTTTCAGTTAATCTGATTTTCTGTTTATTTGTTTGTTTGTTCATATACATATGTTTTCCGATCTGAGTTTTCTGTATAATATGTAGATCGTTGTTCATCATGTATGATATAGCTTTGTTTCTTTATGTTCTGCTGTAATCTTACTTTATGTTGATAGTTAAATCGTTGATTGATGTAGATCAGTTAAGATATATTAACTCTAAAGGTTATGCTTTATAATCTCAAGATTACATGTTTTATTTGTTGATAATAGTTGATGAATTAACTTGTTGAGTTAAGGTGGTTAAAAGAGTTTTAGTTTTGATTTATCTGTTAGGAGTGGTGGACATCCTGATCATTACAAACGTATGTGAACTTAAGGAACTTGTTAAAAATATTCTCCAACTTGTGGCATATGGTGTGGGGACGTCCCAATGATGGATCGTTTCCTTCCGAGGTATGGAGCGGTCTTGAGGGCAACCCGGTTTTACCCAACTGTTACCCCAGCAACTCGTGTGGGGGCAGCATGGTTTCCGGGCGGAAGTCAGCTCGCGCGCCGGCCGGGGCCGATCGAACATCGCATCCGGAAAAGCGGGGTTGACGGGGAATGTCTTTGACATGTCCCCGGAGACCAATCGGTCTTGTACAGAAAGTCTCCTTCCAAAAAAAAATATGTTTAGTTTATTTGTAATAATTTTAAAAGCTATTCATGCTTTAGTCTTGACGGCCTGAGGATTACGGTTTTGGTTCGAAAAAGTTTTTATTAGATGGAAATCAGTGTATGCAATCGTATGTGTCCATTAAGGTGGTGTTTGGGATTCCTTATTTTACCAACTTATTAACTTATTCACTTCTGACTCATTAACTTTTCAAAGAAGTTGAAAAGGAGTTTTCAAAAGGAAAGCCAAACATGCCCTAAATGTTTTTGTTTTGTAATGTAAAAAGTTGTTGTTGTAGTAATGGTGTGTGCTGTGTTCGAAAATTTTGTACTAGCTGCTGCTATGAAAGCTTCTAAAGTTTGTGGAAGGATAAACTGGATATAGACGAGTGTATTTTTATGCATACATATGCTTTTATATGTGTGTTTAGTTCTGATTTTTTATAAAGTTCGTTACTTTTTATGAAAGAGTGTTATTAATTGTTGGTTTTGCACTTTTGGTATTTGCAGTCATGGCAGGCGCAGCACCAGAAGGTTCTCAGTTTGACACCCGTCACTTTGATTCAAAAATGAACGAGTTGTAAGTTTGTCACAATGTGTGTGTTTGTGTGTGTATAAATTGTAGCTACCTCAGATGTTGATAGTTTTATTTCTCAAAAAGCAATGAAAAAGTGGTTTAAAACATGTCTTCCACATGCTGATGGCATACCTTTGTTGGTGCTACAGGCTTTCTACTGATGGACAGGACTTTTTTACATCATATGACGAGGTTTATGATAGCTTTGATGCTATGGGTTTGCAAGAAAACTTATTAAGAGGCATCTATGCATACGGTCAGTACATATCATTTGCATCTATTCTGCGAGCCAATTCTAAACATAATTGTTCATCTGTTGGAATGTATTTTTTTCAGGTTTTGAAAAGCCATCAGCAATTCAACAAAGGGGAATTGTCCCATTCACCAAGGGTCTTGATGTAATTCAACAAGCACAATCAGGAACCGGAAAGACAGCAACCTTTTGCTCCGGTATTCTTCAGCAACTTGACTACAATGTAGTGGAGTGTCAGGCTTTGGTTCTGGCTCCAACCCGTGAGCTTGCACAGCAAATTGAGAAAGTTATGCGGGCCCTTGGTGACTACCTTGGTGTGAAGGTTCATGCTTGTGTCGGTGGAACCAGTGTTCGTGAGGACCAGCGCATCCTCTCAGCTGGGGTCCACGTTGTTGTTGGTACACCTGGACGTGTTTTCGACATGCTTAGGAGGCAGTCACTACGTGCTGATTACATCAAGATGTTTGTGTTGGATGAAGCTGATGAAATGCTTTCAAGAGGATTCAAGGATCAGGTCTTGTTTTCTTATCTATTTTTCTTATTAAATTGTCCCCACATTATGATTTTAACACAATTTTTTTTTTTCAGATCTATGATATCTTTCAACTGTTGCCATCAAAGGTTCAGGTTGGAGTGTTCTCTGCAACCATGCCACCTGAAGCCCTCGAAATCACAAGAAAGTTTATGAACAAACCTGTAAGAATCCTTGTGAAACGTGATGAACTCACCCTAGAAGGTATCAAACAGTTTTACGTCAATGTCGAAAAGGAAGAATGGAAACTTGAAACCCTATGTGATCTTTATGAAACCTTAGCAATCACACAAAGTGTCATTTTCGTCAACACCCGACGAAAAGTTGACTGGTTGACCGACAAGATGCGTAGCCGAGACCACACAGTCTCCGCCACACACGGTGACATGGACCAAAACACCCGTGACATCATCATGCGTGAGTTCCGATCTGGTTCATCACGTGTGTTGATCACCACTGATCTTTTGGCGCGTGGTATTGATGTCCAGCAAGTGTCACTTGTGATCAATTATGATCTTCCTACACAACCGGAAAATTATCTTCACCGTATCGGACGAAGTGGGCGATTTGGGAGAAAGGGTGTTGCGATTAATTTTGTGACGTTGGATGATGAACGGATGCTTGCTGATATTCAGAAGTTTTATAATGTGGTGGTTGAGGAGTTGCCGTCCAATGTTGCTGATCTGATTTAGAAAATGATCTTGGGATGTTGGGCTTGTTTAAGTAAGAAAGGTCAAAGGTTAGAACCTGTTTTTTGAAATCTATCGGTTTTGGTTGTTTTAAGTTTAATGTATGACATGGTGTTCTAAGATATTTGGAACTTATATTTGTGTACCCCCCGGATGCGGATTTGTTTATTATTTCATCTTTTGCTATAATTATTATAATGTATTTGTGGTTAGTTTTTGGTCTACCTTTTCATGTGTGTTTGAACATAGTTTGTATTTTGTTGTGCCCAAACAAGTTTCCAAACCAAGCTCGTTTAAGCGACAGACTTAAAACAGATATAACTTGTGCTGTACCCGTTTGTTGGGACAGGTTCTTGAAATTTAAACTATGTGTGCATTCTAACTATCATTACGTGAAATTTACAACATTCTTCAAGAGTATGAGCAAGGGTGTGAGCTAGAATGAAGGATACAAAGAGAAATGAATAATTGTGCGATTAGGGATGGATCGATTCGGGGGGTGAAAGGGAGTTTTGCGATAAATTTAGGCGGCAACGGTTAGGAGAGCGTGTAACGGTTGGAACTCTAGTCGCAAGATTGTAGGAGTACATAACTGCAAACTGCTGCTGTTGGTGGAAGCGAGAAAAGAGCAACCCTTAAGGGAAGTGCCAAATTTCTTATTCCGGTCAGTCAGGATTTAACCTTATAAATAACCGTCGAGATTGGACAACCAAGATCAATTGAAAAACGATTATTTTTGTTGAAACTGACGGTCAGGTAACTCACTTTGAACAATAGTATAACAATTACCAACCATGTGAAAAATCATGGAAAAAATGATTTAAAAAAAATATTTTACTTAGGGAATTAGAATAAAATTATCATTGATGGGTTTTTTTTGTTGTAGCTGATGCTTGTTTTTTTTAGTAGTGAAAAACTGGAATAGACTAATGTAATAAGGGTAAAAAAGTAACTTCTCCTCCCCCATAGGAAGTGAAGTCCCTTGAATCAATCAAACAGTATAAAACCTCCATTTCTAGTTTGTTTTTCTCTCAACTCCAAGGTGTAGTAGATCCGAGGAGTTTGGAAGAAAAAAAAACCACTCTCTCTTCATCATCATCATCTTCAGGTTTCTTCATGTTTTTATGATTATATTTTGTTTTCGATTTCGATCTACATTCATGAATGATATTCAATCCATGTTACTGTTGATTTTCGGCTCATCAATTTATGTTCATGCTCAACCCTGGGAGTATTTTATGTTATTGATCATCTAAATGTTGCATTTCAGATATCTTTAATGAATAAAAAAAATTAATAAAATTTACATGATCGATCAATCTCACTTATGATCTATGAAAATTGTAACAATCTATGTGTTCGAAAATTGTAGAAATCTTTTTGTGGATCTAATTAAACTGTTATATACGCTAAAATAATAATAATCAGCAGATCAAAATTGTAATTACATAACTCAAACATGCAAAACTGATATATGTTATTGGTGTTACAGTAGTCATGGCTGGTGTGTTATCAGATGTTTCTCAGTTTGATGCCCGTCACTATGATTCAAAAATGAATGATTTGTAAGTTGTTACATACATTTGCAAATGGAAACTGTTTAAACTGTACAAGTGAAAGTGATCTAATAATATATTTTTATTATACAGACTTTCAGCAGATGGGCAAGATTTTTTTACTTCATATGATGAGGTTTATGATAGTTTTGATGCCATGGATTTGCAAGAAAACCTCTTGAGGGGTATTTATGCATACGGTATACCAACCCATTTTCCTTCCTTGCTAAAACCATAAATATTGTATAGAAAAAAAAACTTTATACATAGGCCTATACGTAGCGTATACAAAGGGTAAAAATGACCATTTTACCCCTGGTTTGGGCTGCGTATAGGCCCTAAACCAGGGTTAAAATGGTCTTTTTTTCATATACGCAGCGTATAGGACCATGATAGGACAGAATCAGAGATTCTCTTGAAAAATGAAAAAGGTGGCTATATGCCATGTACAAACCAGTACGTGACGTATATAAGGGGGTCCCACTTGGTGTGTGAATATGCACACCCTTATTTTAATCAGCTGATCGATGGTATTTAATCATTGAAATGTTGTAGGATTTGAGAAACCATCAGCAATTCAGCAAAGGGGAATTGTTCCCTTCACCAAGGGTCTTGATGTGATCCAACAAGCTCAATCAGGCACAGGAAAGACTGCAACATTTTGCTCTGGTATCCTTCAACAACTCGATTATAACATAATCGAATGCCAGGCTTTGGTTTTAGCACCGACTCGTGAACTTGCACAACAAATTGAGAAAGTCATGCGGGCCCTTGGTGACTACCTCGGTGTCAAGGTTCATGCTTGTGTTGGTGGGACCAGTGTTCGCGAGGACCAAAGGATCCTTTCTGCTGGAGTTCATGTCGTTGTTGGCACGCCTGGCCGTGTTTTTGATATGCTAAGGAGGCAATCACTTCGACCAGACTACATTAATATGTTTGTGCTCGATGAGGCTGATGAAATGCTGTCACGCGGTTTCAAAGACCAGGTACGTTCATATTTCATCATTTTTTTCGTGTCGTTGCTTATACTTAGATCTATGCTGCAAATGGGCTGATCTAGCGAGCTGGGAAATGGGCCAGGTCACATGAGTTTTAATACGGGTTGGGTTGACTCAGATCACTTTTTTCTAATCGTTATGCTTTTTGCTTTCTGTTTGGTAGCCTCTAAATGGTCATTGACTACCTCTTAATGGAACCATTAAGAATTTTACCAATGAGAAGGTAGAAGAATGTGACATGTGATGATTTACCATTCAGAGGTTACCTCTTAACCATTCAGACTTGAGGTTACCTCTTATTCATTCAGAGGTTTTAAACCATTAAGAGGTAGCATCTGAATGGTCATTAAGACGCTACCAAACAGCCCCTTAATTAGCTAGTGTTCTAATACAACTACAACCATTTACACTTCCAGCCCATTAGACAAGTTTGTTTTTCTTTTGAGTTTATTTTTTTAGTTTATCTTATGAACCAACCCGTTAGAGATAAAACATAGCCCGAATCATCTTTATACACTTTTGATCATGCAAATCTTTGTATGGGCCCACTTATATTATTATTATTTATTTGTTTGCATTCAGATCTATGACATATTCCAGCTCCTCCCCACAAAGGTTCAAGTGGGAGTATTCTCAGCAACCATGCCACCTGAAGCCCTGGAAATAACAAGAAAATTCATGAACAAACCCGTCCGAATCCTCGTTAAACGCGACGAACTCACTTTAGAAGGCATCAAACAGTTCTACGTCAACGTCGAAAAAGAAGAATGGAAACTCGAAACATTGTGTGACCTCTACGAAACCTTAGCAATCACTCAAAGCGTCATATTCGTCAACACACGCCGAAAAGTTGACTGGTTGACCGACAAGATGCGCAGCCGTGACCACACTGTCTCCGCCACCCACGGGGACATGGACCAGAACACGCGTGACATCATCATGCGAGAGTTTCGCTCTGGGTCATCACGTGTTTTGATCACTACTGATCTTTTGGCACGTGGGATCGATGTGCAGCAAGTTTCTCTAGTGATTAATTACGATCTTCCCACGCAGCCGGAGAATTATCTCCACCGGATTGGACGTAGTGGCCGGTTTGGAAGAAAAGGTGTTGCTATTAATTTTGTGACCGGTGATGATCAGAGAATGCTTTATGATATACAGAAGTTTTATAATGTTGCTGTTGAAGAGCTGCCATCAAATGTTGCTGATTTGCTTTAAGGTTAAGGTTTGTTGTTTGATTGTTTTATGTTTTTGTGACAAGATCAAGTGAGTGAGGTATTGTTTTGTTTTGTTTTGTTTTTGAGGAGAATCCAATTTTGAGATATTAACATAAATCTAATAGCTGAGTCGTTTATGTTGCAATTTTTAGCTACTTTTGATATATTAACATAAATCTACTTGAGTTATCAACGTGAGAGACATTTATCTAATCAGTGTCAGAGTCAAAGTTACTTGACGAGGGTCGTGCCAATGAGCTGGTGATGGAGTGGTAAGAGAGATACCTAATGTTTCAAGTGACCCATGTTTGAATCCTGCTTCCCCCCATTAGTTTCGGTGGCACTGGGTGATGATGGGCGAGTAGGTGGCGATTGCTAGTTCGATCATTAAACTGAATGAGTTTTAATTCATCGCACTGTCGTGTCTCTGGGCGAGTGTTCATGGACTTCGGCCCTAGGTGAGGGAAGACGGGTGTATCCCGATGTGGGGAATTTCGCTAATAACCCATTTGAAAACGTTCAGAAAAACCATCTCTAACAGTTGCATACTTTAAGAAAACATATCTTAAATCACAATAAAAGGAAAATGTTTAACAAATGCTACACCTACACATGTTCGTTGAATTTATCCCTAACCGACACGGTTTTGGACACTCGTGGTATTGAACGTCATTATATTTCTATATCCCACACCCCCCGAATTGAACCAAAATTCAACTTCATTATGCTTCTAGCTTTTGTTCCTTATTTTAATTTAATAATATAAGTGATATAAATAAACTATAATATTATATTACATAACATGTTTATAAAATACTGGTTGCAGTTTTTAGTGAAGTAATGAACACTAAAATACACTTTCAAGTTACTCTACTTTTCATTCAATTCAACATTTTAACTATAGTCATTAATTATTTTAGTAATGACTAAATAACATAACTCAAGTTACTTTCTACCATTTTTATTCATGAAAGTTCTTTAAATTATTTAAGATCCATGTGAAATTTGTTGGAGTTTTTAATATTATCCACCATTTTAGTACAATAGAATTTACAAATTAAAGATTTGGAATTTGAACTAACTTACATTACAAGTTAAGCGACGTGGAGTAATCATTTGAAATACACTAAAGGTATTAAATTTTACTTGTCAACATAATAGATATTAATCGAAACCTCGCGGGTAAACTTCCTGTTTATGAAATTCTCAATTCAAGGTATTTACATTTACAACTACTACAATTTCAAGATGCTTTCGTCAGCCGGCAATAGTGCCGCCATTCAATTGGACAAAAAGGGCGGCAGCCATAATAGTGCCAGGCAGCTGCCTGACACTCCCCTATTGGCCCAACAAATTTACGATTTTATCCCTCTTTAAAATTATGATTTTGCCATCAGTTAAAATTTATGTTTTCGCCCACGCTTAAAAATAAATTTACGCTTTTGCTCCCAGCTAAATATTTCAATTTTGCCCCCGGTTAAAAATGACGATTTTGCCCCGTTTCAATTTACAGTTTTGCCATTAGTTTTTTTCCCTAAAAAATACGATTTTCCCATCAGTTCAAAGTTATGTTTCTACCCACGCTTAAAAATAAATTTACGCTTTTGCTCCCGGCTAAAAATTCTAATTTTCCTATCGGCTAAAAATTACGATTTTGCCCCGTATAAATTGATACTTTCGCCATTAGTTTTTTTTTTCTCACAGCCAGGTTACGATTAATTTTCCCATCGGCTAAAAATTACGATTTTGCCCCGTATAAATTGATACTTTCGCCATTAGTTTTTTTTTCTCACAACCAGGTTACGATTTTGCCCTCAACTTAAATTAACATTTTGCCTTCCTGGTGACATTACAAGTTTGCCCCCAGTGCAAAATCACAGTCGTGCCGGCAACTTCCTAGCACTCACCCGTTGGTCCATTTAGTTTGCGATTTATCCCTAAATTAAAATTATGATTTGGCCCTCAGTTAAAAATTACGTTTTTCCTATCGTTTTAGTTTTTTTTTACCAAAACTATAAACGTTTTTTTTTAATTGGTTTACTCAATTTTATTTTTTTTCGTGTCAAGGTGTTGCCTAACACTGGCTCATTAGTCCTGAAAAATTACAGTTTTCCCCTGAGCTCAAAATTACGGTCTTATCATCGTTTTTGTTTTTTTTCCCTAGCAATATTATAGTGGTCTTTTTTAATTGGTTGAAAATTATTCGGCCATCGCCCCGCAACGCGGGCGGGGCATCTACTAGTTAATCTACATAATATGCTTGTAAGACGGAAGGGTGTGGGGAACGTCCCCCCGTCTTTGGGTCGTCGGTGTCGTCCCACACCGCCCCCCTTCGGATCGTCGCGGTGCAAACGACAGTCTTCGGACGTTGGAGACGAGCTTGGTGATTGGCTGCTTATATTTTGGTGGGCCCCTCCTGTTTCTTCTCTCTCTCTCTCTCTCCTTGCAGGGTACAATTGAATCAGCACAAAGTACAACTCTTGGGTAGTCATTGCTTCTCCTTCACACCCTTGGGTAGTCCCCAATGCGATGGTCCTCCACCCATGGTGAAGTGGCGTCTACGTGGCGGGTAGTCCCCAAAAGGACTAAGCAAACCACACCCCATAGCCTAATGATACTAGTTTAAAAAAAAAAATAATTAAACATGTTTAAGATAACCACAAATAAAATCAAAGTGCCGTCTTCTCTAATCCGTAGTTGAGAAGTATATTCGGTAGTCGGTACAAAACCAATCATTATTTTTTATCAGTTAATAATAATAATCTTCAAAAAGAAAATAATAATTTATAAAAACGCGCACTCCGGAATCCGGATACCTGTTTCCTCTCTCTCTCACACAAACACACAGAATCTGATCGATCATAAACCTCACCGTTGTATTTATACGGAGACCCATACACAGAGACACGATTTCCAAATAATCCAATAAACCGTCTCATAACCTCTCCCCCAATCCAACTTCATCAAATTCATTCAATTCAATTCAACTCCTCATTTGAAGAAGCAACTTCTTCTTGTTAATAATAATGGCGTTACTAGATACGCCAGATATCGGAGGAGACTCCACCGCCATGCACGGCGAGATTAGACGCCGGAAGACTGCAAAACCTGATGCCGGATTCGGAGACGGTTTGTATGATTCTACGTCGTCTTCGAGAACGAACTCGTCGGAGGACGGTGAGAGTTTGAATAACGTATTCGATGAACAGGAACAGATCCGAGCTGGTGATGAAACTCAAACAACACAGGAAAATAAACACAAGACAGGTCAGAGAAGAGATAAAACGAGTCTGTTGCAATATGCGTACCGTGCTTCTTCTCCAGCGCATCGTAGAGTTAAAGAGTCTCCGCTTAGCTCCGATGCGATCTTCAAGCAGGTTGTGCTTTGCTTGTTTAATATTATTAAGTATTGTTTAGTTGCTAATTATTATTATTCTGTAACTCTGTTTCTGGTAATCTCTTATGCCTGTTCAGTGGTCAATTCTAGATATGTTTTAGAATAAGAAGATCTAACTCGAGTGGTTATCGGTAAACCTGATTCGGTCAAGTTGTTTTAACAACTACAAAATGCATATAGTTTGAGAGTAACTATTTGTTTGTGAATTAGAACTGAAAAGAATGGAAGAATGCTTGGCTGGTTACATTGTTGTAGCTCATAGGTTAGGTGGAAGAGTAACAACTGAAAATCATTTACATCATCTCTTTCAATCAATCAGTAACAATATATTCCCAAACTATATATGCTTGTGCAATGATATGTCAGTAGTTTGATTAGCAATGACGAATTTTTTTTAGAAGTGGTGTATTTTGAAAAGATTTTTAGGATAATGGGGAAGTAAAAAAAAAAAGGTTTCTGGTGTATCCGCTATTAGCAATAGCGGATTAGGAAGGGAAAGTAAATTGTGCTGCAGCATTGCTCAGGGAGGTGTCAGATGTTTTTCTAATCCTCTATTCAGAATAGAGGATTAGGAGTAGTGGGTTTAATGTTGAACATGGATTGTTGAACATGGATTAAGTGTTTCCTCCTAATCCTCTATTCTGAATAGAGGATTAGAAAAACATCTGACACCTCCTGAGTACAATTTACTTTCCCTTCCTAATCCGCTATTGCTAATAGCGGATACACCATAAACCTTATTTTTTTTTTGACTTCCCCATTATCCTAAAAATCTTTTCAAAATACACCATTTCTAAAAAAAATTCTAGCAATGACTAGGTTCCATGAGTACAATTTGCAGTAACTACAGAGTTTTGCTAGTGGAATTTGAGAAAGTCAATGGGTTAATAATATGATGAGTCTTGTAGATAGTAAACTAAAGTTTTGGTTAGATGAAACAAACTTGTGAGGTTCACACATGAATGCATGATGAAAGACAGTTTGGACAGAAGTCTGTGTGTGGGTGATAGTATATTAGTATTGACCATATTAGGTTAGTAGTATAAATGCCTGTGTTAATCGATCAGTGCACAGATTTGGATGATTTGGCTTATCAATTCAGAAGGTTAAAGAGGAAGGAAACATGATAACTTGAAATTTAGCCTAGCATACGCTATTATTGGTCTTTTAGTGTGAAACACATACTTATCCAGGTTTCAGCAGATGTAATCTTTAACAGATGATTAAAACCATTTGTATTATGTCAAAGACGTCTATAATGTAACTGGAAAGCAGCTTACTCGACGTCTTCTGGTGGATTTAAAATGGAACTTTAACAGGGGTCATGGACCCTGGCGTACCTACCCATGAAACTTTTAGAATCCCATTCATTTTTTGTTTCTACTTGTTTTCATTCAATTTCATTTTCATTATTGTATTTTTACTACTAATTATTCAAGACATGTAAAGAAAGGCTAATTAGAAACCATTGGCAGAGTCATGCAGGCCTTTTTAACCTTTGCATAGTGGTGCTTGTTGCTGTAAATGGTAGGCTCATTATTGAGAATCTGATGAAGGTAAGCCTTATGCTGTTTTAACGATTGTATTTTGGTATCAGCTTATATGTTTAGATGAATCATCAATATTGTTGCTAACATTATCCAAATTATATTTACAGTACGGATTATTGATCAATTCCAATTTTTGGTTCAGTTCAAGATCATTAAGAGATTGGCCACTTCTGATGTGCTGGTAATACTCTTTTTTTTAGTCTTTGTTGCTAGAAACGTATACAAAATAATTACTCCATTTAGTAAAAAAGAAATAGTTGACACGGAGAGCTGATTTCTGATTTTTTACGCAGCGTCTCTCTTCTGTTCTTCCCTCTTGCTGCTTACATTGTTGAGAAATTGGCATGGATAAAACGTATATCAAACCCTGTAAGTAAATTGCTATGAGGAACTATATTAAATTGACTGAAATTATTATAATCTGTTTTACTCTTGTAGGTTGTAATCACTCTCCATGTTATAACAACTACAACTGCGATTTTATATCCGGTTTTCATGATTCTGATGTGAGTTTATTTATACACCCTCAATTGCTTGTGCATTCTTTTTTTTCCCTTATATTAGATCCTTATAGATAACTAATATTTATAAAAACTTTCATGTGGTTATTTTAAATTGTGCAGGGTTGATTCAGTTGTTCTATCAGGTGTTTCATTGATGCTGTGTGCTTGCATCAATTGGTTAAAATTGACATCTTTTGTGCATACTAGTTATGACATGCGGTCCCTTGTGAATTCAACCGATAAGGTAATTTTTTTAGTTTTAGAAATTCTGAAAATAAACTGTTTAAGGTACATGATAGGTGGTTTTTTCTCCTCACAAAGCAACCTTGTTTTGCCTTATAAATCTGAAATTATATCATATTGTGTTATTGTTAGGGAGGGACAGAGTCCGAGTCTTTAAATATAGAGTTATTTTATGATGCTGACTTCAAAAGCTTGGTTTATTTCTTGCTTGCTCCTACTTTGTGTTACCAGGTATAAAACACTCGAGCCTTCACTACTCTACTATTGGTTAATACTTCTTGTCTTGACACACACACACACACGCGCACAAAACACTAAAGTTACCTGAGAACATGCATAATAAATCTAAATCTTTAATTTATTAATCAATGGTTCATATTTTTAGTTCCCCTGCATTGGGAATTCCTGTATTATTCTTAGTGTTATTATTGCTGTTGTTATTATGATGAGTCATTATTTATTGTAGATACACTATCCCCGCACTGCATTTATTCGAAAGGGTTGGGTGTTACGGCAACTGATCAAGCTAATAATATTTACAGGGTTAATGGGATTCATAATTGAACAAGTGAGTATGCCCTTTTTAAGGATATTACCTTTATTTAACCTTGCTTCCCTATAATAATAATTTCAAACTAAGATGGTATGTCTTATCCACAGTATATCAATCCGATTGTACAAAACTCTCAGCATCCATTGAACGGAGACATTTTATACGCAATTGAACGTGTTTTAAAGCTTTCAGTTCCAAATTTATACGTTTGGCTCTGTATGTTCTACTGTTTTTTTCACCTTTGGTAAGTCTTTGCTGTTTTAATCATTCTAGTTATAGCTTTTGTTCATGCATTACTGTAATGTAGGTTGAATATACTTGCTGAGCTTCTTCGTTTTGGGGATCGTGAGTTTTATAAAGATTGGTGGAATGCACAAACTATTGAAGAGGTAGTTATCTGTTACTACTATTATTATAATTATAATTCTAATAATGCTTCCTTCGTATTGCTACAATTACGTGCTGATACACCTATCTTTGCATGCTTTCTCCATGTGTGATGCTCTAGTATTGGAGACTATGGAATATGGTAAGCTCAGTATCAATACTATTTTTCTTCATTACATACTATATATTTTTCCTTTATGTAACAGACACATATCTGTATGTATACAGTATAGATAATATATACTTGTTTCATTTCTTGCAGCCTGTTCATAAATGGATTGTACGGCATCTCTATTTCCCATGCTTGCGTAATGGGATACCTAAGGTAAAGAGTTGTTGAAAATATTGCTTCCATTTGGCATCTGATTTTTTTGTTTGTTTTTTTTTTTGTTGTGAATGATTGGTTTGTGGCTCTTGGCTTCAGGGTGTTGCCATCTTGGTTGCATTTTTCATGTCTGCTGTGTTCCATGAGGTATATATTCGTCTTTGTTTTTTTATATAGTTAAAAAGCATCTACCCTGAACCTGTTTATTTTTACTGGATATTTGATTGTGATGTTATATTTTGTTAAGCTTTGTATTGCTGTTCCCTGCCACATTTTCAAATTTTGGGCTTTTATTGGGATCATGTTTCAGGTAATCTTCTATTTTCTTTTAACTAAATTATTTCATTTGGCCCGATTGACACATTCACACGTAAGCGAGTTAAAATTGAAGTATCTTCATCATCTACCTAAATAACCAGAGTTGTAATCATTTATGTGGGTCAGGTGCCCTTGGTTTTACTCACGAATTACTTGCAGAACAAGTTCCAAAACTCAATGGTATCTCATTCTTTCTATCTAGAACCCGTTTTAATCATTCTCCGTGAATTTAATTTAGCCTGTGAAAATAACTGATTTTTTTTTGGTTTACTTTAGGTTGGAAATATAATCTTCTGGTGCTTCTTTAGCATCCTTGGTCAACCCATGTGTGTATTACTATACTATCATGATGTCATGAATCAAAAGGTGAATAGCAAATAAACTCGGAAAAAATAAATAAAATATAGTTTTAAAGGCAATTTTGCAAGTGTGATTTGGACCATTTGGTTGTATGTGTGTGTTGTAATCTCATGATGGTAGCTGTTTATGAAATGCAACAATCAACCTGTTGATGGTAGTAATACCTTAGTAACTGTTTTCCTTATGTTATATAGTTTTACATGTTAAACTGAAATAAAATGATATTGATGATGAATTTTGAACTGCTTGCTTGTTAATTTGAAATAAAATAACACAAACATTCGAGGGGAATTGGAAGTCAAAATCTGTGTAAAGTTCGGAAACACAAATGAGATCACTTATAAAAGCAACAGATACATGTTTGAATAGCCTGAAAAACGAATGATAAATGTATGAAGACTGAAGTGTCAAAGTACAAGTACGAATGACTTATGGACTTGTACCTCGAGAATGTTGTGGTCTGCCACTAATCTTCCAGCAGCAGTGGTGCGGCTAGAACACGTGAATGACTTTGAACTGCTTGAGTGTATAGTCCATGAATCTCAGAGGTTCAAGCGGGCAGGGCCTAAGGCGAGCGAAAATTCTATTTCTATGTTTGAATGGCTTTGGAAATTGCTATTGATTTTGGTTGGTTACTTGGTTCACATAATTGCTTAGTACCTTATCATTAGTAAGAACCGATAATCAACAAAAACTAATTATGAATATAAATTGGTCCATCAATTGGAACTTTGATCAACGTCAACTACGTTCAATAGTAGTTATGATCAACAACTACTACGGTCATTACTAATCTATATCTATACTATATACTATATAATAAAAGAAACCAATAAAGGGACACCTGTCATTATTCTAGACTATCATTAATTATAGATAATTATTATTTAATTTAAATTATTAAATTAATATGTTTCAAACATTTAAGAAATTACGGATAAGTTCCATAAAAAATCTTATTATTTGTTTATATTAATTACTAGGTTAGAAATTATATCTTAATTCCTTAATTGTAGATAATTATTATTTAATTTAAATTATTAAATTTATAGTAAAATGCCCGAATAGTCCCTGTAGTTTTGTAAAATAACACATATAGTCCCCAACTTTTGGATATTATACTGGTGCTCCCTGTGGTTTGACAGTTTGTTACTCGGATAGTCCCTGAAGTGGATGAGGGTTAGTTTTCTCAGTTAAGTGGGTATGAAATGACCTTAATGCCCTTATTATATTAAAAAATATTAAAAGATAAAGTTAACTCAAGTAGCCCCACCCCACCCTCACCCTACCCCTTGCAACTCACTCATCGATACACGACTTCTTCGTGCATTTTACAAAAGTTGGGGACTATAAGTGTTATTTTACAAAACCACATAGACTATCCGTGCATTTTACTCGTAAATTTAAAATATGTTTATCTAATTGGATAATTGCTATATGCCTTATCTGGACATTTCAACATTTTTTTAGAACTAATAAATTAATACCACTATTATTTAAATAAAACTTGCGTTATTAAATGCATGTTCACATGATTGTTAAATCTTGTGAGAAAGTCGATGATAAAGTTTGTCTTCTAATCGATGGTTCAAATGCTTTCATATTTATAAACTTGACAAACATCACAAGTTTTGATCATACATGACACAAAATTTTGTTTAGATATCAGAAAAGGCGTCTTAAAAATATCATTTTATAATTGTTAAATCTTCATTATTAACTATTTGATTTTTTATTTACTTAACCCGTGTAATACACGGGGTTATAATCTAGTGATATATAAAAACTTAGTTTGAAAAAAAAAAGTTGAATCAATAACCATTGTCCGATTAAAAGTAACCCAAAGTAGTGGTGCACAAAAAACCTGAACCCGGAAAAAAAAGCCGGAACTGGGTATTATAAAAACCGGGTTTTCTATACCCGAACCCGAACCCGACCCTACCCATAGGGTAGGGACCATGTATTCATATTTGATCTAAAACCCGAACCCGGAACCGGGTTTTTTTATACCTAGTTTATACCCGAAACCCGGTTTTTATAAATACCCGGAACCGGTTTTTTATACCTGGTTTATACCCGAACCCGGTTCATATTGATTTTTTTTGTCCCCTACTCCCCTTCGGGGCCTGCACTTCGATGTGACAATTGTTACTATACACCAAGTCTTTGAAGACATTTAATGTTGTGTTTGGAGATTATTTACTGCAGAATTAATATGCACAACAACTAAAAAGGAACGGTAATATTATTGTTTCTATGTTTGGGTTTTTTTTTTAAAGTTAAACCAAATATCCAGCAAGAACTTGAACCAACAAACAAAACAACCAGAAAACATAACTCAATTTTACACTGAAAATCAACAAAACCCCACTCTAAAAATGGCTTGGCAAAGTGCTACGTCTTCCGCTGGCGTGGGTTTTTTCCCAACCCGATGCATACCCGAACCCTACCCGATGAATACCCGAACCGGACCCGAACCCGGAAATAGGGTATTATAATCCGGGTTTTATAAAACCCGACCCGAACCCTACCCGAACCCGGGTACATAGGGTATACATCTTTGGTAGAAAACCCGGACCCGGACCCGACCCGGTTTTAAGAAAAAACCCGATTTTGTAAAACCCGATCCTACCCGAACCCGGTTCCATACCCGAAACCGGTTTTTAAAAAAACCTGATTTGTGCACCACTAACCCAAAATCCTTTGAACAATATAA
This sequence comes from Helianthus tuberosus, assembly GCA_030545235.1. Classification (NCBI taxonomy): domain Eukaryota; kingdom Viridiplantae; phylum Streptophyta; class Magnoliopsida; order Asterales; family Asteraceae; genus Helianthus; species Helianthus tuberosus. The sequence continues at coordinate 1,514,253 of CM060407.1, forward strand.
ACGTGCAGTTTTTTTCTATAATAACTAGGTGAGAACCCCGTGTATTACACGGGCTGAATAAATGTAAATTTATATACTAAATAATAAAATAATATATATTTAAAAACCTCGTTTATTAGACGGATTAAATAAATGTAATTTTATATATTTATACTATATAATAAAAGAAACCATTAATGAGACACTTATCATTATATTAGACTATGTCTTATAGATAATTATTATTTATAGATAATATTTCTACTAAATATTATTTAGTTTAATCTCTTATAGATCTTATGGATAATTATTATTTAGAGTGAATTACTTTTTAAGTCCCTGCGTTTTAGTGGTTTTAACCACTTGAGTCCAAAATTAAAACGTTTAATGCCTTGAGTTCCTAACCGTTCATTTTTTAACGTTTTGAGTCCAATTTTGTTCATTTTATAACGTTTTGAGTTCTTTATTATTTAGTTTAATCTTTTCTAATTAATTATAGATAACTCTCCTACTAAATATGATCTTATGGATAATTATTATTTAGAGTGAATTACTTTTTAAGTCCCTGCGTTTTAGTGGTTTTAACCACTTGAGTCCAAAATTAAAACGTTTAACGCCTTGAGTTCCTAACCGTTCATTTTTTAACGTTTTGAGTCCAATTTTGTTCATTTTATAACGTTTTGAGTTCTTTATTATTTAGTTTAATCTTTTCTAATTAATTATAGATAACTCTCCTACTAAATATAATCTCTTATGGATAATTATTATTTAGAGTAAATTACTTTTTAAGTTCCTGCGTTTTAGTGGTTTTAACCACTTGAGTCCAAAATTAAAACGTTTAATGCCTTGAGTTCCTAACCGTTCATTTTATAACGTTTTGAGTCCGATTTTTTTCATTTTATAACGTTTTGAGTTCAATTTTGTTAAAAAAAAAAAAAGTGGACTCAAAAGGCTAAAATTTGGACTCAAATGGTTATAAAAAAACGTCTAGGTACTCAGGGCGTTAAATATTTTGATTTTGAACTCAAATGGTTAAAACCACTAAAACACAAGGACTAAACAAAATTACAAATATAAAATCATTGATTTTATTGACAATAACAAAGTCTTAATTTTTTTTAAAATAATTCAAAAAATATATAACTAAAAACATATGACATCATAATAAAGTTAACCGATCTATCATCATACAACCTCCCAACTATTCAATGATGTTTTTTTCTATCTTATATTAACTAAATAAATAAAAATTAATATTAAATCTTATCCTACTTTAAATGTTGAATAGAATACTTCTATTTTTCCAATAAAATATTATCCTTAATTTTAAATTGTTAATTTAATAACCAAATTATTTATCACCAAAACCAAACTTTGTATTAATATATAATTTATTTTTATTTTCATTATTAAAATAATTATTTTGTCGATTTTATTACATAATTTTTAAAAAATTGAATAACATGTTTGACCATTATATCTTATTTTCAATAATCATTTCCGCAATCACCATATATATCGCGTACTGAGTATATCCATTAGTATTTTTTGAATATAATTTTCTTATTATTTGGTATGTAAAATCATATTTATTCAACCTGTATAATACACGAGGATTTTTAAAGATATAACTTTTTTATTAGTTGGTAAACAATATTACATTTATTCAACCCGTGTAATACACATGGTTTTAAAGATATACCTTTTTTATTATTTGGTATACATAATTACGTTTATTCAACCCGTACAATGCATATGGATCTTAGAGATATAACTTTTTATTATTTAATATATAAAATTACGTTTATTCAACCCGTGAAATAAATGAGGTTTTAAAAATATATTATTTTATTATTTAGTATATAAAATTCATTTATTTAACCCGTGTAACACACGGGGTTATAACCTAGTTAAATAATAAAAAAGTTATGTCTTTAAGAACCACATGCGTTGTTGTACTGATTGAATAAATATAATTTTATACCTCAAATAATAAAAAAATTACTAAATAATAAAAAATTATATCTTGAAAAACCCCGTATATTGTACGGGTTGAATAAATCTAATTTTATATACCAAATAATAAAAAAATTATATCTTTTAAAAACCACGTGTATTATACGGGTTGAATAAATGTAATTTGGTATAGTAAATAATCAAAAAGTTATATCTTCAATAAATGTAATTTTGTATAGTAAATAATCAAAAAACTATATCTTAAAAAAACCCCGTGTATTACACGGGTTAACTTCTGAGTAATTTTAGATTTTGATTAATATTTAATGGTATATTTTCTAAATAAATATTTTAATAATCTATATCTTAAATAATAATATAATCTAGTATGACTCTTTTTATCATCAGTAACATTTATATAATCTATTATGACTCTTTTTATCATCACTAACGTTTATGTTTCATAATCATATTTATCAACCATTTAAAATTAAAAGGATATCTCTTTTATCTCTCTCAATTATCTATAATAATTAGGTAAAAGAGATTAAAGTCTTAAACTAAATCATATTTCATAGGAGATTATCTATAATTAATTAGAAGATATTAAATTAAATGATAATTATCCATAGAGTACATAGCCTAATATGATGACAAGTGTCCCAAACATGGCTTCTTTTATTATATGTATAGATGGTAAATATTTATTAAAAACGAAATGGACAAACAGCGTTGTGCTTTTAGAGTTACTAGTGGGGAGCCCGCGCGTTGCAGCGGAGTCGACATTACATAGGGGAATATAAAGCAAACCTTAAAACGATAAATAAGTCATATATAAGTTGTGTGTATGTGTATAACCCCACTTCATGGCTGGGTTAGTTTTTAACTGCTACAACGTTCATTATACATTATGGCGGGGTTAGTTTTTAACTACTACAACGTTCATTATACATTAGTGTATTTTTTGAACAAAGTCACAAAAAATAACCTAAAAACTGATTAAAAACAAGCAGGGGTGTTGCTCGGGTTAACTAAGAGTTTTGGGTAGTCCAGATTAGGTGAACCTAATTTTCAATAGAAAAATTATCCCATAACCGAACTGAATAACAATCGGATTTATCGACTCGGTTTGATCGGTTTGCGAGTAAACTCGAGCCGGGTTTCGGATGACAAAGATGTCCAACAGTGAGCACATGGGATTAATATACCAACATTTTTCAATTTGGAAATAGTTGGTATGAAACTGGTCTTTCCTCTTGGAGCGGTAACCCCTTTTGTTGCAAATTCATCGACTTGTTTGAGAACCTGTAGCTCTTCTCAAGTGCAGCGTGCCTAGGAAAAATGAAAATAAAACTTCAATAAATCCATATTGAAACACATAGGAGTCCTAGGTGCTTGAGCTGAGCTGTACTGAGCCCGAGAGCTATTGTACTCCAGGAATCTCATAATGGCTGCTAATGGAAAAATAAGAAAACTTAGAAAAGAAATCCAAAAAGATAATAATTGCATTTTAAAACTAATTAAACTTACCTGCACGGTGTGCCAGAACTCCATGACAGCTTCTGCCAGTGTATGAGCAACTTGTTTTTGCTTCCAAAGTGAATTTTGTTGCTGAAATATAACCCGTGAACTATAAGCAGCTCTCCTAGAAATTTGAGCAGCTGCAGTAGCCTTCCAAAGGCGCTCCTATGAGTAAATAACAAATCACAAATTCTATTCTAACTGATTGTAACTTTCAAAAGAAGGTTCGTTGTAACTTACAGAAGGTACACCAAATTATTAACATGATTAACTTTTGAGACTTTTTTGTTTAAACGACAAATGTTACTCTACTCTACATTAACTAGCAAATTCTTGTTAATGGGAACCCTGACATGGATCCAGGACTAGAATTCGTCACAGCATACATGAACTGAAGCGCCACCTCGCTTTCTTAGCGCCTCAAGCCTGAAGCACGGCTTCATAGCGCTTCTTGTAGAATAGTGCCTCAGTCCAAAAAAGCGTTTTTTTTTTAAAACGCCTCTAGCGCCTCACGCCTCAGGCGTGCTTTTTTAAACCATGCCTGGTTGAAATACCACCACTATATATTCTACATTCAAATTCAAATCTATGAACAAAAAAAGAATAAATTATTAATAAATATGAGTTACTAAGGTTGCATGATGGCAGACTGAATGGGCTGGGTAATGATGGCTCAACATGTATTCGGGTTAAAAATGGCCATTCTGAACTGGTCGTTATAGTTGAATTAGTGGATTAGATTGACCTACAAACCAATTGTCAATCTCTTACAGACTTTTAATAAATAATTAATGTGATCGACAATTTTGCGTCTTTTTTCTAGTTTGTAATCTCTTTGGTGCTTATTAAATAGCTGTTTTTGTTAGAAATTTTTTGACTGCGAATATATCTTATGTTAAAACAAAAAGCCATGTATTTTAGAAAGAAGGCCAAGAAATTATATCTTACTTCTTATGATGATTGTTCTTGTGCTTGATTCTTTGACATTTGGATTCTACGTGACTGAATTTGTGTTTGGACTCTAACCAACAGCTGCATCTGCTTCATGGCAGTCACCATTAGTCGCTTCACATTTTTACTTGTTAATACTCTTTGAAGCCTCACAAAGCCTGTACAACCATCATTTTAATATTGCAACTATATATTAAACCAGTAGGTATCTTCAAAATTTCAGAATCTTTGCACAGACCGTATCGTCTTATTGTAAACGCCTCCTAGTTCATACGAACCGTATCATCTTATTGTAAGAGGTGTGAAATTCGTATACATTTGGTTCTTTCAAGAAAGGACCAAGGAGCTTGGCATGGGTACCTAGGTGCAAGGCGAAATAAAAAGCGCACGTCCCTCTTCAGCAAAATGTGTTGTTAAAGGCGAAAGGCGCATTGGCCGTGCCTCGAACCTAGGTGCAAGGCGAAAAAAAAGCGCACGTCCAAGGCAAGCAAGACGCAATAGTAAAATAAATAAAAAAATGCAAGGTGCTTGGCTAGAAATGCAAGATATATCATTCTCTATATGCCTTTTTATAATGTTAGTTTCAACTATTCTAAACAAAATTTACTGTTTACCAAAAATAAGTTTATACATAAGCTGCATTGAGTACATATAGAGCATAAACATGATAAAAAATTTTACCAAGCACAAAATTTACTGTTTGCCAAAAAATCTTATTTGAAGCGCCACTTAGCTTAACACCTGGATTTACTTCAGCATCCAAGAAAATATTAATAAAAAGCTAAAATATCATTAATGAAGTTGAAGTGTATATTAAATTATAAGGTTTGATACATTTTTGTGCACCAAAGTCACCTCAAATTCTCTCACAAGCATTTCATCGAGCATGTGGTATGCAAGTATTGAATTAAATCTAGTAATAAGAATTTAACCAGTTCATCTGCATAATACATGTTTCACCAATATTCACCGTACAAACCATCATTCCTAGTACAAAATTATATTATTTTTTTTTACAAAAATCAAAACTGGTTTGTTGCAAAGTATAAAATAACATACCTGTTAAATACATAGATGCAAAGATTAAAAAAAGAATCACCAATCAAAAAGCAAAACTTAGGATCTTTAAATGTAGATTAACTTGACTTAAAAAGTTGTTGGAAAATTACATTTCAGTACACAGGAAATGCTTTTTTATACAGTTTTATTTATATTTATATTTATTATTATTATTATTATTATTATTATTATTATTATTATTATTATTATAGATATAGATATTGGGGCTAGACTCTCTTGGGCCTTACTTGGGCTTTTCAACTTGTTTTCTTTGGGTTGAGGCTTCGTTCTTTGTGTATGCAAATGGCAAGTTCGATACCAATGTCATATCCTAGATTATATAGTAATATAGTTAATACTTAAGACTTATGGTAGTACGTACCCTTCGTATAAAAACCCATGGATTCAGCATTGCACTAGATTGTTTAGACACAAAAGTCAGCATCTATGTCAGAGGCGTCTCTGAGAATTCACGTACCCTATTCTAGCTTTAAAAAATGTGTCATTCCGTAATGTTTTAGTATTATTTAAAAAAAAAATCAAATTAGAATTGGGCTCAATAAACCTAATGCCAAGTGGGCTAAATTCTAAACTATAAAAATAATTTGTAAATTGGCCTATATTAGAATTGGTATGTGTTTACTATTTAAAAAAAATAACATATACATATTGGTTTTTTATTTAAAATCGTGTGCCCCTCAAAATCACGGGCCTTGTGCGAAGGTCCTCCTCGCACACCATCAAAGCCGCCACTGATCCAGGTCATAGTTGACATAGCTCGAGTCTCACTTACCATGAAACTAAATAAGATAGAGGTGATAAGATAGCCGGATTATGCATTGGGTTAAAATGGTACGCGTCTACAATACCAACTTCACCCACAAACGCTTCGTCTCTCCTTTATATAAAAAAAATAATGAGTTGATTATATTTATTATGATGAAAAACTAGTATTATATTAGTAACAAGGTTTGTGATGAGATTCTAAATTAACCCACTCATAAGTAAATAAGATTGAAACCTCTATATTTATTTGCTACAAATTGTAGTAACTAGGCATTGAATCCTTATGCTTACTAAAGAAGTCTATAAAACCATTTTCTCTTAACACAACCGAACTTGTAAAATGATTATCCCTTGATGTTCAAGAGTACTAAATAAAGAAGTAAATTCATAAAATCACAAAAAAAAAAACCTCTAGAAGAATAACCATTCGAAGATATGTTATATATTCGACAAAATGCACTTTACATCAATATCGCAGGTAAGCGAGCAACAAGCTGCGCCGCTACCCCTTTCTGGATAGCAAACCCTAGCCTATTAAAAACAAACCCCTGCCCCATGTTGATGAGCCACTGCTGTGGACAACCTGTTGGACCCTAGTCAGCAAACAGATAGCTTCTGGAGCCAGGGATCCAAAGGTGTCGAAGGCGAAGGGGACAAATGCATGTTGGTTATCAGCACATGCTTTAGCGTATTTGTCCACCTTTTTAGAAGAATTAGAATAAAAAAAGCAAAAGTACTTGCAAGTTCAAGAAATCCTAACACAAAGCTTCAAATGAAGATAAAGAATAACTCGATAAATCATATGCCATTTCTTCTTCATCTTGGTCCACATCTGGTGTCGGGAATCCACACCCCGTTCGTTTACTTTCCAAAAATAGTAAATGTTTTTTCGATACATGTGAATATTGTACAATGTAGTCATAGATGAAACTTCTTTTCATATTTTGTAACATAGGTCATGAGAGTTTGTGATAACTTACATTCTTTTTAGTATTATTAAACATTTTCAAGTTAAGTTTTGGGTAGTAGTTGAACTTGAAATTGGACTTTCTTTAAATGCACATAAAACTCACCAAAGTAGGATCCTTTGTCATTAATTTTTTAAGTTAGAAATATACAAATTAAACTAAAATATTCAATAAGTTTTTTTCCCTTAAAATTATCCCTAAATAAGGTTTTTTCCCTTAAAATTATCCCTAAATAAGGTTTTAATAGACAGATATGGCAAGTTAATTAAGCATGGCCCATTATCCATATCAAGCCTAGCCATGCATTCCGAAGATTACATATTTTAATTCAAATTGAGGGACTCTCATTGGTCATAAGATATCAGCGTGATCTGTACATCACCTGCTTTGTCTATCCATCATAAAAATAAAATTAAGGGTTATTGGATTTTATCATCACTAACTATTGGCTATTGATCGCTGTCATCCCCAACTATCACTTTGACGCCCGTCACCCCCAACTTAACACTTAGTGTGTTCTGTCACCACGTCGTTAACTGATCTCTAACTTTTGATCATGTTACTATACTTTTTGGGGTGTCATATGGATCTTAGGAAGGTTTTAGGGATCTTAGGACACCCCCAAAAGTATAGTAACATGATCAAAAGTTAGTGATCAATTAACGACATGGTGACAGAACACACTAAGTGTTAAGTTAGAGGTGGCGGGCGTCAAAGTGATAGTTAGGGGTGGCAACGGCCAATAGCCAATAGTTAGGGGTGATAAAATCTAATAACCCTAAAAATAAAACTAAAAAAAAATCTGACTGTCTTGCCCTTGGTAGTGCTTTGTCGCCGGTACTGCTCCGTTGGTAGCTAAAGGGCTATAATCGCCGCTAAAAGTGGTCCACTTTTAGTAGCGACTTTTTAAAGTTTTACCGATCATGTCATCACTAAAGGCCCATATATCACATCAGCGGAACACCTTTAGCGGCGACATGTGTCGCCGCTAAAAGTCCAAAACTGGAAGAAAAAAATCTCCTATTTCTAACTTTACCAAATACAATAACCTGCTATTTTTAGTTTTCCACAATCAAAAAATACATCAAACATAAAACATCGAGTTTTAAACATAAAACTACAATACAGATATTTTGTTTGATTAAGTTAAAGTATTGAAACCCTCAAATTTTAAACAAATAATCATTTTCCCCTTGGACCGTGCAAGGTGGAGCGTCGATCATGTTTTTTTTTTTTTTTTTTTGGGGAGGGGGGGGGGGGGGGGGGGGGGGGGGGGAAGAATGGGTGAAATGCTGGTGTGGAGGGAGAGAGAAGCGGGATTAGGTTTTAGGGTGTTAGCCACTAAAGGTTCAACTTATACGATAAAATGTGAGCACTACGATCATGATACTAATCAACGGTTTAAAAAGATCCTGAACGACACGTTTCAGATCAAGGGTATTAACGGCGACATATTCAATGTCATCGCTAATACATGAATTTCTTGTAGCGCCTCTTATTAATAATAGATTGGTTACTTTGACCGAATTGAGCTATAAATATAGAGGCTCGTTTGTCATGTTTAGAACAATTTTTAATATAATAGTAATTTTTTCTCATTTTTTTTTTTGGTAAATGAGCTTTCGCCCGGCAAACTTTATAAATAAAAAGAAATTACATGTTTAAAGGGGCATACCCCCGCCAATCCATAGACGAAACACCAAAACATACTTTGGGAATCGTCGCAAAAGCGAAAAACATACAACGCCTACTAGCATTTAACATCCTAGTAGGGATGATATCTTTTTCTAACAAAAACATGGACCCGGGCCCTAACATATATTCTAAACAATACTCTTTACAAACCACAACCCAATATACATGGGCCTTCTTCCAATAAGCAAAAACAACCAGCTCCAAGCTTAAAACCCCACAAGTTAGGCTGAAAATTATAGTCCACGAGATGGGCCTCCAATCTTCTACACTAAGCTGGTTCCAAAGCACAAAAACCCACTGGTGGACCTTCAAAAAGAGATCACCAGCAACCACAGACGAGCCCAAAAGGCTGGGCCGCACATCCTTCTTAAACCACTTCACAGCTGCACAAATAAACCCGGAGCACCATGTTGGACATCCGGCCCAATTATAAAAGTCGGTATACATCTGGGCTGGACTCGGGTTTAGCAGCCCAGTAACAGTAATCCAAAAGATCGGCCCAGCAGAATCCAGAATAGTAGCCCAGATGAGGAATCTCGGCCCAATATAGGTTCTAAAAAACCCGGAGCTGTACAAAAACAGAAACTGGTAGCCTAGAGATACGTATGCCAGATACAAATCAGAATAGGCAGAAGAATTCCAACCCGAAAAGTAGACTTGACACCATAACCTGGAGCAAGACAAAGACCCGGCACCAATACCTCTGTAACACACCAGCTGACCAAAAACCACAGGGACTGGAATAAAAACAGCCGATTCCCAGCCTATAAAACCAATATGGCTGTACAAAATAATAACCCATCGACCAAATAAAATTAACGAGAATGTACCGAACAGAAGAAGCTTCCCAGGACAGCCCAAAACCAAATGCAAAACGCAGAAACAAAAAGCCAACACCCAGCAAAAAATCCCTTCAAACACTGACTGAGGGTTCATAAAAACTAACGTTTAGAAGGTTTCGCAACAACGGGATCAAAGTATTTACCCGTTTTCGCGAGTTGAGAGATAAATTGAGCTGAGCCGCTATCATCCTCGTAAACATCTTCGACACAATAATCTGGATCCAGGTCAAGTTCTATGCACTTATCATGAAAGAACTCCCATTCACGATCCACCCACTCTTCTTGATCCAACGCTTTAACTGCTCTCGCGTCGCTTCGAAGGGCGTCAAGAATTCGCTTTTTTGTACAAGTTTATTAAATGTACCTTATCTGTTATTTAGTTAAAATGCATTTTTAGTTAAAATGTATTATTTAGTTATACAAATGCTTTAATTAGTTAAAATGTATTATTTAGTTATACAAATGCTTTAATTCTACTTAATATGAATAATATGCATGCTTCACCCATAATTGGAGACTATGATTACTTGCCATAAATAGACTTATTGCATGGCCCTGGCCCATTTCTATATCTAGTCATGCATGCCCAAGATTTTATTTTCCAATTTAAATCAAATTGAGTGACTCGTATTAACTTTCAAACAATCACATTTATCATATCAGTTTGAAAAAAATACACCGTTGGTCTTTGTGGTTTCTGTCAAATTTCAATGTAGTGTACTAATAGTTTTTTGTTGTAAAATCATGTATTAACTTTCTAATTTATCACAATGTTTGAGTACTAAGCCCAAACATTGTTAACTTTTTTTTGTTAAGTCTTAATAAAATGACTAAAATGTCATTTAATAAATAGAGAGTTTATTTTTAATTAATTATATTTGACTAAAATAATTTAAAGTTTTATTTATATTTATATTTTTTTTATAAAATTATATGGATTTGAAGTTTATTATTTACAAACTTTAAGTTTATATATAATATTATTTAGATTAAGTTAAAAAGTTTATTTTACCAGCATATTATTATATATAAACTCAAAGTTTATAAACAATAAACTTTAAATCCATTTAATTTTATAAAAAAATATAAATAAAACAGAAAAATATAAAAATATAAATAAAACTTTACATTATTTTAGTCAAATATAATTAATTAAAAAATAGACTCTCTAGATATTAAAGGGCATTTTAGTTATTTTAGTAAGACTTAACAAAAAAAAAGTTAACAAAGTTTGGCCTTAGTACTCAACATTGTGACAAGATTTGGCCTTAGTACTCAACAATGTAACAAATTAGAACATTAATACCTGATTTTGGAAAAAAAAATATTAGTATCCAACATTGAAATTTGACAAAAATCACAAGGACCAACAGTGTAATTTTTTCTATAAGTTTTTTAACCACCAAAATACAATCATAGATTACAACTTACATCATATTTACATTTACCAACTTACATCATATTTACATTTACCTTATCAATTACAGATGATAAACTTAATAAAGAGCAAAAGAGTGTGTGTTATTGTGTTAATCAACGCAATTTGTCATGTTTTGACTTGTACAAAATAAAGCTTGAGCTATCTTCTGGGCCAAACTATCTTGGTGTGTAGATAGTCACCCAAAAAGGTGGTTTTTGTCCTTATATGCACACCCTGCAGTGTCGAACTGTGGCCAAAACGCGGCGTTTTGGTCCGGTTAACCAGACAAAGACTGACGGGTGTCTGACGGGTCTGTTGACCGAACCAAAACGCCGAGTTTTGGCAGCGTTTTGGTCCTGTCAACCAGACCGGGTGTCAGTCTTTTGTCTGGTTGACAGGACCAAAACGCGGCCAAAGCTTGGCGTTTTGGTCCGGTCAACAGACCCGTCAGACACCCGTCAATCTTTTTCTGATTAACCGGACCAAAACGCCGCGTTTTGGCCACAGTTCGACACTGCAGGGTGTGCATATAAAGACAAAAACACCTTTTTAGGTGTGCATATAGTGAAATGGGTGTGTCAATAGGTACACCCTCTCTTCTTCTTTTTTTTTTTTCGGAAGATAAAAAAATATTTGACTTCTATAGTATTAACCTATGTAACAAACTTTGTCCATATTATCCTTTTATTTAACAAAGTATTTCTTCTTCTTCTTCTTTTTTTTTTAAAGGCAAACTATTTCTTCTTTATTTGATGAATATATATATTAAAAAGACTAGTATTTTGCCTGTCACGCGTTGCGGCGGTGCACGACGGGTGGAAACATATAGTCAGACAAAATACGATTCGTAAAACGCAGTGCGTAAAAGACAATTAAAAAATTGTAAAATACAAAGGTAGACACAAAGTGTAAAACACAATGCCTAATACATTTCGTAAAACACAATGCATTGGCATTTACAAAAGTAGGAGTTGTTGTCTAGGGGTTACAATTGCAGATTTTTTAAAGTTGGGCGGGTGTAAAAATGGAGTAATAATGCAAGGGGGTAAAAAAGCAAAGTCTAAAAAAACAATGTAAAGTATAGGGGTGGTGGCGGAAATGTGTAAAAGATGAGGGGGTGTTGGTGGAAATATAAAGAAGAGGGTTGGTGGCGTAACTGTGTAAGAGCTAAGGGGGTGATGGTGGAAAACCAAAGTAGAGGGTTGGTGCTGGCAAATTTTGAAAGATGAGGTTGTGGTTTTGGAAATTCAAAGTAGATGCTTTAGGGACTATGTCACACCCCCAAAATCCACTATGCGGAGTACCACCGCTTGGAGGCGTGACGTGACTAGGATCAAGCCACCAATCATATTGAACAAGCATGTAAGTAGTTTGTAAAATCCAACACAATACAATTGGTGTCTAAACAAAACATAGTTTAAGTTACAAGCGGAAGCATAAAGTTTAAAACCAAATCATAAGTTTAAACGTTTCAAATGTTTAGCATGGTACACAGTTGTCCATGTCCCACGACGACTCTTCTCACTCCGATGCAAGCTCCATAGATACCTAACGACCTGCAAGGCATGTAACAACGAGTCAACAACAAAGTTGAGTGAATTCACAGTTGGTTGTTTAGTTATAGTGTTCGTGAATCATTTGTTCATTTCGTAAACCAAGTATCTTAGTTATCTGTATCGCGGTTTCCCAAACATGTTTGCGATGATTAGTGGTCGGATCGCGGTTTCCAAAACATGTGTGCGATGATTAGTGGCCGTATCGCGGTTTCCCAAACATGTGTGCGAAGATTAGTGGGGGCTTCCCATGTGTCGACTAGTCGTGTTTGTACGTGCCCTTCTTGATCCAAGGACCGTAGCGAGTGTGAGTGTACGTAGGTTTTACGTACGTGCCCTTCAATCCGAGGACGGTGAAAAGTAGTTTAATAGTAATGATAGTACGAGTAGTTATTCAATCCCATTCCCAACCCACCGGGAATCCCATGCCTTAGGAGTGTGAACACACCTCGGTTGCTCGGTTTGACTCTCAAAAGTAGCTAACAGTCAAGGTCGGTCAATCACGTCCTAGTACGATTACCACTTAGTTTATTAGTGACTTCAAATAGAACACAAAGTTCCTACACGTATCTATCACATAACATGCATCACTTTAACGGTTTATGCCCATATATACTTCCCATCCATTCCCCACTCAAAATCAAACATACGATAATGCACATAACATATATAACATGTTAGATCATTCACAGATAGCATACTCGACATTTAGGCACGCGAGTCACAACTTATGTCTTTTTAGCATTTATATTCAAAACCGGCTGTTTTCGGACATTTTAATAAAATAGTTAAATTATTCCAAAAATTCCCAAATTTTTACAGGACGTCTTAAACGTTCCATATTTTATTGTGTAAAAATATCGGGGTCCGGTTCATTACCAATATTTTATAAAAATTCATATTCCGGACTGAACTCAGATTTATGTATTTTCTGACCACAGTCCACGGAACAATTTATTAAAAATTCATCGAGTGTCCGATTTACGAAATTCCAGTGGGGTAATTACAAATGCATCGGTTTTCATCCACTGTACAAATTTCATGGTCCGATTCATCACAAAACTCAGGTTATGACCGAAAGTATAACACCCATTTATTGCTGTCAAAATTCAGCTTAAGTTGCTGTTACAAATTAACACTTTAAAAATAGTAAACGGAGTCCAAAAATTATGATTCTGGTGCCATTAGAACCGTATTTCATAATAACATATTTTAGATTCAAAATATCGGTTTTTCGTTGAATTTATAGCCTGTTTACAGCCTGATGAAGTCGGCTGGAAATCATTACTCAGGTTGCTGTTTTGTAGTTTAAATGTTACTAAACGTATTAACAAGTGTCCGAACAACGGGTTTATCAAAAGTTTGACGATCAAACATCATATATGCATTAACTAACCTTAAACCAACAAGTTTTCATCTTTAAGTATCAATCATAAGTAAACTTTTAATATTTATCTATTTGTTCTTGACGCTTTAGTGATTTTAAACATACTACACCCTTTGATCATAGAAACGAGATGAAACAAAATTAACAAGAGTGTAACAAAGGACTTACTACTAGCTTATAGCTAGGGATGAAATCTTGTGAAGAAGTGATGAGAAAGTGATGGTGAAAAAGACTAGAACAAAGCCCTTCTTGAAGCTCCACAAGTAGTAACCTTCTTGATTCACCTTCTAACTTAAATGGAACTTGTATAAATGGAAGAGATGGATGATGAAGGTGGTGGGATGTGGTTTCGGTTGTGGTGGAGCCGAATGAGAGAGAGAGAGTAGAGTGATGAGGGTTGAGTGTGAATCTTGGTGAAATGACATTGAATCCTTGTGCCATACATATATAGATATCTTCATATATTAGGATGAGATCTACAAGCAAGGTCTATTAAATTATGAAGATATAATCTTGGCAAGATCATGAGATTATGGAGAAAATATATGGTGGGGTCCTTGGGGCTGATTTTCGGTTCTAATGGGGGGGGGGGGGTGGGTGTAACATTTCAAGTAAATGACAACCATAAGTTAGATCTCAAGTATAACTTTCACATATGTTATTTATTTGCTTTTTAGCGGGTGTTAGGGTGTTCGGGGATCACGACTAGCTAGGAAATAAATAAATAATGTGTTTGGCAAAATTTAGTGTCCCGGGTAATGTCCGGTTGTTCAGTCGGATACTGTTTCGTTAAGTTGTTTAATTGTTCCGTAAGGCGTCTTATACATATATTTTTGTAACACAATTAATTTCTAACACATAGGAAAATATTCAGGACCATTTAGTCAAGTTTTCTGCATACTACTAGTATGCTAACACGCACATGTAAGTAACACAGATATCAGAAAGCAGTTAAGTAATTCCACACAGTCGTCAAACACTTTAATTATTAATGGATTGTACGGAATACATGGGATTTTGAGGGTTGTCACATTCTCCCCCTGTTAAGAGAATTTCGTCCCGAAATTTAGCGCGTGGTTACTGAGGAAGCTAGTTAAGTTGCGTTGTTTTCCTGATTTTCCTGGGGTGTCACATCATCCCCCCGTTGATTTGGAATTTCGTCCCGAAATTCTGCAGTAGCTTCAGCCTTAGTAATGGTTGCGTTTTTCTTAAACAGTTGGGGATACTTGAGTTTCATTTGGTCTTCTCGTTCCCAGGTATACTCTGGGCCACGACGAGCATTCCAACGAACTCGGACCAGAGGTATCCTGGTATGCTTGAGGATCTTAACATCTCGATCAGTAATCTCTACAGGTTCCTCGACGAATCGCAGCTGGTCGTCGATAGTGAGTTCCTTCAGAGGAACTATGAGGGTCTCATCTGACAGACACTTCTTCAGATTCGACACATGGAAAACATTGTGAACTCCGCTGAGTTCTTCAGGTAGATTCAACCTGTAGGCGACTTTGCCAATTTTCTCAATGACTTCGAACGGTCCGACATAACGCGGATTGAGTTTGCCTCGTTTGCCAAAGCGGACTACACCTTTCCAAGGTGAGACTTTGAGTAGCACTCGATCCCCAACCTGGAGCTCGAGTGGTTTTCTTCCCTTATCAGCATAGCTTTTCTGACGGTCACGAGCTGCCGCCATTTGCTGTCGTATCTGAGCAATTCTCTCGGTGGTATCTACCACAAGTTCTGGGCCAGTGATTTGACTGTCACCGACTTCTGCCCAACAGAGAGGTGATCGGCATTTACATCCGTACAATGCCTCAAACGGAGTGGCTTGGATGCTGGTGCGGTAGCTGTTGTTATATGAAAACTCCACTAGCGGGAGGTGCTTTTCCCAGCCATTTCCGAAGTCGATTACACATGCCCTAAGCATGTCTTCAAGGGTTTGGATGGTGCGTTCCGATTGCCCATCTGTATGCGGGTGATAAGCGGTGCTCATATCTAGACGTGAGCCAAAGGACTTGTGCATGGCTTGCCACAGTTCAGAAGTAAAACGCGCGTCACGATCAGAAATGATGGAGGTTGGCACTCCGTGCCTTGATACCACTTCCTTTAGGTAAATGTCTGCAAGAGTAGAAAACTTATCCGTTTCTTTGATTGCCAGAAAATGTGCAGACTTGGTCAGTCGATCTACGATCACCCGAATGGTGTCGTTTCCGCGTTGAGATTTAGGCAGGCCGGTAACGAAATCCATGGAAATTTGCCCCCATTTCCATTTAGGGATCTCTGGTTGTTGAAGTAGGCCTGATGGTTTCTGATATTCAATCTTGACTCTCGCACAAGTCAAGCACTTACTGACGTAGGTTGCTATGTGGGCTTTCATGCCAGGCCACCAATACGTAGTCTTGAGGTCGTGGTACATTTTATCCCAACCAGGATGTACCGAATAACGAGACTTATGTGCTTCATCCATTACAAGCTCGCGTAGGTCTCCATACAGTGGAACCCAGATGCGTCTGTTAACATAGTAGGCACCGTCTTCCTTTTGTTCCAGGCGCTGCCTCGATCCTCGTAAGGATTCAGCTCTGATGTTCTCTGCTTTCAATGCTTCAACCTGAGCATCGCGAATCTGAGCAGGAAGACTAGATTGGATGGTAAGCTGTAACGCACGTACACGCTTAGGCATAGTATCCTTTCGACTGAGGGCGTCGGCCACAACATTGGCCTTGTCTGGATGGTACTTGATCGCGCATTCGTAATCATTTAAGAGCTCGACCCATCGGCGTTGTCGCATGTTTAACTCCTTTTGCTTGAAGATATGCTCGAGACTCCTGTGATCGGCGTAAATGGTGCACTTGGTACCGTACAGGTAATGTCTCCATATCTCAAGCGCGAAAACAACTGCTCCCAGTTCCAAGTCGTGCGTAGTGTAGTTCCTTTCGTGAACCTTAAGTTGGCGCGATGCGTAGGCAATGACCTTGTCACGTTGCATCAATACGCAACCCAGTCCTTGTATGGATGCGTCGCAATAAACCATAAAATCATCTGTGCCTTCAGGCAATGAGGGAATAGGCGCGCTACAAAGTCTATCTTCCGAGTGCTGAAATGCATACTCCTGTGCATCACCCCAACGATAGGTGACACCCTTCTGAGTCAGTGAAGTGAGAGGTTGCGCAATCCTTGAGAAATCCTTGATAACCTTCTGTAGTATCCTGCCAAACCCAAGAATTGGCGGATTTCTGTTGGTGTACGAGGTGCAGGCCAGTTCCTGATCGAATCAACCTTGGATGGATCCACATGAATTCCATCCTTGTTTACCACATGGCCTAGAAAGTGGCTTCGCGAAGCCAGATGTCACATTTCGAAAACTTGACATACAACTGCTCTTTTCGAAGAAGTTCCAGCATAAGTCGTAGATGCTGCTCGTGTTCCTCCTGACTCTTAGAATAGATCAGGATATCGTCGATGAACACAATAACGAGCTTATCCAGGTAAGGTATGCATACTCGGTTCATGAGATCCATGAAAACCGCTGGTGCATTCGTCAACCCGAAAGGCATGCCCAGAAACTCGTAATGGCCGTAGCGAGTTCTGAATGCTGTTTTGGAGACGTCTTCCTCTCGGACTCTCAGCTGATGGTATCCCAATCTCAAATCATTCTTGGAGTAATAGCTCGACCCTTGCAACTGGTCGAATAAGTCATCAATGCGCGGGAGAGGATAACGATTCTTTACGGTCACCTTATTGAGTTCACGGTAGTCGATGCACATTCTGAAGGTACCGTCTTTCTTCCTTACGAATAACACTGAAGCTCCCCAGGGTGAAGAGCTAGGATGAATAAAACCTTTTTCCAAAGTTCTTGTAATTGCTTGGACAGTTCTTCCAGTTCGGTTGGGGCTAAGCGATGAGGTGCTTGAGCTATGGGCGCTGCTCCAGGAGCTAGCTCGATTTGGAATTCGACTCGTCGATGAGGCGGAAGACCAGGTAATTCCTCAGGAAATACCTCAGGAAAATCGCGCACTATAGGAATGTCTTAAATTTTCTTCTCTTCCGTTGATGTGTCAGTAACGAGCGCTAGAATGGCAGTGTGGCCCTTATGCAAACACTTCTGGGCCTTTAAGGAAAGAGATAATGCCTACAACAGCACCACTCTTATCGCCCTGAATCACCAGAGGTTCTTCACCAGAACGAGGAATGCAGACGATTTTCTCCTTGCAAACAATCTCCGCTTGATGATGAGATAGCCAATCCATCCCAATAACGACGTTGATACTACCAAGTGTGATAGGGATGAGATCGATAGAGAAAGTCTGACCAGCTAAAACGAGGTTACAACCCTTAACTATGTGTGTAGCCTCGAGACTTTTACCGTTTGCTAGCTCTACCGTGTGTTTGGCGGTCAAAAGTGTTGGGGTGCGCTTAAGCATTTGACTAACTTTTAAGGACACATAACTAGTATCGGCACCCGAATCGAATAAAACAGTAACAAAGAAATCATCTAGAAGAAACTTACCCATCACAACGTTGGGATCGTTCCTTGCGTCAGCCTGACCAATCACGAAGGTGCGACCTTTGCCGTTATTGTTACCCCCGTTTTTGCCTCCATTGTTGTTCTCATTTCCTTGGTTGTTGTTCTGATTCTGATTCAGCTGAGGACAGTGCCTCTTGAAGTGACCCTCAGCACCGCACTGGAAGCATCCCTTATTACCTTGCTGGTGTTGCTGTTGGTTTTGGGGAGTTTGTGGCCGTTGTTGTCGGTTCTGCTTCGCAGGACGTAAGCTTCGGCAATCTTTGGCTTCATGTCCCAACTTGCTACATCTCTGACAACGACCCTTGTTGCACGGCCTGCTGTGGTGCAAACTACATCGATTGCACTTTGGGTGATTTCCCCTGTATCTACCCAGACCTTGATTTCCAAAAGGCTGCTGACTGGGGTTCCTGTGTTCATCTGTCTTTCGCTGCTGGGACTGAGACTGAACTGGAGTAGAACCCTCACCTGAATTTCCATCCCACTTGGGCTTGTTGTTACTGGGATCATCAGTAGTAGTAGCGTTAATACGCTTGGGCAGCTTGCCCTCTTCCACCGCCTGATCGGTGAGCTGGTGTGCCAAACGAATGACTTGCTGGATTGTGGGAAGGTTGGCCGCACTTACAGACCCTTGGATTTCCGGGACTAAGCCTCTGAGGTATAGCTTGATTTGCCTAGATATGGGTTGTGACATGTTAGGACATAAGGCAGCCACGTCGTTGGACCTCTTTGTGTATGCCTCGATCTCTGATCCTTCCATCTTCAAACCATAATACTCTATCTCAAGTTTCAGTATGTCGTCCAGGTGGCAGAACTCTTCCTTAATCCAATCCTTGAAGTCGCTCCAGAGGGTGGCATTCGCGTCTGCCAACCCGAGCATCTGAACCTGTGCGTTCCACCAAGAATACGCTTTCCCTTGCAACACGCCAGTAGCGTACTCCACTCGTTTGTTGGTAGGGCTTTCACTTTCTTCGAATGTAAATTCGATTCTTCGGATCCAGTGTAGAAGGCCGATTGTCCCTTCAGTGCCGTCAAAAGTGGGAGGTTTGCATTCCAGGAACGCCTTGAAGGTGCCCATGCGTGTTTGAAGGTGCATGGGTTGACTCCCTATTTGGGTAGCTAAGGCTTCAGCCATCCGTTCGTTAATCAAGGTCGTCAGCTGACCCTGGGTCATGTCGAGACGTTCACTCATGATCTTCATATAGAAGGAACATACGTAAGAAGGTGTCGCAAGGTGCGTAAGTGTGGGATGACAGAAGAGAGTAAGCACACAAGGTTCAAATAGCAGTTATTACACTAGCTAATGCATACTATGATCAAATGTGCTACTAGCAGGTAGGTAATACAAACATAAACCATATTACCTATAATGTTGAGTCTTGCACGTGGAGCGAAGCGTCGTTGTGGATTGTTGAACACTGTACAGGTTATAGTCTGGTTTTAACAAAAAGTTTTTCCCTTATTAAAACCAAGTTCACTATAACCAATGGCTCTGATACCAATCTGTCACACCCCCAAAATCCACTATGCGGAGTACCACCGCTTGGAGGCGTGACGTGACTAGGATCAAGCCACCAATCATATTGAACAAGCATGTAAGTAGTTTGTAAAATCCAACACAATACAATTGGTGTCTAAACAAAACATAGTTTAAGTTACAAGCGGAAGCATAAAGTTTAAAACCAAATCATAAGTTTAAACGTTTCAAATGTTTAGCATGGTACACAGTTGTCCATGTCCCACGACGACTCTTCTCACTCCGATGCAAGCTCCATAGATACCTAACGACCTGCAAGGCATGTAACAACGAGTCAACAACAAAGTTGAGTGAATTCACAGTTGGTTGTTTAGTTATAGTGTTCGTGAATCATTTGTTCATTTCGTAAACCAAGTATCTTAGTTATCTGTATCGCGGTTTCCCAAACATGTTTGCGATGATTAGTGGCCGGATCGCGGTTTCCAAAACATGTGTGCGATGATTAGTGGCCGTATCGCGGTTTCCCAAACATGTGTGCGAAGATTAGTGGGGGCTTCCCATGTGTCGACTAGTCGTGTTTGTACGTGCCCTTCTTGATCCAAGGACCGTAGCGAGTGTGAGTGTACGTAGGTTTTACGTACGTGCCCTTCAATCCGAGGACGGTGAAAAGTAGTTTAATAGTAATGATAGTACGAGTAGTTATTCAATCCCATTCCCAACCCACCGGGAATCCCATGCCTTAGGAGTGTGAACTCACCTCGGTTGCTCGGTTTGACTCTCAAAAGTAGCTAACAGTCAAGGTCGGTCAATCACGTCCTAGTACGATTACCACTTAGTTTATTAGTGACTTCAAATAGAACACAAAGTTCCTACACGTATCTATCACATAACATGCATCACTTTAACGGTTTATGCCCATATATACTTCCCATCCATTCCCCACTCAAAATCAAACATACGATAATGCACATAACATATATAACATGTTAGATCATTCACAGATAGCATACTCGACATTTAGACACTCGAGTCACAACTTATGTCTTTTTAGCATTTATATTCAAAACCGGCTGTTTTCAGACATTTTAATAAAATAGTTAAATTATTCCAAAAATTCCCAAATTTTTACAGGACGTCTTAAACGTTCCGTATTTTATTGTGTAAAAATATCGGGGTCCGGTTCATTACCAATATTTTATAAAAATTCATATTCCGGACTGAACTCAGATTTATGTATTTTCTGACCACAGTCCACGGAACAATTTATTAAAAATTCATCGAGTGTCCGATTTACGAAATTCCAGTGGGGTAATTACAAATGCATCGGTTGTCATCTACTGTACAAATTTCATGGTCCGATTCATCACAAAACTCAGGTTATGACCGAAAGTATAACACCCATTTATTGCTGTCAAAATTCAGCTTAAGTTGCTGTTACAAATTAACACTTTAAAAATAGTAAACGAAGTCCGAAAATTATGATTCCGGTGCCATTAGAATCGTATTTCATAATAACATATTTTAGATTCAAAATATCAGTTTTTCGTTGAATTTATAGCCTGTTTACAGCCTGATGAAGTCGGCTGGAAATCATTACTCAGCTTGCTGTTTTGTGGTTTAAATGTTACTAAACGTATTAACAAGTGTCCGAACAACGGGTTTATCAAAAGTTTGACGATCAAACATCATATATGCATTAACTAACCTTAAACCAACAAGTTTTCATCTTTAAGTATCAATCATAAGTAAACTTTTAATATTTATCTATTTGTTCTTGACACTTTAGTGATTTTAAACATACTACACCCTTTGATCATAGAAACGAGATGAAACAAAATTAACAAGAGTGTAACAAAGGACTTACTACTAGCTTATAGCTAGGGATGAAATCTTGTGAAGAAGTGATGAGAAAGTGATGGTGAAAAAGACTAGAACAAAGCCCTTCTTGAAGCTCCACAAGTAGTAACCTTCTTGATTCACCTTCTAACTTAAATGGAACTTGTATAAATGGAAGAGATGGATGATGAAGGTGGTGGGATGTGGTTTCGGTTGTGGTGGAGCCGAATGAGAGAGAGAGTAGAGTGATGAGGGTTGAGTGTGAATCTTGGTGAAATGACATTGAATCCTTGTGCCATACATATATAGATATCTTCATATATTAGGATGAGATCTACAAGCAAGGTCTATTAAATTATGAAGATATAATCTTGGCAAGATCATGAGATTATGGAGAAAATATATGGTGGGGTCCTTGGGGCTGATTTTCGGTTCTAATGGGGGGGGGGGGGGTTGGGTGTAACATTTCAAGTAAATGACAACCATAAGTTAGATCTCAAGTATAACTTTCACATATGTTATTTATTTGCTTTTTAGCGGGTGTTAGGGTGTTCGGGGATCACGACTAGCCAGGAAATAAATAAATAATGTGTTTGGCAAAATTTAGTGTCCCGGGTAATGTCCGGTTGTTCAGTCGGATACTGTTTCGTTAAGTTGTTTAATTGTTTCGTAAGGCGTCTTATACATATATTTTTGTAACACAATTAATTTATAACACATAGGAAAATATTCAGGACCATTTAGTCAAGTTTTCTGCATACTACTAGTATGCTAACACGCACATGTAAGTAACACAGATATCAGAAAGCAGTTAAGTAATTCCACACAGTCGTCAAACACTTTAATTATTAATGGATTGTACGGAATACATGGGATTTTGAGGGTTGTCACATTCTCCCCCTGTTAAGAGAATTTCGTCCCGAAATTTAGCGCGTGGTTACTGAGGAA
This sequence comes from Helianthus tuberosus, assembly GCA_030545235.1. Taxonomy (NCBI): domain Eukaryota; kingdom Viridiplantae; phylum Streptophyta; class Magnoliopsida; order Asterales; family Asteraceae; genus Helianthus; species Helianthus tuberosus. The sequence goes on from CM060407.1 coordinate 1,537,150, forward strand.
GCTAGTTAAGTTGCGTTGTTTTCCTGGGGTGTCACAGACTAAATTTGTCATTTTATCAAACTTTAAAGGTACCAAAGTCAAGGGGCTAAAATTGCAATATCGTTAAAGTACAGGGGTAGGAAGGCAAAGCCGGTGGAAAATCGCAAAGTTTGAAAGATAAGGTTGTGGTTTTGGAAATTCAAAGTAGAAGGTTTGGTGACCAAATTTGATATTTTATAAAACTTTAAAGGTATCAAAGTCAAGGGTTTAAAATTGCAATATCGTTAAAATACAAGGGCAGGAAGGCAAAGCCTGTGGAAACCCACTGACTTTGTCCTTTAAGATGTATAACAATATGTACCATGTCCTGGGGATGTGTGAATACTTAGAATTGGTACCGATTTGATTTATTACTAGTATTAAGCCCATGCATTGCATCGGTTGTTAAAAAACTGTGTCAAGTAGTACCAATGCTATACCACTGTCAGCGACCACCAACACCGGAAAAGCTCGTAAAAGCAAATTAAATAAAAACGAAAAAATAACGCCGAGCGAAAAGCAGACGTAAAATTTTTGAATCATGAACGCTCGTTGCAGAGAAATTAAACCGAAACATAAAACATAGAAAAAAAACTAAGTCAATCCAGGAGCCGCGCGTTGGTCGAACTTGTTAAACGGAAAAAAATAGATGTGATGCGACGGGCCAGTCAAACAGGAAAAAATATACGAAAAAAATGTTGAACCCCACACGCACGTTGCGCTGCATTAACTCACAAAATTTAGAACGAAACGAAAAACTTGGGAAAGATAATAAGTATAGTGGACTAAAATTGAAAATAAAAAAGAGTTGAGATTAAATTGAAAAAGATGAAAAACCTTAGGTTAAAAGTAAAAAAACAAAGAGTTTAAATTGCAAAATTAAAGTTATTTATTAATCTTAGATAAAAATAAGGATAAAAATAAATGATATCTATGTATTAGTTATTAATATTAATATTAAAAGAAATTTATTAAATAATTATAAATAAAATTTGTGAGGTTGAATGAGAGAATAACATGTAACATTAGATAGTCACTTTTTATGATGTTACGGTAAGTTAGTTGCATCTAAACAGGCAACAGTAACCGGATAAAAGTAGATCCAATAAAATAGAAAGGAAATCTACTTTTTAATATAATAATATTAACGATAAAAAGAGGATGAAAAACACAGTAATAAACTATTAACTTTATTTGTGGTTCAAACACGTATACACCTAACATAATGTATGAGAGAAGATCACATGATTAATACATGTGATCTTTTTATAATGGGTAGTTTTGTGCTTTTGTTTGAAATCTGGGGACAACTCTAGATGTATCTTTTTATAATGGATTTTAGTATCATAGAAGTGACCCAAATTATAATATTTTAATCAACTTCATTAACTCAATTCAACTTAAACCACATAAAAAAGTAAGGATCAAAATAGGCCACGTCTTTCACACCAACTCCCTCCAAGTGTCTTTTTATCGTCTTTGTTTTTTTCTAATGATTTGTTAGCTTACAAGATTTACAAGTAGTAAAAGTTTTAAGAGTAATTTCATATATTCTTTAAAACTTTTATATCTAATAAAAAGTTATAATATCAAATATATATTATTATTAAATGTGTGACGTGTATACTCTTTTCATAAAACTTGCAATAGGATATATAAGAGTTAAAATCTAAATTATAATAAAAGACTACAACTAATGCCACGTGTCATTTTCTCCTTAATCTTAATTTTTTTAATTATGCTTTATTATTTGTCATTAATAATTCTTATCTTTATTCAAATAAATAATTTCATCTATATCTCCTATTTATCCCTACTTAATTTTTCTAATTTCAAAATAAATATTATAATATATTAATATCATATATTATATTATATAATATACACGTTACATACTATATAGTAACAATCCCGGTTTACTTTATTTTAACTAAAATAATAATTATTTACATAAATTGATTTGATAACAAAAATCAATGTTTATTTTTTTCTAAATGAATTAGTGAATTTCTACAAATTACTAAACACTTGGAAATAAATATGACAACATTTTAATATCTATACTACACTATGCTATACCATACCATATCATAGTTTAGTTTACATTATTTTAATTATAATAAATTGCCAAAATCGTATCTGAGGTTTGGGAGTGTTTGTCATTTTCATTCAAAAAAACTTTTTTGTACCATATAGTCCTTCACTTTTGTGATTTTTTTGCCATTTTCATCCAAACGTCTGATTTTTTTTGTCAAAATCGTTCTTGAGATTTGGGATTTTTTGCCATTGATAACAAAAATCAATGTTTATTTTTTTTTCAAAATTAATTTAGTGAATTTTCCCTCTATAATTTCACAAAAAAACTTTTGTGAGTTGAAACTACTATTTAATTTTGTTTAAGTTATAATAGCAATGTGTACAACTAACTAATGCACAATTCATTTTTCTTTTTGGTTTATTGGTCCATCGAACCATTAGTTCATATATTCCTGTTTTTACCAATTTTTGGTTTGTAACTAAGAGGTGTAATTCAACATTTTACACTTTTCTGATCTATACCTTTTTGTCTTTTTTAATTTTGTCACAATTTTTTTTATCCAATACTTTTTCATTTTCAACTTTGTTCACTTTTCATCTTTTACAAATTCGTCGTTTTACTTTTGGGTCTAAATTTTACAGGTTACACCCCCAACGCGCATGCGTGGTACAAAGTTTTTACGTTATTTTGTTTTGCAGTTTAACGGCTATATCGCAATGCACGGGGTGCTATGTCAACTTAGTTTTTCTTTTCTATGTTTTATGTTTCAGTTTAATTTTTGCAAGTTAATACGTTGGAACACGCGTGTATGGTTCAACGTTTTTACGTCTACTATTTGTTCAGTTTAACAATCCCGCCGCAAAGCGCGGGTAGTAAATACTAGTTGGACTAATAAAGAGAATGGTATAGTTATTATGGTGAAGTTACTTTTTATCAGTGTGTTTTTCCTATAAAGTGTAGAAAGTGTTTTGAATCATTTGATGAATATTTTTAATGGTTGAGATCATCTTGGTGGCATTTAATAATATTTGTATTTTTTTTTAACAACATCTCAGTCAGGGCTATACATGACCAAAGCTCGATCGAAGTGGGATTCGAACCTGAGCACTCTTGGGCAGAAACCCACAAGGTGGTAAACCTTCCCACCTCCATTGCAACCACTGGGCTACAACATATTTGTATTAAGGATGCTATTTTTTATAGTAAGATTTGATATAACACAATGCAAAGAAACCAGAAACTAATAAAACACAATTTCATGAAACGATTAATGTTTTTTATGTTTCTAACTTCGGATGAAGGATCAAATGAATGTGAGATGGAGGATACTATTAATTGGGTGTTCGTAAATGAATTAATAATAATAATGGGTTTAAGAAATAAGAGTTTCCTTAAAATGACAATTAATTATTCAGAATTATCTCTCTCATTAATAATTTGCTTAGTTAATTACAACTAGAATTACGACCCGTCGTAATGCGGCGGGGATTCTTTAGTTATAACTAAGTCAGTTTAGGACACGCACGTTATGTTGAACCTGTCAAACGGGAAAAAAATAGACGATGTAAAAACGTTCACCCACACACGCACGTTACGTTGTGTTAACTCGCAAAATTTAGAACGAAACGTGAAAACGCTAAACCAAAGACGCACGTTGCGATGTGTTAAGTCACAAAATTTAGAACGAAGCATAAAGAGAAAAATTTGCGGAAAATGAAAACTACAAAGGACCAAAGTTGAAAGTAAAAAAAGTTGTGAGGATAGATTGCAAAAGATAAAAAGTTTGTGTTAAAAGTAAAAAAAAAACAAATAGTTTTAGGTTAAAAGTAATTTATGAAATATTTTTGGGTGAAAAGTAAAAAAAAATCAATTCTTTTTTTGAAAAACCCACAAAGCCAAGGTTACAACAACCATATGCATAACCATTTATTCTTTGAAAAACCATCAAAGCCAAGATTACAACACATAAGTAAAAAAAAATCAAAGTGGTTAAATCCTAAAAGATAGAAACTTTTGAATTAGAAGTAAAAAATCAAATTAATCAAATGGGTTAAATTACCAAAGATTAAAACTTTAAACTTAAATTGTCAAAGATTAAAACTTTAGGGTTAAAAAGAAAAGAAAGATAAAAAATTTTAAACTTAAATTGTCTAAGATTAAAATTTTAGGGTAAATTGTCAAAGATTAAAACTTTAGGGTTAAAAAGGAAACAAAAATTAGAAGTTTAAACTTAAATTGTGTAACATTAAAACCTTGGGGTTAAAAAGGAAAAAATCCATTTTTTTTTAAAAAACTCCCAAAACTAAAGGTACAATCTTTTATGCACATATAACTTGCTTATTTATAGGTTATAATTATACCATTTTATTATAATGCTATGTGTAAATTTTGTGTAACATATTATCTAAACAATCTTTTTCTTTTAAAAATATTTTTCTTTTGTGTAACTTAGAAGAATTAAAAATAAATATAATAAAATTCTTACGTAACAAGTGTGTAAGATCATCTTAAAAAACAACAGTGTTGGTCATTTGTAGAGAAACCTAAACTTGTCCATTTTTATAAGGATGATAACAAAACACGAAAATTGATATATAAATATAATCACATTTTAAATTGCCTGGTATAACTCATCTAAAAAAAAATAACACGTCGATTGACATGTTTAGCATGTTTAAGAAGTAGGTTGTTTTTTGGTTATAAAACAACTATAAGAGTCGATCATTAACATATGTAAAATTAAAGTAAATCGTTTAAAAAACAAGTAATTTATAGGTATAACACCATATATGGGAGGATCAACGTAAAACACCATGTATTTTGAAAACCCGTACAACAAAAGTAATCATTCATTTTTTCAGTATTATAATTTTATGAAAATATAAGAAAATGATTGTAATGTAATCTTTATGTCACTCACGAAATTCAAAAAACACATGAACGGATTTTGTTTATATATATAACCTATGGCTGTGTAAATCATAGGTTATATTACCTGCACATAATAGGTAAACGGTGCATCCAGATTTAGAAACGAGCCACATCAAGCGAGCTCCGAGCCGCGAGCTTTTTACACAACCTAGTGTAACGGTGCATCCAGATTTAGAAACGGTGGTCATGCTCTTGTGTTTTGTTGTCGTCAGAATTTTAGGTTTCGTCATACGCTTTTACCACACCCATGGGAAACATGACAACTCATGATAGCTTCTCACACAATCACGCTTAATTATGAGGATTTAAACACTTTTTAGAGTATATGTGTGACTATGAGAGTAATGTCCAGGTTGATTAGTTTCAAGAGCAGGAAGACGACGATATAAAAGAGGTTCAGGAAGGATCTGTAGATAACCGTATAAGCAGCGAAAATCCTCCTAATAGTCAAGAACAGGGCGTCCAAAGCAAGATCGAGGAAAATGGTGTAACAGATTCAGAGAGGAAGAAAGAAATTGACAAGGAAACTACATAAACAACAATAGTGGGGGAGACCTTGAAGTTAAAGGTTAGTAATTTTTATAATCAGTTAAGAAAGATAGTAGAGGAAAAAAGGGCGACGAATATGCAAAAATGAATTTTATTTCAATAAATATTAGGGGGGGGGGGGGGGGAGGAGAAGGCTGGATGGGTTAGGAAATTAATTAGGGAACACAAGGTGAATTGCTTATTCATACAAGAAACACAGGTCATGGGGATAACAGAGGATTTAGGCAGAAAAATTTGGTCAAATACAGAAATGGAAATCGAAACAGTAGATGCTCAGGGGAGATCAGGGGGATTATTGACAGTTTGGGACCCTCAGGTATTTAGGAGGGTGGAATCATTAAAATTTGAGTATTTTGTAGTTATCTCGGGTTTTATAGAAGGGATGGAGGAAGGAGTAAACTTAGTTAATGTATATGCACCAAATGATATGATGAAGAAAAGGAATGTTTGGACGGACCTGCTCAGAATCAGAAATCATGGTGAAGGATTATGGATAATGGCCGAGGACTATAATGAGGTCAGAATAGAAGAGGATAGAATGCACTCGAAGTTTGATGCAAATAGTGCAACGGTTTTTAATAGCTTCATTGCATAAGCAGGGTTATTGGAATATCAAATGATGGGATCTAGATTTACCTTCATGATCGAAAGTGGATCAAGCATGAGTAAAATTGATCGGGTTTTAGTATGTGATGCCTTTATGAATAAATGGCCTTTTGCAAAGCTGGAGGCACTACCTAGAGGTTTTTCGGACCATAATCCTCTATTATTAACTTGTGTAACAAAGGATTATGGGCCGGCCCCATTTAGGTTATATAATTCCTGGTTGTCGAAAGAGGGGATAGATGATGTAGTTCTTGGTACCATAAAAGCACAAGTAAACGGTGAAGATTGGATAAAGAATATGGGGGCGGTAATAAAAAATGTAAAAATAAAGATCAAAGAGTGGAGAAAGATGGAAAAGAAAAAGGAAGAAAAGGAAATCACGGAAGCAAAGAGGATGATAGAAAAAATAGAACAAATGGCTGAACAAAGAAAATTAAAAGAAGATGAGAAGGAGGTAAGAATGAAAGGGAGACTTACTATTCGGAGATATGAAAGACAAAAGCTAGCAGATATAAAGCAGATGGCAAAACTCAAATGGGCAAAACTGGGGGATGAAAACTCGGGGTTCTTCCATAAGATTGTGAATTGCCGAAAAGCAAGAAATCGGATAAACAAAATCTCAATAGATGGAAATGTGATTAGCGAGCCAAAAGAGGTGAAGATTGGTATTATGAAGGTATTCAGGAAAATGTACGAAGAACCAATGAAGAAAAGACTGGAGATGGATAGGAGGGGATTTAGCAAATTAACAAACGACCAAGCAAAACAATTGGTGAGGAATTTCACGAGTAAAGAAGTAAAAGAAGCAATATGGGCATGCGGTGAGGAAAAGGCTCCGGGACCGGACGGAATGACTTTTAAATTCTTGAAGAAATATTGGGAGCACATCGAACCATTGGTAATGAAGATGATGAAACAGTTTCACGATAGGCCGTGCATCCCGGTGGGATGTAATGCTTCATTCATTGCTTTAATCCCAAAGGTACGTGATCCAACAGTAATAAATCATTTTAGACCCATTTCGCTCATTGGCATAATTTATAAAATTATTGCCAAAGTTCTGACTCAAAGAATAACGCCAGTAATACCGAGTCTGGTGAGTATCACCCAAACTGGGTTTATAGAGGGTATATCTATTTTGGAGGGACCACTAATTGTGAATGAAATTATATCATGGGCAAAGGAAATAAAAAAAAATCTTCATATTGAAAATTGACTTTGAAAAGGCATATGACTCGATAAATTGGAGGTTTTTGTTAGCAAATTTAAAAGAGATGAACTTTCCACTATTGTGGAGAAAATGGGTTGGGGCGAGTCTAAAATCAAGCAGGGCATCGGTATTGGTGAATGGCTCACCGACGAAGGAATTTGGTATGTCTGGTGGGTTAAGACAGGGGGATCCGTTATCACCTTTTTTGTTTATTTTAGCAATGGAAGCTTTAGACGTTATAATAAAAAAGGCGAATGAGGAAGGGTTGTTTAAGGGAGTAAGTTTACCAGGGGGGGGGGCTATGATTTCACATTTGTGCTATGCGGATGACGCAATTTTTATAGGAGAATGGTTGGAAGAAAACATTAAGAACTTGAATAGAATTCTTAGATGTTTTTATATTTGCTCGGGGTTAAAAATAAACTTAGGAAAATGTAATCTATTTAGGGTAGGGGTAAAAGAAGTAGAGGTTGAAGATATGGCAAAAAGTTTAAATTGTAAAGCAGGAAAAATGCCATTTATTTTTTTGGGAATACCGATTGGGGCGAATATGAAAAGAATCAAAAACTGGAAATCAATTGGTGATAAGTTTAACTCCAAACTATCATCATGGAAGGCGAGGTGTCTATCAATGGCCGGAAGGATTTTGTTGGCAAAAGCGGTACTAGGTGCACTTCCAAACTTTTTCTTCTCAATTTTTATAGCACCAAAAAAAGTGACAAAAGAGTTAGAAGCGATTAGAAGAGACTTTGTATGGGGAAAAAAGAATGGTAAAAGTAAAATGAGACGGGTGGCGTGGGATAAAATTGTTAAGGCAAAAGGGTATGGCGGGGTAGGGATTGGGGACATAAGAAGTGCAAATCTAGCTCTATTAGCAAAATGGTGGTGGAAGTATAAGGAAAATCCTCAAGCATTATGGGTGAGAGTTAATAAAAGTATTCACTATAATAGACACTCGACATCAATAATCCTTACGAAAAACAAATTAAGTGGCATGTGGAAAGACATCAGCGGCATAGAGAAGGAATTCAGGACAATGAACTGTCTTTGAACAAGAACTTGGTAGCAAAAGTTGGAAATGGGTGTAAAACTAAATTCTGGAAAGACATTTGGGAGGGGATTCAACACTAAAGAATCGATACCCGGCTATTTATAAATCGGCAAGGAATAAAAACATTAAGATAAGCGAATGTGTAAGAAGCACAGGGGAAACCAGTACTTGGGATTGGGCTTGGTTGTGAGCGGCAAGAAGTGAACAAGAACAATATATGGAACTACTAAAAGTTTTGAAGGAAATCAGGTTAAGTGAATGTGAAGATAGCTGGAGATGGAAAACAAAGCCAAACGAAGATCTGTCTGTGGCTATGGTTCGAAACGAGATTACAAAGGCGAGTTTAACAGAAAATGACACGGCGTGGGAATTTTGGAATAGATGGGTACCACCAAAAGTGAACTTATTCGTGTGGAGAGCAACAAATAAACAGATCCCGGCAAAAGTGGAACTTAAACAGAGAGTGAAGGGGTAAGGTCCCAAAAACCTCGCTTCGAGTACTTGGGACCATACCATAACCTCATCTCCTAAATCATCCTTAAGGCCTTGCGTGGCAGCGCACTGGTTTCACAAAAGGAAATCAAGAAGAATGGTAAATAAACACCTACGCGCCAAAAGGAAATCAATAAAATCCTTGCGCCTCTCTCCACAATCAGGGAAGAAAATCCCAATTAATACCCCCGCTTAAATAATACACCAAACTTGGATATTATTTACTCCACTGATACCACACGGTAAGGAGTCACACCGGATTATGGCAGTAATCTTCTAGAAGACTCAATCATGCACCACCAGGCGGTTATAACCGTCCGGACACGTGTCATCATCTCAGGTCTCCCTGAAATCACGATGATGGCATGAAATTGAAGAGAAACCTCCACTTACCCACTGTCCACGTGGAAATTCCCCAGCCGTTGATCTAAATAGCGATCCGTGTGCTCTCACATCGGATTAAGAAGATTAACGGAGGAGGAAGTAACCGCTTACGGAGTTAGAACATTCCATCAACATTTCAATAACAGGTTTTCCCGCCCAAACTCCCGGATATAAATATGAGAGTAATTCAGGTATGAACTTCAAGTCACACTCACTTCACTTACTCAATTTCTTCTTAAAAAACACATACTTATTCTCACGCCGGATTCGGGTCACGAAGAGAACCTCCCTTCTCCTCGTGACGAGGCTAACGGTGTTCTGTTTTGTAGTATTCACTGGAGAAGAAGACCCAGCATTCCCGAATCGAACGAGAAGGAACCAACCATTTTATGCAGAACCTAAACCCCTGGATTATATGATCCCGGTCATTTATCCAGTGTTTCTTCAGAGAGGGATAATGATCGAAGATCTAATATGCTCAAAATGCGGCAAAGAAGATGAAACCACGGACCATCTGTTGCTGAATTGTTTGATGGCAAGGGCTACATGTTGGAACATTATGATTTGGTTAAAACTACCGATTTGCGAGGATGCTACGTCATGCGAAGGAATGTTACAAAAAATACAAGGATACAACTGGTCAAAAGAATGGATGAAATTGATCATGGCAATCGTGATGACAACATTATGGCAAATATGGAAGTCGAGGAATGATTGGGTTTTTAACGGACATAAAGGGTCGATAAGAAAAACGGTCGATGAAGTAAAAGAAATGTCGTTTATGTGGATCAAAAAAGGTCGAAGATAAAAAATCTGGTTTGGGAAAGGTGGAAGGATTTTACCATAAGAGATGTAATCAAGTAATGTTGTAACTTATCTTTTATTTTACCTGTACTGTCTTTTTCTTTTCTGTAATTGTACTTTTGGGTTTTACAGCTTGCTGGCCCGTGTTCTATAATCATAGAATTTTCGTCGTTCAAAAAAAATGTATCATCTGAATAACTTGTATGAGGTTAAATGATTATTACATCTTTAAAATTAATAATTGGTGTTCACTGTTTAAGATTGAACGTTTCAACTTAACAAAAATTGTTGGAAAAGAAAATTCTTGGTGAGAAAAAAAAACTAGTTTCGCTCCCTTAATCGAACATGCTTGGAAAAGTATCAAGCACTGGTCAACCACATAGACTTTATATGATTTTGTCAAAAGTATTCTAATGTTCGGTCATTCTAAATGATAGATTTCTACTTTGAAAAATATTTTAATGTTGTCATCTAGAAATCTCTAATGGAAAAACCTAGATGTTTGAATTAAAATAAGAAGTATAAATTAAACTTTTGATTTATTTAAATATAAAATCGAATTGTATGAAAAATAGGTATAAAAATTCCGGGTCATATTTAGAAAATAAGGTCTTTAGTTTTTAGAATTCTCTACTTAAAAAAGTTTTCAGATTTTGTTACAACATGATGTACGCACTGCATGAAAAAATCAAATAAGAAACGTGATGTACACGTGCATCATTCTATACAACATGATTTTAGAGGATGAATGTCGTGCAATCGTTGAATACTATGGTGAGGAGCCCGAATCAAATAACGAAGACATTAGTGATGAAGAGATAACGCAAAACCAATATCTAATTGAGTCAAAACAAATAAATTCAAACCTTCGAGCTGATTTGGTAGAACATGTTTCAACACTTCTTAGATTCGACTACAATAAGAATAAAGATGAACATGAACATGAAAATGATTGATTTTTTTTTGTTATATAATGTATTTTTTTATTTTAGTTATTTAATATAAATAAAATGTGTTTTTCAAATTATTTTACTAAATTCTATGATAAATATAAAAAACAAAAAAAAATTAGGTGCACATGGTACCCCAACGCCAGCCTGATTACACCCATTTCATACCCCACTTTTTTTGGGTGTGGACTGATGAAGCCCCCACCTGTCACATGTCAAACAATGCCCTCAACTCAAGACCTCCACACCCGATAGTCTAAAGGATTGAAAGTGACAGAAGTCATATTCGACAGCTTTAGGAAAATTTTGATTTTACGTTTGACAGGTGGTAGAGAGAGGGAGAACGCCACGTGTGAGAGAGAGAAGGAAATTGATTAGTTGATGGGCGACGTGGGAGGGAGAAACTAGACAATGGTCAAGGGGTGTGGTTCGTTTCATTGTTTCTATTTCTCATTTTGATTTTGAAGTGAAACGCCGGCATTACCTGTATATGGTTTTCCTTCATGCTTCAATTATGTATTAATTTAGACTAGTTCGCTACCCGCGCGAAGCGCGATGCGGCGACGGTGGCGATTTACAATAGTATACTCGTTTAAAACCGCACATTGCGGCGAAGTCAACAATGCAATGGGGAAATTTGACTACGGTGTTCCCTTATTCTTTATCGCAATGGGAAAATTCGACTACTATGCAGGGTTAACATACAACGAATTGATACATTTGTACACATTCTAATTGGATCCAAGTATGGACACGTTTTCTATCTTAGGATAGTAGTCTACTAATCAAGTATTAACAAACAACTAAATCAGTATTAACTATTAACTCATGTAATGTTCTTCAAGTGCCTGGTTTTAAAATATATGGCCAGTTTTGTATAGTTTAAAGTTTATAGGATTTGGTTCATAGTTTACGATAAAGAAACTTCGTTTAAAAACTCGTTCAAATTTGTAACTTGGACATGACTGTGTAAGCGGAATTGGTCGCTAGTGCGTACAATCTTTTGAACTACTTGTCTGATGATGTCCAACTATGAAGTGTCCGGTTTGAGGCCTTACATTTCATGACCACGTGTGTTAAAAATATATTACATTACCATTTGTTTCAATTTCATTTTATATATCGTTATGTTACTTATATTGTGTTTTTATGTTTTCATATAATGACGTTGGAACTATGGGCTGTTTATAAGCTGCTGGTGATGGGCCTGCATTAAAGACTTGGGCTTAGCAGGAGATGGGCTTGGAGCGTGTGGTTATAACAACATTCCTATCAAGTCGGGTCAAGTGGTTATCCGGATCTATATAAGTGTAATCAAAGTCTTTTTGTAGATTAGATCAGATATTTTTCAGCTCGTTTGTTTATCTCTCTTGTAAAGCGATTAGGGTTTGTAAACTGAGAATCATTCGGATTCTCAGTTCTTGTGTTTCCTGTAGTCGTTTTTTGGTTTAAGATCATTGTATTGATGATCTTCTGAGAGTGAGGAGTTCTTGTATATGGTTCAGTTGAGTGTATTGATCAGTTTATACTTTTAGAGTTAAATAACATTCTGTTTGGGTATATTCTGGGTTCTTGCACTTTGATACCATAAATTTGACATGGTATCAGAGCATTAATAGCTCTTGGGGTATTTGTATTTGCTTCCGCTGTTCATCGGTCTGTTTGGTCATCATCTGAAACTAGGGTTTCGCGGTTTTGGGGGTTTTTTCATCTATCGTGTTCTTGATTGATTTCTGGGTAGTGATATTACGGTTGTTCTCAGTTCTTGAAGATTTGTGAAGATCCCTTCTCTTAGGGTTTGTTCCTGTACCAAATCTTGTCCGATCGTTCTTGTTGTGAAGTCGTGGTGGACCTCAGGTTTGCCGATTTCATATCTGCTGTCTTCATAAAGAGAGGTTAAAGGAAGCTGCTGTTTCGATAAGGGTTCAGCCCTTGAAGGTTGTAAAATCCTTGTCGGAACTGGAGAAATCCTTGCTGGGGTTTGCTATCTTGGTGAGATTGTTTCTTGTTATTGCTTTCTTTAATTTTTTTTGTCTTGCATCTAGGCATCTTGTTACCAGACTAGTTGGGCCGGCTTGATTGTTTGGGACACAGGATGGGCCATCTCCTGTTGCATTTCCTCTGTGTTTTGTTTTCTTTGTTTCTGTTAGCTGTTTTAGCTTGACTGATTTTTTGTGCTTGCTGGCTGTTATTGTGTTTTGTTTGATTGATATTGTTCTTGTTGTTTTAGTGGATTAGTGTCAGTTTTTTGTTTGATTGTAGTTGAAATAGGGTTCTGCATCTGTGCAAAGACTTGGGTAGGCATCTTTCGAGTGACGATCCTACCATCTGGACACTTGCACAGTTTCGCTGGGTTTGATTTTGTTTTCTATCTGGTTCTTGTTTTTGATTGGTTGTTCTGTGTGTAATACTTGGTGTTTGACTTGTACAAATTTCTTTGTGTGTCATGGCTGAGATTGAGGGTAATCCATTTGCCACATTGATTAGCAAACTTGAACCTAGTAATCCATTGTACTTACATCCTAGTGATACTACAAATTTAACTATAACAAGTATAAAGTTAAAGGGTACAGAAAACTATACTGTTTGGACTAATTCCTTAACATTGGCTTTGAAAGTTAAAAATAAGTATGGATTTATTGATGGTACCTGTGAGAAATCTTTAATAGATGAGGTTTTGACTAATCAATGGGAAAGATGCAACTCTGTTGTGTTAACATGGATACTTAATTCTGTTTCAGAAGAGCTTTTCTTAGGTTAAGTCTATTCCAAACTTGCTTCTGAAATTTGGAAGGACTTGAAAGAAACGTATAATAAGATAGATGGGTCTGTAGTGTTTGATTTATATCAAAAAATCAATTCGTTTTGTCAAAATGGTCAATCTGTGTCTTTGTATTATAACAAACTGAATATTATGTGGAAACAACTGGATCAAATCTTACAACTTCCTTCATGTACGTGTCAAGCTGCAAATGAGAGCTTGAAATTTGTGGAAAAACCTTTGTCAATTGAAGATCGACAGGTTAAGAAGCTTCGAAGGAAGCATGTGCCGATTGTAAAGGTCAAATGGGATGCCCGCAGAGGTCCCGAGTACACGTGGGAGGTAGAGTCCACAATGAAAGAAAATTACCCTCATTTATTTCAGTAAATCTCGAGGTCGAGATTTCTTTTAAGGGGGTGAGGATGTAACACCTCGTAAAATCATACCCAATAAAATAAAGACACGTGTCATTGTAAGACGTGTTATAACCCGGATCAAGTTAAAGATGTATGGTAGGATTTAAAAGTGTCGACATGTTAATTAATACCTCTAAGCGACTAGTTATGAATCCCAAGACCCTAATCCATTTTATAAAACATCTGATATACTCAAATCTGGTTATTTCCTACAATGCATAATTCAAATTTGCACAAGAATTGGATCCTGTGAGTGGTTACGACAAACCTTGCATTCAAAACTCTTTCAAAAGAATCCAAGACAACATAAGTGCATGGCAAGGCTTTCATGGCTTTTCAGAACTGATCATGTGGCCCCATTCTGATGATAAAGACCTTGGATTCGTAATATCAAAGTTGCATGGCCAAGTACTAGAGATTCTAAAATTTCTTGTCTTCTGATGAGGGCTTACGGACCGCAAAGAGACCACCTTACGGTCCGTAAGGTGGCGGAGCTGAACAAAGATAATTTTAGAAAGTGGATACGGACCGCAAGGACTAGGGCTTACGGTCCGCAAGGTTCGTAACTGGGAATCTCATATCAGGGTCGGTTACGGACCGCATGATCATGAGTTTACGGTCCGTAAGATGTAAATACGGACCGCAAGGAGTTATGTTTACGGTCCGTAAGCGCTGTAACTGGGCAGATTTTGGACAGATGCCTGTTAGAACAAGTTACACCGCCTTTGGAAGGTAGTTTTCGAATTCAGGGGCTTTGCAACTGGTTTTTGGCAGTATAGGGACACATGGGAACATCTCACAACACTTATAGACTATGTTGGCATGATCTTGTGCAATGAGGTTCAATATATAAAGAGGTGGAGTTGCAACCATTTTGTTTGCTCATTTCAAACTCACCTCAAGACTTTCTCTGGAGTTCCTGGAGCTCAAGCTACTTCTATTAAGTTGCATAATCGTGCTTAGGACCTTTTTAAGTGTCCTTAACCCCTAATTTCAGTTTTATTTGGTTTAATGACCCAAAAGTCAAACCTATCGTAATTAAGGTTTGACTTAGTGATTAATCACTAATGGTCCAGTCATTAGTCTAATTAGGAGTAGTTATAAGTTGGTAATTATGTAGGCAATAAACTCCTAAGAGGGCACCTACTGATTATCACCCTAACTTAGTCAAATGTCGGGTCAAACCTAAACTTAAAAAGTCAACAGAAAGCTTATTTTCAAATTAATGCATAATTAGCAATGTAGAACCTATGCAACCTGTTTTATAATTAATATAACTTGGTAATTAATTTAAGAACATGTCTAAACATGTTCAACCCGATAATTTTCAGTTTAGGCTTGGTTCGGAACCGAAAGTCGCATAATTTGACTTTTGCTTTGACTTTCAGTTCTGACCCAATGTAGCATGTTTTAGGAATGTCTTAGAGCCTTATTTGGACCAGGTTTCATGTTAGTATAACCCTCTGTGATTATACAACTTGGTTCAATAGTTATCCAATTCATATGCAAGTTTCCGTTAAATGCTTAAATGTTGACCATTATGCCCATATGACCTTAAAACATGATTTTTGAAAAAGTAAAAGAGTAGAACCCTTCATTACTGATTTATAACCTTATCCTTAAAATTTGGCATCAATTTGAGGTCTAGACTAAGAGTTATGCTCAATAGTGTAATTAGAAAGCTTTTTATTAAATAAACGACGTAATTAGCATATAGCCTATCTAAACCCAATTTTTAATATCAAACTTTTCACCTACTGATATAAAATAATATTTTAGGATTTTTTAAGATTTTTATTTAATTTTAGGCTGAGCATAACATAGAGTTCTAAGTTTGATTCGGTAATTACCGGTTTTGCTCTTTTGGGCTATAAAATGAGTTTTGCAAATTATTTTGATACCAAACCTTTTTCTACTAATCCAATATGATAAATAAAATATTTTGAGCCTTCTGGAATTATAAAAATATCAGCTTTCCTTTAAAAACCCGGAAATAGCTCAAAATCGCCTTTTTAAGAATTTTTAACGCATAGTATGTATTAAAACTATTTTAAACATATAAGGTTTGATGCCTACTAATATTTTTAGTAAATTTTTATAACTTAACAGTAAGCAAAAGTTTTAAACTCAGATTTCCAGTTTTGACCTTTTAAGCATATGTGAAATTACCAAAATGCCCCTAAGGTGCATAGTTTGGTTATAAATGGTAAATTTCACATATATGTAATACCCTACTGATATAACTTATCAAATTAAGTATTTTTACTGATTACAACATACCTATAACTTAGATTATTATTTAAACTCTTTTATAACCTTTAAAATGACCAAAATGCCCCTACGGGGCATAGTTTGGGTTTAAATCCGTTTTGGGCATAATAGAAGATATCTTACTGATGTCACAACATATTTAAGGTATATTAACTTAGGAAACCTGTATATGACTCATATGGTTACCCGTTACGCATTATTCGCGTTCGGTGCGGTTTATGTAACTAGTTTGCATAAATTAGCCGAAACGGGTCAAACCTTATCATTTTTGTCTCAAAATCCAGAATGTGTTTAGTTTACCCATATTACACAAGTCTCCAAACTTGTCGGGTCTAAATCTCATTCTATTCCGGTCTTCGCTTAATTGTGCGTTTGAACCGTATCTTCTTTTAAAACTAACCGGTTTAAGTTTAGGCTTAATTAAAGACCCGTTAGGAATCTAATAGGTTATTAAAAACCTCTGTTCCAGAATAGGAGACCCGGTAAAAGCTACGTGCACTTGCTATTTGTGATTATTACTTGCAAAGGTAAATACTTTTAACTTATTTTCCCTATACGGGCTTGGGGTACGGTATATAAAATACCGCTTGGTCGGGCATTGAAATTTTAATTGTATGAAGATTAATTTACTGAAATGTCCCGTTTAAATTGTTTTGTTTGCTTAAAACCTTTGGGGGGTTAATGACCATGTCCCGGATATCCTTGGCATCATTTTACGAAATGGCCACGACCTAAGCACGGGGTGTAGGCGTACACCCGACAGTGCAATAAATAAATAATAAGGTATAACCGCCGGTACGGGAATAACCCGCCGCGGGACTATATCATGTGGTGTGTCTATTAATCTTTAACCCGGCGTCAATCCGGGCTACTGAACGTATAACGAACATGTAATTCTTTTACAAGTTTATATATAAATAAATATCCCAAGTTATAAAAACAAATGTTTTGTGCCATGTGCATTCTAATCAATTTTCTAAACCTTTTCAAAATGAGTCAGTTAATTGTATTTACCAGTGTAAACTGACGTATTTTCCCAAAAAGGTTAAGTGCAGGTACTAAGCGTAATAGGCTGGCCTCTCCTTAGCATCATTAAGAGTCTCACAAGCTTGGATGCATTAAGTCTGATGAACTATGTTTCCTTTTTATTTGATCCGCATGTGGATCTGTTTCAACTACTTTGTGATACTTAATATTACAATTTATTAAAGTTGAAATAAATCTATCTTTTGCTTCCGCTGTGCATTTAAAAATTGTGTTGTTTGACTATGATGATATCAACTACGTCACGATACTCCCCACCGGGCCCACCGGTAATACGTGGAAATATCGGGGTGTGACATTTGTTAACTAAAGAGATTTTGCCCACTGTTAAAGAAGCTTTTTCTGTAGTATCCAGAGAAGAGTCGCATAGAAATTCTAGTAACAACAGTTTTAAAAAGAATCAAACTGTGGGGTTTGCATCTAAGTCAAATCAAGGGTCTGTTTTTAATAAGAGACTGAATAAAAGTTCAAATCAAAGTTTGAAATGTTCACACTGTAACAAAGTGGTTCATACTATTGATAAGTGTCTTGAGTTGATTGGATATCCTTCTTGGATGAAACCACCAAGAGGGAATCCAGGAAGGAAAACTAGTTCTAGTAACAATACTTTTGTAGAGGAGTCTGATATGCCTGCCACTTCTTTGATTTCTGATCAAGTGTCTAAGTTGTTGAGTTTGTTAAAGGAAAAGGTCCCTGAAAGAGCACAGAGTTGTAATGTTTCAGGTGAGTTTTTTTTTGTTCTAATGTATTTATCAAACCCATATACTCTTTTGGGAATAATATTGGAAAAGGAACAGGTTGGATAATTGATTCAGGGGCAAATAATCATATGGTTAAGTCTGAAAAAGATTTATCAGATTTTGTAGATGTGTCAAATTTGAAAATTCAAGTAAAACATCCAAATGGCACAAATGCTCTTGTAACTAAAATTGGGTCTTTAAAACTGGTTGATGGTGTTATTCTACATGATGTCTTTGTTGTCCCTGAGTATTCTGTGAATTTAATATTTGTTCATAAGCTAACAAGAGATAATAAATTGTATGTTGGGTTTGATGAGCATAAATGTTATATACAAGATTTGTTAATAAAGAAAGTCCTGGTGATTGGTAATCAACTGGAAGGATTGTATGTTTGTGGAAATACTGTTATGTCTAGTGAGGTGTGTTTTAATAGTACTAGTCTTGAAGAAACACGTAACTAATTTTAGGGTTAATTAGTTTGGTTTATGTTTCAAACATGAAGGTTAATCTTCTTAAACTTTCCTGAGCTCCGATTAGAGCCGTTCTCCCTGCAAAACAGAAACACCGTTAGCTCGTTAAGAGGGGAATACGGGGGTTTCCCTCTTAACCAGCCTCCGGCGTGTGAAGAATTATCTGCTTTGAGGAAATTAGTGTGTGTTAAGAGTGAGAGTGAAGAGAGCAGAATGAATAACCTGTGCATGGAGGTCTCTATTTATAGCCGAAGAGGTGTAAGAGGAGATGGGCTGATGGGCCTTGGGCCGGAAGGCGACAAACAGGGGATATCCTTCTTGTCTCACTGGTGACGACCGCTAGTGTCTTCTAGAAGGTCTCCGGTGCTGGTGCACAGTGATTAGAGCCACGTGTCCCATTTGTCGGCCTTGTCGTCCTTCTGCCATCAGCAGGTAAGTGGAGATCATGGGGCAGGTGTCGCCGCCCCTTGATTGGTGCCACATAGGCGTCCTTGTGTACTCTCTGTCTCCTGCACGTCAGACGATCGTAGAGCATGATAGAGCACAGCCTGGAAGATGCTGATTGGCTTAAATCTTCTGCCACTTGTACCTTCTGTACTCTCTGAAGTGGCCTTGCGCCTAAATTCCTGCTCGACCCTTGCTGAGCACGTAACAAGCCCGCGCAGGGATTGTAGTGGCTGAAGGATCTTATTCATGACATTAATTGTGGAAATAATGTTATCTCTTGTTTGGACCTCGCGCGAGACCTTGCTCTACTCGAGTAGCCCGCGCGGGTCTAAGGGATTGGTCATCTTTGCTGAGTAAGGAGTATGGTCTAGCGCGCGGCCTGAAAATGGTTTGCGCGGCTTTTTGGGACCATACCCCTTCAAGTCCCCCCAGTCCAGTGCTGCTTCACGCGCGAAGTAAGTGGTTGGAGCTCTGGACTTAGAAAAAAGAAAGCTGTGTTAGCCTTTTAAGAATTGCCTGCTAGGTCTTGGTAGACGGCGCGCGTGTAAGTGTTTGTTAGTTACTACGGCGTGGCTACCAGGACTGCTTGATGGTAGTTGTAGCTTTGTAATTATGTTGCGCAGTATTATGGGTAATCGTGCATGCGGCGCAACCTTGCTAGCTTGTGGATAAAGTTTCAAACTTTGGGTGGGAAAAATCTCGAAATTTAAATTCTGACGAGTTGGTGCAAAATGTCGTTGATGGCGACGTTTGAGTTGACTCCTGACACGGCCGTCATCATGTTGTCACTGACGGTTCACCTTTTTTCAGGCGATTGAGGGCTACGCGCGCGAGATAACCGTCACCCCGAGAAACCCGCCCTACGTGGCATCTTCTGGTTGGTTACGCGCGCGGTGAATCCGGCACGTTTACCCATTGCATTAAATGCGATGAGTATAAATAGTCGACGAGAGGAGAGAGGGTTGCACACATCTTTCTCTTGCTCCTCCTTTCTCTCGAATATTCAAATCTTCATCAGTTGCACTAGCAGATCTTCAAGTTTTTCCTAGGAGTTTGAAGATCTTCATCTGTTTTTACACATGGCTGAAGAAGAATTTTATCTCGAAGAAGGTCCCCTCCCTGTCGTCAAATGGGACCAGGGGTTATTTGAACATATAACTAGAGGATTCCGGTTTCCACCGGAATGGGATGCATGATATCCTGGTCAAAACCAAACAGCCGCCGACGCACCGCCGGGGTATATTACCCTTTTTGAAGATTTCTTTTTGCAAGGCAATTTCCGGTTGCCGGCGACGTCGTTTATGGCCCATATACTTCATTACTATGGGTTTCATATATCCCAGATGAGTCCACCCGGTATGGTGAGGGTGCGACACTTCGAGTTCTTGTGTCGGTCTCATGACATAGAACCCACAGTGGAGAAGCTCAGGGTTTTCTACCAGTTGATTAGGAATATTGTGTTCTATTCCTTTGGCAACTGTGGTTCAGCCAAGAAGATTCTGCTGAATCCTCCCAAGAGTTTCCATGAATGGAAACAGAAGTTTTTCTTTATTAGAGAAGAAATTATTCCGATCGCGATGATCTTCTGCGAGCCGGACATGATTGAGAAGGAGGAACTGTCGATTCCTAAAAAAGACGATTGGTATGTGAAGCTCCCTGCAACACCTAATCGGGTTTTTGGTGAAAACGTCTTGGTCGCGGCGCAGATGAGCGACGAGTGGCCAAAGGACAGCAACGAGGTGCCTATTCTGAAGTTTCAAGATAGAGGTTTGTTGTTTCTTTGTTTATCCCCTTGTCTTTTTGTTTAATTTGCGCTTAAACGTTTGGTTTCATTGCAGAGGCTCGTCTTTACCAGGCTGTTTTCCCCACTTTTAGTGGATCTTTGAGCGTGCGCCCGCTGCAACCAGGAGAGACTTACTGGTATGAGCGTATCAAAGGCCACTTTCTTTATCCTCCTGCTGGAGCCTTTGCCAATCCTCCCACTGCAACCGAAGGTGCGCATCTACCCAACCCCAGGCCCTTGCGTGTTGTGACTTCCGCTGGGAAAGAGATTCTTTATCTTTCCAGCGAGGAGTCTGTAGGGTCTTCGAATGGGGAGATAAGTTCCTGGTCTAACATCTTTGCAGGTGTGTTGTGAGACCTTGGGATTGATCCAGAGGAGAAAAATAAGAAGCAAAATAAGAAGAAGAAGGTGATTACCATCGATGCTGAACCAACCAGCAAGAAGGGCGGGAGTAGCCGCGCGTCTGCTGGAGTTTCTGACAAAGGTACTCTTCGGTTCTGGCAGAGTAACCCGGACGATTACGTTGTTGCCAGTAACTCACTTGAGGGTTTGTCCCGTATAGGTGAGAAGAAAACCGGCGCTGCTGGTTCAAAAAGCTCAGGGAGTGCGGGGTTTAGGAACCCAGATGCTGGCGCTACTCCTTCGTCTATCGCGCTGGATGAAGAAGGTGGATGTAACACCTCGCAAAATCATGACCAATAAATTAAAGACACATGTCAACATATGAAGACTATGCTCTTAAATAACCTTATACGATGTACATATTCTTTATTGAATAAATTATCAAGCGTGGAAAGCCGTTTGTGCCTAAAAATCAAAAGTTTACAAAACTTAGGGGTTAAACGAGGCAACATGTTAATCCTTATCTCTGAGTGACCTTTTAACATTCCCGAGACTTTGTAATACTTCCTTGTACTTCCATGGATATCGGATAATAATTTCGTGGTGTTTCGACGCACGAAAGTACATTTCGACTGATCTCGTAATTAACCGGGAGCTTAACGAAGTTAAATAATGACCCAAGTCACTTGAAAGTTAACTATTGGGGTCTAAAGTGCAATAAACAATAGTTATTTAAACTTAAAATGGACCAGGGACTGAAAATGCAAAGTTCTCAAACTTTTTACCAGAATCAGAGGTTCTCGCGGGCCGCGATGACTCCCTCTGATGTCTACGCGGGCTGCGAGAGAGGTGCCAGCGACAGAAAATGCACAGCTGCATGTTGCAGCCTGTTCCACCGCCATTGCATGGTTTTTTTTGACACTAGGGATTGAGCAACTGGTTTTTACTGCCCTAGGGACACTTGTGAACATCTGATAACATCATAGCAACAGATGCAATGATCTTAGACACCCAAATTTCCTATATAAGGAGCCTTGTTGCAACACTTAGAACTTGCACATTTGAATTTCACTTCTCTACTCACTCTCTGAAGCCTCCTGGTGTTCAAGGAAGCTTTCTCAAGTTCAAAATTCGTGCTAAGGACCAATGTAAGTGTTCTTAGCTTCCTTAGTTAAGTTTAAATTAGCTTAATGACCGAAAGTCAAAGATATCGTAATTACGCTTTGACTTTGTGATTAATCACTAACGGTCCAGCCATTATTCGAGTTGAAAGTGGCTATGTGTTGGTAATTATGTAGGTGATAAACCCTTAAAAGGGCAGCTCCTAATTATCACACTACCTCAGTCAAATGTCGGGTCAAACTACTTAACAAAGAGTCAAACGAGTCAATTTTTACAAAATAATTCATAACTAATAATGCAGAGGTTATGAAACATGTTTTAACACTTAAATAACTTGGTAAACATTATAAGAACATGTTTAGGCATGTTCAACCCGACAATTCTGAGTTTAGGCTCGGTTCGTAACCGAAAGTCGCAAAAGTAGACTTTTGCTTTGACTTTCAGTTCTGACCTGATTTAGCTTAGTTTAGTTATGCCTTAGGGTTCCTTTAGGACCATATTATATGTCAGTATAACCCTCTGAGGTTATACAACATGGTTCCATAGAAATCCTAGTTCATTGCATGTTTCCGTTAAATGCTTAAAAGTTGACCGTTATGCCCTTTTGATATAAAAATGAGATTTTTGATAATGTGAGTGGACAAAAAGCTTTATTACTGAAATATAAGTATGTCCTAAAAATTTGACAATTGTTTCTGGTCTAAAATAAAAGTTATGCAAGATATCGTAAAACACAAGCTTTTTGTTAATTAAATGGCATTTTCCGCATAAATCATATTTAAACCCAACTTTTGGCACCAAACTTGCTACCTACTGTTAAGATATAATATTTAGGGATTTTTGGAAATTTTTTCCAAATTTTATACTAATCATAACATAGAGTTCTAGTGTAAATTCGGTATTGACGAAAATGTCCTGTTCACTAATAAAATGAGTTTTACATATCATTTTGATGCAAAACCTTTTCCTACTGATATCATATGTTAAATAAAATATTTTGAACATTAAGGACTGATCAAAACTACAAAATTTCATAAACATCTTAAATATCGTAAAATACCGACTTTTACGCTTATTAAGCGCATAGTATGGTTTAAAACCATATTTAACGCTTAAGACTTGTTACCTACTGATTTAAAAAAAATAAAATTCTATATCTTAACAGTAAGTAAAAGTCTTGAACTCATATTTCCAAACTTGACCTTAAAAGCACATGTGAAATGACCAAAATGCCCTTTCGGTGCATAGTTTGGTCATAAATGACAAATTTCACATATGTATGATATCTTACTGATGTAACTTAATAAAATAAGTATTTTTACTGATTTTTTTAGACCAGAACCTCAGTTTACTATTTAACTTCTTTTGTAAACTTTAAAATGACCAAAATATCCTTATGAGGCTTAATTTGGTTTTAAATTCGTTTTGGGTATAATGAAAGATATCCTACTGATATCTTGTCATATTTTAAGCATATTAACTTGTAGAACTTGTACATGACTCATCCGGTTACCCGTTAATCACATATGCGTTCGGTACGGTTTATGTAACTAGTTTGAATAAATTAACCGAAACGGGTCAAACCTTATCATTTTTACTTCAAAATCCAGAATGTATTTAGTTTGCCCATTTTATACAAGTCTTCATACTTGTTGGGTCTAAATCACATTCCAATCCGGTCATCGCTTAATCTTGCGTTTTGAACCGTAAACCTTTCTTTAAAACTAATCGGTCTAAGTTATAACTTAAATAAGACCCGTTAGGAATCTAATAGGTTATTAAAACCTTCATTCCAGATTAGGAGCCCAGTAAAAGCTCCATGTACTTGCTGATTAGAAATTACGATTGAGATAAATTACTTTTAGCTCAGGTAAATACTTTTAACTTAATTTCCCTATACGGGCTTGGGATACGGTATTATAATAATACCGCTTGGTGGGGTATGAAATCATTTAATCGGATTGTGATTAATAAATTGCATAACCCGTTTTAATCTGTCTTGTTTGATGCAATGCCTTTGGGGGGTTAACGACCGTGTCCTGGATATCTTAGGCTCATTCATTTGAAATGGCCAGGACTTAAGCACGGGGTGTAGGCATACACCTGACAGATTGCGTATGTAAAACGGTACTCCACTCGTGAGGAAACTTCTTGTGGGTATTATACCAACTGGTGTGTCTACTAATCTTGTCTCGGTTCTTCTAACCGGGTCCTGAATGGACGACAAACATATAAATATGAATACAAGATTATTTTTAAATAATTGTCCCAAGTTATAAAAGAATATTTGTGCCTTGTGCATTTAAATCAATTTTCTTAAATGTTTTCAAAAGAGTCAGTTAATTGTATTTACCAGTGTAAACTGACGTATTTTCAAAAAGATTAAGTGCAGGTACTACACGAAATGGGCTGGAAACTCCTGAGTACTAATTAAAGAGTCTTGCAAGCTTTTAATACTTTAAGTCTGTTGAACAATATTACTTTCTGTTTTAGATCCGCGTGTGGATCCGCTTACAATCCGTTGTGTAATATTTTATTATACTTTCAATTCGGTTTGTAATATTATTTTAGACTTCCGATGTGCATTAAACTGTTATCAATTGTCTATGATGATATCAACTACGTCACGATACTCCCCACCGGGCCCACCGGTAATACGTGGAAATATAGGGGTGTGACAGGTTGGTATCAGAGCCAACATTGAGTGAATTAAACACTAGCCTTTTGTGTTTAATCTCAGTGATACAGTTGCACATTCCTTGACTTCCGAGTCTAGACAAACGACCTAGGATTAATCCTAATCTTAATTGGATTTTGGTTTCTTTTGTTGTTCTTTTGTTTTGACAGAATCAAAAAGCGAAAATATGCCGCCAAGGATGAGAGGCGGAGGCGGAAGAGGAAAGGCTCCTGTTACAGGAAATGATCATGAAGCCGGACCATCTCACCGGCGTACACCATCAGCATCACATAGCTCGAGCCCCCACCAGCACTAGAGAACCTATATCGAACCCGCGAGGCGCTCTGTCTCGCTCAGCTCTTCACCTTCATACCACAACTCCTTTGGGCCACAATCAGAGAATGAGCCCCATGACTCTCACCATTCTTTCATCCCTCTACAACGGTCAAACTCACACCATTCTTTCAATGACCCAACACCCTATTTTCAAAGCCGGTTCAACCCGGCAAATCAATTTGAAGAACCAACGGGTCATAACCCATTAGGACCGAAGGATCACTTTTCCATGGATATGGACGAAGATCCGGAACCTGCACAATCGCCAACCGGGACGCCAACGCATCCCATAGAGATTTCTGACGGATCATCTTATCATGGTTCGCCATATCGAGGCCCTGACCTATATGCTATAAGGTGGAGTACTTATAAGTGGGAGTTCACACCTCCCCACAACCCGGCACCACAGCAACAGGTCCCTTCTGAGGACCCACACTTTGAGCCGGTCACACCACCACCGCCACCGCCACCACCAGCGCCAGAGCAGCCACCGAGGCGAAGAAGAAACGCATGAATGTCCGAGCGAGGAGGGGAATTTCATTTCAGCACCCCTCAACACTCAAGCAACCACCCACCGCTTCATGAAGACCTACAAATGGGTGGGCCTTCGCATGCTTTTTCTGAGGTCGACTCTGCACCAGTCGCACCACCGCCACCACCCATGGGTTACAAAAACCCAATCCCCTCTTACCCAGGTACAGCTGGGTACAACCCGTTTGAGCCACAAGGTTATTCGGGTTATAACTACAACAATGCCCCTGCCGTAGACCCTTATGTCGAGGCAGCAAACTTCAACGCTCTTTACCCTTCACCATTTCCACCTGCGTACCCAACTGGATACTCTATGTTGGTGCATGTTTTGTGACAACAGCTTAATAGTTTGATCATTTAGTCTTTGGATATTTTGTATTGGGCTTAGCATTATTGGTTAGGGAGTTAATTAGTGTAATGGGCTTGGAGAATGGCCTAGCCCAGACCAAAGCCCATGTGCAAACCTTGTCCTATATAAACAAGGCTTGGCATAAGGGTTTAGGTCAGCCAGTGAATAGAGTTTGAGAGAGTTAGAGAAATCTACAGAGAGTGGCTGAGAGATTTCTTGTGGGTCTTGATTTGATTGTAAACTTCGTGTTGGATAATCAATAGAAGACCGGACTGAAAGTGTATCGTGTTCTTGATTCTGTTTCTACTCGTTTTTTGTGAAATCTGATCTAGAGGATTCCGCACTCTAGGTTAGATCGACGATTCTGTTACGATCCACACGGATTAGGGGACCTACAATTGGTATCAGAGCGTTAGGCTCTTGATTGGCTTGGTTCAGAATCGTTTTCTGCAGAAAATCGAAGTTTTGGACGTGTTTGACGGTTGTTTTAGGGTTTCTGCTATCAATTTCGGATGATGAACTACTCATTTTGACTGTTTAGGGTCACCGGACGATCCAACAAGTGGTATCAGAGCTCAGGACGAGGAGTTCATACCAAATTCAGCTTGATTTTACCGGATTCTCTCACTTCTACCTTTCTTTTCTGATTTGAACAAGTTTTCACAGTTGAAATGGCCTGAAACTCTCACATATCAAGCGAAACACAGTGTTAACTAATCCTTGAAAGTTTTAGACTAAAATTCGGCTTAAAACTTGATCAAAACCTTAATCTCGTTTGAAACTGTTCGTAAAATGATGACATCATAGGTTATTTCGTTTGAATTATCTTGGTAATCTCGTTTGAAAGTGCACAATATACCTGATTTCGTTTGAAATTTCAGTCTAATTTCGTTTGAAATAGGTATCTCGTTTGAAATAGTTGTCTGATTTCGTTTGAGAGTGCAATTAGGTGTAATTTCGTTTGAAATTATACAATATCAATGATTTCGTTTGAATCAAGTGTTGTCTCAAACGAAATTAGGGATGTCGTTTGAGATAGTTATTTCGTTTGAAACAGCAACTTTTCAAAAATTCAAAAATTCAAAAATATTTCTAAGTGTTTGTTGAACATTTCAGGTACGTGAAGATGGATGATTTCAATCCATTCTATGATGTTTTTGCCTTTGCTGGAAATGGTGGAGATGATTCTTCAAACGGCACATCAAACAATACGAATGAGAAAGCTCTGATTGCAAAGAAGATTATTTCCGACACGATGAGTGTAGAGAGTGCGTATGGAACATACAACAAACCTCCAAAACTTTTGGCAATAGAAGATTATAATAGGTGGGCTACAAGATTTGACGAGTGGCTTCAAGCTTTTGCATATCCAAGCTGGAAAAGTTTAAAGAATGGTTACCTTAGAGGATAACGGTTTGGTGAAAGTTTGACAGATCCTGATGATGTTGAAAGATATATTGCTGAATAAAAGTGCATCGCGTTGATTCATCAGTCAGTGAGAGATGATATAATTTCATTGATTGAATATGAAAATTCAAAAGATCTTTGGGAGAAACTGAGGGTTAAGTGTGTAGGCAGTGATGAGACAGTTAAAAACAAAAAGAAACTGTTAAGAAAAGAGTTTGATTTATTTGGTTGTTTGAAGAACGAGTCTGTTTCCAAAATGATTGAGAGATTTGGGCATCTGAAATTGGAGCTGGCAAGACACAAAATTGTATATACTCAAGAAGAGTTGGTAGACAAATTGTTCGACTCGCTGCCGAATGAACAAGATTGGCAGTATTTTGCATTAATGCTGAAGAATACAATCAAGTCTGAAGATTTGACAGTGGATCGGCTTATTGAAAGACTGGAGAGTCATGAGTTGGAGATTAAGAAATCTAGCAAAGTCAACAACACATCTTATCAGCAGAATGTGGAGTTGTACTATAGAGGAAATCTACCAAAGACTGGTTCTCCAAGAACAACATTTTCTGCAGAAAGTTCAAATACTATGAATCAAGAAACTCCTCACAGTGGTTTTCATAGTGGATCTTCTTCAACAACTTCAAGCCAATCTGCATCAAAGAATCTGTTCCAATGTAACATTGCTGTGGATATGAAGAACGCTCAAAATTTCAGTGAAGAGTCAGCAAAACAACATATGGTGTTCTTAGCGTCTGTTTTAAAATCGTATGAGAGCCTCGTGGCGGGCAAGATAGGCAACACCAACCTAACAAAGGAAGACTACGATCAAATCGATCCTGAGGAGATGGAATTGATCGATATAAGGTGGTGTATGGCCAGTGCAGTGAGAAGAGCGCAGCGTTTTATGGAGATTACGGGCAGACATTCAATTGGTGGACCATCCACAAAACTTGGCTTTGACAAATCTAAAGTCACATGTTTCAAGTGTAAACAGAAAGGTCACTTTAAGCGTGAGTGCAGAAATGCTTACACTGATGATACTACAAATCCATTTCGCGAGGATTACTACAAAAGAGCGATCTATCATCAGAATAAATCAGAACCGCCCAGAATGAAGCAGCTTGAGGATGCCTCTAAAGAAAAATCAAGAGCTCTTGCTGTTATTCATGATGATGAAGGTTTTGATTGGAGTGAACTGCTACCAGAGGAAGATGCAGTAGGGTATGCGTTTGTAGCAAAAGAAGAAGAAATTCCTGTCCCTAAAGACACCAGAACTGAAGAACATAAATACCTCGCAAGAAAGCAGAAAGCAGAATTCAAGATGATCAGATTATCTAAGGTGTTCAACGAAACCAAGAGAGCAAAGAGATGGGATGCTGATAGAGAATGTTACCTTGATCCTCAAGGAAACATTGCTATTGAT
The DNA here is from genome assembly GCA_030545235.1 of Helianthus tuberosus. Taxonomy (NCBI): domain Eukaryota; kingdom Viridiplantae; phylum Streptophyta; class Magnoliopsida; order Asterales; family Asteraceae; genus Helianthus; species Helianthus tuberosus. The sequence goes on from CM060407.1 coordinate 1,566,302, forward strand.
ACGAAAACTTTTAGTATTGAAGCTTTCATTGAGGAATTCAAAGCAGAAGAAGATTCCAGACAGAGAAAATGGTGGGGAGGAGGAGAATCTGATGAGAAAGAGAAAGAGACAGCAAAAGAACCACAGTCAAAGAAAGTGGATGATGGAATTATAGATACTTCACAAGAATTTAATGCTGAAAACTTGGGGAAGATGGCTGACAAAGTGCTTGCTGCAAAAGAACTTGAGGTAGACTCTAAGTCTCTAAGTCCAAATGTTTCAACAAGTGAGACAGGTAAGAAAGTCAAAGGTGATAGTGACTGCAAAAGTTGCATGAAAAACTGCAAGTTTTGTAGTACACTTACTTACTCTAGTAATGCAAAGGTTGAAGAACTGACAAAAAGAGTCAGAAAGGTTGAAGATCAGATTCTAGATCGTGATAAAATGCTCAAAGCTTCAAATGATCGAGCTAAAAATTTATCTGAGAAAATTGAAAATGATAAAATTGAAGTAGAAAAAATTAAGAAAGAAAACGAAAAATTGGTTCTTGAAAATCGTAAAATTTCAGAAAATTTTGACAAACTAAAACGAACGGTACAAGATTCTGATGAAAGAAATGGTAAAACCAATAAAGAAAATGAGCATTTAACTGTTGTTCTTAGACACAAAGAAGAGCAAATCAACCAACAACTGGATGAGATTGCTAAATTGAAGCTTCAGTTTGAAGAAGCTAAGATTGAGAATGAGCGTATCAATTTGAAACTGAACAGTTACAACTCTGCAAGCTTTGTTTTACAACACATTGTTCCCAAACCCATCGGGAAAAACAAAGCAGGCGAAGATGTATACTGTGATGGAACTGGGGTTGGGTTTCATCAGGTTCCACCACCAGTTCTAAACAATTTCTCAAAGAAGAAATCTGGGTTGGTTAATGATGAAGATGAAACAAATGAAATAAAACTTCCAGAGTCAATTGATGTTACATTTTCTTCATCATCATCTGATGATAGTGTTCAAACTGAGATTGTTAAAGGCATGGCTGAAAGTGTTTTGGATAGTGATTCAGCTGAGGATGGAGATGGTTTTCTGAACAATTACATTCCGAAACCAAAATCCAAAAACAATTTAGGTGATGAACCGGGTCTTGTGATGTACAAGATGGCTGGATCTGATAAGTTGTATTCGGATTCTGAGTTTCCTCTGGAGAATGTTAATGTGAACAAGTTGAAAAATGTTTTCAAACTGGTTGAAATTGATTTGTCTGAAGTAGAAGGTTTGAATCAGACAAAAAGGCAAATGAATTTTGAAAAAGATAAAGCTTACTATAAGAAACCTGTTGTTCCACCACGTTTTTATAACAACAATCGAAACAGATGGTCGGTGGATATCAGGGTGGTAAGAACTATCAAAGAAGAAATGTTCAAAACAAGAAGTTTGTTGAGAAAAAGGTGTTTATGAACGGTTCAAGTTCACTTTCTGATGAAGAATCTGAGATTTTTTCAAAATCAAACAAAGAGTTCTTTGAGAAGAAAGCATCGCAGCCTCAGTCTGAAGGCACAAGTCGGGTAGTTGACACCCGAACATGCTTCAAATGCAATCAGGTTGGACATATTGCATGAAAGTGTACCAACTTGAAGCCTAAGACTGAAGTTGTGATGAATTCAAGAAAGAAAAATGATGTAAAAGGAAAAACTCCATTGGTTGTTGAGAAAAAGGTTTTGAAAAATGACAACACCAAGATCAAAACTGAACCTGTTAAGAATTTGGTAACTAAAAATGATAAGTTTTACAAACGGGTTGCATCATCTCAACAAGCATGGAAGCCAAAAGTGGTTGAAAAGAAATCAAGTGTTCCAAAACCAAAGGTTTCAGAGTCAGAAAAACAATCGTCTTCTACCACATCGGTAAAGATGGATGTTCCTTTGGAGTACTATGAGAAACTTGATCCAAAAGAGGCTATTACTTCTGAGAAGAAGGTTGTTTTGAAGAAAGACCAACCATCTGGTCAACCTCAAAAAGACGAATTTTTCTTATACAAAGAGGTTGAGGTTGGGTCTGCAGAGAGCTTAAAGATGAATGATAAAAATTTTCCGCCACTTTCACTACAAAATCTCACATTAAAGTCCAGTTACCTGAGTCGAAAGAGGCTTGGGTAGCATCAAAATATCACTAAATGTTTCTGATTTGTGCAGGAGCTTCCAAGATCCGTTTCACGATGGATTATGGATAGTGGAGCTTCTCGGCACATGACGGGGAAAACAGCCCTGCTGTATGATGTCAGAAATTTCAATGGTGGTTATTTAGGTTTTGCAGGCAATCAAAGTGGTAGAATAGTTGGAGAAGGAACGTTATCCAATGGGATTGTAACGTTTGAAAGAGTTTACTACATCGCCGAGCTTGAAAACAATCTTCTGAGCATATCTCAGATCTGTGATCGCATGTATACAACGCACCTTACTGACAAAGAATGGATTATCATGAGAGCGCCTAGAGTGAATGATCTGTATGTATTGGACATGAGTGTAGCAACTACAACAACAGGCCAGGCTCATTGTTTTGTTTCTGGAGCAACTGAGAAGGAATCGCAATTATGGCACCGGAAGATGGGTCATATACACCTGAGGAAAATGAATCACCTGGTGCATAATGATTTAGTTCTTGGTGTTCATGTCAAAGGTTTTCATCTTGAAGGAGAGTGCATTAGCTGCATCAAAGGCAAGCAGAAGAAGAAATCACATCCTCAAAAGAAAGTCAACTCAGTCTCAAAACCTTTAGAGAGACTTCATATGGATGTTTTTGGTCCAGTGAATGTCAAAAGCATCACGGGTGATTACTATTGTTTGGTTGTCACAGATGATTTTTCAAGGTTTTCATTTCTGAAGACGAAAGATGAGACGTTTGAAAGTTTGATGGCGTTGTTCAAGAAAATTGAAAACTTGTACCAAAGGCGTATCAAAAGAATCAGAAGTGATAATGGTACTGAGTTCAAGAACAACAAGATGGAAGAATATTGTGATGAGAGAGGTATATTGCATGAATTTAGTGCTCCTTACACTCCGCAGCAGAATGGAGTAGCTGAAAGAAAGAATAGGACGCTAATTGAAACGGCTAGGACGATGCTTGCTGATTCAAAGCTACCAGTTAATTTTTGGGCAGAAGCAGTATCCGCCGCATGCTATACACTCAATCGGGTTCTCACTGTAAAGAAATTCAATAAGACGTGTTTTGAGCTGATCAATAACCACAAGCCGAACCTGAAGTATTTAGAACCGTTTGGGTCTCCCTGCCCTGTTCTAGAGCCTTTTGGAAAATTTGGTGCAAAGAGCATTGAAGGAATTTTCGTGGGTTATCAAATTCCATTGAAACGAGTCTTTGTTCCAAGCTTGAAGCGGATTATTGAAGCACACAATGTTGAGTGTCAAGGTTACACAATGCCACCGCAGAATCCAGGCGATTCATGGCATTTTCATTATGACACTTTGTGGGATTCGTTTGACATGGAAGAAGAAAAGGAAGAAGAAGAAGACTTCTTTGACGAGTTGGATATTCTGAGAGAGTATGAAGAATCGCAGGAAAGGTTCTCAGCTGAGTATTCAAGACTACCGCAACGAGCGTCAAATGATGATGAAGCAGGTCCGAGCAATGCTGGAGAACATGATGATATTCAACAAGATGAAGTTGCTCATGATAATCAGACGACACAGAATGATAATCAAGAATCTGAGAACATGCCAGTATTTGATCGTGGTGATTCAGATTCTGAGGGGGAGCAAATTCAGATTTCAAGTCAAACAAACCCAGTCAGTGAACAAGGTGCAAATCAGAATGTTACTAATCTGGAAGGCGAGGTAGATGTTCCAGGCGAGGTGATGCCGAGAACTCTTTCATACCATCCAGAAGAGTTGATCATTGGAGAATTGCAATCAGGCGTTCGCACTAGACGTCAAATTGACCAAGGCTTTACTTGTTTTTATTCTACAGTAGCACCTTTACAAACTGAGTTTTCACTAAGTTGTTTTATTTCGCAGATCAAACCGCGAACATACAAAGAGGCACTAACTGAAGATTCTTGGGTCAATGCTATGCAAGAAGAGTTAAGTCAGTTTGAGAAGTTAGGAGTGTGGAAGTTAGTAGACTTGCCTGATGGTCAGAGGAAGATAAACACCAAGTGGGTGTTAAAGTGCAAGAGGGACGATAGAGGAGTTATTATTCGTAACAAAGCTCGACTCGTAGTCCAGGGTTTCAGTCAGCAGGAGGGTATAGATTTCACCGAAGTGTATGCTCCAGTAGCTCGACTAGAAGCGATCAGAATCTTCCTAGCATTTGCATCTTGGAAAAATTTCAAAGTTTATCAGCTAGATGTTAAATCGACGTTTCTCTACGGGAAGGTAAAAGAGGAGGTATATGTCGGACAGCCACCGGGCTTCACCGATCCAATCCACAAAGACAAGGTCTATTTGCTGGATAAAGCGCTGTATGGTTTACACCAGGCCCCGAGAGCTTGGTACGAGACATTATCTCAACACCTGCTAGCCAACAGCTTCATTCGTGGAAAAGTGGATGCTACTCTCTTCACCAAAGAGGTCGACAGACATCTTCTGATAGTTCAAATATATGTGGACGACATCATATTTGGGTCAACAAATGAAAAATTATGCAAAGATTTTAAACTAGTTATGAAGCAGAAATTTGAAATGTCATCATTGGGTGAGATGAAATTCTTTTTGGGACTGCAGGTTGATCAACTACCCAAAGGAATTTTCATACATCAAACGAAGTACGTTCATGATATCTAGGAGAAATTTGGGATGTCAGGTTCTACTCCGGCTTCCACCCCATTAGCAACGAATCATGGGATAAACCCTGATCTCACCGGAGAGAAGGTAGATGAAATGATGTATCATTCCATGATCGGATCACTGATGTACTTGACTGCTTCAAGACCCGATATTATGTACCCGACGTGCCTCGCAGCAAGATTTCAATCTAACCCGAGAGCTTCGCACATGATAATTGTGAAAAGGATATTACACTACCTGAAAGGAACTCCATCGTTGGGGTTGTGGCATCCAAAAGATGGCCACTTTTTCCTCGAAGGATATTCCGATTCAGATTTCGGAAGCTGCAAAGTTAACGCTAAATCAACAACAGCGGGGTGCCAGTTTTTTGGACCACGATTGGTAACCTGGCAATGCAAAAAGCAGACCTCTGTGGCTCTATCCACATGTGAAGCAGAGTATGTATCTGCTAGCAGTTGCTGCTCTCAGATCTTGTGGATCCAGCAACAGATGCGCGACTACGGTTTGCAATTCTTAACACCCCTATCTTTGTTGATAATGAGGCAGCGATTAACATTACTAAAAATCTTGTTCATCACGCTAAAACCAAACACATTGAAATTCGTCATCACTTCATTCGCGATTGTTTCGAGAAGAAGTTGATACGAATTGAGAAAATCCACACTGACGAGCAAAAAGCTGATTTACATACCAAAGCATTTGACAAAACTCGTTTTCAATACTTGTTAAAATTGAACGGTATGAAGCTTTTATCGGTGTTGGAGGAGATTATTGGCATTGATGAAGGTACCAATGTAGATGATGATGTTGAGAAGCAATCTGCAATGGTTTGTCGATTTTTTACTTGTTTTGGTATTTAGGGGGAGAGTAGGGTAATATTTTCAGAAAATACAAAAACAATAAAAAAATGTCAAAAATACAAAAACATGAGATATTTTCAAAATCCAAAAACAATATAAAACCAGAAAAGAGCTTGTGTAAAAAGGGAAAATGATAGTACATCGGCTTGACAGTTACGGTATGCTAAAGATATGTAAAGTTTAAAAGGTTAAACAGTCTCGCTGATGATGTGCCGATAGGTTTTTACACATTTAGTAGGTTTGTTCGGGATATAAACCTAAAATCCTTACTTGCTTATTTCGTGGGGAACACTACTTGGATATATAGGTAACCCCTGAAATCTTGTTTGAAGGATCCCTCTTTCTGAGATACTAGGTCTTTATACTCAGTGATATCTGGGGTATTATCCCGGGACTTCTGATAATGCGGAAGCAATGGCCTAGTCCCCGGAGAATACTTTACCGCTTGCATGAAATATAGCGCCGCCCTCAGCATAAATGATGAGACAATAAAATTGCTAATCAATGCTGTTGTAAAAAAGATCCTCTAACGGGGACCCACTAAAGTCGAACCGTCATCTCTCTACTGAACGGAAGTTCTGACCTGAGCTCTCACGGTTTCGCAATTTAACCCCCCCTTACAGATATCATCTGTGGTATACTCACCTGTAAGACTGAATATTGGGATTTGGATACGGGAGTATATTCAAGAGGTGGAACACATGAGTAAGTTTAAGTCTCTAAAACATCTAATCCGTATCCTGGACATATTGAAAATTGTGTGAGAATTTAAGTGGATCAGTATATAGACAATCTAAGCGAATTGTTTAATTCTGAGTATGAAATTAAAGCTTAACGGTACTTGTGACTTGTCGAATAGCTGATATGATTCCCTAACACGCTCGCCAAAAATATGTTTGTAAATAGTTTACTTTTATTTGCATTTTATTTCTGTAATTCATTTTCTAGTTTAGAACTTTATTAAAAATCCAAAAAGATTTTACATTTCTGCTTTATTTTCCGATAAACCAAAGTGGAAAGCTGATCTTCAGATTCGATTTGAAGCAGATGCAGGAAGTTTCTGGGCTGGATGATGAGTTTGGAGCTAATCATGATAAGTTTGTGAAAAATTGAAAAGTTAAAGCAAGTTCATTAATTTGAAACTTGTAAATTTTCAAAAAATGTTTAAACTTATTTGTACAAATGTCAGTGTGAATTATCTCTGATCAACCAAGGTCATTAAGTTGGACTTGGTATATAAATTGAGTAATCAGGGTCATTAACTTGGACCTGGATACTTAAGTGGATTTCTGTACATTGATAAAATCATCAAATGAGGATTGAATGGTAAGTATGAATTGAAACTGTTATTGTCATATATCTTATATTTAGGTAGAGATTGTGCAGGTAACAGGAATCCCCATGGCAAAGAAAATGTCAAAGTTTGGATCAGAATTCGATCCCTAGCTTATCAAGAGGGGGAGTCTGCGAAAGGGGGAGTCAGAATTCTGGATCGACACTCAAAGGGGAGATTGAAGATTAAAGTTGGAAGAAGAGAAGATTGAAGGAAGCTTTTACAATGTCAAGATAATTTGGATATACACAAAGACTAAAGACTCGACGCCGAAGACTTCGTCAACATCCAAGGGGGAGTCTGTTGGTGCATCTACTGTCTGTTAACTTCGTCTTAATCGAGTCTTAAGTCTAGATTAGATGAATGAGTGCACAACAGGGATTGAATTAGGGTTTATTTGTTGTTAAGTATGTAATTTCGTTTGAATGGTATATGTGCATGTTCAAACGAAATTAGTCAAAGTAATTTCGTTTGAACAGGTACATGTCACCTTCAAACGAAATCACATCAACTATAAATAGGTGTTGTGTGTTGTTCATTTGAAACGAAATTATGTGTGTGTGAGCTGAGGTGCTGCCGGATTTTTGACAGATTTCAACTTGTAAAAGCTCTGGAAATCATCAATAGATAAAGATTAAAAGGAAACAAGCTGTTTGACATCATTTACATTGATTCCGCCTTTGCAAATGATGATGAACTACTCATTTTGACTGTTTAGGGTCACTGGACGATCCAACACGGTTTTATCAGTTCGCTTAAGGTAAAAGCTTGACAAGGACTAGCAGAGAAATTAGATTTGGATTTTGACACAGGTTACCAAAATCTATTTAAACTTTTACGCTGCGTGATGGCTAAGATGAATAATGGAAGTGAGGTTGTTAAGAATTGGCCAAAGCTTACAAACGTCAAGAATATGCTGACTGGAAAGAGAAGTTTGAGTTGTTTATGAAAAGTGAAGATACTGAAATGTGGACGTGTATGATAGATGGATACTTTGCTCCCACACGTCGTGTTGATGGAAGAGTTATAGTGATGTCTTATGATAAGATGGATGGATCTGAGAAACGAGTGGTTGATGCTGAGAAGAAAGCTTTAGCAGCAATAAAGAAGTCATTGCCTGAGGGCGTTAAACATACCTTTACGAAGTATGGAACTTCTCAAGAGCTGTGGGAAGCTTTGGAAAAACGTTATCAGATTCCTTCAAGATTGAATACATGTGATCAAGCATGTGTAGCTGAGCTTGCAGCTTTGAAGATAGGGGAAGTAGCTGCTAAGGTTGAAGAACAGAAGAAAGCTAATGAGGAGAATGCTGAAAAGTTGGAGGCAGAAGTCTCAAAGGGCTTGAAGGATGTGAATGGACTTACATCAGAGGTGAAGGTATCATCAGAATCTGTAAGTCATACATGTCTTAATTGCTCTGAACTACAGGGTAAAATTAACAGACTATCGGAGCAAAACAAAACTCTGTCAGCTGATTTGGAAAACCGAAAAGAGTTAAATGTTCTTTTGATTAAAAGAGAGTCAAATTGTTTAGAAAAACTCAAATCAAATGAACCAGAAATTAGCAGTTTAATAAGCAAAGTCAATGAACTCTTACAGGTCATTGATTTGGCTCGTGAAACTGTGAAAGAAAAGACTAACGAGCTTTCAGAAAAGTGCACAGAATTGGCTGATGCACAAGCCAAAATTGTAGAACTTCAGGGTAAGTTAGACAAATCTGGAAATTCTTCATTAGTCAGGACTCATATTCAAAAAGGTTTAAAAAGAAGTAATGATAAAACAGGGGTGGGGTTTACTAAAGCTTCATCTTCTGAAAATCAAGACTACTCTTTTCTACCAAATGAAGAAGAGCTAATTGATTTAGTAACCACTGCACAAGTAGTAGTGGATCCAATAGCTGTGGACTTGCCAAATAGTCCAGTTTCTTTGAAAGAATCTGTTGGGTCTAACAGTACACCTCATAAAGTGGATGAGGATACTGAAGATGAAAAGGTCAACACATTTAAAAAGGGATCGAACAAAAAGAAAACTTATAAGAAAAGATCCTGTTTTAGATGTCACAACAAAGGGCACGTGGCGAGTTGTTGTCCTTTGAAGAAAGGTAAACAAAAAGTTGATGAGGTTAAGGATGGGAATCAGGTTGGGTCAAGCAATAATGTAAAAACAAGTTGTCAGACAAAGAAACCTGAATTTCAAACAAAACCTTCAACTTCAAAAAGATTTGATAGACCAAGAAGTATTTCTCCACAATTTAGTCATCATAATGGTAAATCAAATCAGTTTCAAAGTCAAAATAAAAATTTTGGATATCAAACTCGATACCAAACTGCTGGTAATCGAAATTTTCTACAAAGAAATGGATATAGGGGTTTTAGTAACTCAAATGTTCAACAACATCCAAAATTTTTCCAAAATTCATGGTATGAGAATGGGAGAAGAAGGTATCAAGATAATAATTTCCAAAGGTCAGAAAATCCGAGAGGTTATTGGAACTCTCGCAATCAAAGACCTAGTGGAAATTATCATTCTTGTTTAACAATGGGTAAGAGATCCAAGACTCCACTGAGAAGTGATGGATATTGGATGGATGTTCCTGTAATGGATGAATTTGGAAAACCCAAGACTATCAGGGCTTGGGTTCTCAAGACTAACTGAGTTGTTGAGTGAATGCAGGATGACCAAGAAGGACTGTTGATGTGTTCAACAGTGGTTGTTCCTGTAAAACATCTGAGGTGAATAGTAGGTTAACATGGGTAACGAACTATTTACTTTTGTGATTGTCTTGTTTATTTTAGCTTTTAACATTGAAAAACTTTTGTCAGGTTAAAGTGGGAGTCTGTTTGTGTTTAAATTTGTGTTTTTAGAACTTACTCCATAAAAACAAAAATTTAGGGGGAGAAATCACCCTAAGCCAAAAAGAGTTTAGATAGTGCGTGTGTTTAGGGGGAGTAAGTTATAAAATTTTAAAAAATCCAAAAACATTGAAAAATGAAAAACTTAAAAAAAATAGAAAATAAAAAAAATGAGTTATCACTGTGTGAAAAAGGAAGAAATGATAGTACATCAGCAAGTTAGACTGTCACACTCAAACTGAATTAAAATGCTTAAGTGTGATAGCAGCTTCATCATATGATGTACCAGTAGGCAAAAGCATGAAATAATCAACTTACCTATGTGATATAAACCTAAATGCACTGAGTATGAGTGGGGAACACATCAGTGGTGTATGGTTTAATGACCTTAAATCTTGCGTTGATTGATTGCCAAAATCTGAAGTTTTGGGTCTTTATACTATTATTTCATCTGGGGATATCAGGGTTGTCCTTCTGCTGCATCCATATACATGCTGACCTAGGCACAACCAGGATATCTTAAAAGAGCTGAAAATGCCAAAACCCTGAAATGAAGAAGCTCTCCTAGAGAGTCATTCAAAACGTGCAAAATGCATAATTCATACCAAAAATGGTATTTGTCATAGCTCTCGTTAGATATTTTGGTCTCTTTGCTGTACGGAAGTACTGACCTGATCACCAATTATCTAAACGTTGAAAAACAAAACGGATGAATTAATTCAGTATACTCACCTACGATAAATCTTTGTGTATACCTTGATCGCGGGGGTACATCCTGAAATGGGACACACTAGTATATCAGAATTAATATTACCTTAATGTATCATACGGTAATGGTACTTGAAATGTTCATGCATTTTGTTTAGGTGGACAAACATACTGGTAATTGTCTTGAACTGCTTTTCACGAAAAATTACATAAAGAATTATCTAATAATGTGAAAACAGTTTGATTTTGCTGATATGATCTTCTTGCACATGATTCTCACAAAAAGATGAAATTGTAAATATTTTTAAGTTAAGTTTAGTTTGTTTTGAAAAATATCAAAAATACCAAAAAAAAATATTTTATTTCAATAGACTTCCATTTTGAATTGACAGGTAGTTGTTTTTGCAAACTAAGATAAAATATTGGTTTATCTTTAAATGTGAAAAAGACTAATGGTTTTTCGAGATACTTGCTTGTGTTACTAAACAGATTGATGCAGTTATCAAAATGAAGTGCAGAATACAAGTAAAGTGCAGATTGAGAGTGAAATGAAGATGTGTGAAGATACATGGTAGGATCCTTCTACTACATTCCAGAGAAAGATATATGGAGGAATTTGGAGATTCTTGCTTAACCAAAGATTGCTAGTTCATTGATCTACAACAAATGAAAGTTTTGGAGATTGGAAGCATCAGCTAAGGGGGAGTTTGTTGATGTCAGAAACTGTGTAGCTGACGCTATCCAAAGACCAAAAGATTGCAAGATGTTTGAAGACAAGGTTACACTATGAAGCTATTGTCAAGGGGGAGTTTGTTGGTGCATGTTTTGTGACAACAGCTTAATAGTTTGATCATTTAGTCTTTGGATATTTTGTATTGGGCTAAACATTATTGGTTAGGGAGTTAATTAGTGTAATGGGCTTGGAGAATGGCCTAGCCCAGACCAAAGCCCATGTGCAAACCTTGTCCTATATAAACAAGGCTTGGCATAAGGGTTTAGGTCAGCCAGTGAATAGAGTTTGAGAGAGTTTGAGAAATATACAGAGAGTGGCTGAGAGATTTCTTGTGGGTCTTGATTTAATTGTAAACTTCGTGTTGGATAATCAATAGAAGACCAGATTGAAAGTGTATCGTGTTCTTGATTCTGTTTCTACTCGTTTTCTGTGAAATCTGATCTAGAGGATTCCGCGCTCTAGGTTAGATCGATGATTCTGTTACGATCCACACGGATTAGGGGACCTACACTTTACTTATGGGTACCAATACCCACCACCTCCTCAACCTTAGCAGCAGCAGCCACCTCAACCTCAAATCCAACAACCACCGCCGCAACAAGAAATCCTTCAAAGGTTGAATGAGGTGGAACAGCAGGTAGCTGAAGAGCGTAGAAGTCGCTGTGGTCTTCTAAAGTGTCACACCCCGATATTTCCACATATTACCGGTGGGCCCGGTGGGGAGTATCGTGACGTAGTTGATATCATCATGGTCAAACATACACAGAATAACACAGCGGAAGTCTTGGAATAAAAATATTATTACAAACCCAATGTCTGAAAATATCAAAGTATTTATTATAGACGAGCCTGTAATATCAAATCCACAGGTGGATCTTCACAGAATGTATAAAATGAAGTGTAGCAGACTTTAAGGCATCTTTAAGGATTTGCAAGATCCTCTATTTCGACACCGAGCAAATCCCAGCCTATTACGAGTAGTACCAGCCACTTAGTCTTTTGAAAATACGTCAGTTTTCACTGGTAAATACAATTAACTGACTCTTTTGAAAAGAGTTTATGAAAATTGATTTAAGTGCACAATGCACAAACCATTTATAACTTGGGACAATTATTTAAGATAATATTGTATACAGTTTTATAATTTTGTCATACATATGGGGCCGGTTTGGAAGCCGGTCATGATTAACCGACTCACCACTTATAAAATCCACAAAGGAGTTATCCCCAATGTGTGGGTTATATTAGCATTTGCATCTATCAGGTGTATGCATGGTTGCAGAAATCGGCCTAGGCGGCCGATTAATCGGCGCCTAGGCGGTAGGCGGTCACCTACTGCCTAATTTTGAGCTAGGCGGTCAATTAATCGGTCAAGGTCAAAAATCGGTCAAAATCGGTCCTAGGCGGTCAAAATTGGTCCTAGGCGGTCAAAAATCGGATTAATCGGACAATATTAGTCGGTCAAAATCGATCAAAATTGGTCCTAGGCGGTCAAAATTGGTCAAAATCGAACCATACTATCTGAAACTTGAAGTATTTATGTGAATTTTGAAGTATTATTTTTATATTATTGGGTATATATATATATAATTTTGAAAAAATACATATAAAAATCCCATTCTGATTAATCCCGATTAATCCCTAGGCTGTACCTCACCGCCCGACTAGCGCCTAGCGCCTTCTACAACATTGGGTGTATGCCTACACCCCGTGCATAAGTCGTGGCCATTTTCAAATGAAATGAGCCGAGGATATCCAGGACACGGTCGTATTAACCCCCAATGCTTATGTTATCAAACAAGACAGATTAAAACGGGTTATGTAAATTTATTAATCACAATCCGATTAAATGATCTCATACCCGACCAAGCTGTATTATTATAATACCGTATCCCAAGCCCGTATGACGGAAAATAAGTTAAAAGTATTTACCTGAGCTAATACTTGATTCACAGCAAAATAACTCAGTCGTATCCAATCTATCTAAATGTAGGTAGCTTTTACCGGGTGGCTCTAGTCTGGAGTGAAGGTATTATATAACCAATTCAGAATGCTAACGGTCTTATTTAAGTCGTAGACTTAGACCGGGAAGCTTAAATATCTAAAGCGGTATGATACGCTAGATTAAGCGATGACCGGAATAGAATGTTATTTAGACCCAACAAGTATCTTGTATAATATGGGTAAACTAAGTACATTCTGGATTTTGAAGTAAAAACGATAAGGTTAAACCCGTTTCGGCAAACTTACATAAACTAGTTACGTAAGTCTAACCGTACGCGCATAAGCGATAATGAGTAACCAGATGAGTCATGAACAAGTTCCATATGCCAATATACTTTAAACAAGTTATAATATCAGTGGGATATCAACTTGTATGCTTGTTTAGGTTTTAAAATCAAATTATGCCCCGTAAGGGCGTTTTGGTCATTTTATGACTTATAAAAGGAACTTGGGTACAATCTGATGTTACGACCATATACCTTCTGTGAAAACACTTTATTTATGATATAATATCAGTATGATATCAAACATATGTGTGTTTTATAGTTCAAAACCAAACTATGCTCCATAGGGGCATTTTGGTAATTTCACACATAGTTTTGAAGGCTAATTTGGGAATCTGAGTTCATAATATATACCTACTGTAAAAATATTTAAAATGATTTATGAAATCAGTAGGTAACAAGTCTTGGTTGGTAGTTATGGTTTAAAACCATACTACGTGCCGAAACGACGTTTAAGTCGTTAAATGACGATGTGTGCGATCTTTTAGGAAAACTGATATCGTGGTCAGGTTTATATGACCAAAATATGTTATTTAATATAACATATCAGTAGGAAAAAGGTTTTGTAAGAAAATCATGCTTTAAAACCATTTTGTGTGTTATAAGGGCATTATCGTCATTTAAGAACATAATACAAGCACTTGTGCATAAATTCAGTTTATAATCTGAATTGTTATCCCAAATTATCCTAATTATGATATTAAATCAGTAGGCAATGAGTTTGGTATAAGGAATTATGCTTAAAACCGATCTATGCGCCTAAAGGGCATTTTGGTCACTTTAAAGCACAATTTACAACATTATACGCAAACTCAGTTCATGATTAGCTTTGTAACATCAAAATATGTTAAACATGTTAACATATCAGTACCTTAGTTGTTTGAAAGCTTAATGGTGTCTAAAACCTTATTTTTGCTAAAAAGGGCATAATAGTCAAAGTACGGCATATTAACGGAAACTTGTATAAGACTCGGTATTACTAGTATGATCGTGTAATATAAACCCAGAGGGTTATGCTACATTATCTTTCAATCGTAACGGAACCTAAAATCAGTAGCATACTAGTCTAATTCGGTTTATAACCAAAAGGTCAACGTAGAAGTCAAACTACGCGACTTTCGGTTGCGAACCGACCCTAAACTCAGAATTGTCGGGTTGAACATGCCTAAACATGTTCTAATAGTAATTACTAAGTTATTAGAGTGTTAAAATATAATTTATAACCTCTGCATTATTAATTTTAATTATTATTTACAAATCTGTCCGGTTTGACTTTTTAACTAAATAGTTTGACCCGACAATTAACTAAGCAAACGGAATAATTAGGAGGTGCCCTTTTAAGGGTTAATCACCTGCCTAATTATGGTCACATAACCACATTCATCTCGAACAGTGGCTGGACCATTTGAGTTTAAACCGAAGGTCAAAGTCAGATTACGATAACTTTGACTTTTCGGTTTCTAAATAAAAAACTAAACTAAAGAAGGGTCTAAGACACTTACAAAGGGTCCTAGCAATCTTTTCTACTAAAATGAATTCCCTTTTCAGATTAGGAAGCTCCAGAATTGAGAGATATAGAGAAAGAATGAGAGGTGCAATATTAATGGCCAACCAAAGGACCCTATTTATACTTGAAGGAGAGTTGCTAGGATCATTCCAAGTGTTTTGAGAGGTCCTAAGATCATTCCAGGTGTAAAGGTAGGTGTCTAATACCATTAACCAGCTCTTGGTTTCGAAAAACAAGTGCCTAAGTGGTTTGTGTGGGCTGCAAGGAAGAAGAAGGGCAACTGTACATTTTTTCTGCTGTTCAGACATACATACGGACCGTGTGGTCCTATATATACGGTCCGTAAGGACCTAGTCTGCATACACAAAGTTTCATTAATTGGCAGGTTTGGCCCCTGAACGCGTAACGTTGAGTTTTGGCACATCTAACACCCGTTAACCCCATTTTTAAGCTCCATAAGGAAGTTAAAGTATATTTAACTTGAACCATGCTAAAAAATGTTATGGATGCCAGTTCATTCGGTCATACGGTCGTGTTTTTCGCTTAATTACGACGAACGTTCGAACGGACGCGAAAACAATCCAGATTTCGCAACGGATGGTATTTTTGCATTCCCATCACTAAAATATAATATTTTAATGATTACAAAAATTTATGGATGTACGGATATGGTCAGAATGCAGAATATGCGCAAATATGCATACTTTCGCTTGTTGACGCTTTTGGTCCCTTTTAACGCGCAAACTTGCGCGTATCATCATTTAATAGCATCAAAGCCCTATGTAGCCCATAATAAGGATTCTCAAGAGTATGATGGCACATATAAAGGCTTCGGGTTCGTTAAAAGGTCATTCAGAGGTATAATTAAACATGTTGACGCTTTTAACCCCTCTAACTCGCAAACTTGCGCGTAACTTCACTTATTGGCATAAAAGCCTTGAATGGCCAATATTAGGCATTCCCGAGAATATGATCAAACATTATGAAGCTCTCAGTTTGTTAAAATGTCACTCAGAGGTAAGAATTAACATGTTGACACTTTTAACCCTTCGACGCGCAAACTTTCACATAATTACGCAAACGGCTCCTCTCGTCCAACAAGTGGCTCATTTGAGAATACGGACACCGTATAAGGTCACCCAGAGGATTAGTTTAAGCATGTTGACACTTTCAGTCCATTTATAATCCAGGTTTTCGATTTTGACGAAATTAGTCCCTCATAGTCAACGTTTGACTTTATTAGGGTTTATTACACGTGTCAACACATCGTTGGACATGATTTTACGAGGTGTTACATCCTCACCCCCTTAAAAGAAATCTCGACCCCGAGATTTACCGAAACAAGTGAGGGTACTTTTGTCGCATAGTGGATTCAACCTCCCACGTATATTCAGGGCCTCTACGGGCATCCCATTTAACTTTTACACTTGGTACATGCTTCCTTTGGAGCTTTTTAACCTGTCGATCCTTGATCAATATAGGTCTTTCAATAAACCTCAGCCTTTCATCAATCTATACGTCTTTATGAGACATTGCTAGTGATTTATCAGCTAGACATTCCGTTAAGTTATAGATATGGAACACATTGTGAATTCCACTAAGCTCCTTGGGCAAGTTTAGCTTATAAGCTATACTGCCGACACATTCGATGATCTCGAATAGTCCTAAATATCCAGGGCTCGACTTGCCCTTTATACTGAAACGTATCATTCCCTTCCATGTTGGTAATTTTGATTGAGTCTTGTTCCCTACTTGGAACTTTTAAGAGATTTGCGCCTCTTGTTCGCATTGCTCTTTTGCCGTTAACTGGCAGCTTTTAGATGTTTGCAGATTCGTATTATCTTATCCGTCATCATCAGGAAATCTCAAATTCTGATAATCGGTTTTCCCAACTCTTGCCCTACATACGACAGTTATCTCTTTCTCCTATACAAGGTCTCCAAGGGAGCAACCTTGATACTTATATAATAATTATGAGTTATAGGAGAACTTAATTTGGGTGAGATGATTATTTCAATTACTATCTAATTCAATCTTAAGGAATTAACTATCCTCATGGTTAGTCGAACAAATCGACGATCCTGGGCAGCTGAAAACGATTTTCAATCGCTTCCTAGTTAGGTTGCAGTATTCAATGCACAAGTGTATTGCATTGTGCTTTCCTTTATCAATAATAATCGGAGCTCCTAAGATGATGAGTTAGGCTGTACAAGCCTTTTTTTCCATAAACTCATCTGGTTAGCTCCCAGTTCTTCCATTTCCATTGGTGCTAACCGATATAGAGCTTTTGTAACAGATACAGCTCCTAATAGGATGTTAATCCTAACTTCTCTTGCCTCTCAGGAGGTAAACAGGGTAGTTTTACGGAGAAGTCATCATGTTATCCAAAAATGATAGCGATAGCTCAAATCTCCGACTTTCGTTAACTTACCGCTACTTGTGCCATGCAAATGACACATCTGTTTTACGAGCTCATGGATGCCTTAAGTAGAGACGCCTACTTAGGAATTTCTATAATGGATATCTTCTTTGAATACCACTAGCTGACTTTAGTACAATATGACCATTGGGATATCTTAGTGGTTCCATGCATTAAACCTCCATACTGATCAAGCATGCAAGCAATCTATGGGACACACCAGGATACGTCAATCCTCATATGGCGCTTTTATCAAACATAGTTGGTATTTGCAGTTGATAGAAATCAATGAGAAAATAATTAAAATAACATATATTGTCGTACTCTATTCGAAGAAAGAGTACTCTTAGATTTTACAGAAGGATCATTGACGAGAAATAGAGGAAACGGTCTCTATGGTTTCTTTGGTAAGTTCTAACTTATACTTAACATCTGGAGTCCTTATGGGTATAATTAGAAGTTTGCTAAGCTTATGGTCTATGAAAGACTTATTATTACCTGTATTAAAACAGGACACCTAGCAGAAATTATCATCGATAAATGATAAGGAATGTGCCTGACGACATTATTGATATATACTGCCTCAGGCATTCGTCAGGTATTTCAGATGTTTCCTATCTTAGTCTTCTTAAGGTTAGTTGCACCCTCATTGACAACTTTAGGGCAATTAGTACTAAGGTGGCCTTCCTCACCACAGCCTAAACAGACCGCATTCTTTATGTCCCTACATTCATGGGACCGATGACCAGTTCCTTTGTAGATGCCACACTGCTTTGGTCTTTGTTTTATTCGACACTGTCCTCAGTGCCTTTTATTGCAGGTTTCGCATACAGGATTTTTATCGAACTTTTGTTGGTTCTTATTGAACTCGGATTTTCCCTTTTTCTTAGAATTCTGGGAGTCATTCCCCTCCCTCTTTCTTTTCTTATCGGTTTCAGTTTCGCCTGATTCTTGTCTCACTACATCTAGAGTGAGAGACAATGATAGGTCCATAACTGACCTAAAAGTAGTAGGCTTAGAAGCCTTCACTATACTCTTTATTTCCGGTGCTAAACCACCGATAAATCGCGCAATGCGCTTATGCTCAGGGGTAATTAAATAAGGTACTAACCTAGACCTGGAGTTGAAGTTGGTAACATACTTACGATGATCTAGGTTTCCATTGTGAGAGTCATAAAAATCTGTCTCTACTCTTTCCACTTCATGTTGTGGATAGTAAGTTTCTCTGATAAGATCCACAACTTGGACCATCCTATATTGTATAGGGGAATTTTCCCCATGGACTTTATTAATGTCTTCCATCAACTAAGGGCATCTCCCTTGAATGACTGTGATACATACCTCACAATGTCTTTCTCAGCACAATCGCTGATATACATAATGATTTCCATTTCGTCCAACCATTATTAATAAGATGCTGGAGATCAAACTCGAAAAAGCTGAAGCCAGTATAGCTGATCAAGGAGCGATTGCGGCCGCCAAGTCCCAGCATTATGAAGATAAATTCAAGGCGATGACCCAGGAGCACCAAGTTGCCCTTCACAAAGCCAATGAGGATGCTCAAGCCAAGCTAGATGCCGCCCTTCTTCAATACCAGCAGGATATGAGTTCCTCCCGGGACGGCCTCAAAGGATCTGTTGTTATTTCCCTTCTCCAAGCCAGGTTAAGGATGGCTTATGAGGCCAAATCCTTGGGCTTCGAATGCCCCTCCCGGAATGTCAAGGCTTGGGAAGCGAAATTACAGGATCTTGGAGGCCATCCTGTTGCACATCCCGCAAAGCATGCTGGTGAAGAGCCTTCTAAGGCGGCAGAGGAGGTGGCCAATGCTGGTGAAGATGCTGAGAAGAATCCTGAGGGTGATGCTGGTGCAGATGCTAGGAAATAGGTTGCTGGTCAAGAAGGTGCTGCCCCTTAGGCAGTGAAGTGGGCGATGATGGATATACGTGCCATGGCCGGAGCCCACTTTTTTCAATTCAATGGTTGTGGTTTGTTTAAACAGTTTACATTTCCTGTCTTTGAACAATTTATATTTCCTGCATTAGTACAATACGATGACCAAAGGTGGATGGGTCCTGGGTTTCAGGATGAAGCCCTTGGTCATCGGTTAGTATAGCCTGTTTTGAATGACGTAACGGTTGGAGGTGGACAGGTCCCGTTTTGAGATAAAACCTTCAACCGTTATGTAAGTACGGTAAAAACTAATCGTGCTTTTGGCGGATGGGCCTTGGTTTGAGGTGAAACCAAAAGCACAACTTTTGACATGTTAATAATATAACTTCCTTTTGACTTGTTTGTTATTGTCTTCTAATTTCTGTCATGCATTTCTTAGTTTAGATTTTAGCTTTGCAAAATTTGTGCAACTATCTTTTGAAAATATCCTGATCAATATACTCAGTGATATCTTATAAAGACCTTTATCAAATAGAATTTCTCAAAATCCAATCAATTTTAGACAAAATTTCTAAAGAATAAAAGATAGTCTATTTTCCAAAACCTGTTTTGATAACACTTGTTTGATCAGAGTATTAATTTTCAATCCAAGTATCATCTCCCAAATATTTCAATCAAATATCCCGAAACGTATCCCAAAAACACATTTTGAAGGCATATCCTAAAGATATATCCTTATCATGATATTTTGAGCCTTAAACAGAGTTAAACAATTCATGTAAGGTTCACAAAGGAAAGAACATACCAGGAATTGAGTGTAACCCTAGTATTAAACTCCAACCCCTTTTGCAACTTCTTCCACTAAGATGTCCCCAGTCCGAGACACTTAGCCCAATTTTGATCTTTTGAGCTTCACACAATTGCTTTAGAAGGAATGTCCCCTGTGCATGAAGTCTATAAACACTTAGAAAATGTTTGAATATCAGTTCCAACTGTTTAGACAATTCTTTTGTTAGAGGGGTAAAACCCAAAAATATACTGGAGATAAATCCTTAGTACCCTGGGGAAAATCCCAAATTTTCATGCGCTACAGGCGGGAGTGTATAAACTCCAAGACTTAGAAAGGTGAAAACCTTTAAACCTTAGAGAGTATGAAAATACCCATTCATGAGAGAGGGTGATCAATCCTCATATACCTTTAGGATTCAGGATATAGTCAATAGTAACGAATTTGTCAGCCACTTTTACATGAACTGGTCCCGCCACCTTGAACTATTCCCGAATAACTTGCGCTCCAGGCGGGGTGTTTAAACCTAATTCGGAAGAAAGGTGAGTACCTTTAAACCTGTGAAGGGATCAGGATCCCTTAGACGTGAGAGAGGGGGCCAATCCTCTAATCTTCTGAAGTATCCTGAATGTATATCCTGGAGCTATATCTCGAAGCATATACTGAAAAACAACCGTAAGCTAAGGTGGGTGTTAGCCTGGCTAACACCCCTCCGATGCTTAAGTCAGTAATGGGTTCAAAACAGTAAATAATATTAAAATTTAATAAAAGAGACAGAATCCATACCATCCTGAGTTAGAATTTAAATTCCATACTCACTTGAAATAGAGTTTTAGATGTATAGCATTCCAGGATCTCGGTAGCATATCCCCCTCCATATTCTTGAGTCGGTATGCTCCTTTTCCTGATTCTGATTCAACCTCATAGGGTCCTTCCCATTTTGGAGCCAACTTTCCATCAGCAGGATTAGTAGTATTCTGAAAAGCCTTTCTCAATACCCAATCTCCAACTTGAAATCTTCTAGTCCTTATATTCTTATTATATGCTTTAGATATCCTCTGTTGATATGCTGCCATCCTTAGCCTTGCTGCGTCTCTTGTCTCATCAATAGTATCCAGTTCCTGGCATAGGACTTCAGGATTCTGCTCAGGATCCCGGAGGTTGGATCTCGCTGTAGGTTTCACCATTTCTGTCGGGATCACCGCTTCTGCTCCAAACACCAAGGAAAATGGGGTTTGGCCAGTTGCACTTTTCACTGTCGTCCTATCAGCCCACAAAACAAAGGGTAATTCTTCTGCCCATCTTCCTTTCTTAGCCCCTAGTTTCTTTTTCAAGTTGTTGATAATTATCTTGTTTGAGGATTCTGCTTGCCCATTTGCTTGAGGATGTACCGGTGTGGATGTAATCATTTTGATTCCCCAACTCTTGCAAAAGTTAGTAGTCCTTTTACTTATAAATTGAGATCCATTGTCACAAATTATCTCAGCTGGTACTCCGAACCTAGTCAGGATATTCCTTTTTATGAAGGATACCACTTCTTTATCTCTAACCTGAACAAATGCTTCAGCTTCGACCCACTTAGAGAAATAATCGGTCATTGCCAGCATGAAGACCTTTCCTCCTGGAGCCTTTGGCAATTTTCCTACTATGTCCATTCCCTATTTCATGAATGGCCAAGGGGAAGCTATAGGATAAAGTGGTTCGGCCGGCTGATGTAATATGTTACTGTGTCTTTGACATGCATCACATCTTCGAGCATATTCTGCAGCATCTTTTCTCATCGTCGGCCAATAATATCCTGTTCTTAACGCCTTTGAGAATAATGAACTGCCCCCAGTATGGTTACCACAATCCCCTTCGTGTATATCCTGAAGCACTTCCTTAGTTTCGGGATCCTCTAAGCACCTCAGATATGGTCCTGCAAGAGATTTCTTATATAAGACATTATTTATAATAGTGAATCGTGATAACTTCATTCTAAAGGCCTTAGGATTCTCATCCTTTGGGATGTGTCCTTCCTTGAGATATCTTATAATTGGAACCATCCAGGACTTGGGATCCTTCTCAGGATACTCATCAGGATCCTGAATACTTAGTACTTCCTTATCCTGAGGATTCGTCGCAGGATATAAGTTATGTAACATTGGTATTCGGGTTCCTTCCGGTATCGTGACTGATGATCCTAGATTCGCGAAGGCATCAGCTTCAGCATTATCCTCTCTTGGTACCTGTTCAAGTGTGAAAATATCGAAATATCCTGCTAATTTTTTGAGAATTTTGAGATACTCGATTAACTTCTCACCTTTAACTGCGTAGGATCCATTAAAATGATTAGTGATTAACACGGAGTCAACATATACTTGCAAATTCTTGATACTCATATTTTTAGCCAACTCTAATCCTGCAATTAAAGCCTCATATTCTGCTTCATTATTAGTAGCAGGAAATTCACACCTAACAGCCTGGGGTAATATGTCCCCCTGTGGCGATTTTAGTAGTATACCTAAACCTACACCTCTTACATTAGATGCACCATCAGTATATAATGTCCAGGATTCTAATTTTTCTCCTAGCTGCTGTACTTCTAAGTCTACTTCATTTTGAATGTCACTACTGAAATCAGCCACAAAGTCAGCTAAATCCTGAGACTTTATGGCATTTCTAGGCTCATAAACTAAATCATAGGCACTTAATTTTACTGACCACTTAGCCATCCTACCCGACATCTCAGGTTTCCTAAGCACGTTCTTAACAGGATAATTAGTTTTAACATGAATCCTATGTGTCTCAAAATAATGTCTAAGTTTTGTTGATGCCATAACTAGGGCTAATATCATTTTTTCTAGATGAGAATATCTAGTTTCAGCATCTAATAAACTTTTACTAACATAATAGACAGGATATTGCTGACCTTCATGGTCCTTTATAAGAACGGCACTTACAACATTCCCTGATACTGCGAGGTATAGGGATAGTGGTTCACCATTTTCAGGCTTCATCAATAGAGGTGCAGTTGAGAGATACTGCTTCAAATCCTGCAGGGCTGCTTCATGCTTCTCTTTCCATTCGAACTTCTTGTTTTTCTTCAGGATATCATAAAATTCCTTGCATTTCTCGGAGGATCTTGAGATAAATCTGTTCAATGCTGCTACTTGTCCTGTTAACCGTTGAACATCCTTCATATTTGAAGGTGATTTGATATCCAAGATAGCTTTAATCTGCTCCGGGCTTGCCTCTATTCCTCTTTTAGTCACCATATATCCTAGAAACTTCCCTGCCCCCACTCCAAAATGGCACTTAGCAGGATTCAATTTCATGTTATACTGATCCAGGATATCGAATGCTCCCTTAATATCCTGGATGTGATCTTCAGCCTTTTTAGATTTTACTACCATGTCATCAATGTACACATCCATAGTGTCCCCCAGCTTGTCTTTGAACATCATGTTTACCAATCTTTGGTATGTTGCACCTGCATTTTTCAAACCAAAGGGCATAGCAGTGTAACAATAAATACCTGTCGTTGTCATGAAGGCAGTATCCTCCTGGTCTGAAGGTTCCATTTGGATCTGCTGAAATCCTGAGGATGCATCCATGAAGGTTAACATTTCGTGGCCGGTAGTAGCATCCGCCATTGAATCAATATGAGGAAGAGGAAATGGGTCTTTGGGACAAGCTTTATTCAGGTCCGTGTAATCTACACAGACTCTCCATTTCTCATTTTTCTTCTGTACCATGACTACATTTGCCAGCCATTTAGGAAACTTCACTTCCCTAATCATCTTGCTCCTTAGTAGCTGTTTTGGTCAAAAAATCTGATGAGGATATTGCAACCAAACTCTCTGTTACGGGGTGTGATGCTTATAGTTTAGAACAATAACAAGGATCACTTCAATGTAAATTGCACAAATGACACAAGGATTTGTACGGGGAAAAAGCCCTTGATCAAAAGTTGATCTCCGGCACAAAAAACCCCGGGTGATGGAAGCTACCGATCACCAAGCTCAAATAAATGAATAAATGTTTACAACTTCGGATAGTAACGAGCTAGGTACAAGGATCACTATCGTGAAATGTGTAAAAGTGAATGAAAACTAATGAGTGTTCGTCGAGAGCTTCAAGAGTGCGAGTATATGAGAGTGTGTGTAGCTGAAAATGGCTAAGTGTTCTAATTCTAGCTCGTTACTCCTTTTAAAATAGAAGTTAACTACAATAACTAACTATCCGACTTTCGTGCCAAGATCCCACGTTCTCCACAACGTCCATTTCTGGTCAATCGTGTGCGAAATACCCGTGGAATATTCCATAGTACCGTTGCCAAGACCAAGTCAAGCTTGTTACTCCTGCGAAGCAACACAAAACATAAACAAACAATTGTCAGTATGAGGATCCTTAAAGTGATCCATGATCCTGATCCTGAAGCTCTTCTGAGGATCACCACCTGTCACAGAAGTAAGGATCATTAATTAGGATAACGAATAAGGATCACTAATTGTTAGAAAATCCTCCCCTAACAATTGCCCCCAAAATATAAGGAGTGATATGTAAAATGAGCGAGTTATGTTTTCTTGATCTTATCCGCAACTAACTATCGTAAATATAGCCGTTATTGTTGAACTATCCGTTGCAATCGTGACGTCACAGAAGTGACAACCCTGCACGATCATGATTATAAATAGGAGATAGAGATAGGATCAAATGCATTTAAAATTTCAGAAAGACTCCCTTTATAACTGCATTCCGAAGATAAACAGGTATCCCCTCTTCATCTTCTTCCTTCTCTTGCTCTGTTTTTATTTCTTTCTGTTATCTCTTCAAGAATGATGCTTCGGTCCTCCCCCGCCAAGGATCACCAGAAGGATAGTCCCTTGAAGAGTCAAAAAATCATCAAAGACTCCACAAATGAGAGGTGTTACTTTAACGATGCTCAGATAGACAAGATTCGTCACTGCTTTCCGGCGAGTGCCTTTTTCAAACCCTTCGATCCTACTATTCTGAGCGATTATGTTTCAGAAACATGGGTTGCCTTTCCAGTTACTCCATTCGCCATTGGGTACACCTATCCTTTCCCAGAATTTACACAATCCTTCTTTTCCCTTACCGACATTTCTTATATCCAAGCCATGCCGATGATTTGGAGGGTTTTGTACACCCTGGAGAGGATCATCGAACAGGAAGGCATTGATTTAGGAATGTCAGAGCTGACGCAATTGTATGATCTTACTACCTTTGGTTCTCATCGCTATTTATTCAAACGAAAACCCGGCGGAGAACACCCCCTTCTTAAAGTCACCAAGAATGACACAAATTGGAAACGTCGCTTCTTCTTTGTCAGGAGGAATACCATTCCAAACGGAAAGGATCTACCAAGGACATGATCCACCCATGGTAGGCCAGAGGATCCTGAGAAGGATCACCAGGTAGTCCTGTTTTTGTATAAGGATCACTAACCACTTTTTGTCTTGTGTTATGCAGCTATTTCTGTCTCACACATCATCACAACACCTGAAACCAAGGATAGGCTCGCTGCTTTTTGGAAGCTTGATCCTGAAACAAGGACATTCAAGATAGACACCCAAGACTCACAAGAAGTATCCTTAGGTTCCATCACCATGTCGAGTAAGTATCCTGCCTTTTACATAGTTCGAATATTAAAATAAATAAGTAAATTGAAATAGGATAAGGATACTCATCTTGCTTTGAATGTGTAGGTGCCGGAAAATCTGCCAAGCCTGTATCCCAGTTCAACACGGCTGACCTTGATGTTGTTCGATCTAGGAAGAAGAGGGCCACTACCAGTCCTAGCATCTCCATTCCCAAGGCACCCACTAAAGGAAAGGGTGGCAAGAAGAGGAAAACTTCTGACACTGAGGATCTTCAAGGCCTACCACTGATCCACCACCAGTTCCTTGAATACTTCAACGATGTAAGGATCACCAACTCTGCCTAGGTATCCTACTTGTATGAGGATCACCTGATCTTGAACTGCTTTATCCTTTTCTTTGCAGAAATTTGCTGAGATTGAAGATTACGTGGGGAATGTTGAGGAGCAGGACAAGAAGATTGCTGACCTCCAACAGGTTGCCGTGCTTAAGGACCTTGCCATTGCTGATCTTCAGAAGGAACTCCAAGATGCCAAGACTAAGACAGCTAAACTTCTGATTGACCTTGACTATGAGAAGCATGATCTCTTAGAAAATGCTAAGGTCTCTGCTGCCATCACAATGTATCAGACAAAATTAAAGATGGCCCAGGAAGCTCAAGATCCTAACTTCGATAGAAGCAGCTGGGATGTTGAGGGCTGGAAAGCAAGGTTGGCTGATCTTGAGGATGATGAGGAGGAGGCTACTGAGGTCTTGGCGATTGAGGCAAGTGGCAGTGGAAAGGATCTGATGAAGGATACCACAGCTGGAGGGGAAGATGATGCAGCAAAGGTGTAGGCTGCATAATTGGGCGATGATGGACATTCCTAGACGCAGCCGGAGCCCAATTTTTAAATTTGACAAGAGTTTTTGTGGTTGTGATGTTGAACAATTTAATGGTTTGTACTGAACAATAGTTTTTAGGATTAAGGATCATGTATGATCCTTTGGACAATAGGCAGGATTGCATATGGTGGAGGGATCCTCTGTTTGGGGGATGAAGCCATTGTGATCCTGCCGCCTTTATATTCCTGCACTACTTTTGAACTTATTATCATGGACACCCTTTACCTACCCCAGCGGACGGGCCACGTTTTGCTGGTAGATGCTTGGGATAGGTAATTTTGACAACCTTTTAAGGGTTAATCCTTTGTTAATAAATAGAATCTTAACCTTTTGTCGCTTATCTTGTGTTGTTATCCTTTTGTTTCTTTAATTTTCCTTTGTTTTGATGCATATTCATTGAATAAACAATTTTGAATAAGTCAGATTGAAAATATTTAGGACATGATCCATGATCAAATATCCTATAGTTAAAGAATCCCAAAAAGCAATATGTTTTAAGGATCACAAGTCTAGTTGTCAAATTTTTTAAGGGTTATTCAAATAAATAATGAATAGGATTAAAAATAGTTAAGGATCATACCTGAGGGTCCAAGTTAGGATCCTAACCATAATAAGGATAACTATAAGATAAACCTTAGAGAGAAGTAAGGATCAAGGATCCCTAGTTGCTTGTCTTCAAGGACCTGAAATAGATCATAACTTGGGACTAAGCCAATATAAGATAAGAATTAGCAACTAGGGACAAGCCCAAGGATAACTGGGGACAAGCCCAAGGATAACTGGGGACAAGCCCAAGGATCGTATGTAAACTGGAGTATGGCCCTAACTGGCGACTATCCAAACTTAGTGACATGAAAATGCCAAAACCTTAGCTAACATGAAAACGTTAGAAACCTTAGCTAACGTGAAAACGTTAGAAACCTTAGGAACGGATGTATGGTACGTCTACCATTATACGTAGGATCCTAGGCATAGCCAGTACAATGGAATTATCAGCCCCTAAAACGAGTACTGGTCCCACTGCCTTGAACCATACCAGGATCATCATGCGCTACAGGCGGAACTGGGGTCAAGCCCAAGGATAACTGGGGTTAAACCCAAGGAACGGATTGCTTCTGCAGATAACCAATGTTATGCAAAGGATACCTGAACTTTCAAAACTTAAAATCACGTGAGAGATGGATAAAGGACACATGATCCTTATCCCTATATGAGAAAATAAAGAAATGAAATAGTTCAAGATTAGGATCTTACCCAAGTATGGATCACTGATACTTTAAGGATCCTTTAAGGATACCCCTATCGTGAGGATCATCTGTGCCATGAGGATCCTGTTTATATGAAATATTTCTTCAAATGGACAGCATTCCAAGCTCTTGGTAGCAAATCACCTTCCATGGTTAGCAATCTATATGCCCCCTTTCCTGCTTCAGCTTCAATCAAATAAGGGCCTTCCCATTTTGGAGCCAATTTTCCATCAGCAGGATTGGTGGTATTCTGAAATGCTTTCCTCAATACCATATCTCCAACTTGAAACTTCCTAATCCTGACATTTTTGTTGTAGGCACCAGCCATTCTTTATTGATAATTGGCCATCCTTATCCTAGCGAGATCCCTGATTTCTTCAATAGTATCCAGGTCTTGAGCTAAGTTCTCATCATTCTCCTCAGGATCACGAGTACTTGTTCTAGCAGTTGGAACCACCATTTCTGTTGGGATCACTGATTCTGCCCCAAATACCAAAGAGAATGGTGTTTGACCAGTAGCATTCTTAGAGGTTGTCCTATCAGCCCAAAGCACATAGGGTAGTTCTTCTGCCCATTTCCCTTTCTTGGATCCAAGCTTCTTCTTCAAATTGTTGATGATGATCTTGTTGGATCATTCTGCTTGACCATTAGCTTGTGGGTGGACTGGTGTTGATGTTATCATCTTAATCCCCCAGCTGTCACAAAAGTTAGTGGTTCTGCCCCCAATAAATTGGGAACCATTATCACATATAATTTCAGAAGGAATTCCAAATCTAGTTATAATATTTCTTTTAATGAAGGATATAACTTCCTTTTCTCTGACTTGGGCAAAAGCTTCAGCCTCTATCCACTTGGAGAAGTAATCAGTCATAGCAAGCATGAATACTTTTCCACCAGGTGCCTTAGGGAGCTTACCAACTATATCCATACCCCATCTCATAAATGGCCAAGAGGAGGATATAGGATGCAATAATTCAGCTGGTTGATGAAGGATATTGCTGTGTCTGACAAGGATCACATCTCTTAGCATACTCCACAACATCTCTTTTCATGGTTGGCCAGTAGTATCCTGTCCTCAGGATCCTTGAGAATAATGCCCTGCCCCCAGTGTGGTTTCCACAATCTCCTTCATGGAAGTCTTTTAAAACTTCTTGGATTTCAGGATCCTCAATGCATCTCAAGTATGGTCCTGCAAGAGATCGTCTATACAACATATTATTTAAAATTATGAATTGAGATACCTTAGATTTGAAAGCCCTAGGGTTTTCTCCTGTAGGAATCTCTCCATGTTGTAAGTATCTCATAATTGGTGAGATCCATGATCCTGATCCTGAATGGGATTGAGTATCCTCACTAGGGATAATTGCAGAATCATTTCCTATCTCCATAGCCACATGATCCTCGATAGCCGGGGTCAGGATATGGATAATAGGGATCTTGATATCCTCCGGGATCTTCAAGGATGATCCTAAGTTAGCCAATGCATCAGCTTCTGTATTTTCTTCCCTTGGTACCTGCGTCAAACTAAAGGAAACAAAAGAGAGTGCCAAACTTTTGACTATCTCTAAATATTTGGTTAGCTTTTCACCTTTAACAGCATAGGATCCATTAAAGTGGTTTGTAATTAACAATGAATCTACATGTACCTCAAGATACCTGATCCCCATATGCTTTGCAATTTGCAAACCAGCAATTAAGGCTTCATATTCAGCCTCATTGTTAGTGGTTTGGAACTCACAAGATATAGAGTGGGGTATTATGTCCCCCTGTGGCGATTTTAGTAGTATTCCAAGCCCTGTGCCTTTGACATTTGAGGATCCATCAGTATAGAGTATCCAAGGATCCTTGGTCTCCTCTAGCTGCTGGACTTCTAACTCAGCTTCTTTTTGTAAATCACTACTGAAATCAGCCACAAAGTCAGCTAATGCTTGGGATTTGATGGCTGTCCTAGGCTCATATCTTATATCATATGCACTTAGCTTCACTGCCCACTTAGCCATCCTTCCTGACATCTCTGGCTTTCTGAGGACATTCTTAATTGGGAAATTAGTTTTAACAACAATAACATGAGTTTCAAAATAATGTCTCAACTTAGTGGATGCCATAATTAATGCAAGAATAAGCTTTTCAAGGTGTGAATACCTGGATTCGGCATCAAGTAAACTTTTACTTACATAATAGACAGGATGTTGTGTACCTTCATGATCCTTAACAAGGACCGCACTTACTGCTTTTGAGGATACTGCAAGATATAAGGATAGCACATCGCCTTTTTCTGGTTTCATCAAGGCCGGGGCTGAGGATAGGTAATCTTTGAGAGCTCTTAAAGCATTTTCATGCTTCTCAGTCCACTCAAATTTCTTGTTCTTCCTTAGGATATCATAGAATTCTTTGCACTTCTCTGAGGATTTGGATATAAATCTGTTCAAAGCTGCTATCCTGCCTGTTAGCCTTTGAACATCCTTAGCATTGGCCGGAGATTTGATGTTCACTAATGCTTTTATTTGTTCCGGGCTAGCTTCAATGCCTCTCTTGGTCACCATATATCCTAAGAATTTACCTGCTTTAACACCAAAGTGACATTTTGAAGAATTAAGTTTCATGTTATATTTGTCAAGGATATCGAATGCTTCCTCCAAGTCCCTAAGGTGATCCTCAGCTTTTATGGATTTTACCACCATATCATCTATGTAAACCTCCATAGTTTGTCCAATCTGATCCTTGAACATCATATTCACCAGCCTTTGATATGTTGCA
Source organism: Helianthus tuberosus (assembly GCA_030545235.1). Classification (NCBI taxonomy): domain Eukaryota; kingdom Viridiplantae; phylum Streptophyta; class Magnoliopsida; order Asterales; family Asteraceae; genus Helianthus; species Helianthus tuberosus. The sequence continues at coordinate 1,596,949 of CM060407.1, forward strand.
CCAGCATTTCTTAATCCGAACGGCATAGCAATATAGCAGTATATACCAGTTGGAGTCATGAAGGCTGTATCCTCTTGGTCGGATGGTTCCATTTGGATTTGTTGAAATCCAGATGAAGCATCCATAAAAGTTAACAGTTCATGACCCGCAGTTGCATCCACCATGGAGTCAATGTGGGGTAATGGGAAAGGATCCTTGGGACATGCCTTATTTAAATCGGTAAAATCGACACATACCCTCTGTTAGGGCATGAATTTTATGCTAAGGATCATCTATCCTGAGACTAGGCATGGATCACGGATGCTTAATGGATGATGCAGACAGTCTGAGGATCCAGAGTCTGAGGATCACGCGTCTGAGGATCACGAGTCTGAGGATCAGGATCCTTAACAGAACTTATGTTTTGCACGTTTTTAATGTGCAAATGCAGGTAATGGACGTAGTGGACCACTTCTTTGCTGGAATCTCGTGGAATATGCTTTTAGGCACGTGCATATTGAGGAAATAACCGTTAGTGGTGGTCATGGGTGACTTCCACCTTTTTCGGGAAGTTAGTTAGTTGATTTTTCCTTATCTTTTTAAGGGGAAACAAGCTCATTAGAGACATAAGTCGTGCACACCACAGAAAATATACACAATACACGAATTCTCTGCAAACACTTAGCGAAAACACACACTTACACTAGAAATTCATTGTATTGAGCTTGTTTTCTTCCGAAGTTGTACAAGGATCACTGCTGTTTTTGCAATATAGTTGGTGATCGGTAGTTTCCATCACCCGAGGTTTTTTATGCTGGAGATCTTCTAAAGATCAAGGGCTTTTTCCTCGTATAAATCTCGGTGTTCATCGTTGATTTCATATACTTGTTGTTCATACAATTAACCAAGCATCATACCTCACAAAATCAGATTTGGTTGCATTATCCTTGTGTGATTTTTGACCAAAACAGTTTGGCGCCCACCGTGGGGCAATTGGTGCTTCAATTCTGAGAAATTTTGTTCATTCCATTCGTTTCGGTTCATTACCTTCAACCACATGGCTTCTCAGGGAGAACTTCTCCAAGTTCTATGTCGGCGGTCACTTTTTTACAGGGCATTCCGCCTTTGCATCATCTCCCCCTTGCATTCCAGAAGAATGCTGAGAATTCTCCAAAAAAAAAAAACCCCGTTTTCACAAAACCAACTGTTGTTTCTTCCTCTACACTTACTAACAGTGATTTTTATGCTTTGATTGTGCAGATGAAGGATCACATGCAGCAGGTCAAAACTAATGGCAGGATCCTTCGCGAAATTGATAAAATCAGCAGAGGATCACTCCCCTTTGATGTCGAGGTCGCTGAATTTCGACACTCCAGTCATAACTTCCCAGCACTTTGCAGCTCCAGATGTCCAATACCAGAGTGCATCAATAGGAATGCGTTCTGGATCATCGGTAATGTCTCAGGCTCGAGGATCCTCTTTCCAGCCTTCAGGATCCTCATTTCAGCATCAGGGATTCTTCACCAGTTTAGGAGAAAGCATGGGGACGCAGCCAATTCAAGGATCCTCTCAGGTTCAAGGATCCTCGCAGGTTCAAGGATCCTCTTAGGTTCAAGGATCCTCTCAGGTTCAAGGATCCTCGCAGGTTCAAGGATCCTCGCAGGTTTAAGGATCCTCTCAGGTTCAAGGATCCTCGCAGATTCAAGGATCCTCTCAGGTTCAAGGATCCTCTCAGGTTCAAGGATCCTCTCAGGTTCAAGGATCCTCTTAGGTTCAAGGATCCTCGCAGGTTCAAGGATCCTCACAGGTTCAAGGATCCTCGTAAGTTTAAGGATCCTCTCAGGTTCAAGGATCCTCACAGGTTCAAGGATCCTCTCAGGTTCAAGGATCCTCTCAGGTTCAAGGATCCTCTCAGGTTCAAGGATCCTCCCAGGTTCAAGGATCCTCTCAGGTTCAAGGATCCTCCTTCCAGGTTCAAGGACCCTCATCTCAGGTTTCCGGATCCATGGATTATCCTCCAAGACCTACATTCACAGCACTTCAAGGATCCAACATCTTCCAGGATCAAAGATACCTAAGGAGTGTGCAACCCAGAAGTTCAGATGTTTATCTAGGAGACTTCATACCAATGCAGACCATTGCTTCCTCTGGTCCCTCGGTTATGCCAGAATCCCGCCAACATGGATTCACATCTGGAATTCCAAACTTGAATCATTCAGGAGGTAACACTTTGAATAATTTTTGCAATGCTAACCATGGCTTTGTGCAGGATACAGGTATCAACCAAGCTATGGCTAAGGAATTGCAGAAACATAGGGATATAATATCCAACGTTCCAGGAGTGGTTAAGCCCATTCCTGAAATTCCTGATGAAAGCCACAAGATATCTCGTTTTGCACCACCTATTTGTGATGCAGAGATACCGAAGAGGTTTCAGACACCAAATCTGGTTGCTTGTGCAAGGGCTTTGGATCCACACTTACCGGATCAGCGTTAAAATGGCTGCTAAGTCTTCCTCCTTACGCTATTACTTCATTTGCTAATCTAGTTAATTTGTTTAATAGCCAATTCTCATGCAGTAGGAGATTTGAACGATTAACTAGTGATTTATATAGGGTAACTCAAGGTCATAATGAATCACTTAGAGATTACATAATTAAATTCAGTAAAGAATCCTTAGAAATCCCTAACTTAGATATTGCTACAGCTCTAGAAGCCTTTAAAATGGGTTTGCTTAGGGATTCAATGTTCTATGATGATCTTGTTATGACCCCTTGCAGGAACTTAGATGAGGAAAGAAACAGGGCCCTTAGGTTCATCCGTTTAGAGGATGACAAAAGGATCCATGAGAGATTGTCAGGATCCTCAAAGCAAGACAAATAAGGATCCTATCTCAAGGATAACTGATCTAAGCAATACTCCAAGCGTGACAACCAAAGTGTGCATGCTGTGGAACAAGAGGAAGATGATCAGGATTATCCTCCTATTTCTGAATATTGTTTTTCTGCTGATAATAATGAACTAATCCTTTCTATGCAGAGTTTAGGTGACAAGATTAGGTGGCCAAGGAAGAATGACAAACCGCCTACCACCAAAGACGAATCGAAATGGTGTGCTTACCATGGGGATTCTGGTCATCTCACAGATGAGTGCATAGCATTAAGGAAGGAGATAGGTTATCTTTTGAGCAAAGGATACTTGAAGGAATTGCTTGGAAGGAAAAAGTCAAGGATCAAGTATCCTGAGAAAGTTCCTGAAAAAGCTCCTTTTCCACCATCCGATGCTCAAATCATCCTTTTCATCTCCGGAGGTTCTCAGCAGCTAAGAGACGTGCAAAGGAAACAAAGATGGAGAATGGGGGCAGACCTGTTCGGACCTCCATCCTTACCCAGCAGAAAGTGATATCATATGATGAGGATAACTGTGCGGACATTCAGGATCCTCATCATGACGGTGTAGTTATTACATTATTTATATCTAACCATTTTGTTCGCAGGATTCTCATTGATGGGAAAAGCTCAGTGAACATAATCCAGTTGGATGTCCTCAATAGAATGGACATCCTTGAATCCGATATTGTCCAAAGATCATCTGTCCTTGTGGGATTCAGTGGAGAGACAAAGATTACATTGGGGGACATCAAACTTCCTATTTACATAGAGGGAGTTAATTCTTTTCAAAAATTTTGTGTCATAGATTTCTTATCCTGCTATAATGTTATCCTTGGCAGGCCATGGATACATGATATGAAGGCAGTCCCCTCAACATATCATCAATGTGTCAAGCTCCCAACTCTATGGGATGTGGTGAAGATAGAAAGTGATCAGCAGGAGGCAAATAACTGTTACACTTCTTCATTGAAGCCAACCTCCAAGGAGCAAGACGTCAAGGATATTCTGTTGAACCCAGAGGATCCTGAATCCAAAATTTTTATAGGATCCGGGATCCTAGACAGTATTGAACAGGATTTAATATCCTTCTTGAAAAGAAGAAAGTCTACCTTCGCTTGGAAACATGAAGATATGACAGGAGAAAGTTTGCACTCGAAAGAATGCCATTATCCAAGAAGAGCACCAGCCCTGATGAAACCAGAAAATGGAGAATCGTTATCCTTATACTTAGCTATTTCAGATAAAGCAGTAAGTGTGATCCTAGTTAAGGATCATGAAGGCTCTCAACATCCGGTATACTATGTAAGTAATATTCTACTTGATGCTGAGGCCAGGTACTCTCATTTAGAGAAATTAATTCTTGATTTAATTATGGCTTCTGCTAAACATAGACATTATTTAGAAACTCATACCATTATTGTGAAAACTAACCTTGCTATCAAGAATGTTCTCAGGAAACTTCAAATGTCAGGTAGAATGGCAAAATGGGCAATCAAGTCCCAAGCTTTACTTGACTTTGTGGCTGATTTCAGTAGTGATCTACAAAGGGAAGCTGAATTAAAAGTTCAACAACTTGAGAAGACCAAGGATCCTTAGACACTCTTCACGGATGGAGCTTCAAATGTTAAAGGAACTTGACAAGGCACACTACTAAAATCGCCACAGGGGGACATTATACCCCAATCTACTGCATGGAATTCCAAACCACTAATCATGAGTCAGGAAACTGGCATATTCTTTTGCTTTTTTCAGTCTACCACAGGTACCCAGGGAAGAAAATGCAGAAGCTGACGCTTTAACTAACCTTGGATCATTCCTAAAGATGCCAGAAGATGTGAAAAATACTCATCACCCATGTTTTAACTCCTGCAATTGAGGATCACGTAGCCATGGAGATAGTGGAGGATTCTGCAATCATACCTGGTGATCCTGCACAGTTGAATTCAGGATCTTGGATCCTTCCAATCCTAAGATATATACAACATGGAGAGATCCCTACAGGACAAAATCCTAAAGCTTTCAAAGTCAAGGAGACTGTGGAAACTACACTAGGGGCAGAGCACTATTCTCAATGATCCTTAGAACAACATACTATAGGCCTACCACGAAGAAGGATGTTGTGGATTATGCAAAGAAGTGTGATGCTTGTCAAAGACACAGTAATATTCTACACCAACCAACATAACATCTGCATCCTAAGAAGAAGCTTTTGCTCAAAGTCAGAAAAAAGGAAATGGCCAGTTATCAACAAAGAATGGCTGGAGCATACAACAAGAATGTCAGGATTAGAAGATTTCAAGTTGGTGATTTTGTGCTAAGAAAAGCATTCCAGGACACTACAAATCCTTCTGATGGCAAGGTAGCACCAAAGTGGGAAGACCCCTATCTAATTGAAGCTGAATCAGGAAAGGGGGCATATCATTTGTTAACAATGGATGGTGATCTCCTACCAAGAGCTTGGAATGTTGTTCATCTCAAAGAATACTAAGTAAGAAGGATCAGGGATCCTCAGCGATACCGGTATTCTGATTAAGGATCCAGGATCCTCAAAGGATATATGATTCTACATTTGGTAACACATTACTTTCATTTTCATTTTCATTTTCATTCATTTTATACTTATTACTTATCATAAGTTAAAGATGTTAATCAGTTAACATCTATTTTCACAAAGTTTAAGCTTTTGCAGAGTTGTTATCATTTTACAGAAGATCAAAGTGGTTGGCCAACTCTCCAAAGTTTTGGGCTTGTCCCCAGTTTGGGCCTGTCCCCAGTTTGGGCCTGTCCCCAGTTTCGCCAGTAGCGCACGATGATCCTGGTGCAGTTCAAGGCAGTGCGACCAGTACTCGTTTTAGGGGCTGACAATTTCATTGTACTGGCTGTACCCAGGATCCTACGTATAATGGTAGATGTACCATACATCCGTTCCTAAGGTTTCTAACGTTTTCACGTTAGCTTAGGTTTCGGCATTTTCATGTCGCTCAAGTTTGGATAGTCGCCAGTGAGGGCCATACTCCAGTTTACATCCGTTTATATGGGCTTGACCCCAGTTTACATCCGTTTATTTGGGCTTGTCCCCAGTTTATTTGGGCTTGTCCCCAGTTTGTTGGGCTTGTCCCTAGTTACTAACTCTTATCTTATATTGGCTTAGTCCCAAGTTGTATCCTATTTCCGGTTTTTGGAGACAAACGACCAAGGATCCTTGATCCTTACCTTCCATTAAGGTTTGTCTTATGGTTATCCTGTTTATAATGATAAAGGTTAGGATCCTAACTTGGATTCTCAGGTATGATCCTTAACTATTTTGATTTTATTCATTATTCATTTGAATAGCCCTTATACTTTGACAACTGAACTTATGATCCTTAAAATATACTACTTTTCAGAACTTTTCAACTATAGGATATTTGATCCTGGATCATATCCTAAAATTCTTAAACTTAATTTGTTTAACTTTTCTTATTCAAACAAATGTATATCACAACAATTGAAAACTAAAGGATACATAAGGATAGCAACACGGGAGATAGCCAAAAAGTTAAAGTTATTTTATTCACAAAACATTAAACCTTTTAAGGTTGTCAAAATTGCCAACCCACGTTTCTACCAGCAAAACGTGGCCCGTCCACATGGGTTGGCAAAGGGTGTCCATCGTTTACGGGTCTTTGTAGTGCAGAAAATAAAAGACGGAAGGATAACGAGTGGCTTCATCCCCCAAACAGAGGATCCATCCACCACCCATTATCCTGCCTATTGTTCAAGGATCCATGATTCTTCACCCTAGAAACTACTATCTAAAGTTATACAAGTTCTGACGATAAGGATCCTTGATACTAGAAGCTTTACTTTTCATAGTTTGCTTATTCAGTAATAATTTAAGAGGATATAGAATCCTAACTTGGATTCTCTGGTATGTTATATTCTAACTTTTTCTAAGCTGTAAGTTGTCTCTTATCCTTTTTGGTTAAGGATCATTGATCCACATTTATATGAACACTTCAAGTTTTCTGTTAAAAGTGTAACATTATCATCAGATTTTCAATAACTTTCCAGTTGTTTGGTGATGATATTTTTGAAAATAGAAAGCATACATGAAAAATAAAAAGGGAAGAAACAACAATAGATGTAGCTAAAAAAGTTTAATGTTATTACCCATTCATTATGTATCAAATCATCTGGCCTGGATTTCACCAGCAAAACCGTGGACCATCCACCCAGGCCGGATAAGGCTATCTAACAGTTAAAGTGTCTATGCAGAAATTAAAGTGCAGGAAGGTTAATAGCAAACTGTGTAGAAGGATTCATTCTCCACGAATGGAAGGATCTTCTGATCTGTAAAGGCACTTGAGGAGTTATCTCTAACTCTAGATTTTGCAATGATCATTATAGCAGGTCTTATCAGTGACGACAGGCAGTGTAACAACTAGTTACCAGCAGCAACGGCTAGTCCGCTTCTGACGGAAATATGACAGCTGTGAATCCTTATCACAACTGCCATATTGGGGGCAATTGTTAGGGCATGAATTTTATGCTAAGGATCATCTATCCTGAGACTAGACATGGATCACGGATGCTTAATGGATGATGCAGACAGTCTGAGGATCCAGAGTCTGAGGATCACGCGTCTGAGGATCACGAGTCTGAGGATCAGGATCCTTAACAGAACTTATGTTTTGCATGTTTTTAATGTGCAAATGCAGGTAATGGACGTAGTGGACCACTTCTTTGCTGGAATCTCGTGGAATATGCTTTTAGGCACGTGCATATTGAGGAAATAACCGTTAGTGGTGGTCATGGGTGACTTCCACCTTTTTCGGGAAGTTAGTTAGTTGATTTTTCCTTATCTTTTTAAGGGGAAACAAGCTCATTAGAGACATAAGTCGTGCACACCACAGAAAATATACACAATACACGAATTCTCTGCAAACACTTAGCGAAAACACACACTTACACTAGAAATTCATTGTATTGAGCTTGTTTTCTTCCGAAGTTGTACAAGGATCACTGCTGTTTTTACAATATAGTTGGTCATCGGTAGTTTCCATCACCCGAGGTTTTTTATGCTGGAGATCTTCTAAAGATCAAGGGCTTTTTCCTCGTATAAATCTCGGTGTTCATCGTTGATTTCATATACTTGTTGTTTATACAATTAACCAAGCATCATACCTCACAAAATCAGATTTGGTTGCATTATCATTGTGTGATTTTTGACCAAAACACCCTCCACTTTCCGTTTTTCTTTTGAACAACAACCACATTGGCCAACCATCTTGGATACTTGACCTCTCTAATCATACCTGCCCGGAGCAACTTTTCTACCTCTTCTTGGATAATGGCATTCCTTTCCGGTGCAAACTTTCTTCTCCTTTGATGGATCGGTTTGAAGGACCTATCAAGGCCAAATTTGTGAGTGATTACATCTTTAGATATACCAGTCATGTCTTCGTGTTTCCATGCAAAGGTAGTCTTTCTCCTTTTGAGGAAGGATATGAGGTCTTCTTTCATTTCGCCAAGGATCCCTGATCCGATATAGATTTTGGATTCAGGATCATCAGGATCCATGAGGACTTCTACCACATCCTGCTCTCTTACCTCCAAGACATCCCTTGGAGGACACTTTGATTGCTATTGCTCCCTTGACTTCGAGGCCGGTTTCATCGATGAAGTATAGCAATTCTTGGCCTCCTGCTGATCACTATCAATCTTGACTATTCCCCAAGGACTAGGGAGCTTCACACATTGATGGTAAGTAGATGGGACTGCCTTCATATCGTGTATCCAGGGCCTGCCAAGGATAACATTACAACAAGATAAACAGTCAATAACACAAAATTTTTTATAAGAGTGTAGGCCTTCGATGTATATTGGGAGCTTAATGTCCCCCAGGGTATTCTTAGTTTCGCCACTAAATCCCACGAGCACGGAGGATCTTGGTATGATATCTGATTCAGGGATACCCATCTTCTTTAGAACATCAAGCTGGATAATGTTCACTGAACTTCCTCCGTCTATAAGGATCCTGCGGACAAAATGGTTAGAAATAAAAAGAGTAATAACTAAGCCATCGTGATGAGGATCCTGGATATCAACACGATCATCCTCATCAAAGGTTATGACTTTTCCTTCGGAGACACTTGATGTTCGAACAGGTCTTTCTCCATTATCCATTTTAGTTTCCTTTGCATGCCTTTTAGCTGCTGAGAAGGATGTGCCACAAATGTCTGATCCTCCAGAAATAAAGTTTATTACTTGTGCATCTGCTGGAGGGGCTGGAGCCTTCTCAGGGATCCTTTCAGGATCCTGAGTCCTTGACTTTTTTCTTCCCAACAATTCTTTTAGGTGCCCCTTGCTCAACAAGTATCCAATTTCCTTTCTTAGTGCAATGCATTCTTCTGTAAGATGCCCAAAATCTTCATGGTATGCACACCACTTTGATTTATCCTTAGTTGCAGCTGGCCTATCATTTTTTTCTGGGCCATCTAGCTTTATCACCTAGATTCTGCATCACAAGGATTAGTTCATTATTATCAACAGAAAAACAATATTCAGAAATTGGAGGATATTCCTCATCATCCTCTTCTTGATCAACAGAATGCACGTTCTGGTTATCAGATCTGTTGTAGGATCTGAACTTTTTGTTTCTGAATGAGGATCCTTGCTTATCCTGCTTTGAGGATCCTGCTAACCTCTCCTGGATCCTCTTGTCATCCTCTAGCCGAATGAACCTAAGTGCTCGTGTTCTTACCTCATCTAAGTTCCTGCATGGTGTCATAACAAGATCATCATAGAACGACGAATCCCTAAGCAGTCCCATTTTAAAGGCCTCAACAGCCGTAGCTATATCTAAGTTGGGAATGTCTAAGGATTCTTTACTGAATTTGGTAATGTAATCCCTTAATGATTCATTATGACCCTGGGTTATCCTATATAGATCACTAGTTAATCGTTCAAATTTTCTACTACAAGAAAACTGATTATTAAACAGGTTAACTAGATTAGCAAATGAGGTAATAGAGTAGGGGGGAAGACTTAGCAGCCATTTGAGAGCTGATCCAGTAAGAGTGGATCCGAATCCCTTGCACAGGCACGCTTCCTTTAACCTTTCTGGGATTGGATTGATCTCCACCCTCTCCCTGTATTGTGCTATGTGTTCTTCAGGATCCGTCGAACCATCATACAGCTTCATTGTTGGCACATGGAACCTCTTGGGTATCTCAGCATCACAGATTGGTGGTGCAAAACGAGATATCTTGTGGCTCCCATCTGCAATCTCCGGGATAGGTTTGACCACTCCTGGAACACTTGATATCATATCCTTTAGCTTTTGCAATTCTCTGGCCATGGCATGATTGATACCTGGATCCTGCATAAGACCATGGTTAGTAGTATAAGAATTATTAAAAGTGTTACCTCCCATCGAATTCGAATTAGGAAGAATGGATGTTAATCCATATTGTTGGGGCTCTGGAATGATCGAGGGACCAGTAGAAGCATTGGTCTGCATTGGAATAAAATCTCCCTGATGGACATCTGAACTTCCTGTTTGCAAACTCCTCAAGGATCCTGGCATCTGGAAGGATCCTCGAAACTGGGACGATCCTGGGACAAAGGATTCTTGAAGCTGGGATGATCCTGGACCAAAGGAGAATCCTTGAACCTGGGATGATCCTGGAACAAAGGAGGATCCTTGAACCTGGGATGATCCTGGAACAAAGGAGGATCCTTGAACCTGGGATGATCCTGGAACAAAGGAGGGTCCTTGAACCTGGGATGATCCTGGAACAAAGGAGGATCCTTGAACCTGGGATGATCCTGGAACAAAGGAGGATCCTTGAACCTGCTGCGCTCCTGAATATCCTCCTGAATTCGTGAGGGATCCCATATGCTGAGGATAGGATCCCGCTGGCTGGAAATATGAACCTGATGCCTGGGTCACTGTTGTTGTTCCGTAGTGCACTCCTTTTGGTCCACCCACATATTGAACATCTGGAACCACTGATGGCTGAGAAGTAATCACCGGAGTATCAAAATTCAAAGATTTTGGCACCAGTGGGGAATGATCCTCTGCCGTTTTCTTTTGCTTCTTGAGATCTCCGATTTCTTTGAGAATCCTTTCATTGGTCTTATCCTGTTTCCGTATCTGATCCTTCATCTGCAAAATCAAAGTAAACATGTCACTAGTAGTGGGAGTGTAAGAAGCAGAAGAAGTTGGAGGTTTTGAGAAAATGGGAGTTGGTTTCTTCGCAGCATTCTCAGCATTCTTCTGGGATCCAGAAGGTGGTGGAGGCAAAGGGGGAACGCCTTGTGAAGAAGTGAATGAGGGCATCAAATCTGAAGCATTCTTCGCTGAGGAAGCCATTTGCTTGGTTGTAGTGAACTGAAATGAGCACAGAAATGCGAATTTTTCTAAGGATGAAGCACCAATTGCCCCACGGTGGGCGCCAAACTGTTTTGGTCAAAAAATCTGATGAGGATATTGCAACCAAACTCTCTGTTATGGGGTGTGATGCTTATAGTTTAGAACAATAACAAGGATCACTTCAATGTAAATTGCACAAATGACACAAGGATTTGTACGGGGAAAAAGCCCTTGATCAAAAGTTGATCTCCGGCACAAAAAACCCCGGTGATGTAAACTACCGATCACCAAGCTCAAATAAATGAATAAATGTTTACAACTTCGGATAGTAACGAGCTAGGTACAAGGATCACTATCGTGAAATGTGTAAAAGTGAATGAAAACTAATGAGTGTTCGTCGAGAGCTTCAAGAGTGCGAGTATATGAGAGTGTGTGTAGCTGAAAATGGCTAAGTGTTCTAATTCTAGCTCGTTACTCCTTTTAAAATAGAAGTTAACTACAATAACTAACTATCCGACTTTCGTGCCAAGCTCCCACGTTCTCCACAACGTCCATTTCTGGTCAATCGTGTGCGAAATACCCGTGGAATATTCCATAGTACCGTTGCCAAGACCAAGTCAAGCTTGTTACTCCTGCGAAGCAACACAAAACATAAACAAACAATCGTCAGTATGAGGATCCTTAAAGTGATCCATGATCCTGATCCTGAAGCTCTTCTGAGGATCACCACCTGTCACAGAAGTAAGGATCATTAATTAGGATAACGAATAAGGATCACTAATTGTTAGAAAATCCTCCCCTAACAGTAGCCTTTCAACTTCCTCTTGGATGATCACGTTTCGTTCCAGAGCAAATTTCCTTCTCTTTTGTTGGACAGGCTTGAATGACCTGTCGATACCTAACTTATGTGTTATAATATCCTTGGAAATACCTGTCATATCCTCGTGTTTCCACGCGAACGTCGACATCCTGCATTTTAGAAAATTAGTCAATTGATTTTCAATATCCTGAGGGATATTGGTTCCTACGAGCACCGAGATATCCGGATTATCCTGATCCAGGATAATTTTCTTTACATCCTGCTCCGAAGCCTCCCCGATATCCTGGGCCCGCATCTTTAATTGCTATGCTGCATTAGGCTTGGTTGAGGATTTCATTGAGGATGAGTAACATTCCTTCGCTCCTGCTGATCACTATCAACCTTGACAACCCCCCAAGGGGTAGGGATCTTGATGCACTGATGATAAGTCGATGGCACAGCCTTCATATCATGGATCCATGGCCTGCCTAGTATGATGTTATAGCAGGATAGGGAGTCCACCACACAGAAATGTTGTATTGAGTTGACCCCTTCAACATATACTGGTAACTTTATCTCTCCCACTATGTTCCTGGCCTCTCCACTGAACCCAACAAGCACGGTGGATTTTGAAGTAATATCCATTGGAGATACATTCATTCTTTTTAAAGTTTCTAATTGGATTATGTTGACGGAGCTGCCATCATCCACCAATATCCTGCGTACAAAATGGTTAGCCACGTATAATGTTATTACAAGAGCATCATGGTGAGGATCTTGGACAGTATCCCTGTCATCACTGTTGAAAGTGATCACTTTATCAGTTGTGAGGGTAGTCATCCTGGCTGGTTTATCTCCCATCTCGGCCTTAGCTTCCTTTGCATGTCTCTTGGCCGCAGAATACGAAGTCCCACAAATGTCGGATCCTCCTGAAATAAAGTTGATTATCTTGGCATCCGCAGGAGGTGATGCTGCTCGTTCAGGATCCTTCTCAGTATCCTGACCCTTATTCTTCTTTCTTCCTAGGAGATCCTTCAGATATCCCTTGCTTAGAAGATAACTTATTTCCTTTCTTAGAGCAATGCAATCCTCAGTTACATGTCTGAAATCTTCATGGAAGGCGCACCATTTGGATTTATCCTTCCAATCAGTTTTTTGTTGATTCTTTCGAGGCCACCTAGCTTTATCTCCTAAACCCTGCATAGCATACATTAACTCAGGTATGTTATCAGAAAAGCAATATTCAGATAATTCAGGATATTCTTCAGGATCCTCGTCTTCAACAGCATTCTTTTCATGTGGTCAATTCTGCCATACGGCTTAGAGCGATATGGTTTATACGAGGATTCTGATTTCCTATTGGTTGATTCATAGGTTGAGGTGGAATTCATCCTCTCTTGCATCTTTTTGTCATCCTCCAAGCGAATATATCTCAAGGTCCTGTTACGAGCTTCGTCGAGATTCCTGCAGGGATTCATTACAAGATCCTGATAAAACTGAGAATCCTTTTGTAATCCCATCTTAAAAGCCTGCACAGCTGTTGCAATATCAAGAGGTGGGATATCCAATGATTCCCGACTAAAATTGTTTACATAATCCCTCAGGGATTCCTGAGGCCCTTGAGTTATCCTGTAAAGATCACTGGTTAGTTTCTCAAAACTCCGGCTGCAAGAAAACTGACTATTAAATAAATTAACCAAATGAGCAAACAAAGTAATTGAGTGAGGAGGAACATTTAATAGCCATTTTAAGGCTGATCCTGTCAAGGTAGAACCAAAACCATTGCAAAGGCATGCTTCCTTGAGATCTGGAGAGATAGGGTTGATCTCCATCCTTTCCCTATACTGGGCGATATGCTCTTTAGGATCCGTGGTTCCGTCATAGAGTTTCATGTTGGGGGTTTGAAATCTTTTCGGGATTTCAGCATCACAGATAGGATGCGCAAACCGAGATATCCTGTGACTGTCTTGGGATACTTCTGGAATCGGCTGGACCACTCCAGGCACACTGGATATCATGTCTTTCAGCTTTTGAACCTCCCTAGTAAATGTTGACGTCATACCTGCATCCTGCAAAGATTCACTATTGTTAGTAGCAAGATTATTATTATTTGACAGGTTACCAGTCTGAGGATTCTGGCCATATCCTGAGCTTCTCACGGTTGATACTCTTATTGAAGAGGGTATCTCAGGAGTATGATTCTGGGAATGGCTTGGCATGATATTCCCCCGGTTATCCTCAGTGTAAACTGCAGAACTGAAGTTCAAAGCCCTGGGTTGCAAAGGGGTGACAGTTTCTTCAGCAGGCCTACTTGGGCCGGATTTCAAGAGTTGTATCTCTCTCATCAGCATCCGATTAGTTTCCTGCTGCTGCCTCATCTGTTCCTGTACACTACCAAACAAATTCAGAATTTCGTCATTAGAAGCCAAAACAGGACCAGATCCCTGGGCACTGGGAGCGGGGATAACATCCCGAGCCACATGACTCTCAGTTCCCTGTGAAGAGGCTTGCATTCTTGGAGGAGGAGGTGGAAGCACCGAACTGTTAGGAAACTTTATTTGTAAGTATTGAAGAAAAACACAATCAACTGGATCTATGAAGAGATCACAGTCCTGAAGATCACGAACTAGAAAAAGAAGATCAGATGGGACAACCGGAATACATAGCATCTACTTCAAAGAATCATAAGTTGATCAAGAGCTGAATTGGATTATCAGAAGAGTTCATTTCTGATGGATCTGATGATATTTCTGATGAAATATCATCAGTATCTGACGATTCTGATCATCAAGGATTTTCTGATGATTTGTTCATCAGAATTTCTGATGAAGTGGTTTATCAGAATTTCTGATGAAATAACCCACTTGTCTGAAATTGGCTCTGTCCTGCCACACTTACCGAAGCAAGTTGACATTTAATGATATCATGATGAAAAAGGCAACTTGAACGTTGGAATCAATGAATATGTCAAATTGGCTACTTTTTGCAGGAATTATTGTATGAATAAACTATTGTTTATTCATACACCAAGCCGTCTATAAATAGAAGGCTAAACCAGGAGAAGCTGAGTGAGTTTGAAGCTTAGCATTCACACATACATCTAAACTCCATTGCTCTCTCCCCCACAGAATTCAAGATTCGTTTGTATTAGATAATAATCTTACAATCACCTTGTAAACCATTTTGTTTCAAAGTGATATAAACTTGATAATTCTGTAGGTCTTGTTTCTTGAAAGTCTGATTTCCATTTCCGCACATCTTTTTCACATCTACTGAAATCACTTGCCATATTACATGAAAAGAAGTTGTTTTGAGCCTGAACTGGGCCTAACAATTGGTATCAGAGCAGATTGAATAAACTATTTTCAAACGATCAATCGCTCATCTTCTTTTCTCTAAATATGGCCAGCTTTCAATCCTAGAATAATGCTTTTAACATTGGTTCTATGTCTAAACCTCCGACTCTGGTCAGAGAGGAATACCCCCAGTGAAAAATCAGGATGGTCAATTTCCTTAATGGTCATGACCGAGCTCTGTTTCAATCCATTGAAAGGGGTCCACATACACCAATGACTGATATACCTGCTATTCCAGCAACTGACCAATCACCAGCAATCCCTGCCTCCCGCGCTCCCAAAAGTGAAATAAACTGGAGTGCGGAAGACAAGGACCTGGTGGCTGGGGATGAAAGGGTAAAGTCACTTTTAATTATGGCCATCCCCAATGACATATTTTCACAAGTTGATGCATGTGCATCAGCTAAGGAAATATGGGATCAGTTGGAAAATCTTTGTGAAGGAGGAGAAAGGATGAGAAGAAACAAGAGAACAAATAATGTCTCATCTTATGAAAGGTTTAAAAGTTTGCCAAATGAAAGGTTAAATGATACATATCAAAGATTTACAAAACTTTTAAACGAGCTAAAGAAATTTGGTATAACAAAATCAAACGATGAAAGAAACATAAAATTTCTTGATGCCCTTCCTAGAGAATGGAGAAGTCTAACCATGACTTTATCATCAACCTTAGAACTAGGAAACATGAGTCTTCATGACTTATACAGCATCTTGATCCCCAGAGAGGAAGAAATATTTGAAGAAACCATTCAAAGAGGGGGATCTTTAGCTCTAATCTCAAACTCACAAAGATCAACAACAACAAATGATCCACAACCATCAAACAGTCAAAATCTTGAAACTTCTGATGCATCATCAGACTTTTCAGCTTTTGCTGAAGCAATAGCACTGCTCACCAAAACATTTGAGCAGAGGTTGAGGGGAAGTAACCAGAGATACCAGAGGAGTGACAAAGGAAGGATGGATGGAAGATCTAAAGAAGAGTTTAGATCTAAGGATAAAGGGATGGCTGAAGTTGTGTGTTACAAGTGCAAGCAAAGAGGTCATTATGCATCAGAATGCAAGACCAAAAAGCTGAAGGATGTTGCCTATTATGAGAAAAAGCTTGAAGAGGCAAAGAAGCAGCAACAAGTAAGCTTAATTGCTGGAACAGATACATGGTTATCTGATGATTCTTCTGATGATGAAGAAGAAGAATTGGCAAATTTTTGCCTCATGGCACTCTCTGAAGGACTACCAGAAACTTCAGAACAAAAGGTAAATTTAGACAATCTTGATCTTGAACACAAACTAAACAAGCTCATGTTAGATTTTCTAAATCTGCAAGAAAAACATCAATCAGATATTAGAAAATCTGATGAGTTGCAAAGGACTTTGAATAAAATCATTCTTGAAAACCAACATCTTATAGAGGACAGTTTAGATCAAAGAGCAAAAATTGAGTTTTATGAAAATGAAAGAAAAGATCTTTACAAGAAAATCAATGACAAAGAAATCAACGTAAGAGGTTTTCAACAGGCTAAAGAATTCATAAATTTTATTGAGTCCACACCAAAGAACAAAGGAGAGGGTTTAGGCTATACAAGTACTACAATCTCAAATAGAAATAAACCCACTATCTTTGTAAAAGCAACTCATCAGATTTCTGATAATTTAGTATCAGAATCTGAATCTGAATCTTGCAAATCAATCTGTTATGAATATTGTTTTGACAAACCAAACTTCAAAACAAACAAGAGTGAATGCAGTCAAGAATCTGTAAAAACTCCAGAAGCAGTTCACTCATCTTTTCAAAATTATCCAATCATTCCATCACCAGAGGAACTATTAGAAAATTCTGATAACTATTGTATGTGTGTTGACATACTGAAGCTTGTCCAACAACATCTTCAAAAGAAAAATGTAAAATCTGTTAATGGCTCAGCATATAACAGAGTTTCTGATGCAAAACCAAGAAGAAATAAAAATAAAATGTTTCAAATTTCATCAGAAACAGTACCCAAGCATGCCTGGGTACCAAAAACCCTCTAATCATTTCATTTCAGGACCATCATGTGCAGCAGATCTGGTACTGCGACTCAGGAAGCTCCAAGCACATGAATGGGGACAGGAGCTTACTCAGCAACTTTGTTTCAAGGCTGGGTAGATTGGTAAACTTTGGAAATGGTGTGAAAGGAAGGATCATGGGATATGGATGCATTAAAGGTATGGATGTCTAACTATAAAAGAGAGTAGTCCTTGTTAAAAGGCTTATCACATAATTTGCTTTGTTATGGCCAGTTCAATGGTAAAAACTACTCAAGTAATTTTATCACCTGTAAAATTGCTTGATAATTTGCTTTAGTGAATAATCAAATTCGTATGTCTGATAAATCACCAGAAAATCTGTCAAATTCTGACAACTTCATCAGAATTTCTGATAAGTCATCAGAATTCTGGTGAACCATAAGTAAAAATGCTGATAATCAGAAATATCATAGTTCATTAAAACAAAGTACTGCATGACAACATCCACATTCATATTTCTTGTTTAAATTTTTTTTGTGTGTTTGAATTTTTTTTATATAATTTTTCCCATGTTAGTGCTGATAACGTCATTCAAACAGAAAATTTCTGGGAACTCATTAAAATAGATATTTCTCTCTTCTTCATTTATTACACCCCATCATGTTTAAGAAGGTTGAAGTGACATATTGGTAGGCTACAATGATACATTACCAGAAATTAGCCACCTAGATAAATCAATGCATATGTAGTGGAGAAGGAACATATCTCTGTTATTTTTTTTTCTGTTCTCTGATAATCATTAAAATAACAAAGATTGCGGTGAGGAAAATCCACAAGTTGGTAGCTTCCATTTATTGCAAATATTAAATTTACTATAAATATTCACCACTTTGTGTTAAAATCTGTCATCTTCACTTCTCTTCTTTATCACATATTCACACACACTCACAAAATGAACTCCATCAAAGATGAATGTTTTCCACTTGTTCTTTATCCATATCATAACCTAAGATTGAGGACAAATCTGGAAGGTCCTCAGTGGGAAGGGTGTCAAGTTGTATTCAAGATGCTCATGAATAGCAACTTGAGCTATGCCCTCACTGCTCACATAAGTGTTCATCCAGAGATTCTTCAAATCTTCTGGAAAAATGCAACACTATCTGAGTATCAAAACAGGGAGCAGATGACCATCAAGAGTGAGGTGCTAAATCAGCAAATTCTGTTAAATGAAGCCACCATCAGGACTGCTCTTCAACTAAATGATGATAATGACGTTCTGATGTTCACAAGGAATCAGAAGGAAAATGTCTTGAGGGAAATGGGTTATCACACACCAAACCAACAACGGGCAATCAACAAAAATGGCTTTAAAAAGCCATGGCAATATCTGGTCACCCAGATGGGTGCATGTTTTTCAAAGAAGGTCATCAATCATCATGAAATATCTCTGAAATTGATGGAGCCTATACTAGCACTGGTACTTAAGGTACCTTACAACTTCTCTCATTATCTGATGAGTGATTTTGTAAGTAACATGTGGGTTGCCAAGCCATTCTTGTTGTATCCTCGTTTTCTAACAAAGATAATTACGAGTCAGATAGACTTTGCAGGCATTCCTGCAAGTTATCCAAGGGCTGACATGAGACTTCAAGAAAACATGGGTCTCAGCGTGCTTGTACCCACTAACAACAACTCTGGGATGATAACTGATCTATTGTTACTTTTGGAAATGGAACATGGTGAAGGAGTAGATTTTGATTAGGTTTTATTTGTTTTGCTTGTACAAGTTTTTTTTTTTTGTATGTTAATATTTTTGCTTACTAGTCTTCTGGTTTGTGGTTTTGGGAAATAGGTAAAGATAAAATGATCATCAGAAATCAAACTCAAAATTTTCTGATAAAATGGGACAAAATCTGGTTATTCAAAATTTTCTGATAAAACTTCAATGATAACAAAATGTTTTTAGAAAATATCAGAAAAGTCAAAGAAACTTGGATGCTACCAGAAAAACAAATGTAAGTCTTCTGATCTTTCCTTATTCCCTCTCATCTAAAAAAAAGCACTCATAAGTTTAGGGGGAAATCTCAGAAATTCTGATAAAAAGACTGATTATTTCTGTTAACTACATCTCAAAAAGTCAACAGAAGTCAAAACAAAAGAATACATATGGTCAACAGAATTTCTGATGATCTTATCAGAATGGGACTTTCTGACTTATGAAGAAAAGAGGGTACATATGAAGGAAGATAATTGGACCTTTTATCAAATGGGGTCCACAAAGAAGAAAAGGTGTCATAGAACCGATAGTTTTCTCCAATCAAAAATCAGTGCAACACTTTCAAGAAATGACTGAAGAAACTACAAATTGAATAGTCAAGTTGAAAGGGCATAACCACGATTCCATGATAAACAATTTCATTAATGTCTTTACACCCACGATCCAACGGTTATATTTTGAACCAAAAACTCAGCATACACGATCTAACGGTTATAAAGACAATTAATGATCTCTTTATCACTATCTCATACCACGATTTATACTCCTTCAACTCCTTCTACTTCATACACCTACAATACTCTCAATTTTCTCATATCCTAAAAACCCCTGTTTTTTTTTTCCCACAAATAAAAAATCCCTAAATTTCAAACCCTAACTCACAGAGACCAAAAATGGCAGAAGTTAACCTCAATATTCCAATTATTCAACATGAAGTACCTCTTGTCGAGGAAGCATAATTTCTACCAATGAAGGAAAACAATCTGCTGATGAATACAGAGTATTCAGAGTATGATAAAAGATGTCAACTTCTGGTAGAATATCTTACAAAATGCCCAATCTCAGGAGCACTGACAAAAGAAAGAGAAATACCAGAAAGGATGCTACAGCAATTTGTTTACACTTTTAAAGAAGTTGAAGAAAATCGGGTGTCTGCTCATGTATGGGGAAGTGTCTATGTAACATTAACTCCAGCAAGAGTAAGAGAATGGCTTGGATTGCCTATTCTTGGCAGTTACACTGAAGCCCCAAGCAAAGAAGATTTATTAGACTTCGTCATTGGGCTTGGATACAAGAAAAGAGATGTCAACAAAATTGGAGCAATAAGAAGAAGTGAATTGCCAGCCATCTGGCAAGTGATGATGGAAGTGTTAAACAAATGTCTCACCTCAAAGATAGGAGGAACTGATCAAATCAATCAAGCTATTCTGACGATCATGTTTGGACTCATAAATGGGTTCAAGATTGATTATGGGTCAGAAATCTTTAACCTTCTCAAAAGATCAATCATCACCAGAAATGGAAGAATAACATCTCATCTGCCATATCCAAGGTTAATCTCAATTTTCATTTCTGAAGCATTTATTGAAAGAAACATGGAGATTCCAATCTTAGAAGACATCTGGAGATCAAAAACAATGAAGGCCTGGAGTTCAAATCATGGATGGGAATCTGACAAAGATATCCCTGTGTTACCAGAAAGCATGTTATGCTTCATTGCACCAGACTCACAATACAGAATACAACATGAAAAACTTCTGACAAAATCAACCTCTCCCACAGAAGAACCAAGCAGAGAAATTGTGAATTGTTCTTCATCAACAGAAAAAGGAGACAATGAGAAGTCCTCACCATCAGAAAATGAGGGTGTAGAAGAAAGAAGAATTCTGGAAAAAGCTAACTTGGAGATAGCCAAATCACCAGAAAACGAAGAAAAGCATGTTGAAAGTCAACAGATTCATGGAGCAGGAATTCATCATGAATTTGAAATCCATCAAACACATGATGCAAGATCACACATTGCTGAAGAAACACACGATGTTGAAATTGAAGCCACTGAAGTCATTTATTATGATGAATCTTACATTGTTGGTACATCCCTTTTAAACACTGTTCTAGTAGAAACTCACAGAGAAGAAACAAAATCAGAAAGTTCTGTTAACGTTTCTTACAAAATAGAATACAAAACAACGAATGTTGATCAAGAGGTTACTAGTTCCATAAATCTCAACTCTGAATCAGAAAATGAGGAAGAGGATGAGATCCCAACAGATGGAGATCAGGAAACTGATCAAGGAAATCTGGCTAAAGGTAATTTGTTTACCTCAAAAACTTATGGAGGATCATATATTGATATGATTCAAGGACATAAGGAAACCCAGAATGAGAATGAGTTTTTCATCACTGGTGGAGATAATTCTGGTAAATTCAAAGCTGCACCAAGTGTGTTGGCCAAGAATGACCCTATCATCTCTAAAACAGCAGCAAATGTGTTTGCAGCTGGAATGTTAGAAGGAACATATGTTGTTCCAATTATCCCTGAGAAACCCATGAACCAAGAAAATATAGAAGCAATAGTGGAAAATGTTTACAAAGTCTGCAAAAGAAATCCAGTAGAAGAAAAACTTGATATGTTGCTGTCAGAAATACAAGGTCAAAAGGCTGATATGAAGACTTTGTCAGAATCAGTGAAGGAAATGAAGAAACAAACTGAAGAAAACACTGAAGCACTAAAGTCTCTTCAAAAGATGAAAGAAAAGGCACCAGAATCCAACATCTCTGCATCAGAAATCCAAACGATTCTCACAGAAATAGAAAAAATCAAAGCACAAGTTGCAAAAGTGATTGAATCAAGGCAGTCAAGTAGTACAAACAGAGTTTTGGAAGAAGTTACCATACTAAGGGAAAGTAATAATAGTATCACAGATGCCCTTGAGAAGCTATCAAAAGAATGGGCTGAAATTCAAACAAAAGCTCAAACAGAATTCACAAATATTCAGAAAAACATACACAGCAACTCAAAACAGGTAAAAGAAGTGCAACAACTGGTAGAGAAGATGCAATTCAATATTGCAAAACTAGCCAAAGTGAATCCACAAGAACTCATGAAAGAAATTCCTGCTGAAAGCTCACATCAAGAAGCTCCAAATTCAACTCCTCAACAATCATCAATCTCACCAATCACAAAAGCTGGAACCACAGTGATGGGTCCTCCTCCGAATGTTCCAAAAGACGAAATACTGAAAAGGTTAGCAACTGCAAAACCTCAAGTTATTACAAATTTGAAATTGCTAGCATCTGTCCCAAATCCAACAATATCTGATGACTCAGCAATAAGTAAGTATATGAATAAACAAATAATGAATGAATGGGAACAAGAAGGAGAGTCAGCAACAAAATCAAAGACTGTTAAGAGAAAGATATCTGAAACCAAGTCTATCATGGTTAAAGAGATTGCACGAGATGTAATGATATTTCCTGAGACCAATCTGGTGAGTTACTATCTAACAAAAGAAGATAAAGCACCAAGATCACTATCTCCTACCAGACTGGACTTAAGAGAAGAAATAATAAAAAGAGGACCAAGCAGCATTCACAAACAAAATTGGAATCCAGTAAAAAGAATTCTAAACGTGAGTGAAGTAAAGAGTGCAATTGATGATATTGGAGGAACTCATGTGCAAAACAGATACACACTTCAGAGGGAGAATGGAGAAGAACAGAAGGTGGCTGATGAAGAAATAGCTGACCAGTTGCATCCTTTAGACATTCTGTTTATGAAGGATCATTATGAAAAGGAAAAGAAAAATAATCAAGAAGTCAGAAGAGCATTAAATGGCATATCAAAGGCTGGAATACTGCTGTTTGAAAGAATAGCTTTTTCAGACTTTGATCTATGCATAAATTTTGAGCATGTACACAACAAAAAGGTATATGTCAGATCACCAAAGACAAAAGTTCCTTCAGACATAGTAGAAGATGCAAGATCTGGAGACATCATCATGCTGACAAACGCAAATAAAGAACAAGATTATGGTGTAATCTTCAGAGATCAGGATGATAACAAAGCTATGTTCAGAGGTGCTGACATCTGCAAGTACTCAAATCAAACTCTGAGGTATATCTTGAAAACCATGAACAAAAGACAAGAACATCTTCAGAAGATAGAAAAGAACATGGAGGGATGCAGAAAAGAAATTGAGCAGATGATTGAAGAATGGATTCAAGCAAGAGAATGGTATAAAGACATGTATGTCAGCTGCAACAAATATATCTCCTACAAAAAGAAGCTAAAGACATGAGATAAGCATAAAAGAGTGAAACTTAACTGAAAGAACTATTTATTTAACTTCTCATCTTTTATGTAATTTGTTTTAACTTCAGTAACTGGTTTATATTTTCAAGTATTATATTTCCACTGTTTGGAAATTTTTCTGTTTATGAGGTAGTTCATTTTCTTACAATACTTAGGGGGAAACAGTTAGGAAACTTTATTTTTAAGTATTGAAGAAAAACACAATCAACTGGATCTATGAAGAGATCACAGTCCTGAAGATCACGAACTAGAAAAAGAAGATCAGATGGGACAACCGGAATGCATAGCATCTACTTCAAAGAATCACAAGTTGATCAAGAGCTGAATTGGATTATCAGAAGAGGTCATTTCTGATGGATCTGATGATATTTCGGATGAAATATGATCAGTATCTGACGATTCTGATCATCAAGGATTTTCTGATGATTTGTTCATCAGAATTTCTGATGAAGTGGTTTATCAGAATTTCTGATGAAATAACCCACTTGTCTGAAATTGGCTCTGTCCTGCCACACTTACTGAAGCAAGTTGACATTTAATGATATCATGATGAAAAAGGCAACTTGAACATTGGAATCAATGAATATGTCAAATTGGCTACTTTTTGCAGGAATTATTGTATGAATAAACTATTGTTTATTCATACACCAAGCCGTCTATAAATAGAAGGCTAAACCAGGAGAAGCTGAGTAAGTTTGAGGCTTAGCATTCACACATACATCTAAACTCCATTGCTCTCTCCCCCACAGAATTCAAGATTCGTTTGTATTAGATAATAATCTTACAATCACCTTGTAAACCATTTTGTTTCAAAGTGATATAAACTTGATAATTCTATAGGTCTTGTTTCTTGAAAGTCTGATTTCCATTTCCGCACATATTTTTCACATCTACTGAAATCACTTGCCATATTACGTGAAAAGAAGTTGTTTTGAGCCTGAACTGGGCCTAACAATCCAATTGTTGCAGAGGTTGTAGCAGACATGGTGGAAGAGCTCATGTTTGATCTCGAGGCCATTGAAAACAATGTAGCAAAAATTTTTGACAATAGAAAACCGAGTAATGATTTTACTAAAGTTTTTATTAAAAATAGCACCACTTGCCCCACGGTGGGCGCCAAATTGTTTTGGTCAAAAATTACCGAAGCAATTAAGTGATCAAATTAGTTAAGTGAGGTAGTGTGCTAGAAATATGTGTTGAAAATATGTTGATTAAGTTGTTTGTAAAAACAATTTTCAGGATACGGCTCAAGATATAGAGCTGTATCTATGATCAAACAATGAGCAAAAAATGTAAGGGGTGACACGAGATATACGAGGAAAGCCCTTGATCAATCTAGATCACCGGCATAAAACCTCGGGAGCTGACAATCGCAGCTGCCTTGTTCTTCTATTACTTCGAATATCAGGATACCGTGCAGGATGCGATGCGGATCAACTAGGTGTTACAAGGTAATTCGAGTACAAGTGTTTGTGTGTAGTGATTGCTAGTGGCTAGAGAAAAAGAGTATAAGTGAAATTGTGTGCCTTAATCTGATCCGATCCATCTATTTATAGTAAAAGAAATTTAACAAACTACCCTACTAAACCGGGATTCGGCGGATATTCCCCATACGAACGTTGTAGACCTGGTCTTTCAGGTTCAACGTCTCTCATATAACCGGTTTGCCCGAGTCTTAAGGAGAAGAGGTCCACTTGACCATTAGTGACCCGCAGCTTCTAACCTGCACGTGGTTAATTTAGTTAATACCAGGATATCGCACCAGGATGTTACCAATATCCTGATCCGGTATCCTGATC
Organism: Helianthus tuberosus; assembly: GCA_030545235.1. Lineage (NCBI taxonomy): Eukaryota > Viridiplantae > Streptophyta > Magnoliopsida > Asterales > Asteraceae > Helianthus > Helianthus tuberosus. Next base: position 1,622,231 of record CM060407.1, read on the forward strand.
ACAAGTAAACAATCAAAAGCAGAATATTAGTCAGGATATATATGCTCAAAAAATGACCCATAACACCGACTATCACATCCGGAATCATTCTGGCTTCATCTGCTGTTAGGACAAATGCTCTAGCATTTTTAGTGTTCTTGTTGTTCGGAGCTGGAGCCAATTTTGGACAGTTTGGCTTAATATGACCTTTTTCTCCACAGTTGAAGCATAGTCCGTTACTGGATTTCCTCCTGCAATCTTCTTCCTTGTGTCCGGGTAGCTTACAGAAATTGCAGTGAGTGAAGCATTTTCCTGAATGCCTCTTCTTGCAGGCCTTACAGTATGGTGCTGAGGTAGAACCTATATTCCTACAGTTGAAATTCCCTGAACGGAATTCCTGGGTAAGCCTTTGTGCTAGGTTTTTCCTCTGGTTTTCTTCTCTAGTACGTACTAATTCATAAGTCAAGGTGTTGGCTAGTTCTACAGCTTCTTCTATGGTTTGGGGTCTAGCTGCCTTGACTACATGCCTAATCTCTCCAATTAATCCCCAGATATAACGGGAGATCAATACCAGCTCTGGTGATGCAAGGGTAGGTACTATTCTAGCATATTCAAAGAATAACTTTGTGTACCCCTTACTATCCACTCCATTCATTCTAAGGTTTAGGAATTTGTTTGCTATTTGTTCTTTTTCATTAGGAGGGCATAATTTCCTTTCTACCATGTTCCTAAATTCTTCCCATTCCATATTGTATACCCTATCACTTCCTTTTGACTGGAGGATAGTGTTCCACCACTCTAAGGCTGAATTCTTAAATAGATTGGAAGCAAACATTATCTTGTCCTCTTCCTCACATTTACTTATTTTCATAACAGCCTCAGTCTTTTCTATCCAGCGTAGAGCTGCAATAGGTTCTTCATTGCCCGAGAATTCTATCGGTTTACATGACCAGAATTCTTTGTAAGAACAACCATAAGGCATGGTTCTTCTTCTTTTGGGAACGGGCACTTGAAGTACAGGTCCATTGTTCACGCTGTGTTCTGGTTCAATTGGTCGCTTACTGCTATGTTTACTTTTATTATTTGCTTCCTGAACCGTTTGAATAATAAATGGCATTGCATCTATGATTCCTTGTGCCACTATGCGTTGGATAGCACTATTATCCACTTGATTTCCATTGTTATTGATGCTTGGATTCTCATTAACCAAGTTAATGTTACTCTGGCTATCGTTATTCAGATTTTCCTGATTCCCTTCGTCGGCCATCTGAATTTTAAACATTTACCACATATTAATATCACAAAATAATAATTTGATATAGCCAATCACATGACACGCATTTTGGGCAAAAGCGTCGATCATTGCGACTTTACTCTATTCATATAATATGCATCTATTACACACCAGTACTGAAATTAAAATTACAATACCAACTGAAATAAAATTATACTAATAATAGTAGGCATTCGTACACACATATTTTATTATTATTTTATTATTATTACTATTACCATCTCCACCATCACATTCATGGATATGGATTCATCCAGAACTCCATATTGCGCTCGTCGTACTTCCAGACGAGTCGCTCTCCCACCTGTCGCATTCTTTCACTACTTTCTAAAATTTCCTCACCAAATGCCCTAAGTTCTTGTACGTTTTCTGCACTCATTGGGGGTGCAGGTTCTAGGACTGGGTTCGGAATCTGGGGTGCGGTTTCCTGATATGGAGGTGTAGGTGCCTGGAATTGATAAGGATCTTCTAAAATTTCCCTAATGTATTCATCGTGATAATAGGGATCTAAAGGATCCATACCTGGGTAAGCTCCTATGTTTGGCATGGGCATGTCTTCATGTATCGGGTAGCGTTGCACATAGTCCCTAACGTCATCCCACCATGGGTCGTAATTTGGGTCTAAGGGATTTGGTGCTGGTACCCTAGGTATTTCCTCCGGGTTGAAGTCATTCATTTCTATTTGATTTTCAGGGTTTTCTATTTTCATTGGTTGGTCAGGAATTGGTGGTTGTGGTTGGGGTGCTATTATTTGTTCAGATTAGGGTCAGCTGCAGTGGTTGCTAGGATGTGGATGTTGGCTATTCCCCTATTGATCATGTCCTGGGCATAGGCATTTGTCTCTCTCTTGGCTGCTGCTAGTGCTCTCTGGTCTTGTAACTTTTTCATACGTTTTCTACGCTCGTGTGCCCCTCTACTGAACCATCCCCTCTTTTTTTGAGGAAATGGCTCTTCTGACTGAGCCTTAAACACAAATATTCCTTCTTCAGTATCAGCAGAATACCCCGAGAGAGCAGGCTGAGAAGAGGAGGTGCCTTCGCTTCTAGGCGAACCAGACAATTGACGGTACGCGTCAGATGGTCCTTGGTCGCTCATACCGTAAACTAACAAATAGTCAAATAACACATAACAAATAAATACAATTACGTACATATTTCCATAATTTATTTCCTAACAGATTGAATTTTGATGTCAGCAGAACACTTCTGTGGCTGAATCAGTGGCTTAGCTCTGACACCACCTTCTGTCGCAACCCCCGATCCCTAATCCCCGGGAACGGGCGGCCGCGAGCCAGTTTCGGTGGTATCGCCTGTTTGTCTAATTTGGCAGCGGAATTTTTCATCAGGACCGTAGTTAGGAAATATTTGATCAGAGTAAAATACCACAATTTCATAACATTAAATACATGGGATAAAACCCAAGTTTGCAGTGTACACATTTCCATAGGAATGAATTCTATTTTATTCAATAAAAAACATCTATGTTATTTTAGGTAACTTTATTGCCACTTTTCTAAGCCTTCAGTGCTGTCCAGCTGGCTTCTATTTGGCTTTCACAATTTGTTACCTGAAACGCGTTTATAAACATTTTGTCAGTGGGAAATACTGGTGAGTGAATCCCAGTTTAATCAAGTTTAAATAAAAACCATGGTACAATATTGAGGGCGATCTCGCAATTATATTTGTTTCCAAGTTATACCAATTAACATCCATGGTACTGTCAGACCCGACTTGTGGAAATGTTACTCCTTGACCAGGTGGTAACAAATTTTGTATACAAAACCCCAACATACTCATGACATTTGTATTCTTACCAATACTCAATCACTGCTTAATATACATTTAATTGTATGAGGTTTTGCAAAAATAGTTAACAAAAGGTTCACAAAAAGCGGATCAACTCACATTGCTGTCTTAGATTATCCTTTAGGGTTTTCCTGATAATTATCTATAATTTACACAAAAGCACACGTGTTAGTATAATAACCCATTTTAACATTAGTAATACCCTCCCCGAGACGGCATTCCAACGACTACGTCGGGCAAAACCACGACAGCCGTTCCGAAACCCTAGATCAATCGGGCAGCGTATCTAATACGTATCCAGGGGTTATAATACTTACAACGGAGCAGAACTTCGTTATTTAGGGGGTATTAGACCCGAGTATAACTTCTACTATCAGAAAATTCGAGTGAAAAAGAAAGATATGAGCGACTGAAACTGATATCCCGAGCTCCCATTATATAGGGCCTCATCTCGGGTTTTCTCGCGGCCCGCGTAAAACAAGGCAAGGGCTTACGCGGCCCGCGTCAACATCAGTCAACGCTATAGCTGATCCGGGTCATCAAGTAGGCTCGTCGGGTGTTGGGCCACGTGGCGGCCCAGAGTTCAGCCAGGTTTCACCTTTACGTGGTCCGCCTCAAGCCCAAAATTTCATTTTTAATTATTTTTAATAATATTTAAGGTATTCGGGGCCCGTTTTCACGTATGGGGTGTATTTTTTGACATATTGGGATATTTTAAAATATGTTAGGGTGTCGGAAATAATTCGAGGGTGTCGGTTTTCTTTAGAGTTGTTATACGAACATTCCTATTGAATGTTATTCGAATGTATATCCATTACATTTAGCCTAGGTCACAAAAGGACCATCAATGGCATTTTAGGTTTGGACCGAGTCCATTACCTGTTTGACAGGGGATCATATTGTCACAACTGTCTTTGTCACAATGGCGATTATGAATAGCTCGAAGGCTAGTCTTACATGACTTTTATTATATATATATATATATGGCACAGAGGCCCGTCGCGAGGGACGTAGAAAGGTATGGCATAATGCCTAGTCATGAAGCACATAATGATTATACGGCACGAAGGCCTTGTCGCAAAGGACGTTTAGATATGGCACAAAAGGCCTGTCACGGAGGACATTATATAAAAAATCTGGCACAAAAGGCCTGTCACAAGGATGTTAACATTTAGTATGTTAATTTGTCACGAACGACAAACTATAGCACATTGGCTTGTCATGAATGACTTAAAAATATAACTCTTGGTTTGTCACAAGGACTTTAACTTATAAGCCGTAATCTTATTAGATCAGGGGTTTTAAGGTTTGAACATAGTTCTTCACCTTTGGACAGGGAGTCATAGACTACAACTGTCATCGTCTTGAAAGGCGATTTATTTTGGCACAAAGGTAAACCAATTGATATTACTAAATGATGTTTAGTATGACTGAGATGATGATGAGGTTAGTCGTGATCATATTGATCATATTGACTATTAAGTTAGGGTATAACCCATCATTTTGAATAGGGGATCATAAAGGTCACCACTATCTTTGTCTTATCGACAATAGAGTAAAGTATAGCCCGTAGGCACTTCATCACTAGGGATGTTAATATTATGATTATCATACTGATGATATTAGTCAGGATCGCAATGATCACATAGACTATGGGATTTGAGCATATCTTTCCCCCTTGGGCAAGGAATCATAAAAGATTACAATGGTCTTGTCACTATTGGACAATATAATATAGCCCGTAGACAAAACATCATTAAAGATGTTAAATTTAATCATCATATTGATGATTTTAGTCATGATCGCATTGATCATATAGACTATTAGGCTTGAGCATAACTCATCACCTTGGACAGGGGATCACAAAGATCACAATGTCAATGTCTCAAATGGACAATATACTATAGCCCGTAGGCAAAACATCACTAAAGGATGTTAAATAATATGATCATCGTATCAGATGATATTAGTCATGATCGCATTGATCATATAAACTATTATGTTTGGACATAGTCCAATATTTTTAGACAGGGAGTCGTAGACCACAACTGTCGTTGTCTCTATTGGACAACAAGTATAGCCCATAGGCACTTCATCACTAATGGATGTTTATGGTATGATCATCACATTGATGATACTTGCCATGATCTATTTTGATCATATAGGCTTTAAGGCTTGGACGTAATCCAATACCTTGACGGCTGGTGTGGTTTCTCAAGCCATACTGCCAGGAGTGTTAACATGTTCTTGGATGTTAACAAAGATTAATTGTCTTAAGAGGGTTTTACCATCATAGCCATGTTCATAGAAATATAGGCTAGGTTATACCATTAAGAGGATCTTTTGAAATTTTCAGCTGATCGATAACGTTTGAGTAAAATTCAGAACTATCGTTGGATAAAGGACGAAATGAATACCTATATAGAATTTTCAAAACTTTCCATAAATCATTAGGAATTTACAATAGTGCCTTAATCAGGACTTTTAGTAGTTCATTTGTCCACACAGGGACTTTAAAGCAACTCTAGTCCACGCAAGGACTAAAAGGAAATATAAGTCCGTGTAGGGACTATAAGATATGTCCACATTGGGATTATTATGATATAATATGTCCACGAAGGGACGTTATTAAACAATTGTCCTCACATGGACTTTAAATCGAAAGATACGTCCTCATTGGGACTGATTAATGAAACCACATGTCCTTGAAGGGACTATAATGAAATATCATGTCCACAAGGGACTTTAATGGAATAATATGTCCATAAAAGGGACTTTGATGAAATGATATGTCTTTAAAAGGATTTCCAAATAATATGTCCATGAAAGGACTATAATGGAATATAATGTCCATGAAAGGACTATTTTAAAATAGTGTATCCACAAAAGGGATTTTAATAAAATTACACGTCCATGAAAGGACTATATTGAAATAGTATGCCCACTGAGGGACTTTATTGAAATATAATGTCCACAAGGGACTATATTGAAATATATTGTCCACGAAGGGACTATATAGTAAATGCCCATACAGGGTCTTAATTCGAAAGGTATGTCCACATAGGGACTACATAGAAGAGATAGGTCCTCATAAGGACTTCAAAGACAATGAATATTATGATGCTGGAGTAGGAGGTCTCTTTACTGGTTCTTGCGGGTATTCCTGGGACTTTGTTACCAGCTCTACTAGCTATAGCCCTTGTTGCAGGAGCGAAGGGTGATAGACTCTCAGGTGAGCCGGGAAACTTATTACTTTTCTTTCGATGCTAGCGGGAGGTCGAATCCCTAATTAGAGAAGAAGAATAAGAATCAGTACTTCGTCGCGAGCGTCATTATGGAAGAAGGATTCTCTAACGCCTTCCTTGCTTCATTTCGGTTGTTTCTCTTCTTTGTTTACCGTACACGGTAGGGATACTGAAAACCTTAATAAAGTAAGTATTCCAATCTGGATCCGTTATAGAAGTAGAATCCAAGGATTCTATTGTTAAGGAATGATATAGATCATGAATTGGGTTTTGACTGATATAATCCAAGTCTGGGATTCCAAACTTGGAAGTAAAAAGTAGGGATCATCAGCATCCACTAGTATTATCTTCAATACAGGAGCCTCAGGGACCTCCTGGTATGGACTCCACTGGTACAGACTTCAAAATTTGAGCCTCAGGGACCTTCGGTATGGACTCTGAAATCTGATTGAGAAATTCAAATAAGTTTGGTTTTGGGAACAGGTCCTTAAAGGTCTTTTCTCCAAACCGGTCACACGCTTAAACTACCCGTGATACGAAGCTTAACATTCCTTGGCTTCGGATGAGGAGAATCTCCATCAACGGCTTCCTTGCTTGGCGACATATTCATAATACATAAAATCGAAAACAATGTTTACTTAATAGGGATGAGAGCATTCCTATGTTAAGTCTAGACTTAAAAGGTCTAAGGAATGTGCTATTGTGTCATTTGAGATTAAACACAAAAAGGCTAGTGTTTAATTCACTCAAACGTTGGCTCTGATACCAACCTGTCACACCCCGATATTTCCACATATTACCGGTGGGGAGTATCGTGACGTAGTTGACATCATCATGGTCAAACATACACGGAATAGAACAGCGGAAGTCTTGGAATAAAAATATTATTACAAACCCAATGTCTGAAAATATCAAAGTATTTATTATAGACGAGCCTGTAATATAAAATCCACAGGTTGATCTTCACAGAATGTATAAAATGAAGTGTAGAAGACTTTAAGGCATCTTTAAGGATTTGCAAGATCCTCTATTTCGACACCGAGCAACTCCCAGCCTATTACGAGTAGTACCTGCCACTTAGTCTTTTGAAAATACGTCAGTTTTCACTGGTAAATACAATTAACTGACTCTTTTGAAAAGAGTTTATGAAAATTGATTTAAGTGCACAATGCACAAACCATTTATAACTTGGGACAATTATTTAAGATAATCTTGTATACAGTTTTATATGTTTGTCATACATATGGGGCCAGTTTGGAAGCCGGTCATGATTAACCGACTCACCACTTATAAAAACCACAAAGAAGTTATCCCTAACGTGTGGGTTATATTAGCATTTGCATCTGTCAGGTGCATGCCTACACCCCGTGCATAAGTCGTGGTCATTTTCAAATGAAATGAGCCGAGGCTATCCAGGACACGGTCGTATTAACCCCCAATGCTTATGTTATCAAACAAGACAGATTAAAACGGGTTATGTAAATTTATTAATCACAATCCGATTAACTGATCTCATACCCGACCAAGCGGTATTATTATAATACCGTATCCCAAGCCCGTATAACGGAAAATAAGTTAAAAGTATTTACCTGAGCTAATACTTGATTCACAGCAAAATAACTCAGTCGTATCCAATCTATCTAAATGCAGGTAGCTTTTACCGGGTGGCTCTAGTCTGGAGTGAAGGTATTATATAACCAATTCAGAATGCTAATGGTCTTATTTAAGTCGTAGACTTAGACCGGCTAGCTTAAATATCTAAAGCGGTACGATACATTAGATTAAGCGATGACCGGAATAGAATGTTATTTAGACCCAACAAGTATGAAGACTTGTATAATATGGGTAAACTAAGTACATTCTGGATTTTGAAATAAAAACGATAAGGTTAAACCCGTTTCGGCAAACTTACAAAAACTAGATACGTAAGTCTAACCGTACGCGCATAAGTGATAATGAGTAACCGGATGAGTCATGAACAAGTTCCATATGCCAATATACTTTAAACAAGTTATAATATCAGTGGGATATCAACTTGTATGCCTGTTTAGGTTTTAAAATCAAATTATGCCCCGTAAGGGCGTTTTCGTCATTTTATGACGTATAAAAGGAACTTGGGTACAATCTGATGTTACGACCATATACCTTCTATGAAAACACTTTATTTATGATATAATATCAGTATGATATCAAACATATGTGTGTTTTATAGTTCAAAACCAAACTATGCTCCATAGGGGCATTTTGGTAATTTCACACATAGTTTTGAAGGCTAATTTGGGAATCTGAGTTCATAATATATACCTACTGTAAAAATATTTAAAATGATTTATGAAATCAGTAGGTAACAAGTCTTGGTTGGTAGTTGTGGTTTAAAACCATACTACGTGCCGAAACGGCGTTTAAGTCGTTAAATGACGATGTATGCGATCTTTTAGGAAAACTGATATTGTGGTCAGGTTTATATAACCAAAATATGTTATTTAATATAACATATCAATAGGAAAAAGGTTTTGTAAGAAAATCATGCTTTAAAACCATTTTGTGTGTTATAAGGGCATTATCGTCATTTAAGAATATAATACAAGCACTTGTGCATAAATTCAGTTTATAATCTGAATTGTTATCCCAAATTATCCTAATTATGATATTAAATCAGTAGGCAATGAGTTTGGTATAAGGAATTATGCTGAAAACCGATCTATGCGCCTAAAGGGCATTTTGGTCACTTTAAAGCACAATTTACAACATTATACGCAAACTCGGTTCATGATCAGCTTTGTAACATCAAAATATTTTAAACATGTTAACATATCAGTACCTAAGTTGTTTGAAAGCTTAATGGTGTCTAAAACCTTATTTTTGCTAAAAAAGGCATAATAGTCAAAGTACGGCATATTAACGGAAACTTGCATAAGACTCAGTATTACTAGTATGATCGTGTAATATAAACCCTGAGGGTTATGCTACATTATCTTTCGATCGTAATGGAACCTAAAATCAGTAGCATACTAGTCTAATTCGGTTTATAACCAAAAGGTCAACGTAGAAGTCAAACTACGCGACTTTCGGTTGCGAACCGACCCTAAACTCAGAATTGTTGGGTTGAACATGCCTAAACATGTACTAATAGTAATTGCTAAGTTATTAGAGTGTTAAAATATAATTTATAACCTATGCATTATTAATTTTAATTATTATTTACAAATCTGTCAAGTTTGACTTTTTAACTAAATAGTTTGACCCGACAATTAACTAAGCAAACGGAAGAATTAGGAGGTGCCCTTTTAAGGGTTAATCACCTACCTAATTATGGTCACATAACCACATTCATCTCGAACAGTGGCTGGACCATTTGAGTTTAAACCGAAGGTCAAAGTCAGATTACGATAACTTTGACTTTTTGGTTTTTTAATTAAAAACTAAACTAAAGAAGGGTCTAAGACACTTACAAAGGGTCCTAGCAATCTTTTCTACTAAAATGAATTTCCTTTTCAGATCAGGAAGCTCCAGAATTGAGAGATATAGAGAAAGAATGAGAGGTGCAAGATTAATGGCCAACCAAAGGACCCTATTTATACTTGAAGGAGAGTTGCTAGGATCATTCCAAGTGTTTTGAGAGGTCCTAAGATCATTCCAGGTGTAAAGGCAGGTGTCTAATACCATTAACCAGCTCTTGGTTTCGAAAAACAAGTGCCTAAGTGGTTTGTGTGGGCTGCAAGGAAGAAGAAGGGCAGCTGTCCATTTTTTCTGCTGTTCAGACATACATACGGACCTTATGGTCCTATGTATACGGTCCGTAAGGACCTAGTCTGCATACACAAAGTTTCATTAATTGGCAGGTTTGGCCCCTGAACGCGTAACGTTGAGTTTTGGCACATCTAACACCCGTTAACCCCATTTTTAAGCTCCATAAGGAAGTTAAAGTATATTTAACTTGAACCATGCTCAAAAATGTTATGGATGCCAGTTTGTTCGGTCGTACGGTCGTGTTTTTCGCTTAATTACGACGAACGTTCGAACGGACGCGAAAACAATCCAGATTTCGCAATGGATGGTATTTTTGCATTCCCATCACTAAAATATAATATTTTAATGATTAAAAAAATTTATGGATGTACGGATATGGTAAGAATGCAGAATATGCGCGAATATGCATACTTTCGCTTGTTGACGCTTTTGGTCCCTTTAACTCGCAAACTTGCGCGTATCATCATTTAATAGCATCAAAGCCCTACGTAGCCCATATTAAGGATTCTCAAGAGTATGATGGCACATCTAAATGCTTCGGGTTCGCTAAAAGGTCATTCAGAGGTATAATTAAACATGTTGACGCTTTTAACCCATCTAACTCGCAAACTTGCGCGTAACTTCACTTATTGGCATAAAGCCTTGAATGGCCAATATTAGGCATTCCCGAGAATATGATCAAACATTATGAAGCTATCGGTTTGTTAAAATGTCACTCAGAGGTAAGAATTAACATGTTGACACTTTTAACCCTTCGACGCGCAAACTTTCACATAATTCCGCAAACTGCTCCTCTCGTCCAACAAGTGGCTCATTTGAGAATACGGACACCGTATAAGGTCACTCAGACGCTTAGTTTAAGCATGTTGACCCTTTCAGTCCATTTATAATCAAGGTTTTTGATTTTGACGAAATTAGTCCCTCATAGTCAACGTTTGACTTTATAAGGGTTTATTACACGTGTCAACACATCGTTGGACACGATTTTACGAGGTGTTACATAAAGGGTTTGGCAAACCTTATAAAGGGGAAGAAGAAAAGCAATTATTAAAATCCTTATTTATTTATTGTATTGAAATTTCAATTTTCAATTAAGTCTCTGCGTGGACATCTTATTTATGCACTTGGTCCCTACGTGGACTTGTCTTTTATTTTAGCCCCTGAGTGGGCAAGCTAATTATTTAAAAGTCCCATTTAGGGCAACTATTGTACTCTTATGACAATTTATGTTACATTTTTTTATTTCTTGTTTGTCATTTGCAAGTACAATATAAAAATAAATCATAATATCATTTCAAATTACAATTGATCTGCCATCGAATAATAAAAGAAAATCTTGAAGGTAAAACCTAGCCTATACGTCATTTAAGACATGGCCAAAATGGTAAAACCTCTTTAAGATTCAAATCTCTGCTAACATCTGAAAACATGTTAGCACTCCTGGCAGATGTGATTCAGTAAAGTCACACATGTCATCATTATATTGGATTCTCCCAAATTCCTTATCTAGCCTAATGATCTTGAAATCATGGGTTCAAATCATCAATTAAGATGATCATATATTAAACATCCATTAGTGATGAAGAACCTACGGGCCATATTTATTGTCCAATAAGACAAAAAGGCAGTTGTAGTCTAAGACTCCCTGTCAAGAAAGGTGATGAACTACGTTCAAACCTAAATGCCTCGATTCTATAAAATCATGGCTTTAAAATTGCCCTCGTGACTAGGCCTTTTGTGCCACTTAAATATCCTTGAAAATTTATAATTGGGATTAATTACAATTTAAATGGATATGATTATCAAATTAACCAAATATGGTTTATATTACCATGGTTAATGAATCATCAGAAATGATGATTCCATAATAAACATCTGAACAAATTATTGTCAACTATTTTATAGAAATCAAGCTTCAGCATGTCTGAATCAGAAGAGGTTAACAGTTATCCAAGAGAGAGAAATGATAACACCCGAATGAATGTAACGGGTGCAGACCTTCAAGCAATGATAGACAATGCTGTTACCAGAGCCATTGACCGGCAATTCAAGGAGCCAAGTAATACTCGCTCAAAGACTCTATCTGTGGCTCATAGTAAGCCCTCTTCTAAAACACACGAATCAAAGAAGGATGATTCTCATCATTCGTCAAACCAGAAAAGTCAGCCTTCAAAGCAGATCGTGTTTAATCAGGAACCACGCTCAAAGACCTGTTCTTATAAATGCTTCATCTCCTGCAAGCCAAGGGACTTCACATGAGAAAAAGGAGCCATTGACTGTATGACATAGCTAGATGAGATGGATACCGTGGTTGATATCAGTGGTTGTGCAGAACAGGATATTGTGAAGTATGTTTCACAATCATTTAAAGGAGAAGCATTGGCTTGGTGGAGATCATTGGTTCAAGCCACAGGGAAAATCCTACTTTATAACATGTCTTGGGAACAGTTTGCAGCATTGATCAAGGATAACTTCTGTCCTCAGCATGAGGTGGAAAGGATTGAAACCGACTTCTTGACTCTGGTCATGAAAAACTTGGATTGTCAGGCGTACCTTACAAGCTTCAAAACCATGTCCCGATTGGTTCCTTATTTGGTCACGCCGGAATCAAAGCGAATAGCACATTTTATTGGAGGTCTAGCTCCAGAAATCAAGGGAAATTTGAAAGCATCCAGACCTACCACCTTCAGGTCAGTGGTGGATCTGTCTTTATCCCTCACACTCGATGCGATTAGACAAAGGTCGCTTAAGAACTCTGATGAAGGGAAGAGGAAACATGAAGATGAGAACTCACGTCATTCTGATAAGAAACGAAAGGGGAACTCTGAACAAAGGAAGGATTTTGGATTTAAAAAGGATACCCAACAGACACGTGAGAAGCCTAAGTGCAAAACCTGCCAGAAAAACCATTTTGGAAAGTGTAGGCTTGAATCAAAATCACAATCACAATCCCAGTCCAGGCCTATAGTTTGTGGGATCTACAAGTCCAAAGAGCATAGAACTTTGGATTGCAAGAAAATGAAGGATGCAACCTGTTATAATTGCAACGAGAAAGGGCATATCAAGACCAACTGCCCGAAGTTCGCAAAGAAGCCTGAAGAGGCTAAAAAGACCAATGCTCGAGTTTTCCAAATGAATGCCAAGGAGGCAGTGTAGAATGGCAATGTTATAACAGGTACGCTCCTCATCAATGATGTTTATGCTAGAGTTCTGTTTGATTCTGGTGCAGACAAGTCTTTTGTAGACAATAAATTTTATAAACTGTTAAATCTACTGATATTCGTTAATTTACACATATTTTAGTCCCCCGTTTTACCCCTATTTTATGCGTTTTTGGCCGTAAAACCGTCATTCGGATACTTAAATATCTACACTTTTGTTTACAGGCCTAAAACTGCATTCCAGACAAGATGATAGCAAAAACGAGGACTTTCCGGACAAAATGACGAAGCTGCGGACATTCTGTTAAGGATTCTGAACTGGGCCTGTGGAACGACCGTTCCACCTGATGCACGATCGTGCATCTCCGACAAAGCTGATCAGCTCGGTGATGAACGAGAGGTGCGACTGGGCGTTCTAGGAAAACAAGGCGGCTCGGTGAAGAACGGACGTTCCATCTGACGAACGACCGTGCGTATCCGATGAACCAACAGAGTCTCGGTGATGAACGACCTGTGCGACTCGGCGTGCAACAAGTAACCCGGAACTGAACGACCGTTCCACACGAAGAACGGTCGTGAGATATCGTATCCGGTCAAAGATCTGCTGACGTCATGCAGTATGGTGACCCATGCCCAATAATTGCTTAAAGTGCACGGTCGTGCCATATGGAGAACGACCGTGCGACAACGAAAAATATAAAAAAAGAACAGAAACCTTCTGTTGGAGATTCTGGATTTTTGGAGAGCTTCACATGCGATTTTCAGGCTCCGGAGGCATTAGCTTTCACCCGGAATCAAGCCACATTGTCCCGTTTAGCTCGATTACTACCCGGATCCTTAGTCTAGTACTTGTTTATGGTTTGATTTTCTAATCTTTCCATGATTTTGTTAATCTTTCAAGTACTTAGATTATTTTTTATGTATTATTGTAGCCTTTGGGCAAAAACACAACAATCCCTTGCTTGATTATAACCATTAGTATGTTAATCTTTGTTTGTAATGACATTTTGAAGTATTTTCTATGTTAATCTTTGATGATTAGTTTGCAACCTTGTTATTGATATTGATTTCTTGATTATAAGTAATTATGTTGGATGATTGATGCTTGGTTAGTTAAGATAGTTGAAAAATGAAGCTTAATTAATCTTGTATTAGTAAACTTTGAATTTGGTTAACTAGTTTAACTTGGTTTAAATGTATGCATCATGATACTAGAAATGGTTAGTGATTTAATAAAATGTAATTATTGTTAATCAAGAGAGCTTGCCGTCACGTAAGGACCTAAACGGGTTAGATGGTGTCGTTATAAATTCTTGCCATGATTTGTTAGTTTAGTTAGTAGTTTAGGCCAAAATTGCGATCTTAGTGAATTATTGTGCAAGATTTGTAAAATGAACTCGGTTGTGATTTAATCTAGTTTATGCTTGTCTCGGTGGTTGCATTGTGTTTATCGGTGTCGCTTTCCTTGTTTAAGTGAGGTTAGAACAATCCTAACGGCTGACTAACTTATTTTTAAGAGATTTTCATAGACATTTATCAATTGCACGTTAAAGAACAATTTTAGGTGGTTAAAGTGTGTTTATCGTTTTAGCTTTCCGAATGATTGTCATGTTAGGATTCCCGAAAGGGATACTAATTGTCTTAAATTGGAAAATTGACCGAATGCTTCTAGTGCCAAAACTGACTTAGTTGACATGCTGTGGTTGTGTATTTAGCAAGGCTTTTTATCTACTATCTATTATGTTTTTATTATGTATTTGGTTATGCTTACTTTAGTTTAGTTTAAATCAACCAAACTTATGTTTTTACCGGTAGTTTAGTGACAAAGGTCTAGTATTAATTCTCCGCCCATTTCCTTGGATCGATACTTGGTTCTTACCGATACTTTATTACATATATGACGGGGTACACTTGCCTCTTTCGTGTGTGTTTTGATGTAAAAGTAATAATCACTTTTATAAATTTAAAACCAAATCGTGTGTAAATTCATTGCAAAATTATGTATATATACGCACACGTCAAGTTTTTGGCGCCGTTGCCGGGGAAATGGCGAGTTTTAGGAACGACCCGAGTCATTTGGTTATCGGTGTTTATACTTGTTAATATTTGTGTATAATTTCTTGATTATTTATTTGTTTATTTATTTGTTAATATTTCTTGTTTTATTCGATTTTTTCGTTTTCGCGTTATTTTTGTTCCATTTATTTATTTGATCCGGATTTATTTATTCACTTATTCTTTTGGGTTTTCGGCACCCTAAAGCCATTTGTGTATTAGTCGATTCATTTATTTATTATGTTGAATTTTTTTTATATAAAATTTCGGGCTCATTTTCGGATTTTTATAAAATTTTCAGCCCATTTATAATAACTTTCTGCTTCTATTCAGCTGAAAAAAAAAAGCAGAATTATTATATTAATAAAATATTCATTGGATCAAATTTTCGTTTGCAGGTTAATGTCCTATACCCCCCGCTCCCAACCCTATTGAGCCGTCAGACGAGCCCGAGCGTGATCTGAGGAGACGTCTTCGTGAGAAATCTCGTGCAGTTGGCCTGATACTCGCAGCAGGTGAGCAGGAGCAGGTGGTACCCGTTGAAGCCGAGGGCTTAGGGGCAGCAAGAAACGCAACCATGGCAGACGATAATCAACCTTTGAATGAGACGAATCAGCCCGGACGAGAGGGCTTGGAGCCCAGTATTATTAGACCTACTATTGATGCACCTTCATTTGAAATAAAATCTAGTATTATTAACATGGTGCAGAATTCAGTGCAGTTCGACGGGCGTGAGCACGAGGATCCCGGGAGACACATTGCGGCTTTCCTCCATGTTTGCTCCACATTCAAGATTAGGGATGTTTCGAAGGACGCAATTCGGTTGAGGTTGTTTCCGTTTTCATTGCGTGAAAAAGCCAGAGCTTGGCTTATGTCACTCCGAGCCGGGTCCATCAGGACCTGGAATCAGTTGGCGGAGTAGTTTATGCATAAATACTTTCCACCGGAGAAAACGAACAAGCTACGGAACCGGATTACTTCATTTCGCCAGGACGAGGGCGAATCGTTGCATGCAGCTTGGGAGAGATTCAAGGATTTGTTGATTGATGTGCCACATCACGGCTATTCCAAGAGACAGCTGGTTTTGACATTCTATCAGGGGCTCAGCTACAACACGCAGGAGCGATTAGATGTTAACGCAGGAGGCGATCTGGGAACGAAGACGCCGGCGGAAGCATATGATATCATAGAGAAAGCTGCGTTAAAATCCAGCTCGCGTCGGGAAGGCGATAGAGGTCGGGCTACATCATCATCATCTCGCCCAGGAGCTCATGCTGTGGACGATTACACAGCCATTACTGCGCAAATCTCGGCTCTGGTGACGAAATTCGATAAATCCCAAACAGCCGCGCAAGTTGGCCCTGGATGTGACCAGTGTGGAGTGTCACATGTGCCAGGTACGTGTGAGCAGGGTGTTATGTTTACCGGTCACGAAGAGGTGAACTACATGGGCAATCAAATCAGGCCCCAAAATAACCCCTACAGCAACACATACAATCCAGGGTGGAGAAATCACCCAAACTTTGGGTGGAAATCTGGTTCTGGGAACCAAATCGCGCCCGGTTTTGCTCAACATGCTCCCGCGGTGACAACAATCTCACGGTCAATCCTTTCAGCCTCAATATCATAATCAAGGCTCAGGAAGCAGTTCACAGCCGCACGCCTCTCAAAGCAACGCAAAGCTAGAGGAAATGATGGCACAACTGCTGAACAACTCCAATAGTGCTAATCAAATGGCTGAAAAGCGATATCAGCAGCTTGAGGAGCGATTCTTGGTCAACGAAGGAGAAATGCGGAGTCAAAAGGCTTCCATTCAGAATGTCGAGAATCAAGTGGGCCAGTTAGCAAAAATGTTGTCGGAGAGACCCCCAGGTGGACTTCCAGGCAACACGGAGCAGAATCCGAAGGGGCGTGGTAATGGCCCGCACACGTAAAGTGTGGGGACATGAGTCTTGCTATCGACTCGCTGACAAAAATTTAGCATGAGTCTTGCTATCGACTCGCCGACAAAAATTTAGCATGAGTCTTGCTATCGACTCGCCGACAAAAATGCAGCAGGAGCGTCTTTGGCGCTATAAGGGTAAAATAGTTCTTTTTTTTTGTATTTTTGTAGTTTAGCGTAATTTAGGTTAGTTAGGTAGTTTACGTTAGTTTGTTTAGTTTCCATACGTACCGGGCGAAGGTTCTGTATTGCAATATTGTTAGAACAGTTGGTGTGTCGAAAAAATGGCGAAAAACGGCTGAAACAGCTGCTGGAAATAGCTTCTGCGGAAAATTCTGTATCTGCACCTGAAGCACGACCGTTCCTCGGGTCGCACGAACGTGCGATTCCGAGCAAGCCGGAACGGTTAGTCGCACCCTCGGTGCATTTCCGAGAAGAAGCTGCTGGGTTTGAGCGACGTCGGTGACGCACGACCGTGCCATAGGTCGAACGACCGTGCGTCAGGCTGAGGGCAATTTTGTCATTTTGCACATTATATATACCCTCATCTGCTGCAAAATCCCTCATTCGCGAACCCTAGTCGCTGCAGGCCGTTCCAGGGCGATTCTTCATCATATCGCACGGTTTTTCGCACGATCTCACACCCTTCTTCGCACGGTACGTTCCTAGTTGTAGTTTTCTTGTTTTCTTGCTTTCTAGGTTAGATTTCTTCCGATTTTTCAAGGAATTTTTAGGGTTCTCTTCATAAACAAATCGAAACCCTAACCCTTGTTGAATCGATGTATCGTGAACACCCGGTTGACTTTCAGACCCCTGTTGGCCCAATACTTGTTGAAATTTTGCAAAGATCAGATTGTTCTAAGTTCAGGGGTCGAAATCTGCAGACACGAACTCGCACGGTCGTTTCTCGTGTGGAACGGTTGTGCCTCACCGGCTTGTTCACGATATATTCTGGGCTTGGTCTGTTAGTTCTCGGAGACGCACGACCGTGCGTCTCGAAGAACGACCGTGCCATTCGCCCAGTTCAGTTAGACAGTTTCTTCATAATTTGCTGCTCGGCTGTTTTCAATTCATTTCTCTCCTGTTTCTGTCTTTCTAACAATTTTCCCCATTACAGATGAACCATCCCTTCCTACAGTTTGACCCCAACATTGAGAAAGAAGCTTTGTGCATACCGAAGCACGACACATTGTGGGCGAGACGGGGGCAGTTTGGAGTCCCCCGATGGTTAGATTGGGAAGTTATGCGTGAACTCAACCAGTATGATTGACTGGACGACATGATGAGTCGCCCGCTTGCCAATCTGGTCGCTTGCAACCGACCCGTTTACCGGGAGTTGACAATTGAATTCTTCGCATCATATGCCTATGAAAGGCCGGTTGCACATACACAACCCGATTTCCGCTACAGGGAGCGGGTAACCTTCAGGTTATGTAGGCGATGGCATACGTGGTCGGTTGGTCGTTTGGGACGGAGGCTAGGGATTTACACGAGGGACGACATGGATGATCCCGACGTCTTCAACGATCAGTTCAACTTCCCTAATGATGCAGCGCGGGATGCATTCTGGGCAGAAAACGCTATTGGGGAACCCTACAACCCACGGATGTCAAAGGCCTCGCGACTCCGAGACCCTCTGGTGCGAGTGATGCACCATGTATTCAGCCATTCGATATGCGGTCGCATGGACAGTCTCGGTAACTGTCCCACACCTGACTTGCTTTTTCTATATGCGTTGGTTGACAAAGCACCAATCAACCTAGCCGCGCGAATGGCTGAGTACTTTGTCAAGTGTTCGGGGCGGACCCCGAATAGTGAGATTCATGGCGGTCAGTACGTGACCGAAATAGCGTACAATGAGCGCTATATGACGCCAGGGGTGCTTAGGGGTCTCACTTTGATTACTGAGGGGGTTCATGTTGATATCCGGTCGCTGAAGTTCATGGGGGTGATTGCTGAGCTTGATAGGGGAGATAGGTTGAGGGGATTGAATAACGAGGTCTGGGACCCGTTACCTCCAGATGAGGATGAAGAAATGGGGGAGCAGCACGAACCACAGCCACCGACACCACCACACTCGCCGCCGCACCATGCATTTCATCAGCATGAGGACTGGCCCACGTTCTACCAGCAGTTCCAGGATATGCGTGTGACACAGGAGCAGCATGGTACCTACTTCGATGAGATTAGATCTAGCCAGGACCAGATCCGGGCTAACCAGGACGAGATTCGAGCCAGTCAGGCTCAGATTCGGGCCACACATGACCAGCTTCAGCAGAGCCAGGATACTTTATATCAGGGGGTCAGTGCGGGTTTCTCATATCTTTTCGGGGAGATGCATCACGCATACCCCGACTATTTTCAGCACCCTCCGAAGTTCCCACCGTGGAACCCCCTGGCTATGGCGATCAGGGCCCATCTGGCACGAGACATGATGATGATGATGATGAGTAGTTGGCGGTGGAGATAGCATTTGGTGGTGTTTTCTTTTTCAGTACTTTGCTTTTATTTGGGTGTTTATTTTGACTATTATTTTAAAACACCCCGGTTATATATTTTCAGACAATTTCCTTTGTATTTTGTTTGGATTTTAGTACTTATGTATATTATGGTTGTTTTATGATTTTTCTGTTTCTGTTATATTTTGGGTGCACATGACATACTCGCAGGTTTTATTTATCGGATCTTGGACCGGAGCACGTACCAGATACAGCTTCGGAAGTCTCGTGGCACCAACATCATCTTGAGGGGAGTATTTTTTTATCCCTTTCTCTATATTTCGGGTCTCGCATTGGGGACAATGCGAAGTTCAAGTGTGGGGAGGGGGTTAACTTTGTTAACTTAACTTTGTTTGTCCTCTTATATAAAAAAAAATCAGAAAATCAGAAAAATCATTCAAAAATACTTGTATTTTGTATATATTTTAGTAAATAAACCAGTTGGTTATGTTTTAGAAAGCATCGGACTTGATAAAAACTCGACAAGCAAAATATTTTTGAAAAAGGAAACCGGAAAGCGTGACAAACAAAGAAAGACTTGCATTATAGTTTTCACACTTTTACCCATTCCTTCCGTTACGTGAGCATATTTGAGCTTAGATTGTTATATATTTGTTCATTTCGGATATAGGAGTGAGCCGGATGTTATGTGCAATTTAGAACTTGTCACTAGTATGCTTGTTAAGACCATGAACTTGTGAATTTGTGTAAAAGTGATAGAGGCACTTAGATTACCCCTTTGTTGTGTACCTTGTTATTTGTGTTGTGATTCCCGTTCACCTTATATTACCCTTTAGGATTAACCATGTCGAGCCTTCCCGTTCACCTTTGTTTACCCACGTTATCGCCCACTTAACCAAATTTAGCCTTTTTATATTTTAAACCTTTTTAGTGTTGAAACTCGGTTAAAATAATAATTTAACTAGCTTGTTTTGTTTATATTTCATTGTATAGTTAAAAAAAAAAAAAAACAACAGAAAATAAAACACCCTAAAATAGGGTGAAGTTGATAGAAATCGAGCAATTTTGAATGCTTAAATGTTAAAATTTAGTTGATTAGCTCGATTCCGCTTTAGTCGCCTTTTTAAGGCGTTTGTATGTATAGTTGTAACTTGTATTATCTTTCTTGCTAGTTAAACGCTAAAACCGAGTTTTAACCATTTTCGCCACTTTAAATGTCCACTTCCATACCCTTCGCCCAAGCCTAACGTTATAACCCGTAAAGACCTCTTGATTTACACTTATTTGCATGTTAGTTGGTGGAGACGAGATCTTATGACAAGCTTATGATATTGCACATTTCATTGACTAGGCGTTGAGTGTTTACGCATACACATTTTATGTATGTTTCATAAATAAAACCGAGTGTGTGTGAACATTGTGAGTTGTGTGAAGATTAACATGTGAGTCAATTAAATGTTTTGTCACGGCTTTTTGGTTGTCGCTTTTTAATTGCATATGCTTGTTGGGTTTGAATCTTTTGATGTTGTCTTTCGACAAACCGGCTAACCGTTTATTTTAGTTTTCAATAAAATAGTGTGTAAATTACCGTTCTTGTTTGTTTATGTCTTTTATTGCTTTCTAGTTTAGCTTGCTTGAGGACAAGCAAGGTTCAAGTGTGGGGAGATTTGATATTCGTTAATTTACATATATTTTAGTCCCCCGTTTTACCCCTATTTTATGCGTTTTTGACCGTAAAACCGTCATTCGGATACTTAAATATCTACACTTTTGTTTACAGGACTAAAACTGCATTCCAGACAAGATGATAGCAAAAACGAGGACTTTCCGGACAAAACGACGAAGCTGCGGACATTCTGTTAAGGATTCTGAACTGGGCCTGTGGAACGACCGTTCCACCTGATGCACGGTCGTGTATCTCCGACAAAGCTGATCAGCTCGGTGATGAACGAGAGGTGCGACTGGGCGTTCTAGGAAAACAAGGCGGCTCGGTGAAGAACGGACGTTCCATCTGACGAACGACCGTGCGTATCCGATGAACCAACAGAGTCTCGGTGATGAACGACCTGTGCGACTCGGCGTGCAACAAGTAACCCGGAACTGAACGACCGTTCCACACGAAGAACGGTCGTGCGATATCGTATCCGGTCAAAGATCTGCTGACGTCATGCAGTATGGTGACCCATGCCCAATAATTGCTTAAAGTGCACGGTCGTGCCATATGGAGAACGACCGTGCGACAACGAAAAATATAAAAATAGAACAGAAACCTTCTGTTGGAGATTCTGGATTTTTGGAGAGCTTCACAGGCGATTTTCAGGCTCCGGAGGCATTAGCTTTCACCCGGAATCAAGCCACATTGTCCCGTTTAGCTCGATTACTACCCGGATCCTTAGTCTAGTACTTGTTTATGGTTTGATTTTCTAATATTTCCATGATTTTGTTAATCTTTCAAGTACTTAGATTATTGTTTATGTATTATTGTAGCCTTTGGGCAAAAACACAACAATCCCTTGCTTGATTATAACCATTAGTATGTTAATCTTTGTTTGTAATGACATTTTGAAGTATTTTCTATGTTAATCTTTGATGATTAGTTTGCAACCTTGTTATTGATATTGATTTCTTGATTATAAGTAATTATGTTGGATGATTGATGCTTGGTTAGTTAAGATAGTTGAAAAATGAAGCTTAATTAATCTTGTATTAGTAAACTTTGAATTTGGTTAACTAGTTTAACTTGGTTTAAATGTATGCATCATGATACTAGAAATGGTTAGTGATTTAATAAAATGTAATTATTGTTAATCAAGAGAGCTTGCCGTCACGTAAGGACCTAAACGGGTTAGATGGTGTCGTTATAAATTGTTGCCATGATTTGTTAGTTTAGTTAGTAGTTTAGGCCAAAATTGCTATCTTAGTGAATTATTGTGCAAGATTTGTAAAATGAACTCGGTTGTGATTTAATCTAGTTTATGCTTGTCTCGGTGGTTGCATTGTGTTTATCGGTGTCGCTTTCCTTGTTTAAGTGAGGTTAGAACAATCCTAACGGCTGACTAACTTATTTTTAAGAGATTTTCATAGACATTTATCAATTGCACGTTAAAGAACAATTTTAGGTGGTTAAAGTGTGTTTATCGTTTTAGCTTTCCGAATGATTGTCATGTTAGGATTCCCGAAAGGGATACTAATTGTCTTAAATTGGAAAATTGACCGAATGCTTCTAGTGCCAAAACTGACTTAGTTGACATGCTGTGGTTGTGTATTTAGCAAGGCTTTTTATCTACTATCTATTATGTTTTTATTATGTATTTGGTTATGCTTACTTTAGTTTAGTTTAAATCAACCAAACTTATGTTTTTACCGGTAGTTTAGTGACAAAGGTCTAGTATTAATTCTCCGCCCATTTCCTTGGATCGATACTTGGTTCTTACCGATACTTTATTACATATATGACGGGGTACACTTGCCTCTTTCGTGTGTGTTTTGATGTAAAAGTAATAATCACTTTTATAAATTTAAAACCAAATCGTATGTAAATTCATTGCAAAATTATGTATATATACGCACACGTCAAGTTTTTGGCGCCGTTGCCGGGGAAATGGCGAGTTTTAGGAACGACCCGAGTCATTTGGTTATCGGTGTTTATACTTGTTAATATTTGTGTATAATTTCTTGATTATTTATTTTTTTATTTATTTGTTAATATTTCTTGTTTTATTCGATTTTTTCGTTTTCGCGTTATTTTTGTTCCATTTATTTATTTGATCCGGATTTATTTATTCACTTATTCTTTTGGGTTTTCGGCACCCTAAAGCCATTTGTGTATTAGTCGATTCATTTATTTATTATGTTGAATTTTTTTATATAAAATTTCGGGCTCATTTTCGGATTTTTATAAAATTTTCAGCCCATTTATAATAACTTTCTGCTTCTATTCAGCTGAAAAAAAAAGCAGAATTATTATATTAATAAAGTATTCATTGGATCAAATTTTCGTTTGCAGGTTAATGTCCTATACCCCCGCTCCCAACCCTATTGAGCCGTCAGACGAGCCCGAGCGTGATCTGAGGAGACGTCTTCGTGAGAAATCTCGTGCAGTTGGCCTGATACTCGCAGCAGGTGAGCAGGAGCAGGTGGTACCCGTTGAAGCCGAGGGCTCAGGGGCAGCAAGAAACGCAACCATGGCAGACGATAATCAACCTTTGAATGAGACGAATCAGCCCGGACGAGAGGGCTTGGAGCCCAGTATTATTAGACCTACTATTGATGCACCTTCATTTGAAATAAAATCTAGTATTATTAACATGGTGCAGAATTCAGTGCAGTTCGACGGGCGTGAGCACGAGGATCCCGGGAGACACATTGCGGCTTTCCTCCATGTTTGCTCCACTTTCAAGATTAGGGATGTTTCGGAGGACGCAATTCGGTTGAGGTTGTTTCCGTTTTCATTGCGTGAAAAAGCCAGAGCTTGGCTTATGTCACTCCGAGCCGGGTCCATCAGGACCTGGAATCAGTTGGCGGAGCAGTTTATGCATAAATACTTTCCACCGGAGAAAACGAACAAGCTACGGAACCGGATTACTTCATTTCGCCAGGACGAGGGCGAATCGTTGCATGCAGCTTGGGAGAGATTCAAGGATTTGTTGATTGATGTGCCACATCACGGCTATTCCAAGAGACAGCTGGTTTTGACATTCTATCAGGGGCTCAGCTACAACACGCAGGAGCGATTAGATGTTAACACAGGAGGCGATCTGGGAACGAAGACGCCGGCGGAAGCATACGATATCATAGAGAAAGCTGCGTTGAAATCCAGCTCGCGTCGGGAAGGCGATAGAGGTTGGGCTACATCATCATCATCTCGCCCAGGAGCTCACGCTGTGGACGATTACACAGCCATTACTGCGCAAATCTCGGCTCTGGCGACGAAATTCGATAAATCCCAAACAGCCACGCAAGTTGGCCCTGGATGTGACCAAGAGAAGCTCTACGCCAAGTTTTCCAAATGTGAGTTTTGGCTTCGTGAAGTCCAGTTTCTTGGGCATGTAGTAAGTGAGCGCGGTATCCAGGTGGATCCCGCTAAGATTGAAGCAATAATGAATTGGCAAGCGCCTAAGACACCAACTGAGATTCGCAGCTTTTTGGGCCTAGCAGGTTACTATAGACGTTTCATTGAAAATTTTTCAAGAATTACTGCACCTTTGACTTCGTTAACTCGTAAGAATGTAAAGTTTGACTGGGGTCCCAAGCAACAAGAATCTTTCAAGATCCTCAAGCAGAAATTAAGCAATGCTCCTGTGTTGACATTGCCAGAAGGGATAGAAGAATTTACTGTGTATTGCGACGCATCACACACCGGTATAGGTTGTGTGCTTATGCAGAGAGGCAAGGTTATTGCCTATGCTTCACGTCAGTTGAAAGTGCACGAAAATAACTACACCACCCATGATTTAGAATTGGGTGCCGTGGTATTTGCACTAAAACTTTGGAGGCACTATCTTTATGGAACCAAGTGTGTAATTTATTCAGATCACAACAGCCTTCAATACTTGTTTAACCAGAAAGTCCTGAACATGGGATAGCGTCGTTGGATGGAGACGTTGAATGATTATGATTGTGAAATTCGCTATCATCCAGGCAAAGCGAATGTTGTTGTTGACGCACTAAGCAGGAAGGAAAGAATCAAACCAATAAGGATCAATGCTAAGAGCATCGAACTGAAGAATAGCTTGAATGAAAGGTTGTTAACTGCACAAAAGGAAGCTATCTTGGAGGCTAACTATCCAAATGAAAAGTTAGGAGTGACTGTTGATCAGTTGTCTTATGGCAAGGATGGAATCCTTAGATTAAATGGTAGAATCTGGGTTCCAATCCATGGAGGACTTAGAGAGGTGATTCTCCAAGAAGCTCATAATTCAAAATATTCAGTCCATCCGGGCAATGACAAAATGTACCAGGATTTGAAAGCAAATTATTGGTGGATAGGCTTGAAGAAATCTATAGCCACTTATGTGGCTAAATGTCTGACGTGCGCACAGGTTAAAGCCGAGCATCAAAAGCCGTCAGGTATGCTGCAACAACCTGAACTTCCCACTTGGAAGTGGGAAATGGTAACTATGGATTTTATTACCAAGTTACCAAAGACGAAACACGGGAATGATACGATATGGGTTATAGTCGATAGGCTGACCAAGTCAGCTCACTTCTTGCCTGTTAAAGAAACACACAGCTCGGATAAACTAGCCCAGCTATATGTGGATGAGATTGTATCTCTCCATGGAGTGCCAGTATCTATTATCTCTGACAGGGATACTAGATATACATCTCATTTTTGGAAAAGCTTTCAGCAATCCTTAGGCACTCGTTTAAATTTCAGCACTGCTTATCATCCGCAGACGGATGGTATAACAACCCTCCCGAATATTTTTCTGACACCCTAATATATTTTAAAATATCCTAATATGTCCTAAAATACACCCCATACGAGAAAACGGACCCCAAATACCTTAATTTTTATTAAAATAAATTAAAAATGAAATTTATTGGGCTCTGGCGGGCCGCGACAGACTCCGCCTGAGTCTACGCGGGCCGCGAGCGATCGAGAACGCGGAAACACCCGGTGATGACAAGTGTCATCATCGTGGCAAGGCTAGGCGATGACCCGGATGACTTAAACCCTACCCGACCTACTACACGGGCCGCGTAGGCCTTAGCCTACTTTTACGCGGGCCGCGAGAAACCCGAACTCAGCCCCTATAAAGCTGGAGCTCGGGCCTTCAGTCGAATTCGCTCAAATCTTTCTTTCTTTCTCTAAATTTCACGTAGTATACTCTATACTCGGGTCTAATACCCCCCTAAATAGCGAAGTTCTGCTCTGTTGTAAGTATCATAACCCGTGGATACGTATTAGATACTCTGCCCGATTGATCTAGGGTTCCGTAACGGCAGTCGTGGTTCTGCCCGACGTAGTCATTGGAATGCCGTCTCGGGGAGGGTATTACTAATGTTAAAATGGGTTATTATACTAACACGTGTGCATTTGTGTAAATTATAGATTGTCACCAGGAAACCCTAAAGGATAATCTAAGACAGCGAGGTGAGTAATCTCCTTTTTGTTGACTATTTTTACAAAACCACACTTAATTAATGATATATTAAACAGTGATTGAGTATTTGTAAGGATACAGTTCTCGTTGGTATGTTGGGGTTTTGTATACAAAATTAGTTATTGCCTTGCGAGGAGTAACTTTTCCACAAGTCGGGTTTGACAGTACCGCGGGTGATAATTAGTATGACTTGGAAACAAATATAATTGCGAGATCACCCTCAATACTGTACAATGGTTTATTTTATTTAAGCTTGATTAAACTGGGATTCACTCACCATTATTTCTCACTGACAAAATGTTTTTAAACGCGTTTCAGGTAACAAAATGTGAAAGCCAATTAAAAGCCAGCTGGACAGCACTGAAGGCTTGGAAAGGTGGCAATAAAGTTACCTAAACAAAATAGATGTTTTTATTAAAATAAAATAGGGTTTTTCCCTATGAAATTGTGTGTACTTAAAACTTGGGTTTTATCCCATTTGTTTAATAGTATGAAAATGTGGTATTTTACTCTGATAAAAGATTTCCTAACTACGGTCCTGATGTAAATTCCGCTGCCAAATTAACTAATCACGCGATACCACCGAAACTGGCTCGCGGCCGCCCGTTCCCGAGGCATTAGGGATCGGGGGTTGCGACAGAAGGTGGTATCAGAGCTAAGCCACTGATTCAGCCACAGAAGTGTTCTGCTGACATCAAAATTCAATCTGTTAGGAAATAAATTACGGAACTACGTGCAGAATTGTATTTTCTTGTTATGTGTTATTTGACTATTTGTTAGTTTACAGTATGAGCGACCAAGGACCATCTGAAGCGTACCGTCAATTGTCTGGTTCGCCTAGAAGTGAAGGCACCTCCTCTTCTCAGCCTGCCCTCTCAGGGTACTCTGCTGATATGGAAGAAGGAATATTCGTATTTAAGGCTCAGTCTGAAGAGCCATTTCCTCAGAAAAAGAGGGGATGGTTTAGTAGGGGAGCACATGAGCGTAGAAAACATATGAAAAAGTTACAAGACCAGAGAGCACTAGCAGCAACCAAAAGAGAGACAGATGCCCATGCCCAGGACCTGATTAATAGGGGTTTAGCTAATTTCCATATCTTAGCAACCACTGCAGCTGACCCTAATCTGGAGCAAATAATAGCACCCCAACCACAACCACTAATTCCTGACCAACCAATGGAAATAGAAAACCCTGAAAATCTAGTAGAGATGCATGATTTCAACCCAGAAGAGATACCTAGGGTACCATCACCAAATCCCTTAGACCCAAATTACGATAATCTGAATAATGAGAATCCAAACAACAATAACAATGGAAACTAAGTGGATAATAGTGCCATCCAACACATAGTGGCATAGGGAATAATCGATGCAATGCCATTTATTATTCAAACTGTTAAGGAAGAGGATAATAAAAGTAAACATAGCAGTAAGCGACCGACTGAACCGGAAAACAGCGTAAACAATGAACCTGTACTTCAAATGCCCATTCCTAAAAGAAGAAGAACCATGCCTTATGGTTGTTCTTACAAAGAATTATGGTCCTGCAAACCGATAGAATCCTCGGGCAATGAAGAACCCATTTCAGCTCTACGCTGGATAGAAAAGACTGAGGCAGTCTTAAAAATAAGCAAATGTGCGGAAGAAGATAAGATAATGTTTGCTTCCAATTTATTTAAGAACTCAGCCTTAGAATGGTGGAACACTATCCTTCAGTCCAGAGGAAGTGATATGGTTTATAATATGGAATGGGAAGAATTTAAGAATATGGTAGAAAGGAAATTCTGCCCTCCCAATGAAAAAGAACAAATAGCAAACAAGTTCTTAAATCTTAGGATGACTGGAGTGGATAGTAAGGGGTACACAAAGTTATTCTTTGAATATGCTAGAATAGTACCTACCCTTGCATCACCTGAACCAGTATTAATCTCCCGTTATATCTGGGGATTAATTGGAGAGATTAGGCATGTAGTCAAGGCAGCTAGACCTCAAACCATAGAAGAAGCTGTGGAATTAACAAACACCTTGACTGATGAATTAGTGCGTACACGAGAAGAAGACCAGAGAAGAAACCTAGCTCAAAGGCTTACTCAGGAATTCTGCTATGGTAATTCCAATCGTAGGAATATAGGATCTACCTCTGCACCTTACTGTAAGGCTTGCAAGAAGAAGCATTCGGGAAAATGCTCCACTCACTGCAATTTCTGTAAGTTACCAGGACACAAGGAAGAAGATTGCAGGAGGAAATCTAGTAATGGATTGTGCTTCAACTGTGGAGAAAAAGGTCACATCAAGCCCAACTGTCTGAAACTAGTTCCAGCCATGGGCAATAAGAACACTAAAAATGCTAGAGCATTTGTTCTGACTGCAGATGAAGACAAGATGATTCCGGACGTTATAGCCGGTACGTTTTTAGTTAATGATATTTTTGCTAAAGTATTATTTGACTCTGGTGCGAACCAAAGTTTTATTAATACTTCGTTTTGCAAACTTCTTAATCAATCATTAACTAAACTTCCACAAGAATGTCTAGTAGAGACAGCAAATGGAGAAACTGTTAGGATTTCTGTAATCTTGCAGGGAGCAAGAATAGAAATTTTAAATCAAAAGTTTATTGCAAACCTTTACCCAATAAATCTGGCAGGATTTGATATTGTATTAGGAATGGATTGGTTAATAACCAATAAAGCCAGTATTTTATGTGATCAAAAGTCATTTCAAGTAAATTCACCAAGAGGTGAAAAGATCACAATTAAAGGAGATAAACCATCTAAATCCACTAAATTCATCTCTGTGATGAAAACTGCAAGTTATATAAGAAAAGGATCATTAGTGTATTTGATTTCCATAATCACTAACACTAAAGGAAAGGAACTGAAAGATATTTCAGTAGTATCTCAGTTTCCAGATGTATTCCCAGAAGAATTACCGGGACTACCGCCGGATAGAGAATTTGAATTCAGAATTCACCTGCTACCAGAAACGGCACCGATTGCCAAAGCACCTTACCGTTTGGCACCCGCAGAAATGCAGAAACTGAAGAAACAATTGGACGAATTGCTAGAAAAGGATTCATACAGCCAAGCTCGTCACCATGGGGAGCGCCGATTTCATTTGTTAAAAAGAAAGACGGATCCATGCGGATGTGCATTGATTACCGTGAATTGAACAAGGTCACGATTAAGAATCGGTATCCATTACCAAGAATCGATGATCTGTTCAATCAATTACAATGAGCTCGATTTTTCTCCAAAATCTATTTAAGGTCAGGATATCATCAATTAAAGGTACAGGAAGAGGACATTCCTAAGACCGCTTTCAGAATAAGGTATGGCCATTATGAATTTACTGTCATACCATTTGGTTTAACCAATGCCCCAGCTGCATTCATGGACATGATGAACCGAATATGTAAGCCATATTTCGATAAATTCATAATTGTCTTCATAGATGATATTCTCATTTACTCTAAAAGTAAAGAAGAACATGCAAAGCATTTGCACGCACTTCTAAGTTTATTAAGAAAGGAAAAACTTTATGCTAAGTTTTCCAAGTGCGAGTTTTGGTTAGAACAAGTAAAATTTCTTGGACACTTAGTCAATCACGAAGGAATTCACATGGATCCCACAAAAATCGAGGCAATTACGAAATGGAAAACCCCTGAGTCACCAACCGAGGTTAGAAGTTTCTTAGGATTGGCAGGTTATTATAGAAGATTTATTCGAGATTTTTCTAGAATAGCCATTCCTTTAACTAAGTTAACCTGTAAATCCATTAAGTTTGAATGGGGACCAAAACAAGAAGAAGCCTTTAGAATCCTTAAGCAAAGATTAACCCATGCACCCGTATTAGCATTACCAGAAGGAACTGAAGATTTTGTAATCTATTGTGACGCTTCTAAATTAGGTTACGGATGTGTGTTAATGCAACGCCAAAAGGTTATAGCATATGCATCTAGACAACTTAAGAATCATGAAGAGAATTATTCAACTCATGATTTAGAATTAGGAGCTATAATTTTTGCCCTGAAAATTTGGAGACATTATCTTTATGGTAGTAAATTTACCATTTTAACAGATCATAAGAGTTTAAGGTATGTCTTTGGGCAAAAGGAATTGAATATGAGACAAAGAGGCTGGATGGAGATGCTTAGTGATTATGATTGTGATATCCAGTATCATGCAGGAAAAGCAAATGTAGTTGCTGATGCTTTAAGTCAAGAGTATCATGAAAAGCCAAAAAGGATACGTTCTTTTAAATTAAATCTACAAGTAGATTTAAATGAACAAATTAAAAAGGCATAAGAATCAGTAATCAAGGATGATACTGAAAATCTAAAAGGTATGATTAAGGAGTTAGAACAAGGAACAGATGGAATTTGGAGATTCCATAAGAAAAGAATGTGGATACCTAAATTAGGAAACCTACGTCATCGTATATTAGAAGAAACCCATAAGTCTAAGTATACGATGCATCCAAGAAGTGATAAGATGTACCGGGATTTAAGGAAAAATTTCTAGTGGATAGGAATGAAGAAAGACATAGCAGCTTATGTTTCTAAATGTTTAACTTGCTCACAAGTTAAAGTTGAACATCACCCTCAGGTTTGTTACAACAGTTAGAAATGCCAGTGTGGAAATGGGAATTGATAACAATGGATTTTGTTACTAAATTACACAAAACTAAGAAAGGTAATGATACAATCTGGGTGATTGTAGATAGACTAAACAAGTCAGCTCATTTCCTAAAAATGAAGGAAACTTTTAGTATGGAACAGTTAGCTAAATTATATGTAAATGAAATTGTTTCTTTACATGGAATTCATTTATCAATTATTTCTGACAGAGATAGCCGTTTTACCTCTCATTTTTGGACAAGTTTCCAAAAAGCCATGGGAACCAAGCTGAATCTAAGCACAACTTATCATCCTCAAACAGACGGACAAAGCGAAAGGACAATTCAGACAATGGAAGATATGATTAGAGCTTGTGTAATTGATTTCGGAGGTAATTGGGACGATCACTTACCCTTAATAGAATTTTCTTACAATAACAGTTATCACACAAGTATCAATGCTGCACCATTCGAAGCACTTTATGGACGAAAGTGCCGAACCCCAGTCTGTTGGGCAGAAATTGGAGAAAAGCAACTATCTGGACCTGAGATAGTGCAAGAAACGACTGACAAGATCATTCAAGTCAAGGAATGACTGAAAGCAGCACGTGATAGACAAAAGAGTTATGCTGATAACAGGCGAAAGCCTTTGGAATTTCAAGTAGGGGATAAGGTATTATTAAAAGTCTCTCCTTGGAAAGGAGTGGTAAGATTCATCAAAAGAGAAAAGCTAAGTCCCAGGTATATTGGACCTTTCAAGATTATTAGAAGAATAGGACCGGTAGCCTATCAGCTACAACTGCCAGAGGAAATGACAGCAGTACATGATGTATTTCATGTATCTAATCTCAAGAAATGTTTAGCTGATGAATCACTAGTAGTGCCTTTTAAGGATATAGAGGTAAATGAACAACTTAAGTTTGTAGAAAGGCATCTACAGATTGAAGACAGGAAAGTTAAGAACCTCAAGCATAAGAGATTAGTTCTGGTCAAAGTGAAATGGGATTCCAAAAGAGGACCAGAGTACACATGGGAGCTTGAATCAGAAATGCAAGGGAAATATCCACACTTGTTCCAGTAGATCTCGAGGACGAGCTCTAAAATAAGGTGGGGAGGATATAACAACCCTCCCGAATATTTTTCCGACACCCTAATATATTTTAAAATATCCCAATATGTCCTAAAATACACCCCATACGAGAAAACGGACCCCAAATAACTTAATTTTTATTAAAATAAATTAAAAATGAA
This sequence comes from Helianthus tuberosus, assembly GCA_030545235.1. NCBI lineage: Eukaryota > Viridiplantae > Streptophyta > Magnoliopsida > Asterales > Asteraceae > Helianthus > Helianthus tuberosus. The sequence continues at coordinate 1,654,894 of CM060407.1, forward strand.
ATTTATTGGGCTCTGGCGGGCCGCGACAGACTCCGCCTGAGTCTACGCAGGCCGCGAGCGATCGAGAACGCGGCAACACCCGGTGATGACACGTGTCATCATTGTGGCAAGGCTAGGCGATGACCCGGATGACCTAAACCCTACCCGACCTACTAAGCGGGCCGCGTAGGCCTTAGACTACTTTTACGTGGGCCGCGAGAAACCCGAACTCAGCCCCTATAAAGCTGGAGCTCGGGCCTTCAGTCGAATTCGCTCAAATCTTTCTTTCTTTCTCTAAAGTTCACGTAGTATACTCTATACTTGGGCCTAATACCCCCTAAATAGCGAAGTTCTGCTCCGTTGTAAGTATCATAACCCCTAGATACGTATTAGATACTCTGCCCGATTGATCTAGGGTTCCGTAACGGCTGTCGTGGTTCTGCCCGACGGAGTCGTTGGAATGCCGTCTCGGGGAGGGTATTACTAATGTTAAAATGGGTTATTATACTAACACGTGTGCATTTGTGTAAATTATAGATTGTCACCAGGAAACCCTAAAGGATAATCTAAGACAACAAGGTGAGTAATCTCATTTTTGTTGACTATTTTTACAAAACCTCACTTAATTAATGATATATTAAACAGTGATTGAGTATTTGTAAGGATACAATTATCGTTGGTATGTTGAGGTTTTGTATACAAAATTAGTTATTGCCTTGCGAGGAGTAACTTTTCCACAAGTCGGGTTTGACAGTACCGCGAGTGATAATTAGTATGACTTGGAAACAAATATAATTACGAGATCACCCTCAATACTGTACAATGGTTTATTTTATTTAAACTTTATTAAACTGGGATTCACTCACCAGTATTTCCCACTGAAAAAATGTTTTTAAACGCGTTTCAGGTAACAAAATGTGAAAGCCAATTAAAAGCCAGCTGGACAGCACTGAAGGCTTGAAAAAGTGGCAATAAAGTTACCTAAACAAAATAGATGTTTTTATTAAATAAAATAGGGTTTTTCCCTATGAAATTGTGTGTACTTAAAACTTGGGTTTTATCCCATTTGTTTAATAGTATGAAAATGTAGTATTTTACTCTGATAAAATATTTCCTAACTACGGTCCTGATGTAAATTCCGCTGCCAAATTGACTAATCACGCGATACCACCGAAACTGGCTCGCGGCCGCCCTTTCCCGAGGCATTAGGGATCGGGGGTTGCGACAGATGGGCAAAGTGAGCGTACGATTCAAACCTTGGAAGACATGCTACGTGCTTGTGTTATTGACTTGGGAGGAAGTTGGGATGACCATCTTCCTTTGATTGATTTTTCATACAATAATAGCTATCATTCGAGCATTCAAGTTGCACCTTTTGAAGCTTTGTATGGAAGGAAGTGCAGAACGCCAGTATGTTGGGCGGAAGTTGGAGAAACTCAACTGTCAGGACATGATATAGTCCTGGAGATGACGGATAAGATTGTTCAAATCCGAGATCGTCTCAAAGCTGCCAGGGATAGGCAGAAGAGTTATGCTGATAAGAGGCGCAAACCTCTAAAGTTTGAAGTTGGTGACAAAGTGCTACTCAAGGTGTCACCCTGGAAAGGAGTGATGCGTTTTGGCAAAAAGGGTAAGTTGAGCCCAAGATACATTGGACCATTCGAGATCATCGAATGTGTCGGAACAGTAGCTTATAAGTTAAATCTTCCTGAAGAACTCAGTGGGATACGTAATGTGTTCCACATCTGCAATTTAAAGAAATGTCTAGCCAATGAATCGCTAGCAATGTCGCATAAGGATGTGCAGATCGACGAGAGCTTGAAGTTCGTTGAAAAACATTTGTCGATCGAGGATCGACAGGTTAAAAAGCTTCAAAGGAAGCACGTACCAATCATGAAAGTAAAATGGGATGCCCGTAGAGGCCCAGAATATACGTGGGAGGTTGAGTCCACAATGAAGCAGAAATACCCTCAATTATTTCAGTAAATCTCGAGGTCGAGATTTCTTTTAAGGGGGTGAGGATTTAACACCTCGCAAAATCATGACCAATAAATTAAAGACACGTGTCAACATATGAAGACTATGCTCTTAAATAACCTTATACGATGTACATATTCTTTAATGAATAAATTATCAAGCGTGGAAAGTCGTTTGTGCTTAAAAATCAAAAGTTTACAAAACTCAGGGGTTAAACGAGGCAACATGTTAATCCTTACCTCCGAGTGACCTTTTAACATTCCCGAGACTTTTTAATACTTCCTTGTACTTCCATGGATATCGGATAATAATTTCGTGGTGTTTCGACGCACGAAAGTACATTTCGGGTGATCTCGTAATTAACCGGGAGCTTAACGAAGTTAAATAATGACCCAAGGCACTTGAAAGTTAACTATGGGGGGTCTAAAGTACAATAAACAATAGTTATTTAAACTTAAAATGGACCAGGGACTGAAAATGCAAAGTTCTCAAACTTTTTACCGGAATTAGAGGTTCTCGCGGGCCGCGAAGACTCCCTCTGATGTCTACGCGGGCCGCGAGAGAGGTGCCAACGACAGAAAATGCACAGATACATGTTGAAGCCTGTTCCACCACCATTGCATGGTTGTTTTTGATACAAGGGACTGAGCAACTGGTTTTTACTGCCCTAGGGACACTTGTGAACATCTGATAACATCATAGGAACAGATGCAATGATCTTAGACACCCAAAATTTATAAGGAGCCTTGTTGCAACACTTAGGGTGAACGGGGCACCATGCGGGGAGTGGTGCGGTGACCCAAGTCCCCGAGCAGGAACACCGCCGCCATCGCTTCGGGGAGGGGGATCGGGGAGGGTTCACCGCACAAGAAGCACAAGGATCGAGGATGTATACGTTGGGCAACAGTCATTTTAAAAAAAAAAAATCAATTTTAACAATATAAATAACCAACTTAATCTAATTTTTTTACCACACCCATTCTCAAACTCACTCTAAAAATCTATCAAATACAACACAAAGCCAAACCGAGCAATGGAGAACCAACCCCGCGAAGCCAAGAAAAAATCTAAGGGACGCGGCTCGCAACCGTCTCGTGGTGGTTCGAGCGGTGCAAGTGCACAACCACAACCCCCTTTTGGATATACTTCACAACCCCCGTTTTTTTACCAACAACCTTCACACCCCTCCTTTTACAACACCCAACCACAACCCACTTTCGGCTTTTTTCAAAATTTGTTATCAATGGATCCTCCTCAATCCCCCGCCTTCGACCCGTATGGTTTTCGTTCCCCACAAGTTCCATCTACACGAGAAAATGTTGAACGTCCTCTACCTATTCACGAGGACGAGGACGAGGAAGTAGTGCCCGAAACTCAAAATTTGGGCGACTATGAAGATGACACCGGCGATGATGAATATAATGTGGATGAAGACGCCGGCAACGAAGAAGATGACGCTCGGGAGAAAAAGGAAAAATGGAGAGCCAAAAATGGACAAAAGACCAAGAAGAGGCGTTGGCAAAGGCGTGGGTACATTGCTCTACCAACAAAAAAAAGGGCAATCAACAAAACCGCGATAGTTTTTGGCGTAAGATTTTAGATCATTATAACGCCACCGTTGGTGGAAGTAGCCGGACCGTGCATCAAGTACGGTCTAAATGGACCCCGATGATGACGAAAATAAACTTTTTCAACAGCCTACACCAACAAGCGGTAAAAATTATATTTTATAACCTATTATATTTTTTTATTTTGTTTACTAAGTTCATATGTTTTTAACACTTGTTATTTTATAATATGTAGGATCGCACACGAGGAAGCGGGTGTAGCGATATCAACGTGATGAAAGTCGCTTTAAAGGATTTTAAAGATAGATATCCTAGCGGTTTTCAACATGTCGAGGCATGGGAGGTCGTTCGAAAACACGACAAATGGGCCCAAGTCCCATTGTTGGGTGAGGAAGGGGAAGGTTCGGCACAAAAAAGAAAGCCCGTTGACGTGGACCCTTCCATACCCGATATGAACGAAGACCCCTCGCCACAAAGAACACAACGGCGAGATAAGCGTCAAGCGACATCGTCTGAGGGCTCAGCCGAGTTGGCGGCACAATTCAAAGAGTACACCGCCATGAAAGAAGCGAAGCACACGATTGAATTGGAGGCGATTGAATTGGAGGCGATTGAATTGAGGAAGAAAAGAGAGTCGGAGGCTCGCGAGCTCATAACGGAACAACGCGAGACGATGAGAAACTACGCGCACGATCGAGATATGAAAACATTCCTCAAGCCGCACGACGATGTTCCGCCGGAAATGTTGCCGTTCATCCTAGCCCGAAAGCGCGAGATCGCTAACAAGTACGGGTGGCCGTGCAATTTCTAAAATTTTTATGTAGCATTGCGATGTAATTTTTATTTTCTAGTTTGAATGTAATTTTTATTTTTAATTTAATGAAATGTCTTTTATTAAATTTCATTTAATTTTTATTAATATTTGTTTAATTTATAAACATGCATAATTACAACAAATAAAAAAACAAAAAAAAAAGAAAAAGAAAAAAGCAAGTCCCCTAAGAGAGGAGTGCCGCCATCAAATTGAGGGTGTGAGGGGAGTTAAGAGGGGAGTTGACGTGGCGCGTGCTGATTGGCCGTGCGTAAGAGAGGGGACTCCCCTAAGAGGGGAGTGCCCCTCTCACCCTTAGAACTTGCACATTTGAATTTAACTTCTCTACTCACTCTCTGAAGCCTCCTGGTGTTCAAGGAAGCTTTCTCAACTTCAAAATTTGTGCTAAGGACCAATGTAAGTGTTCTTAGCTTCCTTAGTTAAGTTTTAATTAGCTTAATGATCGAAAGTCAAAGATATCGTAATTACGCTTTGACTTTGTGATTAATCACTAACGGTCTAGCCATTATTCGAATTGAAAGTGGTTATGTGTTGGTAATTATGTAGGTGATAAACCCTTAAAAGGGCACCTCCTAATTATCACACTACCTCAGACAAATATCGGGTCAAACTACTTAACAAAAAGTCAAACGAGTCAATTTTTACAAAATAATTCATAACTAATAATGCAGAGGTTATGAAACATGTTTTAACACTTAAATAACTTGGTAAACATTATAAGAACATGTTTAGGCATGTTCAACCTGACAATTCTGAGTTTAGGCTCGGTTCGCAACCGAAAGTCGCAAAAGTAGACTTTTGCTTTGACCTTCAGTTCTGACCCGATTTAGCTTAGTTTAGTTATTCCTTAGGGTTCCTTTAGGACCATATTATATGTTAGTATAACCCTCTGAGGCTATACAACATGGTTCCTTAGAAATCCTAGTTCATTGCATGTTTCTGTTAAATGCTTAAAAGTTGACCGTTATGCCCTTTTGATATAAAAATGAGATTTTTGATAATGTGAGTGGACAAAAAGCTTTATTACTGAAATATAAGTATGTCCTAAAAATTTGACAATTGTTTCTGGTCTAAAATAAAAGTTATGCAAGATATCGTAAAACACAAGCTTTTTGTTAATTAAAAGGCATTTTCCGCATAAATTATATTTAAACCCAACTTTTGGCACCAAACTTACTACCTACTGTTAAGATATAATATTTAGGGAATTTTGGAAATTTTTTCCAAATTTTATACTAATCATAACATTGAGTTCTAGTGTAAATTCGGTATTGACGATAATGCCCTCTTCACTAATAAAATGAGTTTTACATATCATTTTGATGCAAAACCTTTTCCTACTGATATCATATGTTAAATAAAATATTTTGAACATTAAGAACTGATCAAAAATACAAAATCTCATAAACATCTTAAATATCGTCAAATACCGACTTTTACGCTTATTAAGCGCATAGTATGCTTTAAAACCATATTTAACGCTTAAGACTTGTTACCTACTGATTTTAAAAAAATAAAATTATATATCTTAACAGTAAGTTAAAGTCTTGAACTCAGATTTCCAAACTTGACCTTAAAAGCACATGTGAAATGACCAAAATGCCCTTTCGGTGCATAGTTTGGCCATAAATGACAAATTTCATATATGTATGATATCTTACTGATGTAACTTAATAAAATAAGTATTTTTACTGATTTTTTTAGACCAGAACCTCAGTTTACTATTTAACCTCTTTTGTAAACTTTAAAATGACCAAAATACCCTTATGAGGCTTAATTTGGTTTTAAATCCGTTTCGGACATAATGAAAGATATCCTACTGATATCTTGTCATATTTTAAGCATATTAACTTGTAGAACTTGTACATGACTCATCTGGTTACCCGTTAATCACATATGCGTTCGGTACGGTTTATGTAACTACTTTGCATAAATTAACCGAAACGGGTCAAACCTTGTCATTTTTACTTCAAAATCCAGAATGTATTTAGTTTGCCCATTTTATACAAGTCTTCATACTTGTTGGGTCTAAATCACATTCCAATCCGGTCATCGCTTAATCTTGCGTTTTGAACCGTAAACCTTTCTTTAAAACTAACCGGTCTAAGTTATAACTTAAGTAAGACTCGTTAGGAATCTAATAGGTTATTAAAACTAATGTGTGCAAAATGAAACATATAAATTACATCAATTGTGGCATAAAACTAACCCTTTTTTAGTACTAATGTTGGAAAAAGTGTGCTTTTGTCTTCCTTTTGTATTTTCAGGATTAAATGAGCTCAAATTAACAAAAGAAGCAAAAAGACATCAAAATCTAACATAAATACAAGAAAAGGAACAAGACGTGACATGCCCGACCCCACGACAGCATCTTCCCAAGCAAAACAAGATAACAGAAGACTGAACACGCCCCATGCTCAGCCAGCACGGGGGCGTGCCCAAGTGTCAGCAGAAAAGACAAAGTGGTAGAAGCTTCTATTGCCCACCACGGGGCCGTGGTCAACTATAAGATTCGCACAATCTAAGCAAATCTTCATAGTACAAAGATTCTTCTGCACACGGGGTCGTGCTCAGCGGACACGGGGGCCTAGTCAACTAATAAGACAAGCTGCATTAAATGAAGAAAGAGAAGGATGTGGACACGGGGCCGTGCCCACTGGACACGGGGCCGTGCCCGAGCTTCTGTTCAGCCTATAAATAGGAGTGCTTGGCTCAAGCTCAAACCATCCCTTGGCACACCACCTCTCTCACACTTCACCCACCACCCACCACCACCATAACACCATCATCCACCACCATCATCCATTGTCCATCATAGAGTGTGTGAGTCGTCTCGGGATCCAAGATTGATCGTAAGAGTTCTTGACAATCAAGGTCATGTTTGCCTAAGTCTCTTACATCACTTGGTGAAGACAAGTGTCTAGTGTAATACTTTTTATTTCTAATCTTTTCGCACTTTTTACTTGGTTTTGTATTAATGACTTTAATAACTAGTTTCTTATGTTGAAGGTGATTCTTCCTTATCGTTTGTCCGTGCTGTCTTGGCTTTATTTTACTGTCTATATAAAATAAAATATTTTCACCATTCATATCTCCACGGTCTATATGGAGGTATGTTGGCTACCTGGTCGGGGGTTAAGGGAACGGTTTGGTAAGAGTCTTGCCATTGTTCAGCGTTTAGAGGTCCTGCAATGGACCTGGGTCAAATTTAGTAGGATCTCCTTCAATACTTAACGGTATTGCATGGCGGGGGTCCAAACTCTTTGATCCCCTCATAAGTTAACTACTATTAATACTATAACCCGGCTATTTAGGACTGTATCCCTGCTGACTCAGACTACTTAGTCGAGGGTAACGTCACCTCCAAAAGAGGGGCCTACCATAATTTGCATTAATAACTTAATTCATTATCTTTCAATAATCCGACCCTTTAGGATTGTATCCTTGCTGACTCAAACTACTGGGTTGAGGGTAACGTCACCTTCAAAAGAGGGGCCTACTACAATAACTAAGATAATCTCTTAAATAAGTGCAAAAGTGCGGAAATAATCAAAGGTTACACTATACACGAGTCGGAACCAAGTGATTCATCTTGTCTATATGTTTTTATTTTTATTTTTACTTTTCAGCATTTTAGTTAGTTTTTATTTTTCTTAGCTTAAAACATTTTTCTAAACTTTTTGATTTGATTAGACGTTGAGGATAAACCGGTACTAAAAGCTCTTGTGTCCTTGGACGACCTCGGTATCTTACCAACACTATACTACGCTCACGATGGGTGCACTTGCCCATATGTGTGTCTAGTGTTAGTAAATATCGTGTTTTATAAATTTAAAACTTGACTAAAAAAGTGTTAAAAGGGGCTTAAAATATACACCTAATATATATAACACTTGACACCCATCAAAAACCTTCGTTCCAGATTAGGAGCCCAGTAAAAGCTCCATGTACTTGCTGATTATAAATTACGACTGAGATAAATTACTTTTATCTCAGGTAAATACTTTTAACTTAATTTCCCTATACGGGCTTGGGATACGGTATTATAATAATACCGCTTGGTCGGGTATGAAATCATTTAATCGGATTGTGATTAATAAATTGCATAACATGTTTTAATCCGTCTTGTTTGATGCAATTCCTTTGGGGGGTTAATGACCGTGTCCTGGATATCCTCGGCTCATTCATTTGAAATGGCCACGACTTAAGCACGGGGTGTAGGCATACACCTGACAGATTGCGTATGTAAAACCGTACTCCACTCGTGAGGAAACTTCTTGTGGGTATTATACCAAGCGGTGTGTCTATTAATCTTGTCTCGGCTCTTCTAACCGGGTCCTGAATGGATGACAAACATAAAAATCTGTATACAATATTATTTTTAAATAATTGTCCCAAGTTATAAAAGAATATTTGTGCCTTGTGCATTTAAATCAATTTTCTTAAATGTTTTTAAAAGAGTCAGTTAATTGTATTTACCAGTGTAAACTAACGTATTTTCAAAAAGATTAAGTGCAGGTACCACACGAAATGGGCTGGAAACTCCTGAGTACTAATTAAAGAGTCTTGCAAGCTTTTAGTACTTTAAGTCTGTTGAACAATATTAGTTTCTGTTTTAGATCCACCTGTGGATCCGCTTACAATCCGTTGTGTAATATTTTATTATACTTTCAATTCGGTTTGTAATATTATTTTAGACTTCCGATGTGCATTAAACTGTTATCAATTGTCTATGATGATATCAACTACGTCACGATACTCCCCACCGGGTCCACCGGTAATACGTGGAAATATCGGGGTGTGACAGTGAGGAGGAAGAAGAAGAGCCTGCTGTCAAGCTGAATAGTAGAAAAAGAAGCAGAGAGGAGACTGCTGCGAGTGTCCAGGTGGCGCAGAAGACTGGGGAGGCCCTAGTAACAGGCAAACAAAGCAGTCTGCGCTCTCTTTATAAGTTCTCTCCAGGTTAGTTTTATGACGCCCTTCATGCGTTCCTTAGTAAAGTTTCTTTTTAACACCTAACTTCTGAAGAGGCCAAGAAGAAAACCCCTAAGAAGACTAAGGGTGTTGAGTTTAAGGACCCCAAAGAACCGGCGCCGAAGAAACCCAAGTTTGTAATCAAGCCTCTCAAGTCTGCTGAACTAGAGGTTGAGAAAAGAGAGAAGGAAAAAGAGAAGGAAAGAGAGAAGGAAAAAGAGAAAAACAAGACGGTTGAGAAGCCTGTGGGTGATAAATCAGAGGAGACCGAGGCCACTGCTACTATCGCACAGGATAAAACGCAGGGCCCGGAGGTCGTACGTATTATGGGGCTTGGCCAGCCCCTTCATGAAAAAGGGAGAAGTGCTTCTCGGGGAAAAGGGCCCGAGGTTGTTAAACCATCGGAGCCTGCGCAGCCTGATGCCCCTACCCAAACTGTGCAAATAGCTTATGCTGCTGGGGAATCAGCTGGTGCTGCGCATAAAGAGGCTACCACTGCTGCTGCTGGTGGTGTGAGCGCTGGTGGTACTAGTGGATCAGCACCCCGAGCTCCTATTGGTCCTAAGGACACCTTAGGAGATATTTATTATAAAACTTATACTGATGAGGCTCGCGGTGATGCTCCCCACCAAGCTCCATGGGGCTTAAAACATAAAGGCACATTCATGGAGTTTGCTGCATGCCGTGACTGGTTCTTGAATTCTTTCCCTCCCGGTGAAGTTAATCATCAGAGAGCTCAAACCCATGATGGGTTGTACCAAGCATATGTTGTTGGGGAGGCCAACACTCACGCTGCTAATCACCAAATTGTGCGCGAGTGGCATACGATGGTTAGAGAGCGAGGTGATTGGGAAAAGTACCGTGATCGTTTATTGAGGCAGGCTAAGGATTTTGATAAAATGAAGAGCATGTTTGCTGAAGAGAAACCAAGTTCGAATCTGAGAAAAAATCTGAAGAATGGGGCCGTGAGGGCTTAAGGAGCAAGCTACATGCCGCTGAAGAGCTCTTGTCGAAAGAGCATGCTGAATGGAAAGAGGTTTGTAAAAAGGATAACCAACGCATGTTTGCTGCTTGCTCAAGGATTACCAACCTTGAGGGTCAGGTTGCCACCTTAAAGAAGAAAGTTGAAGACGTAGGAGCGGACAAGGAGCACGTTGAGGTTAGACAAACCTAACCCTTTCCTCATTATGCTGTTTTGTACTTGTCAAAATATTGTTTTAAATCCGCTTTCACCCTTTGCAGGCTGAGTTGCGGGCGCAAGTGGACAGTAGGGACAAGGACTTAACTGCTAAAGATGTAGAAATCGCTGAGTTGAAGCGCCGATTGCATGAGCAAACGGACAAGAATGAATCGTTAGAGATTGATCTTGAGGCGGAGAGGGTGAAGGCTGCTACCGCCCAAGAGGCGCGAGATATTAGCACCTTCGCTCTTAACGTAGCTCAGAACAATTATGCCGAAGCCCAAGCAATCGTGGACACGCTGATCTCCGAGTCTGAATGGATGCGCAATAGAGGGGTGGCTCTGGTAGGGTTCCCCTCTCTTAACTTAGGCTTTATTTTTTGTTGGCTTGCTCTTATCCGTTGCCTTTTTTGTAGATGGCTAACTCCATTCTGAATGCCTCCGAGATGGATGCCGCTGTTGCCGCGCTCATAGATGCCTCTCGTGCGGTTGGGCATCGTGGAGGTTATCTAGAGTGTGCTCATCATGTTGAGGAGGCTTTTGGACAAGAGTTTGACATAAGTCATTGCTCGGTGTCAGATCAGGCTGAAGCTGCGCTAGCTCACGCTGAAGAAGTTTATGACCATCTATCGCTGCCTGTGATGGATTTGGTCACTGAAGCATTAAAACATGATGACTGGTGTTCGCGACTAAAGACTATCCTAGACCCTCCAGAGACTGTAGAATTAACAGACGAGGAGGAGGAAGTAGCCGGCGGTGATGGCGATGGAGATGGTGATGGTGATGGTGATGGCGATGGCGATGGTGATGATAATGAATAGGTAGTGTTTGTAGGCTGATGCCTTGTAATTCATTTTTAACGTTGTGTAATCCTTGCGCGGCAACGCTTTTTGAATCGAACTGATGTTTTTTGCTACTTTTTCTGTAATCATTGCGCTGGCGCGCTTTTTGTAATATGACATTTATGTTTGATTTCTATTTGTCAAGTTACAATTATTGAATTGTTGTTAGAAACTTTGGTTAAATTAGCTCGAATAAATGTAAGTGGCTCGTGTATGAGTGTTTCTACCCGGTCTCGCGCTATGATCGCGGAGGACTTTGGAGGCATAACTCGAGAGCTCGTAATTTACTGAAGTGTTTTCATGCTAATCAAAAGTTTAACGCATTTGTAACGTAGAAGTCATTATGATAGAAACAAAAGGCATTGTCAATGCTTTCATTCAGTAACTTAGAAATAGGCGCGCGGCCAACATACATCATCTGAATGGGAAAAAAAGGGCGTATAGCCGACATAGGTAACTAAAAAAGGCGCGTGGCCAACATAAGTAGATAAAAGGCGCATGGCCAAAGGTTTTCACATGTAGCATTTGAGCAATTGTTGCGCGTTCCATGTGCGTGGGATGATGTGTCCATCCAGGGTACGCAGCTTGTATGCCCCTTTTTCTAGTACCTCATGTATTAAGTATGGGCCCTCCCATTTTGGTGCTAGTTTTCCGGGGCGTTCGGCATTTGAAGCCTCGTTGTCTCTGAAAACGTATTCACCTGGAGTGTAGGTACAAATGCGCACTCTTGCATTGTAGTACCTCTCCAACTGTGTCTTTTACTTGGCCTCTTTGATTCGCGCGATTTCACGTCTTTCTTCTAGCAGGTCCAAGTTTAGAAGGCGCTCCGCCTCATTATCAATCTTATTGACAGCTGATAATCGTGGCGAGGGGAGACCAATCTCAGCTGGGATAACCGCCTCTGAGCCTTAGACCAGGCTAAAAGGGGTTTCGCCAGTGCTTGTTTTTGGCATGGTTCAATGAGCCCACAGGATGCTCGGGAGCTCATCTACCCAGCCTATTCTCTTGGTGCCCAGGAGGGCCTTTATCCCTTCAACAATACTTTTGTTGACACTTTCTACTTGACCGATGCCCTGAGGGTGCGCAACGGAAGAGAAAGTGTGTTCGATATTCAGCTCTTTCATTCATTCTTGAAGATCTTCAGAAGCAAAATTGGTGCCATTATCGGTTACGATCTTGAGTGGGAGGCCAAACCTGCAAATGATGTGTTCCCATATGAATTTGCACACCATCATTGCAGAAGTTGAAGCGAGGGCTTTGGCCTCCACCCATTTAGTGAAATAATCAACGGCAACAATTATGAACTTCACTGCTCAAGGAGCTTCAGGGAAAGGTCCCACCATATCAATTCCCCACTGCTAGAAGGCTAGGAAGTGGACACAGGGATAAGGTCATTCTTCGGGCTTAGGGTTTTTGGGGCGTACCTTTGACAGGAGTCACATTTGTGCAACTTCTTTAGGGCGTCAACGTGCATCCCTGGCCAATAATAACCAGCGTTCATTATCTTTGCTACGACCATGCGCGGCCTCCTAGAGGCGTGTAGCAGCGCGAGCACTAACTTTTCCATGGTCGAGTATCGTGTTTCTGGATCTGTAAGCACCCTACTAACATAGTAGATTGGAGTCTGAACTCCATCACTTTCCACTAATAATACCGACCCAACTTCCTTATCCGATGAAGACAAGTACAGAATTAGTGGCTCCTTCTCGAATGGTGCGGTTAGGGTAGGGAGCTTGATGAAACACTCCTTCATTTGTTGGAAGGCAGCTTCTGCTTCTGGCGTCCATTTGAATTCCTGTTTTTTTCACGCAGTTGCGCAAGGTACTAATAAAAGGGTAAGATTTCGCAGCGTGGTTTGATAAGAACTGATTAAGCGTGGCTAGGCGGCCGGCCAATCTTTGCATTTTCTTGATCGTGCGCGGTGACGGCATCCGCTCGATGGCTTGAACTTTTTCGGGGTTAACTTTAAAACCGCCGTTTGTAACCACGAAGCCTAAAAACTTGCCTTCCTCCATGCCAAAAGAACATTTTGCTGGGTTCAACTTCATGTTCACGTTCCTTAGAGAATTAAACGTCTTCTCTATGTCTCTTAGCATCTAGTCCTCCTCGGGGACTCTTAATCACAAGATCGTCAATGTACACTTTGATATGTTTTCCGATGTCGTCAGCAAATATTGTATCCATCAGTCGCTGGTAGGTTGCGCCAACATCTTGAGTCCGAATGGCATCTTTGTGTAACAGAAGATTCCGATGTCAGTGCGGAAAGTTGTCTTGTCTTCATCCTCCAGCGCCATTTGGACCTGATGATACCCTTTGTAACAATCTAAAAAACATTTCCACCTGTATGGCGCGAGAGAGTCTATTTTCTTGTCGATCTCAGGCAATGAATAACAATCTTTGGGGCACGCCTTATTGAGATCCGTGTAATCAACACACATTCACCATCCTCCGGGAGACTTCTCAACCATAACAGGGTTTGCCACCCAACTTTGATAGCGCACCTCCCTCAATATACCTGCCTTTAGCAGTTCACAGACCTGCTCGTTCATGGCTTTAGTCTTATCCGCTCCTAGGCTGCGCCTTCTTTGTACTTTCGGTTCGACAGAAGGATAAGTGTTCAAACAATGTTGAGTGACGTCGCGCGGGACACCGGTCATATCGGACGGGGTCCAGGAGAATATGTCCATGTTCCTGAACAGTAGTTTCTTGAGATGCGTTCTGATACTTGGTGAGATCGCGTGGCCTATCGTCACCGTCTGTTCTGGGTACTTTCGGTTCAAGACCCACTTTTCTGGTTCGGTTACTGAAATTTTCGCTGCTTTGACTGGGCGCCCATCCTCTGCTGCCATCACCTCTTTCTTTGCGTAGATAATTGCCACCCCTGTCTCAGTTGGAAAGCCAATGGCTGAGTGGGGGGTGGAGGTTACCATGTTCATTTCCCCTTGGGTTTCTCGCCCAATAAAAATGTCGTGCCTTGATTTGACTGGCATTACCATAAAGTTGACGTTTGTAGTTCTTGAATGTTTCCCGTCGGAAAGCGTGAGTGGGAAACTGATCTGGCCTAGTGGGAAGACTGTCTCATTGCAGAATCCGGATAGAGGGTAATCCACAGGCTCGAGGCGCGCCTTATCTTCATCATCAAACTGGTTGAAGCATTGTTCATAAATGATACCTGCCGTGCTTCTTGGATCAATGAAGATGTACTCTGTCTCATAGTGGCCTATGATGCCGGTAATGACAACGGGGCGCGTTACACGTGGACCCCCGCGCACTACCAGAAAGATGACTTGTTGCTCTTGCCATGCTGGTTCAAACGGGCGCTTGCCCTTGCTTTTTGCGCTGAACCTTGGTCCGTTGACCATGTGTATCTCTAGGCGCCTAACCTTCTTCTGGTTTCCCTCATCATTCCGCTGAATCTGGCGTGTCTCTTTGCGCACATTCTTGACCAGATGGCTTAATTTTCTGCTCTTCAGCGCTTTCTCAATTTTGAGCCTCAGACTGATACAATAGTCAGTTAAATGACCCGTGTCTTTGTGGAAATCACAGTAAAGAGTCGGGTCTTGGCCTTTTTTGTTCGACATCGGCTTGGGCGCTTTGAAGTCATGGTTCTCCGTCATGAGCACCTCTTTGGGTGTTTTAGTGAGCGGAGTCCAGCGTTTTTTCACGATTCTCGTTCTTGACGGCCTTTCGGTAGCCGATTTTGTCAATTGTTTCTCTCGCGTCCTCTTTATAGCGTGGCCGTTCTTCATATCCACCGGATTGTCCTGACTTCCATCCGGGGTTTCTGCTCTTATCGCGCTTGCCATAGTCCTGCGAATTTGCCCTTGAAAACTGATCTTCGTTGTAAGAGCTTTTGGTTCCAGCCAACAATTCTTCGGTCTGCGCTACAATCTTTGCAGCCGCCATTAGTTTGTCCCATTCTTTGGGCATACCGTCCTTTCCTGTGATAGTCCTGATGAGGCTATCACAACGAATGGCTTTCTTGAAGTGAGCGCACATTAGTTGTTCGCTTACACCACCGATCTCTAAGCACTCTTTATTAAAGCGCGTGATGAAGTCTTCTAACCCCTCGTTTTCTCTGCGCCAGATGTCTGTTACTTCAGACGTATCACGTTGATAACGTCTTTGTTGGCTGAAATGGTTTACAAATTGAGTTCTGAAGTCGACCCATGACGTGATTCTTCTAGGCGGAAGGCTGTCAAACCAGCCGCGAGCAGCCCCTGTGAAAGTCTGGATAAACAGATTACACCACATCGGCATGGTCCACTATCCTAAGACACCAACACTTGTGAATACTCGAACATGATCGTCTGGGTCAGTCAGACCGTTAAATTTCCCTACGGTTTGCGGTAGCTTTGCTTTTTCTAGCGGAGCCAGAGCGATGCCCCTGCTAAACTTCGAGTGCTCCGCCGCTTCTGCTGGTCTGTAGATAAGACTGAAATCACGTTCTGCTTCTTCATTGTATGTCGCTCGTGGCCTTGGCTTGTAGGACTCGTGATTTCTTTGCAGGCGGTTGAAAACTAATGAGCCTTCGTCTTCTTGCCACGTATGATCATTCGGATCTGTATTTTGCCATTCATCGTTGATGTTGCGCGACCCTAGCCGGCTATGCAATGGACGTCTTTGTTGTGCGTGTGACGGATGATCATAATAACTGTCAGTCTCCACATGCGTGTCGCGCGTGTCATGCACGCTCGGTCTTCTTGCAGGCGGAGGTCTGAACTGCCCTTGAACATTTTGTTGTGGTGGAGTTTGGTACGGCCCCCTTGTAGGTCCCAGGGGTGTTACTAACGAGGGCTCTGCTTGTAATACTGCTTGTTGCGCACTTAGCAATTGATAGACAGCATTCAGAGTGGCCTGTTGTTTGGCGTACCAAGAAGCCAGAGTTTCGCCTTCTGACAAACCTAACAACGCCGATACGCTTGAAGGTGCCGTGTTGGATGGACCAACGGTATTACTCGTTGGGGTAGTCGTTTGATTGGTGCGATTCATACTCACGCGAGGTCCCCAAACGTTTGTATCTTCGGCTTCTTCTATTTCTTCGATGTGGAGGGCTCGGTCGTGCGAGTTGTCTTCGCCCTAACCCACATGAGAGTTAGCACCAAAACTGAAATCCGGGATTATCCCTTGACCAGCCATGATCAAGGACTGAAAACGCTTAGAAAAAAGAAGATGAAGTGATTGTGAAAATCAGTGGGCGCCAATGAAGAAACACGTAACTAATTTTAAGGTTAATTAGTTTGGTTTATGTTTCAAACATGAAGGTTAATCTTCTTAAACTTTCCTGTTCTCCCTGCAAAACAGAAACACCGTTAGCTCGTTAAGAGGGGAATATGGGGGCTTCCCTCTTAACCAGGCTCCAGCGTGAGAATAAGTATCTGCTTTGAGGAAATTAGTGTGTGTTAAGAGTGAGAGTGAAGAGAGCAGAATGAATAACCTGTGCATGGAGGTCTCTATTTATAGCCGAAGAGGTGTAAGAGGAGATGGGCTGATGGGCCTTGGGTCGGAAGGCGACAAACAGGGGATATCCTTCTTGTCTCACTGGTGACGACCGCTAGTGTCTTCTAGAAGGTCTCCGGCGCTGGCGCACCAGGATTGGAGCCACGTGTCCCATTTGTCAGCCTTGTCGTCCTTCTGCCATCAGTAGGTAAGTGGAGATCATGGGGCAGGTGTCGCCGCCCCCTGATTAGTGCCACATAGGCGTCCTTGTGTACTCTCTGTCTCCTGCACATCAGACGATCGTGGAGCACGATAGAGCACAGCCTGGAAGATCCTGATTGGCTTAAATCTTCTGCCACTTGTACCTTCTGTACTCTCTGAAGTGGCCTTGCGCCTAAATTCCTGCGCGACCCTTGCTGAGCACGTAACAAGCCCGCGCATGGATTGTAGTGGCTGAAGGCTCTTATTCATGACATTAATTATAGAAATAATGTTATCTCTTGTTTGGACCTCGCGCGAGACCTTGCTCTACTCGAGTAGCCCGCGCGGGTCTAAGGGATTGGTCATCTTTGCTGAGTAAGGAGTATGGTCTAGCGCGTGACCTGAAAATGGTTTGCGCGGCTTTTTGGGACCATACCCCTTCAAGTCCCCCCAGTCCAGTGCTGCTTCACGCGCGAAGTAAGTGGTTGGAGCTTTGGACTTAGAAAAAAGAAAGTTGTGTTAGCCTTTTAAGAATTGCCTGCTAGGTCTTGGTAGACGGCGCGCGTGTAAGTGTTTGTTAGTTACTACGGCGTGGCTACCAGGACTGCTTGATGGTAGTTGTAGCTTTGTAATTTTGTTGCGCAGTATTATGGGTAATCGTGCATGCGGCGCAACCTTGCTGTGTGGGTGTGTATGATGAAATTTAAAACAGAAGTTTTTGAAAATATACAAAGTTTTGTTAATATTGTACAAACACAGTTCAAACAAGCTGTAAAGTGTTTTAGAAGTGACAATGGGTCCGAATTTGTTATTAACCAAATGTCAAGTTTTTGTAAGTCTAAAGGAATAGTTCATCAAACCACGTGTGCCTATACTCCACAACAAAATGGTATTGTTGAGAGGAAACATAGGCATCTATTGAATGTTACTAGAGTTTTATTTTTCCAAAGTAATCTCCCTGTTAGGTTTTGGCATGAGTGTGTTTTAACTGCTGCGTATCTTATTAATGAGACTCGATCCTTTGTTCTGGCTGGCAAAACCCCTTATGAAGTAGTTTACAAATTTAAGCCCTTCTTAAATCATTTAAAAGTGTTTGGGTGTCTGTGCTTCTGTACAAATTTACATGATAGTGACAAATTAAGTAGCAGGGCAGAAAAATGTGTTTTTATTGGATATTCACATGAGAAAAAAAAGTTATAAAGTATATAGTCTGGATTCAAAATCTGTGTTGTTTTCAAGGGATGTAAAATTCTATGAAACAATATTTCCTTTTAAAGAACAGTCTGTTTTTGATAGTTTTGATTTAAATCCAATAAAATCTATAAATGCCTTGAATTTTTTTGACTTATATGATAACTCAGACCCTGAACATTTTTCGACTGTGAATGATCCCGATGATGATAGAAGGGATCTAGGTGAGTCTGATGTGGGAACATGTGATTCTCAGCAATCAATTTTACCTGATACTCCGACTGGTAGGGCTAATACTCAGGAAACCAGTGAGGTCAGCGTATCACCTGACAGGGCTTAGCATGTGAGTACCACAAATGAAGAGGTTTTGCATGATCCTAATTGGATTAATGCTATGAATGATGAAATACATGCTTTACATAGAAATAATACTTGGGATATTGTAGACAAACCACCTAATAGAAGTATAGTAGGTTGCAAATGGATATATAAAATCAAATATAAGGCAAATGGTGAAATAGAGAGGTATAAGGCTAGGCTAGTTGCAAAGGGGTTTAGCCAAAAAGAGGGGATTGACTATGAGGAAACTTTTTCTCCGGTTGTTAAACTTGTTACTGTTAGATGTGTTGTGTCACTTGCTGTTCAAAATAACTGGCAATTATTTCAACTAGACGTAAATAATGCTTTCCTATATAGGGATTTAAATGAGGAAGTTTATATGTCAATACCTAAGGGTTATCAGTTTGGTGATAGTTCTAAGGTGTGTAAACTCAAGAAGTCTTTATATGGTCTGAAACAAGCTCCTCGGATGCGGAATGAGAAGCTTGTAAGTGTCTTAGTTGAAGTTGGTTTTGTGAAAAGCAAATGTGATACCTCTTTGTTTATTAAAAATACAAGTGGTGTGTGTATTATACTGTTAGTATATGTAGATGATATAGTGATTACTGGTAGTTCGGTTTCTGAAATTGAAAAAATAAAACAAAGCTTAAAAACAAAGTTCTTAATTAAAGACCTTGGGATTTTGCAATATTTTTTAGGAATAGAAGTGTTGTCCTGTGCAAATGGGGTCTGTTTGTCTCAGATAAAATATTGCACAGATTTGTTAACTGAATACGGGATGTTAGGCTGTAAGCCTCTTAGTGTTCCCATAGATCAAAGTCATATAGTTAACAGTTTTCTGGAAAGTAATAATGGTCCTTTAACGAATATAACTGGTTATCAAAAACTGGTAGGAAAATTAATCTACTTGTCTCACACTAGGCCAGATATTGCCTATGCAGTGCACGTTTTAAGTCAGTACATGCATAGTCCAACTGATGGTCATTTAAAACTTGCATTTAACTTATTAAGATACTTAAAGTCTGCACCTGGTCAAGGGTTATTGTTTAGCAAAGGTGATAGTTGTCACACCCCGACCACGTAAAACAACAAAATGTGGCGGAAACGTCGGGGAGTGTTGTAACAGAATCATTGTTTCACAACCATGGAATAAATAATTTTGTTTTATTGAATAATTGAACTCATTGTTTTAATACAATCAAATAAGTACAACTATTATCTTTCAAGTTTTAAAGTCGCTAAGGCACGAGTCCATCCTAAGTGTAGCATATATCATCAATCATCACAAAGCAACACCTGAAACATGTGTAAAAATAGGTACGTCAGCATAAAAATGCCTGTGAGATACATAGGTTTTATTGTAATTAGGATTCATGACTCATGAGTTTAAAGACAAAGTTTTAATAAAAGTAGTCATGATCCTTGTAAAAAGGTTTTTCTTTTATAAATCATTTATAAGAAATCAGATGATATAAAATAATAATACATAGGAAGTTAAATAAGTAAATAGAATAAGTTTGTGTAAAAATATATTGTTTGAAAAACAATATTTTGATAAAAAGATTCATAGTATATACAAAAATGTACTTTGGTTTTAAGAAAGTCGAATAAGTAATATATTAAAATATATTTCAGTTCCAAAACCGTTAACCCAAGTGTACTAAATAACGCCACGGTATGTAATGCGATGAAAACACTTATATATAAGAAGTACCAGCGGCGTATCTACCATGTTTTCATCACATTACACCCGTCCCGTTATCTAAACACTAACCAAAACCCAATCGTTAGACAAATAGTATACTAAAAATATACCTTAGTTGTTTAAAATAATAATTTTCAGTAGTATATCAAAAGTATACTTTGGATTTATAAATAACATATTAAACTATGTTTTGGATTACAAATAACATATTAAACTATGTTTTGGATTACAAATAACATATTAAACTATGTTTTAGATTTTTAACAAAATATATGTTGGTTTTGTACGATATCACATATGAGAGCATATCAAACTATACTTTTGGGAGTATAACTTAATATACAAAAATAATGTGACTTAAGAATTCATTCAGACCTAGTGCATCAAAATAAACCTTTGAGACTATAGAAATACCACAAAGGCAATCCCTATTTGGATGGAGAAACAAATTGGTTTCAGACATTCCATGACAACAGGAATGGGGTGTCAAATCCTATAGCGCTATATCATACAACCAACCGGCCCGGTGAACAAAATAAGTACTATTCCAAACATTTATTTTATAATCTTTGAAAAATTAGAGTTTAAGTCATAAATAATCATTCAGTTTGTAAAAAGATAAGTACAAATATGTATAATCAATTATACTTTTGAAAACATGAAAATAACAGTTAGGTACACATGCTTCACCCCAAAACAGTTTGAAAACAGTAAAAGAGGGGACTACGTACTCAGTTGAGGGTGCTTAGAAGTCTTGAACAACTACCAAGCAAGCTAGAGGAGTCCAGGAAATCAAACGGCACCTAATATAGGTAACTACATAATTAAACCGGACCTAAAACGAAGGATCGGATAGGATGAGGTCTCGTAAACCAAATGAGTGTGGGATCTCATATGATATGGTTTAACAAGGCCTACATACTAAAAGGAAACCTATCCTAGGTGCTTACGACCCATCACGACCCGTTTAGGTAGCTTATGCTACTTTAACGCGCCGTTCGCGTATAACGCGTTCAGACCGCCTAACTAGTCCTATGATAAGTATTATATGCCCTAACATACTTAATTATGTTACATAATCAGTTAAATGACAAAAGTTTAGGTTACATATGCTTCAATATCAATTATGCATAAAAAGGGTATTTTGGTAATTTTCCTAAGTCATATAAACTACCTATCATACAACTACTTAAACGAAGTGACCATAAGGTATAACCTCGGAAGGTTATTCCCTATACAACTATGGCCACCTAATGTGTTTGGTCGGATCCTAAAGATCGACCAAACGGGTCTAGTTCGTAAGTCTAAGCGGGTGTTTATTCCGCTTGACTTACGACTCTACACAAGCACTAAACTAAAAAGTGACGAGCTAAACATGCTAAAACATGTTTAGTTAGGTTAGAAAACAGGTTTGGTATCAAAACAAACGGTTTTGATACCTAAAAGTAGTTTGGTTACAAAATACGCAAGAATACGTATTTTGGCCGAAACTACGACTCGCCACTAATCCTAGATAACATGGTAATCAGTAGGTATAGTCACTAGGGACTATAACCATCGTGATTACGCTCACATTATGAAGTTCAAACGAACTTCGCATTGACCATAAACTGGTCAACGCAGAAAGTCAAACAAAGTTTGACTTTAACGCTAAAAACGTAAAAGAACGAAAGAATACTTACAACGGGTCCAAGAACGGAAGGTTTGATCCGAATATTCTCAGGTATGAAGTGATTAATCACATCAACTTAGAGAACCAATTCAGATTCAAAGGTGTGGGTTTAAAGTGCAACATGGAGGGGGTATTTATAGGAAATGGACCACCGTTAGGATCGTTTCTCGAATATTGAGCTTTGATCTCATCCGTACAAGTGGGCACATGGTATTTGAATACAAGGGGTACTCAAAAACCATCAAAATTGGCCCATAGATTGATCAAAAACCATTTGCAAGAGCTGGAATGAGCTGGAAATAGCTGGAAACACATTTTGATGTCTGGGACTTGCTTACGGACCGCAAGAGGAGACCCATACGGTCCGTAAGGACCCTGCAGGTCAGCAAAAATTGAATTTTGGCAGAACAGGCCCCTGAAGCCCCAAACTTGCTATTCGATGCATTTTTGACACGTTTAAGCCCCGTTAACCCCATTTCAAAGCTCTAAAATGAAGTTAAAGTATAGGGAACTTAAAATGTGCTCAAAAATATCTCGGATGTCGGCTCGTTTGGTCGTACGGTTGCGTTGTTCGGTAAATTACGACGGAAGTAGTAACGAACGCAAAAACGATCCAAATTAAGCGACGAATGGATTTTTATCATGCCAATCATTAAAACATAATATTTTAATGATTACATAAATTTTTGGATGTCCGGATATATTCAGAACGTAAGATATGCGCGAAAATGCAAACTTGTGCACTTTTTGACGCTTTTAGCCCTTATTGATCATGAAAGTTTATTTTAGCGCACAAAACACCTCAAAGCCTATTTCTAAGCTATGTAAAGGATATTTAGGGCATATTTAACTTATGATCAAGTTCCAGAATGATCGTTACTATACAAATCGGTATAGTTTAACAGTTTGACACAATTAGTCCCTGCGATCGAACAAACTTGATTTCAACACACCAAACCATCCAAAACTTATTTCTAAGTTATGTGGAGGTTATTTAAGGTATGTTAAGCCTATTTCACTATTCCGAAGTGTTTGTTGCATTAAACTGGTTATATTTACGCATCAGAGCGCGTATAACCCTCCAGAAAGCGATTTAAAGCTTGAAATCGAACAAGAGTTGATATGTGCAAACGATACACATATTTTTACAAATCCCAAGTATGAAATATAATATTTCATTGGTTTGGTATTTGTTTGATGGTTGAAGTGACACAGGTGTCACAATAGTTTTGAACTAAAAGCTTTTGCAGATTCAGACTAGGCAAAATGTTTGACTAGTAGAAAATCTGTTACCGGGTTTTGTGTATTTTTTGGTAATTGTTTAGTTTCTTGGAAAAGCAAGAAATAGTCCACAGTGTCTAGATCTTCAGCTGAAGCTGAATATAGATCTATGTGTGCAGCTGCATGTGAGGTAATTTGGCTTAAAAATTTGTTAAAAGAGTTACAAGTAGATATAACAGTTCCTATTAGTTTATTCTGTGATAATAACACTGCAATTTCTATTGCGGCGAATCCAGTTTTTCACGATCGGACCAAACATTTTGAGGTTGATTTATTTTTCTTGAGATACTTGATTTCAAAAGGAACTTTGAGATGTGTTGGTGTAAAGTCTGAGAATCAAATGGCAGACTTGTTTACTAAAGGAGTTTTAGTCAAAACACATCAACTGTTATGTAAAGAGGTAAAGTTTTTTGACGTTTTTAAGAAATGAAATTGAGGGGGCGTGTTAAAAATATATTACATTACCATTTGTTTCAATTTCATTTTATATATCGTTATGTTACTTATATTGTTTTATTATGTTTTCATATAATGACGCTAGAACTATGAGCTGTTTATAAGCTGCTGGTGATGGGCCTGCATTAAAGACTTGGGCTTAGCAGGAGATGGGCTTGGAGCGTGTGGTTATAACAACATTCCTAACAAGTCGGGTCAAGTGGTTATCCGGATCTATATAAGTGTAATCAAAGTCTTTTTGTAGATTAGATCAGATATTTTTCAGCTCGTTTGTTTCTCTCTTGTAAAGCGATTAGGGTTTGTAAACTGAGAATCATTCGGATTCTCAGTTCTTGTGTTTCCTGTAGTCGTTTTTTGGTTTAAGATCATTGTATTGATGATCTTCTAATAGTGAGGAGTCCTTGTATCTGGTTCAGTTGAGTGTATTGACCAGTTTATACTTTTAGAGTTAAATAACATTCTGTTTGGGTATATTCTGGGTTCTTGCACTTTGATACCATAAATTTGACTGTTGGGCATCTTGCTAAGTCTTTTTAATAAAACTAACCATGTTGTTCCAAAAAAAGGAATGATATATGAAATCTTATTTTCAAAACCAACGATATATTATTGAGGAGAATGGGTTACTGTTCCCGGAGATGTTATATTTAGTATTAGCGTCGAATTACCAAAAGACTAGTAGTTGATAGTCGTTTCCTGCATACAACCACCAAATTAGAACCTATAAGTATCCAAATTTGGACTTATACATGTCGTTGATCCCTTGGACTTCATTGATCCCTTGACTTATACGTGTCGTTGATCCCTTTGTAACACGTCCAATGATAGTCTTAGATGATAAGTCGTTGAGCCCTTTGTAACCCGTCAAGTGATAGTCTTAGATGATTATAGTCGTAATTTTCTAATCAGTAATAGTCTTACGTGATGGTCGTAATTTTTGTGGTTTAGGCTACTCAACGTTAATTACCAAAGGATCACCAACGACTAATAGTCATTTTTGTGGTTTAGGTTACTCAACGAATATTGTACATAATTTAAGTTTTTTTCAAGTTTAAGTAGATAAATACTTCAGTTGTGAGGTAGAAACAATGATAAGATCAAATAATTACCTCGTCAGTTATGAAATATAACACAAACTAACTCATTAGTCATTTACATAGACAACTACCTTGATTTACAACCCTAAATTATTCTATTACAAACTAAGGAGTTTATTGTCATCGTTATTTCTACAAGACCCCAACCAAAATACAACAAAAACAAACACAACACACACAAACACCTGTACCCCATTTGTTTCTACATCTACGTTTCTTTTTCAACTACCCAATACCAGAAGAAAAATGTTACCCGAGGACTGCATGCAGCATCATGTTACCCCCTTCTTAAGCTTTTGGGATCAACTCTTCCCACTCATGGAGATAAGTTTCTGTTTGATCTTTACCCCCACCTAATATCAGTTCGTGTTGGAAATTTGCTGAATGGATATTTAATATATTTATAATTTCAAATTATAAATATTAATTAGATTATTCATGTGGTAAATAAAAGAGAAACTCTTGAGTAGAGCTTCTTAATGACATTTAATTAGTTTTATTAGAGTTTTTAAGTCTCTAATTAAGTGAATAATTAAGTGACTAATTAAGTGAAACCTTTCACTAATCCTTAAGTCTTCTACAAATAGTAGGCTATGTGCTTTCTTTTGTTACAACAAGAATATGGTATTGCTTGATACATGAAGAATACTAGAATGAGGAGGAACACTTGAAGACCAACTAGAGAGATGAGTACTCTCTACTTGTTTTCCACCACAGGAGTTCAAACACTAGAATTACCGGATGTAACCTTGGGCCCGTGAGCCATCTCTGGCAGTACAGACTGCTTCGGTTGTTGTACCCTGGGAGACAGACGCGTTGTCTTTAGTAGAGGCGCGAAATCTGTTTTAAGGGAAGCGTGTTGAACACGGGCCTCAACCAAAATCGTCAACGTTTTAGTGTGATCTTTGTTGCAGTCAAGGAGTATTTTTCAAGACTCAAGATGATGGATACTCGAGTCTAGGATGCTATCAAGTGCGCGTGAAGGACCCACCAGAGATGCGGCTTGAATCAAGATTGGTATATATAATTACATTTTATATTCTTTTCATTTAGTTGTTGCAACCGGTATTGTACTATGATATTTCCTACGAATAACGAGAGTCTCGTTATTATATATTTTGTAATTATATTTTACAAAAGGTGAACCTAATTCCTACAAACTTAAAACAGATTTCGTGAGATTGTTGGTACAATCTTAAAAACCTTATTTATAAGGATTTTGGGTTTACGAAAGGATTTATAATAGAATTAAAAAAAATATTGTTAGAGGTTATGATCTTATAAATATTTTTTTTTGGAAATATGTATGTAGTACAACTTGTTGTGTTTGGTTTTTTTGAGATTGAGATACAATCTTAAATCCTATACTATGGTACAAAACGAATAGTTTTGGTTCCAACGTTTGGTTTTAAAACGATTTTGGGAATCGTTAATTTTTCTAACTTTTGTGTTAGATCGGGTTTATTAATGTAAACCATACGTTTTTTGTAAACGTTAAATTCTCTAACATGTGTGTTAGACCGGAATTATTGGTGTAAACCATACGTTTTTTGTAAACGTTAAATTCTCTTAAGTAGAGTTTTTTATGTCTTTAAATAAGAGTTTTATGTTACTTGATTAGAGTTTTATGTATCTAATTAAGTCTCTATTTAAAGTAGACTTTTCATCCACCCATGGATTGATATGAACAAAGAAGTTTTATAATGATTTTTGTAATCATTTGTCTTCTAACATGTGTGTTAGAAACGTTCATGAAACGCGTTAGTTTGGAAGCAATTTTTAATTGTTTAGTTTCTAACATGTGTATTAGAAATGACTTATTTATTTGAACCATATATGTGCTTTTAGCAAGTCGAATTAACATTTTGTGAAAATGTTAATATTTCTAACGTGCACGTTAGAATTTCTTTCATTTTAACATGATTGTTAAAAATGGTTAAAATACAAATGCTTTGAAATGTTTTATGTAAACATTTTATACAAGTAATTTGTTGTAGCATTGATTTTAATGCTTTGTATGATTTAGAAATAAAAGGTCATACATTGAAGTTGATGTTTGATTGGATTCAACAATTAAATCACCAAAAAGTGATGGTGTAATTGTGTGGGATTTATCACCAACTTTAATTTGTGATTTCTAAATCCATTTGAGTGAAATTTTAATTACTAATTAAACTCTTCATATGGTGAAACTCTTGAGTAGAGTTTTAATGATGACATTTGATGAGTTTTATTAGAGTTTAAGTCTATAATTATTGAGACTCTTAACTCTTCATATGGTGAAACTCTTGAGTAGAGTTTTAATGATGACATTTGATGAGTTTTATTAGAGTTTAAGTCTATAATTATTGAGACTCTTAACTCTTCATATGGTGAAACTCTTGAGTAGAGTTTTAATGATGACATTTGATGAGTTTTATTAGAATTTAAGTCTATAATTATTGAGACTCTTAACTCTTCATATGGTGAAACTCTTGAGTAGAGTTTTAATGATGACATTTGATGAGTTTTATTAGAGTTTAAGTCTATAATTATTGAGACTCTTAACTCTTCATATAGTGAAACTCTTGAGTAGAGTTTTATTGATGACATTTGATGAGTTTTAATGATGACATTAATGCTTTAATTTGGTCATGTTTTGTATATATAAAATGACTTAAATTTTCTAACACGTGTGTTAGAAAATGTGTATCACGAATACGAGGTTAAAGATTGTTCATAATGAACAGAAATGTTTTATGTAAACATTTAATTGCCTCTGTGTGCCTTAAAAATGATGAGAAATGGTTTATTTTATAAACTATATATTTGGAAAACGTTTTATGTAAACGTTCGATTCTATAATGTGCTTGTTATAACATTTTTTCTAACATGCGTGTTAGAAAATGTTTAGTACATGTGTAGTAAGACTAAACAATAAAAAACCATTTGATATTTTGTGTTTGATCTATGTTTTCATAACCCTAATTGATATTATTAATATTGTATATTGCAAAACTAAGAAACTGTTTTGAATTATTTTTAAAACAAAGTTTTGCATAACATTAATAATTCAAATGGTTCGCTACTCTTACTAGAAGTAGCATATGGTGAACAAAGTAACAGCCTGGTGGATGTTATTTGGTGAAAAACAACTTGGTGTTGTTTTGAGCATAATTGTCCAAGTTTAAAGTTTCAAGATGAAATGGGGAACTTGTACTTACAAGTGTATGGAGTCTTATTGAGGGAGTACCTCAAGACATGCCATGGGACAATATCGTTGAGAAGATTTCGGTCAGATTATAAAGTGTTGAAGATAAAAGCACTTTACTATTTGATGTCTACATATTGTCTATGCTTTCGTTTAAATTTCAAACGTGATTGGCACTTATGATTTAGTTTCCAATGTATTTTATTGTTTTGTGTTCAATATCTTCGGATAACACATTCAATTTTTTACAAAGAAATAAATCACTAATGGTTGTGACGTATAAATTATTTTTGTGGAAAATAATTATAACGTCGGTTATACATTGTTTAAAAGAATATGGTTTTAAACGGATAGTACATGAAAATACTTGGACATAAACAACTTGAGAGTTGTTACATTGACTAAAAGTCAAAGACGAAACATCAAATGTATAACCACAACATGAATAAGTAATGAAAGAACGTAGTGAGTGTATTGAGATGAAATACACTAACGACATTCATGTCGCATACTTCATTAGAGGTCATTGAAAAATTCACAAGTGTGAATTCTAACATATGAAAGTAAAAGTACTATATGTTATTGTATACCTTTAGTAAATCTTGCGAGATTTATAAGTAGATGCGTCTACTACTTGATTATTGTTAGATCTATATGGAGATTTTACCTTCATTTGGGAGAGCATCCTAAATATACATATCTCCTAATAAATAACAATAGATGTGTGCAAATCATTTATGGCAAAATTATGAATGCCATGTTGTGTGTCAATCTAGTTGACTCTATCTCACACATAATAGTGATCGTAGACGAGAAACATTCATCTTGTTGGTGATGAATGTGTTCACCAAGTGACTTGGATTAAGACTTATGTTTAAGTACTTATGAGTCAATGGTAGGTTGTTAGAGATCAAAGGTAAACAAGTTATGTTCCTTAAATGAATGATGAAATTTGTGAGACCTTCCTAAATATTGATGTTTTAGGATTATGATTAAATCTCATTATTTTGTCTTAACAAGGGATGAATGTTGCAAAGTGATATTATGATATCCTTATGGTTGTGAAGAATCAGAATGATGCATCTTCTGTTCACATGCTAAAGTATTGTAGTCTAAAGCATGCTAGACTAGTACTTGGTTAATTATGGGTCTTGAAGGAGACTAATTAACTCTAAACATTCAAATGTGTATGAACACAAAAGGAATTTGTGTACAGACAAAATTAAGGGAGAATTTTTCATTCATTATAAGGAAAAGACATGTAACTTTTGAAGAGTTTGTTCAAAAAGCTAATGAGGAGAACTCATTGTCTAAGCTTATTCTAGATGTTAAATTAGAATTATTCTAAGTTGGTGACAAACTTATGACAATGGCATGTGTTGCTTTGGTCAACTCGGAATGCAATATGAGTTAAATTCACACAATGAGGTTGATCTTGTTCAATCATATGTGTATAAATGTCATCATAAGTGAAGTTACGGAAATGTTAATCAAATGGCAAAAAATGTGGGGGAGGATCCATTTAGAAACAACCCTATAAGGGTATGTAGAAATGGTTTTCATTACCCCATCTGGATGATATCCTATAACACTTAAATGTGGGGGTGTCTTGCATTTGTATCATAAAAGTTTGGCAATAAGGATTTTGTAATCCAGTCTAACATTGCAAACAGACGACTATGTGGAGGACACAAAGGTCACAGTGTATAATGGAGATGTGTTTGCATTAATTGATAAGCGTATCTTACAAAGACATATATTATAACCAGATTCAGATGGCCACTGAGGTTATAGTCTTTGAAGTTGACAATAGGCAAAATTAACTTACGAGTTAAGAACACATCATGGCAAGTGATCTCAAATACGCAAAGTTATTTGTTAATGTTATGGATCCAACAACCTGAGGGTTTATTAGAGATCAAGTTGTGGAATGAGACTGAAGCCCATGGAAAAAGGGTATGTGAAAGACACCTAACTTAGTTGACTGGAGATCCCAAGATCTAAGTTCAATAGGACAACTAACTCATATGCCTAAAGGTGGTCACTGTGGGGGAATAAATGATATGCATATGCTAGTATATATGGTTATACATACCCCCAAAGTATAAAAGGGTGTTTAAATACGTCTTAGTCTATTCCTATGATATTCAGTGACAAAGAGTGAGGCTAAGCATAATATGTGGTAAATGATTTCGCTAAATCACGATAACCACAATGCTTTTAATGATCTAAGGAGAATCACCTATGTTAGAGAGAAGTGGGGTCGCTTCGAATGGAATTGGGGGCACAATTCTTAGAGCTCTCGCAGAACCAGGAAAGTGTTCCACGACCATTATCGGACACGACTATGAGGAGATGACCCGGCTAGGGAGAGTCTTGTGTGAAGTGTATTGTCGTCTACACAAACGGCAGACGAGTTCAAAGACATCGAGATCTCCTCAGAGCTAGTGGGCTAAGTGCATTTCATGAGCGAAGGTTCAAAGGGTAACACCTACCTATCGTATGCAAAACTCAACTGTCGAGGTTACATTGGAAATTTTAAGTGTTTTGAACGATCTTCATTCATGTGGGGGATTGTTGGAAATTTGGTGAATGGATATTTAATATATTTATAATTTAATGAAATTATAAATATTAATTAGAATATTCATGTGGTAAATAAAAGAAAAACTCTTGAGTAGAGCTTCTTAATGACATTTAATTAGTTTTATTAGAGTTTTTAAGTCTCTAATTAAGTGAAACCTTTCACTAATCCTTAAGTCTTGTACAAATAGTAGGCTATGTGCTTTCTTTTGTTACAACAAGAATACGGTATTGCTTGATACATGAAGAATACTAGAAGGAGGATGAACACTTGAAGACCAACTAGAGAGATGAGTACTCTCTACTTGTTTTCCACCACATGAGTTCAAACACTACAATTACCGGATTTAACCTTGGGCCCGTTAGCCATATCCGGCAGTACAGACTGCTTCGGCTGTTGTACCCTGGGAGACAGACGCGTTGTCTTTAGTAGAGGCGCGAAATCTGTTTTAAGGGAAGCGTGTTGAACACGTGCCTCAACCAAAGTCGTCAACGTTTTAGTGTGCTCTTTGTTGCAGTCAAGGAGTATTTTTCAAGACTCAAGATGATGGATACTCGAGTCTATGATGCTATCAAGTGCGCGTGAAGGACCCACCAGAGATGCGGCTTGAATCAAGATTGGTATATATAATTACATTTTATATTCTTTTTATTTAGTTATTGCAACCGGTATTGTACTATGATATTTCCTACGAATAACGAAAGTCTCGTTATTATATATTTTGTAATTATATTTTACAAAAGGTGAACCTAATTCCTACAGTTCGTCCTCCATTAGTTTCTCCCACAATATGAAACTTTCCGAATTGTAATCTGAACCGTTGGATCCAGATTTGTCACTCGTGGTTTGATCTTCATGCGGGCTTACTGATCCATCTGATGACAACACAGTACACGCATCAGGTTCAATCATATTCCACATTTCTTGAAAACGATCGAGATCATCAGTGTTTAGCATTTGCTCAAGTTTTCACTTTTTGCACATTTCGACACTACCCGCTTTTTGTTTTTGCACCATATGTTGCAAAAGCTTAACGAAAATCGGATTTCTAAACGCTTTAGACATGAAAACTAACGACTGTTGTTGCTTAAACTCCATTCTTAGCATACGTTCTTGAACCATTTCGAAAAGCTTTTCGGTGTTCTCTTGTTCCTGTTTCATCTTCAAGATCTCTTGTTTAAGTTTGATTCTATCTTGTCTTAGATTTTTGAGCTCAGACTCCATTGTAGAGTTTGTTTGATGACTACAGCATTGTTGTTGTTCTTGTTTCCTGATTTCCTCTTGTTTTTGTGTGTTTTGTGGCTGGTTTGTTCTCCTCTTTATGTCTCTTAACAAATGCTTCTTACCCTTTTGGAAAAACTCGTTGGCAAATTCCCATCGGTCAGGATAGATTTTCTTGAACCTCTATAACAAATAAGCTAGTCAACAAAAATTTGGCAGGCAAATTAAATCAACAAAGATTTACACTCAAATAAGCCATCACATATTATGCAGAAATAACCTTAAATACCTTGAATATATGTTCTATTTGTTTAAGTTGACAAAAGGTCCAACTATCTTTCTAGTAAACCATTTTTATATAAAGAATCATATATATAACACATATAAAAATCCCCATGTCTCCATATAAAAATAGGGTTTTAATCTGAGGGTTATGGAATGGACCTGTCTGGTTAAGGGATGAACCTATTTAGAAAAAAAAAAAAAAAAAGAAAAAAGAAACCTTCGAAAGCATAATTTTCTTTTAATAGCAAAGTCACATACACAGACACCACACACAACCACTTGTGTCGGAACCTTAAATAACCAAGATTTACATGTACCGGTAGGCCAAGTACCTCTATTGGTAATTACTATAACATTAAAATCAATGTGTTCGGTGGCCATCCAACAATTGTACCCTCCAACTATAGTACAATATCAAAACTAACCCTTTACTTTGTAAAGGACTTATTCTACCTCAAACTTTAGTATAATTAACCCTCTACTTTGTAAACTAATTTCTTTTGTTTTTATTTGTATGTACGTGTTAGTATAAATTCGAGTTCGTCTATGCTTTAACGTGATAATCGTTTGGAAACGAGTCGGGTCAATTATAAAATGTTTTATTTTTATGTATGTTTTGAGTTTTACTACGTTTTGACGTAAATTTTTTTGGCAGCAAATCAAGTCAAATATAATACATTGTTATTTAACGGTATAAATTTGAGTTAAAATATGTTTCGACATAGATTTAGTTTGGAAACGAGTCGGGTCAATTGTAGCCTTTGTTTTATCACTCCGCATACAGCGTCGCCACACATGTTTATTTATGACGTTTTGAGTTGATCTATATTTTGACGTAAATTGTGTTGGAAACAAGCCGGGTCAAATATAACACATTTCCATTCAACGGTTTTAATTCGGATTACTCTACGTTTCAACGTAAATTTAATTCGAAAACGAGTGACTTTGTAGTCCATAATTTATTATGTCACGAACGCCGCCGCCGCCGCAACGCGCGGCTGGTAAAAGAACTAGTTTAAAACAAAAACAAAAATAATGAATAATGAAAAATGAACATGAACTTATTTTTATTTCTTTAAGTTGTCACTTGATCTGTCTGGGAGAAACACTTGATCTGTCTCCCCGCCAGAAGGCGGTGATTGAGTGCTTGAAAGGCCCCCATGCACAAGACTTTTTGACTGTTATCCCGATCGAGGGGCTGGGGCAATGCATGTCGGCTGTTGAGTACAGGGCTATCCTCAAATACCGGCTGATGATCCCTATGTATCCAGAAGACGAAACATGCCCAATCTGCCATAAAGCCTGCATGGATAAATACGGGGAGCATGCTGTTCATTGCAAGGAGCTCCCTGGTTTCAAATACCGGCATGACTGGGTGAGGGATGTTTTGGGGGACATCTTGAGGAGAGCAGGGATTTCTGCCAAGAAGGAGGGGCCCCTGTGAATTTCCTTACAGACCCTATGGAAGGGAGATCTACATTGAGACTAGCGGACCTGCTCGTCTTTGGCTGGGCTGGAGGGAAACATGCTTGTGTAGATCTCACAGGAGTCTCTCCCTTAGCTGGGTTAAGGGAAAATGGGTTTGTAGCAGGACAAGCGGTAAAGAAAGCAGAATCTAAAAAGGTGGACAAACACGCTAAAGCATGTGCTGATAACCAACATGCATTTGTCCCCTTCGCCTTCGACACCTTTGGATCCCTGGCTCCAGAAGCTATCCGTTTGCTGACTAGGGTCCAACAGGTTGTCCACAGCGGTGGCTCATCAACAGGGGGCAGGGGTTTGTTTTTAATAGGCTAGGGTTTGCTATCCAGAAAGGGGTAGCGGCGCAGCTTGTTGCTCGCTTACCTGCGATATTAATGTAAAGTGCATTTTGTCGAGAGTAGGATAAAAAAAAAAGAAACACTAAGGAAATAGATTTTATGAGATCTTAAGTTGACCAAAGGTCAAATTTCTTTCTGGCAAACCAAACCCATATAGATTAACACACAACACATAAAAATCGAATCCTATAAATAGGGTTTTGCTAATAAGCTGTTGTTACCAGATCAACTTCCATCATTTAAAAGAATAAATTAAAATCACAAACCACAATTAAAAAACAATTCCATAAATATGTTTAATTATTTAAATAATACCCTTTTACCCTTTATTACTTTTCCTTAAAAATATAATAAATATGTAGTTTTCAACAAACAAAAAAAAAAGTTAAAGAACAACAATACAAGATAACAATTACTTACATAAGTGATAAGTTAACGACATGGTGACAGAACACGCTAGATGTGAAAGTGGGGTAACGGATGGTGACAGCGACCAATAGCCAATAATTAAGGGTGATAAAATCAAATAACGGATTTTCTAGTCCTAATTTTCTGGTTTAGGCTACTCGATGTTAATTACCGAAGGATCACTAATAACGAATACATTGTACACAATTTTAGTTTTTTTCAAGTAGATAAGTAATTTAGTTGTGAGAATGATAAGATCATATATGAAATACAACACAAACCAACTCATTTACATTAGAACTACCTTGATTTTTACAACCCTAAATTCTATTAGAAACTCATTGTACACAAACCCTAGGAGTTTATTGTCATCGTTATTTCTACAAAATACAACAAAAACAAACACAGCACACGCACAAACACCTGTACCCCATTTGTTTCTACATCTACGTTTCTTTTTCAACTGCCCAGTACCAGAAGATAAAGGTTACCCGAGCACTGCATGCAGCATCATGTTACCCGATCACATGAACGCATCAGAATCCCCCTTGAGCTTTTGGGATCAACTCTTCCCATTCTTGGAGATAAGTTTCTGTTTGATCTTTACCCGATTGTTCACAGCCGAATATCAGTTCATCCTCCAGTAGTTTCTCCCACAATATAAAGCTTTCTGAATTGTAATCTGAACCACTGGATCCAGATTTGTCACTGGTGTTTTGATCTTCAGGCGGGCTTACTGATCCGTCTGATGAAAAGACGGTATTCGCATCAGGTTCGATCATGTTCCACATTTCTTGAAATCGATCGAGATCATCAGCATTAACCGTGTTTAGCATTAGCTCTAGTTTCCGCTTTTTGCACATTTCGACACTACCCGTTTTTTGTTTTTGCACCAGATGTTGCAAAAGCTTAACAAAAACCGGATTTCTAAACGCTTTAGACATGAAAACTAACAACTGTTGTTGCTTGAACTCCGTTCTTAGCATACGTTCTTGAACCATTTCAAGATGCTTTCCGGTGTTCTCTTGTTGCTGTTTCATCTTCAAGATCCCTTGTTTAAGTGTGATTCTTTCTTTTCTTAGATTTTTGAGCTCAGACTCCATTGTAGAGTTTGTTTGATGACCAAAACATTGTTGTTGTTCTTGTTTCCTGGTTTCCTCTTGTTTTTGTGTGTTTTGTGGATGGTTTGTTCTCCTCTTTATGTCTCTTAACAAATGCTTCTTACCCTTTTGGAAAAACTCGTTGGCGAATTCCCATCGGTCAGGATCGATTTTCTTGAACCTCTATAAAGATTTACACTCAAATAAGCCATCACAT
The DNA here is from genome assembly GCA_030545235.1 of Helianthus tuberosus. Lineage (NCBI taxonomy): Eukaryota > Viridiplantae > Streptophyta > Magnoliopsida > Asterales > Asteraceae > Helianthus > Helianthus tuberosus. Next base: position 1,690,451 of record CM060407.1, read on the forward strand.
ATTATGCAGAAATAAGCTTTAAATACCTTGAATATATGTTCTATTTGTTTAAGTTGACAAAAGGTCCAACTATCTTTCTAGTAAACCATTTTTATATAAAGAATCATATATATAACACATAAAAAAATCCCCCTGTCTCCATATAAAAATAAGGGTTTTAATTTGAGGGTTATGGAATGGACCTATCTGGTTAAGGGATGAACCTATTTAGAAAAAAAAACAAAAAAAAAAAGGAAACCATTAAAAGCATAATTTTCTTTTAATAGCAAAGTCACAGACACACAACCACTTGTGTCGGAACCTTAAATAACCAAGATGTATATTGGTAATTTAAAACAAAAAAAAATAATGAAAAAATGAACATGAACTTAGTTTTATTATTTCTTTAAGTTGACCAAAGGTCAAACTTTCTTTCTGGCAAACCAAACCCATATAGATTAACACACAACACATAAAAATCGAATCCTATAAATAGGGTTTTGCTAATAAGCTGTTGTTACCAGATCAACTTCCATCATTTAAAAGAATAAATTAAAATCACAAACCACAATTAAAAAACAATTCCATATATATGTTTAATTATTTAAATAATACCCTTTTACCCTTTATTACTTTTCCTTAAAAATATAATAAATATGTAGTTTTCAACAAAAAAAGAAAAAAAAAAGTTAAAGAACAACAATACAAGATAATAATTACTTACATAAGTGTTTAGTTGACGAACAAAGCTAGAGAAATTATTGTGCTTGAATCTTTGCGGCAAAAGATCAGTAGAAAACTTATGAGGATCCCAAAGAACAAAACTATTTTTCGAACTACTCCATGAAATAACTGAATCTGTTGTTGGGTCATCCACCATTTCAAATGTTTTCTTGAGAAACGGCGGAGGTCCGCCGTCTCTCAGCCCTTCAATCGGCTTCGGTGCCTCATCACCACCAACAAAATCGTCATGCTCATCAAACACTAATATGGGTTCCTCTTTAATCTTCATCATCTCTTCAGACAAATCTTGATCATCTTTAATGAAAACCACCTTAGGTTCTTCTTTGACTTTGAACATATCATGACTAGACTCAAACTCTTCCACTCCTGCCATGAAGTACAAATCAAAAACAAGTTTGTTTGTGTGTGTTTTTGAAGGAAGGAGAATATATGGGTGTGTGAGATGGATGCTATAAGGACAGGTGCCTGTGGTTAGCGGTGGTGGGGATAGTGAGAGAGGTGTCAAAAGACTCATGGAAGTGCTGCCATTTGTAAAGTCCAAATCTGAGACATGTTTGTCTTACTCGAACCTATTTTTTTTTTTTTTTAAGGGTGACTTTCTATGTACAGGACCTAGTGGTTACCGGCTTCTTGTCAAAGATAATTGTTAGAAAATAACCACTGTTTGAAATCCACTGATCAGTTTGTTAAACTACTGATCAGTTTAAGCACTGATCAGTCTAACCACTGATGAGCTTAACTACTGATCAGTTTAAGCACTGATCAGTCTAACCGCTGATCAACCACTGTCGGTTTGAAACAGTGGCAAGTTGAACAGAACCACTGATCAGAACAGTGGTTCGAAAAAGTTGCAGTTAAAAGTAGAAAAGAAATAGTAAACGGTTGAACCGGGCTTGTGTTTAACACAATTCCCTTAAACAGATTCGTCGTCTGTTCCCAGGGTACGCTGGTTCGAAGCAGCACCGCGTACTGCCGGACTTGATCACTTGCCTGAAAAGAACAAGAAGCTATGTTGCTGAAACTGAGATAGAGAGAAGAGAAGTTGTTTTCTGTGTCTCAACTGATCAGCTTTGCCTTCGATTTATAGTGCTAGAACCATAACCGAAATCAGCAAATTAAAGACCAAATAATGGTCATTAGAGTATCAGTTACGAAACTGATAGTCAGTTTGAAAAATGAAATAATGATCCTCATTCATTTCAGTTTCAAAACATAAATCAGTTACAAAACAGAAAGTCACGAGTGCAAAAAACTGCTCCATGCGGACCCGGGTTTTCGGAACTGCATTCGTGTCCGCAGGACGTGCGGGCGTACACGAGTTCAACTAAATCCGGTTCCATTTTTTGCACCCCCCCTGCGTGCGCGCGGGTAGGACTTGTGGTAAAACATGTCATAAGACTTCAAAGGCTTCATTAAGGTTTTACCTTATAAATAGCCTATCTTTTCACTCCCACACCGATGTGGGACAAGGTGAATTACCAACTTGAGACTTTCATTCACACTAAACTTCCAACAATCCCCCACGTGAATGGAGGTCGATCTCAGAAACAACATAATTCCTTATTACATTTCAGCAGTTGAGTTTTGCATACGATAGGTAGGTGTTACCCTTTGAACCTTCGCTCATGAAATGCACTTAGCCCACTAGCTCTGAGTAGTACTCGATGTCTTTGAACTCGTCTGCCGTTTGTGTAGACGACAATGCACTTCACACAAGACTCTCCCTGACAAAGTCAAGTCCTCATAGTTATGTTCGTTATGGTCATGAACATGATGCCTGGTTCTGCGAGAGCCATTAAGTATTGTGCCCCAACAATACCCTTCGAAGCGACCCCACTTCTCTCTCACATAGGTGATTCACTATGTATGTTTACTTTAGTCGAATCATTAAAAGCCATAGGCTTAGCCTCACACTTGTCACTTTTAGGAATGGACTAGGAAGTTTATAAATCTTTATAATAAACTACCTTATTAAATGCGTAGGGTTATCCCCCACAGTGACCTTGCTTATTCATACAATTAGGTTTTCCTATTGAACTCAATTCTTGGGATCTCCAGTCTATTGAGTTAGGTTTCCATCATATGAACTTCATTTTTCAAGGGCTTCAGTCCCATTCCCACGGACGACTTCTGTACTAACTCTCTACTTAGGCCTTTTGTCAGCGGATCCGCAATATTATCCTTTGACCTCACGTAGTCAACAGTGATAATTCCTGTAGAGATTAGTTGTCGTATCGTATTATGTCTACGTCTGATATGTCTGTTCCTACCATTATACATTGTGCTACGAGCTCTGCCAAGTGCCGATTGGCTATCACAATGTATACAAATGGCCGTTGCCGGCTTAAGCCATCTTGGTATATCCTCAACAAATTGACGTAGCCATTTTGCCTCTTCACCTGCTTTATCTAAAGCGATGAACTCAGATTCCATCGTGGATCTAGCAATAACCGTTTGTTTTGATGATTTCCACGATATCGCTGCACCTCCAAGTGTGAATACATACCCACTTGTTGCTCTGGAATCATTCGTGTCAGATATCCAATTTGCATCGCAGTGTCCTTCTATAACTGCTGGATATCTGTTATAATGCAACCCGTATTCCCGAGTGTATCTTAAGTAGCGAAGCAACCGAGTGATACAGTTCCAATGCATTGAACTTGGGTTGCTTGTGTATCTACTTAGCTTGCTCACAGCAAATGCTATGTCTGGCCTAGTACAACTCATAAGATACATCAAGCTGCCAATAATTCTTGAGTATTCCAACTGGTTTACGGGTTCACCTCTATTCTTGGCTAGATGTTGACTTGTGTCAAGTGGAGTTCTAGCTTCATTAGAGTCATTTGCATTGAACTTCTCAAGAATTTTGTCCACATAGTGGGATTGGCTTAAAACGAGTCCACTTTGGGTTCGTGTGATTTTGACACCCAAATTCACATCCGCAAGACCCATGTCTTTCATGTCAAATCTTGCTTTTAGCATGTTCTTTGTAGATTTTATGATTTTGTCATCGCTTCCAGCAATGAGCATATCATCTACATATAGACACAAAATGACATATCCATCAGATGTGTCCTTCACGTACACACACTTGTCACATTCATTGATTTTGAACCCAGCATCAAGCATGACATGATCAAACTTTTGATGCCATTGTTTTGGAGCTTGTTTCAATCCATACAGGGATTTCACAAGTTTACACACTTTCTTTTCTTGCCCAATAGCTGTGAAGCCTTCGGGTTGCTCCATGTAGATTTCTTCCTCTAGAATTCCATTCAAGAAAGCTGTTTTCACATCCATTTGGTGAACTTCCAAATTTCTAATGGCGGCAATGGCAAGCACCAACCTGATGGATGTTATTCGCGTAACTGGCGAATATGTATCAAAGTAGTCTAAACCTTCTCGCTGTTTATATCCTTTGATCACCAACCTTGCTTTGTACTTATCGATGGTTCCATCTGGTTTCATCTTCTTCTTGAAGATCCATCGATATCCTAGTGGTTTACATCCTTGAGGAAGATCCACTAGTTCCCAGGTATGGTTCTGTAAGATAGAGTCTATCTCACTTTTGATTGCCTCCCTCCACTGAGGTCCTTCTGAGGAATGTACCGCTTGTTGGTACGTTTGAGGTTCATCTTCTACCATATAGGTAAGAAACTCATGTCCAAAGGATTTTTCAGTCCTTTGTCGTTTACTTTTCCTGATTTCAACTTCCTCAGATTGTTCTCGAGGTTCATCGTTTTCAACTTCACCCTCGGGAACAATTTCCTCAACCGGTCTAGAAGAACTCGGTTCACTTTTATCTAAGCATGGGAACACATGTTCAAACCATGATGCATCCTTAGATTCGATTATGGTGCCTTTGCATATTCCAGGGTTCTTGGAATCATGCACAATAAAACGATAAGGACCATAAGGACGGGTGTATCCTATAAATACACAATCCACCGTTTTGGGACCTATTAGTAGCCGCTTAGGTGGTGTGACCACCACCTTAGCTAGACACCCCCACACTTTCAAGGATTTATATGGTGCCTTCTTTCCCATCCACAATTCGTAAGGCGTTGCATTCTTTTTCTTATTGGGTATCATGTTCAACACATAATTCGCCGATAAGATTGCTTCCCCCCACATGTTTTGGTTTACACCGGAGTTTATCATCATGGCATTCATCATTTCTTTCAAGGTACGATTTTTCCGTTCCGCTATGTCATTTGATTGAGGGGAGTAAGGAGCTGTGAGTTCGTGAATGATTCCACTTTTTGCACAAACGTCAATAAAAGGTGAAACATATTCACCTCCTCGGTCGCTCCTTACGATTTTGATTTTCCGGTTTAGTTGATTCTCAACTTCGGCTTTGAACAAGATGAACTTGTCAACAGCCTCGTCCTTACTCTTAAGTAAGTACACATAGCAATACCTTGTACTATCATCAATGAACGTGATGAAGTACTTGTTCCCACCACGAGTAGGAATTGCTTTAAGATCACACACATCAGTGTGGATCATCTCGAGGGGTTCGGTGATTCGTTCAACCTTTTTGAATGACGATTTTGTTTGTTTTGCTTCTATGCAAGTTTCACATTTATTAATTGAGTCGATATCGAATGTTGGTATGCAATCAAGTTTGATTAAACGACGAATGGAATTATAATTTACGTGACCTAGTCTACCATGCCAAAGATTAGAAGACTCAATCAAATAAGTAGAACTAGTAGCGTTTTCTTTCATTGCATTCACGACAATTACATTCAATTTAAACATTCCATTGAGGGCATAGCCCTTACCAACATACACACCATTTTTGGTCAACACGACCTTATCCGACTCAATTACCATTTTGAACCCAAACTTGTTCAACTGCCATCCTGACACAAGGTTCTTACGAATTTCGGGAACATACAACACATTGGACAAGGTGAGTTCCTTTCCCGAAGTCATCTTCAAAACCACGTTGCTCTCGCCTTTTATTTTTGCCGTGGCAGAATTTCCCATGAAAACCTTTTCTCCATTAGTCACCTCCTCGAAGGTGTTGAAAAGGCTTTTGTCAAAGCACACATGTCGGGTAGCCCCCGTATCGACCCACCAATCCTTGTTATTTTGCCCAACTATATTCACTTCCGTGACCAAAATCGAGAGGTCCGTGACCATGGCAACAAGCTTATCAACTTCATCTACCATGTTCACTTGTTGAGCATTTTCCTTCTTCTTGGGAAGCTTGCATTCGCTAGCCTTGTGGCCTTGCTTTTGACAATTGTAACAAATTCCAAGGAACTTCTTTTTCACAACTCCCCCCTTAGGACCAAGGTTGGAGCGTTTCCCATGACTTTTCTTTCCGCCCTTTCCACTGTTTTTTCCCTTCGAAGATTGCCCATGTTCAATAAGATTGGCCTTCACAGTTTCAGGACCATCAACCTTTTTTAGGGCCACTTTGTTATCTTCTTCAATCCGAAGACGAACAACAAGATCTTCAATGGTCATCTCCTTTCGCTTATGCTTGAGATAGTTCTTGAAATCAACCCAACTTGGTGGCAGTTTTTCAATCATTGCTGCAACTTGGAATGTCTCGCTGAGGACCATTCCTTCCGCATGAATATCATGAAGAATAACTTGCAATTCTTGAACTTGACTCATGACAGTTTTTGCATCTATCATTTTAAAGTCCAAGAACTTAGCCACCACGAATTTCTTAGTGCCCGCATCTTCTGTTTTGTATTTGCGATCCAACGACTCCCATGATTCTTTGGCAGTCTTGGCTTTGCAATACACATTATACAATGTGTCCACCAAACCATTCAAAATAAAATTGCGGCACAGGAAATCCGAATGATTCCAAGCATGCATCGCGCTCACAGTTTGAGTATTCAAATCCCCTTCATCAACATGGGGTTTAGGTTCAGTCAGGAACCTTGCCAGATTCAACGTGGTCAGATAAAAGAACATCTTTTGCTGCCACTGTTTGAAATTCACACCACTGAATTTCTCTGGTTTCTCAGCATGCGACACTGCATTAGGCAGTGGTGTCACCAGACCGGTAGTGACGGTAACAGCGGAAGTCATGACCGCAGAAACAGCACTGGTCATGACAGCAGAAACAGCAGTAGTCATCGGCTGGGATTCCATTCTGAAAAGAACAAGAACAATCAGTAAATATAATCTGTTTAAGTTTGTTAGAAAATAACCATTGTTTGAAATCCACTGATCAGTTTGTTAAACTACTGATCAGTTTAAGCACTGATCAGTCTAACCACTGATGAGCTTAACTACTGATCAGTTTAAGCACTGATCAGTCTAACCGCTGATCAACCACTGTCGGTTTGAAACAGTGGCAAGTTGAACAGAACCACCGATCAGAACAGTGGTTCGAAAAAGTTGCAGTTAAAAGTAGAAAAGAAATAGTAAACGATTGAACCGGGCTTGTGTTTAACACAATTCCCTTAAACAGATTTGTCGTCTGTTCCCAGGGTACGCTGGTTCGAAGCAGCACCGCGTACTGCCGGACTTGATCACTTGCCTGAAAAGAACAAGAAGCTATGTTGCTGAAACTGAGATAGAGAGAAGAGAAGTTGTTTTCTGTGTCTCAACTGATCAGCTTTGCCTTCGATTTATAGTGCTAGAACCATAACCGAAATCAGCAAATTAAAGACCAAATAATGGTCATTAGAGTATCAGTTACGAAACTGATAGTCAGTTTGAAAAATGAAATAATGATCCTCATTCATTTCAGTTTCAAAACATAAATCAGTTACAAAACAGAAAGTCACGAGTGCAAAAAACTGCTCCACGCGGACCCGGGTTTTCGGAACTGCATTCGCGTCCGCAGGACGTGCGGGCGTACACGAGTTCAACTAAATCCGGTTCCATTTTTTGCACCCCCCCCTGCGTGCGCGCGGGTAGGACTTGTGGTAAAACATGTCATAAGACTTCAAAGGCTTCATTAAGGTTTTACCTTATAAATAGCCTATCTTTTCACTCCCACACCGATGTGGGACAAGGTGAATTACCAACTTGAGACTTTCATTCACACTAAACTTCCAACAATAATCCCCTGTCAGCCCCGCCTTCGGAAGCGATATTCTATCGGGCCCCGGCCTCTGCGCAAACTGACCTTCGCCCGGAAACCATACTGCCCCCACACTAGAACCTCGCTGGGGTAACAGCTCGGTAAAACCGGGTTGCCCTCCGGATCGAACCATTCCTCGGTAGGAAACGATCTATCATTAGGACGTCTCACACCATTGCTACAACCGGAAGTCGAACTGGTGTAGTCAAACCGGTGTCTCCAAGGAGAACACCAGCTCAACTGACCAACTGAGCTAGGGTGGGGATACTCGGACCTACTTAATCAATGTTCTCTTTACTTTTTTTCTAAAATATGCACTTTGGACCCCTCTCGTATCCAACTTAGATCATGCCACTTGTGCTAGATTTAGATGCAATTTTTATGCTTAATTAACTTCAGCACCATCACTAATTAAGTAATTAACTAGATTTGTGTATGTTTTTTATTTCATAATTAGGTCAAGGAGTGTGCTATATATATATATAAACAACTAATTAATTTGGGGAATTATAATGTTTTTATTTACTTATCGTATTACTCACTTTAAGAATAGAGTAAATTACGGTTTTGGTCTCAGAAGGGGATTGAAAACTGCTGGACGACGGTGGATAATAACCAGCATAATTACCCTGAAAGGCATCCAAACCCTAAGGATCCTGACTTGCATCAGACGCAAGATTGAGATCGAACGGAATATTTAGATCAAACAAACTCGGATAGTTATTTCGATTGATATCATAACTCCTCTGATTCGACTCGCTAGCCGAGTCACCACCGAGAAAGTTATAGTCACCCCAAAACGACATTGATACTGTAATAAACTTTGAATACAGAAAAATATAAAAGAAACGAATATACGTTGAATGAAAATAAATAAGATTAGTGTCGTTTATATAGAAGTTTTTACGGAATATTACATCGTTTCAAATGATTAACACGCGAATCGAGGAATCTAACGTCTATCAAATAACTCGCACGAGAATCGAGGAATATAACATCGAATCGAGGAATCTTACGTCTAGTCGCACGCGTATCGAGGAATAATACGTCAAGTGAAACAGTTTAAAAAAATTAGAAATCCGAAGTTTATGGGTCGTATAACCTTATACGGCCCGTATAAAGGTATCGTATACATTATATACGACCACCCTAAAATCATATTCTCACATGGTATATACGGACCGTATAACCTTATATGACACGTATAGAATAAAATGAACTGACAAAGGCTGGTGGCACAACTTTTATCAGTTCATTTTATTCTATATGGTTAAAGATTTGTCAGTTCATCTATACGGATCCTTTATAAGTAAGAAAATATAATTGCAACAAGGTTTATAGAGATGAACAAAAACAAAAAATGTTAATATCTTTACTGTGCTTAACAAAAAAGTCAACACTCACCGATCAATGTTTGATAAGATGCATGAATCTAACATGGTGCACTATTATAAAATATGCATGGATCCAATATGGTGCACTATTAGGCTATGCGGTATGGGGTACGTCCCCATCCCGTCGAGGACCGGCGCTGGGCACAACACCGTGCCGCCTGGGTCGTCCTCGTCCTCACCGGCGAGACCTTGACGTTGGAGACGGGCATTAAACGACAAAAATTGTGGGGACCGATGCATATTTTGTAATGTTTTATGTAATGTTTTTTTAAAAATAAAAAAAAAAGTGGTGGGGTAGGATCATCTAGGACCATCCTCCCATACCCTCTAGTTTTGTGGGATGGACCATCCTTGGGAGGACTATGATGTGGCGCCTACGTGGCGGATCATCCTCCCTTGGAGGACCATCACCATACCCTCTAGCCTTATACCCAAATACCATTCAGCCGACATGCTATCTTGATTCTTAAACTAGCAATAAGATTTGTGCGCGTTGCGGCGTGGGTCCATTGCAAATATCGAATGAATTAGTTCAAGCGTTATGTAGTTTGTTAATCATATGAAAACACATGTTTTAGCGTATCCAATTGAACTCAATGTAACCAATACAAGCATTGCGATTGGATCAAAACGTAAAGTAATCGAATTTTTACCATACAGTAATAACTTATTATATGTGACCTGGCTCATACATAGAAAATGTAACGGCATAAAGGAAAAATTGACATGTGTAATCAAAGGGGATTAATTAGTGAAGAAACACTGGATAAATGACTGGAATCAATTTATCCAGGGGGTTAGGTTCTGCATAAAAATGGTGGTTCTCTCTCGTTTGGTTCAAAGGGATGGATCTTCTTCTCCGATGTACACTGCAAAACAGAACACCGTTAGCCTCGCCACGGGGAGAAGGGAGGTTCTCTCCGTGACCCGACTCCGGCGTGAGAATAAGTATGTGTTTATTACGAAGAAGAAGTATTGGTGAAGTGAGTGTAACTTGAAGTTCATACCTGAATTACTCTTATATTTATAGCTGGGAGTTTGGGCGGGAAAACCTGTTATTGAAATGTTGACGGAAGATGCTAACTCAGTAAGCGGTTATTTCTTTCCTGTTAATCTTCTCGATTTGTCGTGAAAGCACACGGATCGCCATTTAGATCAACGGCTGGGGTATTGCCACGTGGAAAGTGGGCAAGTGGAGATTTCTCTCCAATTTCATGCCATCATCGTGATTTCAGGGTTGCCTGGGATGATGACACGTGTCCCGGACGGTTATAACCGTCTGGTGGTGCACGAATGAGTCTTCTAGAAGATTATTGCCATAATCCGGTGTGGCTCCTTATCGTGTGGTATCAGTGAAATAAATAATATCCAAGTCTGGGTATTATTTAGGCGGGAGTGTTAACTGGGATTTTTATCCCTGTTTGTTATGGAGAGAATCGCAAGGATTTATTAACTTCCTTTTGGTGCGCGGGAGTTGTCTGCTGTTAAGCTCTCTTTGTTGGACCAGTGCGCGGCCGCGCAAGGTCTTAAGAAGGTTAGCAGGTTGATGTTGTGGTATGGTCACAAGTAGTTAATACGAGGTTGAAGGGACCTTACCCCTTCAAGTCCCCCAGCCTAATGTTGCTCTTATGCAAAATAAGTGGAGCAGTGGACTATGAGGGAAGTGGTTTTTGGGCGCGAAAGTGGAGAATATTTTATGAGAAGATGCACTTTGCTCGTCATGTTGATTTTCGAAAATCTTTGACTTTGGGTGAAGATGGAAATCTTATGAAGAAAGATAGTGCATCTCTCTTCTTTTAATGTAGGAATGGAGAATCTTCTGAAAGAAGATCTCCTTACTCCTCATAATCTTTGTTTTAAAAATGCTAAGGAAATTTGTGAATTTCCCTCTATTGGCCTGACCTTCTCTAATTATGATCTGACGTTTTATTACGTCACTTGTAATAAAAAATGAATATACGCAGTACCTTTTCATCTTCTTGCTTTGGGATATGTATCGACGCTGTCAGACTTCATTTATTGAGACATGACATTTTTTCCTGTGGCGCCGTTTAGAGGAGATGATTTGACAGTTGATCATGATTGTAACCTTTCTCATTTCCCGAAGTCGGCACTCCTATTATATATACATTTGATGGTTTTGAACCTTTTTTTACCTGATTTGGAAATATGAAGACTGGGCACTCGTCTCGTTCCCGAAGGTTGCTGGAGATCTTGAGGATTTATGAGGCCGCCGAGGGTCTCCTTCTTCTCGCTGATTCGCCACAGCTGGTGGTTGCCGGAAACGAAAAACCTCCTAATTCCGTCTTACCCACAGCTGTGGGTTTTGATTTTGAATCTCGTCGGCCAAAAGATGCTGGCGATGAAAAGGTTGCTTTATTATCTGCCGATGACTTGACGGAACGCTTTCCGACCATCCGGAAAGGTGGATGCTCGCTCGTGTACTATCGCCGGAACAGGCGTCGTTCTGATCAGGTACCGGTTACTGCTGATGACGAGCTTGCTGCTGATCTTCGTCATTAGGTTAAGTTTAGAGGACTGGTATATATCTCTTTTGGTGTTGTAGGTATGTTTGTTTTGCGACTGATATTTTGGAAGAAACACTGTTGTGTTTTTTGTAAATGGTGTTTAAAGTGCCTTTGCTGCACGAATGATATTTTTGATGCACTGCCATGCATATATGCTTTGATAGTTTATGAGTTGTGTTTGAATTACAATATGTTGCATATGTTTAATTACTTTGTTTAGGTAGAGCGAATGAGAATGGTATTGTGCTCATGTGTGAACGTAGGTCTAAATACGCGCGAAGTTGTGCTTATTTAGACTGCTCATGAGGCGTACAATATTCACCATATTGTTTTCGCGTAAACCAAAAGAATTATATGCAATTTGTAATAAACAATAACGTGTGTAAGTATAAATGTTGTATTAATAAGGCGTAGAGCCGATTATACAGAGTAAAATAGAAAAATACATTGCCTGCGTAGATTTGACTTGTTGAATAGCTCGGCTATATATAACACATGCTCAGCTGCTGCGCGTTCCAGGTGCGGGGGACGGATGTTCTGTCAATTCTTTTTAGGGTATATGCCCCTTTGCCTGGGACCTCGTTGATAATGTATGGCCCTTCTCACTTTGGCGCTAGCTTGCCCGGTTTTCCGCATTGAAAGTTTCGTTGTCGCACAAGACGAAGTCTCCTGGAACGAAAGTACACGCGCGTTGTAGTACTTTTCCAGTTTGGATTTGTATCTTGCTTCTGCGATAGCGGCATTCTCGCGCCTTTCTTCGAGAAGGTCTAAATCCATTCTTCGTTCTTTCTCATTGTTTTCTTTTCCATGGAAAGCATGCGCGGTGATGGAAGGCCAATTTCGGCTGAGATTACCGCCTCCGGTCCGTAAACAAGACTGAATGGGGTCTCTCCCGTACTGGTCTTCGGCATGGTTCGATGGGCCCATAGGATGCTGGGGAGCTCATCGACCCATCCTCTGCGCGCTGTCCCGAGTCGTGCCTTTATGCCGTCAACTATTTGTTTGTTGACACTTTCAACTTGCCCATTTGCCTGTGGATGCGCCACAGAGGCAAAGTTGTGCTCAATCTTCATCTCCTTGAACCACTTCTGAGGATCTTCCGAGGCGAAGTTGGTGTCGTTGTCGGAAATGATGCGCAATGGTAATCCGAAGCTGCAAATAATATGTTCCCATATAAATTTGCGGATTACCATTGCTGTGGTTGAAGCTAATGCCTTGGCCTCGACCCATTTTGTGAAATAGTCTACTGCTACGATAATGAATTTCACCGCGCCAGGTGCGTCAGGGAATGGGCCAACCAGATCGATACCCCATTGCTGGAAGGGCCAGGCAGATGTGACTGGTATGAGTGGATTTTTTGGACGGAGGGTTTTTGGCGCGTGGCGCTGACAAGCTGCGCATTTTCGTAGTAATTATACTGCATCCACATGCATCCCTGGCCAATAGTAGCCTGCGCTCATGATCTTTGCTACTACCATGCACGGGCCAGCGTGTATCCCACATAATCCTTCATGGATTTCCCTGACTAAGTATTGCGCATCTGCTTTATCGACACAGCGCAGGAGTGGTCCCATGAATGACTTTCGGTATAGAATTCCATCCGCCATCTCGTAGTTTATTGCTTTGTTCTGGATTTTCCGAGCTTCTGCCTTCTCTTCCGGAAGTTTTCCATGCTGCAGGTACATAATGATCGGGGACATCCAGGATGGGTTGCCGACCTCTATGATGTTTACTTGTTTGAGAGGGACGGAAGGATTGGATAATACCTCAATGCGCACCTCTTTTGCTAGATGTCTGAAGCTGGTGGCAGCCAATTTGCTTAGTGCATCCGCGTGCTTGTTTTCGCTTCTGTTTATGTGATTTACTTTGAACGTTTGGAATTGGCTGATTAGCATCCGTGCTTGTTCCAGATATAACGCCATAGCTTCACCTTTCACATCGTAGTGCCCATTTACTTGTTCGGCCACCAATTTTGAATCAACGTTAGCTTCGAGATTTTTCGCTCCCATTTTAAGCGCTAAACGGAAGCCTGCTAGAAATGCTTCATATTCTGCCTCGTTGTTCGTGCTTCAGAAATCCAAACGTATCGCATATGTTAGTTCGTGATTGTCTGGGCTAACCAGTCTGACGCCCGTGCCTGCTCCATCGTCATTAGAAGCTCCATCAGTGTGCAGAGTTCAGACCCTATCGTCGAAAACGGGAACAGAGTTTTGGATTGCTTCACACTCTTGGATTTTGTCTATGGGAACTTCTGTGGCAAAGTCTGCTAAAATTTGCCCTTTGATTGCTGGTCACGGTCTATATAGGATATTGTACCCTCCCAGCTCAATAGCCCACTTAGCTAATCTCCCCGCAACATCGGGTTTGTGTAACACCTCGAAAAATTCACGTCCTATAATGTGTTGACACGTGTCATATGTTTGAACGTGTGAAAGAATGTTCTGAAAGGACTAAAGTTGACAAACATGGAAAGTATGTTAATATACGAGTTCTAGATGTCAACAGTGAATAAATATATAGTATATTAACCCTATATGATGCTCATACCTTCAAACGAATAAATCATGGATCATACGAAACTAAAAGTGAGAGATTACAAACTACAGGGGTTAAATGTGTCAACATGTTTAAGTTATACCTCTGAGTGACCTTTTGACAAACCCGAAGCTTTGTAACGGTAAATTATGCTCACTAGAATGCATGATATAAATTTCATAAAGTTTCGTAATCGTATGAGAAAGTTATGATCAAATTCGTGTGCGAGGGGTTAAAGCGTTAACATTGAAAGTTAAGACTTTTCGGGTTAACCGGAAGTGTCCAGGGACTTGGCAAGGTGGGTACAAGTCCTAAAGCCCTTGTGGGTAAATATAAGGGGGTCAAATTGCAAGAAATAATGCTAGTTGACCTTCCGAAGAGCCAAGGGACAAGATGTGGAAGCTTGAAAATGCTCTTGGCTGATCAGAGGGGCCAGGCGGCCCGCTTCAACATAACCACCACCCTCAGGCGGGCCGCATCAGACCGCCAGAAGCAGAAAAACAGGCAGCAGCCTGTTATGCGCGATTTTAACCAATCTGGCCGGTATTTCTCACTTATGGACGACCCCTAGGCATCCCCTAAACACTAGAAACAAGTGTTGATCAGTTGTGGTATGTGCTAGACCTTGTTGTCAATCATTTGTGGTGCTTAAATCCACTATATAAGGCCATGAACTTGCAACACTTTCTTCACACCTTCATCTGCATTTGAGGACCACTTCTGGAGCTCAACTTCCTCTCAAGTGTTCCCTAATCAAGCTTAGGACTTCAGTAAGTGTTCTAATCCTTTCTAAATTGAGTTTAGCTTAGTTATTTAGCTAAAAGTCAAACCGTCGTAATTACGGTGTGACTTCGAGATTAGTCTACAATGGTTCAGTCATATCTCGAATTAAAAGTAGGTATAAGTTGGTATTTATGTGGGTAATAAAACCTCAAAAGGGTTTCCCCTGATCATCACTCTAACCAGGTCAAAAGTCGGGTCAAACTTATATTTAAAAAGTCAACAGGAAGACTAAAATGCTATTTATGCATAATTAACATGGTAGATCATATACAACCTGTTGTATCATTGTTATAACTTGGTAACAAGTGTAAGAACATGTCTAAACATGTTCAACCCGACAATTTACTGTAGAGACCCGGTTCGGAACCGAAAGTCGCATAGTTTGACTTTCGCTTTGACTTTCAGTTCTGACCCGCTTTAGTATGATTTGAAAATGTCTTAGAGCTTCTTTAGGACCAGGCTACATGTTAGCACAACCCTCTGTGGTTGGTTCATTGATTGACCCATTCGTTTACGCGTTTCCGTTAATTGCTCATATGTTGACCATTATGCCCTTATTGCCTTAAAACGTGATTTTTGGAAATGTAAAAGAGTAGAAACTTTAATTACTGATATATAAACGTGTATGCAAAGTTTGACATCAGTTTGAATTGTAGATTAAGAGTTATGCTCATTATCGCTAAATGAATGCTTTATGTTAATAAAATGGCGCAATTAGCGTATAGCGTAGTTAAGCCTACTTTTTGGTATCAAACTTAATACCCACTGATGTAATATATTATTTTGGGATTTTTGAAGATTTTTAATTAATTTTAGGCTGAGCATAACTAGTAGTCGTAGGCTTAATCCGGTAATTGTCGGTTTTGCCCTTGCGGGCCATAAAATGAGTTTTACATATCTAAACGACTCCAAACCTTTTTCTACTGATTAGATATGTTAAATAAATAATTTTAAGCCTCCTGGAAGTATAAAAATATCAGCTTTATGTATCGAACCCGTAAATGGCTTCTAATCGCCTAACTAAGCGTTATTAACGCATAGTATGTACTAAAACTATTTTAAACATACCAAGGGTGATACCTACTGATAATTGAGGCAAATTATAATATTTTAACAGTAAGCAAAAATTGTTTAACTCAGACTTCAGTTTTGAGCTTTACGGCTTATGTGAAATTACCAAAATGCCCCTACGGTGCATAGTTTGGTTATACTTGGTAAATTCACATATATACTTTAACCTACTGTTATAACTTATCAAAATAAGTATTTTTGCTGATTATATCAGACCTGTAACTCAGGTAAATACTTAAACTCTTTTATAACCTTTTAAATGACCAAACTACCCCTACGGGGCCTAGTTTGTGTTTATATACGTTTCGGGCATAATGAAAGACATCTTACTAAAGTCACAACATATTTGAGACATAATTAACTTAGGAAACCTGTATATGGCTCTCATGAATACCCGTCATGCTTATTACGCGTACGGTTCGGTTTATGTAACAAGTTTACATAAATTAGCCAAAACGGGTCAAACCTTATTGGTTTTATCTCAAAATCCAGAATGTGTATGAAATACCCATTTAAGACAAGTCTTCAAACTTGTCGGGTCTAAACCACATTCTATTCCGGTCTTCGCTTAATCATGCGTCTGAACCGTATATTCCCTTAAGACTAACCGGTCTAAGCTTAGGCTAAATTAAAGACCCGTTAGCATTCTAATTGGTTATTTATACCATCATTCCAGACTAGAGCATTTCGGTAAATGGTACCTACGCTTACTTAAGTGAATACGGCTGAGTTATTAGATTCTTGCTATTTAAGACAGGAGCTAGCTCAGGTAAATACTCTTAACTTATTTTCCCTATACGGGCTTGGGATACGGCACTATAAAAGTACCGCTTGGTCGGGTGTGTATATATTTAAATCGTATTGTGATTGATGTACTTACAACCCGTTTAATATGTATTATTTGGTGTATGGCCTTTGGGGGTTAATGACCATGTCCCGGATATCCTTGGCATCATTTTACGAAATGGCCACGACCTAAGCACGGGGTGTAGGCATACACCTGACAGCTGCATTATGTAAAAACTGGTAATCCACTCCGAGGTATCATCCTTGTGGGCATTATACCGGAACTGGTAATCCACTTAGAGGATGATAGCCTGTGGGCATTATACCTGTGACGTGTCAGTTAATCTAGTCCGGCCCTACAAACCGGCCCTAACGGACGACAAATAAGTAAAACTGTATACAAGATTATATACAAATAATTTTCCCAAGTTAAAAAGGTTAATTTTGCCTCTGTGCATTTTAATCAAATTATAAAAGATATTTTGTGCCACGTGCATTCAAACCAATTTTCTTAAACTTTTTTCAAATGAGTCGGTTGAGTGTATTTACCAGTGAAAACTGACGTATTTTCCAAAAAGGTTAAGTGACAGGTACTGAACGAAATTGGCTGGAAGCTCAGGGCGCTAATAAGGAATCTTGCAAGTTCTAGGCGTCTAAAGTCTGTTGAACAAATGATATGTTTTAAGATCAGCCTGTGGATCCTTTACTTTCCGTTGTAATACTGGATATTACTTTATATTCGGAATGTAATAATAATTATCTTTTGCTTCCGCTGTGCATTTATATAATTGTGTTGTTTGACTATTATGTTGCCAACCACGTCACGATACTCCCCTATCGGGCCCACCGGTGACACGTGGATAGTCGGGGTGTGACAGTTTGGATAGTATTTGCCCCAAGTGGTAATTGGTTAGAACTGTAATGACATGGCTAGAGAAATACCGGCGTAAGCGTCGCGATGCATGCACTAGAGTGAGGACTAATTTTTCTATCATCAAGTAGCACGTCTCCGGGCCAGTGAGCATTTTACTTATATAACATATTGGAGTCTGAATGTTCTCTCGTTCTACCATCAATACTGCACCAACCGCTACTTCTGTAGCGGATAAATATAAGATCAGTGGTTCTTTTTCTCGTGGTGCTGTCAGCGTTTGCAGCTGAATTAAACATTCCTTCATTTGCTTGAAGGCCGCTCCCGCTTCTTGTGTCTACTGGAAGTGACTTTTCTTGGCACAATTGCGCAGTGTGCTAATGAACGGATAAGACTTTGCAGCATGATTTGCCAAGAATCTGTTCAAGGCTGCCAATCGTCCTGCTAGCCTTTGAATTTCTTTTACTGTTGCGGGTGACGGCATCAGCTGGATGGCTTGCACTTTCTCCGGGTTTACTTTAAAACCGTCTCTTGTTACTATAAAACCCAAAAATTTTCCTTTTTTCCATTCCGAAGGAGCATTTCGTTGGGTGCGGATTCGGGTGCCACTGATTACATGGTTCCACCGTCGGCTCCGGTTCAGAATTCGGCTCCATATAAAGGTAACAATCATGTGATGTTTGGTGATGGTAAGACTCTTGCTATCTCTCATACCGGGAAGGCTAATATAGCCAATAATATTTTGTTGCGTAATGTCCTTGTTGTTCCTGGTCTCACACGAAAACTTTTATCTATCAGTAAATTAACCAAGGATCATCCGGTTGATGTTTTATTTTCGGATTCTTATTTTCATATCCAGGATCGGGTAAGCAAGCAGGTACTCGCTGAAGGAACGTGTGTCAATGGTCTATATGTGCTCAAGAATTCTCCACAAGCCCTTGTTGCCACCACTGGAAGATCGATTACAGCCTCCTACGAGTTATGGCATGCTCGCTTAGGACATGTGTCTTTTAGTACTATTTCTTTTTTGAACAAGTTAGGGGTTTTACATGTTACTTCCTTGTTACCTAAACCTACGATTTGCACATCTTGTCAACTTGCAAAAGGACAACGTTTATCTTTTGATTTGAATGTTAAGCGTGCTTCTAATTTATTGGATTTAGTGCATTGTGATTTGTGGGGTCCTGCACCTATTTGTTCTAATGATGGTTTTCGTTATTACGTAGTTTTTATCGATGATTATTCCAGGTTCACATGGTTATATCCCCTAAAAACAAAAACGGGTTTTTACTCTGTATTACCAGTTTTTCTTAATCTGGTGCAAACGCAATGTTCACGTAAGGTAAAGTTCTTCCAAAGTGATGGCGGTACTGAATTTGTAAATCACACGGTTCGAAAAATTTTCGAAGACAATGGCACTTTTCATCGGTTTTCGTGTCCTTACACACCTCAACAGAATGGGCGTCCTGAACGGAAACATCGCCACATTGTTGAAACAGGATTGGCAATGTTATTTAATGCTCATATTCCGGCTTCATATTGGGTTGACGCATTTACATCAGCTACGTATATTATAAATCGCCTGCCCACTCTAGTATTGGGTGATAAGTCTCCCTATCAACTACTTTTTGATGAGCATCCTCAATACTCGAATTTTCGGACTTATGGTTGTCAAGTTTTCCCTTGTCTTCGTGATTATACGAAGCACAAGTTTGAGCCACGAAGTATTGCTTGTGTTTTTATTGGTTATAGTGTTCAACACAAAGGGTATCGATGTCTTGATCCTTCTACATCTAGAGTTTTTATCTCTCGGCATGCGCGTTTCAATGAGTCCGTTTTCCCGTTTCAGGGTACCACCGGCTCCATTGATTTGTCTTCTCTACCGGTCACAAAGTTTACTGAAGAGACTAGCCATCCTACTTGTGGTCCACCATCCGCCATGCCGAGCCCACCTATGTCAAGCCCACCTACATCAAGCCCTTCGACCCTTCCTATATTTGAACAACCTGCTCTATCGGCCCACTATGATCTGGACCAGCTTTCCTCGGATCCTTCACCCGAGCCATCCTCGGCCCAATCTTCTGGGTCCTTAGCAGGGTCCTCGGCCCAATCTTCCTCGTCTTCAGCTGGGTCACCGGCCCACTCTTCTTTGGAAGTTCCATATTCGGCTGAGCCCTCCTCAGCCCACTCATTCGCGCCTGATGATGACTCAATTGAGTCCGCTGATGAGCACATCAATGCTGGACCGTCCAATCCCGGTGTCTCGCAACCTGAAGTCCCAGTTTCTTCACCACAGTGAGTTCACCCTATGCAAACACGGTCTAAATCAGGTATTTTTAAGCCCAAACATCGAGCTGATTTTGCTTCTCTTTCTACTCAAGCTCTTCATGTGGCTCTTGTCTCGGCCAAAGAACCTCGTGGTTTCAAGTCTGCTGCTAAAGACCCTCAGTGGATGGCGGCTATGCACGATGAATTACAGGCCTTACAGCAAAACCATACATGGACTCTGGTTCCTCGTCCAGCCTCTACTAATGTTGTCGGTTCTAAGTGGGTTTATCGTATCAAGTATCATTCTGATGGTTCCATTGAACGCTATAAGGCTCGACTGGTTGCACAAGGGTTTACTTAGATTCCTGGAGTTGACTACTCTCATACCTTCAGTCCTGTTGTTAAAGCTTCCACTGTTCGTATTGTTTTATCTTTGGCCGTTCTAAATCATTGGAAGCTACATCAGTTAGATGTCAAAAATGCCTTTCTAAAAGGTAATCTGAATGAAACTGTATTTATGGAGCAACCACCTAGGTTTGTCGATGCTCGCTTTCCCAATCACGTTTGTAAACTCTCTAAAGCATTATATGGCCTTAAACAAGCGGCTCGTGCATGGTTTCATCGTTTGAGCAGTTTCTTAGTGTCCTAAGGTTTCATTTGTAGCCGGGCAGACACATCCTTGTTTGTCTTTAGGCAAGGATCGTGTCTTATGTAGTTACTTGTTTATGTGGATGATCTTATCCTTACAGGAAATAATGCAGATGCAGTTCACAAGTTCATTTCTTGTTTGAATTGTGAGTTTGCTATTAAAGATTTGGGTGATCTTAATTACTTCTTGGGACTTGAAGTTGCATACACAGACACTGGTTTGTTTCTCACTCAATCCAAATACGCACAGGATATTCTTCAACGAGCTGACTTATTTGATGCCAAACCTGTTAGCACTCCCTTGGTGCCCCATGAGTCCTTTACTATTGAAGGCACTCCTTGTCCTGATCCTACTATGTATCGTTCTCTCGTTGGTGCTTTGCAGTATTTGACTATTACTCTACCTGACTTGTCATATGCTGTTAATCAGGTGTCGCAGTTTCTTCATGCTCCCACTATTGATCATCTTCAGGCTGTCAAGCGCATTCTCCGTTATGTCAAAGGAACTATTTCCTTCGGTCTTACCTATAGTCGGCCTCATTCCACATCTATTATTGGATATTCCGATGCGGATTGGGCTCGTTGCTTAGATACCAGACGATCTACGTATGGTTATTCTATCTTTCTTTGCGGTAATTTGGTGTCTTGGAGTGCTAAGAAACAACCAACCATCTCACGCTCCAGTTGTGAATCTGAATATCGGGCTATGGCTAACACTGCTGCTGAACTTGTGTGGATTACGCATCTTTTACGAGAGCTTCACGCTTTATCGCCAGATCGTCCTACTTTGCTTTGTGACAACAAAAGCGCTTTATTCATGACTCAGAATCCAGTATCTCATAAACGTGCAAAACACATTGACTTGGATTACCACTTTATCAGGGAACTTGTTAATTCAGGGAAACTTTATACAAAGTTTGTTCCGACCAATCTTCAAGTGGCGGATATTTTCACTAAAAGTCTTCTGCGACCGCAATTTGAGAAGTTTCGTACTCTGTTACGTCTTGGTCCGCCACCGTTTCGATTGAAGGGTGAATTAGATAAAGATTTGTTGAATATTTATATTTTTTTGTATATCTTTTATATTTGTTAATCTCCTTGATTATAGGAGAGTTGTTGTAATTCTTTGGTTATAAAATATCCCTTTCCCTCATTCAATTGATGAGTTTGAAATCATTACTATCTTATAGTCTTAGATGATTATAGTCGAAATTTTCTGATCAGCAATAGTCTTACATGAGAGTCATAATTTTTGGGGTTTAGGTTGCTCGACGTTGATTGCGTCGTAATTTTCTGGTTTAGGATTGGGTTATTGAATGTTATCACCCCTAACTATTGGCTATTGGCCGTTGTCACCCCCAACTATCACTTTGATGCTCGTCACCCCCAACTTAACACTTAGTGTGTTCTGTCACCATGTCGTTAGCTGATCACTAACTTTTGATCATGTTACTATACTTTTGGGGGCGTCCAAAGATCCCTAAAACCTTCTTAAGATCCCTATGACACCCTAAAAAGTATAATAACATGATCAAAAGTTAGTGATCAGTTAAAGACATGGTGACACAACACACTAGATGTTAAGTTGGGGGTGACGGACATCAAAGTGATAGTTAATGGTGGCAGCGGCCAATAGCCAATAATTAAGGGTGATAAAATCGAATAACGGATTTTCTAGTCGTAATTTTCTGGTTTAGGCTACTCGATGTTAATTACCGAAGGATCACTAATAACGAATACATTGTACACAATTTTAGTTTTTTCAAGTAGATAAGTAATTTAGTTGTGAGAATGATCAGATCATATATGAAATACAACACAAACCAACTCATTTACATTAGAACTACCTTGATTTTTACAACCCTAAATTCTATTAGAAACTCATTGTACACAAACCCTAGGAGTTTATTGTCATCGTTATTTCTACAAAATACAACAAAAACAAACACAACACACGCACAAACACCTGTACCCCATTTGTTTCTACATCTACGTTTCTTTTTCAACTGCCCAGTACCAGAAGATAAAGGTTACCCGAGCACTGCATGCAGCATCATGTTACCCGATCACATGATCGAACGCATCAGAATCCCCCTTGAGCTTTTGGGATCAACTCTTCCCATTCTTGGAGATAAGTTTCTGTTTGATCTTTACCCGATTGTTCACAGCCGAATATCAGTTCATCCGCCATTAGTTTCTCCCACAATATAAAGCTTTCTGAATTGTAATCTGAACCACTGGATCCAGATTTGTCACTGGTGTTTTGATCTTCAGGCGGGCTTACTGATCCGTCTGATGAAAAGACGGTATACGCATCAGGTTCGATCATGTTCCAGATTTCTTGAAATCGATCGAGATCATCAGCATTAACCGTGTTTAGCATTAGCTCTAGTTTCCGCTTTTTGCACATTTCGACACTACCCGTTTTTTGTTTTTGCACCAGATGTTGCAAAAGCTTAACAAAAACCGGATTTCTAAACGCTTTAGAAATGAAAACTAACAACTGTTGTTGCTTGAACTCCATTCTTAGCATACGTTCTTGAACCATTTCAAGATGCTTTTCGGTGTTCTCTTGTTGCTGTTTCATCTTCAAGATCTCTTGTTTAAGTGTGATTCTTTCTTTTCTTAGATTTTTGAGCTCAGACTCCATTGTAGAGTTTGTTTGATGACCACAACATTGTTGTTGTTCTTGTTTCCTGATTTCCTCTTGTTTTTGTGTGTTTTGTGGCTGGTTTGTTCTCCTCTTTATGTCTCTTAACAAATGCTTCTTACCCTTTTGGAAAAACTCGTTGGCGAATTCCCATCGGTCAGGATCGATTTTCTTGAACCTCTATAACAAATAAGCTAGTCAACAAAGATTTACACTCAAATAAGCCATCACATATTATGCAGAAATAAGTTTAAATACCTTGAATATATGTTCTATTTGTTTAAGTTGACAAAAGGTCCAACTATCTTTCTAGTAAACCATTTTTATATAAAGAATCATTTATATAACACATAAAATCCCCCTGTCTCCATATAAAAATAAGGGTTTTAATTTGAGGGTTATGGAATGGACCTGTCGGGTTAAGTAGGGGTGTTCATCGAATCGAATATCGAATTTTCAAATTATTCGAATCGAATTATTCGAATAATTTTTATTTTCCCTTGAATTCGTATTCGATTCGAATTCGATTAAAACTTACCAAATTCGATTCGAATTCGTATTCGAATAAAAAACCCAATTCGTATTCGATTCGTATTCGATTAAAAATTCGAATTCGAATCGAATTCGAATTAATTCGATTTGATTCAGATCCTTTAAAAACATGTAAATAACTATCAAAATGAAACATAAATTTTAAAGCAGCCATAAAACATGATATCACATTAAAAAGTTACAAATAAAGTACGATAAGTCTAAAATTCAAAACGAGAAGTCGGGAATAACCACTTCACATTACAAGTTAATATTTAGGGTTAGACATCTATTGATAGATTTGTTACTTGGGTTTTAGTTATGGGTCATGTAGTGAGTTTGGTAATGGGTAATTTTAATACTGGGAATAAATTTTGAAAATAATTTATAGTATAGCCTAATAAAAGTTATATATGTATTATATATAAAAATAATAATTAAAAATGTATAATTTTTATTCGAATTTCGAATCGAATTTGAAATTATAAATTCGTATTCGATTTACTTGACTCGAATTGAATCGAATTCGAATTCTTATAATCGAAACGAATTCTTGATAATCGAATCGAATTTAAACGAATTTCGAATTTTTCGAATTCGAAACGAATTCTGAACACCCCTAGGGTTAAGGGATGAACCTATTTAGAAAAAAAAAAAAAAGAAACCTTTAAAAGCATAAATATCCTATATAGTAATAAACCAACCTAATGAATAGTAGTTGTCACATCATAGTAATAGTAAATTTTCCTTATTGGTTTAGTACATCCACTCACATATAACATATAGACACGTGACAAAGTTAATGAATAATAAAGTGGAATTTTTGCAATACCCACCCGAAACAGTTGGACGATAACACTTCTGGGCCCTTTGGCATCTTTTGTTGACTTTTTAATAACACTTAAAAATTGTTTTTTTTTTTATAAATACTTAAATATTAAAATCCACCCACCCGAAACACCCTCTCTTGGACAAACACCCCTACCCACCCGAAACACTACCCACCCGAAAACATCCCTCCACCCGAAACACTACCCACCCGAAATACCCACCCGAAACACCCTCCCTTGGACGAAAACACTTCTGGACGAAATGGAATGGTATCGAAAATACCGGTTACGGTACAGGTATATGAAGGTAAAAACTGGTAGCAAACTGGTACCAGGAAAGCAAAAGGTTGCTACCGAATTGACTTAAAATCTTTCGGTTCGGGAGATTCGGTACCGGTACCCAATACCATTTGCTCATCTCTGACCACGGGTTTCATACGAACAACATCATTACTATAAAACTTTTTTTGTTGATTTTCTTTCGGTTATCTTATACTGTTTTTTTTTCTACATTTTCTTTTTATTCTTGTCAGCGGTTCTGTGCATAACGCGCTCGTAGTGATTTCAAAACACATGTAAACACAGACTAAATGACAAAAGAAGTTCGCCGCAACGCAGCCATAGTAATAAACCTAGTTTTCTTTTAATAGCAAAGTCACACACACACACCACACACAACCACTTGTGTCGGAACCTTAAATAACCAAGATGTACATGTACCGGTAGGCCAAGTACCTCTATTGGTAATTTAAAACAAAAAAAAATAATGAAAAATGAACATGAACTTATTTTTATTTCTTTAAGTTGACCAAAGGTCAAACTTTCTTTCTGGCAAACCAAACCCATATAGATTAACACACAACACTTAAAAATCGAATCCTATAAATAGGGTTTTGCTAATAAGCTGTTGTTACCAGATCAACTTCCATCATTTTTAAAATAATAAATTAAAATCACAAACCATAATTAAAAAACAATTCCATATATATGTTTAATTATTTAAATAATGCCCTTTATTACTTTTCCTTAAAAATATTAAATATGTAGTTTTCAACAAAAAAAGAAAAAAAAAAGTTAAAGAACAACAATACAAGATAATAATTACTTACATAAGTGTTTAGTTGACGAACAAAGCTAGAGAAATTATTGTGCTTGAATCTTTGCGGCAAAAGATCAGTAGAAAACTTATGAGGATCCCAAAGAACAAAACTATTTTTCGAACTACTCCATGAAATAACTGAATCCGTTGTTGGGTCATCCACCATTTCAAATGTTTTCTTGAGAAACGGCGGAGGTCCGCCGTCTCTCAGCCCTTCAATCGGCTTCGGTGCCTCCTCACCACCAACAAAATCGTCCTGCTCATCAAACACTAACATGGGTTCCTCTTTAATCTTCATCATCTCTTCAGACAAATCTTGATCATCTTTATTGAAAACCACCTTAGGTTCTTCTTTGACTTTGAACATATCATGACTAGAGTCAAACTCTTCCACTCCTGCCATGAAGTACAAATCAAAAACAAGTTTGTTTGTGTGTGTTTTTGAAGGAGAATATATGGGTGTGTGATAAGAAGGATAGATGCCGGTGGTTAGCGGTGGTGGGTAGTGAGAGAGAGAGGTGTCGAAAGACTCATGGAGGTGCTGCCATTTGTACAGTCCAAATCTGAGACATGTATGTCTTTACTCGGACCTACTTAATCAATGTTCTCTTTACTTTTTTTCTAAAATATGCACTTTGGACCCCTCTCGTATCCAGCTTAGATCATGCCACGTTGTGCTAGATTTAGATGCAATTTTCTATGCTTAATTAACATAACGTAAGGGCATCATCACTAATTAAGTAATTAACTAGATTTGTGTATGTTTTTTTATTTCATAATTAGGTCAAGTAGTGTGCTATATAAACAACTAATTAATTTGGGGAATTATAATGTTTTTATTTACTTATCGTATTACTCACTTTAAGAATAGAGTAAATTAAGGTTTTGGTCTCAGAAGGGGATTGAAAACTACCGGGCGGCGGTGGATAATAACCAGCATAATTACCCTGAAAGGCATCCAAACCCTAAGGATCCTGACTTGCATCAGACGCAAGATTGAGATCGAACGGAATATTTAGTTCAAACAAACTCGGATTGTTATTTTGATTGATATCATAACTCCTCTGATTCGACTCGCTAGCCGAGTCACCACCCAGAAAGTTATAGTCACCCCAAAACGACATTGATACAGTAATAAAATTTGAATAAAAAAAATAAAAGAAACGAATATAAGTTGAATGAAAATAAATAAGATTAGTGTCGTTTATATAGAAGTTTTTACGGAATATTACATCGTTTCAAATGATTAACACGCAAATCGAGAAATCTAACGCCGATCAAATAACTCGCACGAGAATCGAGGAATATAACATCAAATCGAGGAACCTTACTTCTAGTCGCACGCGTATGAGGAATAATACGTCGAGTGAAACAGTTTTAAAAAAATAGAAATCCGAAGTTTACGGGCCGTATAACCTTATACGGCCCGTATAAAGGTATCGTATACGTTATATACGACCACCCTAAAATCTTATTCTCACATGGTATATACGGGTCGTATAACCTTATACGACACGTATAGAATAAAGTGAACTGACAAAGGCTGTCGGCACAGCCTTTGTCAGTTCATTTTATTCTATACGAGTCGTATAAAGATTTGTCAGTTCACTTTATTCTATACGTGTCGTATAACGTATAACCTTATACGACACGTATAGAATAAAGTGAACTGACAAAGGCTACCGGCACAGCCTTTGTCAGTTCATTTTATTCTATACGAGTCGTATAAAGATTTGTCAGTTCACATTATTTTACACGGGTCCTTTATAATTCATACCAATATAAAAGTAAGAAAATATAAATTGCAACAAGGTTTATAGAGATGAACAAAAACAAAAAATGTCAATATCTTTACTGGGCCTAACAAAAAAGTCAACATTCACAATCAATTTTTGATAAGATGCATGAATCCAGCATGGTGCACTATTATAAAAATATGCATGGATCCAATATGGTGTACTATTATACCTGAATAGTGAATACCATTCAGCCGACAAGCCATCTTGATTCTTAAACTAGTAATAAGACTCGTGCGTGTTGCGGCGCGGGTCTATTGCAAATATCGAAGGGATTAGTTCAAACGTTATGTAATTCGTTAACCATATGAAAACACGCGTTTTAACATATCCAATTGAACTCAATGTAACCTATATAAGCATTGCGAATTTGCGATTGGATCAAAATGTAAAGTAATCGAATTTTTACCATACAGTCATAGCGTATTATATGTAACCCGACTCATACATAGAAAACGTAACGATATAAAGGAAAATTTGACATGTGTAATCAAAAGGGATTAATTAGAGATTTTAGAAAAAGGAAAAAAATGAAACCACAATTTGACTCCAGTCGATTGAATACAAAATTTATGGAACATATATAAAATAAGCACGAAAACGTGTTATATTTTACGTTAAAACATAGACCGAATCAAATTTACGATGACACGTACATAAAAATATATACATAAAAATTAGTATTTTTCACTCACTCAGGGTGAGCGGAGTGGTGCGGTAAATACCATCGGTAAGCGGTTTACCAATCGGTAACACCGCCGCCGATGGTGTTTACCGATCTGTGAAAGGGGACATCGGTGATGCTTTACCGATCGAGAAAGGGGAAAGGTTTTGACCGTTGGAGACTTCAACGGCTATAAAGCCGTTTAAAAAAAATTAACTATAAATACCAAACATTTAAATTCTTACCCAAACACATTCAAATTCATACCCAAACCAAACCAAAAAATACCAAACATTTACCCAATCATTCCAAAACAAAATGGCGGATGACATCCTGTTGTTTTTTCCACCCGATAGTAGCGACGAATCATCCGGTAGTAGCATTCTTTTTTTCCAAAGTCTCATCGAAGAAGCCGAACTTCAAGACACGGGCACATCTAACCGAAGGAGATATATTGAACGTCACCGTGAGCTTGGACATGAGACACTCATGGCGGATTATTTTTTCAAAGGTCCGAAATACAACGAAGATATTTTTCGGCATAGGTTTCGTATGTCGAAACGTTTGTTTCTAAAAATTGTAAGCGACGTGGAAGCGAACGACTCGTGGTTTCAATAGGGCTTCGATGTGCGAGGTAGGAAGGGCTTTACGTCGTTGCAAAGGGTTACATCGGCTACTAAACAGCTTGCAACTGGTAGCACTCCAGACGAGAACGACGAGTACTTGCATATGGCCGAAAGAACTTCCCGCGAGTGCCTAGAATATTTTTGTGACACGGTTCGCAAAATATACCCTGCGGAGTTCTTACGTAGATCGACAAGCCACGACATGGCACTTTTATACGAAGCTCATGAGGAAAAACATCACCTTCCAAGTATGTTCGGTAGCCTTGATTGCACCCATTTCGTTTGGCGAATGTGTCCCACAGAGTATCGAGGCCAGTATCTGAGAGGAGATCACCGATACCCGACTGTAATGCTCGAAGCGGTTGCATTTCAAGATTTATGGGTTTGGCATGCTTTTTGCGGTCCACCAGGTTCACAAAACGATATCAATGTGCTACAACAATCTCCGTTATTTTTAACAGAACGAAATGGAACCGCGCCTAAATGTCCATTTTACGTTAACAACCATTTATACAAACGCGGTTATTTGCTCATGGAGGCAATCTACCCTACATGGTCTGTGTTTGTGAAATCGATCCCATACCCTCACGAAGTAGACGAAAAGAAGTTCAAGAGGTAACACGAGGCGGCAAGAAAAGACGTCGAACGGGCTTTTGGTGTTATGAAGTCGAAATGGGTGTATTGAGTCGGCTGATGCGAACAAGGAGCGTTAAAAAAATTAGGAATGTTGTGTACACGTGTATTTTTTTAACGGCCATGTGTACACGTGTATTATTTTACACAACATGATATTAAAAGACGACGGAAACGCGATAGAACCGGTGCACATTCGGGATCCTCCGGTCAAGCCCGCTCTAGACGATAGGTTGTTGGACGAGCTTATGGATGAAGACACACATTGGAGACTAAAACACGATCTCGTGAATCATCTCACAAGTCAAGATTTAGCCCACCTGTTGGTCGATTCCGACGAAGACTAGTTTAATTTATTTCAATTTAATGTAATTTTAATTTTTTTATTTTACTGTAATTTTAGTTGTTTTTAATTTAATGTAATGTTATTTTTAATTTAATGTAATGTTAGTTTTAATTTATTCTACATTTGTTATGTTAAAATACATGTTTAAATATTAAATATACTAGTTTAAAAAATAAAAAATAAAAATAGTTTACCTAATCCAAGATAGGTAAACCATCGCCAACATTTTTGAGTAATAGATAAACTAAGGGTTGTTCTATTTCCACACCCCTATAATCTTATTTTCACATCCCTATTTGTATACGGGTCGTATAGACTGATACGGGCCGTATAGAATGTTTATGCGCAGAATTTAATGCGGTGGAATGTTTTTTTTGTTTTTATATGTATGCGGGACGTATAGTTATATACTGGCCGTATACATATTTGCATAATTTTGTTTCGAATGTTTGACAAGGGTTTTTAATTTTGAAATATGTATACGGGCCGTATAATGTTATACGGCCCGTATAGAAAAGTTAATTTTTTGTTGCAATCGGGAAAGCGTTTAATAAATTTTGTAAATTTTAAAATAGTGTTGTATATATCGGATTATGTTACGAGTTTGTAGTTAAACGTATTTATTATGTTTAATAAGTTTCCACTTTGTAAAACGATAAATATGTATAGAAAAGTTAATTTTTTGTTGCAATCGGGAAAGCGTTTAATAAATTTTGTAAAGTTAATTTTTTGTTGCAATCGGGAAAGCGTTTAATAAATTTTGTAAATTTTAAAATAGTGTTGTATATATCGGATTATGTTACGAGTTTGTAGTTAAACGTATTTATTATGTTTAATAAGTTTCCACTTTGTAAAACGATAAATATGTATAGAAAAGTTAATTTTTTGTTGCAATCGGGAAACCGTTTAATAAGTTTTGTAAATTTTAAGATAGTGTTGTATATATCGGATTATGTTACGAGTTTGTAGTTAAACGTATTTATTATTTTTAATAAGTTTCCACTTTGTAAAACGATAAATATGTATAGAAAAGTTAATTTTTTGTTGCAATCGGGAAACCGTTTAATAAGTTTTGTAAATTTTAAAATAGTGTTGTATATATGGGATTATGTTACGAGTTTGTAGTTAAACGTATTTATAATGTTTAATAAGTTTCCACTTTGTAAACCGATAAATATGTGATATGATTATGATAAACTACGACAACAAGTATTAAACAAACAACTTAACATCTAAACATAAGATTAATATTTAGAATGTTTTACATCTAAAACAAACAAAAAGATAAATTTTTACAATGTTTCAAACGTAAAATAACAAAAAATAAAAAATAAAATAAGCAGCTACGGCGGTGGTGGTGCAGTGCCAGTTCGTGGAGGTAGGGGCGCGCCAGAATGCATAGCCACAATCGCCTCGACCATCCACTGTACATCCCCTCTGGCTGCAGCTACATCCGACTCGACCTGACCGAGTCTCGACTCGACCTGACCGAGTCTCGACTCGACCTGAACGAGTCTCTCCTCCACCTGAACGAGTCTTTCCTCCACCCCCGGTGGAGGCATCACACGTTGTCTCATGCTCCGTCGAACGTACGGGCGATCACCCTGTAAATCCTCCGCTGCTACCTGCGATCGATCGACAGTATGATCGACCCCCTCATGTACCCCGCTTCCCTCTCCGTCGCCTCCCTCTCCCTCGCCTCCCTCCCCCTCGCTTCCCTCTCCCCGGGGTCCCTCACCCACACCATACGCCCAAACCAGCCGCCCTCCCTCGACCTCGCGAGCCAAACCCATCGATTGGGTTGTGTCCCTCCCAACCCTGTCAAGGTGGAGTGTCAGGGTCATACCACTTGCCACCTGCGGGGATAAGACGCGAAAGAAATGCTTCGCCAGACGGGTGACGAAGGCCCCACAGCTGATGTGGGTAGAGGTACGCTTAAAAGCGTACTCGGCGAGATATGCGGCCAACTTGTACGCCAAGTTGCCCCCCCCCCCCCCCGCCGGTAAGTAGTCGTGCAAGTAGAATAAGTCACTTTAGGTGACCCATTCCCTGCTATCATGACGAGTGGCGATCGTCACGGCGATACACCGATGTAGGTATCGGTGTAACGGGTCGTAAAGATCAGTCGCCCGTGCCTTCGGGGATCGCTGATTCGGTTTCGCGAACTCCCCGAACCCAATAGTGCGCCAGCAAGGCCACAACACGTCACTGGACATGCTGATGTGCGCATCAAAAAATGCCTGGGACACTGAGTACTCCTGTGAGTACAGACCCAAGGCAACGGCGAATAATGTATTACCATTCGTTGTATACGGTTCCAACCGACACGCGCACGGCAACCCACAACTTGTATACAAACGGCACGCGCATGTACTTTTATATAACTTTAAGTTTTCTATTTCATTTACTTCGGCAGATATCAAGTCTAGGCAGGCATGTGAAACCTTCTTTCGTAGGATATCAAATATTGGTTTGTTATATGGACCCAATGTTCTGCTCCTGCTTGTTTCAATGCTGCTTTTGATTTCTGTCACCTGGTTTCTTATGAGCTTATCAATAAGTGGTACCACTTTATCCAGGGTGTAATTAGAGTCGCCTAGGTACTGCTTCAAAAGGGCATATTGACCCTCTGCACTGTTCATTGTACGTTGACCAAAGTTCAGATGTTGGTCGCTTCAGAACGAAACAAACCGGTCTCTATATGGTTCTAACCAGATTGAATCCAAATAGTCCATAATCTCTATAATCAAAGTCAAGTGCAGTTAAGACAAGTCAAATAAATACGATTATTAAACAAAAAAATATAAAACTTACCGTCGGTTTTTTTGCTTGGCAACTTTGATCGTATTCGCTCGTACCAGTAGTTGTAGTCAAGATCGGTCGTTGAGTTAATTAGCTTGCGCCACTTGTAAAGAAACCTTTCCCAGCTTTCTTCTGTTTTAAAGCTTGGCCTGCAATGTTGTGGATGTTTTGCTGTATGTGCCACCTACACAATGAATGTCTAGCCCTGGGAAACACGGTTGCACATGCGTTCATTAGGGCGCGATCTCTATCCGTTACTATTACATGGGGTTCCATAACACTGTCTAATGAGTGTTTCAACCTCTGTAGAACCCATGT
The DNA here is from genome assembly GCA_030545235.1 of Helianthus tuberosus. Lineage (NCBI taxonomy): Eukaryota > Viridiplantae > Streptophyta > Magnoliopsida > Asterales > Asteraceae > Helianthus > Helianthus tuberosus. The sequence goes on from CM060407.1 coordinate 1,723,416, forward strand.
GAAGTTTTTCTGTTTCTCGTTGCTTACGAACGCATGAGCAATGCAAAACGACATCAACGTGGATGTAACACCGATAATCTGGACTAGTGGCATTTTGTACCGATTCGTCTTGTAGGTGGAGTCTATAACCAACACGTGCGGGAAGGCGCACCACAACATGTTCGACTCCGGGTGGATGAAGAAAACATCCTCGACCCGTTCGCCGTTTTGAGATGTTCTATGGTAAAAAACAAACCCAACCTTCTTTAACCGGTCGAAAAGTATCTGCATTGGAGTCACGCCGACTTGTTCCATTCGACCTAATTTGGCCCGAGCGTTGTATATGGTGTTTCTTGTTGAGACATTATGGGGGTTTTGTTCTTTAATGGCAGTAAGAATGTCTCGTGGTTTTATGTTCTGATGCATCATTTGCTCCACCGTCCTCTCTTCCGACGGAGTCAGCCTCATTAGGGACGGATGACCCTCTGGATACAGAAATGGTTCGTGGTTATGTTTAGCTTCATCAACCCTTAGATCCCAATAACCTAACCTCTTTCTATATGTCCCGATCAGTTGGAATTTGCAACCGGTTTTCCTGGTCCCGCTGCGTCTGACCATGGCTGTTGATTTGTGCTCACCGGCACAATCGCAAGTAAGCCAAATTTTTAACGGCTGACCGCTTGGGGGTTTATCCTAGATGGTGCGTTTGGTGACGAGGGCGTAGCCATTTTCGCGTCCGACGTCTCTACACCACTCTACCAATTCATCCATGATATCGAATTTCTAACGAAAACACTTATATGTGTCAATTAATGATTAAGTCAAATGACTAACCAATCGGTTTAGTTTTAGTATAAACGGGTTCGGTCAGTTTCAGGTTGAACCTGCGAACCCGTTTGGGTTAACGGGTCGGGTTCGGGTCAACATGGTCGGGTTGGCGGGTTGACCCGTTACACATTTATACTGTATTATATTTTTTTACAATATATTTTACGTCATAAATTAAATGGGGTGTGTATTTTTATGCCATGATTATAACTTAAAAAGAGAAATTAACATAGATTTTATAATTTAAATATGATATTATATATATATATATATATATATATTTGTGTTTTTTAAGTAAATTTTAACTTTAATATATTAATTTCAGAAAAAAAAATTAAAAAATTCGGGTTGAACGGGTCGTGTTCGGGTCAACCCATGAAACTTCGGGTCGTGTTCGGGTTCTTATGTATGATACGATTTTCAGGTTCGGGTTTGTGTAAAATTTTCAGGTTCAGGTCGGTTGAACCCACCAACCTGAGAACACGACCCGTTGAGCAACCCTAATCTAAGATTTTAATAAAAACAACATCAAACGTAAAAACACTTAAATAGTTAACGTACAACAAATAAACGTATAATTAAATGTTATACCTGATTGTTTTTAAACTCACTAGGTTCCTGGTCAGCATTTGGACCCTCGGGCGGTCCACCACTTATGGGAGGAGAATGAGAACTATCAGTCGGCGGTCCAACACTAACAGGAGGGGCTTCAAAATTAACCGGGTGTTGCGATGGATAATAACCAGCATAATTAGGCTGAAAGGCATCCAAACCCCAAGTATCCTGACCTGCATCAGACGCAAGACTGGGATCGAACGGAGCATTTTGATCAAACACGCCCGCTTTGTTATCTTGATTGTTATCATAACTCCCCTGATTCGCCTCGTTATCAAACACATTTAAAAAGTCACCCCAACCCGACATTATAGTGTAAATAATTTGAATACAGAGAAAAATAGAAGAAACGAATAGAAGTTGAATGAAAATGAATGAAATTAGTGTCGTTTATATAGAGAATTTTACGGAATATTACATTGTTTCAAATGATTAACACGCGAATCGAGGAATCTAACGTCGAATTAAATAACTCGCATGAATATCGAGGAATCTAACGTCTAATCACATAACCCGTACGAGAATCGAGGAATATAACATCGAATCAGAGAATCTTACGTCTTCTCGCACGTGAATCGAGGAATTATACGTCGCGTTAAATAGTAATAAAACAATAAAATAAACGAATTTCAATGTATACGGGCCGTATAACTATATACGACCTGTATAACATCGTCGTATAATATATACACAACCAAACTATAATCTTATTCTAACATGGTTGATACGGGTCGTATAACCTTATACGGCCCGTATCAACCATGTTAGAATAAGATGATACCATGTGGAATTATTAGGACCCTAAACTAATTAGGTGAATTGATGTGACCCTGTTTGATTGGTTGAATGAGGAGTTTACCTATTTGGAATAGGCAACCACTCCCTTCACCCTCAAGGTAACAGTGTAAATATAAAGGTAAAATGTATGGAATAATGTATTTTGTCTTAATGTATTATTATTATTGTTAGAATATAAAACGCAGAGAAACCTTAGTTAGTATTTACCTTTGTAGCTTTGTGTGTTATTTACTTTTGTAGTTAGGTAGTCAAGTTGTTGAAATGAAGGCTAAAGCAAACAAATATGAAACTTGAAGGGCTAATGGAAAAAAAGTAAGAGGGCATAAGTTGTAAATAAGTAGGAGGGCATAAGTTATAAATGTCACCGACATTTACGTTTAAGTTATACTAGATTTTTGACCCATGTCGCGCGTTGCAACGGCATCCTTGTGTTTCGACTACGTTACGCACGTTACGATGATGATATTAACGCGTGATGCTCGTGTGTGACGTGACTCGTTTTTTACTTTGTCACACACGTTACGTTAGTGACATTAACATGGTTATGCATAGATAAAAGAAGAATTTAATGTCTCGCACGTTGTGGTGTGAAGTCGCAAAAGTAATTTTAACAAAAAGAATTGAAATGTTGGAGAAAATGAGGTGTCAGGTTATTAAGTAGAAAAAATGGGGGGTCAAAGTTGTCAATTATAAAAAAGTTAAAGAGTCAAGGTGTAACTTACCAAAAGATGAGGGTTAAATATGTAAAATATTGGAGGTGAATCTTAAAATGCATGGTCCACCGACCATGCATTTTAAGATATAGAGTAATAATAATGTGTTATTTACTTTTGTAGTTAGGTTGTCAAGTTGTTGAAATGAAGGCTAAAGCAAACAAATATGAAACTTGAAGGGCTAATGAAAAAAAGTAGGAGGGCATAAGTTGTTAATAAGTAGGAAGGCATAAGTTATAAATGTCACCGACATTTACATTTAAGTTATATAATAATAATAATAGTAGTAGTATTCACTAGGCTTGTAAATTAACCGAATGAACACGAACGAGGCATGTTCGTGTTCGTTCGTTAAAGTTTAACCAAACAAACGATCGAACATGAACATTTTTAACGAACGTATTTTCTTGTTCGTGTTCGTTCGTTAGAAAATGAAAATGAAAATGTTCGTGTTCGTTTATGTTCGTTTATTAATAGTGTAAACGAACATAAAAGAGCATCCGAACATAAACGAGCATCAACGAACGTGATCTCACATAAGCGAACCTAAACGAACATAAATGAGCAAACAAAAACGAAAATAACTAGACATAAATTAGCGAACACAAATGATGAAACACCAATTAAAAGTAAACGTGAATATCCAAACATAACCATCATAAAAAAGAACTTGAAATGTAAGTAAACTCGTTAAAATAATAGTCTAATAGACACTTCAAAGCACCATCTTGAAATCACCAATTCACCATTATGATTAACTGTCAAGGCCCCAGCCCCGGTTTGACCCGGTCAAGATCCGCGGGACAGGAACCCGTGGTATTTATTAATTGATGCGACAGCGGAAGATTTAACAGGATCTTTTAAAACTTGAAAATGCCCGATTATTTTATTTCATAATTCGAAATAAACCCCGAAATTTACAATAGAGGAATTTCACTAGCGAATTCCCTGATTTATAAAAACATCTTTATTTATTTTAACTGAGCCACCTCTTCAAGCTGGTTAGTGCTCCGTAGCACGTTTTCTTTGATTTACAGCAGGTCGCCTGAAACATGTTTTAAAAATATTTTATCAGCAGGGAAATACTGGCGAGTTATTCAAGTATATAAAACGACACAATAGTTATCAATTACAGCATAAGAGCGATTACAATGGCTTCTATCTTATTTTTATCTGGCGTCGTGTCACCTGGTGACGATGGTCATACCACTATTGGGTCTTTCCCCAAGTAGTGATGATTATCACTATTTGGATTTATTAGCCTAACCGTGAGAAATTAGTAATGTGCACAATACCCCAATTAGCCAGTGATTCAAGATAACCATGGCTTAATCCCTGTAATTATAACTTTTGAAAATGCTTGGAGTATTGTAAAATACTATTTGATAAAAAGAGAATGACTCACATTGCAGATTTATACGGGCAGAATTTAGCCTACTGATTAGCCTTGTAACCTAAATTAAATAACAATGCACACGAACTAGGTCAGTAACTAATACATCATTTACGATAACTCACAAGATTAAAACCCTCACAACGAATGACAAAGTGCTATACTTAAACATCCGTCGAATTCACGACTAATGACAAAGTATGGCCCTAATGTGGGCAGCACTTAAACATCCATCGGATAGTTTTCAATCGATCGGACATTGAATCGTAGCAGCGATCGTGTCACACCCCGATATTTCCACGTATTACCGGTGGGCCCGGTAGGGAGTATCGTGACGTAGTTGGTAACATTACAGTCAAACAACACAATATTTAAATGCACAGCGGAAGCAAAAGATAGATATACTTCAACTTTAATAAATTGTAATATCATGTATCACAACAGTCGAAAGTTTATCCACATGTGGATCACAAATAAATAGGAAACTTTTGTTCAACAGACTGAAATGCATCCAAGCTTGCGAGACTCTTATTGATGCTAAGGAGAAATCCAGCCGATTACGAGTAGTACCTGCACTTAATCTTTTTGGGAAAATACGTCAGTTTACACTGGTAAATACAATTAACCGACTCATTTTAAAAATGATTAAAATTGATTTTTGGATGCACGTGGCACAAACATTTTATAACTTGGGATAATTATTTGAATATATAAACTTGTAAAAGAATTACATGTTCCTTATGCGTTCAGTAGCCTGGTTCGTGCCGGGTTAAAGATCAATAGACACACCACATTATTTATTTTGGCACTGACGGGTGTACGCCTACACCCCGCGCTTAGGTCGTGGCTATTTCGTAAAATGATGCCAAGGATATCCGGGACATGGTCATTAACCCCCCAAAGGCGTTAAGCAAACAAAACATATTTAAATGGGTCATCTCGATAATACTTAACCACCAATCGATTAAGGTCGAATGCCCGACCAAGCGGTATTTTATATACCGTAACCCAAGCCCGTATAAGGGAAAATAAGTTAAAAGTATTTACCTTTGCAAGTATAATTCACAAACAGCAAATGCAAGTAGCTTTTACTGGTCCTCCTATTCTGGAACGAAGGTTTATAATAACCTATTAGAATCCTAACGGGTCTTTAATTAAGCCTAAACTTAGACCGGTTAGTTTTAAAGATACGGTTCGTACGCACTATTAAGCGAAGATCGGAATAGAATGTGATTTAGACCCGACAAGTTTGAAGACTTGCATAATCTGGGTATACTATACACCTTCTGGATTTTAAGATAAGGACGATAAGATTTTGACCCGTTTCGGCTAATTTATGCAAAATAGTTACATAAGCCGAACCGAACGCGCAAGAAGCGTAACGGGTAACCGCAAGAGCCATATACAGGTTTCCTAAGTTAATATGCCTCAAATATGTTGTGACATCAGTAAGATATCTTTTATTATGCCCGAAACGAATTTAAACACAAACTATGCCCCGTAGGGGCATTTTGGTCATTTACAAGGTTATAAAAGAGTTTAAGTATTAACCTGAGTTACAGGTCTGATGTAATCAGCAAAAATACTCAATTTACTAACTTATATCAGTAGGGTATTGCATATATGTGAAATTTATCAATTATAACCAAACTATGCACCGTAGGGGCATTTTGGTAATTTCACATAAGCCGAAAAGCTCAAAACTGAAGTCTGAGTTAAACAACTTTTGCTTACTGTTAAAATATTATAATTTACCTAAAATATCAGTAGGTATCAACCCTTGTATGTTTAACATAGTGTTAGTACATACTACGCGTTAAAAACGCTTAAAAAGGCGATTTGAAGCCGTTTCCGGGTACTATATAGAAAGCTGATATTTTTATTATTCCAGAAGGTTTAAAATAATTTATTTATCATATAAAATCAGTAGTAAAAGGTTTGGGGTCAAAAAGATATGTAAAACTCGTTTTATAGCCCAAAAGGGCAAAACCGACAATTACCGACTCAAGCTTATAATTCTAAGTTATGCTCAGCCTAAAATTAATTAAAAATCTTCAAAAATCCTGAAATAATATATTACATCAGTGGGTAAAAAGTTTGATATCAAAAAGTGGGTTTAAATAGGCTATATGCTAATTATGCCGTTTAATCGCCAAAAAGCTTTCTAATTACGCTAATGAGCATAACTCTCAATCTACACCTCAAACTGATGTCAAATTTTGGTTACACATTTATAAATCAGTAACTAAGGTTTCTACTCTTTTACATTTTTAAGAATCACGTTTTATGGTGAAAAGGGCATAATGGTCAACATATGAGCAATTAACGGAATCATGCATATTAATTGGATAACTAATGAACCGAGGTGTATAATCACAGAGGGTTATACTAGCATGTAACCTAGTCCAATTAAAGCTCTAAGGCATTTCTAAAACATGCTTAAACGGGTCAGAACTGAAAGTCAAAGCAAAAGTCAAATTATGCGACTTTCGGTTCCGAACCGGGTCTCTACTGAAAATTGTCGGGTTGAACATGTTTATACATGTTCTTACATTAATTACCAAGTTATATTAATGACCAAACAGGTTGTATGGGTTCTACATTGCTAATTATGCATTAATTTTGAAATTTAACATCCTGTTGACTTTTTAATAACAAGTTTGACCCGACAAATGGTCTAGTTAGAGTGGGAATCAGAGGGTGCCCCTTTAAGGGTTTATTGCCCACATAATTACCAACTTATAACTACTTTCAATTCGACTAATCACTGGACCATTAATGATTAATTGTTAAGTCAACCGTTAATTACGACGGTTTGACTTTTAAGCTAAAACTAAGTAAAAACTCAACTAAGAAAGGTTAAGCATACTTACTGAAGTCCTATGCATGATTAGGAAAGACTTGGGTCTACTCTTAAGCTCCAGGAAGTTCCAGAAATGCAGAAGAAATGGTGTGATCAATGGTTGCAACAAGAGGCCTTTATATAGTGTTCAAAACTCACTAGATCATTGACACACAAGCCTAGCAATGGCCATGGATCATCCACAGATGTCCCTAAGGGCCTAGGAGTCATTTAGGGGTCGCCCATGGAGTGAAATATCTGTTTAAAGTCGGTTATAGCGAGAAAATAGGCTGCTGTCTAACCTTTCTGATACTGGGCATCGAACGCCGCCCGCGTAAACTTCTGTTAATGCTTACGCGGCCCGCCTGTGCCTTGTAATCAGATTTCACATTTTCAAGTTGTTGCATCTTGTCCCTTGGCCCTTCGAAAGGTCATCCAAGCTTTACCTCTTGCAATTTGAGCCCCTCAACTTGACTTATAAGGGGTTCAAGACTTATACCGACTTTGTTAAGTTCTTGGTCACTTCTGGTTACCCGAAAAGTCATAATTTTCAACGTTGACGCTTCAACCCCTCGTATACGAATCTGATCATAACTTTCTCATACGTTAACGAAACTTTATGAAATTTTTATCGTGCATTCTAGTGAGCATAATTAATCGTTACAAAGCTTCGGGCTTGCTAACAGGTCACTCAGAGGTATAACTTAAACATGTTGACACATTTAACCCCTGTAGTTTGTAATCTCTCACTTTCTTACATATTTAGCTTCGTATGATTCATGATTTATTCGTTTGAAGGTATAAACACCATGTAAGGTTATTGTAACGTACATTTATCCATTGTTGACATTTTGAACCCTTATATTCACATACTTTCCATGTTTTATCAACTTTAGTCCTTCTAGAACATTCTTCCACACGTTCAAACCTATGACACGTGTCAACACATTATAGGACGTGAATTTTCGAGGTGTTACATCCTCACCCCCTTAAAAGAAATCTCGACCTCGAGATTTACTGAACTAAATAAGGGTACTTTTCTTTCATTGTGGACTCTACCTCCCACGTATACTCGGGACCTCTACGGGCATCCCATTTTACCTTTACTATAGGCACATGCTTCCTTCGAAGCTTCTTAACCTGTCGATCCTCGATCGACACAGGTTTTTCAACGAACTTCAAGCTCTCTTCTATGTGCACATCCGTATGTGGTATGACCAGTGATTCATCAGCGAAACACTTTTTCAGATTGCAGATGTGGAATACATTGTGAATACCACTGAGCTCTTCCGGTAAGTTTAACTTATAGGCAACTGATCCGACACGTTCGATGACCTCGAAAGGTCCTATGTATCTCGGGCTTAACTTGCCTTTCTTACCAAATCGCATCACTCCCTTCCAGGGTGATACTTTAAGTAACACTTTCTCACCTACCTCAAATTTCAGAGGTTTACGCTTTAGATCTGCGTAGCTTTTCTGCCTATCCCTGGCAGCTTTTAGTCGGTCACGAATCTGGACAATCTTGTCCGTCGTTTCAAAGACTATTTCGGGTCCTGTCAATTGGACATCACCAACTTCCGCCCAACAAACGGGCGTTCTGCATTTTCTACCGTATAAGGCCTCGAAGGGCGCAGCCTTAATGCTGGTATGGTAGCTATTGTTATACGAGAACTCGATTAATGGTAGGTGGTTATCCCAACTATGACCTAAGTCGATCACACATGCACGAAGCATCTCTTCCAACGTTTGAATTGTACGCTCACTCTGGCCGTCTGTCTGAGGATGGTAAGCCGTACTAAAATTTAAACGCGTGCCCAGAGATTGTTGGAAACTTTTCCAAAAATGCGACGTGTATCTAGTATCTCTGTCAGAGATAATAGCCATAGGTACGTGATGCGTGTGAAGTGTTATATATATATTAGGTGTATATTTTAAGCCCCTTTAACACTTTTTTAGTCAAGTTTTAAATTTATAAAACACGATATTTACTAACACTAAACACACATATGGGCAAGTGCACCCATCGTGAGCGTAGTATAGTGTTGGTAAGATACCGAGGTCGTCCAAGGACACAAGAGCTTTTAGTACCGGTTTATCCTCAACGTCTAATCAAATCAAAAAGTTTAGAAAAATGTTTTAAACTAAGAAAAATAAAAACTAACTAAAATAAAAATAAAAATAAAAACAGATAGACAAGATGAATCACTTGGTTCCGACTCGTGTATAGTGTAACCTTTGATTATTTCCGCACTTTTGCACTTATTTAAGAGATTATCTTAGTTATTGTAGTAGGCCCCTCTTTTGAAGGTGACGTTACCCTCAACCCAGTAGTTTGAGTCAGCAAGGATATAATCCTAAAGGGTCGGATTATTGAAAGATAATGAATTAAGTTATTAATGCAAATTATGGTAGGCCCCTCTTTTGGAGGTGACGTTACCCTCGACTAAGTAGTCTGAGTCAGCAAGGATACAGTCCTAAATAGCCGGGTTATAGTATTAATATTAGTCAACTTATGAGGGGATCAAAGAGTTTGGACCCCCGCCATCCAATACCGTTAAGTATTGAAGGAGGTCCTACTAAATTTGACCCAGGTCCATTGCAGGACCTCTAAACGCTAAACAATAGCAAGACTCTTACCAAACCGTTCCCTTAACCCCCGACCAGGTAGCCAACATACCTCCATATAGACCGTGGAGATATGAATGGTGAAAATCTTTTATTTTATTTTGACAGTAAAATAATGTCAAGACACCACGGACAAACAATAAGGAAGAATCACCTTCAACATAAGAAACTAGTTATTAAAGTCATTAATACAAAACCAAGTAAAAAGTGCGAAAAGATTAGAAATAAAAAGTATTACACTAGACACTTAGTCTTCACCAAGTGATGTAAGAGACTTAGGCAAACATGGCCTTGATTGTCAAGAACTCTTACGATCAATCTTGGATCCCGAGACGACTCACACACTCTATGATGGACAATGGATGATGGTGGTGGATGATGGTGTTATGGTGGTGGTGGGTGGTGGGTGAAGTGTGAGAGAGGTGGTGTGCCAAGGGATGGTTTGAGCTTGAGCCAAGCACTCCTATTTATAGGCTGAACAGAAGCTCGGGCACGGCCCCGTGTCCACATCCTTCTCTTTCTTCATTTAATGCAGCTTGTCTTATTAGTTGACCACGCCCCCGTGTCCGCTGAGCACGACCCCGTGTGCAGAAGAATCTTTGTACTATAAAGATTTGCCTAGATTGTGCGAATCTTATAGTTGACTACGGCCCCGTGTCCACTGAACACGGCCCCGTGGTGGGCAATAGAAGCTTCTACCACTTTGTCTTTTCTGCTGACACTTGGGCACGCCCCGTGCTGGCTGAGCACGGGGCGTGTTCAGTCTTCTGTCTTCTTGTTTTGCTTGGGAAGATGCTGTCGTGGGGTCGGGCATGTCACATTTGTTCCTTTTCTTGTATTTATGTTAGCTTTTGCTGTCTTTTTGCTTCTTTTGTTAATTTGAGCTCATTTAATCCTAAAAATACAAAAGGAAGACAAAAGCACGCTTTTTCCAACATTAGTACTAAAAAGGGTTAGTTTTATGCCACAATTGATGTAATTTATATGTTGCATTTTGCACACATCAGTACGCCATGTAGAGATACAATCTTGTCTACGTACAATTGGTCTAACATGTCGGAGCTATAGGTCTCCTTAATGGGTAGGAAATGTGCTGACTTAGTCAGTCTATCCACTATTACCCATATCGTATCATTTCCTTTCCTTGTCTTGGGCAACTTGGTGATGAAATCCATCGTCACCATTTCCCACTTCCACGTGGGAAGTTCAGGCTGTTGTAGCAAACCTGACGGCTTCTGATGTTCAGCTTTGACTTGCGCGCACGTCAATCATTTAGCTACATAGGTAGCTATAGACTTCTTCAAGCCTATCCACCAAAAGTTTGCTTTCAAATCCTGGTACATCTTATCAGCTCCAGGATGAACGGAATATTTAGAACTGTGGGCTTCCTGGAGGATAACATCTCGAAGTCCTCCATGAATTGGAACCCATATTCGTCCATTTAATCTCAGAATTCCGTCTTTGCCCTAAGATTACTGTTCTTCAGTTACTCCTAGCTTTTCATTAGGATAGTTAGCCTCCAACACAGCTTCTTTCTGTGCAGCTAACAACCTTTCGTTCAAACCATTCTTTATCTCAATGCTCTTGGCATTAATCCGGATGGGTTTCACCCTTTCCTTTCGACTCAAGGCATCGGCGACTACATTCGCCTTGCCAGGATGGTATCTTATTTCACAATCATAATCATTCAAAGTCTCCATCCAACGTCGTTGCCTCATGTTCAAATCCTTTTGGTTAAACAGGTGCTGGAGGCTCTTGTGATCAGAATAGATCACACACTTGATACCATATAAATAGTGCCTCCATAGCTTCAGTGCAAATACAATGGCACCCAACTCCAAGTCATGGGTGGTGTAATTCTTTTCATGCACCTTTAACTGTCGTGAAGCATAGGCAATAACTTTGCCTTTCTGCATAAGCACACATCCCATCCCGGTGTGTGATGCATCACAATATACCACAAAATCTTCTACTCCATCAGGCAATGTCAGTACAGGCGCATTGCTCAGCTTCTGCTTCAGGATATCAAAAGATTCTTGCTGCTTGGGTCCCCAATCGAACTTTATTTTCTTCCTATTCAAGGAATTTAGGGGTGCAGCAATCCTTGAAAAATTTTCGATAAATCGCCTATAGTATCCTGCTAAACCTAGGAAGCTACGGATCTCTGTAGGCGTCTTTGGCTCTTGCTAGTTCATGACAGCTTCAACCTTAGGGGGATCCACTTGGATACCACGCTCACTAACCACATGTCCAAGGAATTGGACTTCACGAAGCCAAAATTCACATTTTGAGAATTTGGCATAGAGTTTCTCCTGCTGAAGTAGTGAAAGAATGCATCGAAGATGCTTCTTATGATCAGCTTGGTTCTTCGAGTAGATGAGGATGTCGTCAATGAAGACGATGACAAATTCGTCCAAGTATGGTTTGCAGACGCGATTCATGAGATTCATGAATGCGGCAGGTGCATTAGTGAGCCTAAAAGGCATCACTAAGAACTCGTAATGACCATAACGAGTCCTAAATGCAGTCTTGTGTACATCTTCATCTTTTACCTTCAATTGATGATAGCCTGACCTCAGATCGATCTTGGATAAGTAACTTGCCCCTTGCAATTGATCAAACAGATCATCGATTATGGGCAATGGATACCTATTCTTGATAGTGACTTTGTTAAGCTCACGGTAATCGATGCACAGACGCATCGATCCGTCCTTCTTCTTGACAAATAAAATCGGTGCTCCCCAAGGAGACGAACTAGGTCTAATGAAACCTTTGTCTAGCAATTCATCTAGTTGCGTTCTCAATTCCTTCATCTCTGTTGGTGCCAACCTATAAGGTGCCCTTGCTACTGGTGCTGCTCCAGGGATGATGTCAATTCGGAATTCTACTTGCCTATCTGGTGGTAACCCAGGTAGGTCTTCAGGAAAAACTTCAGGGTATTCAGAAATGACGGGGATATTCTCCATCTTAGGCTTCGACGCATCAATAGTCACGTGTGCCATGTAGATGACACAACCCTTCTTCAAACACCTAGAGGCCTTGAGCATAGTCACTTGCTCAGGCAGTCCATACTGGGTATCTCCCTGAATGGTAAGTGATTCACCAGACGGAGTCTTGATCACCACCTGCTTCTTATTGCAGACAATCTGGGCCTGGTTATGAGATAACCAATCCATACCCAAAACTATGTCGAAACCGGCTAACTTCAAAGGAAGTAGGGACAAAGGAAAAGAGTGGTTCTTAATGGATATGGAACATCCATCTAATATGGTTGAGGCGGTTTCTAAGGTGCCATCTGCTAGCTCCACCTCATATTTCACACTTAAGGTTTTAACAGGTAAATTCAGCAATTTGCAAAACTTATTGTCTACAAATGATTTATCAGCGCCTGAATCAAAAAGTACTCTTGCATAGACATCATTTATGAGAAAGGTACCTGTGATCACGTTATCGTCCTGCACAGCTTCCTTTGCATCCATCCTGAAGACCCTAGCATTGGTCTTCTTTCCTTCATCAGATTTCTTTGCGAGTTTTGGGCAGTTAGACTTGATATGCCCTTTTTCGTTGCAACTGTAGCACGTTGCATCCTTCAACTTTTTGCAATCCAAGGTCTTGTGCTCCTTAGACTTGCATATCCCACATGCAAAAGTTCGCGACTGTGTCTGCGAGTTCGATTCATATCTGCACTTGCCGAAGTGCTGTTTCTTGCAGACTTTGCACTTTGGCTTATCACCAGATTGATGCCCATCCTTCTTTGACTCAGACCCCTTCTTGTGGTCATTGTTTCCTCGGTGCTTCTTGTTTGACCTTCGTGAATTGTCATCTTCACGTTTCCTTTTCTCGGCGTCCTTGTTCCTCAGCGATCTTTGTCTGACCGCGTCCAGTGTGAGAGACAAAGATATATCAGCCACAGATCTGAAAGTAGTTGGTCGAGAGGCCTTCACGCTTGCCTTTATCTCTGGGGCTAAACCCCCAATGAAACGAGCTATTCTTTTGGGTTCAGGGGTCACCAGATACGGAACCAACCTCGACATTGTATTAAAGCTCGTGAGGTAGGCTTGGCAATCTAGATTTGTCATTACCAATGACAGAAAATCTGACTCAATCTTTTCGACCTCATGCTGAGGACAGTAGTTCTCCTTGATGAGGGTAACAAATTGTTCCCATGTCATGTTGTACAGAGGAATTTTCCCTGTAGCTTGAATTAATAATCTCCACCAGGCTAAGGCCTCACCTTTGAATGATTGAGATACAAACTTTACAACATCTTTATCAGCGCACCCGCTGATGTCAACCACTGTGTCCATCTCATCTAACCACGTCATGCAGTCTATTGCCCCTTTCTCCCTAGTGAAATCCCGGGGTTTACAGGAAACAAAGTATTTGTAGGAGCAACCCTTATCACGGGGTCCTTGATTCAGTATTATCTTTTGAGATGGAACACTGTTTTGATTTGAGGAGTGTCGATCAACATCTCCTTTCTTTGGTTCTTCCTTCTTAGAGGGTGGTGGCTTGCTGTGAGCCTCAGAATGAGTCTTAGGGACAGACTTAGAGTGGGGTACAGATGAGGCTTTGCTTCGAGTCCCGCTAGCTTCACTATACTGCCGCTCCATAGCTTTAGATACTGCTATATCGATCAGTGTACGAAGTTCTTCCCTGGTTATATTAATTCTGGCATTCTCATTATTCTCCAGGGGATGACTGTTGATCTCGTCAAAGTCAGCCATTGATCTTGAACTGTTACATAAGATAGTGACACTAATTTATTTGGGAGTTTATTATGGAATTGTCTTTTAGGGCAATTCATTAACCATGGTAAACATAGACCATATTTGATTAATTTGTTACTCACATTTATTTAGGATTTTAATATAACTTATCCTAATTATAAAACAATAACAGATTTATTAGTAGCACAAAAGGCCTAGCCACAAGGACATTTTAAATTATAAGCCATGATTTCAGAGAATCAAGGCATGAAGGTTTGAACATAGTTCTTTACCCTTTTTTTCAGACAGGGTCATAGACTACTACTGTCTTTTGTCTCATACGAGGATGAGCAGGGCCCGTAGGCATTATATTACAAATGGATGGTCAACATGTGATCATCTTAATTAATGATTTAAACCCATGATTTATATATCATTAGTTTAAGTTAGGAATCTTTTGAAGAATCCTATTAAGAATTACGTGTGTGATTTTAACGAATCACTTCTGCCAGGAGCGTTAACATGTTTTCAGATGCTAACAGGGATTTGAATCTTTTTAAACAGGCCTTACCATCTTGGCCAGGTCTTATAATGACATGCAGGCTAGGTTATACCTTTAAGATTCTTAGTTAATAATTAAATAGACAGATTATATTTTAAAAGGAATGATTTGATTTATTTATTTATTTCACGTATAATATATTTATGCATATAATGACAGGATGAAATATATAAACTTAACATTCCATTAATTATTAAAAAGATTACACATCGCCCTAAGCGGGACTTTTTAACAGAACACTTACCCACGCAGGGGTCAAACTGAAATATTAGTCCACGCAGGGACTTAAACAAACATTATACCCTCGTAGGGGTTAACAGAAAGATAGGCCCACGCAGGGGCTCAAAAGACAACCATACCCAAGCAGGGGTCAAAACAGCAAGACAGGCCCACGTAGGGGCTCAACTGAAACAAGGAAAATACAATCAATAATTGAAGGATTCAATGGTCCTTCTTGCTCTTCCATTTTATTAAACTTGTCAATCCCTGGAAGAAACTTTGTCGCTCCCTGCGGTCCCTGTGAACTTCCCGTTCAACTTGGTCCAATCTTTAAAGAATTTCTTCCCGTTCGGGTGGGAAAACCGTGGCGGCTGCGAGTGTTGCCGAATTATAGGTCTAGCAGGTATTTGGTACCCATGAGTTGGGTACCCTATTCCCCAAGGAGCTCCATACGGTCCTTCAGGATGAAGGGCGTTATAGTTGGCCGCTACCAAGTATGGGTCTGCTTCAGTGTAATTATAGTTGGTGTGAGCCGGCTGCTCAAACGGGTTGTACGCCATTGAACCAGTGTATGCAGGAATCGGGTTATCAAAACCCATCGGTGGTGGCTGCGGTGCAACTGGGTTTGAAGGTCCACCCATTTGCGGGTCTTCCCGTTGTGGCGGATAATGACTGCCACTTGAGTGACGAGGAGAGCTAAAATGAAAATGCCCTCCTCGCGCAGACATCCGTGCGCCTGTCCTCCCACGCCTTGGTGGTTCTAGAGGTGCTTGATGTACTGGCGGCGGTGGAGGCGGTGGCGTGACTGCCACAAAACGTGGATCCTCGGAGGGATCCTGCTGCTGCTGGTGAGGTGATGAATGGTGAGAAGGTGTGAAGTACCATTCATGTTGGTTAAACCGTGCTTGGTAACTGTCCGGACCACCGTAGGGTGATCCGTGAAAAGAAGATCCATCCGAGATATGGGATGGTTGGGGGTACCGCTTGCAGGTTCGACGGGATCCGTGTCCTCGTCCATATCCATAGCATTGTCTTCCGAGAAGTGGTCCTCCGGTCCCAATGGGTTAAAACCCACTAGTTCTTGAATATAATTTGCCGGGTTGAACTGGCCCTGAAAAACAGGAGTGGGGTTGCCAAAAGAGTTGTGCGAAAGAGATCGCTGAAGAGGTATATATAAAGGTTGTGGGTTATCGGGCTCGTTTTCTGACTGTGGCCCATAAGAGTTACGATAGGGAGGCGTTGAACTGTGTGAAACAGACCGTCTAGCGGGCTCAAAAAGGTTCCTCCTGTTTCCTTGCGGATCAGCACTCGCAGTGGTAGAAGGAGCTTGCCTGTGCGAAGGCCCGGCTTCGTGATCATTAGAGGCGGTGATTGGCCCCTTGCCTCGTCCTCTTCGTCTGAAAAATATTGGCGGCATATTTAGACCTGTCAATATAACATAAAATAACAACAGAATATAAAGGACAAAGTTAAGATAAAAGCAAAAACATTTTGGATTATTCCTATGTTCTCTGTCTAGACTCGAAAATTTAGGAATGTGCAATTGTGTCATTGAGATTAAACACAAAAGGCTAGTGTTTAATTCACTCAATGTTGGCTCTGATACCAACCTGTCACACCCCGATATCTCCACGTATTACCGGTGGGCCCGGTGGGGAGTATCGTGACGTAGTTGGTAACATTACAGTCAAACAACACAATATTTAAATGCACAGCGGAAGCAAAAGATAGATATACTTCAACTTTAAAAAATTGTAATATCATGTATCACAACAGTCGAAAGTTTATCCACAGGTGGATCAAAAATAAATAGGAAACTTTTGTTCAACAGACTGAAATGCATCCAAGCTTACGAGACTCTTATTGATGCTAAGGAGAAATCCAGCCTATTACGAGTAGTACCTGCACTTAATCTTTTTGGGAAAATACGTCAGTTTACACTGGTAAATACAATTAACCGAATCATTTTAAAAATGATTAAAATTGATTTTTGGATGCACGTGGCACAAACATTTTATAACTTGGGATAATTATTTGAATATATAAACTTGTAAAAGAATTACATGTTCCTTATGCGTTCAGTAGCCCGGTTCGTGCCGGGTTAAAGATCAATAGACACACCACATTATTTATTTTGGCACTGACGGGTGTACGCCTACACCCCGCGCTTAGGTCGTGGCCATTTCGTAAAATGATGCCAAGGATATCCGGGACATGGTCATTAACCCCCCAAAGGTGTTAAGCAAACAAAACATATTTAAACGGGTCATCTCGATAATACTTAACCACCAATCGATTAAGGTCGAATGCCCGACCAAGCGGTATTTTATATACCGTAACCCAAGCCCGTATAAGGGAAAATAAGTTAAAAGTATTTACCTTTGCAAGTATAATTCACAAAGTCATAATTTTCAACGTTGATGCTTCAACCCCTCGTATACGAATCTAATCATAACTTTCTCATACGTTAACGAAACTTTATGAAATTTTTATCGTGCATTCTAGTGAGCATAATTAATCATTACAAAGCTTCGGGTTTTCTAAAAGGTCACTCAGAGGTATAACTTAAACATGTTGACACATTTAACCCCTGTAGTTTGTAATCTCTCACTTTCTTACATATTTAGCTTCGTATGATCCATGATTTATTCGTTTGAAGGTATAAACACCATGTAGGGTTATTGTAACGTACATTTATCCAATGTTGACATTTTGAACCCTTATATTCACATACTTTCCATGTTTGTCAACTTTAGTCCTTCTAGAACATTCTTCCACACGTTCAAACCTATGACACGTGTCAACACATTATAGGACGTGAATTTTCGAGGTGTTACATCCTCACCCCCTTAAAAGAAATCTCGACCTCGAGATTTACTGAAATAAATAAGGGTACTTTTCTTTCATTGTGGACTCTACCTCCCACGTATACTCGGGACCTCTACGGGCATCCCATTTTACCTTTACTATAGGCACATGCTTCCTTCGAAGCTTCTTAACCTGTCGATCCTCGATCGACACAGGTTTTTCGACGAACTTCAAGCTCTCTTCTATGTGCACGTCCGTATGTGGTATGACCAGTGATTCATCAGCGAAACACTTTTTCAGATTGCAGATGTGGAATACATTGTGAATACCACTGAGCTCTTCCGGTAAGTTTAACTTATAGGCAACTGATCCGACACGTTCGATGACCTCGAAAGGTCCTATGTATCTCGGGCTTAACTTGCCTTTCTTACCAAATCGCATCACTCCCTTCCAGGGTGATACTTTAAGCAACACTTTCTCACCTACCTCAAATGTCAGAGGTTTACGCTTTAGATCTGCGTAGCTTTTCTGCCTATCCCTGGCAGCTTTTAGTCGGTCACGAATCTGGACAATCTTGTCCGTCGTTTCAAAGACTATTTCGGGTCCTGTCAATTGGACATCACCAACTTCCGCCCAACAAACGGGCGTTCTGCATTTTCTACCGTATAAGGCCTCGAAGGGCGCAACCTTAATGCTGGTATGGTAGCTATTGTTATACGAGAACTCGATTAATGGTAGGTGGTTATCCCAACTACGACCTAAGTCGATCACACATGCACGAAGCATGTCTTCCAACGTTTGAATTGTACGCTCACTCTGGCCGTCTGTCTGAGGATGGTAAGCCGTACTAAAATTTAAACGCGTGCCCAGAGATTGTTGGAAACTTTTCCAAAAATGCGACGTGTATCTAGTATCTCTGTCAGAGATAATAGCCACAGGTACGCCATGAAATAAGTGAGGATACTTTTGCTTTATCTCTGATTCCAATTCCCAAGTGTACTCGGGTCCCCTCTTTGAATCCCATTTGACTTTGACCAGTACTAGTCTTTTGTGTTTGAGAAACTTGATCTTTCTGTCTTCTATCTGAAGTGGTTTCTCCACGAACTTCAACTTTTCATTTACTTGGATGTCTTGAAGAGGGACTACTAATGATTCGTCTGATAGACATTTCTTGAGATTTGATACATGAAATACGTCATATACCCCAGCTAGCTCCTCTGGTAGTTATAAGTGATAGGCAACTGGTCCTATACGTTGGACAACTGGGAATGGTCCTACGTACCTTGGACTTAACTTTCATTTCTTACCGAACCGAACTACTCCTTTCCAAGGAGAAACTTTTAAAAGTACCTTGTCTCCAACTTGAAATTCCAACGGCTTACGCCAATTGTCTGCATAGCTCTTCTGGCGATTTCGAGCCGTCTTTACTAACACTAGACACACATATGAGCAAGTGCACCCATCGTGAGCGTAGTATAGTGTTGGTAAGATACCGAGGTCGTCCAAGGACACAAGAGCTTTTAGTACCGGTTTATCCTCAACGTCTAATCAAATCAAAAAGTTTAGAAAAAATGTTTTAAACTAAGAAAAATAAAAACTAACCAAAATGCTGAAAGATAAAAATAAAAAAAACAGATAGACAACATGAATCACTTGGTTCCGACTCGTATCTAGTGTAACCTTTGATTATTTCCGCACTTTTGCACTATTTTAAGAGATTATCTTAGTTATTGTAGTAGGCCCCTCTTTTGAAGGTGACGTTACCCTCACCCCAGTAGTTTGAGTCAGCAAGGATACAATCCTAAAAGGGTGGATTATTGGAAGATAATTAATTAAGTTATTAATGCAAATTATGGTAGGCCCCTCTTTTGGAGGTGACGTTACCCTCGACTAAGTAGTCTGAGTCAGCAGGGATACAGTCCTAAATAGCCGGGTTATAGTATTAATAGTAGTTAACTTATGAGGGGGTCAAAGAGTTTGGACCCCCGCCATCCAATACCGTTAAGTATTGAAGGAGGTCCTACTAAATTTGACCCAGGTCCATTGCAGGACCTCTAAACGCTGAACAATGGCAAGACCTTTACCAAACCGTTCCCTTAACCCCCGACCAGGTAGCCAACATACCTCCATATAGACCGTGGAGATATGAATGGTGAAAATCTTTTATTTTATATAGACAGTAAAATAATTTCAAGACACCACGGACAAACGATAAAGAAAGAGCACCTTCAACATAAGCAACTAGTTATTAAAGTCATTAATACGAAACCAAATAAAAAGTGCGAAAAGATTAAAAATAAACAGTATTACACTAGACACTTTGTCTTCACCAAGTGATGTAAGAGACTTAGGCAAACATGGCCTTGATTGTCAAGAACTCTTACGATCAATCTTGGATCCCGAGACGACTCACACACTCTACGATGGACAACGGATGATGGTGGTGGATGATGGTGTTATGGTGGTGGTGGGTGGTGGGTGAAGTGTGAGAGAGGTGGTGTGCCAAGGGATGGTTTGAGCTTGAGCCAAGCACTTCTATTTATAGGCTGAACAGAAGCTCGGGCACGGCCCCGTGTCCAGTGGGCACGGCCCCGTGTCCACATCCTTCTCTTTCTTCATTTAATGCAGTTTTGTCTTTTTAGTTGACCACGCCCCCGTGTCCGCTGAGCACGACCCCGTGGTGCAGAAGAATCTTTGTACTATGCAGATTTGCTGGATTGTGCGAATCTTATAGTTGACCACGGCCCCGTGTCCGCTGAGCACGGCCCCGTGTCCGCTGAGCACGGCCCCGTGGTGGGCAATAGAAGCTTCTACCACTTTGTCTTTTCTGCTGACACTTGGGCACGCCCCCGTGCTGGCTGAGCACGGGGCGTGTTCAGTCTTCTGATCTCTTGTTTTGCTTGGGAAGATGCTGTCGTGGGGTCGGGCATGTCACGTCTTGTTCCTTTTCTTGTATTTATGTTAGATTTTGATGTCTTTTTGCTTCTTTTGTTAATTTGAGCTCATTTAATCATGAAAATACAAAAGGAAGACAAAAGCACACTTTTTCCAACATTAGTACTAAAAAAGGGTTAGTTTTATGCCTCATTTGATGAAATTTATATGTTGCATTTTTAACACATCAAATACCCCCACACTTGAATCTTTGTTTGTCCTCAAGCAAAACTCTTTAATATGTGGCTATTACACTCCCAAATGGAATGGGTAGAGAAGAAGGTTTTTAGGCTTGTCGTAGAGTGTCGGGATTTCCAAGATTCTTTATTTAATTTAATTTTTATTTATTTACAATCCTATTCGTCATGATCTATTTAAAACTTTTCATAAGGTAAATTACTTATTAGGGCATAACATGCCTCTTTAAAATTCTATTTATATACAAGTTCACATACCTCACGGGGATCACTCAACACTCGGCCGAAAATGTATTTTTGTGGATCACTCGAGAGCGGCATGGAACTTACTCCTACCATAGGCTTGCCAAGCAATCAATCCTCCTTCTTTTTAACTTATATACCTTTGTAAATATCAAGAGGACTTTGTGGGTGAAGGGTTAGGCTTGGGTTAAAGGTAGGTGGTTGGGTTGGTAGTTAGTGGTTAGTAGAAAAAGGGCTAAAAAGCGTAACAAGTGTCGGTTTTCGTAAGACTTTTTATTTTTGTAACTTTTATTTTGATGAAGCTATTATTCAAACAAAGTTATTTTTGATGAACTTGTTTGTTATTTTCTTTTGCTTCATCAACAAAAAATTTTTTTTTTTTTTTTTTTGAGAGTCATACGAAAAACTGAACTTGTTACTAAAACAAAGGGTTAAAAATAAAAAGGTTTTGGTGGGTGAAAGGGTGTTTGGTTTGGGTTATGAAATGAAAAGGTTTAGGCTCAAAGGGGCTAACTAGGGGGATTTTGGGTAGGTAAAAAAAAAGAAAAATAATGGTGTAGAAATAAAAAAAAGGGTTAGTCCTAATGCCTCCATCATTTACTTACTCGGGTTTAAGTTGGTAAGGACCGGGAATGTATCGTCATGGCAAGTTCTAGAGTCGTAAGAACCAAGCGGCTATTCACACAAGAAACGAAAAATGAGCATTTAGTCTAATGATATGTAATTGTATGCTCAATAAAGGCTCAAAACTCACTTTGTGGGAATGGGTTTTTATGTGATCAAGTATATATAATCAAATTTTAACTAAGCTTGTCATGCCTTTTCATAATTTTCTTATGTTTGTTCTTTTTATCACGACGCTATCGGTTGTAAATTCGTAAAAATATAACCTTTTTAGAACTTGTAATTCCCGAGTTAAACCTAGACAAGTAAAAAAAATGAAAAAAAAAAAATTTTTTTGAAAAAATTTGGGGTGATTAGCGATTCCAATAGAGTTTTGTGTAAGGCTTGTATTTAGGACTTGCAAGATTCAAGGTTTTAGCATCCCCCCCACACTTAAATTACACATTGTCCTCAATGTGTCCCAAAAATAAGTTTTTAGGTTGATTGAATGTGTAAAAGGTGTGAAAAAGCAAAAAATTTTGTGTTACTGGGCGCTGAACACGGCCCCGTGTTGTCCGGGCACGGCCCCGTGCTCAAGTGCCAGTAACAAAATTAAGACAAGAGAAACAGAAGCTTGGACACGGGGGCGTGTTGGGTGAACACGGCCCGTGTCCAGTTACCTGAACTGGGTCTTTTTCTGCAGACTGTGCAGCACGGGGCCGTGTTGGGTGGACACGGCCCGTGCCGAGCTTACTGTAAACGAAGAAATTTGTCGGACGGTTCTGTTTTCCTGCATGGAGTGCTGGTTCAAGTTCCCCTTGCATCCTTTGTCATCTCAAGTGTGTTTTATTCCTGAAAATTACAACTAACTGGAAAACAAGAAAATTAATCTAAATTAAACTAAGGATAGTTCCGCGGAATGCCTCCGTGGTGCGCCACGTTTATAAGGGTCCTTGGCTAGACCCAAAGCCTGGTCACATGTTACCCAAGTGGGATGTATTGCATCCCATGTTACACCGTCGGAGAGCGTCATCCAAGCTTGAGTCTATGACCTTCATGTAGTTGACCGGGTCTTCTTCCTCTATTTTCTTTCCACATTCAAACTTCACTTCCTCGTCCCCAAACTTCAATGTTAACGTTCCATCATTCATATCCACCACTGCTTGGGCGGTGGCTAGAAATGGCCTCCCTAGGATGAGAGGGACATCGGTGTCTTCTTCCATGTCTAGGATGACAAAGTCAGTTGGAAAAACGAAGTTGTCAACCTTGACCAGTAGATTTTCAGCGACACCTTGTGGAAACTTGACGGACCTGTCGGCGAGTTGTATGCTCATCTTTGTAGGGCTTGTTGTTCCTAGGCCGAGTCGTTTGAACATTGATGTGGGCATGAGGTTAATGCTAGCCCCAAGATCGGCTAATGCATTACGAACGGGGGACTTCCCAATCGAGCAAGGAATTATGAAGCTCCCGGGATCGATTTTCTTTTGTGGAAGTTTGTTAAGTACTAAAGCGGAGCATTCTTCGCCTAAGTTAACTAATTGCAATGATTCAATTTTCCTTTTGTGAGTGAGGAAATCCCTCATGAATTTTGCATATTTAGGCATTTGGGTTAGGACCTCAATAAAAGGAATATTGACATGCAATTGTTTTAGTAAACTTTCGAACTTTGCGAATTGCTCATCGGTCTTTTGACGAGTTAACCTACCGGGGTACGGAATTGGAGGAGTCTTGGTGGGCTCTTGATTTGGTGAAGAAGCCTTTTTTGGTTGAGGTGTAGGTGAAGTCGTGCTTTGGCGTTGACTTCCTTCAACTGGTGGTACTGGGGCATCCTCGGGACCCACGGTTCGGTTTCTCAATGTGATGAGGTGTACTTGTGCCTCTGGGTTGGTTTCGGTATTACTTGGTAACGCGCCTTGTGGTCTCTCAGAGAAATTTTGAGCTAGTTGATTTAATTGTTTTTTGACGTTTTGAATGCTAGCTTGTTGATTTCTAAAATTCGATTCCAATTGTTGAAATTGATCTGAGTTTTCTTTTCGGTGTGGGAGATAAGGCGAGATATGGTATCTTCAAGCCTTTCTCTTCCACCTTGTTGTTGAGAGAAATTTTGTGGTTGTTGAAAATTAGTTCGTTGGTTTTGTTGGTTACTACTATTGCCGGGATCTCTCCAACCAAGATTTGGGTGGTTACGCCATCCTTGGTTGTAGGTACCCGTTGGAGGACCCGACGGCCTAGGTCTATTATCAATGTAGTTTACCGTTTCTGCTTATTCATCTAATTCTTTCATACAACTCCAATTTTCATGTGACCCACCACACCCTTCACAAGCCATAACCGAGGCCGTTTTTGTCATTTCTAGCCTTTTGATTTTCGAAGAGAGGGCCTCGATTTGGGTTTGTAAAGAGGTGCTTTCATCAACCTTATGGGCGCCCGGGGCAATAAATTTATTACCTCGGGGAGTGTGCCATTGAAAATTGGTTTGAGCAATTTCCTCAATTTGATTATATATTTCATTTGGGCGACGATTACCTAAAAGTCCCCTGGAGCTTGAATCAAGTGTTTGTCTTGTGTGTGGCAACAACCCATTGTAGAAAGTGGATACTTGTTGCCACACCGCTAGACTGTGATGAGGACACTTTCTTAGAAGCTCCTTGAACCTTTCCCAAGTTTCATATAAGGATTCCCCATCATCTTGTGAGTATGTATTAATTTCAGTCATTAATTTAGCTGTTTTAGCAGGAGGGAAATACTTATATAGAAACTTTTGGGCTAGTTCATCCCAGGTGTTTACCGAGCCAACTGGGAGGGTGTTAAGCCAAGCTTTAGCTCGGTCTTTTAGTGAAAATGGAAATATCCTAAGGCAAATGGCGTCGTTTGATGCTGCATTGATCCGAAAAGTATCACATATTTCCAAGAAATTAGTAATATGTAGATGGGGATCCTCGTCCGCAAGCCCATGGAAGGTTGCGGAGTTTTGGAGCATTTGTATCAAATGCGGCCGAAGTTCGAAGTTGTTGGCTTTGACATTCGGTGCATTGATAGCGGCGCCGAGATTGCCTACGGTGGGCCGTAAGTAATCCATGAGGGTACGTTGGTCCGCCATTGGAAGTGGGTCCCCCGAAACTTTCTCTTGATTTTTAGCTTTAAGTCTTTTTCTGAGAAAGCGTTCGGGTTTTTCTAGAGGTTCTTTTATGTCTCTACTAGAACTGGAGCTCATGCACTACGTAGGAGGTTCAAATGTGGCGCCTGGGTTCCAAGTCCTGCAATAAAAACAGAAAAGAACGTTGGTCAGAATGTTCACCACGGCCCCGTGCTCGGTGAACACGGCCCGTGGTCAAAGATACAGTGATTGTTTCTGGATCCCTGTTACTGGGAGTTTGACACGGCCCCGTGTTGCACCGACACGGCCCCGTGTTCAGCTCTCTGTAACTCAGAAAATAAAAACTGCCAGTGATGATGCTGGGCACGGCCCGTGCTGAGCTCTGCAGAAACAGAAAAACTAAAAAAAATCCTAAAAAAAATGAAAAACAAGAAAAACGATTAGGCCGTTGATTCCTAACTTTCTTAAAATCCTTGTGTCCCCGACAACGGCGCCAAAAACTTGATGCGTTGTCGAGTGTTATATTTATTAGGTGTATATTTTAAGCCCCTTTAACACTTTTTAGTCAAGTTTTAAATTTATAAAACACGATATTTACTAACACTAGACACACATATGGGCAAGTGCACCCATCGTGAGCGTAGTATAGTGTTGGTAAGATACGGAGGTCGTCCAAGGACACAAGAGCTTTTAGTACCGGTTTATCCTCAACGTCTAATCAAATCAAAAAGTTTAGAAAAAATGTTTTAAACTAAGAAAAATAAAAACTAACTAAAATGCTGAAAGATAAAAATAAAAAAAAACAGATAGACAAGATGAATCACTTGGTTCCGACTCGTATCTAGTGTAACCTTTGATTATTTCCGCACTTTTGCACTATTTTAAGAGATTATCTTAGTTATTGTAGTAGGCCCCTCTTTTGAAGGTGACGTTACCCTCACCCCAGTAGTTTGAGTCAGCAAGGATACAATCCTAAAATGGTGGATTATTGGAAGATAATTAATTAAGTTATTAATGCAAATTATGGTAGGCCCCTCTTTTGGAGGTGACGTTACCCTCGACTAAGTAGTCTGAGTCAGCAGGGATACAGTCCTAAATAGCCGGGTTATAGTATTAATAGTAGTTAACTTATGAGGGGGTCAAAGAGTTTGGACCCCCGCCATCCAATACCATTAAGTATTGAAGGAGGTCCTACTAAATTTGACCCAGGTCCATTGCAGGACCTCTAAACGCTGAACAATGGCAAGACCTTTACCAAACCGTTCCCTTAACGCCCGACCAGGTAGCCAACATACCTCCATATAGACCGTGGAGATATGAATGGTGAAAATCTTTTATTTTATATAGACAGTAAAATAATTTCAAGACACCACGGACAAACGATAAAGAAAGAGCACCTTCAACATAAGCAACTAGTTATTAAAGTCATTAATACGAAACCAAATAAAAAGTGCGAAAAGATTAAAAATAAACAGTATTACACTAGACACTTTGTCTTCACCAAGTGATGTAAGAGACTTAGGCAAACATGGCCTTGATTGTCAAGAACTCTTACGATCAATCTTGGATCCCGAGACGACTCACACACTCTACGATGGACAATGGATGATGGTGGTGGATGATGGTGTTATGGTGGTGGTGGGTGGTGGGTGAAGTGTGAGAGAGGTGGTGTGCCAAGGGATGGTTTGAGCTTGAGCCAAGCACTTCTATTTATAGGCTGAACAGAAGCTCGGGCACGGCCCCGTGTCCAGTGGGCACGGCCCCGTGTCCACATCCTTCTCTTTCTTCATTTAATGCAGTTTTGTCTTTTTAGTTGACCACGCCCCCGTGTCCGCTGAGCACGACCCCGTGGTGCAGAAGAATCTTTGTACTATGCAGATTTGCTGGATTGTGCGAATCTTATAGTTGACCACGGCCCCGTGTCCGCTGAGCACGGCCCCGTGGTGGGCAATAGAAGCTTCTACCACTTTGTCTTTTCTGCTGACACTTGGGCACGCCCCCGTGCTGGCTGAGCACGGGGCGTGTTCAGTCTTCTGATCTCTTGTTTTGCTTGGGAAGATGCTGTCGTGGGGTCGGGCATGTCACGTCTTGTTCCTTTTCTTGTATTTATGTTAGATTTTGATGTCTTTTTGCTTCTTTTGTTAATTTGAGCTCATTTAATCCTGAAAATACAAAAGGAAGACAAAAGCACACTTTTTCCAACATTAGTACTAAAAAGGGTTAGTTTTATGCCTCATTTGATGAAATTTATATGTTGCATTTTTAACACATCAGCAACTTAGTAACAAAGTCCATTGTTATGAGTTCCCATTTCCATACAGGCATTTATAATTGTTGTAGTAGACCTGAAGGTTTCTGGTGTTCTGTCTTAACTTGTGAACAAGTAAGACATTTAGAAACATATCTAGCTATATCCTTTTTCATTCCTATCCACCAGAAATTATTTCTTAAATCTTGGTACATCTTATTGTTACCAGGGTGCATGGTATACCTAGATTTATGGGCTTCCTCTAAAATCTTATTCCTTAACTCTCCTTGCTTAGGTACCCAAATTCGTTTCTTATGGAATCTCCAAATTCCATCCCTTCCTTGTTCTAATTCTTTTATTCTTCCTTTCATTCCTTCAGCATCATCCTTGATTACTGTTTCTTGAATGTTTTTCAATTGTTCCATTAAATCTAACTGTAGATTTAATCTAAGAGCACGAACTCGTCGTTGTTTTTCATGATACTTACGACTTAAAGCATCAGCAACTACGTTTGCTTTTCCTTCGTGATATTGAATATCACAGTCGTAGTCACTTAGGATTTCCATCCATCTCCTTTGCCTCATGTTCAATTCTTTTTGCCCAAATATGTATCTTAAGCTTTTATGATCTGTATAGACAGTAAACTTACTTCCATACAGATAGTGTCTCCAATTCTTGAGGGCAAAAATTATGGCTCCTAGTTCTAAGTCATGAGTCGTATAGTTTTCCTCGTGCTTTTTCAATTGCCTTGATGCGTACGCAATTACCTTCTTGCGTTGCATTAATACACATCCTAATCCTAGCTTAGAAGCATCACAATAGACTTCAAAATTTTCTGTTCCTTCCGGTAAGGCAAGAATTGGAGCATTTGTTAGCTTTTGCTTCAAAATCCTAAAAGCTTCTTCTTGCCTAGGTCCCCATTCAAACTTAACTGCTTTACAGGTTAGCTTAGTTAATGGTACAACTATCTTAGAAAAATCCTTGATAAAACGTCTATAGTATCCAGCTAACCCTATAAAACTTCTAATTTCAGCTATAAAACTTCTAATTTCCATAGCTGACTGCGGGACCTTCCATTTAGTGATCGCTTCTATCTTAGCAGGATCTACGTGAATACCTTCGTGATGTGTCCTAAAAATTGCACTTCTTGTAGCCAAAATTCACACTTCAAGAATTTGGCATAAAGTTGTTCATTTCTTAACAATGTTAAGAGTGCATGCAAGTGCTCACAATGCTCCTCCTGGCTTTTGGAATAAATAAGTATATCTTCGATAAAGACAATTACGAATTTATCCAAGTACGGTTTACAGATACTATTCATCATGTCCATAAATGTTGCTGGAGCATTTGTTAACCCAAAGGGCATGACTGTAAACTCGTAATGACCATACCTAGTTCTGAAAGCAGTTTTAGGTATGTCTTCTTCTTGTACCTTCAATTGATGATATCCGGAGCGTAAATCTATCTTAGAAAAGTATCTAGCTCCTTGCAATTGATCAAAAAGATCATCAATCCTAGGTAATGGGTATCGATTCTTAATTGTAACTTTATTCAATTCTCTATAATCGATACACATTCGCATCGAACCATCTTTCTTCTTTACAAACAACACTGGCGCTCCCCACGGGGATGAACTAGGTTGTATAAATCCTTTGCTCAGTAATTCATCTAATTGCTTTTTCAATTCTAGCATTTCTGTGGGTGCTAACCGATAAGGTGCCTTGGCTATCGGTGTAGTTCCAGGAATTAGATGAATTCTAAACTCTACTTCCCTATCAGGTGGTAATCCAGGTAGTTCTTCTGGGAATACCTCTGGGTATTCTGATACTATGGGAATTTCCTTAAGTTCCTTACTCTTATTGTTAATGATTACTGAAATCATATACACCATTTCTTGTTTTCTTGAATAACTGGACAATTTCATTACTGAAATGAATTTCATTGGCTTTCGTGGCTTATCTCCTGTAATCACCACTAATTCTCCTGAGGGTGTATGAATTTCTGTGGAATTCTTATCACAAAGAATTCGAGCATGATTGGCTACTAGCCAATCCATTCCTAACACAACATCAAATCTGGCTAAATTCATTGGTAACAGGTTTGCCGAAAATTTATGTCCTAAAAGTTCTATCTTTCCTTTTCACACAACCTTATTTATTTTAACAGAATTCCCATCTGCCGTTTCGACTGTAAAAATCTGCCTAAGGTTGATTAAGGGTAAGTTAAGAGCTTGGCAGAATGAAGTATTTATAAAACTTTGGTTTGCACCAGAGTCAAATAATACTTTTGCATAAACGTCGTGAACTAGGAACGTACCAGCTATTACGTCAGGAATTAGTTCTGCTTCCTGAGTAGTCAACTGGAAGGCTCTTGCATTCTTTTTGGTAGTTCCTTCTGCAGGTTTGGCTTTGTTATCGGCTGGTTTGACCAGTTTTGGGCAGTCTGGCCTAAAGTGTCCAGCTTCTCCACAGTTGTAGCATACTGTTGCTTTCTTCTTCCTGCAGTCTTCTTCTTGGTGCCCCGGGATTTTGCAGAAATTGCAATATCCTTTGCATCTTCCAAAATGCTTCCTTTTGCATGTATTGCAAAATGGAACAGTGGAAGATTGCCCGATTCTATTTCTCTT
This sequence comes from Helianthus tuberosus, assembly GCA_030545235.1. Taxonomy (NCBI): domain Eukaryota; kingdom Viridiplantae; phylum Streptophyta; class Magnoliopsida; order Asterales; family Asteraceae; genus Helianthus; species Helianthus tuberosus. The sequence continues at coordinate 1,753,455 of CM060407.1, forward strand.
GCAATTACTACGATTACCCACACGGAATCCTTGGGTAATCTTTTGAGCTACTTCCTTTTTCCGGGTTTCTTCTCTTGTGCGTACCAGTCCGTCCGTTAGGGTGTTAGCTAATTCCACTGCATCGTCAATAGTGCGGGGTCTCGCAGCTTTAACGATATCACGGATTTCGCCAATCAATCCCCAAATATAGCGGGAAATAAGTACCGGCTCTGGCGAAGCCAAGGTTGGTACCACTCTCGCATACTCGAAGAATGTCGAAGTATACCCTCGACAGTCTACATCCACCATCCGGTGGTTCAGGAATTTATTTGTCATTTGTTCCTTTTCGTATTCAGGGCAGAATTTTCTTTCCACTAGCTGCTGGAATTCTTCGCAACTCATGACATAGGCCATATTTCTTCCTTTGGCTTGAAGTACCGTATTCCACCATTCTAGCGCCCCTTCTTTAAAAAGATGCGACGCATACATGACCTTGTCTTCCTCGACACATTTACTTATCATAATTACTGCTTCGGTTTTCTCCAACCAACGCAGTGCCGCAGTCGCCCCTTCATTGCCTGCAAATTCAACGGGTTTACGGGCAAGAAATTCCTTATAAGTGCATTCAGGTGTTGCAACTTTCATTATTGTTATTGTTGCCGCCTCCGTTTATACTATTACTGAAATTGTCTTCATGATTACGTTTGCTAGGAATAATTTGAGGTTCAACTGGATTTCGAGCAGCAGCAAGTATTGCTGGAATAGCATTGGCTATTCCCTAAGCAACGATATTTTCGATATCTTGCCTATTCAAAAATTGATCTTCATTGTTATGCTCAGATTGATTAACTTCATTATCGGGTTCATTACCAGCGTTTGCCATCTGGTAATTAATTTACATAAGTGATTAGTATAAAATAATTAATAACTAAACATAATATAACTGCACATAATCACATTAACAAGTATAGCCAAAATTGTCGATCTTTCGACTTTCGATATTTTATATATATTAGGCATCCGTACAAATTGGTTATCTTACAAAGTTTTTTTTAGTTATTTCACATAATTTATATTTTTATGATTACACACATTCTTCTACAACCCCACAACTTTAGTCAGCTGGCATCTCAGAAACGACGTTCCCTCTCGTCGTACTTCCAGGAGATCCTCTCTCCTACCTCTCGAATTCTGTTCCCTGCATCCACTAGCTCCTCGCCAAAATGGCGGAGTTCAGCCAGATTTTCCATGCTCATAGGTGGGTGTAGTGGAGGTTCTGGGTCAAACTGAGGGAAAAAGGTATCAGGGTTATTTAGGAGATTCTGGAACTGCCAGTCGGTGGTCCACCATTCTTCTAACTCTGCATGTAAAGGTTGGGTGTGGATAATAGGATCTGGGATTTCAGGCTCTAGGTCAACTGGAAGTTGTGCTTCCGCTGGGCAATTAAAAAGATTTTCACCGGCAGGTCCGATGAGGTCACTAAGTGCTAGTTTATGATCTAACTCCTCCCAGGGTGCCATCTCCTGATCTTGCCTAGAACTTTCTCCAATCTCTATTTCCTTGCCTTTACCTTTGGGATCCTCCGTCTTGGTAACTTTCCGGGTCGTTGGTTTCCTCCTGCGCACACGCCTCCAGCCCACAATTCTTCTTCTCTTCTTGGGTTTGGGTTTCTCCGGAGGTTGGGTTTGAAATTCCATAGGTTCCTCTATGTCAGCACAATACCCGGTGAAATCTTTGGAAACTTCCACATTAACAGGATAGAGATTGAGATTCTGAAGGACTTCAGATAATTCATTCATGTTGTTTAGCAGTTAGGAAGAAACACACAAAATTCTAGGTTAAAATTTTGTTACTTGAATTTTCACATAATTACATAATGGCAGTTAGAAAATTTAAATATTAATTATAATTATCTAATTTATACAAACTATTTATTGGAACAACACATATTTATTACAACTAAAATTTGAAATATACTAGTGGTTATTTAAAGTTTCTGGCTTGTAGGTAGCATAGGTGATGGTACTGGTTTGGTGATTTAACTATAAGTTAGCATTTACTGCTGTAGTAGCTAACATATAGAGATTTTCCCATTGTTGGTCTAACTTATCTTCCCATGGTGGTTTAGTGTCTATTTTCTGAGTTTCCTTATTGATCATCACTACTTTTTGTTGTGACTTCCTCATTTTCTCTTGACTTTTCCTAATAATCAAACTTCTTTTATTAGGGGTAAGTGGTTTCTCATACTATGCTTTACGAACAAATATTCCCTCCTCAGTATCTGCTGAGTATCTTGAGGAATTTGATTGGGATGAAGTTCTCTTATCTTTTGGTGAACTATCTAATTTAAGATAGATATCCAAAATTCTTTGCTTACCCATACTGTAACTAACAAATAGTCAGTTAAAACATATAATCACAAGACGATAATCAGGAAAATTAAGTATTTTAAATACTTAATAGGCTTAAATCAGTGGCTCTGATACCACCTTTTCCCTGTCACGGCCCCAGCCCCGGTTTGACCCGGTCAAGAGCCGCGGGACAGGAACCCGTGGTATTTATTAATTGATGCGACATCGGAAGATTTAACAGGATCTTTTAAAACTCGAAAATGCCCGATTATTTTATTTCATAATTCGAAATAAACCCCGAAATTTACAATAGAGGAGTTTCACTAGGGAATTCCCTGATTTATAAAAACATCTTTATTTATTTTAACTGAGCCACCTCTTCAAGCTGGTTAGTGCTCCGTAGCACGTTTTCTTTGATTTACAGCAGGTCGCCTGAAACATGTTTTAAAAATATTTTATCAGCGGGGAAATACTGGCGAGTCATTCAAGTATGTAAAACGACACATTAGTTATCAATTACAGCATAAGAGCGATTACAATGGCTTCTATCTTATTTTTATCTGGCGCCGTGTCACCTGGTGACGATGGTCATTCCCTGTTAGGATTTATTAGCCTAACCGTGAGAAATTAGTAATGTGCACAATACCCCAATTAGCCAGTGATTCAAGATAACCATGACTTAATCCCTGTAATTATAACTTTTGAAAATGCTTAGTGTATTGTAAAATACTATTTGATAAAAAGAGAATGACTCACATTGCAGATTTATACGGGCAGAATTTAGCCTACTGATTAGCCTTGTAACCTAAATTAAATAACAATGCACACGAACTAGGTCAGTAACTAATACAACATTTACGATAACTCACGAGATTAAAACCCTCACAACGAATGACAAAGTGCTATACTTAAACATCCGTCGAATTCATGACTAATGACAAAGTAGGCCCTAATGTGGGCAGCACTTAAACATCCATCGGATAGTTTTCAATAGATCGAACATTGAATCGTAGCAGCGATCGAGTTAATACCCTGTATCGTAACAGCTCCTCACTACTGTAATTATAAATTTCGACTTTTGAGCAGTGTATCTTCGTTTTTGAGATTTGGTTTCGACACAGAATGAAAGCTCATGATCCGTTCTATTTATATGTGAAATTTGGGTCTCACGCGGCTCGCGTAAGCCCACCCTTGATCTTTACGCGGCCGCGAGGGCCAGCTAGGCGTAGACTAGGGCTATGGTGTCATCAGTAGACTTGCCACGCGTGCAACACGTGGCCCGGATGCTTATCCGGTCAAACTCCAAGTTGACGCGGCCCGCGTAAGGGTCTGGTCATCCTTTATGCGGCCCGCCTGAAGACCAAGAATCTTGATTTCTTGATATTTTTTATATAGATTAGGGTTTCAGGGGTCCGGGTTCGTACTTACGGGTCAATTTGGGACATATTTGAAGGTCCTTACATTAACAATGCACCAACTTCATTCTAACTCAATGTATATGAGAATGTCAGGAAACGCTACATGTCAAACCAATGTAATTTTTAGTGCTTAGCTGCTATAGGAAAATGAAACAAGTCTCAATTGTGTAGGTGTGGTAGGGAAAAAGAAAAGGCTAAAAATAAGTAAACCTTAATCAACGATTCATAAGACAGAAAAGATTGTTTTTAAATTGGAATGTAGAAATCAAATATATTAATACCATATAAAGATTGTTTTGAAATCGGAAACTCAAAACATGTAATGGGATGGTAAAGAAAATCTTGTACATTTTAAATTTATTATTAGTTTTAAACTTAATATATTAGTAATATATAAAGTTAAACAATTAAATAAACGAACGGATATAAACGAACATAAACGAACGGGTATAAATGATCGAATTCGAACGGACATAACAGAACGAACATACACGATCGTTCATGAACGTAAATGAATGAACAATGTATTGTTCGTGTTCGTTCATTTAGTTAAATGAATGGAAATTATTGTTCATGTTCGTTTGTTTACTAAATAAACGAACATAAACGAGCCTCCTGCCGAACGATACATGAATAGTTCACTGAACGTTTGGTTCGTTTACAAGTATAGGATTCACCTGGTAAGAAAATTCGGTTGGTATCGATTTATTAGTTTGATTTATTTTGTTACTAAAACTGAACGTAACAACTTATCCAGCCCATTGCATTATAGCCTAGTGATATTTTAGAGGTGGAATAAAGCTTAGAGACTATTAGAGAAGGGTTTTCCCAGATTTATTGGGTTTCCTCCTGAATTAGTGTATAGATATTATAGCGTAGTAGAGATGGATATGATTGGGTGGTTACCCTGATGGCACGATAATACTCCAGTGATCCATCCAAATTTGCCGTTAAAAAAAAAACAACTTATCCAATAAAAAAAACCATTTTCATGATTTTTTTCAAAAAGAAAATTGGATGCATATTTTAAGAAGAATGAGGGGAGTAAAGTGAAAAAGAGGAAAACAAACTTTGGTGATCAGAACCCAAAACCCTAATTTGGAGGCAGAAGAAGAAATGGTGGTGAGGCTTCGATTGGCGAGGTTGGGATGCCGGAACCGGCCCTTTTACAGAGTTATGGCCGCCGATAGCAGGTCTCCCAGAGATGGAAAGCATATCGAAGTTCTGGGTTACTATAATCCTTTGCCAGGTTCAACAAATTTATCTGCTTTTTAACTAGAAATTTTGTTAGGATACAATATTTGGTTGGGTAAAACTAATAATTTAATTGCTTGCTTGGTTTCTAAATTTTGAGCTCTGTTATTTGTGGCTGTGATTGTTAGAAGCATGAAGCTTATACAACTTTTTTGGCTCCAAGATCCACTTTTGTTTGACCTAAAAATGATCATAAAGGTTGATATTATGAGTCAGTATTTGATATATGAGTTGCTAATTAATTGTTGGTTGATTATCCGGTTAATGCAGGTCAGGATGGTGGTAAACGAATGGGGCTTAATTTCGAACGAGTGAAGTAAGTTGTTCGATACACTTATCGCCATTTGATATGAATTAGGTGACACTGGTAGTTTTGCTACTAATAAGAGTTGTACATGTTCATTGCATTTCAGTGGATAGTCTTTTCATGATAGGCTTCCTTGATGGATTTTAAAATAGGCTTTTTGGTGTTTGTTTGATGAATATCACCTAACTTTTAAGGGTTAATAATCTTAAACAGGATAGTTAATAGTTGAAGGAAAAAACTTATTTTTTTTCTTCTTTCTAGTAAATGGTACTGCATCCACTCTTTGGAAATTGTAACAATTTTGAATTTTGGGAAATATTTCAAGCCTTAATTAAACAAATTTTGTCATTGTCTACAATATAATTGTTGTCATTGAAGGGTTTTTTTAGGCATACATTGTAAGTTTATAAGAAATAAAAGTAGTATAGAATGTTTGATGGTGAGTGTTTTGCTGTATAAACATTAGTTAGAATGTTAGGTATAATGTTTTTTTATCTACTGAATGTGTTTTGCTTCCATTTAACCTTGATTACTGTTATTACTCTAAATTTGTGAATTTTCATCCCTTTGCTTTGATGGAAGATAAACAAGTGCACTTTGCGTACACCAATCTGGTATCCCACATATTTGTTTTCATTAATATGGGGATGGTTGGTCAACAATAGTTGATGGAAAATGGATAAAGATGCCTTTATTTATCATTGAGTAAATTACAAAACTCGTCCTTTATGTTGACATCAGATTGTAAAGTGTGTCCTTTATCTTCAAAAATTACAAAAAACGTACTCGATGTTTGCAAACCCTTACACGTTACGTCCTTTAGCCCTAACTCGGTTAGTTTTCATGGTTAAATTTGTTAATTTGACCAAGTAGACACCACATAAGGGTATTTTAGTCATTTTACCCTAGACACTTAAATAAATAATAAAAATACCCCTTTCTCCCTGTCTCTTCCAAATCTCACTCTCCTTCCTCAACCCTCTCTATCTCTCTTGAAAATCTGGGCACCACCGCCATTACACCACCACTGCCATCACATCACCACCGCCCAAAGCTCCTCGGCCATCGCACCACCACCATCGCACCACCGCCATCTCGTTCTTCTTCCCTGCACAAACGGCGACACAAGCAGTCTCTGCAGTAGTGACGGCTGTGCGAACAGTTTCCAGCGTGTTCGTCAGGCGGCAGAGAGATCCGGTCGGGTGGCCGATGATGTGGGTGGGGTGGCAGTCAGCAAGACCAAACCTGTATCTCTCATTCGACAAGTCTACGATGCCGGACACCGTTGTTTTGGGGAAAACTATGTCCAAGAGTTTATTGAAAAGGCCCCTCAGGTTATTTTTTTAATCTCTTGAATACGAACATTAATAGTATAGTATAGTATAGTATTTTTGCATCCATGTATGTATTCTAATGAGTTTTTGCAGCTTCCTCAAGACATTGACTGACACTTTATTGGGCATCTACAGAGCAATAAAGCAAAATCCCTAATTGGTAATCATCCTCTGGTAGAGAGAGATATATCAATATAAAATATTAGCTTTGCCTGAATCTTGAAATTGGTCCATCTATATTGAAAGTGAGTGTTTGTGTGGGGGAAAGGAATTTGGGGTTGTCGTTGACTGCTGTGCGGAGACTGCTGTGCCGGCGTTTGTGCAGGGGAAGAAGAACGAGATGGCGGTGGTGCAATGGCGGAGGACCTTTGGGCGGTGATGTGATGGCAGTGGTGCCCAGATTCTACAGAGAGATAGAGAGGGTTGAGGAAGGAGAGTGAGATTTGGAAGAGATAGGGAGAAAAGGGTATTTTTATTATTTATTTAAGTGTCTAGGGTAAAATGACTAAAATACCCTTATGTGGGATCTAGTTGGTCAGATTTAACCATGAAAACTAACTGAGTTAGGGCTAAAGGACGTAACGTGCAAGGGTTTGCAAACATCGAGTACGTTTTTTGTAGTTTTTGAAGACAAGGGACACACTTTGCAATCTGGTGTCAACATAAAGGACGAGTTTTGTAATTTACTCTTTATCATTTAAATTAGATAGTTCTGACATTAAGTTGATGATCCATGTAAGAAACACTGGTAGCATACGTATCATTTTAACAAGAGTAAATATAGCATATGGTACAGGATGACTTTTAAAAGCTCATGAAAAGTGATTATTAACCTAAACAGAGAAATCATTGTGTTAGTTATGTGGAAAAATCGATATGCATTTCAAATTTGGAAAGTTATTTTGACACCTCTTTTATGTGTTACTATTGTTTTCTTTTCTTGTACAGATATTGGCTCTCAGTTGGTGCACAGCCATCGGATCCAGTTCAACGTCTTTTATTTAGAGCTGGGCTTCTACCACCACCGCCCATGGTTGCGATGGGCCGGAAAGGTGGGCCTCGTGACACCCGCCCAGTTGACCCATTATCTGGACGGGTCTTGACACCTGAGCAACCAACCAAAACTAGTAATGAATCAGCAGAAGTTTAAGAAAATAAAATGTCAACTTCCCAACTGTTGGTTTTTGAGACATGCTAGTAGGGTTGGTTTTTACGGTTAAGTTAGAACTACTTGCAATGGTTATAATGTGGTAAATCTTTGATGCTATAATGATCTTATTCTGTAGCAAAAAAGTATCAGTTTACCGTTTTTCTTAAGTGTTTTGAGACCTCAGGGGTTTTTTGGGATTGCTTATTTAAACAACGTATCTATCTACTTATTATGTTTTTATAAAACATATTAGTAGTACATTTGAGTGGTTGGAACTTGGGAGAGTAATAATAGTTATTGCTACATGCTTGTTATACGCTAACATAAACTGTATTAGGTTCGTTTATTGTCAGTCAAATGTGATGGTTGTGGTTGGATCATGTTATTAGAGATGAATGGTTTCAGTTTGGTCATATTATTAGTAGAGACCGGAAAACTGCTCATCAAAAAGGGTAAGTGCGTGTCTCCTAAGGCTTTTGGTTAAGAGTCAAAAGTCATATACCGTCGATGTGGTTCTTAAGGTATTGGTTAGAGCCTTAAGGTAAAGAACTACACCAAATGATTGGGTTGGTTATGGCCCGGTGTTTGTTTTTTCAGCCAGTTTTGGTTAGAGCTGAAAGTCACCCGCCAAAAGCCATAACCAACCCTTCAAGATTCATCACCACCCAACACTACAAGTTTAATAGCAGTAGAAACCATACATGTTCATATAATTTTTGTAACAAAAAGAACTTGTGTTTTTCCTGTTTGTGGTAGCGAGCTTACATAGTTGTCAACATTATTATAAAATTCTTTATGACTTGTACAAAACTAGTTTTTGCCCCGCCCGCGTTGCGGGGCAATAAACCAAATATTTCTCTCATAACATGTATGTCTGTATAGAGGGCAAAATCGTAATTATATTTTGAGCTGGATGCGAAATCATAATTTTAAACTGAGAGGAAAATCATAATTTTGAGCTTGGGGGGGGGGGGGGGGGGGGGGGGGGGGGGTCATAATTTTATTTTGAACTGTAGGCAAAAACGTAATTTTGAGCTGAGGGCAGAATCGTAATTTTAAGGTAGAGGGAAAACCAACATTTTATTTTTAACTGGGGGAAAAACCGTAATTTTAAACGAATGGCGAAACCGTAATTTTAAACTGAGAACAAAATTAAAAATGAGTTTTTGAACCGAGGGCAAAAGCGTAATTTTGAGGTAGGGGCAAAATTGTAATTTTATTTTGAGCTGGGGACAAAAACGTATTTTTAAACGAAGGACGAAAACGTAATTTTAAACTGGGAATAAAATTAAATTAAAAAAGGGTTGGTCTAATGGGGGAGTGCCAGGCAGCTGCCTGACACTATTCCCCAAACTTACAAATGTACATGTAGTATAATATAATATAATTTGAGCTTAAACTGAACCTATTGGACATCCATAGTCACGTCTATTATAGACAACACATTGGATGAAATATCAAGAAACTTCAGCAACCATATATACAGAATAATATACATGTTACAAAAACGGAAATGTTCTTCGGCCTATTTCGCAATTCTAACAGCTTGTTTCCACAAAATCTCCTTAACGTTTTCTTTCTTTCGTCTATATATACAGAATAGTATTAACCGTTGACAAAGAACGATTCAGTTAGTATGCATGGTTCGCTTCGGATTTATAATAAAACTGAATCTGAAATGTTAGGTTTTCGATTTTAGTAATGATTCGGTCCGGTTTTTTTAACAAATTATGTAAGGTTTAAAAAGAAAAGGTATAAATATTTAAGAATTTTTCTTATATGAGTTAACATATTTAAAATTTTTAATTAACATTGTTAACATGCCACTAGGAACCTTCACAAGATTCTGACATGTATCAAACTCATATATCATCATTACACATTGCATTATAACATTAAGGTGAATTTCTATGTACCGGACCTATTGGTCACCGGGTTCATGTCGAAGACAATCCCCCGTCAGCCCCGCACTCTCGGACGCGATGTTCGATCGGGCCTCGGCCGCCGCGCAAGCTGACTTCCGCCCGGAAACCATACTGCCCCCACACGAGAGACTCGCTGGGGTAACAGCTGGGTAAAACCGGGTTGCCCTCAAGACCGCACCATGCCTCGGTAGGATACGATCCATCATTGGGATGTCCCACCCCCCGTATGCAACACCCAGGGATCGAACCGGCGACCTCCAAGGAGGAAGCCGGTCCAACCCAAACCACATGGGAATTGCCAAGTGAGCTAGGGGGCGGGATCACATTGCATTATAACATAATGTTTTTTAACGGCCAACGAAATCAATCTTGAGCACTTTTGGGGCACCTACTGGACCAAACGGAGTACTCCGAGGGTAACCCGAGTCCACCACCAATTTCGGGGAAAACCCGGTAACTCACCCCGCCCGTAAGCACGATGGTGAAATAACCGGTAAAACCGGTTTGGCTCAAGTTGACTGGTATAGAGATGAAACTTTGTAATGGGGTTTGAATTGTATTGAGAAAAAACTTGTATTCAACCATACTAGGGTTACAGAAGAAGGTGTTTATATAGAACACCATTTTATACAGTTAGCCCCTATACTATGACATATTGTTTACTTTCCGACACTCCCCCTCAAGTTGAGTAGTGGGATCACCAATACTTAACTTGCTTAAACAACTACTAAAGGCGTTTCCATTGACAGCTTTTGTGAGTATATCTGCGAGTTGATCTTTTGACGAAACATATGGGAGTTCTATGATTCTTTCTTCCAACTTTTCTTTGATGAAATGTCGATCTACCTCCACGTGTTTTGTTCGATCATGTTGAACTGGGTTTTCTGAGATTTGTATTGCAGCTGTATTGTCACACATAACTTTACTGGGAGCCTTTTGGGAAAAACCAATGTCTTCTAGCAGCTTCCTGATCCAAAGAACTTCGCTTAACCCTCGAGTTATACCTCTAAATTCCGCTTCTGCACTCGACAAAGCGACCACCTTCTGTTTCTTACTCCTCCAGGTAACGAGGTTTCCACCGACCAAGGAAAAATATCCTGATGTTGACCTTCGGTTTCCCTTATCTCCTGCCCAGTCTGCGTCAGTGTAGAGTTCAACATTTAAATGTCCATTTGTTTTGAACAACACTCCATGGCCTGCGGTTCCCTTGAGATATCTTAAAATTCTTTGAGCAGCTTCCATGTGGGCAACTTGAGGTTGATGCATGAACTGATTCACCACTCCAACAGCATAAGCTATATCAGGGCTAGTGTGAGAGAGATAAATTAACTTGCCCACGAGCCGTTGATACCTTTCTTTGTCTGCAAGTTCTCCATTGAGTTCCATGTGAAGGTTGTGGTTCACCACCATTGGAGTATATGCTGGTTTACAATCAATCAGCCCAGTTTCTGCTAGGAGATCACCGACATACTTCTTTTGGCAGATGAAAATTCCCCGTTTAGACCTGAGAACTTCTATCCCGAGAAAATACTTGAGATTCCCAAGGTCTTTCATTTCAAACTTTGAAAACAGGTTCCTTTTAAGTCGTGCTATTTCTTCTATATCATCTCCGGTAATAATCATGTCGTCTACATATATGATCAAGCAAGTTACAAGGCCGTTTCTTCTCTTGAGGAACAGAGTATGATCAGCGTTACTTTGGTGATACCCATAATCTTTCATGGCCAAAGTGAACTTTCCAAACCATGCCCGAGGAGACTGCTTTAGCCCATAAAGGGACTTTTTCAACCGACAAACTTCCCCTTCTTTAAAACCTTCTGAAAAGCCTGGAGGTGCTTCCATGTAGACTTCTTCAATTAGGTCTCCATGGAGAAAGGCGTTTGTAACATCAAACTGGTGAAGAGGCCACTCCTTATTGGCTGCCACGGAGAAGAGAACTCTGATGGTATCCATTTTGGCAACCGGAGAAAATGTCTCAGAGTAATCGATCTCATACGTCTGAGTGTAACCCTTGGCTACAAGCCGAGCTTTGTATCGCCCAATGAAACCATCTGGTTTATATTTGATTGAATACACCCACCGGCATCCAACTGTTTTCTTTCCTTTAGGAAGAATGCACTTCTCCCATGTGTTGTTTTTCATAAGAGCACGCATCTCCACTTCCATTGCTTCTTCCAAGTTCTTCTTACCTTGAGCTTCCTTTACGGAGTTAGGTATTTGTTCAGAGTATAGAGAAGTAACAAATGCTTTTGCATTGTTAGATAAGTTCCCGTTGACCATATTAGCTACAGGATACCTTGAATTTCTGGTTTCCCTCTCTGGGGAGTACCTTTTTGGAGGAACCCCTCTATTCACTCTAGGAGGAAGAGAGTATCTTCCAGTTGTCTCTACTGCAACTGGTGGTTCAACATGTTCAACCACTGGTTCAATTTCAACCTGTTATGTAGGTTCTGTTGTTGTCGGTTCTATGTGTTCCCCTGTTGTCTCATAGTTATAAGACGGCGTAGGGCATTCAGGGTTCTCAGTATTTCTTACCTCTGGTATCACGTTGGATGGACTTTCTTCAGTGGTACTGTGCTCCGCAGATTGTGTGTTTGAAGGTGACTGACTCGAAGTATTGTGATGGTCTTCCATTGTTACTTCTTCAGATGATGGAAGTTGAGTTAGCCAACTCAGAGTGTCTATACATTCATTCTCCCCCTGACCACTGAGTTGGGTATTATAAAAATATTTCGTTTCAAGAAAATCACAATTCATTGTGGTGAACATTTGACGAGTTTTTGGATTATAACACCGGTAACCGATTTGATCGATTCCATAGCCGACAAATACACATTTCTCAGCACATGGGCCAAGCTTGTTTCTGTTGGTTTTTGGTATGTGGACAAAAGCTGTACACCCGAAGATTCGAGGTTCAAGTGTAAGAGGATGGGGAATACTAGCAGACTTAGATAGACAATCTAAGGGAGTCTTAAACTTAAGAGCTTTAGTGGGGAGTCGATTTAGGAGATACACAGAGGTTGCAACCGCCTCCGGCCAGAAAGATGTTGGTACCTGAGATTCGATTAGAAGAGCTCGAGTCATTTCTAGAATAATACGGTTTTTCCGTTCGGAAACACCATTTTGTTCGGGGGTATGAGAACAAGACGTTTGATGAACTAATCCTTTGGTTTTAAAGAATTGTTTCATGGATGTATTGACAAATTCCCCCCATTGTCGGATCGAAGGATTTGGATTTGGGTTTGGAATTGAGTGTGGATCATAGCATAAAACGTGATAAATTTCTCGTAAACTTCGGCTTTGTTTTTTAAAAAATATACCCATGTCATGCGAGTGCAATCATCCACGAATAGTAGAAAGTACCGAAGACCCTGTCCCCCCATAACAGGAGCAGGACCCCACACATCAGAATGGATTAGTGAAAAAGGTGTAGCAACTTTCGTATTGCTAGGTTTAAATGGTTGTCGAAGACAGGTTTCACAATCTATTTTACCATTTGAAGGGAAGAGTTTTGGAAACAAAAGATGCGAATAACCAGTGGATGGGTGTCCCAAACGTCTATGCCATAGCCAGGCTTCCCGGTTTTCGGTTCCATGTGCCAACATCACAGTACCCTGTTGAGCCACTTCATCCACGTAGTATAATCCTTGGCGCTCAGTACCACGTCCAATAATCACACCCGTCCTGATATCCTGTAGGAGGCAAAAAGTAGGATGCATTAGTACCGTGCAATTTAGTTCTTTGGTAATATGGCTAATTGAAAGCAGTTTGTGTGATAATGACGGAACATAAAGACAATTTGATAATTTCATAGTTGGTGAAATTTCAATTGTTCCTCCTCCTTTCACTTGCATTGTTCCGTTGTTTGCTGTATGGATTTGAGTTTTTTGAGGATTGGTCATTGACCGTATGTCCAACGGTTCAAACGTCATGGTGTCAGTGGCACCAGAATCAAATATCCAAGAACTATTTTTTTCATGATTGATTGTCATTTTTTGGTAAATGCGCTCTCTTTACGAGCAAAACACTATAAATACGTTGGACACTTGAACTCGCGTTCAAGATTTATTAATTATGCCGGAAACAGATATGCTGGGCAAGTTAAATCCGTCAGAATAACAACGCAAAAAACGTTGTCTTACCGGCGTATTTATCAAATACGCTAGGTAACTTGAACTCGCGTTCAAGATTTAAAGTCGCCTAGAAACGCCAAATCTGCTACCGATGGCGTATTTATCAGAAAAGGAATATTTCTAGCACTCTCTTCAATAAAGTGAAAGTAGCGTATTTATTGAAAAATAACCTTTCAAAAAACGATTAGAATAGGCCACTCAAGAAAGTGACGTATTTATTGAAAAGGAAACTTAAAAAAGAAAAGTAGGTAAAGGATGAGAATAGGCCAAGGGTTTTGAAAAAGGGTTTATTGACAACCTACTAGAATGATGAACGATGACACATAGGTTGACAATTGAAACACCTTTTTGAATTTTGACAGAAGCACCTTTTTCACAATAACAATTTTCCAAAGAGTATTAAATATGAAATGGAGGCACCTTTTGAGTATTTCAAACGAAAAAGAAAAAAATAAAAGGGAAACAAAGACAACGACGGCAAGGGTTTAAAGCGGTGGTGGCAGTGGAGTTTCGGAGATGATCAGATTTTTGAGGTTTGATTTTTGGTTTTGGGTTTTTTCTGGTTTGATTTTGGTTGAGATAAATTGTAGATGAAGAACAAAGTGTTTACGAATCAGAACACTGCTCTGATACCATGTTGACTGACAGAGCCGGTCCTGAGAATTAGTGTACCCTGTTCGAGCTCCCAAAAACGTGCCCTTAGGCGTTAACAAAATTGGGTATTGGGCTCAATAAAGGTCTAAATCTAATGCCAATGGGCTAATAACTAATCTAAAGCATAAGAATAGTTTTGCAAGCGGGTCTATGTTGTTGTTTGTACAGGTATACCCTATTAAAAAAGAAATTTTTACGTATACATATCGGGTTTTTTTCTAAAAATAGTGTGCCCTCCGAAATTTCGGGCCCTGGCCGGTGGTCCTCCCTGCCCACCCCCAGGGCCGGCCCTGTTGACTGGTATAGAGATGAAACTTTGTAATGGGGTTTGAATTGTATTGAGAAAAAACTTGTATTCAACCATACTAGGGTTACAGAAGAAGGTGTTTATATAAAACACCATTTTATACAGTTAGCCCCTATACTATGACATATTGTTTACTTTCCGACATCATTGCCCACCAGTGCCGAACTCTGCACCAAATGGGAATTGAGCCTGCATCTCCCAAGAGAAATGCAGACCTTCCACCACTTGATCCAGAGATCATCGGCTTTATTAAAACATAATACATACGAAAATTATGGTGGAGGAAATCTAGGTGGATGTTATTACTGCTTTGTAACCATGATTGAGTTTTAACTTTTTAAGCTACACCAAAATGTCTAATATATCGGTTTAAGAATTCATGTAAAATGATTATATATTTACACAAATGCAATCTTCTTTTACAACCTTTGATCAAATAAGTTATAAATTACTCATTTGGAAATAGCCCAGTGATATTAACGAGTTAAATAAAGTTTAGACGCCCAGTGATATTAACGAGTTAAATAAAGTTTAGATAATAGAAGGTCATGAGTTCGATCCATGTAAATGTTAGAGTTTAGCAATAATTCTTCTATAAAAAATACTCCCCTATATAATATACATTTTTATATTTAAAGATGGATAAGTTTTGACTTTTGAGAAAAGTTTTGATCGAGTTCAGCCCGATTACGTGGTCGAATGGAACAGCTGGCTGCCTAAAAAGATTGGGTTGGTAGCTTGGAGAGCTTATAAAGAACGGTTGCCAACCAGAGAGGCTCTATATGCGAGAGGTATTTCGGTTCAGAACTTGGAGTGTGTTTTGTGTCGAGAATACACTGAAACTTCTGATCATCTACTTGTCTTGTGCGGCTTCGCTCAAACACTTTGGCAGGTGGTATTTCAGTGGTGTAAATTGCAGCCGGTGATTGCTTTTAGCATACGGGATATTCTTGATGCACACAAGTTTTTTGGAGGTTCGGTTAAAAAGAAGAAAGCCTTTCATGCGGTGTGCTTAGTCACATTATGGGCCATTTGGACGCATAGAAATGATGTAATGTTTGAAAGGAAAGCAAAGACTATCTCTGCCATAGTGGAAGAAATAAAGGCGAAAAGTTACGTTTGGGTGAAGCATCGATCGAAAGAACTGTCGATGTCATGGGAGCAATGGAGGGGATTTGATGTCTTTTGAAGTTCTGTTTCTTTATGTCTGTTTGGGTTTTAATTTGGTTTATTAGGTGACTCGGTGTATGTAAATCTTGGTGTTAGCCGCTGGCTAGATATTAATAAAGGTTTTTTGTTGGCCGTTCAAAAAAAAGATTGCCTAATTTCCACGAATAATTATTGGTCCCCATGATGACCTTGGTCGTCAAGTTATTGGCGTGCTCCCCAAATAAAATTTATGATCCACATGCAAACCCACTTGCCACCTGACCTTCCTTATCTGTTTCAATTAAACATCTTTACCTTTAGATTCTACAACCTTTATATAAGTTTTAGAAAAATTGTTTAAATATTAAATTTATTTGTAATTAAATAAACATGATATTATATAATTTTGTTGGAATATATCTGTGTAAAACTGGGTATTATGGTTTAACTAGCATGTGCTAGTTAAAGCGTTATGTTACTTTGATGTAAGCATTGAGGTTTTAAGTAACTTGTTATGGTTTAGCTAATAATTAAATAAAAGAAAAAAAAAAGAAAAAAAATAATGATTAATGCAAGACCGCATGAGCCCCATCTCTTTCTCCCTCAAAGTTCGTTATGGGCTTCACTAACCCAGCCTTAGTGCTCCAGGCCCAATTATATATTTCCAATGGACCAGCGATTTTACACAGATAAAGTACAATCACATTTTTAATTGATGAATAAAAATACGGATGGCTTTATGTAGTGGTGCACAAATCGGGTTTTCTAAATACCCGGTTCCGGGTATGGAACTGGGTTCGGGTACGATCGGGTTCTACAAAATCGGGTATTGACAATACCCGGGTCGGGTCCGGGTTTTATATAAAAATGTATACCCTATATACCCGGGTTCGGGTAGGGTTAGGGTCGGGTTTTCTAATATCTGGGTATTATAATACCCTATTTTCGGGTTCGGGTAGGGTCGGGTATGGACCGGGTTGGTTTCGGGTTTGGTTCGGGTATGCCTCGGTAGGGCTGTAAACGAGCCGAGTCGAGTCGAGCTCGGCTCGAACTGAATTCGAGCTGGCTCGGCTCGAGCTCGAAATTCAAATCGAGCTGGGATTTGAGGCTCGAGCTCGACTCGATTAAAATTCGAGCTAGCTCGGCTCGGCTCGATCTAGCTCGAACTAACAAAAAAACCGCAAAATTTACTAAATAAAAAGCCCTAAAAATGAATATTTTTATATACTAAGGGCCATATACGCAATTTAATTTAACCAAATAGCTAAATACGCAAGTATAAATAGTTAACTCACTTTGTATATTGTCTTTACCTTCTTTTATAAGGGAAATGCTCCCTTAGTTTTTGTCTTCTAAGCGATGTGGGACAAAAAAATGAAGGATGTAAACCTTATCGAGCCGGCTCACGAGCTCACGAGCCAGGCCAAGCTCGAGCTCGGCTCGTTTACAAACCGAGCCGAGCTGGCTCGTTTACAACCGAGCCAATTTCGAGCCGAGCTTTTTTCAAACTTTTTTTCGAGCGAGCTGCGAGCCACGAGTTTTTTGAACACCCCTATGCCTCGGGTATTCATTTTTTTGGATAAATCATAGAAATATAAATGTAAAACCTTTTTATTTCATAAAACATAGAAATACATGACACCTAAATAATCATTGAACCGGATCGAATAAGATGATGAACATAGATAGCTTCGAATAACTTGATCGTCTTCGTTTATTGTTCGTCATCAAAGACCCTTTTTATAGGGTATAGAGATACAATGTAAACCAAACAAATAATCATACAATTTTACCAAGGTACAAAACTCGAAAAAAAAACACAAAAAAACGAAAAAACCTGAACAGGGTATTGGAAAACCCGGACTGGGTATTGAAAAAACCCGGTTCCGGGTTCGTGTTGAAACCGGGTACTCGTAAAACCCGGGTTGAAAACGGGTATAAAAAACCCGGTTCCGGGTTCGGGTTTTATAACAGAAATGCATACCCAACCCCTACCCTATGGGTAGGGTCAGGTTCGGGTATAAAAAACCCAGGTTTTATAATACCCGGTTCCGGGTTCGGGTTTTTTGTGCACCACTAGCTTTATGAAGAAATTTGGTTTCAATAGAACGTAAATAAGAAATACATTTACATAAATAAAATTAGAGAAAATTATTTTTACATCTACGTTGCTTTGCTGTTGTAGGCTTGGATATAAAATTAGAGAAATTTTTTTTATATCTAAGTTGCTTTGTAGTTGTAGGCTCGGATATAATATTTTTTTTCTGTTTTTCTGTACGTTTTCAGTTGATCTACGTTTTGACATAATTTATTTTTACAAATTCGACTTACTTTACGTTTCGGCCCCACCGCAGCGCCGTGGTACCATTTTTAACTTAAAAACATAATTTTATTACTTGTACGTGTCGGCATAAGTTCATGTTGGTGTTCGACGTAAATTTCTTTCGCAAATAAGTCAGGCTATATATAATACGTTTCCGTGCTTATTTTTATGTACATATTCAGTTTATCTACGTTTTGACGTAACTTTTGTTCCGAAATAATTCAGGTCTTTACCGTATAAATCCAAGTTAGCTTACATTTAGACCCGTCGCACGCGGGGAAATTTACTAGTTGTATCTACAAAAGCAAGCAAGCGAAATGTTAATCTATATCTATATCTATATATTTCAATAAATATAATTGTTTTTTTTAATAATTTGTTGACTCATACAAACCTTCGAAATAGAAACCTATTTATATGTACCACCCGTTCGAACCCACATATCAATCAGTAGTTTCATTCCTTGTTCCTCGATCAAACCTTCGTCAATTTCAGGTACACAACAAAACCCTAGAAAATTCTCCCAATATTTTATTGCTTTCTAGTTTCCTGTATTGTCTTCAATAATGGTTTCGGATACAAGCTTTAAGAAACTAGAGTATCTATCACTTGTATCAAAGATATGCACAGAACTCGAATCTCATTTAGGCTTTACCGATAAAGTTTTAGCCGAATTCATCGCTGAAATCGGCCGAAACTCTCAAACTTTCGATGATTTCGATAGTAAGTTGAAAGAAAACGGGGCTGAGCTCCCAGATTACTTCCTTAGAACTTTGCTAACAATAATCCACGCTATTTTGCCCCCAAAATCGGTCAATGAGACGGTGAAACGATCCGGTGAGCCTGAACTGTATCGGGTATACGAAGGGAGGGTGTCAAGAGTAATGGACAGCGGTTGTTTTGTTAGTATCGTTGATATTGATGGTAAAGAGGGTGTAGTTCATGTGTCACAGATGTCTACAGGAAGAGTTTTGAATGCAAAAGATGTGGTTAAACTCGATCAAAAGGTTTTCGTGAAGGTGATTTCAGTTTCGGGTCAGAAATTGTCTCTTTCGATGAGAGATGTTGATCAGAACTCCGGTAAGGACTTGTTGTTGTTAAACAAAGCCGTTGAATTAAAATCTAAGACGGGATTCTCGGGGATGAAGTTCACTGAAGAAGATGCGGTTTCTGGTTCTCGTATGCGTTTGAAGAGAATGAGTTCTCCAGAGCGATGGGAGGCGAATCAGTTAATTGCTTCGGGGGTTTTAAGCGTGAAAGATTATCCATTGTATGATGAAGAAATTACTGACACGATGGTTTATCAAGAAGAAGACGGTGACAAGGATCTTGAGGTCGAGTTAAATGAGGACACACCCGTCTTTTTACAAGGACATAGTCATTATTCAACGGATATGTCACCGGTGAAGGTTTTCAAAAACCCCGAGGGTTCATTGAGCCGTGCAGCTGCACTGCAATCAGCTCTTGTAAAAGAAAGAAGAGAAGTGAGAGACCAACAACAAAGATCAATGCTCGATTCCATCCCAAAAGATCTGAACCGTCCATGGGAAGACCCAATGCCCGAATCAGGCGAGAGACATCTGGCACAGGAGCTAATGGGAGTCGGGTTGTCTGCGTACGATATGCCTGATTGGAAAAAGGATTCTTTCGGTACAACATTGACTTTTGGTCAAAGGTCAAAGCTTTCTCTCCAAGAACAAAGACAAAGCTTGCCTATACACAAATTAAAGAAAGAATTGATCCAAGCTGTGAATGATAACCAGGTTTTGATTGTCATAGGCGAGACGGGCTCAGGTAAAACGACTCAGGTGACTCAGTATCTAGCAGAAGTGGGCTACACCGCCAAGGGTAAAATAGGGTGTACCCAGCCCCGAAGGGTGGCTGCACAATCTGTAGCCAAGAGGGTGGCTGAAGAGTTTGGTTGTCGGTTAGGTGAGGAAGTTGGGTACTCGATTCGGTTTGAGGATTGTACCGGCCCAGAAACCGTGATCAAGTACATGACTGAGGGTATGCTGTTAATGGAAATTCTTACCGATGAGAATCTGTCTCAGTATTCGGTGATTATGCTTGATGAAGCCCATGAGAGAACAATGAATACCGATGTTCTCTTCGGGTTATTAAAAGGTCTAGTGAAAAGAAGGCCTGATTTGAAATTAATCGTCACTTCTGCCACATTGGATGCAGAGAAGTTCTCTGAGTATTTCTTTAGCTGCAAGATATTCACAATTCCAGGCAGAACGTTTCCGGTCGAGATTCTTTACACCAAACAGCCCGAAAGTGATTATCTTGATGCAGCTTTGATTACTGTAATGCAGATCCATTTGACAGAACCTGAGGGGGACATACTTGTCTTTTTGACCGGTCAAGAAGAAATCGATCATGCTTGCCAGTCTTTACACGATAGGATGAAGGGATTAGGTAAAAACGTGCCTGAATTGATAATTTTACCGGTTTACAGCGCACTTCCTAGCGAACAGCAATCAAGAATTTTCGAACCTGCACCAATAGGGAAGAGGAAAGTGGTTGTTGCAACTAATATTGCCGAAGCTTCTTTAACAATCGATGGGATATTTTACGTAATTGATCCTGGTTTCGCTAAACAAAACGTGTATAACCCAAAGCAGGGTCTCGATTCGCTAGTTATAACGCCGATATCACAGGCATCAGCTAAGCAACGAGCCGGGCGGGCTGGTCGTACCGGGCCTGGAAGGTGTTACAGATTATACACCGAAAGCGCTTTCAATAACGAAATGTCACCGACCCCGGTTCCAGAGATTCAGAGGGTGAATCTTGGGTTAATTACGTTGAATTTGAAAGCTATGGGGATGAATGATTTATTTTCTTTCGATTTCATGGACCCACCGTCATCTCAAGCTCTTGTATCCGCTATGGCGCAGCTATACACTCTTGGCGCTCTCGACGAAGAAGGGCTTTTAACTAAATTAGGTAGGAAAATGGCGGAATTCCCACTCGAACCGCCTTTATCGAAGATGTTATTAGCTAGTGTTGATTTGGGTTGTAGCGATGAAATTGTGACGATTATTGCTATGATTACGACTGGGAATATCTTTTATCGGCCGAGGGAAAAGCAAGCGCAAGCAGATCAAAAGAAGGCTAAGTTTTTTCAACCTGAAGGAGATCATTTGACTTTGCTTACTGTTTATGAGGCTTGGAAAGCTAAGAGTTTTTCGGGCCCGTGGTGTTTCGAGAATTTTGTTCAGGCTCGATCACTGCGGAGGGCCCAAGATGTTAGAAAGCAGCTTTTATCTATCATGGACAGGTATGTTCTATCTGCTTTTGTTTACATTGATTATGTTTTCACAATTGCGTTTTGATTCTCTGTTTAAATTCTAAACCAATGATGTGGCTCTGTTAACTTTTTATTAATAGTGTTCCTGTACATGTGTCTATTTCCAATCATTTGTGGTAAATGGTTGATTTGGGTTATACTCTAGCTAACAGGCGCATTGAGTAAAATTTAAAGAATTGGTCAAAATGGAAACTGGTCAAACGGGTCGGAACTTGGAAGTTTCCCAAAATATATTAATATGCATAATTTTTTCTGGGTATGGTAGTAATATGGTTTTCTTGGTTATATTAAAAATATATGCGCCGTACCTTGGCTAACGAGGCAAATGGGTAAAATCTTTTATTTTTTATCAAACCGGAAATAGGTTGAAGTTGTCCAAAATATATTAATATGCATAAAACATTCTGAATATAGTAGTAATATGTTTTTTTAGTTATATTAAAATAACTAAAAAATATATCGGCTGTACCTTGGCTACCGAGTCAAATGGGTAAAATCTATTTTTTTGTCAAATTGGAAATGGGGTGAAGTCGCCAAAATGTATCAAGAATTCAAGATGCAAAAATCTTTTAAATATTTTAATAATATGTTTTTTTTCTACTATGCTCTCTGCCCATGGTTGTCAACAGAGATAGCGGACAATAGCGATGAAATAGTACCAGAAGAAAATTTAAGAAAGATTTTATCAAAAAATAAAATAAACAAATTATAAAAAATCTCACTATTTGTCGCTAAATCGTTATAGCGCCATCAATTCCCTTTGCTACATAGTGCGCTATAGCGCTTGCTACTGGCGCTATTTACATCTATGTCTCTGCCTAACAGGTCAAACGGGTAGAACCTAAAAAATTGGAACGGGTCAAATATGTGGAAAGGTAAACGGGTTGATTTGGGTTATATTTTGGCTAATGGGTGAGGTGGAACAATTCTAAAAATTTGTTGAATTGGAAGAATGCTAAAATTTCTTGATTTGACCTACCACCCAACCCGCCCGAATCGCCACATCTATTTTTTTGAAAGGTGAATTCCACTTATAATAATCAATACGCTGAGTCAGTCGTTTTTCTGATCAGGTACAAACTTGATGTCGTGCGTGCTGGAAATAACTATACAAAGATACAAAAGGCAATAACGGCGGGCTTTTTCTTCAATGCTGCACGAAAGGACCCACAAGAAGGATACCGTATAATAGTCGAGAACCAGCCGGTTTACATACACCCAGGTAGTGCCTTATTCCAAAGGCAGCCCGATTGGGTCATCTACCATGAGTTAGTGATGACAACAAAAGAATACATGCGTGAGGTTGCTGTTGTAGATCCAAAATGGCTAGTTGAACTGGCACCGCGGTTCTTTAAGGTGTCTGACCCAACTAACATTAGCAAGCGGAAGCGACAAGAACGGATTGAGCCGCTTTATGATAGGTACAATGAACCCAATTCATGGCGGTTAAGCAAAAGACGGGCTTGATCAGGGGGATGAAGTTCTAGTTATTTTGGTTCTTTTTGTGCCTCCGTGTAGAGTTTCAAATCAGGCTGTAGAAAATACAAGTATGAATTTACGAAATATGCTTATGGGTGTTTGGATTTAGAATACTAGTATAAATGCAGAATGTACGTACAGAATATAAGTATGAATGCAAAATGTGCATATATAGGCATGCACAATTTATAACATGTAACATAGCTAAGAATTTCTCAGGTGGAATACACAGCAGGAAACTTGTATATTTCAAAATAGAAAAAAAGTTTATTGTAGTGTTGTTACGTAGGTGATTATTTTAATATTATAATTTATAAAATTCCAAAAAAAAAAAGAAGAAAACATTGAGGGTTTACTTAGATTTTCAACTAACTATATACATATTTATTGGGATATGGAAGGAGATGAAAACTCGGCATTCTTTCATGGGTACATTAATAGTAGACGGGCAAGTAACAATATTCCTGGGCTTATGATAAATGGGGAGTGGACAACTAAACCTTCCTTGGTTAAAAAGGAGATTATGGGATTCTTCAGAAATGCTTTCAAAGAAAAAATCAAGGTCAGGCCTAAACTCACTTGCCACAACATTAAGCGTTTGGCGGATGAGGAGGCGGCTTCCCTGATTATTCCTTTCAGTAATGAGGAGATTAAAAGTGCGGTGTTCGAATGTGGGGCGGACAAAGCTCCTGGGCCAGACGGTTTTAATTTCAAATTCATCAAAAGGTACTGGTCTTTTTTTGAGATTGATTTTTCTAACATGATAGCTTCATTTTGTAGTAAAGGTAAGATATCGGAAGCTTGTAGCTCTTCTTTTATAACGCTTATTCCGAAGAACAAGGATCCGTTGGGATTAAAAGACTATAGACCGATTAACTTAATTGGGGTGATAAGTAAGACTATCTCTAAGATTCTTGCTAATCGGCTCAAAAAGGTGATCGGGAGTATCATTTCGGAAAACCAGACGGCATTTCTTAGAGGTAGGTACATTCTCGACAGCCCTCTTATGTTAAACGAGATTATTGCTTGGATTAAAAAGAAAGAAAAAAGGTTTTTTTGCTTAAAATCGACTTTGAAAAGGCGTACGACAATGTTAGCTGGGGATTTCTGTTGGATATCATGGGGCAAATGGGTTTTCCTAGTTTATGGTGCAATTGGGTGGAAGGGGTTCTTTCTTCGGCTAGGTCCTCGGTGTTGGTCAATGGGTCTCTGTAAGACCCTAAGTCATTTAACCTTTAAACGACGCAGCGGAATTTTGAGTCTGAAAATTTCTTTCATGACATACATCTGGACATTCTAAAACTTCATATTACAATATAAGAACATAACTTATCGACACTAAATTACATATTTAAACATTCCCGTACAATCTGTCTTATGACTCGACCTTCGATCTCTACTCCTTGGTAACCCTCATGTCTTGTACTACCTGCGCTCACCACATAAAATTCATAACGTTAGTACGTATCATAAGCATACAAGATTTGTGCACGTTTACTTTTCATTCCATTAACTCTTTACATTCCGGCTTTCTTTCTGATCTTACGATCCGTAGTGAGACTTCCTTGGTATCCTGCGTTACACTTCATCACCAGGCACGATGTTATTATCGTTAGTACTCAATTTCATTGAATGCATGCGTACATACTTTCATACAACCTATACGTACACTTACGATCACACATAGCAACATACATACCTATGTACCTACATACATACGTACGTGCATACCTAAACACATCCATTCATACATACATACATTCATACTTACATGCCTTCATACATACATACATACCTACCTACATACATACATACAAACCTACATACATACTTACATACAAACATACATACATACTTACATACATACGTACATACGTATTCCATACCTTCTCACAACTTACATACGTACATACCTTCGTACATACTCACTTGACTACATATACATACCATCTGTATACATCCTTACATACAAACACTTATACTTATACAACATACATACGTATATACCTACATACATACCCACATTTATATCCTCAATCATCCATTGCAATATACCCGACTTATACTTGCCTACTCATATACGTCTGCATATATATAAATATCCTTATGTACTCGCTTACACACTATAATCTTACATACATTCGCGCATACACGCTTACATACCTTCTACATACGTGTAAAGAGATACACAACATCCATACATACCTATCCACACATACGCTTACCATAAAGGTCATAAAACGTGAGTTAAACTAATCATACGCAACTTAAAACGCGTTTAAACGAGTTCCCATGGCAAAACGAGGCTCGAAAATAATTTTCGAAGAAATAAGACCCGTCGCGCGACGCGACGGGCCGTCGCGCTACGCGACACCCCTAAAACATCAGACGGTTGCTGCTGCTGTGCTGCATATTTTCAGCGCGATCCCGATTCACGGAAACGAGCATAACTCACTCGTTTTTGATCCGTTTTACCCGATTCTTTTTCCTACGCGTCCGTAATTTAATTCTCCATCTAATGGAATTAAAATCCAACATTCGACTTCATAAAATTTCAGACTTTTAACCCTTCGGCTTATTACCCTTTTTCCCAACTTTGACCCGTTCATGCATTCATCAACGTAACTTGTTCGTTTTACCATAACCTCTTATAAACATATTGATATCAATGACGTCTATCATAAATTACCAAATTCTTGGATGTCTTGCATCCTCTTAACACATTATCATTCATATGTTCATTTCGACCCGTTAAGGGTATTCGCACATTAATTGGTCTATGACTAACCAAACCATCATCCCCACTTTCATACTTGTCCAAAACATTACACTAATCGAATAACTTACTTCTAAACTACTTTTAAGATCGTCTACCCCAAAATACCCATCAAGGGCATTTTGGTCAACTTTAAACCCATCCTTTACGACGAAAGACTTTAACACGTATTTGACCTCAAACATCATGTTTAATTCATTACAATACTTTATTACTTACGCGTACTAAGAAGTGATTACGGAAATCACTTACCTTATGCGTCCGTGCTCGTATCCGATTCCTTGCCTCTTCTTGACCCGTTAACACCTTATGCTTGAGTCCGTCTCGTCGTGATTCCTATACTTTCATTTCATCGAAATCACGCTCTTATTAGTATACACCTTTGTACACGTAACAATCATATCACTCGCATAATTCATCCTTAACTTTCCTTAGTCATTTCTAACAAGCATTAAAATACATAATCAACTTCATATAGTCATATCCGTATACGTTAAACTCATGTAACTCATCATGTCATTACATTTAACACGGATTGCTATAACATGTACCATACGACTTCCCATCAACCTACATTCACGACAACGAGTCAAGTCATGTTTCTTATGCTTAGTTGACTTTCAAAAGTCAACTATTAACCATACTTAACTATCGACTTATCATCATATACCCGTAATCATCATAATCGACTATACGGACGACACTATATACATTTCATCATATACTTGATGTGAGTACTACCTTTTAAGCAATACGTACAACTATTTCATGCACAATTCTTCTAAACTCATACATAACCCATCAAAACCAACTACTAATCATCATGTATCATTCCAAATGAACATTAAACATAACATCATCATATTCCTATACTTTCATCTAACAATAATTCATCATACCCACATAATACATCAATCATTCAACAAGACTTGAACATAGGAGGTGATTACTAGTCATAATCTTCACCCTAACTAACGGGTGTCACCTCTAAACATCAAATTAACGCAAACCATTCATAACCCATGTTCTACACGAGGATTCTAACCCTCGTACATGATCAATTTCATATTAACTTACGGATTAGAACATAACCCACTTCACCCATGATCACCAATCTTAGATTTAAGACATACCTTATGATCCCCTCATGTTGGTGATCATTAATCCATGCTCGGTTATGAATTTAAGCATCATTTAGCCTTCCAATTGGATGATCTTTCATGTTTAGGGTTTGAGACTCCATGGGAGTCTCCTGATCGATCTAGAACACACACGAAGGTGTGTTTGTGTGTGTTGTTAGTTTCTTTTAATAACACAACTTCCATCTTGTTCCACTTTAACCCCTCGGGTTTGCCTTTTTAAAACATAACCGACACTATCTTAATCATTTAAGACTTTTGACCATACCCTTAACTAGGTTAAATAGCCTAGTTATTTATTTCCTGACGTGTCACATAATAACATACAACAAATATTAACATTCAGATTTTTGGGGCGTTACAAGTCTACCACCCTTAAACAAGGTTTCGTCCCCGAAACCTTTCTCACTTTCATCGAACACATATCATCTTTTCTTCCAGTCCATCCATACGACCACTAGCCCATACTTTCCTGATCATTCTTTCCTATATCATTTTCATTTTCATTTACTTGACCTGTCAATAACTGGTCAATACACATACTCTTCCGTCCTTTAATATGATCCTTTCTTAATGGATCTAATATCTCCATCTTACCTTTAAAATTTACATTCTCTACATACTCTGTATAACATTTAACTTTTGTTTTGTTATCACAACAAAACTATTATTACATAATCACGCCTACGTGCTTAATTCTAACGTTAACCTCATTCTACATTTTCTACAGCTACGTATACCTTGCATACCTTTATTTTATCTTTAAATCATTTCGTTCATTACACATTACTACTGCTTTCACTTCATGCATTACTTAATTTACACATATACAGGTGTCATACTAGTTCATATCTACCCAATCATGAGTTAAATATTCTTACTAACCTCTTTTTCATTTCCCAACCCACGATCTGCAACCCAGATCGATTCATCTTTTCCTCGAGTACTAGCCATAATAGGCCAGATTTCATTTATCCGTGTCATGAGTTTCCACTCGTGCACATCCTTTCCCCAATACGATTGGTTTCATCACATCAATAATCCTAACATTATCATCAACATCATCAGCGGTTAGCATATATCATTTAAACTTTCATTAAACTAGGTGATTACCCACCTATAACTTTTCTACAATTTCCTACGTACCTGCTATAACATACCGCACATTCTATTTCTTACATGCAATCTTTTCATTCAATTAATCATTTTGCCAACGGAAGTACACGCTCGTACTTCCTTCCATTCGTACTTACTTGCAAAGACCTTATTACATCGTTTCAATATTTCTTACCGAGCTTACCATTTCCGCCCATACTCAAGTTATTGTCCGGGTCACAGCCCGTCATCATTCCGGCTTCTAAGAGTCAATTACTAACACATCTAACACGTAACTTATACAAACTTCGTTTATTATACTATCACTTTTTACTTTATACTTATTTCTATGACCCGTTCGACTCAATCATGGTCAAACTGTCGATATCTTCTTAGGCGGATTAATTTCATCTTCTTATATTTTTGAATCCGTCTCACGGATTCAGACGCATCATTCATGCTTTTTCATTCATTGAATCCGCCTTACGGATTCAAACATTACATTCATGCCTCTTATCCTTGAACCCGCCTCGCGGATTCAGACATTACATTCGTACCTTTCCTCCTTGAATCCGTCTCGCGGATTCAATCATTACATTCTTACTTTTCCTCCTTGAATCCGTCTCGCGGATTCAAACATTCATTCTTACCTTTCATCCTTGAATCCGTCTCACGGATTCAAACATATCGTTCATGCCTTTCATCCTTGAATCCATATCACGGATTCAAACATATCATTCATGCCTTTCATCCTTGAATCCATATCACGGATTCAAACATATCATTCATGCCTTTCATCCTTGAATCCATATCACGGATTCAAACATCGCATTCATACCTTTCATTCCCTGAATCCTTCTTACGGATTCAAACATATTATTCATATCTCGTTGATCCGCACTTAATCACGGATTCAACATTCTTCATTCTTATCAGGCATGTTTTTCGTTCTTACATAGTACTCTCAATTTCCCGAGAGTCTTACTTCCCATTTCACCCACACGCCCGCCTGCTACCCAACTCTACCGGACATACCTGTAACAATTATCATGACCTCACGAACGTCATACGTTTCTCGTGTACTGGCCAGGTACACAATCCACATAGTAGTTTCGTGCCTTCATGTAATTGTCACCTTATGTTCGTAGACTTAGGCTTCGGCGCGTGTATTGCTTCCAATACTTCATTACTATACTATCATTGTCTTTCATCTTAAAATTTTTCCTTCCCTGAATGAACTTTTCCATTACATACATCCACATATTACATTTACGTACCTGGGCTCATTTGCCTATTTATCCTATTACCTCTTTGCCTGCCTTAGTATTCATCCTAGACCGCATTCACGGTTCATCCTCTTCCAACACTTATGCTTACCTTGCACATACAAACCGTCAGTTTCTTTATACGTATACATAAGTACATACTTTCATTAGCCTTTACCTTTGGATCTTGATCGAGTCTTAGATTGTACGGACTTCTTATCTCAAGAGCACACCAGTTTGAGTTCAAGTACTTACCTTCTCGTACTTGATTCTCTCAAACCAGGGCTCTGATACCAACTTGTAAGACCCTAAGTCATTTAACCTTTAAACGACGCAGCGGAATTTTGAGTCTGAAAATTTCTTTCATGACATACATCTGGACATTCTAAAACTTCATATTACAATATAAGAACATAACTTATCGACACTAAATTACATATTTAAACATTCCCGTACAATCTGTCTTATGACTCGACCTTCGATCTCTACTCCTTGGTAACCCTCATGTCTTGTACTACCTGCGCTCACCACATAAAATTCATAACGTTAGTACGTATCATAAGCATACAAGATTTGTGCACGTTTACTTTTCATTCCATTAACTCTTTACATTCCGGCTTTCTTTCTGATCTTACGATCCGTAGTGAGACTTCCTTGGTATCCTGCGTTACACTTCATCACCAGGCACGATGTTATTATCGTTAGTACTCAATTTCATTGAATGCATGCGTACATACTTTCATACAACCTATACGTACACTTACGATCACACATAGCAACATACATACATACCTATGTACCTACATACATACGTACGTGCATACCTAAACACATCCATTCATACATACATACATTCATACTTACATGCCTTCATACATACATACATACCTACCTACATACATACAAACCTACATACATACTTACATACAAACATACATACATACTTACATACATACGTACATACTTATTCCATACCTTCTCACAACTTACATACGTACATACCTTCGTACATACTCACTTGACTACATATACATACCATCTGTATACATCCTTACATACAAACACTTATACTTATACAACATACATACGTATATACCTACATACATACCCACATTTATATCCTCAATCATCCATTGCAATATACCCGACTTATACTTGCCTACTCATATACGTCTGCATATATATAAATATCCTTATGTACTCGCTTACACACTATAATCTTACATACATTCGCGCATACACGCTTACATACCTTCTACATACGTGTAAAGAGATACACAACATCCATACATACCTATCCACACATACGCTTACCATAAAGGTCATAAAACGTGAGTTAAACTAATTATACGCAACTTAAAACGCGTTTAAACGAGTTCCCATGGCAAAACGAGGCTCGAAAATAATTTTCGAAGAAATAAGACCCGTCGCGCGACGCGACGGGCCGTCGCGCTACGCGACACCCCTAAAACATCAGACGGTTGCTGCTGCTGTGCTGCATATTTTCAGCGCGATCCCGATTCACGGAAACGAGCATAACTCACTCGTTTTTGATCCGTTTTACCCGATTCTTTTTCCTACGCGTCCGTAATTTAATTCTCCATCTAATGGAATTAAAATCCAACATTCGACTTCATAAAATTTCAGACTTTTAACCCTTCGGCTTATTACCCTTTTTCCCAACTTTGACCCGTTCATGCATTCATCAACGTAACTTGTTCGTTTTACCATAACCTCTTATAAACATATTGATATCAATGACGTCTATCATAAATTACCAAATTCTTGGATGTCTTGCATCCTCTTAACACATTATCATTCATATGTTCATTTCGACCCGTTAAGGGTATTCGCACATTAATTGGTCTATGACTAACCAAACCATCATCCCCACTTTCATACTTGTCCAAAACATTACACTAATCGAATAACTTACTTCTAAACTACTTTTAAGACCGTCTACCCCAAAATACCCATCAAGGGCATTTTGGTCAACTTTAAACCCATCCTTTACGACGAAAGACTTTAACACGTATTTGACCTCAAACATCATGTTTAATTCATTACAATACTTTATTACTTACGCGTACTAAGAAGTGATTACGGAAATCACTTACCTTATGCGTCCGTGCTCGTATCCGATTCCTTGCCTCTTCTTGACCCGTTAACACCTTATGCTTGAGTCCGTCTCGTCGTGATTCCTATACTTTCATTTCATCGAAATCACGCTCTTATTAGTATACACCTTTGTACACGTAACAATCATATCACTCGCATAATTCATCCTTAACTTTCCTTAGTCATTTCTAACAAGCATTAAAATACATAATCAACTTCATATAGTCATATCCGTATACGTTAAACTCATGTAACTCATCATGTCATTACATTTAACACGGATTGCTATAACATGTACCATACGACTTCCCATCAACCTACATTCACGACAACGAGTCAAGTCATGTTTCTTATGCTTAGTTGACTTTCAAAAGTCAACTATTAACCATACTTAACTATCGACTTATCATCATATACCCGTAATCATCATAATCGACTATACGGACGACACTATATACATTTCATCATATACTTGATGTGAGTACTACCTTTTAAGCAATACGTACAACTATTTCATGCACAATTCTTCTAAACTCATACATAACCCATCAAAACCAACTACTAATCATCATGTATCATTCCAAATGAACATTAAACATACCATCATCATATTCCTATACTTTCATCTAACAATAATTCATCATACCCACATAATACATCAATCATTCAACAAGACTTGAACATAGGAGGTGATTACTAGTCATAATCTTCACCCTAACTAACGGGTGTCACCTCTAAACATCAAATTAACGCAAACCATTCATAACCCATGTTCTACACGAGGATTCTAACCCTCGTACATGATCAATTTCATATTAACTTACGGATTAGAACATAACCCACTTCACCCATGATCACCAATCTTAGATTTAAGACATACCTTATGATCCCCTCATGTTGGTGATCATTAATCCATGCTCGGTTATGAATTTAAGCATCATTTAGCCTTCCAATTGGATGATCTTTCATGTTTAGGGTTTGAGACTCCATGGGAGTCTCCTGATCGATCTAGAACACACACGAAGGTGTGTTTGTGTGTGTTGTTAGTTTCTTTTAATAACACAACTTCCATCTTGTTCCACTTTAACCCCTCGGGTTTGCCTTTTTAAAACATAACCGACACTATCTTAATCATTTAAGACTTTTGACCATACCCTTAACTAGGTTAAATAGCCTAGTTATTTATTTCCTGACGTGTCACATAATAACATACAACAAATATTAACATTCAGATTTTTGGGGCGTTACAGTCTCCCACATTTGAGTTCGGTTGTTCCAAAGGTATTAGACAAGGAGACCCTTTATCGCCTTTTTTTGTTCCTAGTGGTTATGGAAGCCCTTTCCAGTACTATCCATAAAGCTGGGTTAGAGGGGAGTTTTAATGGCGTCCAAACTCCAAATAATGGCCCGATAATCTCGCATCTTTTTTATGCGGACGACGCTTTATTGATGGGGGACTGGGATAAAAATAACGTGTTGAACGTGTCAAGATGCTTGAGAATTTTTTATCTATGTTCGGGCTTAAAAATTAATTTACACAAATCTAATTTATACGGGTTGGGTGGAAGATAGCGATATTAGAGATATGGCTATGGTGGTGGGGTGTAAAATGGATAATATTCTGTTATCCTACTTGGGGATTAAGGTGGGGGCTAATATGAACAGAATAAGTAACTGGACCCCGATTATTGAGGTTTTTGATAAAAGGTTGTCAGTTTGGAAAGCTAAATCTATCTCGATAGGGGGGAGACTTACTCTGATTAATTCAGTTCTGGAAAGTCTCCCTATATATTATCTGTCTCTCTTTAAAGCTCCTGCTGGGGTCATAAAAATGTTGGAAGCTAAAATGAGAAAATTTCTTTGGGCGGGTACAAATGATATTAAAAAAATGAACTGGGTGGCTTGGGAGTGGGTTACATGGCCTAAATCAAAGGGTGGGTTGGGTATCTGGCGTCTCAAAGAAGTTAATGAGGCCCTTTTGGTTAAATGGGGATGGAGGTACGTGGTTGAAAATCAAAGTTTATGGAGGAAAGTGATCGATGCTTGTCACGGTAAAATAAACCAGAAGTGTTTCATTCCTTTTAACGGCAATCTGGGAGGGTGTTGGAAAAACATTGTTAAATCGATATATAAAATTAAAATCAAATGGAAGGGTTTAAATCATTTGGTCTTGGGTAAAGTTGGGAACGGGGAGGATATCAGGTTCTGGATCGACTCATGGGAAGGAGTGTTTTGGTCAAAAAATCTGTTGAGGATATTGCAACCAAACTCTATGTTACGGGGTATGATGCTAACAATGTAGAACAATAACAAGGATCACTTCAATGTAAATTGATGAAATGACACAAGGATTTATACGGGGAAAAAGCCCTTGATCAAGAGTTGATCTCCGGCACAAAAAACCCCGGGTGATGGAAACTACCGATCACCAAGCTCAAATAAATGAATAAATGTTTACAACTTCGGATAGTAACGAGCTAGGTACAAGGATCACTAGAATGTAACGTGTAAAAGGTGTATGAAATTGCTAAGTGTTTGGACGAGAGCTGGTATGAGCGTTTGTACGAGTATGTGTAGCTCAGAAAATGACTAAGTGTTTTTCTACTAGCTCGTTACCCCTTTAAAATAGAAATTTAACTACCAAACTAACTATCCGACTTTTGTGCCAAGCCCCCACGTTCTCCACAACGTCCATTTTTGGCCAAGCACGTGCAGAATAGTTTAGGAATATTCTCCAGGAATGTCGCCAAGACTTGGTCAAGCTTGTTATACCTGCGAGGTAGTACAAAACATAAACAAACAATCGTCAGTACGAGGATCCTTAAAGTGATCCATGATCCTGATCCTGAAGCTCTTCTGAGGATCACCACCTGTCACAGAAGTAAGGATCACTAATTAGGATAACGAATAAGGATCACTAATTGTTAGAAAATCCTCCCCTAACAATTGCCCCCAAAATATAAGGAGTGATATGTAAAATTAGCGAGTTATGTTTTCTTGATCTTATCCGCAACTAACTAACGGATATATAGCCGTTGATATCGAACTAGCCGTTGCGATCATGACGTCACAGAAGTGACAATCCTGCAGAATCATAATTATAAATAGAGATATAGATAGGATCAAATGCATTTAAATTTTCAGAGAGACTCCCTTTATAATCTGCATTCCGAAGACGATCAGGTATTCTCTCTCTCTATCTTCTTCCCTCTCTTGCTCTGTTTTCGTCTCTTTCCATCAAAGATGTTGCTCCGAAATTCCCCAGCCAAGGATCACCCAAAGAACAGTCCTCCGAAAAGCCAGGGGATCATTGAAGACTCCATTAAAGAACGTTGCTGCTTCAATGATGCTCAGATAGATAGGATCCGCCACTGCTTCCCGGCGAACACCGAATTTAGGCCTTTTGACCCCAATGCCTTGAGCGATCATATCTCCGATAAGTGGGTTGCTTTCCCCGTCACTCCTTTCACCATAGGCTATACATATCCTTTTCCAGCCTTCACCCAATCTTTCTTTTCCCTAACCGGCATCTCTTATATCCAAGCCATGCCGATGATTTGGAGGGTTTTGTACACCCTTGAAAGGATCATCGATCAGGAGGGAATAGATCTAGGAATGGCAGAGCTGTATGATCTTACCACCTTTGGTTCTCATCGTTATCTGTTTAAACGTAAACCCGGTGAGGAACACCCGATCTTCAAAGCCACCAAGAATGATGCTAATTGGAAACGGCGTTTCTTTTTTATCAAGAGAGATTCCGTCGAGGATGGAAAGGATCTACCCAAAAAATGGGCTACCCATGGTAGGGTGGAGGATCCTGAGAAGGATCACCAGGAACTTTCTTTTGATGTAAGGATAACTTATATTTTTGCTTTCTTGTTATGCAGCTATCACCGTCTCACACCTCAAATTGTCCCCTGCTGCTAAGGAAAGGCTCCTTGCTTTCAAGAAACTTGATCATGAGACAAGAACTTTCAAGACAACAACCCAAGATTCACAGGAGGTATCCTCAGGCTCTGTCACAATGTCAAGTAAGTATCCTTGTTTAAAATTTAAATAAATAGTGAAATATGAATTAAGAAAAGATACTTATCTTGTTTTGGTTGTGTAGGTGCTGGAAAATCCACCAAGTCCGCTTCCAAGTTCAATGTTGCTAATCTCACCACTGTCAGATCCTCCAAGAGAAAAGCTCCTACCAGTCCGACAGCTTCGGTCCCCAAGGCACCCCTCAAAGGGAAGGCAATCAAGAAGAGAAAAGCCTCTGAAGCCGGGGATCTGCAGGGTCTGCCTCTGATCCGTCATCAATTCCTTGAGTACTTTAATGAGGAGAGGATCACTGTCTCTGTTCGTATATCCTGTTGACATATCCTGCTGGTATATCCTGCTGATTACTTGATCCTGACCTTATCCTTTTTACAGAAATTCGCTGAGATTGAGGACTATGTGGGCCACGTTGAGGATCAAGATAGGAAGATTGCCGATCTCCAGCAGGTTGCGGTGCTAAAGGATCTCACAATTGCTGATCTTCAGAAGGAAGTCCAGGATACCAAACAGCAGATGACCAAGGTGCTGGTTAATGTTGACTATGAGAAGAATGAGATCACCGAAGATGCCAAAGTCTCTGCCGCCATTACAATGTACAAGACCAAGCTTCAAATGGCCTTGGAAGCTCAGGATCCTGCTTTTGACAAGAGCACTTGGGATATTGAAGGTTGGAAGGCAAGGCTGGCTGAACTGGACGATGAAGAGGCTGAGGAGGTTGAAGAAATCCTGATAATTGAAGCTGGAGGCAAAGGTGAAGGTGGTGAAACAAGTGGAGCTGGAGGTGGTGATGCAGCAAAAGTTTAGGCTGCTTGATTGGGCAATGATGGACATTTCTAGACGTAGCCGGAGCCCAATTTTTTAAATCTGGTGGTAGTTTTTTTTGTGGTTGTGATGTTTAAAACAATTTCATGGTTTGTACTTAAACAATAGGTTTTAGGATTAAGGATCATGTATGATCCTTTGGACAATAGGCAGGATTGCACTTGGTGGAGGGATCCTCTGTTTGGGGGATGAAGCCATTGTGATCCTGCCGCCTTTATATTCCTGCACTACCTTTGAACTTATTATCATGGACACCCTTTACCTACCCCAGCGGATGGGCCACGTTTTGCTGGTAGATGCTCGGGTAGGTAATTTTGACAACCTTTTAAGGGTTAGTCTTTTGTTAATAAATAAAAACTTAACCTTTTGTCACTTATCTTGTGTTGTTATCCTTTTTAATATCTTACTTTCCAACTGTTGTAATGTTCATTCTGTTTATACTTATCAAGCCTTAAAAAGATATCAAAAAGTTTAGGATATGATCAAGGATCACATATCCCATAACCGATAAGTTCTAAAAAGTAATATGGTTTAAGAATCATAAGTTCAGTTGTCAAGTATAAGGGTTATTCAAATAAATAATGAATAGGATTAAAAATAGTTAAGGATCATACCTGAGGGTCCAAGTTAGGATCCTAACCATAAATAAGGATAACTATAAGATAAACCTTAGAAAGAAGTAAGGATCAAGGATCCCTAGTTGCTTATCTTCAAGGACCTGAAATAGATCATAACTTGGGACTAAGCCAACATAAGAAAAGAGTTAGCAACTGGGGACGAGCCCAAGGATAACTGGGGACAAGCCCAAGGATAACTGGGGACAAGCCCAAGGATAACTGGGGACAAGCCCAAGGATCGTATGTAAACTGGAGTATGGCCCTGACTGGCGACTATCCAAACTTAGTGACATGAATATGCCAAAACCTTAGCTAACGTGAAAACGTTAGAAACCTTAGCTAACGTGAAAATGTTAGAACCTTATGAACGGATGTATGGTACGTCTACCATTATACGTAGGATCCTAGGTATAGCCAGTACAATGGAATTATCAGCCCCTAAAATGAGTACTGGTCCCAATGCCTTGAACTATACCAGGATCATCGTGCGCTACAGGCGGAACTGGGGTCAAGCCCAAATAACTGGGGTTAAACCCAAGGAACGGATTGCTTCGGCAGATAACCAATGTTATGCTAAGGAGACCTGAACTTTCAAAACTTAAACTCACGTGAGAGATGGATAAAGGATACATGATCCTTATCCTTATATGAGAAAATAAAGAAATGAAATAGTTCAAGTTTAGGATATTACCTAAGTAAGGATCACCGATACTTTGAGGATCCTTTAAGGATATCCCTATCGTGAGGATCATCTGTGCCACTAGGATCCTGCTCACATGAAATATTTCTTCAAGTGGACAGCATTCCAAGCTCTTGGTAGCAAATCACCTTCCATGGTTAGCAATCTATATGCCCCCTTTCCTGCTTCAGCTTCAATCAAATAAGGGCCTTCCCATTTTGGAGCCAATTTCCCATCAGCAGGATTGGTGGTATTTTGGAATGCTTTCCTTAATACCATATCTCCAACTTAAAACCTCCTGATCCTGACATTTTTGTTGTAAGCACCAGCCATTCTTTGCTGATAACTGGCCATCCTTATCCTAGCCATATCCCTGATTTCTTCAATAGTATCCAGGTCTTGAGCCAAGTTCTCATCATTCTCATCAGGATCACGGGTACTTGTTCTTGCAGTTGGAACCACCATTTCTGTTGGGATCACTGATTCTGCCCCAAACACCAAAGAGAATGGTGTTTGACCAGTAGCATTCTTGGGGGTTGTCCTATCAGCCCAAAGCACATAGGGTAGTTCTTCTGCCCATTTCCCTTTCTTGGATCCAAGTTTTTTCTTCAAATTATTGATGATGATCTTGTTGGATGATTCTGCCTGACCATTAGCTTGTGGGTGGACTGGTGTTGATGTTATCATCTTAATCCCCCAGCTGTCACAAAAGTTAGTGGTTCTGCCCCCAATAAATTGGGAACCATTATCACATATAATCTCAGAAGGAATTCCAAATCTAGTTATAATATTTCTTTTAATGAAGGATATAACTTCCTTTTCTCTGACTTGGGTAAAAGCTTCGGCCTCTATCCACTTGGAGAAGTAATCAGTCATAGCAAGCATGAATACTTTTCCACCAGGTGCCTTAGGGAGCTTACCAACTATATCCATCCCCCATCTCATAAATGGCCAAGAGGAGGATATAGGATGCAATAATTCAGCTGGTTGATGAAGGATATTGCTGTGTCTCTGACAAGGATCACATCTTTTAGCATACTCCACAGCATCTCTCTTCATGGTTGGCCAGTAGTATCCTATCCTCAGGATCCTTGAGAATAATGCTCTGCCCCCAGTGTGGTTTCCACAATCTCCTTCATGGAAGTCTTTTAAAACTTCTTGGATTTCAGGATCCTCAATGCATCTCAAGTATGGTCCTGCAAGAGATCGTTTATACAACATACTATTTATAATTGTGAATTGAGATACCTTAGATTTGAAAGCCCTAGGGTTTTCTCCTGTAGGAATTTCTCCATGTTGTAAGTATCTCATAATTGGTGAGATCCATGATCCTGATCCTGAATGGGATTGAGTATCCTCACTAGGGATCATTGCAGAATCATTTCCTATCTCCATAGCCACATGATCCTCAATAGCCGGGGTCAGGATATGGATAATAGGGATCTTGATATCCTCCGGGATCTTCAAGGATGATCCTAAATTAGCCAATGCATCAGCTTCTGTATTTTCTTCCCTTGGTACCTGCGTCAAACTCAAGGAAACAAAAGAGAGTGCCAAACTTTTGACTATCTCTAAATATTTGGTTAGCTTTTCACCTTTAACAGCATAGGATCCATTAAAGTGGTTTGTAATTAACAATGAATCTACATGTACCTCAAGATACCTGATCCCCATATGCTTTGCAATTTGCAAACCAGCAATTAAGGCTTCATATTCAGCC
The DNA here is from genome assembly GCA_030545235.1 of Helianthus tuberosus. Classification (NCBI taxonomy): domain Eukaryota; kingdom Viridiplantae; phylum Streptophyta; class Magnoliopsida; order Asterales; family Asteraceae; genus Helianthus; species Helianthus tuberosus. The sequence continues at coordinate 1,792,803 of CM060407.1, forward strand.
TCATTGTTAGTGGTTTGGAACTCACAAGCTATAGAGTGGGGTATTATATCCCCCTGTGGCGATTTTAGTAGTATTCCAAGCCCTGTGCCTTTGACATTCGAGGATCCATCAGTATAGAGTATCCAAGGATCCTTGGTCTCCTCTAGCTGCTGGACTTCTAACTCAGCTTCTTCTTGTAAATCACTACTGAAATCAGCCACAAAGTCAGCTAATGCTTGGGATTTGATGGCTGCCCTAGGCTCATATCTTATATCATATGCACTTAGCTTCACTGCCCACTTAGCCATCCTTCCTGACATCTCTGGTTTCCTGAGAACATTCTTAATTGGAAAATTAGTTTTAACAATGATAACATGAGTTTCAAAATAATGTCTTAACTTAGTAGATGCCATAATTAATGCAAGAATAAGCTTTTCAAGGTGTGAATACCTGGATTCGGCATCAAGTAAACTTTTACTTACATAATAGACAGGATGTTGTATACCTTCATGATCCTTAACAAGGACCGCACTTACTGCTTTTGAGGATACTGCAAGATACAAGGATAGCACATCGCCTTTTTCTGGCTTCATCAAGGCCGGGGCTGAGGATAGGTAATCTTTGAGTGCTCTTAAAGCATTTTCATGCTTCTCAGTCCACTCAAATTTCTTGTTCTTCCTTAGGATATCATAGAATTCTTTGCACTTTTCTGAGGATTTGGATATAAATCTGTTCAAAGCTGCTATCCTGCCTGTTAGCCTTTGAACATCCTTAGCATTTGCCGGAGATTTAATGTTCACCATTGCTTTAATTTGTTCCGGGCTAGCTTCAATGCCTCTCTTTGTCACCATATATCCTAAGAATTTACCTGCTTTAACACCAAAGTGACATTTTGAAGGATTAAGTTTCATGTTATATTTATCAAGGATATCGAATGCTTCCTCCAAGTCTCTTAGGTGATCCTCAGCTTTTAAGGATTTTACCACCATATCATCTATGTAAACCTCCATAGTTTGTCCAATCTGATCCTTGAACATCATATTCACCAGCCTTTGATATGTTGCACCTGCATTTCTTAGTCCGAACGGCATAGCAATATAGCAGTATATACCAGTTGGAGTCATGAAGGCTGTATCCTCTTGGTCGGATGGTTCCATTTGGATTTGTTGGAATCCAGATGAAGCATCCATAAAAGTTAACAGTTCATGACCCGCAGTTGCATCCACCATGGAGTCAATGTGGGGTAATGGGAAAGGATCCTTGGGACATGCCTTATTTAAATCGGTAAAATCGACACATACCCTCCACTTTCCGTTTTTCTTTTGAACAACAACCACATTGGCCAACCATCTTGGATACTTGACCTCTCTAATCATACCTGCCCGGAGCAATTTCTCTACCTCTTCCTGGATAATGGCATTCCTTTCCGGTGCAAACTTTCTTCTCCTTTGATGGATTGGTTTGAAGGATCTATCAATCCCAAGTTTGTGAGTGATTACATCTTTGGATATACCGGTCATGTCTTCGTGTTTCCATGCAAAGGTAGTCTTTCTCCTTTTGAGGAAGGATACGAGGTCTTCTTTCATTTCGCCAAGGATCCCTGATCCGATGTAGATTTTGGATTCAGGATCATCGGGGTTCATGAGGATTTCTATCACATCCTGCTCTCTTGCCTCCAAGACATCCCTTGGAGGATACTTTGATTGCTATTGCTCCCTTGACTTCGAGGCTGGTTTCATCGATGAAGTGTAGCAATTCTTAGCCTCCTGCTGATCACTATCAATCTTCACTATTCCCCAAGGACTAGGGAGCTTCACACATTGATGGTAGGTAGATGGGACTGCTTTCATATCGTGTATCCAGGGCCTGCCAAGGATAACATTACAACAAGATAAACAGTCAATAACACAAAATTTTTGATAAGAGTGTAGGCCTTCAATGTATATTGGGAGTTTCATGTCCCCCAGGGTATTCTTGGTTTCGCCACTAAATCCCACGAGCACGGAGGATCTTGGTATGATCTCTGATTCAGGAATACCCATCTTCTTTAGAACATCAAGCTGGATAATGTTCACTGAACTCCCTCCGTCTATAAGGATCCTGCGGACAAAATGGTTAGAAATGAAAAGAGTAATAACTAAACCATCGTGATGAGGATCCTGGATATCAACACGATCCTCTTCATCAAAGGTTATAACTTTTCCTTCGGAGACACTTGATGTTCGAACTGGTCTTTCTCCATTATCCATTTTAGTTTCCTTTGCATGCCTTTTAGCTGCTAAGAAAGATGTGCCACAAATGTCTGATCCTCCAGAAATAAAGTTTATCACTTGTGCATCTGCTGGAGGGGCTGGAGCCTTCTCAGGGATCCTTTCAGGATCCTGAGTCCTTGACTTTTTTCTTCCCAACAATTCCTTCAGATGCCCTTTGCTTAACAAGTATCCAATTTCCTTTCTTAGTGCGATGCATTCTTCTGTGAGATGCCCAAAATCTTCATGATATGCACACCACTTTGATTTATCTTTGGTTGCAGCTGGCCTATCATTTTTCCGGGGCCATCTAGCTTTATCGCCCAGATCCTGCATTGCTAAGATTAGTTCATTGTTATCAACTGAAAAACAATATTCAGATATTGGAGGGTAGTCCTCATCATCCTCCTCTTGTTCAACAGCATGCACATTCTGGTTATCAGATTTATTATAGGATCTGAACTTGTTGTTCCTAAATGAGGATCCTTGCTTATCCTGCTTTGAGGATCCTGCTAACCTCTCCTGGATCCTCTTATCGTCCTCTAGCCGAATGAACCTAAGTGCTCGTGTTCTTACCTCATCTAAGTTCCTGCATGGTGTCATAACAAGATCATCATATAACAATGAATCCCTAAGCAATCCCATTTTGAAGGCCTCAACAGCCGTGGCTATATCTAAGTTGGGAATGTCTAAGGATTCTTTACTGAATTTGGTAATGTAATCCCTTAAGGATTCATTATGACCCTGGGTTATCCTATATAGATCACTAGTTAATCGATCAAATTTCCTACTACAAGAAAATTGATTATTAAACAAGTTAACTAGGTTAGCAAATGAGGTAATAGAATAGGGAGGAAGACTTAGCAGCCATTTGAGAGCTGATCCAGTAAGAGTGGATCCGAATCCCTTGCACAGGCATGCTTCCTTTAACCTTTCTGGAATTGGATTGATCTCCATCCTCTCCCTGTATTGTGCTATGTGTTCCTCAGGATCTGTCGAACCATCATACAGCTTCATTGTTGGCACATGGAATCTCTTAGGTATCTCAGCATCACAGATTGGTGGTGCAAAACGAGATATCTTGTGGCTCCCATCTGCAATCTCTGGGATAGGTTTGACCACTCCTGGAACACTTGATATCATATCCTTTAACTTTTGCAATTCTCTGGCCATGGCATGATTGATACCTGGATCCTGCATAAGACCATGGTTAGTAGTATAAGAATTATTAAAAGTGTTACCTCCCATCGGATTCAGATTAGGAAGATTGGATGTTAATCCATATTGTTGAGGCTCTGGAATGATCGAGGGACCAGTAGAAGCATTGGTCTGCATTGGAATAAAATCTCCCTGATGGACATCTGAACTTCCTGTTTGCAAACTCCTCAAGGATCCTGGCATCTGGAAGGATCCCTGAAACTGAGACGATCCTGGAACGAAGGAGGATCCTTGAACCTGGGATGATCCTGGAACAAAGGAGGATCCTTGAACCTGGGATGATCCTGGAACAAAGGAGGATCCTTGAACCTGGGATGATCCTGGAACAAAGGAGGATCCTTGAATCTGCTGCAATCCTGAATATCCTCCTGAATTCGTGAGGGGTCCCATATGCTGAGGATAGGATCCCGCTGGCTGGAAATATGAACCTGATGCCTGGGTCATTGTTGTTGTTCCGTAGTGCACTCCTTTCGGTCCACCCACATATTGAACGTCTGGAACCACTGATGACTGAGAAGTAATCACCGGAGTATCAAAATTCAAGGATTTCGGCACTAGTGGGGAATGATCCTCTGCCGTTGTCTTTTGTTTCTTGAGATCTCCGATTTCTTTGAGAATCCTCTCATTGGTCTTATCATGTTGCCGTATCTGATCCTTCATCTGCAAAATCAAAGTAAACATGTCACTAGTAGTGGGAGTGTAAGAAGCAGAAGAAGTTGGAGGTTTTGAGAAAATGGGAGTTGGTTTCTTCGCAGCATTCTCAGCATTCTTCTGGGATCCAGAAGGTGGTGGAGGCAAAGGAGGGACGCCTTGTGAAGAAGTGGATGATGGCATCAAATTTGAAGCGTTCTTCGCTGAGGAAGCCATTTGCTTGGTTGTAGTGAACCAAAATGAGCACAGAAATGCGTATTTTTCTAAGGACGAAGCACCAATTGCCCCACGGTGGGCGCCAAACTGTTTTGGTCAAAAAATCTGTTGAGGATATTGCAACCAAACTCTATGTTACGGGGTATGATGCTAACAATGTAGAACAATAACAAGGATCACTTCAATGTAAATTGATGAAATGACACAAGGATTTATACGGGGAAAAAGCCCTTGATCAAGAGTTGATCTCCGGCACAAAAAACCCCGGGTGATGGAAACTACCGATCACCAAGCTCAAATAAATGAATAAATGTTTACAACTTCGGATAGTAACGAGCTAGGTACAAGGATCACTAGAATGTAACGTGTAAAAGGTGTATGAAATTGCTAAGTGTTTGGACGAGAGCTGGTATGAGCGTTTGTACGAGTATGTGTAGCTCAGAAAATGACTAAGTGTTTTTCTACTAGCTCGTTACCCCTTTAAAATAGAAATTTAACTACCAAACTAACTATCCGACTTTTGTGCCAAGCCCCCACGTTCTCCACAACGTCCATTTTTGGCCAAGCACGTGCAGAATAGTTTAGGAATATTCTCCAGGAATGTCGCCAAGACTTGGTCAAGCTTGTTATACCTGCGAGGTAGTACAAAACATAAACAAACAATCGTCAGTACGAGGATCCTTAAAGTGATCCATGATCCTGATCCTGAAGCTCTTCTGAGGATCACCACCTGTCACAGAAGTAAGGATCACTAATTAGGATAACGAATAAGGATCACTAATTGTTAGAAAATCCTCCCCTAACAAGGAGATACTCCTTTTATTGAAAGATGGCCACATTTGTTTGGGTTGGAATTGTTTAAAACTTGCAGGGTTGCAGATAGACTAAAAAGGAACAGGGGAAATGGTGATTTTGATTGGAAATGGTCTAGATTGCCTGAGTCAGACGTGGAGCTAAAGGAGTGGCAGGAATGCAGGGAGACCCTTAACAAAGTGAATCTCAACAATTCTAAGGACAGGTGGGTCTGGTCTGAAGATAGCAAAGATGGTTTTTCGGTGAAGGCTGTTAAAAAATGTTTGATTGCTGAAAGGGGAAATAGTCAGCTTCCTAATTTCGATTGGTGTAAATGGGTGCCAATCAAATGCAACATTGTGGCTTGGAGAGGTAATCTGGACAGACTTGCTACGAGAGTGAACTTAAGAAGAAGGAATGTGGATATTATATCCGTTATGTGCCCGTTTTGTAACGAGTTTGAGGAAACGGTGGAGCATCTTTTTTCGGCGTGTTCAGTAGCGATTTGGGTTTGGGCGGAGATTAGTGTTTGGTGCAAAATCCCCCCGATTTATATTTTCGATTTCAAAGACATTCTGGAAATTCACAAATATTCTCAAATTGGAAAGAAGGCTAAGATTATCATCCAAGGGTTGGTTATTATCTCGTGTTGGAGCATTTGGAAAGGAAGAAACGAGATGGTTTTCAATCAAATCAAACGCAGTCCGCAGGAGATAGTGAGGGAGATTAAGTCGAATGGGTTTGCTTGGTTGAAGAATAGATCGTCATGTAATTATATTAGATGGTGTGATTGGTGTAAATATCCTATGTATATGTTGTAGTTGTTTTTTCTTCCCTTTGCCCGATTGGGTCGAGGGTGTGTGTGTTGTTTGGCCTTTTGCCCGTTTGGGTCGGAGGCGTGTTTCTTAATGAAGTTCTCCTTTCAAAAAAAAAAAAAAAACTATATACATATTTAAATATACGTGTTTTAATTTTAAAAATAATTTTTTTATTAATGAGATAAAAAACCAAGGTTGGGAAACAGGGTTCGAACGCCTAACCTATGCGCACCTAACTAGGTGAGCTGGTTTCCTTTCGGTAGGAGGGGATGTCAAACTATTGGTTATATTACTTACTATTCACGCGTTCATAAACTGTCAGTAATAGTTTTTTCACGGTTTCCGTTGTGGGGCACTAAGCCGAATATTTCTCTCTCATAACATGTAGGTCCATGTTTCGGTTAGGCTATGGGGTGTGGTTGGAGCCCCCTTGGGCTTTATCATGCCAACTAGGATCCACGTCAGCGCCACCTAGGATCCAACTCAGCCATGGAGCCCCCTTTAATTTGCATGGTGTGGATGGAACCCCATATTAAAGAAAATTAAAAAAAAAAAGATTTCATTGGTGCAAAACAAGTGGGTCCCACCTATAGAGCCCCTTCGAGCTCGTTACCATGGTGGCGGAGCTTCAATGGCGCCCCGGCATAGCGCCGGGGATGTGGACGATGGCGGAGGGGGGGCGCTATAGGTGTCCAGCTGGCGAGGGTGGCGCCCCCACACCCTCTAGCCTTACTTGTACTTACTACTCATAAGACGACCTAAAAAAATTACATCGAGTCAACCTATTAAAACAAAATACTACCATTGTTTTGCTAAAAAAAACTAAAACGATGGAAGCACTGTAATTTTAAACTGGGGGCAAAATTGTAATTAGTGTGTGTCAGACAGTCGACTGGCATGAATAAAAATTACACCGATTCAACCAATTAAAACAAAACACTACCATAATTTTATAAAAAAAAAAACCTAAAATGATGGCATGACTATAATTTTACACTAGGGTCAAAATCGTAATTTAACAGGGGAAAAAACAAAAAGGATGACAAAACTATAAATTTGAGCTGAGGGCAAAATTGTAATTTAGTTGCGAAGGAAAAAAAAAACAAAACAAACGGCGAAACTGTAAATTTAAACGTGCAAAATCGTAATTTAGCTTAACCAATGGGGCAATGCCAGCGTAGCAAAACTATAAATTTGAGCTGAGGGCAAAATCGTAATTTAGTTGCGAAGGAAAAAAACAAAACCAATGGCGAAACTGTAAATTTAAACGTGCAAAATCGTAATTTAGCTTAACCAATGGGGCAATGCCAGCGTAGCAATTGGCCGTCCATTTCGACCAATGGCAGAGAAACACTATTCTCTACTATGGATTGTTGTTATAGGTAATGTATGAGTGTTTTTTTTTCTTTCAATTTAGTTCTCCATAAATATTTAAAAAAAATTGATTTTTGCAATAGAAAGATATTCATTTTGTGTAGTTTGTCTTCTATTGTAATTAAAAAAAAACGTGCGGTGATAAATGAATAGTGATTCATATAGTTTCAGTTGATACCCTCCTATTAACCAAAACTCCACTCAAACAACCAACACAGCAGATAATGGCCACAGCAAACCTCGAGCAAAACTCAGGTCAGTTTTCAATTCTGACACTAAATTCACTTGTTTTAAATATTAACTTCTCTGCATTGCTCTTAGACCATGCGTACTTGTTGTAAAACTGGGCGTTTTTTTGATGAAGCACGCCCAACCACGCCCGACATCGGCCCCCGGGGCGTTTTTTTGGCAAAATTTGGTTTAGACATTTTATTTTCCACGCCCAGCTTCATTTCTTGTGTCCAATCACCTTCATCTTCCTTTTTGTAAAAACCAATCAGATTTTTTGATTTTTTTTATTTAATTTTATTACAAACATAATGCCCCACAATGCCCACGTCCCCACTACACCCATTTTAAAAAAAACGTCCCATAATGCCTTATTGCTGACTGGGCTGCCACATAGCGCAAAACACCCAAAGATAGGGTGTTAACCACTACGATCTTAGGTTAGGGGTTATTGTGAACTGTGAAGTTTACTTTGTTTTCTTTCAAAACGTTTCAGAGTATATATGTTTGGTTTTTCCTTTTAGCCAATGTGGGTCTATCTTCAAACCTGGGCAAATGCAATGATATAGAGTAATAAAAAGCAGCTTTCTTGCAAGTGAAAAACCACACTTTGCAAGAATCAACATTTTTGGAATATGATAATATTTTGGGTTGCATTAAATACACCCAAAAGTAAACTTTCTTTTACTTTTTCTCACAAGTCAACTTTTCAAGTTTCCATAAACTAACAATAGACCCACAAGTAATTTTTTTTTTTTGAAAGGCAGCATTTCATTAAAACGGACTCACAAGCAAGAAGCTCGAGGGAACAATACAAACAAACAAAAAAACATAACTGGAACAAACTAGAAATTACAATAAGTCAAAACGACTCCAATTCATTTCATTAGTGCCCAAAGATTTAGCCCGATGCTTGATCCAAAGAAAGCCCACTGCTTTGATTTCACCGATAACACCATTAGCCGAAGACCCACAAGTAAACTAATCATTTTTTTCCCATAAACTTCTTTTAATATCTTATAGTTATATTTTTTAACAAAACCTTTATTCAAATGTAGATTAAAAAATATATACACCGCAACGGTGTATTCAAAATATTCTAATACATTACATTATACTTTAGAATAGTAAAATAAATTATAAACAGTGTCAATTAAAAAAGAACAAAATGTGTGTTAGATTTATAAAATATATATATTTGTGATTTACTATTTATATACTACTAATCACAACTCGATTTAAAAAAAAACAAAAAACACTTGTATTGATACGTAGATAAAATAAGCAAAGCCTTAACTGTATACCTGTAATAATATAAAAAGTTCTAGATTACTATAAGAGAAACACACAATATGCATAAAATTAGTTATAATAATATGATAAAAAAAGTTTGAAAGTTAAAAAAACAATTGAAAAAAAAATAAAACTACTATATTAGCAATCGGATGACCAGATGATTGACAGCTTATTAGTCATTTTGTCAAAATGCTTTGTTTTAATACTATTAATATTAATAATGTTTGCACGTTTATTTTTTTATTAGAAACTCGTTATTTAATTATTTATGATAAACTTTTTTATTTTCGTGTTTATAATAAAGTGTTTTGATTATTTATTTATTAATATTGATATTAATACCAATAATAGTATAACAAAATATAAAAAAGTAACAAAAGTATTATAAAATAATATAACATAACCAACAGAGTAGATAAGTGAAGCTCGATCTCGGGTTCGTTTTTTAAACAACTTTGGAAATAACACAACCAATAGAGCAGAGAGTCAGCATGCATGCAAAGCTTAAAAAATATTTGGGCGGTTCGAATTCTAGTTTGGATAGATTTCTAGCTTAACACAAACGATCGTAAACGATGGAAGGATCGCCTGTAAAGCTTAAAAAATATTTGCACGTTTACTTTTTATTAGAGACTCGTTATTTATTTATGATTAACTTTTTCACTTTCGTATTTATAATAAAGTGTCTTGATTATTTATTTATTAATATTGATATTAATACTAATAATAGTATAACAAAATATAAAAAAGTAACAAAAGTATTATAAAATAAAATAAGATAAAAAAACATAATTATTACTTTTGACTTTATAATAAAGAGTAAACTGTCATTTTGGTCCCTGTGGTTTGGGCAGTTTTGCCATTTTAGTCAAAATCTCAAACTTTTTAAATCTGGGTCCCTGTGGTTTGTATTTTGTTGCCATTTTAGTCCAAATTTCAAAACCCCCTATTTTGACTGTTGCAACCAGTCTATTTTGTCCTTTTGTGCAGGGGTATTTTGGTAATTTTTATGACTTATTATAAAAAATATATAACAAAATAATCTGATAACTTACAAACATTAAAAAACCCAGATCATCAAAAGTAGATCATCAAACCCAGATCTCTCTCAAAGCAGATCATCAAACCCAGATCAACTCTCTCTCTTCTCTATCTCTATAGCACCACCACCACTGCCACCTCCTTCCCCTTTTCACCACCGCCACTGCCACCATCAACACCCACCCCACAAGCACTACCTCTTCAGAGCACAACCACCCCCATTCTACAATACATTCAAATACTTTGAAAACTAATATGCATCACAAAATTACCATATAAACCTGATGTCTGCTCCAAGCTAACTCACCAGACGACAACCGATCCGAAACCCTAGCAACAAACTCACCATAAATCTCACAGCTAACAGATCTACACAACTCCAAAACCAAATCAATCGTCTGTTTCGCAACTGGTTCATCTTCGAACAAAACTCACCAGACGACAACCGATCCGAAACCCTAGCAACAAACTCACCATAAATCTCACAGCTAACAGATCTACACAACTCCAAAACCAAATCAATCGTCTGTTTCGCAACTGGTTCATCTTCGAACAAAGATATCGCAGTAACTAGAGGAGAAACGAGAAAATGCGGATGATATGTGAGAAGATTGTGGAGAAAATTAGGTTGAGATATGGCCTGAGAGAGCTGAGAGAGTGCGTAAGAAACGTGAACGGTTGGAGAATTAGGGTTTGAGATGAGATTTGATAGGCGTATTAAGCAAATGGATCCGCCTTCTAGGGTTTGGAGGATTAGAGAGGATGTGTGACCTTGTGAGCATGTTTTTGTTACGTGTTGCCGGTGCCGGAGATGTTGATCGGAATCTGGCCGGTGAAGATGATCTGAGGTTATGGAGTACATGGTTTAGTTTCCCCGCCGTCAACAACCAAAAAAACATGTTGCTTAGAGAGAGAGAGAGAGATCTAACAGAGGGTTTAGCTTCCACCGTCAACAACCTCTCAAAAATGTCAAAACCCTAACCCTCCACCGGATCTGCAACCACCTTCGACCAATTTCCCTATTATCTAAGGTATATATATTTGTCTGGATTTGATAAAGAGAGAGAGAGAGAGAGAGAGAGAGAAGGGAAGAAGATGAGGTGGGGATGATAGTAGTGCAGTGGTGGTGGTGCGGGGGTGAAGGTTGAAGCCGTCGGGATGGTTGTGGTGGTGGGAAGATGAAGATGAAGTTCTGGATGTTGAAGATGAAGTTCTGGGTTCTTGATTTGAGCTGGGTTTGTTATAATAAGTCATAAAAATGACCAAAATACCCCTGCATAAAAGGACAAAATAGGTTGGTTGCAACAGTCAAAATAGGGGGTTTTTGAAAATTTGGACTAAAATGGCAACAAAATACAAACCACAAGGACCCAGATTTAAAAAGTTTGAGATTTAGACTAAAATGGCAAAACTGCCCAAACCACAAGGACCAAAATGGCAGTTTACTTTATAATAAAACATAATTATTACTTTTAACTTTATAATAAAATAATATAATAAAATAGTTAATTATTACTAAATTTGACTTTTGGGTATATTAATCTTTATCTTGGGTATATTTATCACACCCCTAATATTTTTTCCTTCCCATAGTTTGCTCAAAATTGTATATCATTGCAGTTGTGATTTTTTTTTTTCAAAAATATATATAAAAATGTTTATTAGTAGTGATGTGAACCTGAATCTTAGCTATGTAATGGTAGCCTTTGCGCACTCTACTAGAAAGATTTGATAGTGTAATTCTTTTTTTTTTTTGAACGGCCTGCATTATATTAGAAACACTAGCCAGAGCTAGCAAAAACAAGCATACAAGGAAGAGCAAAACAACATAACAAGAACAAAACATTAATTAAAATTGAGTTGATCTATTTTATTTTTAAAAAGTTACTTCATTGGTTTATTTTACTTTTTTCTTTTAAAAAGTTATATATAGTATTTTAAACAAAAACTAGGAAAAATTACAAGTTTTGTCCTTTATCTTTATAGTACTTTACAGGCGGTGTCATTTTTTTCAAAACTTTACAGGCGGTGTCCTTTATAGGAAATTTTGTTGCAAGTTTTGTCCTTTGAGCCTAACCTAGTTAGATTTTTTTGTTAAATCTGATTACCCAAGGGTATTTTAGTCTTTTTACCTCTTTATTATTATTGTTATTAATATTATTATTATTATTGTTATTATTATTATTATTAAATTATATATCAAACTCCCTTCCTCTCTCTCTCTATAGAACTCTCTGCAACTCTCTGCCCCTCTCTCTACCACACTCTCTCACCACCATCCATCCACCGGTTCACCACCATGGCAACCACCGCTTCCCACCGCCCCCCACCCAGACCCCTAGACCTCGAAATCACCATCGTCTCCGCCAAACACCTGAAAAACGTCAACTGGCGAAACGGAGATCTCACCCCTTACGTCATCTTCTGGCTGGACCCCGATCGCCACCTTGCCACCAAATCCGACGACTCCAACTCCACCAAACCCATTTGGAACGAACGCTTCCTCATCCCGGTCCCACCATCCCCCTCCCCTCTCCTCACCCTCGAGATCTTCCACTCCAAACCCTCCGACACCCCCAAACCCTTAGTCGCTGCCCACACATCTCCCACCTCCCATCACAACCACAACCATCTGTCGCTGCCCACACATCAACCACCATCATCATCTTCCACCTCCGATTAATAAACGACATCAGATTAATAAACAATTTGTTCTCAATTTGATCAGCAAGAGAAGGGAACAATTTGAAACAAACCAACATTGTGTGAGTTTTATTTCATCTCTGTTGACATTTCTTGTTTACCATTCTAACTTTTACCCGGTTGTTCAAGCATTGAACTTGTTCCCATTTGCACGGATTTGGGTCGGACCAGTCCAGTGATTCGAGTGGACTCAAGTTCTTTTTGAGAGCTTGCATGACGTCAGCATCGGTTGATTGAGATTGAACAAATGTGAGTGTAGTTGAGATGAATAAGATGATGGGTAGATGAAATGGAGGGTGAATTTTGAAACCCAGAAAGATTTTCGTCATATTTGGGTGGAATGTTGTAGATCTGAAGTGGATTGGGATGAATGATTTAGGGTTTTGATGGGGAAATTGCAGAGTGATTAGGGAAAAGAAGCTTTTTGTGAAAATTATATATATATAATTTTTTAAAGAATAAATTACAAGTTTTGTCCTTTAAATAACTAAAAAGACTAAAATACCCTTGGGTAATCAGATTTAACAAAAAAATCTAACTAGGTTAGGCTCAAAGGACAAAACTTGCAACAAAATTTCCTATAAAGGACACCGCCTGTAAAGTTTTGAAAAAAAGGACACCGCCTGTAAAGTACTATAAAGATAAAGGACAAAACTTGTAATTTTTCCCAAAAACTAGCATAATAACATACATATATTTTAAAAATATATTCCAAAATTAATTATTTTAAAAAGTATTTTAACATCAAGTCCGACCAGTGAACTGCTAAGATAGTCGGTTCGATAGAAAACATAAGGAAGGAGTTACAGGTTGGATTTAAAATGTTACTAAAAATGGTTAAAAACTACAGTTGATGTATTGAATATGATTAAAAACTTTATGATTTAAGAAGATATTAGTTCAACTAATTTTGACTAAAAAGATATACTAGGTTGCAAGCATTAAAAATGTTTGACCCGTTCCATTACTAACTTGTTTAACCTTTCTGAGGGGTAATCTTAATGCTATGTCTACTTTTTTTTTTTAACGGCTGATGTATTAAAAACCAAAAAAACATACAAACAAAATATCTAGTAAGAAACTAGACAATAAAAATACACCCTACACAACCCAGAAGGTTACAAAACAGCCCCCTAATATCACCCCTACTGCCAAAAGAACTATCCACCCTCCACAGCAAAATTTCTCCACTTATCCCAGTCCATAGCTGTGTTTCGAGTTCGACTTTTGTACCACAGAAACAATGTCACCTGAACTTTGCTAAAAATCTTATCAATGGCCACTCGCTTACCGGAGAAAATCGCATCATTCCGGCTCTTCCATATCATCCAACAGGAGGCCAAGATAATACCCTGAACAGCTTTTTCCTTCACTCCTCCCACACCCGCTTTATTATATAAACCGAAAAGGTCCCTTTTTGAGAAGGCGAAGATTTGTGGGATCTTACACCATTTACCATGCTCCAAATAATTGCTGCGACATAACACGATGTAAAAAGGTGATCCGCGTTCTCCTCACCCTCCTTGCAGAAGACACATTTTGTTTCACCCCAATGGATGTTTCGTTTGTGTAAACCGACCAACGTAGGGAGCCTATCCTGTTCCGCCCTCCATCCGAACAAATTGATCTTTTTGGGAAGCCATTTTACCCAGTGATACGGATAAAAAGGGATCGCGTATCTTGTTAGTATCTCGCGACACGATTTAACCGAAAAGTTACCTTGCGGGTCCATATCCCATCTCCACACATCCCTACGGTTTGACAAGGACAGCCCTTGTGCTAAAGCATTGCACCTTTCCAGCTCCGCAAACTCCTCTCCCGATGACGGGTTTCTGCTCCATTCCCAACTCAAACCTGGAATTTGACTTTGACTATTAAAACGATCCAGAATCGTCGCATTTTTATTTGTCTCCAGCCTGAAGAGCTTTGGAAAAACATCCTTGAGAGGATCCTCTCCGGTCCATTTATCGATCCAAAATCGGATTCCTGACCCGTTACCCACCTCTCCCTTGAACAACTTAACAATCTCAATATTTGAATTTGCAAGGTCACTCTCTACTTTTAAAATGGCATTCCATACTCCTGAGATTCCCATTTTGACTGGTAGAAAAGACCAAGCTTGCGGATTAAAGTGAATTGCTTTGATTACCTTTCGCCATAAACTCCCATCCTCAACCTTATACCGCCACCACCACTTTAGAAGGAGACTCACATTCATGTCTCGAAGTGAACCGAGGCCAATGCCGCCTTTGTCCTTGGGTCCAATGGTACGCTCCCAACACACCCAAGACGTTTTCTTTTTTTCATCATTACCGCCCCAAAAAAATCTTCTACGTAGACCTTCCAAAACCTCCAGAATGCATTTAGGCGCTCTATAAAGCGAGAAGAAATGAAGTGGGAGGCTATCCAAGACCGACTTCAACAAAGTGGTTCGTCCACCAAAGGACAAAGTCTTCGCCTTCCACTTCGAAAGTCTTGATTTTATTGTATCAACCACACATTGCCAATTTCGGGCCAAATTCATGTTCACCCCAATTAATAGACCAAGATATTTGCATGGGAATTTCCCAACTCTAACATTTATACCGGCGGCTACACTTTCCACCACCGAATCACCTACTCCGATCCCAAACACGTTCGTCTTGGTATGGTTTATTTTTAGGCCCGATATGAGATTAAAGCACCTCATTAGTCTAATGATATTTTTAAGATTGTTTTCGCCCCATTCACCGGTAAACACGATGTCGTCCGCATACATCAGATGCGTGAGGCATGGGCCATTATTTGGCAACTTAATACCATTAATATAGTCCGTCGACTCCGCCTTTTTTATAAAGCTGGTGAGCGCCTCCATAGCAAGGATGAAAATAAATGGGGAAAGAGGATCCCCTTGTCTCACCCCCCTTTCGCATTGGAATTCTTGGGTCGGGGAGCCGTTAACGAGAACCGATGCTCTAGCCGACTTCAAAATACCCTTCACCCATGTGCGCCATAGCCCGGGGAAACCCATCTGTAAAAGGACCGTATCAATAAACTCCCAGTTGATAGTATCGTACGCCTTTTCAATACCAACCTTAAGCATAAAGGCCTTGCTTTTCGATTTTCTGACCCAAGATATCATCTCGTTTAGGATCAAGGGCCCATCCAAAATGTTTCGACTAGATAAAAAAGCGGATTGATGTTCAGAAATTAATCCATCCATCACCAACTTTAATCGTCTAGCTAGCACCATGGATATAATTTTAGAAATACAACCGATCAAACTGATAGGTCGGTAGTCGCCGAAACAAAGCGGATCAGTGACTTTGGGGATAAGCGCCAAGAAGGACGAGCCACAACCATTGCTTATCACCCCATCCACAAAGAATTTATTGAAAATTTTTAAAAAATCGTCTTTTAAGACGTCCCAGAAATGTTTAATAAACCCGAAATATCTTATTTGATTTGCATCCAAGATAACTGCAGTTACATGTTTCAGGGATTAAACAGGAGAACATAATTATACAAAACAAGTGGGGCGAGAAACTTGTGGGAGTGTTACATGAAACAGGATCCAAAGAGATTGTAACCGTGTCGCATGGCGTCCAAAGCACAAAGGTACATACCACTTTTCTGTTCGCTTTTCATGTCCAAAGTTTTTGAAATTTTATACAGATACAAAAACATTGCATCAATATGTTAATTTATTGTGGAACGTTTTTATTGTCCCCAGGAATACAGTATGCTGGTGGAGTTCTGTATCGCATTGGAAAAACTAGGGATTAGTGCCTTCGCTTTGATTTTTCTGGAAACGGGTACATTCCAAATGCTAACAACTATATTTTCAAAGGGGAAAACCGTGTAAATAGTAACTAACATTGTACATTCTCCAAATGTTAATTAACAACTAACTTAAAGTTAGACGCGTAACAGAAACCAAGTTACAACTTGTTACTGATTTTAGCAATCAACCTCGTTTTTAAATAAGTTGAAGTCATGCCAGCTACCGCATTGGATGTCACATATGCAAAAAACGCTTATTTGAACAGAATCAATACATAAATACACGTTACACATACTAGTATAAAAATGATTTTAGGAAAAATTATTTAAGAATAGTTATTAGATGACACATGGCGTATACATATACAATAAAATGACACTTAACACTCGTGCTATAAATACCAACACATTACTAAAACTCGTATCAGAATTATTTTACTTTCTTATTGAATGGTAGGTATTTTAACTCACAAGCCAAAAAATGTAACTTTTTAATGATTATTCAGCGAAAGTGAAGGCTCATCTCAAGGTGCTGACTTCCTTAAGGAGGTTGATGACTTAAAAGCAGTAATCCAACATTTCAGTTCAGCAAATCGTGCTGTAAGTGCGATCATTGGACACAGTAAAGGTATGTCATTTTAGTTTATTTGACTTTTTGAGGTCAAACAAGCTGCATTTTTAAGGCTTACATAGTTTTTATTTCAAATGATTTAAATTTAAGTAAAATTACAAGAAACAACACTTGTTTTTTGCAGGTGGGACTGTGGTTATTTTATATGCATCTTTACATAAAGATATCAAGACAGTTGTCAATGTGTCCGGTCGTTATAAGCTTGATAGGCCCATCGAGGAGCGTTTGGGAAAAGATTATTTGGAAAGGTTTAAAAAAGGTGGTTTTTAATGAGATACTAAAACATAAGCCTTATCAATCGGTTATAATTAAGTAAATGGGTCGAAATTAACAGTTACATGATGTATTCTTGTAGGAGAAGTGTTGGTTGGTGACATGGAGGAAACTGAAATGCAACTCCTGAACATAAACATGCATGACGCAGGACTTAGAGTTGACAAAGATTGCAGGGTGTTGATCGTTCATGGATCGGCTGACGAAACAAATCCAGTTGAAGATGCTTTGGAGTTTGCCAAGATCATACCTAATAATGAGTTAAGAATCATTGAAGGGGCCAACCATGATTACACCAACCACCGACACGAATTAGTTTCTGTTGTTTTGGATTTCTTAAAGGAGAATATGCATAGGGCATGATTCTTTTAAAGGCCATGCTCTCTTCTTTGAACAAGATGACATTTTAAGCAAAACATCACCTAAATCTTGTATCCTAAGCTTAAATTACTTCTTTAACAGACTATTAGTAGCATGTAAGAAATTGTACCTGACGAGGTATGACCCGAATCGGACAACCCGACCCGGTCATTACCTATTATTTTATCCTAAATAATTAATCATAGACATTCTTTCTAGAACATTCCATCTTGCACGGATAAGTCACGCAACCAAATCTCCAACTTTTTGGGAAGATCATGCAAATCCCTAACTCATCGGAGACCATCCTAAGTTAGGGGAAACCCTAATGGTAAACTATAAATAGAGGTAAACATCTAAGGTATGGATCATCTTACTCTCGTGCAACTCTTCTCCCTACACCTTCTCTTTTACTCCCAAAACCGAGACTTATTCTCACGCCGGAGGGTGGTTACAGGAACAACCCCATTCCTGTAACGAGTCCTAACGGTGTTCTGTTTTGCAGCTAATCGTTCGGGTCACTGAGAGTTGAATTCCTAGTTGGATACTACCGCAAAGGTTAGTGTTTCTTCATTGGCGCCATCCGTAGGACCTTTTCGGTAACAATTAGATTGAACCCCATGGCAAGTGATCAGAACGTAGCAGTTACCCCAAGCCAAGCAATGATAGACAATAATCTGGTGTTAGGAACAGGCCCTATCACCACCGCGCCGGTCTCATCGGCTGTCACCAGGTCACTTGACCTGGAGTTCGAGGCGGAAGGGCCACCACCAGGTTTTACAGGCAATATTGCCGCTTCTTCTGGGACCACCGAGGCAGATTTGTTCCCTTACACTTCCCTGCGGTTACAGTCGGTTGAACCAAGTGTAACCGGCGTTAACATGTTCACCCCAGTGGCAACCACCAGTGCACAGGTGTCACGCCTTAAAGCTATGCCAGTTATTACATCGGCAAGCCCAAGCACTGTTATACCACAGGCAAGCATGCCCCAGTATTACCAACCTTCAGTTACGTACGCCATGCCACCCTTGTATTCCGCATCGCTAACAGCTGAACTGTCTACGCCACCTCACCAACCGGTGATCATGCCAGCAGGAATTATGAACGCCCCAGTCACGCCGGGAAATCAAGCTTATTTCCCCGGGTACTATTACGCACCCCCATACGGGTATTTACCCCCATATGGTAACTCAACATACACACCCCAGGGAGCCACACAGGGCTATGCACAACAATCGCCATACGCGGCTTACATGCCGCCATGGTGGACTTTTCCAGCGTCACAACCGGTTTACACTCAAACCCCGCCAACAACGGAACCTGTTTATGACAGAGGGAACACATCTAGACCTAGATTTTCTCCTGGCAGAGGCCCCAGCTCCACGCTAAACATCACTTCGGCTCAACCCGCTGCCACTCAGGGTATAAGCCAGAACGGAGTCATCCCTCCAGTACAACCCATCAATGTAGAAGAAGATGAACTCACCAGATCTTACAAGCCAGTGGATGCAACTTTCAAATCCAAGTTCACCAGAAGAATAGCGGAAGCTCCTATCAAAGAAAAACCCAAGATGCCTCAAACTGTAGGCAAATATGATGGTCTAGGTGACCCCGATGACCACCTTAATCTATTCAAAAGCGCGGGGGAGGTAGCCTGTTGGCCTATGCCCCTCTGGTGCAAAATGTTTGTGCAAACGCTGGTAGGCGCGGCTCGGGTTTGGTGGGACAGTCTGTGTAACACCCCGAATTTTATGAAACTTTATATTAAAATAATATAAAGTTAAAAATAAATAAAATAATAATAAATAAACAAGAATGAACTAACTAGGAAATAAATAACCTAGTTAGTTAGTTGGCATGTTTTAAAGCATAAATGAGTTTAAAATGCCAAAGATATAAACTAGTTAGAAGTGGAGGGATCTATGTTGTTAAATTTGAAAACTTGATAACATGGAACACAAATTAAAACAAACCAAACACCCACTTTGGGGGATGTCTGGTCGAACAAGAAACAGGGGGCGACAAGAGGCTCCTCACCCAACCCCAATCTTCACAAAAATCCCAAATTGAAGGCTTAAATCATGTCCAAATCGATTTTCAAGCATAAATTAATGATCACCTAGTTGAGGGGATCATAAGGTATGTAAAATCTTGATGTTTCGATTCATCTCAAGTTCTAGGTTAATTGTGAAAAACCGAAATTTAGCTTGATTATGTCTTGCATGGATGAAATTAGAAGTAATATGGCATCTAGGGATAAACCCTAGATGGTTTCTTGTTAAAATCTAGCATTATACTTGTGGGGTTTATAATCACCATTGTAGGTGATTAGTGAGTTTGTAGAAACTAAATAGACACTAGAATTATGGTTCTTATTCTAGTGAAATCTGAATTCATGTGGTGAATATGAAATTATTGATGTTAAATTTTAGTATAGATTTGTTAATTGAAGTGAATATAGATGAAAATATCATGTCAAGAACCTAGTAATGGTTATGTAAAAATCTGACCCGCTAGGTGTTTGTTAAAACGCCTAAGTGAGGAGTAAAACGTTAAAGATCGGACAAAAACGCAGATTTGAATATCATAATGAATTATCCGATTTTTGGTTATAAAAGAGTTCTAAATTTGGTTGTGAATGGAACTCTATAGGTAAAGAATCCGGATTGTCAAGTGGACAAGCCGGAGGTGATACACGCTAGAAAGGTGTGCTTAAAAGGTACGTAACTTTCAGTTTCGTTACAATATGCATAAACAATAGTCTTAGAAATGTTGATGAGATTGTAGTGTCAATTGTGAATTTGGTATGTCATAGAAGTGACGAAGTTCACTCGACAAATCAAGCGGGTTAAAAAGGTTAGTTAGATATGTTGGTTGACAATATGGTTAATTGGTCATTTTGGAATGATGTGATATGCATAAGGTTGACAAGCCCGGGAATGGGTAATTATGGTTAGAAACGATATGTTGGTTGACAATATGGTTAATTGGTCATTTTGGAATGATGTGATATGCATAAGGTTGACAAGCCCGGGAATGGGTAATTATGGTTAGAAACCAATTCTGATAAATTATACAAGTATGTAACTTGACCCGTTACATTAAGTGATTTATGGTTATATTATGTATAGTCGCATTTTAGAATAGAAATTTGTGGTTATATTATGTATGATCGCTACTTGAATTAATAGAGTTAAATATTAATAAGGAACCGTTTGGTAGTCATCACATTGGAGGATTTCCACAAGATGAGCCAACGGGTCAAACAATAGTGTAAATTGTAGTATTGGTGTTCTAATTAGTTAGCATTGGTGATAAAATCACAAGAGCGTTAAACCTTGGGATTGGTGAAGAAGCGCAAGTGATGCTAAGCCCCGGATGATGGGTATAAGGCGCCATAGACTTACTAGTGTAATGTAGTAAAATAGAAAAAATTAGAATGGGTCGAATAATAGTATAGTGGCTTTTAGCCGTATTAATCAGTGAGTCAAATTTGGTATGATAGTCGTAAGGAACATGTTCTTAATAAATTTACATATATACAGGAAAAGAATCGCCTAAAACGATATGTGGAATAGGGTGAAATTAACAAAAAATGTCAAATGGCAAAGTTGCAGAGTCCACCGTAAATTACGGTCTCCACCGTAATTTACGGTGGAAAATAAAAGTCTTACGGTGGTTTATTACTGGTTTACGGTAGACCAGAAAGTTCAAGGGACTACCATAACTTACGGTAGATACCGTAAGTTACGGTAGATACCGTAAGTTACGGTAGAGTCCTGGAATTTTTATAAGTTTTTGCATATTATAGTTAATCGAATCTGTTTTGATTGTTGTTTCGATTTTATAATATTTATAAGAACTCCAACACTAAGATTTGTTAAAAATCTTTAGTTTTCAGGTTTTGCAAGTATGTGGATGATGATCAAGCATGTTTTTGAAGAACCGAACACAAACTTTTGAAGCTTCCGCGTTATCTAACTCTAATAGACAATCTTTTTGAAAATGTAGACTATTTGCTAAACAACTTATGAATGTTTGAATTAGTCGTTAGTTGACTAATGTTTTGATACTTATGAACTTTATCTACGGAACTTATGTTATAAGTTGGACATCTTTTATAAAAAAAAAATTGTATGAATTATTATTAAATTCAAGTAGTAATAAGAAGGGTGTTACAGTCTGCCCATTGGGGAGATTGGCAGTTTCGAAGATCTAGAGTCCAAATTCATCTTGCAATTCAGCCAGCAGCGCAGGCACACGAAGGATCGGAACGAACTCCTCCATATACGCCGGCGAGACAATGAAACGGTGGAAAATTTTATTGTTAGATTCAACAAAGAAAGCCTGGCAATCCCGGGTGTAACAAATGATCTAACGTGTGGAGCCTTCCTACAAGGAGTAAACGATGATGAGTTGTTAAGAACACTTCATGGAAGGGATGGCGTACCTCCCACCATTGATGAAATACTGAGGATAGCTAAAGTGTACGTTACACAAGAAAAGGCCGTAGCCGCCAGTCACGCGGCCAATAGGAAGAAAGAAGCTCTGAAAAACCAAGAAGACAGGGAGCAGCGAGGCTCTAAAGGTAAAGGCAGAGGAGACCGATACCAAAGGAATGACAGGTCGGACTCGCGGTACGACAGATCTAGAAATGCCTATTCAAGGAATGAATCCTCGAAACTGCGATCCGACTACCCCAACCTAAGCAAGATACCAGCAGAGATCCTAGCTTCAGAGAACCTCAAGTTCAATCCTCCAAAGCCGCTGAAAGACAACCCTAACAAAGATACAAGTAAGTACTGTGAATATCACAAAGGAATCGGCCACGATACAAACGACTGCTTCCAGCTAAAGAAGCAGATTGAATACTTCGTGAAAGCGGGTAAGTTGGCACATCTGGTGATGGATATCAAGCAGGGCCCGCTCCCTGTTAAAGAAGAAAACGATAAGGCAGCGGGTAAAAGTCCGCGAGAGCTAAATATGGTGCACGCGGATAAGGGGAAAGGAGCAAAACGAAGTTTCTCCACGCTCGAACCCTGGATGTTGGCAACCATGACCATTGAGCCTCGCGTGGAAGATTTACACCTCACTACGGATGCTCTAATCATATCCGCTGCAGTAGGGGATTGTCGCATGAGAAGAATCCTGGTACATACCAGGAGTTCAGAAGACATTATCTATGAGCACTGTTTCAATATAATGCAACCAGAAGATAGAAAGCTGCTTGAATCGGTGCACGCCCCCATTAAAGGTTTCACTGGAAAAAAGGTTGACCCAATTGGTCAGATTACCTTTCCAGTTACATTTGGACAAGAACCCAGAGAAAGAACCATACTCCTAACTTTCCTTGTGGTACGCGCTGAGTCATACCACAATGTGATCATTGGAAGGTTCACTCTGGGAAAATTGGACGTTATAGTTTCTACGGCGCGGGGTTTTATGAAGTTCCCGACCCCGCGAGGTATTGCAACAGTGTTTCGTGACAAGCTAGGGGAGGTATTAAACGCCAAAAGATGTCGCCAAGGCCCTACCGGAGTCGTTGGTCCAGAAAGATGGGTATTGAGCACACGCCATCCAGATCAGACAGTTACAATCGGCGACAGCCTCTCTCCCGAGGTTAAAAACGATTTGAAACAACTGCTGAGAAGGAATGTCGATATCTTTGCCTTCGAACATTCCGACATGACAGGAATACCCCGCGATAAGGCAGAACATAAGCTAGCAACACTCCCATGTATTAGGCCAGTTGCACAGGGGAAACGCAACATGGCTCCGGATCGAAAGGCAGCAGTTGTTAGAGAGGTACGAAAGTTGGTGGAAGCCGAAATCCTCAGGGAAACACAGTACCATACGTGGGTGTCAAACCCGGTGATGGTAAAAAAGCCCGACGGCACATGGCGGATGTGCATTGATTTCAAAGATCTAAATAAAGCATGCCCCAAAGACGCATACCCACTGCCTGAGATGGATTTCAAGGTTGATTCCCTGGTCCCTTACAGGTATAAGTGCTTTTTAGACGCTTATAAAGGGTACCACCAGATCAAGATGTCCAAAGCAGACGAAGAAAAAACGGCGTTTCACACTGATGTTGGCATTTTTTGTTACATGAAGATGCCTTTCGGCCTACGAAATGCCGGGGCAACCTACCAGCGACTCATGGATAAAGCTTTCGAAAAACAAATTGGCAGAAATCTGGAAGTATACGTCGATGATCTTGTGGTCAAAAGCAGGGAAGAGAAACAAATGCTAGGAGACATTGAGGAAACTTTCCAAAAGCTTAGAGAATACAACATCAGACTTAACCCCAAGAAATGCTCTTTCGGGGTAGAGGAAGGAAAGTTCTTAGGCGTGATAGTCACCCGGGACGACTTTAAAGCTAACCCGGAAAAGGTAGCCGCCATAACGCGGATGCCCTCTCTAAGAACTTTGAAAGAAGCGCAAGCGTTAAATGGGCGTTTAGTGGCGATCAACAGATTCTTAGCAAGACATGCCGAAAGATCTTTGCCATTTATAAAGACGTTGAAAGACTGCCTCAACAAAAAGAATTTCAAATGGACCGGCGAAGCGGAAGAAGCCCTGCAAGACATGAAACGTTTCATTGAAAAGTTACCCATGTTGACAGCTCCATCCCCTAATGAAGTGCTTAAAATGTATTTGGCAACAACCCATAATGCAGTAAGCGCGGTACTCATGGTGGAAAGAGAGGGGAAGTAGACACCCATATATTACATCAGCCGAGTATTGGCGGGACCCGAAACGCGGTATCCAACCCTGGAAAAGCTGGTCCTCGCACTAGTTCACGCCACTCGGCGATTGAGAAGATATTTTCAAGCACACTGTGTACAGGTCTTGACAAATTACCCGCTGCAGCAAATTTTGCACAAGCCAGAAATCTCCGGAAGATTGGCCAAATGGGCGATCGAACTAGGCGCTTTGGATATTGAATACCGAAAACGAACAGCAGTCAAAGGGCAGGTAATCGCCGACTTCTTAGCTGAGATCCCTGAAGGAGAAACTATACTGGACCCCGCCATCCGGGACATCCCGGAATCCAGCACTGCCCGACAGACATGGAAACTTTACACCGACGGGTCGTCAAGTGGAAAAGGGTCTGGGGCGGGTTTAATGTTGATAAGCCCAGACGAGATAAGACTGATGTACGCCTTACGCTTCGATTTCGAATGTTCCAACAATAAAGCAGAATATGAAGCGCTACTCGCGGGTTTAAGAATGGCCCAATCTATGGGAGCCACACGGGTTGACGCATATGTTGATTCTTTACTGGTTAACAATCAAGTAAATGAGACATATGAGGCCAAAGACGAATCAATGGCGAGATACCTGGCAAAAACAAAGGAGCTCATGGCTTCTTTTGATAACGTCACACTCAACCACGTTCACAGAGGCAAAAACCAAATAGAGGATGCTCTAAGCAAACTCGCCACTTCGGGCATGGAAAAAGAAGTCAAAGTTGAAACACTACAAACACCCTCAATTGAACCACGGAATGTCTCCGCCGTCACAGCGGAAGAACCTTGCTGGTACACCCCAGTGCTGAAATTCCTCACCAATGGGGAGTTACCTCCTGCCAGGGGTGAAGCACAGAAGATACAGACGAAGACATTGCAATACGAAGTGAATAACGGCGTCCTGTATCGAAAGTCATACTTGGGACCACTTTTGCGGTGTGTCTCTCCAATAGAGGCAAAATACTTAATCAGCGAGATTTATGTAGGCATATGCGGCATTCACGTCGGACCCCGGGCAGTTGTGGCCAAAATCCATAATGTCGGGTACTATTGGCCCGGGATGCACGAAGATGCCGTACAAGAACTCAGAAAGTGCCGTAGCTGTCAAAAATTCGCCCCCCAAACACTCAGTCCCAAGAACAACTTAATACCGGTTACAGCAGCATGGCCTTTTCAAAAATGGGCAGTGGATATTGTTGGACCATTCCCGCTAGCTCCCGGAAGGCTAAAATACTTAATCGTGGCGATTGATTACTTTACCAAGTGGGGGAAGCCAAGCCCTTGGCTAAAATCATGGCAGAGAATGCCAAAAAGTTCCTTTGGGAACACATAGTATGTCGGTTTGGATTGCCGCTATACTTAGTAAGTGACAATGGAACACAGTTCACCGACAAGGTTTTTCAAGAATGGTGCGCCGACCTCCAGATCCAGCAAATTTTCATGTCCGTGGCACATCCCCAGGGAAATGGACAGGTAGAGCGGGCGAATAGGAGTCTGCTGGATGGTATAAAAAGAAGGTTAGGTTATGAGGGAAGCTCCTGGGTGGAAGAACTGCCAAATGTCCTTTGGGCACACCGAACAATGCCTAAGACAAGCAATAATGAAACCCCCTTCAGCTTGACCTACGGCGCAGAAGCAATGATACCCGCGGAAGCGGGATTGCCGTCACTACGCCGCCTCACCACAGGCGATGACAATGATAGGCTCCTAAGGGAAGGCCTAGACCTACTTGAAGAAAGGCATGAAGCTGCCGCCATCAACGAAGCAAAATACAAGAATACATTAGAAAAGTACTACAACAAACGCGTGGCACAACATACTTTCAAGGAAGGCGACTATGTCATGCGCGATAATGAAGCCAGTAGGGCGGAACCCTCAGGAAAACTGGGACCCAACTGGGAGGGCCCCTACATCATTCAAGAAGATCTGGGCAAAGGGGCCTACCGCTTGTCCAGACTAGATGGTACCGTCGTGCCGCGTAGCTGGAACATAACCCAATTGAAAAAATGTTACCTGTAATGTCTTGCTCCTAACAACAAGCGTAGACTTTTTTTTCTGACAAATAAGTGTAATCCATCCATAGCGATGTCGCTTCTTTTCATTTAAGCTTTGAGTTTAATAAAAAGTTATTTCCTTTTGCTTTTCCTTACTACTTAAACATACAATAAAATTTACCATCGCATTTTAACTGCACATAACGATAAGCAATAAAAGTACCCTTAAACACGAAATATTTTCACATACAAGTCATAGGGTCAATACATACGGTGCTAAGAGCGGGTATCTTGGTAATAGATACGCTAACCGCTACAAAAAGATAGGTATTTTGGTAATAAATACATACGAACTATCTTACACAAACCAAGTACTTGTCCCTGTTGCTAAAAGCCAACATATGGGAACCAAAAAAGAACATGTTCTAACACCTAATTGTGGGAACAGGTTGCCATCACCTCCACAGGGGTATGCAGCACCCTACCACCACAGCCCAGAATACAAGGATCAACGGCCAAGTCATCGGTCGATCCTCCAATCACTGGTGGAGCTACCATCCCTAGGTCACCAACAGGATTCCTAACGGAACAACCACCGTGACGAAGCTCATACACCAAACGGCAACGTTGAACACGATCAACCGGTATGACCTCCATCAAGGTGTCAGCTGATAGCAATGGTACATTCGTACCAGCTGGCAAAGGGTCCTCGTAAATGACACTCTTTCATGCTCGGTTCGCCCGGAACGGGACAGCATGGGAAGGCAACCCTCTCCTCTGGATCATCGATTTCGTTACCGGAATTTGCAGTTGAACCAAACCGTCAGCGGCATCTAAGCGTCGAAAGATGTCAGAAAGTCTTTGTCTATAACTTTTCCGACTCATTTTTTCAAGTTACCAAATTAGGAAAAAGAAGCCCAATTTATAGAGGGGCAAACAGTTTTGACAGAAACAATAATAGCAACATTAATGGAAGATAATCATTACACATCACGTCGCCACATTTCAGAAGAACGGCGGCGTTGCTCATCATGACATTAGCATTAAATGTCTGACAAACTACTTAGATATTTTCACAAAAACCAAGTAAAACAGTGTCATTACAAGTGTTGTATCATACATGTTAAACAAAACAAATTACTTATTCCTCCTCTGACTCCTCCGCGGGGTCCAACATTACACGCAGGGACTCTACACCCTCTTCATTTACCTTGTCCATCAGGTCGGCATACCCAGGCAATGGCTCGTTGTACGCTGCTTCCAGTGCATCAGCCATGTCAGCCTGGAGTTTGCCCCTCGCCGTATGGAAATCAGAAGCAATCTTTTCCGACTGCTGACAATCGAAGTATCCTTTGTAAACACCATCATAGTGACCAGATTGATATGCGGCAGCAGAGAGGCGCTGTAAAAGGCGCCGATTGGCAAAGATATTCGAACGCCCCTACCAACCCGTTTGTTATCAACCAATTCTTGTCACCCCGCACAGCAGCCAGTTGGCTAGTTAAGCTATCCACTTCAGCATTTGCTTGCTCCAGGGCACTCTCCACCTCCTTCAGGCGTGCAGCAGAGGATTGGGAAAGTGTATTTCTTTCAGAAAGAAGGGAATCACAATGCTGTTGAAGTTCCCTAAGTTGCCCCTCCCGCTCCTCCAATTCCGCTTGTTTTGCTTGGGCTCTAGCATTTGAGGCATCCACCTCAACAGTCAAAGCTTGGTAACGCTCCTGTACCTGAGACACAAAGTCACTGTCAATTCGGAATTTTTCCACTTGAGCGAACATTTCAGACCTCACCTTCTGAGCCTCAGTAATAGCTTTACGCTCTAACTCCTCTTGCACGTTTTTAGCATGAGCAAGGACCCGGTCCTTCTCCGCTATATCACGAGCCCATATAAGTCGCTCTTCAGCAAGGTGGGCAGTCACCCTTTTCAAGTCATCCTCAGCTTTGTTCTTCTCTGACAAAAACCGGCTTTCCCTTAACCCAGCAGCCTGGAGTTGACTCTCCATGCGGTACTTCTCACCCTTGAGTTCTTCAATCATGGCCCGCGCCTGGTGGAGCTTATTGTTGTTATGCATCCACCTGCGCCGAATCTCTGTAAGCCATCGGGGCTGACTAACAGAATCCACAATCGCGGAGTTCATCAAATTCTCGTTATACAGACCCTCAACATACACCGCCTCGGCTGGGGGGTAAGCCCGCTCAACCCAATGCTGAACCACTTGGGGAACTATCAACCTAGAAGACTCCGCAATTTTCCATTGGGGCTGGTAGCGTTTATCCCGAGTATTGGTGTAACACCTCGTGTTTTCACAAGTCAAAGTCAATGTCAAGGTCTGAGTCAACGACCGATTTTGCGCAACTTGACTTATAGAAATTTCTTTATTTTAATTGTATTATGTGGAGTAAGTGTCGTTAATGACAGTAATCGAATTGTGTTAATCGTTATTCAACCGATCTACGACTGTGAACTATAGGAAGTAACAATGCGATAAAGTTAACTAATCACAAATCAAACTATGCTGATCGAATCGACATCGAATCGCAACTCGAACTATGTATTTTACTTGTTGTCTATACGTGTGTGTGTGCCTTACGTGTTACCTGTGCATGTTTATTTATGATCGTGTTGTGGTAATCAAGCGAACTCAATCGAAACTCGAAATCTAACTCGAATGCAATCGAACTCGAACTCGAATCACGATTGAACCATGATAGATAGTGGAAAATAGATTACGCAAGGTACGAAGTAGTTGGGACTAAAAGTAATTTGACTAGGAAACCCTATCGAATCGCTGGCAATCGGAACCGAAACGTCAAAAGACCGTCGCACCAAACACACCACCCAGGCGCCAACCGTCCGGATGGCCATCCGCACGGGTAGCCGCCTGGGGAAGTGATAAGTGCCATCCGACCGGGATTGCCATCCGCCCGACCGACCATCCGGGCGATGTGCAATCCGGACGGACAACACTTTCCTCTTTTGGCATCCTATAAATACACGGGTCACTCTCCAAACTTTCCACTTTTGGCAAGTGACGACCGACCTACACGCTCTCTTCACCTTTCCTTCGATTTCTCTTAATCCAGGTAAGATCTCGCCCTAAATCTTGTACTTTCTTGATCGATACGCACTTCTACACCTTTCTATATTCTAAATATTAATTTTTAACCGTGAAATCATCAAGATTTGAGGTATTCTAGGATGAAGTCATCATGAAGTTCCCATGAACTTCAAGTTTGACCTCATTCCACCAAGAATAACTCGGATCTGAACGGTTTCCATAAGATTTCACAATGACTTCGCATAAATCTGAACTCTTTCAAAGGGATAAAAGAGTTGAAAGAAATAAACACAAGTTTTCTCCTTCTTTTACACTCAAAAACGATAAGGATCGGATCAATTCTAGTCTTCTACTCAATGTTAGTGATGCACTAGTCCTAAATCCGGATTCTACCCGCGAGACACCTGATTTCGGGCTAGACCAGAATGACCGTTCTGAGCCGCCGACCGGCCAAGCTGGGGTGATTCCTGGCTGGCTTAGTCATGCGGGTAAGAATACAATTCCGATTGGTTGACACATAATCAGAACATCTCGATAAAACGACAAAAGCGACCAAGGGTAGACGAATGGAACAACCAGAACGAGATGCTGTCCGGACGGACTGATGTCCGCACGGACAGGCTATCCGGACGGACTGATGTCCGCACGGACAGGCTATCCGGACGGGTTGCCATCCGGATGGACTACACTTAGGACCCACATCCAAACAAGGTTTGAGTATCGACGAATGAATAATCCGCACGGACGGCCCTCTGAATGGATTACTCTTCGGATCATGAGATACTAAGACCTTAAACAATTTCCAACATGTTCATTAACAGGGTTGCCACCCGATCGGATAACCCATCCGACCGGATAACCCTTTCACCAAGTGACTCACCATTGAAGTCGTTGTCCGCACGGACTACCATCCGGACGGATTGTCATCCGCTCGACCGACTTGAAGGATAGAGATACTTAAATATTTTCTAAATACTACAACGAAAACTTCAAAGGACAAGCCATCATACACAAACACATCCTTAACATAGGAAGAAACAATCCACTCGAATCGTCATCCGGACGGATTGCCATCCACACGGATGACCACCCGAACGGATTGCCATCCACACGGATGACTAACGAACGGATTGCTATTCACTCGGATTGCTGTTCGCACGGATGACCATCCGAACGACCAGCTATCCTACCCACTCTCACCTGTATTGTTTTACGCGCCACTTATCGCTACGTTACCGAATCTATTCAGGCTAACCATACTCGCTAAACGCGCTCCCTTCAATCCATTAATCGCTGTGAGTATACTCGATCCCTTTTTGCTTTAAGCACTTTTGGGTGTTACATACGTTACGAATATTCAAACTACAACTATCACACTACTCAAATTATTTGAACGCTAACCGTTAATGCATTTATTACGTGGCTCATGAATGCTTGTTTGTTATGTTTACACATGGAATGCTGTCTACCTGCCTTAGCAACGACAGTACTATAGTTTGGACTCAGCACCCGTTCACACGGGGGTTGTTAAGGATCTTTTACTTGCATGGATTACGGTGGTAATCATGTATTGCGAACTGCCTCGGGCAGTCAACCCGCAGTCATTGGTATCGATGGATCTATGTCGATAACTAACGTGCTTCATTTCACTATGTGTACGTGCTGGTTATGCGTAAACGAATTCGAACTCTATATGCTAATATCAAACTTGTATGCTCACCTTTACATTTTATGTATTGACTTTATTTTAACGTATGTGACAGGTGTTTAGGTTGTTTGAATGCCTAGCTCACTGTGAAATCGAGGCTAGGAAAGGTCTAGGATGCTCGCTGTGCTGTGATGAAATTGAAGCTAGGAAAGGAGGTCCTAGAAACCAATAAATAAACTATTTATGTTTGAAATCTAAGTTGTCGGAACAGAATATTGCCTAGACTTTATCTGTAATAATTTGTTTACTATTTGAGACATGGTATGGGACATGTTAACTTAAATTGAATGGTAATGATAGTTGTTATGGAAACTTCTGGACAATCTGTTTCGCTCAGTGCCATGCCCCGATGATTCCGCCATCGGTTGGGGTGTGACAGATTGATATCAGAGCCATAACTATAGGGAATTAGGCGAGACTCGACCTAGTCCGGGTCGAAGTCTTAGATACCTAGACTATAGTTAAGAACCAACAGACCGATTCGTGTACGTTTATTAGGAATCCCGTACGTACTTATTTCCCATTATCTTTGCTTATACTACACTATTTCTGCACTCGAATTTTCAACTATGAGTAGGCAATAAGGTCGAGAATAGGTGTGAAAACCGCAAACTCTCGACTAGAATTTGCTTAATCAACTCGCGTTTTAACTACAGACGAGGAGAATTATGCCAAATCAGGAGTGAAATCCACATTTTGATGAATAATCTCCTCTATTTTATCAAAACAGGAACGAAGTTGTTAAGCCAGGGGTGGAACCCTAACCTTGACGACTTGTTCCGCATATTTTTACAAGACTCTCACCAGAGTCTCGACGGACTCCAACGACCTGAAGTCGCGATAAGACTAACGGGATGCGTGCCAAATGCCCAAGAATCGAGGCAAAGGCACAATCCTGAAAGTTAAATGGGCACAACGGATCCTTGTGAATAGTCAACCCACTCTGGTTAGTCAAAGTCTACTAGCCGCAGACAATCTACTTCTCGAATTTTATGTATTTCGATTCTGAGCTGGCAACTGCTGACTCGGATAATTCGTCGATTTTATGAGTTTATATGTGTGTTTATCTATTTATGTGTTTTAATTTTTGGAATTTACTCGATTTTGCATTCACTTCAATCGACGCGCACGACTCGCACTGCCTTTCTATGCCAAATCGTTGACAAATCGTGAAACTTTGAACAACTTCATGCTACTCTCGAGCAATCGTCGACTTTGAATAATAGGTTTCTGTTTTCTGACCGCCTCTAGTGCTTAAGTACGCATGTGTTTCCCAGTTTCTTTGCTCTACATGCTTAGGAATTGTGTGATTATGTGCTCTACGTGCTTACGTGATTTGTGCTCTAAGTGTTTATGTGGTTATGTGATTAAATGGTTCTGTGACTCGCGTGGTTATATGTCTATGTGTTTACATGGTACGTGTTACTGAGCTTTAGTAGTAGTAGACGTGTGAGGTGAGATTCGAATACAATGTGTTGAGTTCCGGGGCGATGTCTCTTGCAGACAATGTCGTCTGGATCCCGTCATGCACTCTCTCGTCAGGAGAAGAGGGACAAACGCCTTGCTTCCATCATCGCCAAAAGTGTGGCAAAGGCCGTGAGTGATGTTTATGAGAATGCCAGCAAATCATCCGAGGAATCGAGAACCGAAGCTCGTAAAACTGCCGCAAGACCTTTCAGTTTCAAGCAATTCAAGTCGTGTGGGCCAAAAGAATTCACTGGCGAAGGAGGTCCCACTGCACTATTCCACTGGTTTGATTCCATTGAGGTTACTCTGCGACAGAGTGGTTGCCCTGATGACCTCCGTACTCTGAATGCTACTGGCGTTTTCCAGTCCCGAGCGCTAGACTGGTGGACGGCCGAGAGGAACAAGCGAGGGAACGATGCAGCCTACGGTCTGTCGTGGGACGAGCTCAAGGAAGTTATGCTAGAGGAATTATGCCCTCCTCACGAGCGTCAAAAGCTAGAAGATGAATTTTGGCACATACAGCAAAAGGATGGTGACAATGTTGGACTCACTGCTCGTTTCAAACAACTCAGCATTATCTGTCCCGATCAAGTCAAGAATCCCGACATGACGATCAAGAAGTACATCCGGGCCCTGCCCGACTGCGTTGCCGATTCGTACAAGCGGCTAAGACTATAACGATCGAGGAAACTTATCTGTTGGCCGCTGAAATCAACGACAAACGGGTTAAGGCTGGTGTCTGGGATAAGACTTCGAAACATCTGCATCAAGCTACCGCTACCGCACCAACTGTTGAACCCACCTCATCAAGCAACAAGAGAAAGAACAAGAGAAAGAACAGCTCCACCAACAAGAACTGTGCGATTACTGCTGCACCGATTCAAGCTGTACCTGCCCAACAACGTCAAGTAGCGGCGCCTGTGGCCAATGCACCGCCTGCAAAGCGTGCATACACTGGACCACACCCGCTCTGCCCTACTTGCACCTACCATCACCCGACTGCTATTCAATGCCGTTTTTGTGCTCATTGTAACGTGTACGGCCATTTTACTGACAACTGCCATATTCGTCAAGCTCCTGCCAATCAAGCTCTACTCACTGCCCCACAGGGTCAACAAGCTCCTCCGGCACCCGCAGTCAAAGCCAGAGTCTGCTTCGCATGTGGCGACCCAAACCATTTCGCCAACGTGTACCCAAACAGGGTTGTGAAACAAGAGCCCCAACAACAGCAGCCACAGCAACAACAACCACAGCAGCAGCAACAACAGGCCGCACGCGCCAGAACTTTCAACCTCAACGTGCGTCAAGCCCAGGCCGACAACAACGTGGTCAATGGTACGTTCCTTGTGAATGGTATTTATGCTTCCTGTTTATTTGATACCGGAGCCAATAATTGCTTTGTGTCGTTCGAATTTAAGAGACTCCTTAGTCGTAAACGCTCCAAACTCTCCTCGACATTCGATGTTGAAGTCGCTACCGGAAGAACCGTCGCCGTCAAGTCTGTCATCCGTGATTGTACCCTTGAGCTCAACAATCACCTCTTCCCAATCGACCTCATTCGTACAAGCCAACAAATATCTCCGTAAGGAATACAGGGCTTTCCTGGCTAACATCGTAGTAGCGGAGAAGGAAAAGAAAGAGAAGAAGGAAGTGAAAGACGTTCCAGTGGTTCGAGAATTTCCTAATGTTTTTCCAGAGGAACTTCCCGGACTACCGCCAAGTCGTGATATCGACTTTCGTATTGACCTCATTCCTGGAGCCAACCCTATCGCCAAAGCTCCTTTCCGACTCGCACCGTCAGAAATGCGTGAACTCTCAACCCAACTCCAGGAATTACTTGAGAAAGGCTTCATTCGCCCGAGCACCTCTCCATGGGGCGCGCCAGTCCTTTTCGTCAAAAAGAAGTATGGGTCGTTCCAGATGTGCATCGACTACCGGGAATTGAATAAGTTGACTATCAAGAATCGCTATCCTCTACCTCGTATCGACGATTTGTTTGATCAGCTACAAGGCGCTACGTGTTTCTCGAAGATCGACCTACGTTCAGGTTACCATCAGCTGCGCATTCAAGAGGAGGATATACCCAAAACCGCATTTCGTACTCGTTACGGCCATTACGAATTCGTTGTCATGCCTTTTGGTGTAACCAACGCACCAGCGGTTTTCATGGATCTGATGAATCGCGTGTGTAAACCGTATCTCGACCGTTTCGTCATCGTATTCATCGACGATGTCTTGATCTATTCCAAATCGAAAATCGAACACGCGCAACATCTACGTTTGGTACTCGAGTTACTCCAGGGGAACCAACTCTATGCCAAGTTCTCCAAGTGTGAATTTTGGTTGGAGAAAGTTCAGTTTCTGGGTCACATTGTTAATAGTCAGGGTATTCACATCGATCCTACGAAGATTGAAGCAGTCAAGAGTTGTGTTACACCTAAGAATCCGTCTGAGGTCCGTTCTTTTCTCGGACTAGCGGGCTATTATCGACGATTTATCGAGGGATTCTCAAAGATCGCTGTACCGCTTACCTCTCTCACCCATAAAGACAAGCCTTTTGTTTGGGGAACTAAACAAGAGACTGCCTTTCAAACCCTCAAGCGCATGCTTTGCAATGTTCCTGTTCTCATATTGCCCGACGGAAACAATGATTTCATTGTCTACTGTGATGCTTCCAACCTTGGTCTCGGTTGTGTTCTCATGCAACGAGACAAGGTCATAGCTTACGCATCTCGTCAGCTCAAAATCCACGAGAAGAACTATACAACCCACGATCTCGAGCTAGGCGCCGTTGGTTTTGCATTAAAGATTTGGCGACACTACCTGTACGGTACCAAGTGTACGATCTTCACCGATCATAGGAGCCTGCAACATATCTTTAATCAGAAGGAACTTAATACGCATCAACGCCGATGGGTAGAACTTCTCAACGATTACGACTGTGAGATTCGTTACCACCCAGGCAAGGCGAACGTTGTTGCCAACGCACTTAGCAGACGGAGCTATCTGCTTAGCACTCGTAATGTCCAAGCCCAGCATAACCTCGAAGCTCTCATCCGCGACGCTCAACATGCATGTTTTAACGAACGCACCCTGAAGAAAGAAAGGATCTACCACGACGGAGCCCAGCTTGTGAGCAAATCAAATGGGATATTCCACTATCTGGACCGAATCTGGATCCCTAGGCAGACCAATTTGCGACAGATTATCATGGACGAAGCCCATAAATCCCGCTACTCTGTTCATCCCAGTGCTGACAAAATGTACCAGGATCTTCGTTACAGGTACTGGTGGCCGGGTATGAAAAGGGATATCGCTCTCTACGTCGGAAAATGCCTAACTTGTGCTAGAGTCAAGGCTGAACATCAAAGACCCTCTGGCTTGCTCGAACAACCACCAATTCCCATGTGGAAGTGGGAGAGCATAGCTATGGATTTCGTAACCAAGCGACCACCCACGTCATCAGGTCACGACAGCATATGGGTTGTGGTCGACCGATTGACTAAATCAGCTCACTTTCTGCCTATACGAGAAGACTACAAGGTGGAACGATTAGCCCGAATCTACACCGACGAGATCATTTGTAATCATGGGACGCCTCGTGACATCATCTCTGATCGTGATGCTCGGTTTACTTCACGATTGTGGGAAACGTTTCAAGCGGCACTCGGTACAATGCTTAATCTAAGCACTGCTTTTCACCCACAAACCGACAGTCAGACTGAGAGAACGATACGTACTCTTGAAGACATGCTCCGTTCGTGTGTCCTAGACTTCGGTGGTAATTGGGATAAACACCTGCCGTTGGTCGAATTCTCGTATAACAACAGCTACCATTCCAGCATCCAAATGGCACCATTCGAGGCATTGTACGGAAGAAGATGTCGATCGTCTATTGTGTGGCACGAGATCGGTCACTCGCAACTAACCGGTCCGGAGCTACTACAAGAAACGACAGACAAAATTTTCCAAATTCGAGACAATCTGGTAAAGGCTCGGGATCGACAGAAAAGTTACGCCGATAAAAAGCGCAAGCCCCGTGAATTTGGCGTTGGTGACTACGTACTCCTAAAGGTATCACCTTGGAAGGGTGTAGTCCGATTCGGCAAGAAGGGAAAACTCGCGCCTCGATATGTTGGACCTTTTAAGATTCTGGAAAGGATCGGAAAAGTTGCCTACAGACTCGAACTACCGGAGGAACTTAGTAACGTCCACCCGACTTTCCACGTGTCAAACCTCCGAAAGTGCATAGCCGACCATGACTTACATGTTTCTCTAGATGATCTACAAGTGAACGAAACATTACACTTCGTGGAAAAGCCTGTTGAAATCATGGATCGCCAAACCAAGCAGCTCAGGCGCTCACGCATTCCTATTGTGAAAGTCAGATGGGAAGGCAAACGAGGCGCGGAGTTCACTTGGGAACTCGAAAGCGACATGAAGGCTAAGTACCCGCAGTTGTTTAAAGAGTGAGGCTAGAGAGAGAAAGTAGTATTGTGATTCTAGTGCTTTGTAAGATTTCATGTCAATCTATAGAATCACCGATTATAGTACGTTCTTGTGTGTTTGGTCACGTTCGTGTACGGATTCCGCAATCGTTTCATAGTCAAAACCGATTCAAAGAGAAAGTTCTCAAGCGTGAATCACGGCGTGGCACAGCTTAATTTCGGGACGAAATTCCCTAAACAAGGGGAGGCTGTAACACCCCGTGTTTTCACAAGTCAAAGTCAAAGTCAAGGTCTGAGTCAACGACCGATTTCGCGCAACTTGACTTATAGAAATTTCTTTATTTTAATTGTATTATGTGGAGTAAGTGTCGTTAATGACAGTAATCGAATTGTGTTAATCGTTATTTAACCGATCTACGACTGTGAACTATAGGAAGTAACAATGCGATAAAGTTAACTAATCACAAATCAAACTATGCTAATCGAATTGACATCGAATCGCAACTCGAACTATGTATTTTACTTGTTGTCTATACGTGTGTGTGTGCCTTACGTGTTACCTGTGCATGTTTATTTATGATCGTGTTGTGGTAATCAAGCGAACTCAATCGAAACTCGAAATCTAACTCGAATGCAATCGAACTCGAACTCGAATCACGATCAAACCATGATAGATAGTGGAAAATAGATTACGCAAGGTACGAAGTAGTTGGGACTAAAAGTAATTTGACTAGGAAACCCTATCGAATCGCTTGCAATCGGAACCGAAACGTCAAAAGATCGTCACACCAAACACACCACCCAGGCGCCAACCGTCCGGATGGCCATCCGCACGGGTAGCCGCCTGGGGAAGTGATAAGTGCCATCCGACCGGGATTGCCATCCGCCCGACCGACCATCCGGGCGATGTGCAATCCGAACGGACAACACTTTCCTCTTTTGGCATCCTATAAATACACGAGTCACTCTCCAAACTTTCCACTTTTGGCAAGTGACGACCGACCTACACGCTCTCTTCACCTTTCCTTCGATTTCTCTCAATCCAGGTAAGATCTCTCCCTAAATCTTGTACTTTCTTGATCGATACGCACTTCTACACCTTTCTATCTTTTAAATATTAATTTTTAACCGTGAAATCATCAAGATTTGAGGTATTATAGGATGAAGTCATCATGAAGTTCCCATGAACTTCAAGTTTGACCTCATTCCACCAAGAATAACTCGGATCTGAACGGTTTCCATAAGATTTCACAATGACTTCGCATAAATCTGAACTCTTTCAAAGGGATAAAAGAGTTGAAAGAAATAAACACAAGTTTTCTCCTTCTTTTACACTAAAAAACGATAAGAATCGGATCAATTCTAGTCTTCTACTCAATGTTAGTGATGCACTAGTCCTAAATCCGGATTCTACCCGCGAGACACCTGATTTCGGGCTAGACCAGAATGACCGTTCTGAGCCGCCGACCGGCCAAGCTGGGGTGATTCCTGGCCGGCTTAGTCATGCGGGTAAGAATACAATTCCGATTGGTTGACACGTAATCAGAACATCTCGATAAAACGACAAAAGCGACCAAGGGTAGACGAATGGAACAACCAGAACGAGATGCTGTCCGGACGGACTGATGTCCGCACGGACAGGCTATCCGGACGGGTTGCCATCCGGACGGACTACACTTGGGACCCACATCCAAACAAGGTTTGAGTATCAACGAATGAATAATCCGCACGGACGGCCCTCTGAATGGATTACTCTTCGGATCATGAGATACTAAGACCTTAAACAATTTCCAACATGTTTATTAACAGGGTTGCCACCCGATCGGATAACCCATCCGACCGGATAACCCTTTCACCAAGTGACTCACCATTGAAGTCGTTGTCCGCACGGACTACCATCCGGACGGATTGTCGTCCGCTCGACCGACTTGAAGGATAGAGATACTTAAATGTTTTCTAAATACTACAATGAAAACTTCAAAGGACAAGCCATCATACACAAACACATCCTTAACATAGGAAGAAACAATCCACTCGAATCGTCATCCGGACGGATTGCCATCCACACGGATGACCACCCGAACGGATTGCCATCCACACGGATGACTAACGAACGGATTGCTATTCACTCGGATTGCTGTTCGCACGGATGACCATCCGAACGACCAGCTATCCTACCCACTCTCACCTGTATTGTTTTACGCGCCACTTATCGCTACGTTACCGAATCTATTCAGGCTAACCATACTCGCTAAAAGCGCTCCCTTCAATCCATTAATCACTGTGAGTATACTCAATCCCTTTTTGCTTTAAGCACTTTTGGGTGTTACATACGTTACGAATATTCAAACTACAACTATCACACTACTCAAATTATTTGAACGCTAACCGTTAATGCATTTATTACGTGGCTCATGAATGCTTGTTTGTTATGTTTACACATGGAATGCTGTCTACCTGCCTTAGCAACGACAGTACTATAGTTTGGACTCAGCACCCGTTCACACGGGGGTTGTTAAGGATCTTTTACTTGCATGGATTACGGTGGTAATCATGTATTGCGAACTGCCTCGGGCAGTCAACCCGCAGTCATTGGTATCGATGGATCTATGTCGATAACTAACGTGCTTCATTTCACTATGTGTACGTGCTGGTTATGCGTAAACGAATTCGAACTCTATATGCTAATATCAAACTTGTATGCTCACCTTTACATTTTATGTATTGACTTTATTTTAACGTATGTGACAGGTGTTTAGGTTGTTTGAATGCCTAGCTCACTGTGAAATCGAGGCTAGGAAAGGTCTAGGATGCTCGCTGTGCTGTGATGAAATTGAAGCTAGGAAAGGAGGTCCTAGAAACCAATAAATAAACTATTTATGTTTGAAATCTAAGTTGTCGGAACAGAATATTGCCTAGACTTTATCTGTAATAATTTGTTTACTATTTGAGACATGGTATGGGACATGTTAACTTAAATTGAATGGTAATGATAGTTGTTATGGAAACTTCTGGACAATCTGTTTTGCTCAGTCCCATGCTCCGATGATTCCGCCATCGGTTGGGGTGTGACAATTGGGATCCCAGTTGATGGTGGGCAAATAAAGGTCATCACCCAGACGGGCCCCATCGTCAGCAATGCCACTGCTGGACCCCCCAGTATCGCCAGCCGCGTGATCTCCAGCACTAGTTGCCTCGTGGGAAAGGGATACAACAGGCATTTCTTTCTCGGTCGCGGAAAATATGCTCAATGGAGAATCGAACAAAGAAGAAGGGGCGACACTGGAAGTCAGAGGCGTGGAAACAGGACTAGCTGTCACAGTTACAGCGGCGGTAAGTGTAGGCGGCGGCATGGCACAACTAACGGCGACGGTAACACTGGCCTGAGGTATAAGTTCTGGAAGGCTGCTCCCGCTAGCGATGGGAAGCACTACCCCCACAGATGAGAAGGGGGAAGGTGTCACATTTTCAGCGTAAGCCCCGCTAGTAGTACCTGTATCAAAAGCAAGTTTTCGTAACACGAAGCTCATAATTTGTAATAGCATGCGAAGACAAAGCATATATACCAAGTGGCAGGGCGTAGGCGGCTTGTACAGCCTCGAACGCGGTCAGCGTAGGAGCAACAAACGTTTTCCGTTTTTTCGACACATGAGTAGGGCTTGTCATTGCAACAGTGGTAGAGATCTCACCCCTAGTGAGCGCTGTTCTACCAGCGGTAGACGTGGTGGCATTAGCTGCCATATATTTCCTCCCAGAACTCTTTATCCGGGTTGGTTTTCTCTCGAGAGCATTAACACCACTTCCCCCACTAAGGGAGAGGGGGGATAGGTAGATAGTGGGATCCGCCGGCAGGGCGGGTAACAAAAACTGTTCAAGATGAATTTTCAAAACATCTGGCTCCTGTTCATCAAGCACACGGTCCGCGGCCCTGAGCTCAAGGTGACGCGGCGGATCCACGAAGTCAAACAAACTCCACTCCCCTGAGACATACACACATGTTATTTTCGAAACGACAACACACATAATTGACAAAAAAAAACCAGGCATACCTTCATCATCCCTTCGAAATGAAGGGTACTGTTTGATGTTGTGCCACAACAGACTTATCCCCGCCATTACCAGGGCCCCTTCTGGGATTACTGTACACTCGAAAGGGCGGCCACACAACTTTGTATACAGGGCATTTCACATATACGCATCTTCAGAAGGGCCATCGTCCTTAACCTTGTCTTTTGGTCCCATTTCTCTCCAGTGCATTTCGTCAGGGATCACACAGGCATCAATATAGAAAAATTTCTTTTTCCAATCTTTGTCTTTGGAACTAGTAGGAATATCCCTCAAACAAGACCCATCGGTATCCCTACGATCGAAGGTGAAAAAGGGGGATTTCCAGACAAGAATAAAGAAAGCCCTAAACACAACGAGTTCCGGAATATGCCCTAGGGCCGTACAAGCAAATTCGAACTGTCGAAGTTTCACTAATCCCAGTGGATGCAGTTGGGAAATGTGAATATGGTAATGGTCAAGAACCGATTTGCAAAAATTGGTAATAGGCAGTCGAAAATTGCAAAATTTGAAAAAATCACTAAACAACGTGATTTTACCTTCCTTCAACGGGAATGTTGTGTCCGTCTTTAATGGTAACACGGGATTCCACTCAGCCCTTATACCATAATCTTGCACAAGGTTATTGTAAGACACAACCCCCCATTTGCAGAACAGGGCATCAGAACTGGCTGAGGCAGAGGAAGAGGAATCATCGGTCTTAGGGGCCATTTGTTCGAAATAAGAGAAGTGGCCGAAAAAGCTGTGAGGAAATGGAGATGGAATTACAAGCTATTTATAGAAGAAGGTAACTTTTCAAATTTGAAAATATGAAGGGACGGACATACACGTCAGAGCAGGGTAAATACAGTTGTCATCCCAATGATGACTTAACTGTCATCTCTTATCCCATCGCCGCCATTTTCTCATAACACACAATGGCACTTCCATCGGCAAAATTTACCCCACATAAAGTATACTGACTTTTCTCTCTTTTTAGTCCGATCTCATGAATTTCATTTCATAACTTCGGACTGGGGGGACATGACGAGGTATGACCCAAATCGGACAACCCGACCCGGTCATTACCTATTATTTTATCCTAAATAATTAATCATAGACATTCTTTCTAGAACATTCCATCTTGCACGGATAAGTCACGCAACCAAATCTCCAACTTTTTGGGAAGATCATGCAAATCCCTAACTCATCGGAGACCATCCTAAGTTAGGGGAAACCCTAATGGTAAACTATAAATAGAGGTAAACATCTAAGGTATGGATCATCTTACTCTCGTACAACTCTTCTCCCTACACCTTCTCTTTTACTCCGAAAACCGAGACTTATTCTCACGCCGGAGGGTGGTTACAGGAATAACCCCATTCCTGTAACGAGTCCTAACGGTGTTCTGTTTTGCAGCTAATCGTTCGGGTCACTGAGAGTTGAAGTCCTAGTTGGATACTACCGCAAAGGTTAGTGTTTCTTCAGTACCTTTTGAAGGTAAACGCTATATAGTTTGCAAGTATTGTAAATACAACAATTCCACAAATTGGAAACACAAATTGAAAAAAAGGTATTATGATCTTTTTCTAGCATGATCTACTTCCCCCGATTTTCAAATGGCTATAACGTTTTCATATGATTATATTTAAAAAAAAATACACCGTATTATCGAGCATTTCATTCTTTTTAAGTAGAGTAGGCTATTGTTGTAGTATTCTTAATTTAAAAAAATATATATTTTTTACAAGCTATATTTTGATTACATTCCAAAGTATATAAATTTAAGCCCATATCTTTGCTAAAACATAACTTTACAAGCTATATAGTTACGTGATTATGTAATATTATGTGATTATATTACAGTACGTAATTACGTACCATATGTGCAAGGAGTAATAAATGCTCAATGTGTCCTTACATCTATAATCACGTATCATATTTAACAAGTGTAATGTCACGTTATTATATATCAGTACGTAATTGCACGTTATTATATATTATTATTATTATTATTATTA
Organism: Helianthus tuberosus; assembly: GCA_030545235.1. NCBI lineage: Eukaryota > Viridiplantae > Streptophyta > Magnoliopsida > Asterales > Asteraceae > Helianthus > Helianthus tuberosus. Next base: position 1,835,887 of record CM060407.1, read on the forward strand.
TTTATGATGTAAATCTAAAAGTACATAAATTTTCTTACCAATAGATGTTATGAAGTTGTTCTCTATTTTCCCTAACCTGATCTCAAGCTATAAACAATAAAGTGATCCGTACGAAAAGCTCATCCAACCTCAGGGTGGAGGGTATTGTTCAATCACTTTAGGATGTTTGAGTTATTCTCTAGCCAATAATATCATGCCATGTCAAGTCCTCATTTCACTCCCCATTTTGCACTCAATCACTGGCAATAGTTCAATCACTATTAGGGTGTTTGAGTTATATATTTTTTATTTCTAGAAATTAAAAATAATGGGCAACGGTCAAAAAAATTTCCCTGTTTCATCGGTGAGTATACACCGAAATAACCCATCCCCGCTCACCGACTTATTGCCGGCAGCCGATCACCGATCGGTGAAAACAAGTCCCCGAAGGGTTCACTGAAGCCATACCGTGTACCCTCGTAATAGGGTATACGGTATACTAAGGCCATGGGGTGTAGTGTCGTAGTGATGTTGGTTTGAGTCATGGATTTTAACGTGCGACGTGGTTTACGAGATACACCACCTCCTTCCCAAACCATGGTGGTTCGCGTGGTTTAATCCACGGCAATCACGACCCTCTTTCAATTAGTTAGGGGATTTTGATTGGGGGGTGAGGTGTGGGGTGGTGGATGAGAGTGGGATATATGAGACTGACATAGAAAGTGGTGGTGATTATTTTGGGTCATGGCTATACCATATAGAGGTGGTTATGTTGTATTTTAAGTAGGGATGTGCGTGGGTTGGTTTTGACCAAAAACCATAACCATAACCGTGATGTCGGTTATTGGATAACCATAACCGATCGGTTATGGTGGTTATGGTTATTCGATTTTGATGGTTACAGCGGGTCGGTTATGGGTGGTTAACCGTGTATTTAGCTTAGCTAAAAATAGCTTAGGAGCTGTTTGGTAGCCTCTTAATGACCATTCAGATGATACCTCTTAATGGTTTAAAACCTCTGAATGAATAAGAGGTAACCTCAAGTCTGAATGGTTAAGAGGTAACCTCTGAATGGTAAATCATCACATGTCACATTTTTCTACATTCTCATTGGTAAAATTCTTAATGGTTCCATTAAGAGGTGGCCTCTTAATCACCATTCAGAGGCTACCAAACAGCCCCTTAATTTTTTTAACATGGAATAAATTGTTATTGCATATTTGTATATATTAGTATATTATATATTATTAAAAAATATAAATAATCTATAATATTAATACCAATTATTATTATCGAATATTCAAATAAACGGATATGACACATTCCATAAATTTAAATAAACATTCAACCAAAACCACAAAATAATATGAAAAACCCATAAGTACTAAAATTTTTCAGTCAAAAACATCAAATATTAAAAATATGGTGAAAGTCCTAAATCCTACAAAGATTTATTACATGTCAGTTCGGTTCGGTTATGGTGGGTATGGAAAAAATGATAATCATAACCGACCCGCTACTTTCAGTTTTCAAAAAAACCATTAACCGACCCATCGATTTTTTATTTGGTTCGGTTTTATCAATTAATTCGGTTATAGTTCGGTTAATTCGATTTTTTTCACACCCCTAATTTTAAGTAACAAATCATATTGTTAGAGTCATCAAGATTCAATATCAAAGCACCACATATTAAAAAATGGTTAATATATCATGTTCTCATGATTTATTTATGGGAAAATTACGGCAGTAGCCGTTTGACCAGGCCATTTACCAAAATAGCCATTTGACCAGGCTTTATGCCCCTACACAGCCGAGTGAACTCTCATTTTTATGCACCTTCAATCCAGCCACAACCAAGCGGACACGTGTCAGCCCATCCAAGTGAACTCTCATTTTTAATGAAGTACAAGCCGAGCCGCTACAAGTACAAGCCGAGCCGCTTCGCCCTGGATCTAAGCCGCTTCAGCATGCCACCTACCCCCAAGCCGTTTCATTTGAATTTATGAGCTTTCAACACATGCCCAAGCCGCTACACCCTGGATCTAAGCCGCTTCAGCATGCCACCTACCCCCAAGCCGTTTCATTTGAATTTATGAGCTTTCAACACATGCCCAAGCCGCTACACCCTGGATCTAAGCCGCTTCAGCATGCCACCTACCCCCAAGCCGTTTCATTTGAATTTATGAGCTTTCAACACATGCCCAAGCCTTTACATGTGTTTTTTTATTTCTTAGATTTTTAGTTTAATCATACGTTTATATAAATGCTTGTCCGTTTGTTTGCTATTGTATCTTAATAAATAAAGTCTTGTCTTATTTAGTGTCTATTGCAATGTACATAAAATATAAAATTTATCATATATAAAAGTTGTTAAATACAAAAGCTTTTCTTTGATCCTAACCCACTACAAATATAATGAGTTTGAGATTTTAAAGCTAAGTAAAACGTCATAAAACCGAGAGGTAACCCACCCGATGAAAAAATTGGCATAAAACCGAGAGGTTCCATAGAAAAGGAGAGAACACAGAGTAGAGAACTCCTTCTGTATGGGATTCGGTTTTTTAAAGCTAAGAAAAACGTCATTTTCTTAAAAAATACAACATTGAAAAAATTTGTCCCACCTATACTTCAAAAACCAATTTGACATATTTTTTTGATATTTTTTTAAAAAATACTACTGAAATTTAAAAAGAGTTTTGAAACGGCTCGGCTTGGCCTTGAAAGGTCATGGCTTGTACTTGTAGCGGCTCGGCTAGCTTGTGGGGCAGGGGCGCGAAGCGGCTCGGCTTGTACTTGTAGCGGCTCGGCTTGTACTTCGTTAAAAATGAGAGTTCACTTGGATGGGCTGACACGTGTCCGTTTGGTTGTGGCTGGATTGAAGGTGCATAAAAATGAGAGTTTACTCGGCTGTGTAGGGGCATAAAGCCAGGTCAAATGGCTATTTTGGTAAATGGCCTGGTCAAACGGCTACTGCCGTAATTTTCCCTTTATTTATTGAGAGAGATCTACCAACATTAAGATTCTCATATGGTGGCAAAAAAGGGGGGACTATGATTTGTTTAACATCCTCCATGTTGATAACCGCTACCAGAAGAACTCATTCTTTATCGGATTCTAGATTCAAACAAAGATTACTACTCATCAACAAACACTCCCACAATCTCACTCTCAACAACACTACCACAAGACCAATTCACCTGAAGATGGCCGCCGGTGACTCCACCGCCGCAAACCTCGATCAAAACCCAGGTCAGTTTTGTTTTGTTTTTCAGGCGATCTTTCTGTATACCCACTTCAATCTTACACTAAATTCACTTGCTTTTTGAGTTTTAGGGTTAATTTCTTGATTTATGATGATTAACCCTTTTCATTTAAGTCATCAAAAGTTACAAGATTTGAGAGTCTGCATTCAATATAGTTTCAATTGTTTCAGGGATTGAACAGAAGAGAATAGTTATACAAAATAATCACGGTGAGAAACTTGTGGGGTTGTTACACGATACAGGATCCAAAGAGATTGTAGTCTTGTGCCATGGATTCCAATCCACAAAGGTAGTACCTCTTCTTTTATCAATTATGTTCCAACTTTTATAAATATTTTAGGTATATATATAAGATGATGAATGTTATAACTAAAAGGAGCATAGGCAAAAATACAGCAAACTTTAGCTAACTTCAAATGACAATACATGCTAACTAAGGGGCTGTTTGGCAACTTCTGAATGATTAAGTGCTGAACCAGTAAGAGGTCTGAATCATTAAGTGCTGAAGTAGTAAGAGGTCTGAACCATTAAGAGCCAGTATAATGCTTAACCGTTCAGAGGCAAATGTCTGACCAATTCAGATTAGAGGTCTTAACCATTCAGACTCTGTATAATGCTTAACCATTCAGAGGCAAATGTCTGAACCATTCAGAGGCAAATGTCTGAACCATTCAGACATCTATTCGCGAAACAAACAGTCTGAACCATTAAGCGCTGAACCAGTAAGAGGTCTGAACCATTAACAGCTAAACAAACAGCCCCAAATTTGTAGAAATTCGTTGCTCGGGTTAGTGGGAATTTATTGTTATTTTGTTAGAAGTATTTGCATTGGTTGATGGGTGTGTATGTGTTGTGTTGTGTTGTGTTGTGTTGTGTTGTGCACACACGTGTGTGTTGATGAAATGACTCAAATGTAAGGTTGGCAAGATGGGCGGTTGGGTAGCGAGTAATTTTTAGTATGGATCAGAAACAGATCGTGTCAAGTTGACCCAAAACATTAAACACCTTCTTGTGCTTGTTATTGTAACGTAACAAAAGCTATATGATCAGTCTTAATCCATTTTTTTGAATAAATTGATTAAGGAGGTTAATGCATTAAAAATAAACTTTGGGTAACTTTCGACCTGTTTAACCTCGTTCGACCGATTTGGCCATTATGAAACCCAAATCCACCTGTTCATAATCAAACTGGTCAAAATTGCCACTTCTAATTCTAAGCATGTTCTTTCCTCAGGAGTACAGTATGATGGTGGAACTTGCTTTTGGTTTAGAAAAACATGGGATTAGTGCATTTCGCTTTGATTTTTCAGGAAATGGGTAAGTCACAATGTACATGGTGCACTTTGACTTTTGATGTCAAATAGACTTGTAGAAAACTTAATGCACATGCTATATATAGGAACATTATAAAATTCGTATCGAAATCACTACCAACTTTCAAAATGTTATTTGAAGCCGTAAGTCAAATTGTATTCTAGCAACTGTTACATTTCAGGGAAAGTGAAGGCATATTTGAATTTGGTAATTTCCGTAAGGAGGTTGATGACTTGCAAGCAGTAATCCAACACTTCGCTGCAGAAAATCGTGTCGTAAGTGCAATTCTTGGACATAGTAAAGGTATGTTATTTTAGGCAATTTTACTTCTTGAGGCCAAACATGCTTTAAGTTCTACCTTGATAGAAGTCTACAGTCTACATAGTTTTTGGTTCCAGGGTTAATAAGCTTGACACAAATTATTGTTGCAGGTGGGAATGTGGTGGTTTTATATGCATCTTTACACCATGATATTCACACCGTCGTAAACGTGTCTGGTCGATATAAGATGGATAGGCGCATTGAGGAGCTTTTGGGAAAAGATTATCTGGAAAGAGTGAAAAAGGATGGTTTTATCGACATCAATTATCTGGAAAGAGTGAAAAAGGATGGTTTTATCGACATCAAATCCAAAAAAGGTTTAACAATTTTATGTAGATTGGGGCCGTATGCCTATTTCAATCCATTTACTTGTGAATGGGTCAGTTCGGGTTATGTTTTATCCTTTAACGGGTCAAATGGGTCGAAAGTTCCTCAAAGTGGATTTTTTAAGGCATAAATCTTCTTAAATTATTTTATTATGAAATCACGTAACGATGTAAATAATAATTTCTTTTTGTAAGCATATTGTCGCAATAATTATTCATAAGAAAAGAAATAAACTATATTGTATCAACCCAACCCGTTCTGACAAGTACAAAAGAATTCTCTCTTTTAACCCAAATCTGTAGAATTAAAATTATTTTTCTGCTTATTTAGGAGAATCATCGTTTCGTGTGACGAAGGAAAGTCTAATGGAACGCCTGAACACAAACATGCATGAAGCGGGACTTAAAGTTAACCAAGATTGCAAGGTGTTCACCGTTCATGGATCAGTTGATGAAATCATTCCAGTTGAAGATGCTTCGGAGTTTGCCAAGACTATACCCAACCATGAGTTAAGAATCATTGAAGGGGCTAACCATGGTTACACTAACCACAGAGACGAATTAGTTTCGGTTGTTTTGACTTTCTTAAAGAACAATATGCATAGGGCATGATCCATGCTGTGTTCTTTGAAGTTGGAACAAAGTAAAATTTAAAGAAGAATATTTGTATTAACTTATGATTATAAAAACTGGACTGTATTTGTGTAAAATATATGTGTGCACTTAATGAGAAAAATGAAATAATTAGTTGGACTATTTGGACCATTGAAAAAAGCAAACTAAGTTGTTAGGGACTATTTTCGTAATTTTTAAACCTTACAGACGAAATCCATAATTTGGCCAAAACACAGGACTATCTGTGAAATTTACTCAACGATAAAATGTAAGAGTTGGTCAATCGGCAATTTTTGGATGGTGAGGTCTCCTAAAAGGTTTTTAACTAATAGCTAACGCCCTCGTAACTCAAAGATGATTTGATACATACAAACTTTAGAGTCAAGGACTCAAACTTAAGTTGATCGAATAAAGTTCCGTCATTTAACCTTTCTTAAGAAGTGTATGAAAACATATAAGTTGTATATTAGCATTTTGGTATTGTGTTCATTTATACTGTTTGTCATTAGTCTTTTATGTAAGAAGTGTACGAAAACATATACAATCATTAAAACTAAAAATTGAGTAAGCTTACCGAGCTATGAGTTGGCTCAAGTTGAATACACGTATATGAACTCCGTTTCTCAGTACTAGTTGAAGTTGGCTTGACCGAGTTAACTCAGTTTAATAATAGGATTTTATACTTGAGCATCATCTTAGAAAACTCTTATTTACATGTAGTGGCGGATAATGACTGCCACTTGAGTGTCGAGGAGAGCTGAAGTAAAAATCTCCTCCACGCGCGGACATTCGCGCGCCTGTCCTCCTACGCCTCGGCGGTTCTGGAGGTGCCTGATTAACTGGTGGTGGTGGAGGCGGTGGCGTGACAGCCACGAAACGTGAATCCCCAGAGGGATCCTGTTGCTGCTGGTGAGGCGACGAATGATGCGAGGGTGTAAAATACCACTCGTACTGGTTAAACCGTGCCTGGTAACTGTCTGGACCACGGTAGGGTGATCCATGAAAATACGAACCATCTGAGACCTCTATAGGATGGTTGGGGGTCCCGGTTGCAGGTTCGACGGGATCCGTGTCCTCGTCCATGTCTTCTGCATGATCGCAGGAGAAATGATCCTCTGGCCCCTATGGGTTAAAACCCACTGGTTCTTGTATGTAGTTTGCCGGGTTAAACCGGCCTTGGAAGACGGGAGTGGGGTCTCCAAAGGAATGGTGCGATAGGGATCGCTGTAAAGGTATATAAGAAGGTTGAGGGTTGTTGGGCTCGTTTTCCGAATGTGGCCCATAGGAGTTATGAAAAGGAGGCTTCGAACTGTGTTAAACGGACCGTCTTGCGGGCTCCACATTTGTCCTCCAGTTTTCGCGAGGGTCAGCACTCGCAGTGACGGAAGGAGCTCGCCTTTGCGAAGGTCCGGCCTCGTGATCATTGGGGGCGGTGATTGGCCCCTTGCCTCGTCGTCTTCGTCTGAAGAATCTTGGCGGCATATTTAGTCCTGTCAATATAACATAAGATAACGACAAGAATATATAAAATAAAAGACAAAGTTAAAAATAAATTGAAACAAATTCGGATTGTTCTTATGTTCTTTGTCTAGACTCAAAAATTTTGGAATGTGCAATTGTGTAACTGAGATTAAACACAAAAGGCTAGTGTTTAATTCACTCAGTGTTGGCTCTGATACCAACCTGTCACACCTCGATATTTACACGTTTGACCGGTGGGCCCGGTGAGGGAGTAACGTGACGTGGTTGGCAACATTACAGTCAAACAACACAATATTTAAATATGCACAGCGGAAACAAATGAAAGATATATATTTCAACTGAATAAAATATTGTAATATCAAGTATCACAACAGTCGAAAGTTTATCCACAGAACGGATCAGAATTAATTTAGGAAACAGTAGTTCAACAGACTTTAGGCATCTTAAGCTTGCGATACTCTTTTGATGCTAAGGAGAAATTCCAGCCGATTACGAGTAGTACCTGCACTTAATCTTTTTGGGAAAATACGTCAGTTTACACTGGTAAATACATTCAACCGACTCATTTTGAAAAGTTTAATAAAATTGATTTGAATGCACGTGGCACAAACTTTTATAACTTGGGATAATTATTTAAATATATGATCTCGTAAAATAATTACATGTTACGTATGCGTTCAGAAGCCCGCGCATAGGTCGTGGCCATTTCGTAAAATGATGCCAAGGATATCCGGGACATGGTCATTAACCTCCCAAAGGCTTTAAGAAAACAAAACAATTTAAACGGGCCGATCAAATATCAATTAGCCACCATACGATGGAAGATTTAATGCCCGACCAAGCGGTATTTTATATACCGTACCCCAAGCCCGTATAGGGAAAATAAGTTAAAAGTATTTACCTTTGCAAGTATAATTCTCAATTAGCAAAATGCGGGTAGCTTTTACCGGTTCTCCTATTCTGGAACAAAGGTTTATAATAACCTATTAGAATCCTAACGATCTTTAGTTAAGCTTAAGCTTAGACCGATACGGTTCAAACGCATGATTAAGCGAAGACCGGAATAGAATGTTATTTAGACCCGACAAGATTGAAGACTTGCCTTATATGGGTAATCTAAGCACATTCTGAATTTTGGGGTAAAACTGATAAGGTTTGACCCGTTTCGGCTAATTTATGTAAACTAGTTACACAAGCCGAACCGAACGCGCAAGAGGCGTAACGGGTGACCGCGAGAGTCATTTACAGGTTTCCTAAGTTAATATTCCTTAAATATGTTGTGATATCAGTAGGATACCTTCCATTATGCCCAAAACGAATTTAAACACAAACTATGCCCCGTAGGGGTAATTTGGTCATTTATAAGGTTATAAAAGAGTTTAAGTATTAACCTGAGTTACAGGTCTGATATGTTCAGCAAAAATACTTAGTTTACCAAGTTATAACAGTAGGGTATTGTATATATGTGAAATTTATCAATTATAACCAAACTATGCACCGTAGGGGCATTTTGGTAATTTCACATAAGTCGAAAAGCTCAAAACTGAAGTCTGAGTTAAACTACTTTTGCTTACTGTTAAAATATTATAATTTACCTAAAATATCAGTAGGTATCAACCCTTGTATGTTTAAAATAGGTTTAGTACATACTATGCGTTAAAAACGCTTAAAAAGGCGATTAGAAGCCGTTTCCGGGTTCTATATAGAAAGCTGATATTTTTATTATTCCAGAAAGCTTAAAATAATTTATTTATCATTTAAGATCATTAGCAAAAGGTTTGGGGTCAAAAAGATATGTAAAACTCATTTTATAGCCCGAAAGGGCAAAACCGACAATTACCGTATCAAGCCTATGACTCTAAGTTATGCTCAGCCTAAAATTGATTAAAAATCTTCAAAAATCCCAAAATAATATATTACATCAGTGGGTAAAGAGTTTGATATCAAAAAGTGGGTTTAAATAGGCTATACGCTAATTACGCCGTTTAATTAACAAAAAGCTTTCAATTTGCGCTAATGAGCATAACTCTTAATCTAGACCTCAAACTGATGTCAAATTTTTGGTGCAAGTTTATATATCAGTAATTAAGGTTTCTACTCTTTTACATTTTCAAAAATCACGTTTTATGGTGAAAAGGGCATAATGGTCAACATATAGGCAATTAACGGAATCATGCATATTAATCGGATAACTAATGATCCATGGTGTATAATCACAGAGGGTTATACTAGCATGTAACCTGGTCCTAAGGAAGCTCTAAGGCAATTCCAATCCATACTAAAACGGGTCAGAACTGAAGTCAAAGCAAAAGTCAAAGTTTTGCGACTTTCGGTTCCGAACCGGGTCTTTACTGAAAATTGTCGGGTTGAACATGTTTGGACATGTTCTTACATTAATTACCAAGTTATAATAATGATCAAACAGGTTGTATGGGTTCTACATTGCTAATTATGCATAAATTGGAAAATAAGCATGCTGTTGACTTTTTAATAACAAGTTTGACCCGACATTTGACCTAGTTAGAGTGGGAATCAGAGGGTGCCCTTTTAAGGGTTTATTGCCCACATAATTACCAACTTATAACTACTTTTAATTCGACTAATCACTGGACCATTAGTGATTAATCGTGAAGTCAACCGTTAATTACGACGGTTTGACTTTTAAGCTTAAACTAAGTAAAAACTCAACTAAGAAAGGTTAAGCATACTTACTGAAGTCCTATGCTTGATTAGTGATCACTTGAGTCTGCTTTGGAGCTCCAGAAATGATCAGAAATGCTGAAGTGAGGTGTGAAGAAATGGTTGCAACCTTGTGGCCTTTATATAGTGCTCAAACTCACTTAGATCATTGACAACAAGTGCTAGCAATGGCCATGGATCATCAACAGATGTCCCTAAGTGCCTAGGACTGTTTAGGGGTCGCCCATATAGTGAAAATATCTGATTAAAGTCAGTTATAGCGAGAAAATAGGCTGCTGTCTAAAGTTTCTGCATCTGTGTGTCGAAGGCGGCCTGCGTAGGCTGTTGCCAGAGCTTACGCTGCCCGTATGGGCCTTGTGTTCAGACAAAAACATTTTCAAGTTGTTGCATATTGTCCCTTGGCCTTTCGAAAGGTCAACCAACTTTATATTTTGCACTTTGAGCCCTCCAAATTTACTTATAAGGGCTTCAAGACTTATACCCACTTTGCCAAGTCCTTGGTCACTTCTGGTTAACCCGAAAAGTCATAATTTCCAACGTTAACGCTTTAACCCCTCGCATACGAATTTGATCATAACTTTCTCATACGATAACGAAACTTTATGAAATTTTATCGTGCATTCTAGTGAGCATAATTAATCGTTACAAAGCTTCGGGTTTGCTAAAAGGTCACTCAGAGGTATAACTTAAACATGTTGACACATTTAACCCCTGTAGTTTGTAATCTCTCACTTTTAGCTTCGTATGATCCATGATTTATTCGTTTGATGGTATAAACATCATGTAGGGTTATTGTAAAGTATATTTATTCACTGTTGACATTTTGAACTCGTATAATCACATACTTTCCATGTTTGTCAACTTTAGTCCCTCAAGAACATTCTTTCACACGTTCAAACTTATGACACGTGTCAACACATTATAGGACGTGAATTTTCGAGGTGTTACATCCTCACCCCCTTAAAAGAAATCTCGACCTCAAGATTTACTGAAATAAATAAGGGTGCTTTTCTTTCATTGTGGACTCAACCTCCCACGTGTATTCGGGACCTCTACGGGCATCCCATTTAACCTTTACTATAGGCACATGCTTCCTTCGAAGCTTCTTAACCTGTCGATCCTCGATCGACACAGGTTTTTCAACAAATTTCAAGCTCTCTTCTATGTGCACATCTGTATGTGGTATGACCAGTGATTCATCAGCGAAACACTTCTTCAGATTGCAGATGTGGAATACATTATGAATACCACTGAGCTCTTCCGGTAAGTTTAACTTATAGGCAACTGATCCGACACGTTCGATAACCTCGAAAGGTCCTATGTATCTCGGGCTTAGCTTGCCTTTCTTACCAAATCGCATCACTCCCTTCCAGGGTGATACCTTAAGCAACACTTTTTCACCTACCTCGAAGTTAAAAGGTTTACGCTTTAAATCTGCGTAGCTTTTCTGCCTATCCCTGGCAGCTTTCAGTCGGTCACGAATCTGGACAATCTTGTCCGTCGTTTCAAAGACTATTTCCGGACCTGACAGTTGGACATCTCCAACTTCCGCCCAACAAACGGGCGTTCTACACTTTCTACCGTATAAAGCCTCGAAAGGCGCAGCCTTGATGCTGGTATGGTAGCTATTATTGTATGAGAACTCAATCAATGGTAGGTGGTTATCCCAACTACCACCTAAAGCAATCACACATGCACGTAGCATGTCTTCCAATGTTTGGATGGTACGCTCACTCTGTCCGTCAGTCTGAGGGTGGTAAGCCATACTGAAATTTAAGCGCGTGCCCAAAGCTTGTTGGAAACTCTTCCAAAAATGCGACTTGTATCTAGTATCTCTGTCAGAGATAATAGCCACATGTACGCCATGTAGAGCTACAATCTTGTCTACGTATAATTGGGCTAACATGTCGGAGCTGTAGGTCTCCTTTATGGGTAGGAAATGTGCTGACTTAGTCAGTCTGTCTACGATCACCCATATGGTATCATTTCCTTTCCTTGTCTTAGTTAACTTGGTGATAAAATCCATAGTTACCATTTCCCACTTCCATGTGGGAAGTTCAGGCTGTTGTAGCAAACCTGACGGCTTTTGATGTTCTACTTTGACTTGCGCACACGTCAAACATTTAGCTACATAGGTAGCTACAGACTTCTTCAAGCCTATCCACCAATAGTTCGCCTTCAGATCCTGGTACATCTTATCAGCTCCAGGATGAACGGAATATTTAGAGCTGTGGGCTTCCTGGAGGATAACATCTCGAAGTCCTCCATAAACTGGAACCCATATTCTTCCATTTAACCTCAGGATTCCGTCCTAGCCCTGAGATAATTGCTCTTCAGTGACTCCTAGCCTTTCGTTAGGATAGTTAGCTTCCAACACAGCTTCCTTCTGTGCAGCTAACAACCTTTCATTCAGACTGTTCTTTATTTCAATGCTCTTGGCATTGATTCGAATGGGTTTCACCCTTTCCTTGCGACTCAAGGCATCGGCGACTACATTCGCCTTGCCTGGATGGTATCGGATTTCACAATCATAATCATTCAACGTCTCCATCCATCGTCGTTGCCTCATGTTTAAATCCTTTTGGTTAAACAGGTGCTGGAGGCTCTTGTGATCAGAATAGATCACAAACTTGATCCCATACAAATAGTGCCTCCATAGCTTCAGTGCAAATACAACGGCACCCAACTCCAAGTCATGGGTGGTGTAATTCTTTTCATGCACCTTTAACTGTCGTGAAGCATAGGCAATAACTTTGCCTTTCTGCATAAGCACACATCCCATCCCGGTGTGTGATGCATCACATTATACCACGAATTCCTCTATTCCATCCGGCAACATCAATACAGGAGCGTTGCTCAACTTCTGTTTAAGGATATCAAAGGATTCTTGCTGCTTAGGGCCCCAAACGAACTTTACTTTCTTCTTAGTCAAGGAAGTTAGGGGTGCAACAATCCTTGAAAATTTTTCAATGAATCGCCTATAGTATCCTGCCAATCCCAAGAAACTGCGAATTTCTGTGGGCGTCTTCGGCTCTTGCCAGTTCATGACAGCTTCAACCTTAGCGGGATCCACTTGGATTCCGCGTTCGCTAACAATATGTCCAAGAAATTGGACTTCACGAAGCCAGAATTCACATTTAGAGAATTTGGCATAGAGCTTCTCCTGCTGAAGTAATGAAAGAATACATCGAAGATGCTTCTCATGATCAGCCTTGTTCTTCGAGTAGATGAGGATGTCATCTATGAAGACAATGACAAATTTGTCCAAGTAGGGCTTGCAGACGCGATTCACGAGGTCCATGAATGCGGCAGGTGCATTTGTGAGCCCAAAAGGCATCACTAGGAACTCGTAATGACCATAACGAGTTCTAAATGCAGTCTTGTGTACGTCTTCATCTTTAACCTTCAATTGATGATAACCTGACCTCAGATCGATCTTAGAGAAGTAACTTTCCCCTTGAAGTTGGTCGAACAGATCGTCGATTCTGGGCAATGGGTACCTATTCTTGATCGTAACCTTATTAAGCTCACGGTAATCGATGCACAGACGCATCGATCCATCCTTCTTCTTGACAAATAAGATTGGTGCTCCCCAAGGAGACGAACTAGGTCTAATGAAACCTTTGGCTAGCAACTCATCTAGTTGCGTTCTTAATTCCTTCATCTCCGTTGGTGCCAATCTATAGGGTGCTCTAGCAACTGGTGCTACCCCAGGGATGATGTCAATTCTGAATTCGACTTGTCTATCTAGTGGTAAACCAGGTAGTTCTTCAGGAAAAACATCAGGGTATTCAGAAATGACGGGGATATCTTCCATCTTCTGTCTCGGCTCATCAATAATCACTTGTGCCATGTAGATGACACAACCCTTCTTTAAACACTTAGAGGCCTTGAGCATAGTCACTTGCTCAGGCAGTCCATACTGGGTATCTCCCCGAATGGTAAGTGTTTCACCAGACGGAGTCTTAATCACCACTTGTTTCTTATTGCAGACAATTTGGGCCTGGTTATGAGATAACCAGTCCATACCCAAAACTATGTCAAAACCGGCTAACTTAAAGGGAAGTAGGGACAAAGGAAAAGAGTGGTTCTTAATGGATATCACACACCCATCTAATACAATTGAGACGGTTTCTAAGGTGCCATCTGTTAACTCCACCTCATAATTTACACTTAAGGTTTTAACAGGTAAGTTCAGCAGATTGCAAAACTTATTATCTACGAAAGACTTATCAGCGCCTGAATCAAAAAGTACTCTTGCATAGACATCATTTACAAGGAAAGTACCTGTAATCACGTTGTCGTCTAGAACCGCTTCCTTTGCATCCATCCTGAAGACTCTAGCATTTGTCTTCTTTCCTTCTTCGTCTTTCTTTGCATATTTCGGGCAGTTGGTCTTAATGTGCCCCTTTTCATTGAAACGGTAGCACGTTGCGTCCTTCAGCTTCTTGCAATCCAAGGTCTTGTGATCCTTGGACTTGCATATCCCACATGCAAAGGTTTTCGACTGGGTCTGTGAGTTCGATTCAAACCTGCACTTCCCGAAGTGCTGTTTCTTGCAGACTTTGTACTTGGGCTTTTCACCAGACTGATGCCCATCCCTCCTAGACTCAGACCCTTTCTTGTGGTCATTATTTCCTCGATGCTTCTTGTTTGACCTACGTGAAGTGTCATCTTCACGTTTCCTCTTCTCGGTGTCCGAGTTCCTCAGCGATCTCTGTCGGACCGCGTCCAGAGTGAGGGACAAGGATATGTCAGTTACCGATCTGAAAGTAGTCGGCCGAGATGCCTTCACGCTTGCCTTTATTTCTGGGGCTAAACCCCCAATGAAACGAGCGATTCTTTTGGGTTCCGGGGTTACCAGATACGGAACCAATCTTGACAAGGTGTTGAAGCTCGTGAGATAAGCTTGACAGTCGAGATTCTTCATAACCAACGATAGAAATTCAGACTCTATCTTTTCCACCTCATGCTGAGGGCAGTAGTTTTCCCTGATGAGGGCAACAAATTGTTCCCATGTCATGTTGTACAATGGGATCTTCCCTGTGGCTTGAATCAATGACCTCCACCAGGCTAAGGCCTCTCCCTTAAATGATTGCGACACAAACTTGACCACATCCCTCTCAGCGCATCCGCTAATATCCACAACTGTATCCATCTCATCTAACCACGTTATACAATCTACAGCTCCTTTCTCCCCAGTGAAATCCCTGGGTTTACATGAGACAAAATATTTGTAGGAGCAACCCTTGTCACGGGGTCCTTGATTCAAAACAATCTTTTGAGACGGATCACTATGATGGTTTGAGGAGTGACGATCGTCATATCCTTTCTTGGGTTCATCCTTCTTGGGAGGTGGCTTGCTGTGAGCCTCAGAGTGTGTTTTAGGCTTTGAATGCGGCGTAGATAGGGTCCTGCTTCGAGTCCCACTATATTCTTCATACTGCCGCTCTAAGGCCTTTGTAACAGCGTCGTCTACTAACGCTTTCAGTTCAGCACCCGTTATATTAATTCGGGCGTTATCATTGTTCTCCCTTGGGTGACTATTAATTTCATCCGAGTCAGCCATTTTAATTTAAACTATTACATAAGACAATAACAATAGCTTATTTGGGAGTTTATCATAGAATTGTCTTTTATGGCAATTCATTAACCATGGTAATATAAGCCATATTTGGTTAATTTATAAATCACATTTATTTAGGATTTTTTTATTACAATTTATCCTAATTATAAAAACAATAATAGTTTTATTAGTAGCACAAAAGGCCTAGTCACTAGGACATTTATAAATTATAAGCTATGATTTCAGAGAATCACGGCTTTTAGGGTTTGAACATAGTTCTTTACCTTTTTCTGACAGGGAGTCATTGCTACCACTGTCTTTTGGCTCATGTAGAAATGAGCAAGGCCCGTAGGCACTATATTACCAACGTATGGTCAAAATATGATCATCTTAATTGATGATTTAAACCCATGATTCAGAGATCATTAAGTTGGGTTAGGAATCTTTTGAAGAATCCTTATATAAGAATGACGTGTGTGATTTTAACGAATCACATCTGCCAGGAGCGTTAACATGTTTACAGATGTTAACAGGGATTTGAATCTTTTAAACAGGTCTTACCATCATGGCCAGGTCTTCACAATGACACTCAGGCTAGGTTTCACTCTTAAGATTCTTATTCAATATTTAAATAGGCAGATTATTATTAAAAAGGAATGATTCTGATTTATTTATTCCATGTAATATATTTATGCATATAATAGCAAAAATGAAATTTATAAACTTAACATTCCAATAATCATAAAAAGTACACACTGCCCTAAACGGGTCTTTTAGACAGAACACTTACCCACGCAGGGGTCACACTGAAATACTAGTCCACGTAGGGACTTAACAAATAACATACCCTCGTAGGGGTTAACAGAAAGATAGGCCCACGCAGGGGCTCAAAAGACAAACATACCCACGCAGGGGTCAAAACAGCAAGACAGGCCCACGCAGGGGCTCAACTGATACAAGGAAATTACAACAAACAATGGAAGGGTTCAATGGTCCTTCTTGCTCTTCCCTTTTATTAGGCTTGTCAGTCCCTGGAAGAAACTTTGTCGCTCCCTGCTATCTCTGTGAAAGTCTCGCTCGACCTGGTCCAATCTTTGAAGAATTTTTTTCCCGCTCGGGTGGGGAAAACCGTGGCGACTGCGATTGTGTCCGAATTATAGGTATGGCAGGTATTTGGTACCCATGGGTTGGGTACCCTACTCCCCAAGGAGCTCCATACGGTCCTTCCGGGTTAAAGGCGTTGTAATTGGCCGCTGCCAAGTATGGGTCGACTTCAGCGTAATTATAGTTGGTGTGAGCCGGCGGCTCAAACGGGTTGTACGCCATCGAACCAGTGTAGGCAGGAATCGTGTTATCAAAACCCATCGGTGGTGGCTGCGGTGCAACTGGGTGTGAAGGTCCACCCATATGCGGTTCTTCCTGTAGTGGCGGATAATGACTGCCACTTGAGTGTCGAGGAGAGCTGAAGTGAAAATCTCCTCCACGCGCGGACATTCGCGCGCCTGTCCTCCTACGCCTCGGCGGTTCTAGAGGTGCCTGATTAACTGGTGGTGGTAGAGGCGGTGGCGTGACAGCCACGAAACGTGAATCCCCAGAGGGATCCTGCTGGTGAGGCGACGAATGATGCGAGGGTGTAAAATACCACTCGTACTGGTTAAACCGTGCCTGGTAACTGTCTGGACCACGGTAGGGTGATCCATGAAAATACGAACCATCTGAGACCTCTATAGGATGGTTGGGGGTCCCGGTTGCAGGTTCGACGGGATCCGTGTCCTCGTCCATGTCTTCTGCATGATCGCCGGAGACATGATCCTCTGGCCCCAATGGGTTAAAACCCACTGGTTCTTGTATGTAGTTTGCCGGGTTAAACCGGCCTTGGAAGACGGGAGTGGGGTCTCCAAAGGAATGGTGCGATTGGGATCGCTGTAAAGGTATATAAGAAGGTTGAGGGTTGTTGGGCTCGTTTTCCGAATGTGGCCCATAGGAGTTATGAAAAGGAGGCGTCGAACTGTGTGAAATGGACCGTCTTGCGGGCTCCACATTTGTCCTCCAGTTTTCGCGAGGGTCAGCACTCGCAGTGACGGAAGGAGCTCGCCTTTGCGAAGGTCCGGCCTCGTGATCATTGGGGGCGGTGATTGGCCCCTTGCCTCGTCGTCTTCGTCTGAAGAATCTTGGCGGCATATTTAGTCCTGTCAATATAACATAAGATAACGACAAGAATATATAAAATAAAAGACAAAGTTAAAAATAAATTGAAACAAATTCGGATTGTTCCTATGTTCTTTGTCTAGACTCGAAAATTTTGGAATGTGCAATTGTGTAACTGAGATTAAACACAAAAGGCTAGTGTTTGATTCACTCAGTGTTGGCTCTGATACCAACCTGTCACACCCCGATATTTACACGTTTGACCGGTGGGCCCGGTGAGGGAGTATCGTGACGTGGCTGGCAACATTACAGTCAAACAACAGAATATTTAAATATGCACAGCGGAAGCAAATGAAAGATATATATTTCAACTGAATAAAATATTGTAATATCAAGTATCACAACAGTCGAAAGTTTATCCACAGAACGGATCAGAATTAATTTAGGAAACAGTAGTTCAACAGACTTTAGGCATCTTAAGCTTGCGAGACTCTTTTGATGCTAAGGAGAAATTCCAGCCGATTACGAGTAGTACCTGCACTTAATCTTTTTGGGAAAATACATCAGTTTACACTGGTAAATACATTCAACCGACTCATTTTGAAAAGTTTAATAAAATTGATTTGAATGCACGTGGCACAAACTTTTATAACTTGGGATAATTATTTAAATATATAATCTCGTAAAAGAATTACATGTTACTTATGCGTTCAGTAGCCCGGGTCGTGCCGGGTTAAAGATCAATAGACACACCACATTGTTTATTTGGCACTGACGGGTGTACGCCTACACCCCGCGCATAGGTCGTGGCCATTTCGTAAAATGATGCCAAGGATATCCGGGACATGGTCATTAACCTCCCAAAGGCTTTAATCAAACAAAACAATTTAAACGGGCCGATCAAATATCAATTAGCCACCATACGATGGAAGATTTAATGCCCGACCAAGCGGTATTTTATATACCGTACCCCAAGCCCGTATAGGGGAAATAAGTTAAAAGTATTTACCTTTGCAAGTATAATTCTCAATTAGAAAAATGTGGGTAGCTTTTACCGGTTCTCCTATTCTGGAACAAAGGTTTATAATAACCTATTAGAATCCTAACGATCTTTAGTTAAGCTTAAGCTTAGACCGATACGGTTCAAACGCATGATTAAGCGAAGACCGGAATAGAATGTGATTTAGACCCGACAATATTGAAGACTTGCCTTATATGGGTAATCTAAGCACATTCTGAATTTTGGGGTAAAACTGATAAGGTTTGACCCGTTTCGGCTAATTTATGTAAACTAGTTACACAAGCCGAACCGAACGCGCAAGAGGCGTAACGGGTGACCGTGAGAGTCATTTATAGGTTTCCTAAGTTAATATGCCTTAAATATGTTGTGATATCAGTAGGATACCTTCCATTATGCCCAAAACGAATTTAAACACAAACTATGCCCCGTAGGGGTAATTTGGTCATTTATAAGGTTATAAAAGAGTTTAAGTATTAACCTGAGTTACAGGTCTGATATGTTCAGCAAAAATACTTAGTTTACCAAGTTATAACAGTAGGGTATTGTATATATGTGAAATTTATCAATTATAACCAAACTATGCACCGTAGGGGCATTTTGGTAATTTCACATAAGTCGAAAAGCTCAAAACTGAAGTCTGAGTTAAACAACTTTTGCTTACTGTTAAAATATTATAATTTACCTAAAATATCAGTAGGTATCAACCCTTGTATGTTTAAAATAGTTTTAGTACATACTATGCGTTAAAAACGCTTAAAAAGGCGATTAGAAGCCGTTTCCGGGTTCTATAAAGAAAGCTGATATTTTTGTTATTCCAGAAAGCTTAAAATAATTTATTTATCATTTAAGATCAGTAGCAAAAGGTTTGGGGTCAAAAAGATATGTAAAACTCATTTTATAGCCCGAAAGGGTAAAACCGACAATTACCGTATCAAGCCTATGACTCTAAGTTATGCTCAGCCTAAAATTGATTAAAAATCTTAAAAAATCCCAAAATAATATATTACATCAGTCGGTAAAGAGTTTGATATCAAAAAGTGGGTTTAAATAGGCTATACGCTAATTACGCCGTTTAATTAACATAAAGCTTTCAATTTGCGCTAATGAGCATAACTCTTAATCTAGACCTCAAACTGATGTCAAATTTTTGGTGCAAGTTTATATATCAGTAATTAATGTTTCTACTCTTTTACATTTTCAAAAATCACGTTTTATGGTGAAAAGGGCATAATGGTCAACATATAGGCAATTAACGGAATCATGCATATTAATCGGATAACTAATGATCCATGGTGTATAATCACAGAGGGTTATACTAGCATGTAACCTGTTCCTAAGGAAGCTCTAAGGAAATTCCAATTCATACTAAAACTGGTCAGAACTGAAGTCAAAGCAAAAGTCAAAGTTTTGCGACTTTCGGTTCCGAACCGGGTCTCTACTGAAAATTGTCGGGTTGAACATGTTTGGACATGTTCTTACATTAATTACCAAGTTATAATAATGATCAAACAGGTTGTATGGGTTCTACATTGCTAATTATGCATAAATTGGAAAATAAGCATGCTGTTGACTTTTTAATAACAAGTTTGACCCGACATTTGACCTAGTTAGAGTGGGAATCAGAGGGTGCCCTTTTAAGGGTTTTGATGGGGAGTGTGAAACACGAGTCTTAAGTGTATTATCTTGTGTGAGTTAATGTGTTTGATGCGATTATATCTTTAGAATGTGATAACTACGAGCGTTTGGTGATTTGCAGGTTAAGCACGTAATTCGGTAAAGTTACAATGGGTAAAGGCGAAGCGGAATGTTTAGGGATGGTACTTGTAGCTCACGGTGCTTATTTGGGACTTGTTCGGTTGCGAAAGTAACTTGGAGTTATTAGAAACAAAAACAAAATAAAAAGATTATAAAGTCTAGTGGGTGAAATCGGCAATTGATGAAAGTATATGTTAGTGTATTTGAGGCTGCATGGTCACGGTTTAATGGTGAGGACAAGAAAAACAAACAGAATGTTTGTTTCGTAACCTACAAATTGAACCGTAGGCTACGAAAGTTGATAATATATGTGCAGCGCATACATGTGAAGAGACTGGAGTTTGTGGATTTTTCAACAACATAATCATCATCTCGATGGCAGCAAGGGAAGTTCACAAAAGTCAACAACAATAGTTAATCATCATATCATCAGCTAATATCACGTGGGCTCACATCAGAGAACATCATCATCACATGCACATGTGGGCCGATTTGGAGGTCTTGGCAGCTGACATTAGGGGATCGTAACATTGGAACAAAAAAAGGCAGCCGTCACATCCGACAGAGGACGAAGATCATTCTTGCAACATGAGCGGTTAGGCTTTTATGGTTTCCTCCTGATGGAGGGTTTGTGTAATTAGGTACTTTTATGTGTTTTTAATCATTGTAACTTGGTGATCTAAGCATTCGATGCTTTTCACCATGGATTTAATTGACTGATTGTAACTGGTTGCATTTATTCAAACCTTAATTTCTAAGCATTCAGTTCCCGAGAGTTCTAGTAATTGGGATATATTTGACATGGGGTTAGGGTTAGTAATTGTAATTGATAATCATTCGATAACCTCCCGTTATGTATTGACCGGAGTACTTAGTCGTTGATTATCACAATTAGTTAATTAGGTAAAACATTTATGTCTATGTGAATGTTTTGATTAAACACATAACTGAACTTGTTTGCAAACCTGAAATTAGGAGGAACCTTTCTTTTTCCTATTGTTTAAAACCTCAATTTCTTAATTCATAATTTAGTTAATCCACAAATCAAATCACAAGAATTTACTTTTCTACATTAGTTAATAAATACTTAACGTTACACACTTTCCACAATCCTCCTCTGGTTCGATATCCGACTTATCCTATCTACATAGTTTAGTTGGTTTTTGCATGTCCATAACGACAGACATCAAAATGGCGCCGTTGCCGGGGAGGCGTGCGCAAAGTGTTTAGTGTTAAGTTTTTAGTAAAATAGATAAAAAAAAATCAAAAAAAAAAATCCAAAAATAGTATTTTATTCATCACATATTCCACTGTTTGCTTTTACCTTGGGTATACTAGTTTTGTCTGTGCAGATTTATTGCAGATCTTATTATGGAAAGTGCTTACTGGTCATGCCGAGGTTATGGTAGTCCATGTCAAACGCGTGACGATTGTCCTGTGTTCCGGAAAATGTGTGAAGAAGAACAGAGGAGAGCAAATGAGTTGGATTTTTATTCTGATGATCATGTTCACCCATACTATTCTTATTCCGATTCGCTGCGAGTTGCATATGATTACCAATCGGATACAAATTATTGTTATGATGAGCAGACATGGTATGAGAGTAGCTATGATCCGGGGATGGTACAAAGCATGAGTTACCAAGAGGAGTATGACCATTGTTATGATGAATACTCCCGACTTTCTTATGAAGACCATCCGGTACACTATCAGGATGCCTATCATACCCAGTATACAGTTGATCAGGATGAGTCTGAATGTGCACCCCATTCATCTAGTTACTATCAATCACCCCAATTTAGAAGTCTTATGGAATATATGAGACAACGAGAACTGGCATACATTGAAAAGGAATTGGCGAAACCTGACCTGTCAATAGAGGACCAGTTGGAGATGTGGATTACTAAGTATAACCTTTTGATGGCTGAAGTGAAGGATGATGGGCCAAGAATGACTCCAATGGAGAAACGCCAAGCCAGGGATAGATGGGTGTCTCTACAGATGTCTCCTTCTCAAGTAAGGGATGAGGTTGTGGAGGTTAATACCACACCGGTGATTCTCTCAATTGTTGAACAGTCAGATGTGGAGAAAATTGTTGAAGGTGATGAGGTGAAAGAAGACATTCCACAAAATAAGTGTGGGGATGCACGTATAGAGAGGAGGAAGGTGATGGTGAAGGACATCGGGCGGATCATCATAAAGTGGTTGTGCAATAATCCAACTTATCTGCTGATATGGAGTAAAAAGAAACGCTTGTGGAGAGTTAACTATCGAGTGTATGTTGGGAACTCGATAGGAAAGTGCGGATTGAGGCCAGATTGCAGTGCGTCAGTGGACATCTTGATAAAAATTAGACCCCGCTGGATCAGTGATGTCAGGTACCGTGCATTCATGGGAAATACAAGGGGTAAATGTGCACTGAGACCACCATAGCGTATATCAGGTACGGTCTGGCTGAAGACCTTTAAACTTAGCGCTCTCGGGAGGCAGCCCGAGGATGTAGAGTATTGTATTTTGGTTTGGTTTCGTTTCGTTTTGGTGTGTTTGTGTTTTGACAGGTTTCTACTTTCCATCTTCACGGATGCAATGAATCAAGTGTGGGGATGTTTGGAAACATCCCCGGCGAGATCTTAAAGAATCTATGAGGGGCGTATGTTCCGGTTAGATCGCAGCAGCTACACCCCTACAAACACTCACTTGTTTTCTGATCAGGTGCATGTGTTTATCTATCCTGTGTTTTATTTGTTTTTGTGTACTTGGTGGTGTGAAATTTTTGTGTTGGGAGTGGTTTCTTTGTGTTGAGTCGAGTTGGTTATTAGCCATTCATGGTTTGCGGGTGGTATCTCTCGAGTTTAGAGTATAAATTGCACCATACATTGGGGACAATGTATCCCAAGTGTGGGGATGCGGTAACTCGAGAGGGGGTTGGTAAAATTGTTGATCTTAAATGCTTGAAAGGGTAGAATTTGCTCGAAAATTAAAAAAAAATTTGAAATTTTTTTGTCTCAAGTATGCTTGAACTACATGAAAACCAACATTTTCAATCGCTTAAGGGTTCCTACTAATATTAAACTAACTTAGATCCCTAGTCATGGTTGTCCCTTTAAGTTTCATGAGAGTATTTCTGACAAGTTTTAGAAAATAGTTGAGAAGAGATGCCTAACTAGGGGTAACATGCTTTAGGAATTACACATGCTACGTGTCGGCAACCTATATCCCTTTTGTTCGGTGAGATATTTGAGCCTACTTAGTGATAGTTGAATTACAATAAATGTTCATTTGCTGAGAGTAGGCCATATGTTACTTTGTGTTAGAACTTGTGTGGTTTGATACGTGCCGAGACTGTGGTTTAGCGTATGCACATAAATGATAAAGGCATTAGGCTCCCTTCCATTGTGTTATATGTTGATTGTTGATTCCACCCACCTTAGTTAACCATGTTGAGCCTTATACCTTTCATTTGATACACCTTGTTTGACCCGTTTGATTATCAACCATGAATGACAATTGCGTGTTAGATGTTTGTTGAAAAAAAATTGAAAAGAAGAAAAGAAAAAAAAAGAAAAAAAAAGAGAGAAAAAGAAAAAACAAAAATTATTACTATGTTTGTGTTAAATAAATGGGTCGAAAATTAACCCAAAGTGATAGTGTTATTGTGAATAAGTTGTCATGGTTTGGTATATTCATTTGTGTTCGCCAATAAACATAAAAAAAAAATACATCCTTACCTTAACCCTTAACCCAAAGCCCAAAAGTCCTTTTGATATGTGTTATGTTATTTGATACAGTGGAGGTGTGATTGCTATACAAGCTTATGATTGCAAAGTAGCATATTTGGTTTTGAGCGAAATATATACTAGCACATTACACGCTAGTCTTGATTAAACCGAGAGGAGTGATCATTGTGAGGGACGTGTGGCATGTGTGTAGTATCATAAGCATGTTAGTTTTAGTTAGTCAAGTCTTAAATTGTTTAAATGCGTATCAATTATTTGTCAGATTGTCAATCTCGATTGTGTCAGTCTATGGGATGGGTATGACTTGGGACCTTAAATTGCTAATTCGGTAAGGGATTTAATGGTGATTTGTTAATAAGGTGAGTAATGTGTATGATGGTTGCTTGAGGACAATCAATGTGAAGTGTGGGGAGTGTGAAACACGATTCTTAAGTGTATTATCTTGTGTGAGTTAATGTGTTTGATGCGATTATATCTTTAGAATGTGATAACTACGAGCGTTTGGTGATTTGCAGGTTAAGCACGTAATTCGGTAAAGTTACAATGGGTAAAGGCGAAGCGGAATGTTTAGGGATGGTACTTGCAGCTCACAGTGCTGATTTGGGACTTGTTCGGTTGCGAAAGTAACTTGGAGTTATTAGAAACAAAAACAAAATAAAAAGATTATAAAGTCTAGTGGGTGAAATCGGCAATTGATGAAAGTATATGTTAGTGTATTTGAGGCTGCATGGTCACGGTTTAATGGTGAGGACAAGAAAAACAAACAGAATGTGTGTTTCGTAACCTACGAATTGAACCGTAGGCTACGAAAGTTGATAATATATGTGCAGCGCATACATGTGAAGAGACTGGAGTTTGTGGATTTTTCAACAACATAATCATCATCTCGATGGCAGCAATGGAAGTTCACAAAAGTCAACAACAATAGTTAATCATCATATCATCAGCTAATATCATGTGGGCTCACATCAGAGAACATCATCATCACATGCACATGTGGGCCGATTTGGAGGTCTTGGCAGCTGACATTAGGGGATCGTAACATTGGAACAAAAAAAGGCAGCCGTCACATCCGACAGAGGACGAAGATCAATCTTGCAACATGAGCGGTTAGGCTTTTATGGTTTCCTCCTGATGGAGGGTTTGTGTAATTAGGTACTTTTATGTGTTTTTAATCATTGTAACTTGGTGATCTAAGCATTCGATGCTTTTCACCATGGATTTAATTGACTGATTGTAACTGGTTGCATTTATTTAAACCTTAATTTCTAAGCATTCAGTTCCCGAGAGTTCTAGTAATTGGGATATATTTGACATGGGGTTAGGGTTAGTAATTGTAATTGATAATCATTCGATAACCTCCCGTTATGTATTGACCGGAGTACTTAGTCGTTGATTATCACAATTAGTTAATTAGGTTAAACATTTATGTCTATGTGAATGTTTTGATTAAACACATAACTGAATTTGTTTGCAAACCTGAAATTAGGAGGAACCTTTCTTTTTCCTATTGTTTAAAACCTCAATTTCTTAATTCATAATTTAGTTAATCCACAAATCAAATCACAAGAATTTACTTTTCTACATTAGTTAATAAATACTTAACGTTACACACTTTCCACAATCCTCCTCTGGTTCGATATCCGACTTATCCTATCTACATAGTTTAGTTGGTTTTTGCATGTCCATAACGACAGACATCAGGTTTATTGCCCACATAATTACCAACTTATAACTACTTTTAATTCGACTAATCACTGGATCATTAGTGATTAATCGTGAAGTCAACCGTTAATTACGACGGTTTGACTTTTAAGCTTAAACTAAGTAAAAACTCAACTAAGAAAGGTTAAGCATACTTACTGAAGTCCTATGCTTGATTAGTGATCACTTGAGTCTGCTTTGGAGCTCCAGAAATGATCAGAAATGCTGAAGTGAGGTGTGAAGAAATGGTTGCAACCTTGTGGCCTTTATATAGTGCTCAAACTCACTTAGATCATTGACAACAAGTGCTAGCAATGGCCATGGATCATCAACAGATGTCCCTAAGTGCCTAGGACTGTTTAGGGGTCGCCCATATAGTGAAAATATCTGATTAAAGTCGGTTATAGCGAGAAAATAGGCTGCTGTCTAAAGTTTCTGCATCTGTGTGTCGAAGGCGGCCCGCGTAAGCTGTTGCCAGAGCTTACGCGGCCCGTATGGGCCTTGTGTTCAGACAAAAACATTTTCAAGTTGTTGCATATTGTCCCTTGGCCTTTCGAAAGGTCAACCAACTTTATATTTTGCACTTTGAGCCCTCCAAATTTACTTATAAGGGCTTCAAGACTTATACCCACTTTGCCAAGTCCTTGGTCACTTCTGGTTAACCCGAAAAGTCATAATTTCCAACGTTAACGCTTTAACCCCTCGCATACGAATTTGATCATAACTTTCTCATACGATAACGAAACTTTATGAAATTTTTATCGTGCATTCTAGTGAGCATAATTAATCGTTACAAAGCTTCGGGTTTGCTAAATAGGTTACTCAGAGATATAACTTAAACATGTTGACACATTTAACCCCTGTAGTTTGTAATCTCTCACTTTTAGCTTCGTATGATCCATGATTTATTCGTTTGATGGTATAAACATCATGTAGGGTTATTGTAAAGTATATTTATTCACTGTTGACATTTTGAACTTGTATAATCACATACTTTCCATGTTTGTCAACTTTAGTCCCTCAAGAACATTCTTTCACACGTTCAAACTTATGACACGTGTCAATACATTATAGGACGTGAATTTTCGAGGTGTTACATCCTCACCCCCTTAAAAGAAATCTCGACCTCGAGATTTACTAAAATAAATAAGGGTACTTTTCTTTCATTGTGGACTCAACCTCCCACGTGTATTCGGGACCTCTACGGGTACTTTAGTCCCTCACGTGTGTTTACTGAAATAAATAAGGGTACTTTAGTCCCTCACGTGTATTTACTGAAATAAATAGATTTATATATGTCTCATGATCTCACTAATAGACTAGGTAGAAGTAATTAGCAGTTTACATGACAAGAAGGCATAAAACATAAGTTCTTAACACCTACCTTAAAAGTACAGTAACGAACTTTAGAGAATCTTCAAACGATCGGAGCCACCTAAAAAAAGGAAAAGGTTAAAAAATTGTCCTAACCCCAGAACTTAAAATTTCAAAAACTGTTTATACATCACAACCTATATGCAGCCTAACCAGTCCCAAAAGAAACACAATTACATGCTGCACGTAAATAGAATTACACTACAATTAACAACCCACATTCATTACACTGATATGACCCAAACCCGTAGTCTATTCTTCATATAATTTGTACAAAATTGAATATAGTAATTTAACTCAAACCAATTGTTACTAATGAATACATGGTTAACTAATAATTAACTAATATGCATAAGAGTATTCTTTCAACGTTTGGAAAAGAACAACAAAGTTTGGTACTTTAACACATTCCAAAATCATATAAACCACAAATTTAAGCATACACATAAAATTTTAATCTTCTGCACATAACTTTAAATGCTTTAAGCAACCTCAGAAGTAAAAATCTCTAAACTATTTAATCTTCTAAACGAAAAAAATATGTGCTTTATACCTACAAAGTTTGTTAATTTTGCACATTTGAAAACTATAAGCTACAAATTTTTCGGTTTAGGAAACCCACATTAGATACCTGTTGTTTTTTGGTTTAGAAAACCCCACTTTTGTATATGTATTTTATACCTGCCGTTTTTTACCCACGCAGCCATTTACCAATTTTCCCTCAAATCTTTGATTCCGGCCTATCTTCTTTCTAAA
This sequence comes from Helianthus tuberosus, assembly GCA_030545235.1. Classification (NCBI taxonomy): domain Eukaryota; kingdom Viridiplantae; phylum Streptophyta; class Magnoliopsida; order Asterales; family Asteraceae; genus Helianthus; species Helianthus tuberosus. Next base: position 1,863,948 of record CM060407.1, read on the forward strand.
AGCAAGCTCTATCCTTAGAAAACCCACATTAATATTGCTAAAAACAACCATTTTTTACCCGAAAAAATAACCAAAGACATCCCCATTTAGCGATTTTCCCTCAAATCGTTGATTCCCTAAAATCAGGCATAAAAGCACTACATTAGAAAGTAATATCATTACCCTTTTAAATCAACGTAATATAACAAATTTTGTTAAGAATTAGAAAGTAATATAAAATGTATAATTGAAGTAAGAAAATTGGGGGAATTCCATTACGGCAATTAACCTTTTAAGTGACTGTAATATAACAATTTTTGTTAAGAAAAATTAGAGTTCAAGACTATCTTGTGTGTGCAGGAGTGCACTAAATTTTTGACAAGGATTCATAAATTAAAATATTAAATCAAACACCTAATATGCCCCAAGCAAAGCTGACATTTATTCATAATTTGATGCATTCAGATTTAATGAAAATGGTTTATTGGACGAAAGGTATAACATGTTGACTTCCTAGTTGAATTTAATGGGTTAAAATCATGAAAATCCAACTGGAGGTCGAAAGGGGATAAAGTTCAGATCAGAGATCAATATATATTAGAAAAAAGAAAAAGTCATGATATACACAAAAAGTTGTAGACACATGATAGTCAATTTCATATGTTTTAGTAAAAAAAAAAGCAGTCGTAAATACTAATAATGAAACCTTCAAATCTAATTTACATTTGTGAATTTTTGTTTTACCAACGCACAAATCTACTATATTATCTAGTAGACTTAACAAATTATTTACCTTGACTTTTAATAAAGTGGGAAAACCAAATAATATAATACAAAATGGGTGTATAATAAACTCTAAATTTCATTATACATTGTTTCTTAGGTTTAAACTAAAATCCCATTAAAGTAGAATATAATGCTAATTTCAAAAGTGGCAATCGTCGGACTTCATGGATTTATAAAACTGAAATTTATTTACTTTTTTTTATCTTTTCTAGAGACATGCACCTTGAAAGCAATTTTACTTCCTTTCATCTCTGCACATCTCTGCACAACCTTCGATGTAACCTCTTGCCAAAGAAAACAAATCAAATTAGGTTTTCAACTATGAGCTTTGACACTTTCTGTGTTTTTTGGTTTCTAATAGCAGTAGATGATAGGTGGCGGTGGCAACGATTGGGTGGCGGCCGGAAGCTTGGCAAGCCGTTGGGCAATATCTAAGGACATGGTGGTGGTTAGGGTTACATGTTCGGCGTTGATGTTGGCGCTACGCTACAATTCCGGTGGAGAAGAATCAACGGCGGAAACTAATTGATTCGTTAGATCTGAGCAAACAGATTGTATTCATTCGCTTACGGATGCGGAGGAAGCAGATGGGCTGTGGTGGCGTTGGCGGCGGTTTCAGGCAAAGTTGATACCCTCGTAGTTGTCATTTCCGGGTTACGTTTAGATTGTCGATGGTAGCAGGTGGAGATCTGGTTTTTTCGGCTTCAATGTTGGCGAGAGCAATAGATGAAGTTAAAGGGTCAAGTTTTGAAAAGCAAAAGCAAAGGAAAGGAATAAATCAGTAGGTATAATGGACCAATAAGATTGAAGCAGGTGTTTTGGTCGTGGCAAAAGCCACCGACTTTGTCCTTTAAGATATATGATAATAAATTGGAACATACATGACACAACACAACATTTTTGTTGTTGAACGTGGAGCACACTTGCTAGAAAAATCACAAGCCTCTTAAGAAGCTAAGCCCAACATCAATTCACCAAGAACCAAATTAGCCCAATAAAAGGCCCATCTAATTTATACTCTTCTTCTATGGTTTGGGCCATTTGGCATCTCATTTCTTCCTATGTAAAAAAGAAAAAGCATGAGAATTGATTTTATAAAGGTTCATAAATGTAGTAAGAATCTGCAAACCTTTAATTTTAATCACATGATAAAGTTTTGTTGTGGGTTAGGTTTGGAAGGGAGCCAAGCAGCCCATGTGGGGAATATTTTAGAGAACATGCTCTCTTTTAACCTTTTACACATCTCATCACAATAAATATCCATTCAAATTTCCCAAAAAAAAACAATTTTAACACTTCAAACTTTTTGTATAACTGCTAAACGTACGGGCGATCACCCTGTAAATCCTCCGTTGCTACCTGTGATCGATCGACAGTATGATCGACCCCCTCATGTACCCCGCTTCCCTCACCGTCGCCTCCCTCTCCCTCGCCTCCCTCTCCATCGCCTCCCTCCCCATCGCTTCCCTCTCCCCGGGGTCCCTCACCCACACAATACGCCCAAACCAACCGCCCTCCCTCGACCTCGCGAGCCAAACCCATCGATTGGGTTGTGTCCCTCCCAACCCTGTCAAGCTGGAGTGTCAGGGTCATACCATTTGCCACCTGCGGGGACAAGAGGCGAAAGAAATGCTTCGCCAGACGGGTGACGAAGGCCCCACAGCTGATGTGGGTAGAGGTACGCTTAAAAGCTTACTCGGCGAGATATGCAACCAACTTGTACGCCAAGTTGCCCCCCCCCCCCCCCCGCTGGTAAGTAAGTCGTGCAAGTAGAATAGGTCACTTTGGGTGACCCATTCCCTGCTATCATGACGAGTGGCGATCGTCACGGCGATACACCGATGTAGGTATCGGTGTAACGGGTCGTAAAGATCAGTCGCCCGTGCCTTCGGGGATCGCTGATTCGGTTTCGCGAACTCCCCGAACCCAATAGTGCGCCACCAAGGCCACAACACGTCACTGGACATGCTGATTTGAGTCATGGATTTTAACGTGCGACGTGGTTTACGAGATACACCACCTCCTTCCCAAACCATGGTGGTTCGCGTGGTTTAATCCACGGCAACCACGACCCTCTTTCAATTAGTTAGGGGATTTTGATTGGGGGGTGAGGTGTGGGGTGGTGGATGAGAGTGGGATATATGAGACTGACATAAAAAGCGGTGGTGATTGTTTTGGGTCATGGCTATACCATATAGAGGTGGTTATGTTGTATTTTAAGTAGGGGTGTTCATGGGTCGGTTTGGGTCGGTTTTGACCAAAAAACCATAACCATAACCGATCGGTTATGGTGGTTATGGTTATTCGATTTTGATGGTTATAGCGGGTCGGTTATGGGTGGTTAACCGTGTATTTAGCTTAGCTAAAAATAGCTTAATTTTTTTTAACATGGAATAAATTGTTATTGCATATTTGTATATATTAGTATATTACATAGTATTAAAAAATATATATATATATATATATATATATATATAATCTATAATATTAATACCAATTATTATTATCGAATATTCAAATAAACTGATATGATACATTCCATAAATTTAAATAAACATTCAACCAAAACCACAAAATGATATGAAAAACCCATAAGTACTAAAAATCTTTAGTAAAAAACATCAAATATTAAAAATATGGTGAAAGTCTTAAATCCTACAAAGATTTATTACATGCCGGTTCGGTTCGGTTATGGTGGGTATGGAAAAAATGATAACCATAACCGACCCGCTATTTCAGTTTTCAAAAAAACCATTAACCGACCCATCAGTTTTTTATTTGGTTCGGTTTTATCAATTAATTCGGTTATAGTTCGATTAATTCGATTTTTTTGCACACCCCTAATTTTAAGTAACAAATCATATTGTTAGACTCATCAAGATTCAATATCAAAGCACCACATCCACATATTACAAAATGGTTAATATATCATGTTCTCATGATTTATTTATTGAGATCTACCAACTTTAAGATTCTCATATGGTGGCAAAAACAGGGGGGACTATGATTTGTTTAACATCCTCCATGTTGATAACCGCTACCAGAAGAACTCCTTTATCGGATTCTAGATTCAAACAAAGATTACTACTCATCAACAAACACTCCCACAATCTCACTCTCAACAACACTACCACAAGACCAATTCACCTGAAGATGGCCGCCGGTGACTCCACCGCAAACCTCGATCAAAACCCAGGTCAGTTTTGTTTTTCAGGCCATCTTTCTGTATACCCACTTCAATCTTACACTAAATTCACTTGCTTTTTGAGTTTTAGGGTTAATTTCTTGATTTATGATGGTTAACCCATTTCATTTAAGAACTAAGAGTCATCAAAAGTTACAAGATTTGAGAGTCTGCATTCAATATAGTTGCAATTGTTTCAGGGATTGAACAGAAGAGAATGGTTGTACAAAATAATCATGGTGAGAAACTTGTGGGGTTGTTACACGATACAGGATCCAAAGAGATTGTAGTCTTGTGCCATGGATTCCAATCCACAAAGGTAGTACATCTTCTTTTATCAATTATCTTCCAAGTTTTATAAATATTTTAGGTATATATATAAGATGATGAATGTTATAACTAAAGGAGCATAGGCAAAAATACAGCAAACTTTGGATTCAAATGACGATAAACAGCTAGAAGAAAACTGCATCTTTAAGCTCCTACAACAACAAATTAGTGTATTATATTCAATTTAATTTGTAGAAATTCGTTGCTCGGGTTAGTGGGAATTCATTGTTATTTTGTTACAAGTATTTGCATTGGTTGATGGGTGTGTATGTGTTGTGTTGTGTTGTGCACACACGTGTGTGTTGATGAAATGACTCAAATGTAAGGTTGGCAAGATGGGCGGTTGGGTAGCGAGTAATTTTTAGTATGGATCAGAAACAGATCGTGTCAAGTTGACCCAAAACATTAAACACCTTCTTGTGCTTGTTATTGTAACGTAACAAAAGCTATATGATCAGTCTTAATCCATTTTTTTGAATAAATTGATTAAGGAGGTTAATGCATTAAAAATAAACTTTGGGTAACTTTCGACCTGTTTAACCTCGTTCGACCGATTTGGCCATTATGGAACCCAAATCCACCTGTTCATAATCAAATTGGTCAAAATTGCCACTTCTAATTCTAAGCATGTTCTTTCCTCAGGAGTACAGTATGATGGTGGAACTTGCTTTTGGTTTAGAAAAACATGGGATTAGTGCATTTCGCTTTGATTTTTCAGGAAATGGGTAAGTCACAATGTACATGGTGCACTTTGACTTTTGAAGTCAAATAGACTTGTACAAAACTTAATGCACATGCTATATATAGGAACATTATCAAATTCGTATCGAAATCACTACCAACTTTCAAAATGTTATTTGAAGCCGTAAGTCAAATTGTATTCTAGCAACTGTTACATTTCAGGGAAAGTGAAGGCATATTTGAATTTGGTAATTTCCGTAAGGAGGTTGATGACTTGCAAGCAGTAATCCAACACTTCGCTGCAGAAAATCGTGTCGTAAGTGCAATTCTTGGACATAGTAAAGGTATGTTATTTTAGGTAATTTTACTTCTTGAGGCCAAACATGCTTTAAGTTCTACCTTGATAGAAGTCTACAGTCTACATAGTTTTTGGTTCCAGGGTTAATAAGCTTGACACAAATTATTGTTGCAGGTGGGAATGTGGTGGTTTTATATGCATCTTTACACCATGATATTCACACCGTTGTAAACGTGTCTGGTCGATATAAGATGGATTGGCGCATTGAGGAGCTTTTGGGAAAAGATTATCTGGAAAGAGTGAAAAAGGATGGTTTTATCGACATCAAATCCAAAAAAGGTTTAACAATTTTATGTAGATTGGGGCCGTATGCCTATTTCAATCCATTTACTTGTGAATGGGTCAGTTCGGGTTATGTTTTATCCTTTAACGGGTCAAATGGGTCGAAAGTTCCTCAAAGTGGATTTTTTAATGCATAAATCTTCTTAAATTATTTTATTATGAAATCACGTAACGATGTAAATAATATTTCTTTTTGTAATCATATTGTCGCAATAATTATTCATAAGAAAAGAAATAAACTATATTGTATCAACCCAACCCGTTCTGACACGTACAAAAGAATTCTCTCTTTTAACCCAATTCTGTAGAATTAAAATTATTTTTCTGCTTATTTAGGAGAATCATCGTTTCGTGTGACGAAGGAAAGTCTAATGGAACGCCTGAACACAAACATGCATGAAGCGGGACTTAAAGTTAACCAAGATTGCAAGGTGTTGACCGTTCATGGATCAGTTGATGAAATCATTCCAGTTGAAGATGCTTCGGAGTTTGCCAAGACTATACCCAACCATGAGTTAAGAATCATTGAAGGGGCTAACCATGGTTACACTAACCACAGAGATGAATTAGTTTCGGTTGTTTTGACTTTCTTAAAGAACAATATGCATAGGGCATGATCCATGCTGTGTTCTTTGAAGTTGGAACAAAATAAAATTTAAAGCAGAATATTTGTATTAACTTATGATTATAAAAACTGGACTGTATTTGTGTAAAATATATGTGTGCACTTAATGAGAAAAATGAAATAATTAGTTGGACTATTTGGACCATTGAAAAAAGCAAACTAAGTTGTTAGGGACTATTTTCGTAATTTTTAAACCTTAAAGACGAAATCCATAATTTGGCCAAAACACAGGACTATCTGTGAAATTTACTCAACGATAAAATGTAAGAATTGGTCAATCGGCAATTTTTGGATGGTGAGGTCTTCTAAAAGGTTTTTAACTAATAGCTAACGCCCTCGTAACTCAAAGATGATTTGATACATACAAACTTTAGAGTCAAGGACTCAAACTTAAGTTGATCGAATAAAGTTCCGTCATTTAACCTTTCTTAAGAAGTGTATGAAAACATATAAGTTGTATATTAGCATTTTGGTATTGTGTTCATTTATACTGTTTGTCATTAGTCTTTTATGTAAGAAGTGTACGAAAACATATACAATCATTAAAACTAAAAATTGAGTAAGCTTACCGAGCTATGAGTTGGCTCAAGTTGAATACACGTATATGAACTCCGTTTCTCAGTACTAGTTGAAGTTGGCTTGACCGAGTTAACTCAGTTTAATAATAGGATTTTATACTTGAGCATCATCTTAGAAAACTCTTATTTACAAGACACACTAGGATGGTGCCAGATGCCGCGCGTGGCGGCGGCGATCTTTAGGTTGTTTATAGTCGGCGGAATTATGGTTGAGTAGTGTCTTAATGCATTTACGGTCTTAAAGTAAGCGAGAGAATTAAAAAGCTACATACTGGGGTTATACTAAATTCATTTGCCGGCGTTAAAGTTGTTACAAAAGGCCGTCTTTGTGTCATATTTTTCCCATAGGAGGCATTACCTAACAGCTACAAACCGGGGCTATACTACATACGTTAGTCGACATTGAAGTTTTTACAAAAGGCAATCTTCTTGTCTTGTTTTCCCCATAGAAGGCAGGTATTGGATTACTGTACTTTAGGACCTGTATTTTTGTACTTTAGCGAAAGCCATTTTTTAGTCTTCGGTTTTACAAAAGGTTGTGCCAAAAGTTTGTTGTTCTGTTACATGTGTTGGTTATGCTTGGTGCTTTGCCTTCCTGTCGGAGCCTCTCAATGAAATAATACCCTTTTGGTTAGTAGTAGTTGAAAGATAATAATTGAAAATCTTAATAGTTAGTTTTAGGCAATCTTTTTTTTTTATTTAACAACCTACTTAGATCTTATCTAAACCTGTCACATTTACAAAAGTAGGGACCTTATTTGATTAGTTGAGTTTCTCATGTTTTTGTTGTTTATAGCCCAACCAGTGGGCTAGCAGTTTTTTTTAATTTAAATTTATTTTTAGAGCATTTATCAGACATATAGTTCTATCGAACGGTATTATGTATAACCAGGAACGGAAAGCTTTCCAGCCGTCTTAAAATAAGGATCTAAATAAATAGATTTATATATGTCTCATGATCTCACTAATAGACTTAGGTAGAAGTAATTAGCAGTTTACCTGACAATAAGGCATAAAACATAAGTTCTTAACACCTACCTTAAAAGTACAGTAACGAACTTTAGAGAATCTTCAAACGATCCGAGCCACCTAAAAAAAGGAAAAGGTTAAAAAGTTGTCCTAACCCCAGAACTTAAAATTTCAAAAACTGTTTATACATCACAACCTATATGCAGCCTAACCAGTCCCAAAAGAAACACAATTACATGCTGCACGTAAATAGAATTACACTACAATTAACAACCCACATTCATTACACTAATATGACCCAAACCCGTAGTCTATTCTTCATATAATTTGTACAAAATTGAATATAGTAATTTAACTCAAACCAATTGTTACTAATGAATACATGGTTAACTAATATGCATAAGAGTATTCTTTCAACGTTTGGAAAAGAACAACAAAGTTTGGTACTTTAACACATTCCAAAATCATATAAACCACAAATTTAAGCATACACATAAAATTTTAATCTTCTGCACATAACTTTAAATGCTTTAAGCAACCTCAGAAGTAAAAATCTCTAAACTATTTAATCTTCTAAACGAAAAAAAATATGTGCTTTATACCTACAAAGTTTGTTAATTTTGCACATTTGAAAACTATAAGCTACAAATTTTTCGGTTTAGGAAACCCACATTAGATACCTGTTGTTTTTTGGTTTAGAAAACCCCACTTTTGTATATGTATTTTATACCTGCCGTTTTTTACCCACGCAGCCATTTACCAATTTTCCCTCAAATCTTTGATTCCGGCCTATCTTCTTTCTAAAAGCAAGCTCTATCCTTAGAAAACCCACATTAATATTGCTAAAAACAACCATTTTTTACCCGAAAAAATAACCAAAGACATCCCCATTTAGCGATTTTCCCTCAAATCGTTGATTCCCTCAAATCAGGCATAAAAGCACTACATTAGAAAGTAATATCATTACCCTTTTAAATCAACGTAATATAACAAATTTTGTTAAGAATTAGAAAGTAATATAAAATGTATAATTGAAGTAAGAAAATTGGGGGAATTCCATTACGGCAATTAACCTTTTAAGTGACTGTAATATAACAATTTTTGTTAAGAAAAATTAGAGTTCAAGACTATCTTGTGTGTGTGCAGGAGTGCACTAAATTTTTGACATGGATTCATAAATTAAAATATTAAATCAAACACCTAATATACCCCAAGCAAAGCTGACATTTATTCATAATTTGATGCATTCAGATTTAATGAAAATGGTTTATTGGACGAAAGGTATAACATGTTGACTTCCTAGTTGAATTTAATGGGTTAAAACCATGAAAATCCAACTGGAGGTCGAAAGGGGATAAAGTTCAGATCAGAGATCAATATATATTAGAAAAAAGAAAAAGTCATGATATACACAAAAAGTTGTAGACACATGATAGTCAATTTCATATGTTTTAGTAAAAAAGAAAAAGCAGTCGTAAATACTAATAATGAAACCTTCAAATCTAATTTACATTTGTGAATTTTTGTTTTACCAACGCACAAATCTACTATATTATCTAGTAGACTTAACAAATTATTTACCTTGACTTTTAATAAAGTGGGAAAACCAAATAATATAATACAAAATGGGTGTATAATAAACTCTAAATTTCATTATACATTGTTTCTTAGGTTTAAACTAAAATCCCATTAAAGTAGAATATAATGCTAATTTCAAAAGTGGCAATCGTCGGACTTCATGGATTTATAAAACTGAAATTTATTTACTTTTTTTTTATCTTTTCTAGAGACATGCACCTTGAAAGCAATTTTACTTCCTTTCATCTCTGCACAACCTTCGATGTAACCTCTTGCCAAAGAAAACAAATCAAATTAGGTTTTCAACTATGAGCTTTGACACTTTCTGTGTTTTTTGGTTTCTAATAGCAGTAGATGATAGGTGGCGGTGGCAACGATTGGGTGGCGGCCGGAAGCTTGGCAAGCCGTTGGGCAATATCTAAGGACATGGTGGTGGTTAGGGTTACATGTTCGGCGTTGATGTTGGCGCTACGCTACAATTCCGGTGGAGAAGAATCAACGGCGGAAACTAATTGATTCGTTAGATCTGAGCAAACAGATTGTATTCATTCGCTTACGGATGCGGAGAAAGCAGATGGGTTGTGGTGGCGTTGGCGGCGGTTTCAGGCAATGTTGATACCCTCGTAGTTGTCATTTCCGGGTTACGTTTAGATTGTCGATGGTGGCAGGTGGAGATCTGGTTTTTTCGGCGTCAATGTTGGCGAGAGCAATAGATGAAGTTAAAGGGTCAAGTTTTGAAAAGCAAAGGAAAGGAATAAATCAGTAGGTATAATGGACCAATAAGATTGAAGCAGGTGTTTTGGTCGGGGCAAAAGCCACCGACTTTATCCTTTAAGATATATGATAATAAGGGAAAAGATCAAATAGGAAGATTAATTTTGCTAGGAAGGATAGGAAGCAATAAGGGGATGACATGTGGCAACAATTAAAATAAAGAAAAAGGGTATTTTAATCAATCCAACCCTTTCTTCTTCATATTCAAAACCCAGTAACTTCAAAACCCACCATTTTCAAAACCCACCATCTTCAACCATTTCTTCACTTTCTATCTCAATAATCACTACATTATAGTGCGATTTTCATCACCAATCAATGATTCAAACACCCGATCAACGTGTTCTTCAGCTTTTTTGAAGAAAACCCAGTTTAAATTCATACAAAATCTCGTTTTTTCCGGTGATTTTGAAGATAATTACTCGATTCGTTCGATTCGAGAGCTGATAAGTGTTTCAATCATTCAAAATTCGTCAATTGTTGAAGAAATCACTTCGATCCAGGTAACAAATTCTTTAATTTCATTTTTATGAACTGGGTTTTTGATTTAGTCATTGCGTTTTACGATCTTGGCGGGGGTCCGGGGGCGGCAGCCCCCGGTAGTGGGGTCCCAGGGGCGGCAACCCCTGGCTGGGGTTGAGGTCGGAAATTTTTTTTTTCGATTAAATTGCTGTACTAAAAACGCATCAGAAAAATTAATTTTCCAGAAATTGGCTCATTTCGAAGACAGTAATTCGTAGACAATTCAGACAGTTCACAGAGAATTCACAGACAGTTCTCAGACAGTTTTATGTGTCCATTGCGTTTTAGAAATAAGAGAGTTTTATGTGTTTTCTAGCTATGGCGTTTTATAAAAAACACATTTTTAAGTGTTTTTAGTTATTGCGTTTTAGGTAAAACACATTTTTGAAGTGTTTTTAGTCATTGCGTTTTAGGTAGAACATATTTTTAGGTGTTTTTAGTCCATTGCGTTTTAGAATGAGTAATTTTTAAGTGTTTTCTGGCCATTGCGTTTTACAAATAAGACATTTCTTTGTGTTTTTTGTGCATTGCGTTTTAGGTAAAACACATTTTTATGTGTTTTTGGTGCATTGTGTTTTAGGTCAAACACATTTTTATGGGTTTTTAGTCCATTGCGTTTTATAAAGTACATTTTCTTTTGAGTTTTTAGGCTATTGCGTTTTAGAAATAAAACATTTCTTTGTGTTTTCTGGCCATTGCGTTTTACAAATAAGTCATTTCTTTGTGTTTTTTGGTGCATTGCGTTTTAGAAAAATGTCATTTTTTAGGTTTTTTTTTTCATTGCGTTTTACAATACTGGGGGTTTTTCTATTGCGTTTTACGCAACTGGGTTTTAAATTTTTTTTTTCAAAATATAGCAATAGTATACTCGTTTTAAAGATAAAAAAACGCTCGTTTTTTTGGTGCAATTTTTATAAAAAAATAATGTCATATGAAAGAGTTATTAACGTTTAAAAAATGGGGGGGGAATTGGAGGAGAGAGAAACTATTGGCTTACTTGACTAGAATGCCCCTGAAAAAAGTCACGCGCCTCTTTTCTTACTTTCAATTTCTCTGATTTAATCTTAGCCCTTGATTAACTTAATGGATGGTCAAGATCACTTCCTAGCCTTCCTAGCCTAATTAACTTCCTATTGTATCTCCACCCATGATAATAAATTGGAACATACATGACACAACACAACATTTTTGTTGTTGAACTTGGAGCACACTTGCTAGAAAAATCACAAGCCTCTTAAGAAGCTAAGCCCAACATCAATTCACCAAGAACCAAATTAGCCCAATAAAAGGCCCATCTAATTCATACTCTTCTTCTATGGTTTGGGCCATTTGGCATCTCATTTCTTCCTATGTAAAAAAGAAAAAACATGAGAATTGATTTTATAAAGGTTCATAAATGTAGTAAGAATCTGCAAGCCTTTAATTTTAATCATATGATAAAGTTTTGTTGTGGGTTAGGTTTGGAAGGGAGCCAATCAGCCCATGTGGGGAATATTTCAGAGAACATGCTCTCTTTTAACCTTTTACACATCTCATCACAATAAATATCCATTCAAATTTCCCAAAAAAAAAAAACAATTTTAACACTTCAAACTTTTTGTATAACCGCTAAACGTACGGGCGATCACCCTGTAAATCCTCCGTTGCTACCTGTGATCGATCGACAGTATGATCGACCCCCTCATGAACCCCGCTTCCCTCTCCCTCGCCTCCCTCTCCATCGCCTCCCTCCCCCTCGCTTCCCTCTCCCCGGGGTCCCTCACCCACACCATACGCCCAAACCAGCCGCCCTCCCTCGACCTCGCGAGCCAAACCCATCGATTGGGTTGTGTCCCTCCCAACACTGTCAAGCTGGAGTGTCAGGGTCATACCATTTGCCACCTGCGGGGACAAGAGGCGAAAGAAATGCTTCGCCAGACGGGTGACGAAGACCCCACAGCTGATGTGGGTAGAGGTACGCTTAAAAGCTTACTCGGCGAGATATACAACCAACTTGTACGCCAAGTTGGCCCCCCCCCCCGCCGGTAAGTAAGTCGTGCAAGTAGAATAGGTCACTTTGGGTGACCCATTCCCTGCTATCATGACGAGCGGCGATCGTCACGGCGATACACCGATGTTGGTATCGGTGTAACGGGTCGTAAAGATCAGTCGCCCGTGCCTTCGGGGATCGCTGATTCGGTTTCGCGAACTCCCCGAACCCAATAGTGCGCCACCAAGGCCACAACACGTCACTGGACATGCTGATTTGAGTCATGGATTTTAACGTGCGACGTGGTTTACGAGATACACCACCTCCTTCCCAAACCATGGTGGTTCGGGTGGTTTAATCCACGACAACCACGACCCTCTTTCAATTAGTTAGGGGATTTTGATTGGGGGGTGAGGTGTGGGGTGGGGTGGTGGATGAGAGTGGGATATATGAGACTGACATAAAAAGCGGTGGTGATTATTTTGGGTCATGGCTATACCATATAGAGGTGGTTATGTTGTATTTTAAGTAGGGGTGTGCATGGGTCGGTTTGGGTCGGTTTTGACCAAAAACCATAACCATAACCGTGATGTCGGTTATTGGATAACCATAATCATAACCGATTGGTTATGGTGGTTATGGTTATTCGATTTTGATGGTTATAGCGGGTCGGTTATGGGTGGTTAACCGTGTATTTAGCTTAGCTAAAAATAGCTTAATTTTTTTAACATGGAATAAATTGTTATTGCATATTTGTATATATTAGTATATTACATAGTATTAAAAAATATATATATAATCTATAATATTAATACCAATTATTATTATTATCGAATATTCAAATAAACTGATATGATACATTCCATAAATTTAAATAAACATTCAACCAAAACCACAAAATGATATGAAAAACCAATAAGTACTAAAAATCTAAAGTCAAAAACATCAAATATTAAAAATATGGTGAAAGTCCTAAATCCTACAAAGATTTATTACATGCCGGTTCGGTTCGGTTACGGTGGGTATGGAAAAAATGATAACCGTAACCGACCCGCTACTTTCAGTTTTCAAAAAAACCATTAACCGACCCATCGGTTTTTTATTTGGTTCGATTTTTTCAGTTCGGTTTTATCGATTAATTCGGTTATAGTTCGTTAATTCGATTTTTTGCACACCCCTAATTTTAAGTAACAAATCATATTGTGAGTCATCAAGATTCAATATCAAAGTACCACATATTAAAAAATGGTTCATGTTCTCATGATTTATTTATTGAGAGAGATCAACCAACATTAAGATTCTCTTCATATCATGTTCTCATGATTCTCATATGGTGGCAAAAATGGTTAATATATCATGTTCTCAACATTAAGATTCTCATATGGTGGCAAAAAAAGGGGGGACTATGATTTGTTTAACATCCTCCATGTTGATAACCGCTACCAGAAGAACTCCTTTATCGGATTCTAGATTCAAACAAAGATTAGTACTCATCAACAAACACTCCCACAATCTCACTCTCAACAACACTACCACAAGACCAATTCACCTGAAGATGGCCGCCGGTGACTCCACCACCACCGCCGCCGCAAACCTCGATCAAAACCCAGGTCAGTTTTGTTTTTCAGGCGATCTTTCTGTATACCCACTTCAGTCTTACACTAAATTCACTTGCTTTTTGAGTTTTAGGGTTAATTTCTTGATTTATGATGATTAACCCTTTTCATTTAAGTCATCAAAAGTTACAAGATTTGAGAGTCTGCATTCAATATAGTTGCAATTGTTTCAGGGATTGAACAGAAGAGAATAGTTGTACAAAATAATCATGGTGAGAAACTTGTGGGGTTGTTACACGATACAGGATCCAAAGAGATTGTAGTCTTGTGCCATGGATTCCAATCCACAAAGGTAGTACCTCTTCTTTTATCAATTATGTTCCAACTTTTATAAATATTTTAGCTATATATATAAGATGATGAATGTTATAACTAAAAGGAGCATAGGCAAAAATACAGCAAACTTTAGCTAACTTCAAATGACAATAAGAGGTCTGAACCATTAAGAGCCAGTATAATGCTTAACCGTTCAGAGGCAAATGTCTGACCAATTCAGATTAGAGGTCTTAACCATTCAGACTCTGTATAATGCTTAACCATTCAGAGGCAAATGTCTGAACCATTCAGACATCTATTCGCGAAACAAACAGTCTGAACCATTAAGCGCTGAACCAGTAAGAGGTCTGAACCATTATGAGCTAAACAAACAGCCCCTAATTTGTAGAAATTCGTTGCTCGGGTTAGTGGGAATTCATTGTTATTTTGTTACAAGTATTTGCATTGGTTGATGGGTGTGTACAGGGGCGGATGTACCATATGAGAAGGGGTAGCCTTCGCTACCCCTTGGCACTCCGGTGGTAGTGTATATTTTGGAAAATTTTGATATTTTTTTAACGTTTTTTCGATTTCGTTACCCCTTTCTTTTAAGACGTTACCCCTATGAAAGTTTTCTAGATCCGCCACTGGGTGTGTATGTGTTGTGTTGTGCACACACATGTGTGTTGATGAAATGACTCAAATGTAAAGTTGGTAAGATGGGTGGTTGGGTAGCGAGTAATCTTTAGTATGGATCAGAAGCAGATCGTGTCAAGTTGACCCAAAACATTAAACACCTTCTTGTGCGTTTTATTGTAACGTAACAAAAGCTATATGATCAGTCTTAATCCATTTTTTTGAATAAATTGATTAAGGAGGTTAATGCATTAAAAATACACTTAGGGTAACTTTCGACCTGTTTAACCTCGTTCGACCGATTTGGCCGTTATGGAACCCAAATCCACCTGTTCATAGTCAAATTGGTAAAAATTGCCACTTCTAATTCTAAGCGTGTTCTTTCCTCAGGAGTACAGTATGATGGTGGAACTTGCTTTTGGTTTAGAAAAACATGGGATTAGTGCATTTCACTTTGATTTTTCAGGAAATGGGTAAGTCACAATGTACATGGTGCACTTTGACTTTTGAAGTCAAATAGACTTGTACAAAACTTAATGCACATGCTATATATTGGAACATTATAAAATTCGTATCGAAATCACTACCAACTTTCAAAATGTTATTTGAAGCCGTAAGTTAAATTGTATTCTAGCAACTGTTACATTTCAGGGAAAGTGAAGGCATATTTGAATTTGGTAATTTCCGTAAGGAGGTTGATGACTTGCAAGCAGTAATCCAACACTTCGCTGCAGAAAATCGTGTCATAAGTGCAATTCTTGGACATAGTAAAGGTATGTTATTTTAGGTAATTTTACTTCTTGAGGCCAAACATGCTTTAAGTTCTACCTTGATAGAAGTCTACAGTCTACATAGTTTTTGGTTCCAGGGTTAATAAGCTTGACACAAATTATTGTTGCAGGTGGGAATGTGGTGGTTTTATATGCATCTTTACACCATGATATTCACACCGTCGTAAACGTGTCTGGTCGATATAAGATGGATAGGCGCATTGAGGAGCTTTTGGGAAAAGATTATCTGGAAAGAGTGAAAAAGGATGGTTTTATCGACATCAAATCCAAAAAAGGTTTAACAATTTTATGTAGATTGGGGCCATATGCCTATTTGAATCCATTTACTTGTGAATGGGTCAGTTTGGGTTATGTTTTATCCTTTAACGGGTCAAATGGGTCGAAAGTTCCTCAAAGTGGATTTTTTAATGCATAAATCTTCTTAAATTATTTTATAATGAAATCACGTAACGATGTAAATAATAATTTCTTTTTGTAATCATATTGTCGCAATAATTATTCATAAGAAAAGAAATAAACTATATTGTATCAACCCAACCCGTTCTGACACGTACAAAAGAATTCTCTCTTTTAACCCAAATCTGTAGAATTAAAATTATTTTTCTGCTTATTTAGGAGAATCATCGTTTCGTGTGACGAAGGAAAGTCTAATGGAACGCCTGAACACAAACATGCATGAAGCGGGACTTAAAGTTAACCAAGATTGCAAGGTGTTGACTGTTCATGGATCAGTTGATGAAATCATTCCAGTTGAAGATGCTTCGGAGTTTGCCAAGACCATACCCAACCATGAGTTAAGAATCATTGAAGGGGCTAACCATCGTTACACTAACCACAGAGACGAATTAGTTTCGGTTGTTTTGACTTTCTTAAAGAACAATATGCATAGGGCATGATCCATGCTGTGTTCTTTGAAGTTGGAACAAAATAAAATTTAAAGCAGAATATTTGTATTAACTTATGATTATAAATACTGGACTGTATTTGTGTAAAATATATGTGTGCACTTAGTGAGAAAAATGAAATAATTAGTTGGACTATTTGGACCATTGAAAAAAGCAAACTAAGTTGTTAGGGATTATTTTCGTAATTTTTAAACCTTACAGACGAAATCCATAATTTGGCCAAAACACAGGACTATCTGTGAAATTTACTCAACGATAAAATGTAAGAGTTGGTCAATCGGCAATTTTTGGATGGTGAGGTCTCCTAAAAGGTTTTTAACTAATAGCTAACGCCCTCGTAACTCAAAGATGATTTGATACATACAAGCTTTAGAGTCAAGGACTCAAACTTAAGTTGATCGAATAAAGTTCCGTCATTTAACCTTTCTTAAGAAGTGTATGAAAACATATAAGTTGTATATTAGCATTTTGGTATTGTGTCAAGGACTCAAACTTAAGTTGATCGAATAAAGATGATTTGATACATACAAACTTTAGAGTCAAGGACTCAAACTTAAGTTGACCGAATAAAGTTCCGTCATTTAACCTTTCTTAAGAAGTGTATGAAAACATATAAGTTGTATATTAGCATTTCAGATATCCGAATTTCGGATATCTGAAATTTCGGATACGGATTCCGATAGTGAATCGGATATCCGAAAATCCAACTTTTTATTTAATTTTTATTATTTTTTTCATATCTGGAAACGGATATTTTGGATAATTTCGGATATCCGAATATAATTTTTCGGATATATTTCGGATATTTTCGAATATTTTTCGGATATTTTCGGATACTTCGGATATTTTCGGATATTTGGATATCCGAAAAAAATGAAAATTAAATTTTCGGATATTTAGGATATCCGAAATATCCGAAAATTTTTGAAAATCACTATCCGAATCCGAATCCAAAAAATTCGGATATCCGAAATTTCGGATCAGATTTTCAGATACGGATAGTTTTGAACACCCTAGTCATGGCTATACCATATAGAGGTGGTTATGTTGTATTTTTAGTAACAAATCATATTGTTACAGTCATCAAGATTCAATATTAAGACCATGAGGTATGGTGAGGATAGTCCCCAAAGGGATCATCCGCCATGTAGGCGCCAACTAAGCGAAGGTGGAGGACTATCCCCTTAGGGACTACCCAAGGGTGTGGAGGGGAAGCCATGACTACCCAAGAGGGGCCCACCAAAATTAAAGCAGCCAATCAAATTAAAGCATGCAGGAGAGAGAGAGAGAACAAGGAAGAGGGGGTGGCTCGTCTCCAGCGTCCGGGAGAGGACGCCAGCAACGTTACGGGGCGGGAGGGGACGGTGTGGGACGATCTGGGACGGGGGCGACGGACCGGGGACAGAGCCCATGCCCTCCGGTCTAAAAAATCGTTAATATATCTTTTGGAAAAATTACAAGTTTTGTCCTTTATCTTTATAGTACTTTACAGGCGGTGTCCTTTTTTTCAAATGTTGACAGGCGGTGTCCTTTAGTAGGTATTTTGTTACAAGTTTTGTCATTTCCACCCAACCTGGTTAAAAAACTCAGTTAATTTGTGGCACATGATAAGCACATGAGGGTAATTATGTCTTTTCCACCCCACCACTTCATTTCCCCCTTTTATAAACAATACAGATAATTATCTCTTCCCCTCCACCTCTTTCTCCCTTCACCTACCACCACCACCATGTGTTGCCGCCGCCACCACAACCACCACCGTCTTCACCAACACCACCATATGCCGCTGCCACCACCGTTTTCACCATCAAACCACCGCCTACTCCAATCTTTACGGGTACAAGAGTACACGAGTACAAATGAGACCAGTTCACAATCAGCATTCGCCAATCCAATTTTCTCCTTGTCTCTTCTTCCGCAAACAATAATATTCACCAAACGTTATAGGGTTTCATTATCATACCTTTCTTGATTTGTACAGCAAAAATGGCCGTGGAGGTGAAGGTGTTTTGTAGAAAGAAAAAGAGCTGAATTGGGTGGTCTTTGTTTGTTGTGGAAACGGAGGATCGAAAACAGGAGACCTTTTCAGTATTTTGTTGGTTGAATTTGAATGTGTCTAAAATCACCACCCACACAACCTTCACCCACCACCACCATGAGTAACTACCCACCAACTCACCAGCAAACCATCCCCACAACCTCACACCTGAAATCCTGCCGCCCCGCCGCACCTAAACCCCTATGTGAAATAAACACCTGAAACCCTGCCGCACCTGCTCTCTCTCTACCTCACTCATATCTCCCACCGGTGAAGTAAACACAAAAACCCTAACCGTTCATGGTGAATCAACAAATCACAAAACTCACAAATCTAAGAAATTGGCGAAATCAACAAGTAAAAAACTTACTCATGTTCTACCGTTGATTAAGTGACGAATGAACAAATGTTGATTCTGTGGGGGTGGGTTGCAGTTGGTGGTTGTTGCACGGTGGAGGATGGTGGCGCCGCCGCCATTGTTTCTGGGTTGGGGCTTTAGTCGGATGGTGAAACGGTGGGTTAATGGTGGTGGCGATTGGTTGATGGTGGTGAGAGGCGGGAGGTGGTGGTGGGATCTGAATGTGTGAGAGTATGTGCGGTAGAGAGAAAGCAACAAAGGGAGAGAGAAAGAGAAGTAAAGAGAGAGAGAGACAGTGGTATGGAGAGAGAAATAGAGTTAAGAGTTTTATATATAATATTAATAACAATAATAATAATAATAAAGAGGTAAAAAGACTAAAATACCCTTGGGTAATCAGATTTAACAAAAAAATCTAACTAGGTTAGGCTCAAAGGACAGAACTTGCAACAAAATTCCCTACAAAGGACACCGCCTGTCAACATTTGAAAAAAAGGACACCGCCTGTAAAGTACTATAAAGATAAAGGACAAAACTTGTAATTTTTCCATATCTTTTTCTCTTGATTTATTAAGATCTACCCATATACCATAAATAAAAAAACATTAAGATTCTCCTAAGGATTATATGGTGGCGAAAACGGGGGGACTATGATTCACATGGTTGATTTAACATCCTCCAACTTGATAACCGATACCAGAATTCCTTCTTTATCGGAATCTAGATTCAAACAAAGATTACTCATTAACCACCACCCCCACAATCTCACTCTCAACACTACCACAAGACCAATTCACCTGAAGATGGCCGCCGGTGACTCCACCACCGCAAACCTCGATCAAAACTCAGGTTAGTTTTGTTTTTCAGGCGATCTTTCTGTATACCCACTTCAATCTTACTCTAAATTCACTTGCTTTTGGGTTAATCTCTGAATTTATGATTAGCCCCCTTTGACTTATAAGGCTGTACTACAAGATTTGAATATTTACATTCAATATAATTGCAATTGTTTCAGGGATTGAGCAGAAGAGGATAGTTACACAAAACAATAATGGTGAGAAACTTGTGGGGTTGTTACACGAAACAGGGTCTAAACAGATTGTAGTCTTGTGCCATGGATTCCAATGCACAAAGGTACATCTTCTTTTATCAATTATCTTCCAAGTTTTATAAATATTTGGGGAATTGGTCTGTAATAATCCCACATAGACCTTATTGGCCATTAATAATCCCACCTCAGAATATTTCCCCCACCAATCCGACCTTTCACCTATTTTTCCTACAATGGTCCCCCGTTAAAAAAACTTAACGGAGTTAAGCTTTTTTCCAAATTACAAACATATTTTTAGGGCTTTTGATCAGAACGATGATACAAGTCCATTGATGTAAAACTTACTTTGAAATGGTGCTCCAAATGACTTGATTTTTGTTAATTGGAAATTTAAACACCCGAATTGAAGCGCCGTTTTCATCGTTTGGGTCACCGTTTCGATGCAAGTTTTACATCAATGGACTAGTATCGTCGTTCTAATCAAAAACCCTAAAAAATCTGTTTGTAATTTGGAAAAAAGCTTAACTCCGTTAAGTTTTATTAACGGGGGACCATTGTAGGAAAAATAGGTGAAAGATGGGACTGGTGGAGGGAATATTCTGAGGTGAGATTATTAATGGCCAATAAGGTCTAGGTGGGATTATTACAGGCCAATTTCCCTAAATATTTTAGGTATATATATAAGATGATGAATGTTATGTTGGTTCGGTTCTGTTCAAACATGAAGGAAAACATGAAAACATACCTGTTACAGCATTCAATGCAGTGGAGAATCCAGTCAGAGAAGATGACATCGAGTTCGACATAATTGTCAGTGTGATCTGGTTCCTCCTTAGGGTGCTAACTGATGATGGGGACTTAGAAAACCGACAAGGGAATCGGTATAGGAGAGGAGGTCGATGATGATGATGTTATGCTTATGGGTTTTGTGTCTAACTGTGTAACCCCTCAACCTCTGCATAAGACTCCTTTATATAAGCACCCAGGAGGAAACCTAATTAGTTAATAAGGGTAATATGGTCCATCAACAATTACCAACTAATTATTTAATAGGTTATTATATATTTTGACCTATATTATGTAAATGATTATAATGGCTATAGATTAAATATTAAACATAATATATTTAATCTTACATTCTCCCACTTAGCCAAGTAATCATTTACCATGAGTATTAGATAAGCCTGATCAGGAGTTAACACTCATTTTAGCCTTAAACAAGTACTATAGCAGAGAAATACAACCGTTGAATCATTATGCGACTCAGGACCCCCATTAATCATACTATAGCCTTAATTTAAAACCTAATCGTTATGATCAAAATACGCGTAAGCCCTTTGTTTGATTTGTAACTTTATTTGTCTATATGTCATTATACCAGTTGAACATATTCTAAGAGACATACAAAATCAAACTGAGGAAATTTCATTAATCATAAAACATAAGCTAGTACAATATGCTTAAATAAGGTCTTTACTAAATCCCATATTCCGAACATGTTCTTCGTAAACCTTAGGAGGGAGACCTTTAGTCATCGGATCCGCAAGCATATCTTTAGTACTAATATACTCGATACAAATATTATTTTCCTCAACTCGTTCACGTACGAACAGATATTTTGTATCGAGATATAAACCAGCTCCAGTCGACCTGTTACTGTTCGAGAAACTAACGGCAGCTGAATTATCACAATAAAGCTTCAATGGTCTAGAAATGGAATTAACGATTTTGAGTCCAGCGATCAGATTTCTAAGCAACATTCCATGACAGGTTGCGTTATAAACAGCAATGTACTCTGCCATCATTGTGGAAGTTGTGGTCAACTGTTGTTTATGACTCTTCCATGAGATAGGGCCGCCTGCTAACATAAAGATATAGCCCGAAGTGGATTTCTTGTCATCTTTGCATTTGGCAAAATCAGAATAGCTCACCACTTCTAAATGATCACTTCTTCTATAAGTCAGTTTATAGTCTTTCGTCCCTTGCAGATATCGAAGTACCTTCTTAGCTGCTTTCCAGTGATCTAGGCCAGGATTAGTCTGATAACGGCCTAGCATTCCAGCAATATAAGCGATATCTGGGCGAGTACAGACTTGAGCATACATCAGGCTCCCGACTACTGACGCATAAGGTATCTGGCTCATTTGCTCCTTCTCAACCTCTGTCGTCGGACACTGGAATGAACCGAAAACATCTCCCTTACTGGAGCGACTGAGGGTTTGCACTGTTGCATGTTGTAACGTGTAAGGACACGATCTATGTAAGCCTTTTGGGACAATCCTAAGATCCCTTTGTGTCTATCTCGGTGAATTTCGATGCCAATGACGTAAGAAGCATCTCCAAGATCCTTCATGTCGAAGTTATGCGAAAGTAACCGCTTCGACTCATGCAACATGTCTAAACTATTACTTGCCAATAGAATATCATCTACGTAAAGGACAAGTATAGTAAAGTTGCTCCCACTCATCTTGAGGTAGGTGCATTGATCCACTTGATTCTTCATAAAACCTTGTTTCTTCATGACTTCATCAAACTTGAGGTACCACTGTCGTGATGCTTGTTTTAACCCGTAAATGGATTTCTTCAACTTACAGACTAGATGCTCCTGACCTTCAGGTTTAAAGCCTTCAGGTTGTTTCATGTAAACATCTTCGTCCAAGTCTCCGTTAAGGAAAGCGGTTTTAACGTCCATCTGATGTAACTCCAAATCAAAATGAGCTACTAGGGCCATGACGATCCTTAATGAATCTTTACGAGAGACAGGTGAAACCCTCTTTCTGAGTGTAGCCCTTTGCAACCAATCTCGCTTTGTAGCGTTCAACGTTCCCATTCGGATCCAGTTTTGTTTTGAACACCCATTTACATCCTACGGGTTTGATACCGTTGGGTAATTCTACCAAATCCCAAACGTCATTTTTCTTAATGGATTCAAGCTCATCAATCATCGCTTTGTTCCATTCCGAAGACTGATCACTGCTAATGGCTTCATTATAAGAGATAGGATCATTGAGCTTTCCGGGATCCATTTCAGTCAGGTAGGTAACATAATCATCCCAATTAATAGGCCTTCTTTGCCTAGATGACCTCCTGAGTGGATTAAAGGGTTCAGCGTTGTCTTGGTTTTGAGCGTTTGATGTGCCTTCGTCATGAGGTATAATGGGTTCTGATTGTAGAGGTAAATTTGGAGTTGGTGCAGTAGCTTCAGGTGCAGTAGTTGCATTGGGTACAAGAGGAGTAATCGGAGTAATGGTAAGCGACGAGTCTCTCCCCCCCGCGTCTTGTACTTCTTGCAATTCTTCGTAAGGGTTGGTACTGCTCCCACTGACCTTGAAATCCTCCAGGAACGCAGCACGCTTGGTTTCAACAATACGGGTGACATGGGAAGGACAATAGAAACGATAACCCTTTGAGTTCTTAGGATACCCGATAAATCAACAGGTAGCTGTTTTAGGGTCAAGTTTCCTTAGGAAAGGATTGTGAAGTTTTGCTTCAGCAATGCAGCCCCATACTTTCATATATTTAAGACTCGGTTTCCTTCCTGTCCAAAGTTCATAAGGAGTTTTAGGGACAGACTTAGAAGGAACTCTATTGAGTATATGAACAGCTGCTTTTAACGCTTCAGTCCAGAGGAATAATGGTAAATTAGTGTTGGCTAACATACTGCGCACCATGTTCATAAGGGTACGGTTTCTTCTTTCAGCGACACCATTCTGCTGAGGTGTACCAGGCATGGTGTATTGGTTCACAATCCCCTGGCCCTTACAAAACTCATAAAATGGACCAGGAGCTTGACCCACATCAGTATGTCTTCCATAATATTCACCGCCTCTATCTGATCTCACAACTTTAATCTGACGATCTAATTGCTTTTCAACTTCAGCCTTATAATCTTTAAAAGTTGTAAGAGATTCAGACTTCTCCTTAATAAGATACAAGTACATGTAACGAGAATAATCATCAATAAAAGTGATAAATGAAGTATGTCCTGTTATGCCAGCGATTTGGTAGGGACCACTAATGTCAGTGTGAATGAGTTCTAATAAATTAGAGCTCCTAGTGTCACCTTTCTTATTCGCTAATGTCATTTTACCTTTAAGACATTTTACACATGTTCCAAAATCAGAGAAATCGAGAGGAGGTAAGACTTCATCCTTTACAAGACGATTTAATCGTTCTTTTGAGATGTGGCCTAAACGTTGATGCCACAACATGGATGAAATCTCTAAGTCTCGTTTCTCTTTCATCTTTGTGAGTGATTCATTAATGTTATATGACAACAAAGATTTGGAAAAGTTATCTTCTAGTTCTAATCTATAGAGACCACCATCCAGAATACCAGTACCATAAAGAACAGAATCATAGAGGATAGAGAGTTTGCGATGACCATGGGAAACAATAAAACCGTCCATGTCTAACTTTGGTCCTGATACAAGGTTCCGAGTTACCTCAGGAACATATAAGGTATCATAAAGTTTAATACATAAACCAGTTTTCATAACTAATTGTAATGTTCCAATGGCCTTCACTTCTAATTCTCGATCATCCCCAACCTTAAGTGTTCTTTGGGTTCTTTCCAGCTTCCGGATTGAAAGGAATCCCTGAGTTGAATTGGTAACATGAACCATAGAACCAGAATCAAACCACCAAGAATTAGCAGGAACACTTAAATTATAAGACTCAAGTATCATAAAATAATCGTTACCTTTCTTAGCCAGCCACTCCTTAAAATCAGGGCATTCCTTCTGCATATGTCCTGTCTTTTTACAGAACTTGCAGCGGATATTGCCTAAGAAGTTCTTAGAGCTGGAAGCTGCACTTGTATTAGGATTAGGATTAGGCCTTTGGACTTTTGAAGCATCCTTCCTTTGATGATTGTTCTTCCTCTTCTTAGAGTTGGAGGTAGTGAAGTTGGCAACATCAGTAGTGCGATCCATCCTCATACGCTCTTCCTCCTGTACGCACATAGCGACCAGCTCACTCATCGTCCATTTGTCCTTCTGAGTGTTGTAATTGATCTTGAATGCTTCAAAGGACGAAGGAAGCGAAGTAATGATGAAATGAACGAGGAAACCATCACTGATTTCCATTTCCAGCCCCTTCAGCTTATTGGCCATGTCATTCATCATCATGATGTGCTCGCGAATGCCGCTCCTCCCATCATACTTAGTTGTCACCAGCTTGAGAATAAGAGTACTAGCGTGTGCTTTAGACGTCCCTTTGAACTGCGCCTCCACAGAAGCCAAGTAGGTTTTAGCATCTTCAGAATCAGGAATAGCTCCCCTGATTGCATTGCTTATGGACTGCTTCATGAACATGAGAGACATGCGGTTACTCCTAGTCCACTTTTCATGAGTTAACTGCTGAGCAGCAGTACTTTGTGGTGTAAGGTCCGCTGGCTTATCCTCTCTTAGAGCATAGTCAAAGTCCAGCAATCCAAGTGTAAGCATGAGAGCATCCTTCCATGCAGCAAAGTTATCACCAGTCAAAGGTGGAATCCCGCAATTGGGCGCTGATAGTGGAAATAAGATGAGCAAGTTATGATACTAAGGAAGATGTCCTAATGTGATCTAAGGGCACGTTAAACTAAGGCAGGCATAAATAATGACCATCTTACATTATGAAGCTGTGATATTGTCTATTACTAACATCAAAATAATAGACTTAGTTAAAATTCTACTTAAACGAAGACAAATCAGCTTTGGCCAGAAGTGTAATCATTTAAGCATGTGTGCAAAGTGGTTGTAACAAATCAGCTTTGGCCAGAAATTGAGACAATCACTTTAGTTATGCACTTGTTAAGTATGCCATCTATGAAGGAATTAAATCAGCTTTGGCCAGATATTAAGACATTCATGTTTATGATGCACACTTAACATAGCTTTTGTAATACTTGGATGATAAGTAGATGTATCAAATCAGCTTTGACCAGAAATGATACATCAAAAGCTCATTCAAGTTAAGCCATTTTGGTTTTGTAAAACATTATCTGATTCTGATTAACTAATTAAGTAATTACAAAAACCAATTCTTTAATACCAAACCACTCGTTAGCCAAATTTTAGTTCACATTAACTGCCAAATTTTATGAACACTCATGATTTCGGATGAATCATGTCTTGGATTCATCCGAAATGACTAATTTCGAATCATTTCGGACTATCCGAAATGGATGATTTCGAATCATTTCGAATGTGTCCAAGACGCGTAAGTCGAATCATTTCGGATGATTTCGGATGGTAATACTTAGTCCGAGATTCATCCGAAATGGTCAGTTGTTGATCCGTAATGGGCGAACAATGTTCATCCGGAATGATCAGACGGTTGCTGATCCGTAATGGGCGAACAATGTTCATCCGAAATGATCATCCGTAATGTGTTCTTCAAGCTGCAAAAAACCCTAATTTTGGCAGTTAATAGCTGATAAGATTTAAATCCGAAATCTTAGGGATTATGGGATTGAGTTTCCTGTTTAAATATTAATTATATTTATCCGTTTATTTCGAAAATTATATCCATTAATAGAAAAACATATATTTTCGAAAATTTAAGTAGATAAAATGGATCAAACAGGAACAAAAAACACCCAATAGTCCGAATTCATTCCAAAACTAAAGGAATTTTTCGAATTTAATCAAGAACTTATGATGAACCCTAAATCAGAAAATTCAAACATTCATCTGAAATGCATCGGTAATGATCCGAAATCATCCGTAATGATCAGAGATGATCCGTAATGATGAAACCCCAGATCCGTGATCATCCGTAATGATCCGGGATGCATTCGAGATGATGAAACCCAGATCCGTGATCATCCGAAATCATCCGTAATAAGGATTTCGGATGGCAAAACGGAATCTGTGATGATTTTTTTCAATTCTGTTTTCAGATTTTCGGATATAAAGCAGAACCGACTAATCAACATATGCTCTGATACCACATGTTGGTTTGGTTCTGTTCAAACATGAAGGAAAACATGAAAACATACCTGTTACAGCATTCAATGCAGTGGAGAATCCAGTCAGAGAAGATGACATCGAGTTTGACATAATTGTCAGTGTGATCTGGTTCCTCCTTAGGGTGCTAACTGATGATGGGGACTTAGAAAACCGACAAGGGAATCGGTATAGGAGAGGAGGTCGATGATGATGATGTTATGCTTATGGGTTTTGTGTCTAACTGTGTAACCCCTCAACCTCTGCATAAGACTCCTTTATATAAGCACCCAGGAGGAAACCTAATTAGTTAATAAGGGTAATATGGTCCATCAACAATTACCAACTAATTATTTAATAGGTTATTATATATTTTGACATATATTATGTAAATGATTATAATGGCTATAGATTAAATATTAAACATAATATATTTAATCTTACATGTTATAACTAAAAGGAGCATAGCCCAAAAAAAAAAAAAACAGCAAACTTTAGCTTCAAATGACAATAAACAGCTAGAAAACTGCATCTTTAAGCTCCTACAACAACAAATTAGTGTCTTATATTCAATTTAAGGTGTAGAAATAAAACTTTAGTTTTTTGTTATTAGACCAACTTTAATGTTCTGCCCGTGAAACCGGGCAGGCCGACGTGGAGGGCAGTCAGTGGCGCCCATCCTCCCTTCGCGATGTGGATGGATTTATAGTATATCCCTTGAAAAGCCTTGTGTAACCCGTTACCACATGTGTGTTACGTGCCCAAGATTAGGGAAAAAAAAACCTTTTTTAGTATGATTCAAATGCAAAGTTGGCAAGATGGGCGGTTGGGTAGTTAGTAATTTTTAGTATGGATCAGAAACAGATCGTGTCAAGTTGACCCAAAACATTAAACACCTTCTTGTGCATTTTATTGTAACGTAACAAAAGCTATATGATCGTTGTTCAAAAAAAAAAAAAAAAACAAACAAACAAACAAAAGCTATATGATCAGTCTTAATCCATTTTTTTGAATAAATTGATTAAGGAGGTTAATGCTTTAAAAATACACTTGGGGTAACTTTCGACCTGTTTAACCTCGTTTGACCGATTTGGCCGTTATGGAACCCAAATCCACATGTTCATAGTCAAATTTTGCTCAAAATTGCCACTTCTAATTCTAAGCGTGTTCTTTCCTCAGGAGTACAGTATGATGGTGGAACTTGCTTTTGGTTTAGAAAAACATGGGATTAGTGCATTTCGCTTTGATTTTTCAGGAAATGGGTAAGTCACAATGTACATGGTGCACTTTGACTTTTGAAGTCAAATAGACTTGTACAAAACTTAATGCACATGCTATATATAGGAACATTATAAAATTCGTACCGAAATCACTACCAACTTTCAAAATGTTATTTGAAGCCGTAAGTCAAATTGTATTCTAGCAACTGTTGCATTTCAGGGAAAGTGAAGGCATATTTGAATTTGGTAATTACCGTAAGGAGGTTGATGACTTACAAGCAGTAATCCAACATTTCACTGCAGAAAATCGTGTCGTAAGTGCAATTCTTGGACATAGTAAAGGTTTGTTATTTTAGCTAATTTTACTTCTTGAGGCCAAACATGCTTTAAGTTCAATCTTATTATAACCTTGATGGAAGTTTACATAGTTTTTGGTTCCAGGGTTAATAAGGTTGACACAAATTATTGTTGCAGGTGGGAATGTGGTGGTTTTATATGCATCTTTACATCATGATATTCACACCGTCGTAAACGTGTCTGGTCGATATAAGATGGATAGGGGCATTGAGGAGCGTTTGGGAAAAGATTATCTGGAAAGAGTGAAAAAGGATGGTTTTATCGACATCAAATCCAAAAAAGGTTTAACGATTTTATGTAGATTGGGGCCATATGCCTATTTCAATCCATTTACTTGTGAATGGGTCAGTTCGGGATATGTTTTATCTTTTAACGGGTCAAATGGGTCAAAAGTTCCTCAAAGTGGATATTTTTTATGCATAAATCTTCTTAAATTATTTTATTATGAAATCACGTAACGATGTAAATTTTTTTTTTTTTGTAATCATATTGTCACAATAATTATTCATAAGAAAAGAAACAAACTATATTGTATCATCTCAACCCGTTCTGACACGTACAAAAGAATTCTCTCTTTTAACCCAAATCTGTAGAATTAAAAATATTTTTCTGCTTATTTAGGAGAATCGTCATTTCGTGTGACGAAGGAAAGTCTAATGGAACGCTTGAACACAAACATGCATGAAGCGGGACTTAAAGTTGACCAAGATTGCAAGGTGTTGACCGTTCATGGATCAGTTGATGAAGTCATTCCAGTTGAAGATGCCTCGGAGTTTGCCAAGACCATACCCAACCATGAGTTAAGAATCATTGAGGGGGCTAACCATGGTTACACTAACCACAGAGACGAATTAGTTTCGGTTGTTTTGAATTTCTTAAAGAACAACATGCATAGGGCATGATCCATATGCTGGACTCTATTTGTGTAAAATATATGTTTGCACTTAATGAGAAAAATGAAATAATTAGTTGGACTATTTGGACCATTGAAAAAAGCAAACTAAGTTGTTAGGGACTATTTTCGTAATTTTTAGAGTTAATTACATAGTTAGTCCCTGTGGTTTGCACAAAATAACATACTTAGGTACTAATAGTTTAAAATCACCTTCTAGGGTATTAACTTTTCATTTTGTAACGTTTGGAGGTATTAACTTCTAAGGTAATAACATAGGTAGTCCCTGTGGTTTGCACAAAATAACATACTTAGGTACTAACAGAATGTGATTTTAAGCCTACAAATAAGCTTAATACCCCCAAACGTTACAAAATGAAAAGTTAATACCCTAGAATGTTATTTTAAACTATGAGTACCTAAGTATGTTACTTTGTGCAAACCACAGGGACTAACTATGTAATTAACTCTAATTTTTAAACCTTATAGACTAAATCCATAATTTGGCCAAAACACAGGACTATCTGTGAAATTTACTCAACGATAAAATGTAAGAATTGGTCAATCCGCAATTTTGGGATGGTGAGGTCTCCTAAAAGGTTTTTTAACTAATAACAAACGCACCCGTAACTCAAAGATGATTCGAGACATACAAACTTTAGAGTCAAAGACTCAAACTTAAGTTATCGAATAAAGTTCCGTCATTTAACCTTTCTTAAGAAGTGTATGAAAACATATAAGTTGTATATTAGCATTTTGGTATTGTGTTCATTTATACTGTATCATTAGTCTTTTATGTAAGAAGTGTACGAAAACATATAAAATCATTAAAACTAAAAATTGAGTCAGCTTACCGAGCTATGAGCTGGCTCAAGTTGAATACATGTATATGAACTCCGTTTCTCAGTACTAGTTGAAGTTGGCTTGACCGAGTTAACTCGGTTTAATAATAGGATTTTATACTTAAGCATCATATTAGAAAACTCTTATTTACAAGACACATTTCCTACATATACAAAAACCAAATGGGGGAATAGTGCTAGGCAGCTGCCTGGCACTCCCCTATTGGACCAACACGTTTATTGTTTTATATCCATTTTAAAATTACGTTTTTGCCCCCAGCTCAAAATAAAATTACGCCTTTTGTCCCCATCTCAAAATTACGATCTTGCCCTCAATTCAAAATTACGACTTTGCCTGGCACTCTCCCATTGGACCAATCAGTTTATTATTTTATATCAATTCTAAAATCACGTT
Organism: Helianthus tuberosus; assembly: GCA_030545235.1. Lineage (NCBI taxonomy): Eukaryota > Viridiplantae > Streptophyta > Magnoliopsida > Asterales > Asteraceae > Helianthus > Helianthus tuberosus. Next base: position 1,894,871 of record CM060407.1, read on the forward strand.
TTTGTCCCTCTTTAAAATTACGGTTTTGCCCCCAGCTCAAAATAAAATTACGCTTTTGCCCCCAGCTCAAAATTACGATTTTTCCTTCCATTCAAAATAAAATTGTGGTTTTGCCCTCAGCTCAGAATTACCTTTTCGCCCGCAGTTCAAAATAAAATTTTGTTTTTGCCCCCACTTAAAAATTACGATTTTGCCATCTGTTCAAAAATGTGATTTTTCCCTGTTTAAAAATTGTGATTTCGCCCTCAATTCAAAATTACGTTTTTTTCCCCAGTTCAAAATAAAATTATGTTTTTCCCCCAACTCAAAATTACGATTTTGCCCTCGGTTCAAAATAAAATTGTGCTTTTGCCTCAAGCTTAAAATTATGATTCTGCCCTTAGTTCAAATTTATATTACGTTGTTACCCCAAGTTAAAAATTACGAATTTGCCCCTGTGAAAATTTACAATTTTGCCCCAGGTTCAAATTTACAGTACTGCCATTACTTTAGCTTTTGTCAAATTACGATTTTACCCCAGTCAAAAAATACAACTTTCACTCAGTTAAAAATTACAATATTGCCATTGTTTTAGTTTTTTTATCAAAACTATAAAAGTGTTTTGTTTTAATTGGTTGACTCAATTTAATTGTTTTTCGTGTCAATGAGCTGACTAACACTAGCTCATTATTCGGCCATCGCCCTGCAACGCGGGCAGGGCACCAACTAGTTGGAACATACATGACACAACACAACATTTTTGTTGTTGAACTTGGAGCACACTTGCTAGAAAAATCACAAGCCTCTTAAGAAGCTAAGCCCAACATCAATTCACCAAGAACCAAATTAGCCCAATAAAAGGCCCATCTAATTCATACTCTTCCTCTATGGTTTGGGCCATTTGGCATCTCATTTCTTCCTATGTAAAAAGTAAAAGCATGAGAATTGATTTTATAAAGGTTCATAAATGTAGTAAGTAGTGTACAAGAATCTGCAAGCCTTTAATTTTAATCACATGATAAAGTTTTGTTGTGGGTTAGGTTTGGAAGGGAGCCAAGCAGCCCATGTGGGGAATGTTTCAGAGAACATGGTCTCTTTTAACCTTTTACACATCTCATCACAATAAATATCCATTCAATTTTCCAAAAAAAAAAAACAATTTTAACACTTCAAACTTTTTGAATAACCGCTAAAGCTTGTGCAGAGAACAACATGTGTTTTGTCTCTTTTGCCATTGACACATTTGGCTCCTTAGCGTCAGAAGCTATTCAATTCCTGACCAGGGTCCAACGGGTCATCCACAGCAATTGTTCAGCCTCAGGGGGCAGGGTTTTGTCTTTGGTAGATTAAGGTTTGCAATTTAGAAAGGGGTGGCGGCGCAACTTGTTGCCCGTCTACCTTGTCTTTTAATGTAACTTGGCAAGTTATAGGAATGAGCAGAAAATTAATTTAAAAAAAAAAATCCCTTCTTATAATAAATGATTTCAAAGCAAATAAGATAAAGTAAAAACATTAATTAACTATATATTAAAATGTGTAGCTTGATGAACAATGCTCTTTTGTTATTTAGGGAATTTTCATTTACACTCTTTGAATTTTACTTTACTTTAGTTTTTTTTTTTTTACCAATTTACATTCTTACACCTAAAACTTTAATAAAACTAAAGAAATCTCTAAACTTCAATAAAGTTTTCTTTTGATTTTATCTTTTGGGTTTCCTCTTTCAGGTGTTATAATGAATGTCGGTATCGTATAGATACAATAATAAAACAAACCGACGTCGGTTGAATTCCCGCTGCAACACGCAGCCACGCAGGTAATTTTACTAGTTTACATTAATTAAATAGTGATAAAGTAGAACTTTTCTTTTAAAAAAATTGCTTATAAAATTACACACATGACACCTAAGATAGATTATTTGAAAAACTGAAAAAATATTTAAAGATGGCCCAAGTTGAAAAGAGGTTTTTTCCCGTTTAGTTATTTTAAGTACGCCCGTGTATTCACATGTTTCCCTTTTAGTTACCTTAATTACTATGTGTTGTTTTGGACTTGTGGATATGATAGAAAAAAATTCAAATTTATAGTTTTTGGTTATAATTATCTTTTTCCTTGAAATTTGGACTTGTGGGCATGATAGAAAAAAATCAAATTTATAGTTTTCGGTTATAATTATCTTTTACCTTGAAATATGTTTAAAGCCACTATATGTTGTCATCCAGCCTATATTTAGTCATATGGTTCTATATCATGTGAGAGACCATGAGGTGGGAAGCAACAGAACTTGCGGTGATACGCGTTTTGGGGTAAACGACACGAAAACTCTTAAGGCCAACTATGACATTCTCGGAAGTCTACGTTCAGGTAACCAAAAATAAAATCATAAGCTTCCGATAAACAAAATATACGACATTGGTTTATTGAAAAGTCGTGTGTTACATAGAACGATACATTCACTTGATTTTTAAATTAATGATTAATCAAAATTTGATTAGAACAAGTAAGTTTATAAAAACTTTATCATGACAACAAATATACCTTTTGAAACAAATATTGAATTGCAAGTTGTGGGGAGTGACAAAATGAGCCCACCAAAGATTAGGTGTCCACACAAAATATCACATGCTAAGATCACATTACAAAAAGGGAATCTAATTTCATGATGGGGTTTTTGACACGTGAAATTTGTCTATTGCCATCTCAATTTAATAAAATTCAAACACTAAATAAACACAAAATATACATCTTATAACAATTATTGATAAACAAACACATTTTAACTTTTAGATTGATATCGTATGTACAAAACAACGAAGCAACATAATGTCTACAAATTATTATATAAACTTAATAATAGAGGAACTAAGGAAGCCACATAAATGAATATTTAACCGTTTTATTTATGTGTTTGTAAACATATCACACCAAATCATACATATACGGTTGTGAAATTATTTTATGCATTTACCTTATTTCACGTATGAGTGCGTGGCATCCTCTAAAACTAACACAAAGTCGTGATGTGTGTGAAATAGTTTCGTGTATCTACTTTTGTTTATCGTGTAGCATCATCAAACGTCTTTTTGATATATAGTACAGTAGCCTAGACACGTGAAATACATGAATTATTTTTTGTCTTTGTTTTATCATCAGGCATCATCGTTTAATGTCTCTTCACATCGACCCGCAGGAGTGGATATGTGTAATAAGTTTGTGAATCCGTGTAAAACCTCAATATAAAAAGTTAAACCTGTCAAGTATTAGACCGACATGACAATATAACTTTCAAGTTCCGACATATTTGTTTTTCTATTTAATAACATGAACTTCATTCAACAAGTGTCAATTAATCAAACTCATCTAAACTCATAAAAAAGAAGTAATATATGGGAGGTTGGTTAGTGGGGTTGGTGAAGAGGACATGTAAGTCATTAAGATGTTACGATATGTAATCTGAATCACAAGATCAGTTACTCGCTTTGGTGATTTATAATGTTTGGAACATATACTCATGTGAGCGGCGAAAGGTATAACTACCGGAAGTATCACCATATCAATAGATTTGTACACTTACCGATATTAGTAGAACTTCAATGTTCTACTTGGTAAATTATACTTTTGAGGGATGTTCGCTAGGCTCAAGCTATCTAAAGGGCGTAATATTTTTTTTAGAAAACCGGTTGCGATAGATGCAAGGTATATCATGTAACCACACTCGTAATTACAGACAACGAAATGGATACCTAATTTAGTGTTGTATGAGTCGAATCAGTCTTAAGGGTCAAAACAATGTTGGGTTAAGCACAAAAACATGAAAATAATTTGTTTATTAAAATAAATCAACCCTAACCCATATACACTAAAAGCCATGTAACATAAACATAACTCAGTTAACATGTTTATCTAAATGAGTTAATTAGGTTAACAAATTATAAAAGGATTGTAATAACGTTGTAAACGAATGGTTTGAGTCTTAAAAAGGTTGGCATGTTGAACAAATAGATTACATATTTTATAACTTTTGTAATTATAATTTTAAACGGTTAACCGGTTTATATTAGTATAACCTAATGGGTTGATGAATTGCACATGTTAATCATGCTTTGTTATGTGTTTTATACCCAATTACGTGTTAAACATGGTTACGTTGAGAGTGTTTATTGATTGTAGGTGGTACATGGGATTACACACAAAAGATGGAACAAGGATGAGTGACAAAAATCAAATTAGTTGAACGAATGAGTCAAGAAAAATTGGGGGTTGCAGAACGTCGTTCACAACTTTTGGCATTGCATAGGGGAATTAGGCGTTGCAATTGAAGTCAGGTGTTGCACAATGCCACTTGGGAATTATTAACGTCGGGGGTTGATTAAACTTGCGAAATTCAAAAATTAACTCGATTATTTAAGGTATAATGCTAGGGTTTCACAATTAACACGTCTTGGAGACTAAGGAACGACTTGGAGCTTTGATTCATCAAATCCAACCCAAATCGATTTCTAAATTCATCAAGATTCAAGAAATCAACAATATAATGAGCAGCAAATCCACCCATGTTTGAACTCGTGTGTAGGGTTTGTGGTAGCAATTTGTATTCAACTCATTTTTTTTGTATTGAACACGAATTGATTGTAACTATTCAATCTTTTGATGATTACCATTGATTTCGTGTGTTTGGCCTATTGAGTTTTTAAAGAGACAATTTGTCTTCGACACTTTGCAACATGATTTGTCTATCAATGGTTTCATTAACCATTAATTATCATAATGCTTTGAAAAACTAGTGGTTATATTAGTATTTGTTTGGGATCCTAGCTCGAATGCAATTCTACCGGATTACTGAGCATCGGACTTACCCTTTAAACTTTTTTGGTTAAACAATTATATTTGTGTAATTGTCAACCATATTAACACAGCCAAGTTATACATTGTGCTTCTAAAACCTCAAACCCGGGTGTGATCATCTTCCAATAGTTTTTAAAATTCAAATACAATGTTTTGCACAATTGCTAAATTTGATTAACCCAATTCAAACATCACTTTAATTCTAATGTCTAGATGAAATAATCAATTATGAAGAAACACCATCCACTAAACTTCTTATGGATTCGACACCCTACTTACCGGTATTTCGACACCGATCATAACGCAAACATGTCCCACTTATTAACCAGGTTAAATAGGTCAACCCAAACCACAACTTTTTTATTAAACTGGGTACACTGACTAACCTATAACATGATTATTATGTGTCATGTGTCAGGTCATGTTAAGAATTACCTCCCCTAATAAAAAAAAGATGTATTACATGACCCTCGCAGCTGACTTGGTGATTGTATAATGTTTTTATGAAAATATTATTTATTTACCATATGATAAAAACATTATTGATTTAGCATAATGTTCTGTTCGACACACAACCATCCGATCCAACCAATATGTCTGTGAAAATGGGCAACGTTTCTCCACATTACATTCATAGGGATTTAGCCTTACCAATATAGTCAAGTCTTAACGTCATTATGTTGACTATGTTGGTGATGTTATCATGTTCACGCCATATGATAAGTAGTAACATCTACATGTTTAAATCTTAATAAGTTAGTGACAAATGTTAAAAACATAATGAAACATTGACGACTTATGGTACTTGATTGTACTACATGTTTCTTTATAAAGGAAACAAATAATGAAGATGATTAGAAATAATTAGCTACTATGGGATTATAACTTGTCAAGATAAACTTGTACAAACACTCAAATACCTCGTTAAGTGTTCATTTCATGTAGTCCATACTATGTGTTTTCTCTTTTCACGAATCTTGTAAAACATATAATAAAATCAAACACTATATATGTTGCAAATAGTTGCGATATGTTATTAACATCAACCATAACTTATTAAGGTCATAACATCCAATGAATTTTTAAAGGTATCACTTTTTGAACGACCTTAACACATCATATGACAAAAATATGGCCATTAACAACAAGTTTGTCCTAATGTTGTTATTAACTTAATAGATTAACAAGGTCCAACCTTGGAAAGTAGCATTAGCATAACTTTCACAATAAATTCCTATAATTTGTTGGAAGTGTAAGCTTAACAAGTTTATGGAGTAATGATAGAAAGAATGAGGTTATTACTATTAAGGGTTGCTCTATAGGCATATTCCTTTACAAATATGATTTGGTTGAGTAAACTTTTGGTATCATCAGATGAAAAATTACAAATCAAGAGCTCACAGTCATAAAACACCATCAAAAGCATACAAAAACAACATGATTTAACATTAACTTACTTGATAACTTATGGATAGGAACATGCTTAAGTTGTAATTGATGGGTGATTGATATTATAACATTTAACCCCTTATACCAACAAACATAGTTCAAATTCCCTACTAGGAGCTCACGTATTTGTTAAGTGAAAAATTCCCAATCTTGAATTGCTCCTACCGAACCATACCTTATTTCGAAGTTCTCCAATCATCCATAACCGAAACAACCAAAGAGGCATTTGTGGTATTTAAGGAGAGGCGTCCATTATGTCTTAGCATCATTCATGTGAACATTCGATTTTGGATTTGCCAAAGTTGTCACAAACAACCCATGAGACTCATCATCCTCCATGAGGTTTGCTCGACCAACTAAACAAGATACGAGTGACTCTAATACCATTTTTCAGGGAGATATTGTTTGTGCATCCATGTCTTTTCTATTAGAAAGTTGATATAAACTAAAGGAACAAAGATGACCAAAGTCTGAGGATCTTTTATAACAATACAAACCCGAATGATGTAGAACAAATAAAATTATAAGAAAGGAGAGTCCAATGTCTTTACAAACACATAATATTTCAATATTTTTATTGTAATATTATACCATTGTACTATAAAATCACATGATTTAATTAATACAATTATCATACCACGATGCTACGACAAAGATTCAAATTGACACCGACATACTAAACATCATGTGACCCATCTGGTGTGAGAATCGATTGATTAAGACACGCATATAGAATCACTCAACTCACCACACATTTTGTATCTTGTAAGCTTGTTGTGTTTATCAAATCTAATTGTTCATAAAGAGTATACAAATAAATTTGTGAACTAAATAATTAATTTTCGTTGAGAGTTTGAAACCTATAAAAACTTAGGGAGGTAGGGGTACTCCATTAGTGATGGTTTATAATTAGGGCTGCAAACGAACCAAACAAACACGAACAAGACCTTGTTCGTGTTAATTTGTTAAGAAATATATGTGTTCACGAACCGTTCACGAACACTTATTGAACGAGATTTTATGTTCGTGTTCGTTTGTTAAGGAAATGAACGTGTTCGTGTTCGTGTTCGTTTGTGTTTGTTTGTTAATTTTAGGCGACGAACGTTGACGAACACAAATGAGCACAAACTAATGTTCATGAAGACAAATGAAAACAAACGAACACAAACAACCGTTCATGAACATAATATATAATACATTGACACTTATTAGATATTTAATTTGTCCGAATTTGAAGTATTTAAATAAATATTAAAACTAAAAACGCTAATGAACTATCGAACACAAACGAACACGTTACCGAACGTTCACGAACATAAACGAACGAACACGACCTCTGTTCATGTTTGTTCATTTAACTAAACGAACGAAATTTCTTGTTCGTGTTCGTTTGTTTAATAAACGAACGAACACAAACGAACTTCCTGCCAAACGGTTCACGAAGTGTTAACCAAACGTTTGGTTCGTTTGCAGCCCTATTTATAATCACTCACAACATCCAATCAAGTTACGCCACGTCATCGAGCTTTATTCCATCACGTGATGAATTTTACTAGGGGTGTCCATCACTAGTGATGTTTTTTTTTTAAATTATAAATTTAATCATATATCAAAATACTTTAACTTTATGCCTTGAGTTAAACTTTCTTGTACTTTTTTTAGTTAATATATAAAAAACCAAATGCCAGGATCCTCCGTCCAAATCAACCAACAATCTCCAAACCCCCACTTTAACATCTTCCTCCACCGCCGCCACCACCACCGCCACCATGGCCACCGCAACCGCTTCACTCTCCTTCACCAGACTCCTCTCTTCCACCTCCAAACCCCACCGCCCATTCACCCACCACTGCTCCCTCTCCTTCAAACCCCTCAAATTCTCCACCAAAATCTCCGCCACCATCTCCGTCGGCGACAAACTCCCCGACACCACCTTATCCTACTTCGACTCCTCTTTTCATCACAACGGTCATTTTCTTGAAATTCAACGCGTCATAGTCATGACGCGTGTTGAAGTCCACGCGTGGTGAGTTCAGGCGGCGGCGGCTGTATATCACGTGTAATAACGTGTGATTTTTTTCACCACAGAGCGCCCCAACCCCCTTAAAATAGACCACAAATCATTGCTCGGTACCCTAGTAATGCACCTCAAAACTCTCCAATGCACGCATATACCGACCTAAGTGTGCATTATGGCAAAAATCAAAAATCCCCACGGGGACCCCACCGAAATAAAAGTCATATGCAATTCGTATCTCCCTTTCTCTTCCATGGGTATCTTTCGTGAGTCGTGACTATGTTGGGTCCTCTCATGTGGCGAAAGATGAGCCGCATGTCTCATTGAATGTATTAGGTAGCGTGTGTCTTTTATGTTGCCTCATAGAACGTGTCTATCTGCTAGTTGTTGATTCTAACGTTACATGAAAATAACGGATGTACAAAAAAATCAGATAACACATGAATTTATATTGCATAGTCTTGGTTACTTCAACTAAATATATCATACGATTATTGGATAAAGTAGATAAGTGTAGCTAAAAGATATATAAACACTATAATATCAGGTATTTTATGGTTTTGTAGCTCTTTCAAAAGATATGACATGAAGATGAAGTAAATATATAAAAAAATTTCTTGTATATGATTATAAGAGTATAACTTGATCTGAGAGATTAAAAAACGTATAACTAAAAAGTACTACTTTTAGGATTTTCTTCTTAATAGTATATGTAATGTGGAATAGGTCTCAAGCAAAACCTTTTTCTGGAACAGTATGTTAATTATTTTATTTGTTTTCTAAGGCAAAAGTATTTCCGTCACTTCCTTTTATAAAGTCGGAAAAAAAGTGTAAGTGGGGTTGAGATGACATGATGATGGATCTACCTAATTTGGCTTGACAAATAAAATAAAATAAAATAAAATTAGGCTCTAAAAAACATTAAACTAAAAAATATGGTAGATATTATAAAGAAATAATATACCTTTTATTTTGTTGACATGAATGTCATACGTACTCTTCTAATGTGGAACACTAACTTATCAAATTGTTATTTTGTTCATCGACTTTTGATTGATTTAAGGAACAACAAGTCGTTCTTTAGTTTTTAAAATTTTTTAAACAATTTTAATGACACCAATATATGTGTATGTTTTTTTTTAATACTGATGACTATATAAGAGACTATTATCTATGGTGGTAATTTGCATTATACGGTTAAATTTACGTTTGATATACTTTTATAAAAATGGTAACTAAATGGAACCACTTATAATTATGAATCGAAAATTACTAATAAGAAAAACAATTTGTATTAAAGAATAAAAAATAATTGTTTTAAAATATGTTTTTTATCGAAAATCAAAAGTCGAAACACACAAAATAAATAAAAAGATCTTAATATTTCTTTACAACTTAAGTAGTTATTGTGAATCTCACTATCAAACAAACAAAATATTAATTGCACACTCATTTAAATCGAAATCACACGTGGTTAGATCTAGAGTTTTTCCACATACTAATCCATACACTACACATATGATGTAACTTGTGACACATTCCGGAACACAACACAAAAATAATCGGATTTTAGGTTAGCCAAGAGCATTCACATTGGAATCATCGCCCTCTTCCATATAATTTAACTAAAAACGTATTTATCCTTAAAGTATGTTCTCCTTTTAAATCCTCCTATGTCAGATTCCTCATGTCTATCTCTTTTTAGTTAAATAATATTTTCATTCTTTTTTTTTTTTGTTATATTTTCTCTTTCAACTCATAACCACTCATAAAAAATAATAGATACATGGAGTGAATAGTAATTCCTTGTTTTAGGGAATCAGAAAAAGTCCAAAACCCACGTCTAAAACCAAACCACTAATTTCAGATAAATTACAAGCAAGGAGTCAATATGGTGTGATAGGAAAATATACAATAGATAAATTACATCTCTTGATGTTTTTTCTTAATCGTATGAGGTTAGCTTCATAAATTCTAAAACCTTACAGGTTAACAAATCCACAAACCCCGCTTCACAGAGGAAGAGCTCTCGATAGTTGTGACGTGATGAAGGCGTGATGTGGCAGAGAAAGAGAGTCTTTACCAGAGTGACGGACGCTAGTAAATATGTAACGTGAAATAAACCCGAGTTAAAATAAATTTAACATAAAAACCCATTGGATTGATTTTCACTTAAAACAAGGGGAGCTGTCAAATACAAATTGACACATGACACCACTCTTTATCCCCTCTTTTCTTGATATGCCAAACATCATAACTGAAAAACAGCCATTAAACTGGTCAAAGCAGCTTCTTTTTAATTCACCCCCATCAACCCATTTTCTATTATTTTCCTCATAAAAACTTTAGTTTATACACTCTTTTGTCACAAAATATATTTTAGGGCTTTCTGTATTTCACACTTTCAAGAAAATTCCCCTGTTAAAAACTCGGTAGACATCTATTCTTCCCCTCTAAATCCCACCAAACTCTCCTTTTTTATAATCTTTGTCTGTTACCCTCTTCATTGATTCTTTAAATTTGTTAAATTTTGTAGAACTTATACAATAAAGACTCAATCTTGATTGTCTCAAGTGTTGTTTTTTTAATCTTTCTTATCTTGGGCTAGTATAAATAAAGATAAAGATCGGTAATATACACGAATATGTTCGTTTTATAAAATAATATATGTTTTTCCAATCAATTTGTTCTTGAAAACACAAGAAAACACAAAAAACAGTTGTCTGAAACTGAAACTGAAACAGTAACAAGATGCTGCTGCTGTTAATTTTAAAGAATCAGCTCTGCAAGCTACAGAACATTTTGTCATCCTTTGATGATAATAATAATAATAATAATAATAATAATAATAAGAATAACCGAAACCCTTTTTAGGGGTGTTTGAAGGAAGTGTCTTTCTTTTTCTTTGTTGCTTGTTGTTCACTGTTTGTGGGGGTCTTTATTTGATCTAACTCTATAGTCTATACCCCTTTCTCTCTCTTCTTTTATTGTTGCTTCAAGTTTTTACATGTTCAGGCTATTTATTATAATTAATAACAGGAGTTGTTATTATTATTTTTATTATTTTGTTTTGTTTTTTTTTGGGTGAGTTGGGATTGGAGTTTGGGGATTACTGATTCATCTTCTTCATGAGATGATGAATCTGATGGTGAAGTATATGTATATCTTCTTGGTGTTGCAAGTGTACGCCATTGCTGGTTCTTTGGTTGTTCAAGAATCTTCAGGTGATCATTTCCCTTTTTACCCTTCTCAAAGTTTTGATTTTTTTTATCTTATGATTTAAATCTAGCCATTTTTTGGATACCCATTTGGGAATTTTTATTAAATCTTATGTTGGTTAGGTAGTTTCTTGATCATGTTGCATGTGTTTGAGTTGCATTACTGATAAATCTTGACATTTTCTTGAAATCCCATTTGGGTGTGTTTGATTATCTCTTGATTTATGTGCTTGAGCTACATTACTGATAAATCTTGATGCTGCAAATTGTTATATAATTTTTTGTGATTTGTTAATTGTGGTAACAGGCTTATATTTGATCATCAGATTTGAAATCACTCTTATTATTTTCAGAAGATCCATAAAGTTGATCACTTTTGAGAAATTTAGAACAGTAGATTCATCATCTTGAAAACTCATATGGGAAATTTCCTACATTCTTATGTGGGTCTGGTAGTTTCTTGATTATATTGTTTGTGTTTGAGGACATTTCTGGTAAATCTTGATGTGGAAAGTTGTTATTTTTTTGTGATTATTAAATGTGGGATTATGTAAATAAAATGTGAATTGGGTTGATTTATAATCAGGGTTTGATGATGAGATATGATTTTTAAATCTTTGTAATATAAGGGAAATATGCTTATATTTGATCATTAGATTTAAAACACATTCATCATTGTTGAAATCTTATCAGGATCCATCTAGATTATATGACTTTAGTTTACTAATTTTCTTTCAGCTTCTTCACATTTCGAGGCTGCATCAGGACCCGAAGGAAATAAACACCTTGGACCTTCATCATCTCCAAACACTCCTTTAAATGAACCACCATCAGATGTTGCAGGTATACTTTGACTTTTGAGGTCAAATGTGGTATTTTTCAAAATCAGATTTGTATGAATTTGGTTATAAACTAAGATCAAGTGATTATTTGTCTTTTCTTCAATTTCTTTGATGTTTTGAACATTTTTTGTATATGTTTTAGCATGTAGGATATAAACCTATAAGTATTTATATTTAACAATCGTATCACATGTTCGTTTTTTTTTTTTTATCAAACTAATGAGCGTATTTTACAAGGTGTAACCATGTATGCACTAACAAAATTCATTGTTTAAAAATGGTTTTAAATTATTATGAATTACTCGAGCCGGGGGTCTCACTGGAAGCAGCCTCTCTATTCCTACGGGGTAGAGGTAAGGTTGTCTACATCTTACCCTCCTCAGACCCTACCTTAGCCTTGCTATTGGTGGGATTTACTGAGTATGATGATGATGATGATGATTTGATCTTTTTTCCGAGTTGCAGCACCAGTTGCATCAATCCCAGATGGATCACCACCAAGCCTGCCAGTCATCCCGCCAACCTCCCCCATTACCGTGCCACCAATTCCTCAACCGGAAAAAGGACCCGCTGTCAAATCACCAGTCTACCCACCAACAGCTTCAGGTATTTTACTAATTTTTAAAATTTATATTAATATTATTTCTTATTATAACAACTCGGCTTTGTCTTGATTGCAGTACAAATAACATCACCACCAAAAAATGTGGTTCAAAATCCACCACCTGTGGCTCAAGCGGCACCACCATCTATGTCTCAAGCACCACCACCATCTATTTTGCCTGGTGTGCTGACATGTATAATTATGATTTTTTTTCGATCAAGAGCTATATTTAAAATTTGAAAATTTTACATATAATGTGCAGAGCCTGTTACACCACCGCCAACCAAAACACCGGTAGCATCACCGCCGACATCCCCTGCATTGCCACGTAATGAAATGTTCATTGCTTTTTTTTTTCTTCTTTTTACATATTAAATTTTCAAAACTTTAGTCTTTTTGTGTTTTAATTTACAAACTCAAATCTTTATTGACATAATGACATGTGCAGAGCCTGTTACACCACCGCCAACCAAAACACCGGTAGCATCACCGCCGACGTCCCCTGCATTGCCACGTAATGAAATGTTCATTGCTTTTTTTTTCTTCTTTTTACATATCAAATTTTCAAAACTTTAGTCTTTTTGTGTTTTAATTTACAAACTCAAATCTTTATTGACATAATGACATATTATTTGCTTATGCAGTTCCTGCTGAATTACCGCCAAGCACATTACCGAGTTCACCGCCTTTGCCGCCAAGCACATTACCAAGTTCACCCCCTATGCCACCAAGCACATTACCAAGTTCACCCCCAATGCCGCCAAGCACCTTACCAAGTTCACCCCCTATGCCACCAAGCACATTACCAAGTTCACCGCCTATGCCGCCAAGCACTTTACCAAGTTCACCCCCTATGCCGCCAAGCACATTACCAAGTTCACCGCCTATGCCGCCAAGCACTTTACCAAGTTCACCCCCTATGCCGCCAAGCACTTTACCAAGTTCACCCCCTATGCCGCCAAGCACATTACCAAGTTCACCCCCTATGCCGCCAAACACATTACCAAGTTCACCGCCTATGCCGCCAAACACATTACCAAGTTCACCGTCTGTAACGCATGTACCTACTTCTAACCTGCCAGGTAAACTATACGTGTTTTTTTATTTGTCACTCCCTTTGTGTCAACATAACCGTCTGAATCAAGTTTGAAGGGCACACTGCAAAATAATTAGATTAATAGTTTGAGTTTACTTATCTTGATATCTTTTAACATATGCTATTCAGCCCCAGTAGCATTGCCTCCAAGCACATTACCAAGAAGTCCACCTCCAAGTCAACCAGCATTGACCTTCCCTCCACCAAATTTACCAGGTGGATTTCAATCTTTTGCTTTAAGTTTATGTATGTTTTTCATAAGATTCTCTGATATTTTCGATTTTCTCTAATACATGTTACATAAATCTATTAATCAGCCCCTGTTACGTTCCCCCCAAAAGCTTCACCTCCAAGTCCCTCTGCATTGACCATGCCTCCACCGAATTTACCAGGTGAACTAGATTTGTTTTGTTTACTATTCATTATGTACAATATATATAAGTCTGCTATGATTGTATGGTTTATATTTTTATGAAATTCGTTATCACAGCGCCTGTCGCGTTACCACCACATGCATCCCAAGTAAACTTACCACCGCCTCAGCCTATATTTGCACCACCTCCATCTAATTTATCAGGTGGATTAAAGCTCCGTCTTTATATTCATTTTTTATAAATTTTAATTTAATATCTCGGATGTTTTAATTTATTTTTTAATTTGTTGATCCAGTGCCTGTTGCATTACCTCCAAGCAATTCACCACCGAATTTGCAGCCGATCCACCATAACTCATCCATGCCTCCTCCAAACTTACCAGGTTCATTTATTTCATTCCAGTATTACTTATTTACCTTTTAGCGGTATTTTAGACGTTTGACTAAAAAGTTGACTCCTTTGACCAAACTCGTTATTGCAGAGCCTCATATCTCTCCAGTGTCACCGCCTATTCTTCCTTCACCTCCAAATCGAACAACACATGATATTGCTCCAACTCCACCTTCTCCTGTTAAAGGTTTCTTAAAAATCTTCTTTGTTTTTATTCTTTTATTCCGACTATATGGAGTATTACCGAAAAGTTGATATGATGATAATTTATTTTTTGTTTTTTCTTTCATGTAGCTCCAATCGGGCATAAAGCTCCGAGCTCAAGTAACCATGCTCCTCTTCCACATTCAACTGATGAATCTCCGCCTACAAAATCTCATCCACCGCCATCTTTACCACCAGTGTATCCACCGCCACCACCAGGCCCAAAGATTAATCCAACCCACCACACCCCTCCACCGTCAGCTGGTCCAGAGAGTAATAATTCAAGGCACCATGCTCCTACACCACCAAGCTTAGGTATGCATATGCTCAAAGCTTAATCCAGAATTTTTATATTTTTTATTTTCATCTCTTATGCATACGGATTGATTTTCAGGTTCAGCAGTGCCTCCAGTTGAAAACTCGATTTCACCTTCAATCTCTCCACCTGGACCACCTACAATTTCTCCATCTGTACAAACCACAAGTAAGAAACACTCCACGTGTGCTTTAACTTTATTTAGATAGTGTATGTGGGGGCTAGGGGTGCAAATGAGCCGAGCGACTCATGATCGGCTCGAGAAAAAACTTGAAACGAGCCGAGCCTTATCAAGCCCGAGCCCAGCTTGAGCCTAAAATAAAGCTCGTTCATTTATCGAGCCCGAGCTCGAGCCTAGCATGTGAAGCTCAAGCTCGTCAGGCTCATCGAGCCTTGCCGAGCCTT
The DNA here is from genome assembly GCA_030545235.1 of Helianthus tuberosus. NCBI lineage: Eukaryota > Viridiplantae > Streptophyta > Magnoliopsida > Asterales > Asteraceae > Helianthus > Helianthus tuberosus. The sequence continues at coordinate 1,910,610 of CM060407.1, forward strand.
AGCGTAATATTAATTTTTTATTAATATTTAATAACATTTACCCCATATTTAAAGTTGTCTAGTAAACGAGCCGAGCCGAGCTTATTTAAACTTGTTGACGAGTAGAGCCATAACCTAAAAAAAAGCTTGTTTAGTAAACGAGCCTGAGCTTCACTTTTCGAGCTCGCGAGCCTAAATGAATCTATTGTTCATATTTAATATATTAATAGATAGTAAACGAGCTCAAGCTTGAGAAGCTACCAACGAGCCGAACTTGAGCTCTCATAAGTTAATTGAGCTCGAGCTCGGGCTCGGCTCATTTGCACCCCTAGTGGGGGCCACCCAACCCCAGTATTCAACCTTCTTCGTTAAAGCCGCCCATATATTTGACCTACTTTTTAGGCTACCGAAGTATGTATCTGGTTTAAATGTTTAATTTATACAAATTCTTGAACAAACATGCCCAATATGGGTAGCATTAATGAAAAAGTTGAATACTTGGGTGACTTCCACATACAATATCCCTGTTTTTTTTTCAGATTTGGAATGAAGCTTATTTTTTACTTTTTTTTATATGACAGTGCCGGTTCTTTCGCCCAAAGTTTCTCCTCATAATCCACCAAGAATTCCAAAGTCGCTTCAAGCATTACCACCTCCACCTCCCAATGAAGGTAATAAAAAGTCTCATGTAGTTCTCACTTCAACCATATAATGAACGGGTCGCTTTCACAAATCCAGAGAGTTGAATTTTATCGATTTTCAGATTGTTTATCAATGACATGCATGGACCCATTGACCAATACACCTCCCGGAACACCATGCAAGTGTGTTAGGCCTATGAAAGCTGAGCTCAGGCTTGGTGCTTCACTGTACAACTTTTTTCCGTTGGTATCTGAGTTGGCATCCGAAATGGCTGCTGGCCTCTTCATGAGCTCAAGTCAAGTTAGGATCATGGGAGCAAACGAAGATGATCAAGATCCAGAAAAGACGATCGTTATCATTAATTTGGTACCCCTTGGTGAAAAGTTTGATAATTATACAGCGTATCTAACTGCTCAAAGATTATGGTTGAAACAAGTGCCTATAAAGTCCTCTGTTTTTGGCGATTATCAAGTTTTGTTCGTCAAATATCCAGGTATTTGTAATTTAAACCGAAAAAATCACTTTCTTAAATTCTATATCTTCTAATTAGTTGGTTATCGACAGGTCTTCCTCCTTCACCACCTATGCCATCTTCTGGCAACGGTGGCAATGGTGGACCCTACGGTCATGGAAACAATGGTAGGGACGTAAAGCCGATTGGTGTTGATGTGAGTAAGCAAAGGCATAACAATAAGCTTAGCGGTGGCGTGATCTCTATAATAGCCTTGTCAGCAGTTGTAGCCGTGGTTCTAGTCTGTGTTGCAGTTTGGGTTCTGGTGGTTAAACGTAGGGATCGTGCGGCTCAGTCAGGACCCTACGCATCAGCTAATTTACCTTCTGTCTCAAAATCGTCAGGTAATCCCAATGGTCAACACCGTTGTCCCATGGTCATCTTTGAATAAAAGTCCTTAAAATGTTTTTTGGATTAAACAAGATGGGTCCAAAAGTATATTTAGATAAGTCATTTGACCATAAAAGTCAAAACTTGCAGGTGTTGGTGGATCAGTGACAGGGAGTGGGGCCGAGTCAGCTTCGCTATCATTTCGGTCTACAATAGCGTATAATGGATCTGCAAAGATATTTAGTTCGTCTGATATTGAGAAAGCAACCGACAATTTCAATGAATCGGGAGTTCTTGGTGAAGGTGGATTTGGGCGTGTTTACAGTGGCGTTCTTGAAGACGGAACAAAAGTGGCGGTCAAAGTACTTAAACGTGACGATCAACAAGGTGGTCGGGAATTCTTGGCTGAAGTTGAGATGCTCAGCCGGTTGCACCATCGAAACTTGGTTCGATTGATTGGGATATGCACAGAGGAAAGAAACCGGTGTTTGGTTTATGAGCTTATCCCAAACGGGAGTGTTGAATCCCATCTTCACGGTAATTTTATGTCCATTGAAACTAAAAGACACATGTTTGACTTTCAAAAGTCAAACATTAGTTTATGAATATAGGTATATCATAATGAAAATTTGGTTATGCAGGAATCGATAAGGAAACCGCACCATTGGATTGGGGGGCTCGTTTGAAGATAGCGTTGGGTGCGGCCCGTGGGCTAGCTTACTTGCATGAAGATTCAAGTCCTAGAGTCATACATCGAGACTTCAAGTCAAGCAACATTCTGTTGGAACACGACTTTACTCCTAAAGTTTCTGATTTCGGTTTGGCTCGATCCGCTTTAGATGAAGAAAACCAACACATCTCGACGCGTGTCATGGGCACCTTTGGGTACATTCTTTTCCTTCAAAATGAAAGTTTTGTAATTTTGGAATTCTATGTGATCTTTGTGTTTCTTTTTCTTGATCTTTTTCCTTGAAAGGTATGTGGCTCCCGAGTATGCGATGACGGGTCATCTTCTTGTAAAGAGTGACGTGTATAGCTACGGAGTGGTTCTCCTTGAGCTCCTTACCGGAAGAAAACCCGTTGACATGTCAATGCCATCGGGCCAAGAAAACCTAGTGGCATGGGCCCGTCCCCTGCTCCCGACACACGAAGGTCTAAACTTGCTTATTGACCCATCACTAAGCCCCGAAGTTCCATTCGACAGTATAGCTAAAGTAGCAGCAATAGCATCAATGTGTGTGCAGCCCGAGGTGTCACACCGACCCTTCATGGGTGAGGTGGTTCAGGCATTGAAGTTGGTCTGTAACGAGTGTGAAGAAACACGCGACCTGGGCTCAAGGAGCTGTAGCCAAGAGGATCTAACATCCATGGACTGTGATCCTCAAGCCAGTACAAACTCAGGCCTGGACCCGGGCCCATCTCGATCCACCTACCAAAGCTACGAGTCTCCACTAGATGTGGAGAGTGGGTTTTCGGGACTTCAACGAGATGTAGATTCGTATAGGATGGGCTCGAGTTCAGGCCCGTTGAGGCCAAGGAGCCGGTTGCAGATTTGGGAAAGGGTTAAGAGATTTTCAAGTGGTAGTATGAACGATTATGGAGAGCTTTTAAGGTTCTTGTCACGGTCACGTTGACTTTTTCGAGTTTCGTTTTCTTTACTTTGACCACGGTTGACCTGACCCGCTAACCGTTCGGTGGGCAAATTTGCTGCATGAAATGTACAGATAAATGTGTTGAAATGTATTTCCTTTGTATAGTTGTAAATACACACAGCAAGCAGCAAACAAGAGGTTTCAAAGACTTTTTGAGGCAATTTTTGTATAACTTTGTGAGTAACAGAACTACGAGAATCGTATAATCACTTTTACGTATACTTTAACCTTTTTGCCACATAAAGACGGTTATTACATGCATCATGTATAACCGCTTATGTGGTTTTTGCAGTTCTCCGCTTAAAATAAATAATTAGGTGCAAAATTACCCCTCAACTTCGTCTCCGTTATACAAAGGATACCCCTGGTCTAAAAAATAAAAAAATTGGGATACCCCTGAATTTTTGGGCTAGTTCCGCCACTGCTGAACCTATCGTTTATTTCAGTATCCTTATAACAATCGATGTTGTGGTTATCCAACTATATCATAAGATGATAAAACCTAGTGATAACATCTTCAAGTGACTCATTTATACATTTGAATACAACAAACTACTTCTTCAATAAATCAATCTCATTCTTTCTTAAGTCGAATTTTCCCTCATATATGTTTTCTAGTGCTTCCCACAGTTCTTTTGAAATTGTATATTTTCGAAAAGTATGTTTGATTTCATATGGCAAGGACATATTGATATCCTCATTTGTTCCAGATAAACCATGACTTGCTAATTGCTTAACATATTTTCATATGCAAAATCTACGTATGTTCACCAACTATTCGCAGTTGGCCCTTTTTATCTTAACATGTTTCAAGGAATAATGCATGAAATCTTTGAGCATTGATTCACAGGCCTTTTCGATCTTTTTGTCTTGGTCCCAATTCAACACTAAACAAGTCCGAACTAATTAAATACTTGTGTCCCAAATTTCAAGAATTGGGTCGTAACTTTATTTCCCTTTGTATTCTATCCAGCGATGTAACAAAAAATGATAAATTAGTTTCTTTTTATTTTCTGTTCAATAAAAAAAAATGCCTATCAAGGCCATAACCAGTCTCTTTATTTATGTATGTACACCTTTGTTTCAGGGTGGGGCCGGCCTTCCTCCTGCTAATCCGGGCTAGAGCTAACATCATATAACCCAATTGAGACATTGTGGAATAGGCTAAACCTCTCTTAATGTCTTTTTGAGCAAGGTTTCGTATGATTTTGCTTACTATACCTGATGCTGTAGCATTATAAACTGTATTGTTACTTTTGCTCAAATATAGTAAATAAAGAAGGTGGTAAGACCCTTGCGGAGTTCCCCAACAGCATAGAGCTTGGGAAGCTCGGACCCGGTCAAGATCTGAACAACAAGGAGCACTCAATTACTAGTCTAGTCTAGTAGTCGTTTTTTCTATTAGTTTGTTCGATAAATGCGCAGTGGAAAGGGATGCTAGTCGGCTCGGAGAAGCTATTTACTACGGCGACGAAGAATCAAATTATCACACCTTTACGTTTTGCAGAGATATAAGGTGCCATTTTAGGACTGCGCATTTCACCGCTCCACCGGAAATTCCATTGCGGATACAGAAATGATAAAATCGTCTTTCAAGATCAATATAGGGTAGGACCACCATGGCTCCACGCACTCTTCCTCCCCACTTTGATGGTTTGTCTTGCTGTTAGTGCGGAAGTCGATTTTTTGGTGCGATTGCCGGGGACGCACGAATGACAAGCCATCGATCGCTACTTGGGATCAGCAGAATTCTAAAACTACGTAACCAACTGCTTTCACACCGTACGAACAACATCCGGAGCAAGGACCCCAACAGTTTGGAAGATATCTTGAGAAAAGGTTTTAGCACCGGTCTATCCTATATGTACTCCAATTTATTCGAAGTCTCCCAATGGTGTAAGGCCGTCGACTTATTGGGAAAAAGGAGGAAGATCACTTTGATCTCTTGTTTCGGAGAAATCAGTGGCTCATGAGGAATGGAAAGGAACATATTCTATTTGATCTCGAAGTCCTCATATAGCACTTCTTCCAATCCTGGATGGGGGATGCTAACTAACAGCTGAGTCCTCTCCGAACCGCAGGAGATAGTTGCCCATCATACGGCTCACCAACTTCACTTGCCTCTATGGGGGGCTCGCTCCGGGCAGGTTCGGATCACTTACAATACATGGCTCTACGAAGGAAGGCCTTGGGTTAGGAGCGTTTTCAATATGATTATTTTCCTGTATTTGTTCGATGAGAAATGCGAGTCTGTTTTGTCCACTTTCTCCATCCCCCTCTAAGACTGGTTCTGAACGCCGCGTAACATCATCTTCAACCAACCTCCATCGTACCGGTGCGACCACTAAAGAATTGCTTATACACTAAACAGCTGCTTATATACGCTTACTAAAAGACTGACTTTTATTCATATTCAATTCATTAGGCCAGCGTGAAACTAAGAAAGATAGATGTGCCTAAGGCGTAAGCAAACTGTGCACGCTAAGAGAAGAGGAGAGATGTTCGCAATGACTACCACAAGCATTAAGGGCGTTACGACGATATATGAGAGGAATGGAGAAAAACTCGTGATTGGTGTGGAGGGGAAGGTCTGTTTATAATATAGTTCAAGAAAGAGTCGTCTGATTCATGGGCAACCATTTATTCCAAAGATTTTGATAAAGAGATCTCTAGCGGATAAAATCGTAATTTTGTTGGGCCAATAGGGGAGTGCCAGGCAGCCTGACACTATTACCCCTGCCGCCCTTTTTGCCCAATTGAAGCCGGTTGACGTCACCAACTTATGTTTGTAGTAGTTTAAATGAGTAAATATATTTATGTTTATAAGAGTATTCATCACTCATGCCCATAACTCCATTAGTGTTATGGAACACAATATAATTATTAAGTGCTTGCATTAAATTGAAACTAAATCATAGCGGAACCAAAAAAAATGTTTAACTAGTAAATAAATTAGTCTAGACAGACTTATTTATTTTAAATTAGTAATCTTAAACCCTATTGTAAAATGAATAAAAACTTATATTTGTTCCAATTCAAAAAACCGCAATCTAAAAGACCATTGCTTCAAGTTTGCAAAACTAAAAAACGACCAATATCAAATCGAACCAAACTAATAACCGAATTCAATAATAAATTTAAAAACAAAGCATATATCAAACTAAACTTAAATTTATTAACCGAATTCAATAATAAATTACTATATATAACAATTGTGTCAATTTTTATCTACAGTAAAACAGTAAGTTGTATCAAACCTTAAATTTGTCGTATGATTTATATTCTTTAAGAATATATTACAAACAGATCACTACAAACAAAAATAACAATTCAGCGCTTGCCTGCACTTGTCAACAAAAGGTTGCAAACAAAAATAAGCAACCAAACGGTTTTATGTGGTTAATAGTTTCCAACCGGGCCAATCACCTCTAGCTCAAGTGGTAGGAGGACTTGAGTTCTTCTTTGAAGACTCAAATTCAATTCTCATTTGATGCAAAAAAGAGTGAGGCATTGGTGGTAATTCCCAGGGAAACTTAGGTTCGATCATTGTTGGCCGAAATAACTAATTCCCGATCGACATCGAGCCTATGATAGTTGATCCACATAATATATGAAATCTCGATGTAGGAGCTCGGACTTAGTTTAATTCAAAATTAGAACATTTTGTTATGTTTGGGATTATTTGTTTCTTTTGGATGGTTATTTAATTTGGTTTTTAATAATATATCAAAACTTTAGTTGATCATGAGGTTGTGAACAATTTCTTATCGCCTCGATCTTTCCGTCATCAGCTGGGGTCTTACAAATTGGTATCAGAGCCATGGTTATCTGAAATTAGGTTATTAGACATCAGACCTAGACTATAGCCATAGGATTCCAAACATGAGTTATCTCATGTTTCCCTAAAACTTTATCTTCATCCCTATCCCTTCTTTTATTTAGTTCTCATATTCCACCAACTCTTTATATCTTGTTTTATCAATCCCTAGATTTATAGGATTTGTTCCTAGGCTTGAAGCCTAAAATTGTTTTGATAATCTCGTCAAAGTATTAGGGTCTAGTAATGATTAAGAACACGCACAATCTGGAAAGGTGAATGCCTGTACACTAGGTTTTCTGGCTAGGAAATAATTTCGTATAAATCCGAATCAACCGACGAACTAGTCATGTTTTTGTGACACCTGTGTCACTTCAACCATCAAACAAATGCCAAACCAATGAAATATTGTATTTCATACTTGGGATTTGTAAAAATATGTGTATCGTTTGCACATATCAACTCTTGTTCGATTTCAAGCTTTAAATCGCTTTCTGGAGGGTTATACGCGCTCTGATGCGTAGATATAACCAGTTTAATGCAACGAACACTCTGGAATAGTGAAATAGGCTTAACATACCTTAAATAACCTTTACATAACTTAGAAATAAGTTTTGGATGGTTTGGTATGCCGAAATCAAGTTAAATCGCTTACAGGGACTAAAGTTGACAAACTGCGAAAGTATGCCAATTTGAACTATAACAGACATTCCAGAACATGACCATAAGTTAAACATACCCTAAATATCCTTTACATAGCTTAGAAATAGGCTTTGAGGGGTTCAGTGTGCTAAAATAAACTTTTGGGTCATTCAGGGACTAAAAGCGTCAAAAAGTGCATAAGTTTGCACTTTCGCGCATAACTTACGTTCTGACTACATCCGGACATCCAAAAATTTATGTAAGCATTATAATATTATGCTTTAGTGTTTGGATTGTCAAAAATCCATTCGTCGCGCAATTTGGACCGTTTTTACGTTCGTTACGACTCCCGTCGTAATTAAATGAACAACGCAACCGTACGGCCAAAAGAACCGACATCCGAGATATTTTTGAGCTCATTTTAAGTTCCCTATACTTTAACTTCATTTTAGAGTTTTGAAATGGGGTTAACGGGCCTTAAACGTGTCGGAAATGGCCTTATTACACAACAGGGACCAAAACTGCCAAAAAATCAAACTTTCTGGTCTGCAGGTCCTTGCGCACCTCAACACTCTGAGTGTTACGGTGCGCAATAAGTCCCCAGAACATCAGAATCTTCTGAACAGCCTGTTTCCAGCTGTCGTGCACTCCCAACCCCTTTCCACCTGTTGATTCCTTATGGTGGGTGGCCAATTAACCTACCACAACTTTCCAACAAGTGTACGCCTTAGATTCGATCACGGTTTCCAAGAAACGATCCTAACGGTTCGGGAAATCCTATAAATACCCACATCCCCTAACTTCAAAACCCACCAAAATCTGATCTTAGAAGCTCTAAGTTGAAACCATTGTTTCATACCTGAGCTACTCGGATCAAGATTAGCTTTCGGGGACCCTGGGTAAGTGTTCCTTCGTTCTTTTATTGCTTTTCGAGTCCGAAAGTCAAACTTTGTTTGACTTTCTGCATTAACCAGTTTATGGTCAATGCGAAGTTCGTTTGAACTTCGCAACGTGAGCGTAATCACGATGGTTATAGTCCCTGGTGACTATGCCTACTGATTACCACGTTGTCTAGGGTCGTAAGGGTAAGCGATCTAATAAATCGATTATACCTTCGAACCCGACCCATTTGGTCGATCATTAGGATCCGACCAAACACATTAGGTGACCATAGTGTATAGGGAATAACCTTCCGAGGTTATACCTTATGGTCGCTTCGTTTAAGTAGTTGTATGATAGGTAGTTTATATGCCTTAGGTAAATTACCAAAATACCCCTTTGATGCCAAAATTCATTTTAAACATATGTAACATAACCTATGACCTCTAAACTGATTTGTCAACAATATTAAACATGTTAAGGTATATTTTACTTGTCATAGGACTAGTTAGGTGGTCCGAACGCGTTTTACGCGAACGACACGTTAAAGTAGCATAAGCTACCTAAACGGGTCGTGATGGGTCGTAAGCACTTAGGTTAGGTTTCATTTAGTATGTAGGCTTTGTTAAACCATATGAGACGAGTCTCCATACTCGTTTGGTTTACGAACCCTCATTCTATCTAATCCTCTGATTTAGGTCCGGTTTATTAACATAGTTACCTATATTAGGTGCCGTTTGATATCCGTGATCTCTAGCATTGTTTGGTTGTCACTCAAGGACTACTGAGCAATCTCAAGTGAGTACATAGACCCCTCTTTTACTGTTTTCCAAACATTTTGGGGTGGAACACATGTGCCTACTTGTTACTTTCATGCTTTCCATGTTTTCACATCATATACCTGCTATGTTCGTTAGTACATTATAGTACATGATTTCATTGTTTTCATGCTATGTATGCCCATTGTGTGCGTACTTAGTACATTATTTTACATTACATTCTATGCTATGTATGCCCATTGTGTGCGTACTTAGTACATTATTTTACATTACATTACATTCTATGCTATGTATGCCCATTGTGTGCGTACTTAGTACATTATTTTACATTACATTACATTCTATGCTATGTATGCCCATTGTGTGCGTACTTAGTACATTATTTTACATTACATTTTATGCTATGTATGCCCATTGTGTGCGTACTTAGTACATTATTTTACATTACATTTCATGCTATGTATGTCCATTGTGTGCATACCTAGTACATTGTTTTACATTACATCTCATGCTATGTATGTCCATTGTGTGCATACTTAGTACATTGTTTTACATTACATTTTAATGCTATGTATGCCCATTGTGTGTGTACTTAGTACATTATTTTACATTACATTCTATGCTATGTATGCCCATTGTGTGCGTACTTAGTACATTATTTTACATTACATTTTATGCTATGTATGCCCATTGTGTGCGAACTTAGTACATTATTTTACATTACATTTCATGCTATGTATGTCCATTGTGTGCATAATTAGTACATTGTTTAACATTACATCTTGATGGTTTTGTTTGAGTAAGTGACTTAAGTAACGAGGCGTGTGTAATATGATACAAGCATGGTAGATACGCCGCTGGTACTTCCTATATATAAGTGTTTGTATGGTATTACATATCGTAGCGTTATTTGAATCATTTCAATTTGACACATATAACATTTTATACAAATAACATACTTTTCACAAGACATTGTTTTACAAACAACTTATCTTATACAAACTCATTCTACATGGTTATTCATTTAACCATACAATATTCTCTTATTTATACATATCATCGGAACTTATTGTTTTTCAAACGATTTAAAAAACAAAACAATTTACAAGGTTCATGACTAAACTTTATTAAACAACTCTTTCTAAACTTACATGTCATGAATTCTATTTTCACAAAACCTATGTATCTCACATGCATTTTTATGCTGGCGTACCTATTTTCACATGTGTTTTCAGGTGATGATGCATAGGACTTATCAAGAAATACTTAGGCGGACCTGTGCCTTAGTGACTTAAAACGAGACAAGAACTAGTTAATTTATGTTATGTACTCTTTGTTTCTTGTTTAAAACAATGTAAACTCTCATGTTTGATTAATAAAACGAAACTTTAATTGCCATGGATTTGAAACGATTAATTCTGTTACAACACTCCCCGACGTTTCCGCCACGTTTCGTTGTCGCATGTGGTCGGGGTGTGACAGTTTTCTTGGGAATTCTTGGAGTGAGTGTTCACTTAGGCTAAAGCATGTCTTCCCCAACATTTATCTGAGCCTAACTACTTTGACTAGTCAATGTTTTCATTTATTTATATCTCCTAATCTCTTGTGTTTTCTTTTCTTGTGATCTTATTCTTGTAGAATGCCCTAGTTGTAAAGTTCTCAAAACCAAAACAACTACAACCCTCATTGTTCAGCAAATGGTTGTTATCCTCGTCACGAAACACTCCCGTCACCTTTAAGCACTTTAACTCTTGCAATCCAGTCAAGTTCTACGGAAACGAGGTTTACAGTGGTTTGAGAGTATAAAGTATCTTCGTAAAGAGTAATTTTCCCGACAAACTCGACGTACGTTACGCCACGAGTGTCCTCCAAAAACGGGCACTTACATGGTGGAACACAGAAAAGCGAACCCGTGGTGCTAATGTTGCCTTAGCTTTGCCCTGGAATGATGTCAAGAATCTGAAGGTCAAAGTTGATGTTGTTCACGAGTTTCCATTTCCGAAGGTTAAGTCTCATGTAAGTGTTATACAACTTTCATTACCATTTTTATATTGAAGTTGAGTTTTAAACGATTACTAAAAGTTATAAACGTACGAATTGATTATAATTGGTTTATATAAGTTACTTTGTATTAAAATATGAGTGGTTATGAAAATAATAAGTTAAGATATTACACATGAAATGAGTGTGGAAAATATTAAAAACGATTTTTTTACTATAATATTTATATATAGATTTTCAAATAATAAATCAAGTTATTTAATGCTTCGAAAATAAAAATTATGTTCAGCCCATCAAAGTCTATAAGTAAAGTTAAATGGATAGGCCCAATTGCTATTATTAATTACATAAACAATGATAAATAGAAAACATAGATATAACCTACTTAAATTAATTTAAAGTTAGACAAATAATAATAAAAAATATAACTTTAAACCAACACAATTTAATTATACAAATAAAGATACAACAAAGGTTTTAGAACAATTCAACCAAATTAACCAGTCTACATCACAAGTTTCTAAATATCTCATTACAAGAGACATTAGAAGTTTGATTTGTTGGTTTTCCATCAGCATCGAATGTCAATATTTTAACACCTTCTCTCGTCTTGACCATTAATAAGGCAAAATACAATTGACCATGAGTGAAAGACATGGTCTTTTAAATAAATTATCATTAAAAAGAGATAATGAAATAAATATATTTGAAAATAATATGGTAATAATACGAAAACAATTAAATAATTATGATTTACACTTGGTGAATATTGAATTCAGTGTAAAGCGCAGCAATGATTTCAACTTGATGGTGGAGGGTATGGTTAATCATTCTAGGGTGATTGAGTGAAATCCTAGCCAATAATATTATGCCATGTCAACTCCTCATTCCACTTCTCATTTTGCACTCAATCTGGGGGTATGGTTAATCACCCAAGGGTGTTTGAGTTATATATTTTTTTATTTTCTAGAAATTATAAACTATGCATAAATAAATAAAACATATTTTAAACTAAATAAAAGTACTTTTAATTAAAAAAAACACATTACATTTAAAACTAAAAAATTAAACCATAAAATAAACCTAATATTTTAAACTAATATTTAGAAATTGCATGGCCAATTATATTTTTTTGCGATATCTCGTTTCCTCGCGAGAATAAACGGCAACATCTCGGGTGGAGCATGGTCGTGTGGCTCAGTAAATGTCTTCAAATCCCGATCATACATAAGTTGTTTCACCGCCTCGCGTTGTTACGCCACTAACGCTATGGTGTCTTCCTCGCGTTTCTTTCGTATACTCGTCAACTCTATCGCCCGTGTTTTTTTTCTTCTTTCAAAAGAGTGTATTGCGCGAGCTTCTCGGTGAGGGCCTCTTGGCTATCGTTTGATGATGTCGTGGGCCTCTTTTCTTTCCTTTTTTGTCTTATTGGTGACGGGTCTACGTTTATGTCCGGTATATCGATCGCTGACTCAGTTCCCGGTGTACCCGTATTGTAGTTGCCCGAATCAGATGACTTTCTTTTTTATCCCGAACTTCCACTATCTTCACCCAACAATGGTACCGGTGCCCATTTGTCATGTTTACGAACAACCTCCCGTGCTTCAATATGTTGAAAACCACTCGGATATTTGGGTTTGAAACCACTTAAAGCCCTATTCATGACGTCGAGGTCGCTAACCCCACTACCACGAATACGATCCTACATAGATAACAAATATAAAGTAAAAAAAATTAAACATAAACAATGTTATGGAAAATATTTTTTAAATGTTCAAATAAAATATTACCGCTTGTTGCCAAAGACCGTTGAAGTGGTTTATCTTAGTCAACATAGGCATCCATTTTGAACGTACTTGATGAACTGTTCGAGTACTTCCGCCGACCGTTTCGTTGTAATGGGCGAGAACTTTTTTCCAAAAACTGTCTCCTTTTTGTGCATTTCCTTGTTTCTTGTTTAAAGAACAATGAACCCATGCCTTGGCTAAGGCCTCTTCATGTGTTTTCGTCCAACTTTGACGCTCCGCCTTGACTCCCTTTTATTTCGGGTCACTTGCTTCACCAATATCATCGTCTTCATCCTCATATTCTTCTTCGTCCTCGCCACTATCTACATCCAAATGTTGTGTTTCGGGGACAACCTCTAAATCTTGGTGTTCATCGTAGATAGGAAGTGGGCGCTCGACATTCTCTCTTGGTGATTGAATTGGCGGGGTCCTAAATCCAAATGGATCGAACTCGTTTGTGAAGCTTGGGTGTGAAAATATTTGTGGTGGAAAAGTAGGTTGGGTGCTAAAAAAAGATGGTTGTGAAGTTTGGGGGTAAAAAAATTGAGGTTGAGTGGTTGGTGAATATCCGTAAGAGGTTTGAACCGGTGCACTTGGACCTCTAAAATCACCTTGTCTCGTTTGCAAAACCTTTTTTCTTGAATCCGATCCTCGGCTAGCGGAACCTTTTTTCTTGGGTTCACCTTTGTTTTGTTTATCCATGGTGTTTGTGGGTCTAGAAAGAGAGATTTTTGAAAATATTGTGTGTTTTAAATTGATTGAAAATATGAGTTTATATAAAAAATCTCGAACGGTTAAAAAATATAACGTTAAAAAATAAAGCAACGGTCAAAAAATTAAGGGGAAACGGTCAAAAAATCACATCACTCTCACTCAATCAATTCGGTGAACTATCACCGATTTCCATACTCTCTCTCCAAGTCACCGATCATCTTCATCAACCGGGTATAGTCACCGATGCGTGACTCACACTCACCGCTCCACTCACTGCACATTATACCCTCCACCCTTATAGGTTGAAACATTTATGATAAATGCAAATTTCTTTCCAACCAATATGTCGAAAATGGACATGGATTGGGTATTTCACCAAAATTGAGAACCTAAAATTTTTACACATAATATTCGAATATTACAAACAAATTAAAAAACAATGTAAGCAACTCTTTTCCAGATTTCTTAAAAAATCATATAACCGTCATAATCAAACAGCACAAAGACATAGTGCCAGTAAAATCTTGCACCCTCATTGGTATTTTAAAACTGTTAAATGTTTAAAACAAAAGAAAATGTTATTATTAATAATAAGATTGGTGTGTTTTATATTATTATAGAGAATTAAAGTAAGCTCAAACCGCGGAATAAAATAAATATGTACTCCATCACAATCACGATTTTTACAGAGTAAAGTTTTTTTATCCTTAGCATCACATGAACCATCCTCATTCTCTCATGTTACAAATCTTTCCCCTACATGGGACTTACAATGGTTACAACCATTGTAATACCAAATCTTATCGGTGCATATGGCTATGATTGAACACCATCTAATAAGACTCGATTTTAAGATGCGGTATTTTAAGACGATGTTGAAAACACCGTCTTAAAACGCATATCACCCCGTCTAATGCTCTGTTTTTGTAGTAGATATGTTTGCGCTGGTGTTGAATGCCAACTTGTATAGGGACGGTCCAATTTAGTTACATTGGGTCAGGCCTTTAAGGCCCAATGTTTAGGGTTCTTCCGGGGCTGGTCGATTCTTGGGGACAAATCCCGGGATTGGCTAGTGGCCGAAAACTTTGTAATATATTCATTTTTATTATTCATAAAATTAACTTTACTAGGTACCATCCATTTAATTTTGGCTCAATTTGCAAGAAAAAGAATTCATACGTTTTATACATAACCATAAAAAGTATTCAACCTTTTATTTCAGTACAAGATTCTGAATTTACTCCAGAAATCGATATGCGATCCATTTTAGTATAAATAGTCAAAACAACGTTGTAGCATATCATGTATTTTCACCTTTTGGTCTTCCATCTCAGAGTGAGGATACTTCAGTGATCACGCAGCTTCCATTCCCTTTCCTCATCGGAATCCCAAGTAGCATTGTGGTATACACCAGTATCATCCTCAAAGACATGGATCATCTCAGATGCTTCAACACAAAATCCAAGCAAAGGAACTATGTTAGGATCCTTGACACTCGTAAGCATCTCAACAAGCACTCCTTCTCCGTAAGCCTCATTTCCAGAGGTGTAGCGTTTTATATATACATTGTTGTCTCCCTTGGAATGTTCTCCTTTATTCTTCCCCTTTTTAGATGAAGAATTTTTTTCATATTTATAAAAATAGTGGCGTTCTGCTTTGTACAAAGTATATTTTTTTGTCCAGATGGAAATTGCATGCGTCTCTGAAAAATTATTTGTAGCTAATTTAATATCACTGAGACGAATCTTCAAGTGTTCAAACTTGTTTTCCTGCATATACAGGGGCGGATCTACCATGTAGCGGGGGGCAACGCCCGCTACGGCTTGGCGCGGAAAAATTTGGAAAAATTAGTGTAAATTTTGGAAAAATTTGAGGTTTTTTCGATTTCGTTACGGCTTATTTATAAAACGTTACGGCTTGGCGGATTTTCTAGATCCGCCACTGTGCATATATACGACAAAGGGAAAGAAAGTTACAAAATTGAATAGGGATTGTGCCCATAAGATTTGGATAATCCTTTTAGAAAAACTAAAATTATAAAAGGCGAATGAATTCTATTTGTCTCGACCCTTCACCGCCGAGAAACCCTTCACCACCGCCGTGACCCACCAAACATCGATATCCTGTTACTTCTCTACCCTTCACCGCCGATAAAGCCTCCGACCTCCATTAACCTCCTATAACCTCCATAACCACTACCGTAAACCCCTAAACTCACCCCTAACCCCTCGCATCAGACTCCTCTCCATATTACCCCTCTACACAGCCGACAACACCCCTAATCCACCACTATTCCCCACCGCCATTCAATATATAACCCTCATAACCTCCAATTTCAACCAAAATCTGACATATTTCACCTCCAATTCGGGATTTCACTTTGGGGTACACATACAATCCGAAAATTTTTCAATCTCCTCTTATTTCTCTCAAATAGGGAAAATGGCGACTCCACCAAAGCCATGGGAGGCTTTATTGCTCAGGATCGACCTACAGTGATAGATATTGAGGTCGCTATCTCATCATTCCGTGCTAGTTTGGGGCTTTTGTTTCCTTCTGCCAGGTTAACATTTGAAGTAATTTATTTTCCTAACTGATTGTTGTGATCGCTTGATTAGATGATGCAATTCTTCAGTGTTGTTCCTAAAATGTGTTTGAATTTGCTGTTTCTGTGATTTTTGGATGTAATTCGGACGAGAACGCTTGGTTTCTTGACGAACAAGTCTACAGATCAACTTCATCTCGATTAATCAGTTGCTGTAACAGTTTATAGAGTAATCTGCTGTTCATCAGATTCGGATTTGTGAATTTGAGTTCTGAATTGTCCATGGTTTAAAGCGTGGGGTCCTAACCCCGTAAGGGGGGCAGGCAACTCGTGGTTGCTCCCCCTCCTTCCTCCCTGGCAGGGAGTTTTAGTTTTTGGCGCATCCCCCTACTTCACTCGAGTTGGGTTTTTGTTCTTAGGTGTATGATGAAAGGTGTTGTGCAGGGGGGAGGCCCTGAGGGTGTTAGGCCTTGCCCCTTCAGGAATTTCCACTCTTGCAAAGATGGTTTTGTAGGGTCCAAAGGATACGCGAGACTACTCTCTCACTTCCAACGGGACCACCTCAAGTCAGATAACAGGAAAGATGCTTTACGGGATGCGATTGCTAAGGATCCCGGCTTATATGAGGACGTGGGAGAAACTTTGAAAACGCTTAACAACTGGCTGTGCGGGGAGTGCATGGTTGTGCATGCTCTTAGCCGGGGGTGTCATCATGTTGATGACCTTGTTAAATTCGTCCCTAGCTCGAAGGGGACCGAGGACTTTATTGTGGGGATCCCCAAACCACAAGTTCCGGGAGGGGGGGCTTCAGGGGAAGGCATTGCCTCTGTCGGTGTGGATGGCTCCCTTCTGGAGCGGGTTTTTTTTCTTCCCATCACGACAGTCAAGAGCATTCCTCCTAGTTGTCGAATGGCGTTCGCGCAAGCTTTAACATCGGCTATGCGGAAGGTGGTTGCTACCCCTGGGTCGGTTGAATATTGGGTTAAGCTTCTCTTGTTGCCTCGCTGTACTTTAAAAGTTGTGCGCCCTGCCAATAGGCAGGAACGTCGGTCCGGGAACAGGAAAACGTTACAGTGCTTTAGCATCCAACGGGCTCTTTCTGTCTGGAAAGACGGGGAAGGGATTAGCGAGCTAGTTGCTTCCCTCTTTCAGGATGTAAAGGAGAAAGGGGCGGTAACTGGGTCCGACTGTCGGGAGGGTCGAACCAATGTTAAGCAGTGCCTTCGTAAAGTGGCAGATGGTCATTTCACAGCTGCGGTCAAGGTGTTGTCCTCTTCTGGCGTTGCTCCCCTTGGGCCCTCCACTTTGGAGGCCCTCGCGGAGAAACACCCGGTTACGCCCCCTCCGGTTGTGCCGGCAGACACAATCCCTCATGCACCCTTAACTGTTGATGCAGAGTGCGTTTTGGGGTGCATTAAGTCTTTCCCCAAAGGGACTTCGTGCGGGAGAGATGGGCTCAGGGCGCAACACTTACTGGATAACTTTTGTGGAGAGGGGTCCTCAACTTCCTCGGGTTTAGTTTTAGCCATCACCGGGGTAGTCAATGTCTTCTTGGGGGGGTTATGCCCCAGGTCTCTTGCTGAGTTCGTTGCCTCCGCTCCTCTGACCCCCTTGCTGAAACCTGATGGGGGGATCCGTCCTATTGCGGTCGGGGCCATTTGGCGTAGGCTGGTCTCCAAGATAGCGATGAAAAAGGTAGGGAAAGAGATGGTTAGGTACCTGGGGGATCATCAATTCGGGGTTGGGACACCAGATGGGGCTGAAGCTATCCTCCATAGCGCGAACAGGTTCCTTAACGCCTTTCACGATGATGGTGCCTTCGCTATGCTTACCGTTGACTTCTCCAATGCTTTCAACCTAGTGGATCGCACAGCTCTTCTGCGGGAGGTTGGGATTCGATGCCCATCTATATTTCCGTGGGTACATTTTCTTTATGGGCAAACCGCTAGGCTTTATGTGGGTAATGACTGTATTGGGTCGTCCACGGGGGTCCAGCAGGGGGATCCTTTGGGGCCTCTATTGTTCGCCCTTGTCTTGCACCCCCTTACACAACGTATACGAGACAGTTGCACTCTCCCTTTCCACGCGTGGTATTTGGATGATGGTACTATTATGGGAAAAACATCTGAGGTAGCAAAAGCTCTGGCTATCATTCAATCTGAGGGGCCACCTTTGGGGCTCCGGCTTAATATAAAAAAAACAGAGTTATATTGGCCGTCTTGCAATGGGGAAAAAATGGAGGCTAGTTTATTCCCGAAGGAGATTGGAAGACCAATGGGGGGCGTGAGACTCCTTGGGGGAGCTGTGAGCCGGGACCCCAGTTTCATTAGTGCTTTGGCTGCGCGGCGAGCTTCCCGGGCAGTGGACCTTATGAGTAGCCTTTCGCAACTCCGAGACCCGCAAAGTGAGCTTCTCCTGCTGCGCTCTTGCATGGGTGTCGCCAAGCTCCTTTTTGGTCTGCGAACTTGTCAACCTGTGTTTGTAAAGGAGGCGGTATCCTTATTCGATAAAGGGCTACGGGGGGCTATAGAGGACATTGTGGTGTGTGGGGGTCCGTTTTTTGGGGATTTTCAGTGGCGGGTTGCTTCTCTGCCCTGTAAGATGGGGGGGGGGGGGCTGGGGATTCTATCGGCCATGGATGTCTCCATTTACAGTTTTGTTGCCTCGCGAGCTCAATCGTGGGGGCTGTAAGATCACATCTTGCGCGAGAGTGGGGTTGTTGGAATGGATGGGGATTATGACATGGCTCTGGGGGAGTTGCATAGACACATCCCGGATTTGGATATTGGCGGTTTCGCTAACAGGGACACCGCCCCACCGAAGACCCAGAAGACTTTGGCGAGTGCTCTGTTTTGTCGTATCGCTCAGAATATTGGATCAGATTTCTGTACGACCCCTCGTCAGAACGCCGTCCTAGAATGCTTGCGGGGCCCCCATGCCCAAGATTTTCTATCGGTCATCCCCATCGAGGGCTTAGGCCAAAAGATGTCAGCCGTTGAATATCGTGCTATCTTAAAATATCGGCTCATGATTCCTATGTTCCCTGATGATGAGCAATGCCCGATTTGCCGGAAAGCTTGCTTAGACCAATTTGGGGAGCATGCTCTGCACTGTAAAGAACTGCCAGGTTTTAAGTATAGGCACGACTGGGTGCGGGATGTCTTGGGGGACATCCTCAAACGGGCGGGGATCTCGGTGAAGAAAGAAGCCCCTGTTAACTTTTTGACAGATCCGAGGGAAGGAAGATCCACATTGCGCCCCGCGGACGTTTTAGTTTTCGGGTGGGATGCAGGTAAACACGCTTGTGTTGATCTTACCGGGGTTTCCCCCCTTGTAGGCTTTCGGGATACAGGTTTTGTCCCTGGTCAGGCGATTGCAAAGGCGGCAGCAAAGAAAATGGACAAACATGCCAAAGCCTGCGAGGATAATCAACATTCCTTTATCCCTTTTGCCTTTGATACCTTTGGCTCGCTAGCCCCAGAAGCCATCAGATTTCTTGAACAGGTCCAACGGGTTGTTCACAGCAACATTTCGTCTCCTAGAGATCGGGGTTTCGTTTTTACTAGGTTAGGTTTCGCTATTCAAAAGGGGGTAGCGGCGCAGCTTGTTGCCCGCTTACCGGCTATCTTGGTGTAATTTGTTTGGCCTTATATATATAATTACTTGTGTAAAAAAAAAAATAATAAGATAGAAAATTGGTCTTACAGTATTTTCACGAGCCAACTGAACTTCCAATGCTTTCTCAAGTCCAGCCACAACATGGAGCATATCTAGGTCCTCATTTAAGCAAGAATATGCTGTTCCTGAGTATATAAAGCGTGATTGTAGGGACATTTGATTCCATAGATTAGGATGGATTATATCCTTTAGTGTTTTGTTCTTATAATGATATTTGGCCAATGAAACCAGAGACCTATTATCCTCCTCAATATATGCTTTCCCCCCGCACAGTGTTTCATATAAAACAACACCGAATGAGTAGATGTCTGACTTGTGGGTCACATCTTCCGTCTTTTCAAATGATGAGTCTATCATGGAAATTTCAAAACCGGATAACTTGGCTTCCCAGTTATCATCCAATAAAATTGTGTCACTATTGATGTTAGAATGTGTGATAGCATAATCACGTCCCTTTTCGTAATGGAGGTAACTCAACGCACGTGCAACACCTACACACATCCTCAATCTTTGCTTCCATGTGAGGTTCAGGTTGTTTAGATACTGCCTAAGACTTCCATTGGCCTCATGCGTGGTTACAATGATTTTCTCATCTTTCTCGTCACAATATCCAATGATAGAAACTATATTGGTATGCTTGAGATCAGAAAGTACTGATTTTTCCTTTAAGAACTCGAGGACACATTCCCCGTGCTTACAATCAAACCTTCGTACAGAAATCTTCATCTCCTTTCCGGAATGCAAGAGTTCCCCTTTGTATGTGATACTAAATTTATCGTGTCGGATGATGTTACCAGCATGAAAGTTGTTGGTGGCCTTTACTACGTCTTCAAGTGCGATTTGTAACTTGGTCATTGTTTTCTATTATAAGTATAAAGGAGTGCAAAGATATCAGGTTACAAATGATAGAGAAGGCAAGATCTAATATGATGTATGAGAAACGACGCACACATAAATATATACAATCTTGCACCCTTCATCCATGACTTTCTATTCCTTGTAATTAATAAATCTTAATTAATTGAACAAACATGAATATTTATGGGGTACTTACGACTTTAAAGGTGCACATACTATTTTAAACACTATAAGTTTAATAATCTGTACATATGCATGCATCTCCATACTATTTATATTGAAGAGTAAATTGTCAAAATCGTCCCTGATGTTTGGGCATGTTTGCCATTTTCATCAAAAACAACTTTTTGTACAATCTAGTCCTTCAATTTTGAGTTTTTTTTTTCAATTTAATCCAAACATCTAATTTACTTTATTTTTTCTATCAAAAATTTGGATGAAAATGAAAAAATATCCCAAATCTCAGGGACGATTTTGGGGAAAAAAAAGTCGGACGTTTGGATGAAAATGACAAAAAATCCCAAAAGTGAAGGACTATATGGTACAAAAAGTTGTTTTGGATGAAAATGGCAAACATGTCCAAACCTCAGGGACAAATATTTAAAAGATGACATGATATTCAAGTATTTTACTATAAGAATACAAATGATTAAAACATTAAACATTACACTAATAGGGGGGTTTTAGAGTGAACACTAGTATATTTGTGAACTGAGGGAACAAATCCTGCCAATTGATTTACACTAGTGTATTTTCATTATCAAATCCTTACCATTGATTTACACTGTGCATACATTTGTTTATTGATAATCAAGGACTAGGATTAGTTCACTAGTATTCACTATCAAGAGAGTTGTTGACAAATGAGCCTAACCCTACACTAATATCTAAAATATGTACAATTTTATGTATATATATAGAGAGAGAGAAGGGGGTTTAAATGAGAAGAAATTTTTTATAAGAATAGAAAAATAAGTTTAAAACCAATAAAAATGCTATGTTTAATATTTTAAATGTGTATTTAATGTTATTGTAAGGACATATAGATAAATTTCTAATTTTAATTAATTTATTGTATTCCCTAAGAGAAAAATGCTCGGATAGTCCATGTGGTTTGCCTATTTTTCACCTTTAGTCCATAACTTTCTAAACTTACAGCTATAGTCCCCAACTTTTTCAATTTCGTTCCCGGATGGTCCCTGGCGCGGATGAGGGTTAGTTTTTTCAGTTAAGTAAGTGTGAAATGACGTAAATGCCCTTGTTATTAAAAAATAACTGAAATGTAAAAGAAATATATTATTAATTCAGGGGGGCAACATCAACTACAACCACCACCACCCTCCACCGGAGAACCACCACCACCTCCATCGTACATCCACCATCCACCATCCTTCATCACTGCCATTGATTCTGGCTACTACAAACAAAAAATCCGGTTGGCACATAACCTGCAACCCTAATTTCTTTATCACATCATCCTATTATCTTCTCTTTTCATTCATAATCGGAACCTTCAACCTTCGCAGATCACAAACGCCAGTGTCAATTTTTTTTTTTTTGAAACACACGTAATCTATCATCCGTCAGAAGAAGTAGATGAGGTTTCGTTCGACATTTCCTCAGGCAAACTTTTCGTTCAGACCTGTAATGTAAAAAAACCTAGCAATATAACTTAAATTACTTGAGGCTCAGATCTTCGCCGTAGCTGCAACATAGGTTACAACGCCAAATAGCAGAGCGTAATCACAACCTAAATTGAAGATTTAACCGATAAACCAAGAAAAAATATAAGGCAGCAACCGACCGGAAATGATGTCTGCATCCTTCTGTTCGTTCCTCTTTCTAGAATTTCCAATAGCACCACCGCCTAACCACCACCACGCTATCATACCACCGTCTGCCACCGCCACCGTAAAGCTTAGCGACCAGTCGGAGATAGGTGGCCGGATATAGCACCACCGCCTAACCACCACCACGCTATCATACCACCGTCTGCCACCGCCAACACAAACAACATCTAGGGTTTCGATCTGAAGTGGGTTGTTTCAGATATAGAGAATGAAAGAGGGATTGTGGCGGCAATAGGTGGCCGGAAAAACAATGGGGCAGGTGGCTGACGTGGTGAGTGTATCTGCAGGTGATAGATTTATAGTACCAGTGGTGACTCCGTTGGTGGTTGCTATGGTGGTATTAAGAGACAGATAGATGGGTGGTCCAATCAAAAGCAACAAAAAGTGAACATGTGCAAGGGTATTTACATCTTTTCACACCCACTTAACTGAAAAAACTAACCTCCATCTGTGTCAGGGACCATCCGGGAACGAATCACAAAAGTTAGGGACTAAAGGTGAAAAATGGGCAAACCACAGGGACTATCTGAGCATTTTTCTCATTCCCTAATTAGCTGCCTAATTAAACTTGTAACTCATTTTTAAAATATACTTTTAAGACAAACATGGTGAAGGACAATTTTTTATATGTGTAGCATAAAGTTGTAGGAGAAATTTGGATATATATGATATATTTTGATATGTGTAGAATATATATATATATATATATATATATGTATGTGTATTTGATAAATTTTGAATGTGTGTGATAATTTTGAAATGTATAAGATAAAATAAATAATAGGGAAAGTTATAAATTATTTATTGCTTTACCATTATGCATTGTCTTCTATTTATTCTCATATTAAAATTATTCTCAAATGATCATTCTCATATATATATATATATATATTATATCTTGAGAAGTGTATCAACTTATGAAAAAACAAATCAAAATCATTTATAATAGAATCCTTGTTGTAATTAAAATACAACTTTAAAAAAAGAATGTATTCTTTAAATAATTCATCTCTTCTCTTAAAATCACTTTTAACAAATTTTTTACATAATTGTAAATACAACAAAATTACACATGTGTAAATGACAAACTTACATATGTGTGTTTTTTTATCTATAAATATATATAAATTTAAATGTGTAAATTTATTTTCTAATATTGTATTTGATTGAAAATGACAAGTGTAATATCTCTTTAAATATGAATGGTTTTCTATTAAGTTCTCATGTTTCTCAAGGAATATACTATTTCTAAGTTTAACCTTACACTATATGTGTGTCTGTATTCTTGTCTTTAAAAGATTGATGATCCATTAATAACCTTTTATATCAATGCACTTAAAAGAATTTCTTTTATAAAACAGTCCATGACGTACCTGAAATTCTAAAGCTTTCTTAAGTTGCACTAAAACTTCTTTTGTTGTCGATCGTTCTTCCCTTTCATGATGTAAGCATCGGTAGGCAATCTTTTGGAATGTCGCTAATGATTTTAGCTCGATTTGCTTCTTAATTTGCTTGAACACCACCTCATTATGCTTTCCTTCATCAAAATTGTTTTTAATGAAAGTAGGTAGATAGTGCCCCTCTTGCTTGTGGATTTCATAAGTCGATCTCCCGCACAACATCTCAAATAAAACAATCCCAAATGAATAAATATCAGATTCTAGAGTTAGGAATCCTGTTTTTCTGTAAAGTGGGTCCAAGTATCCCAGTGTGCCACAAGCATGATCAATGATATAGTCGATTTCATGAGTTAATGGGCTTATCAAAGAAAGCCCAAAATCAGCAAGTTTTGCTTTCCAACCGTCATTTAGTAAAATGTTAGCAGATTTGATGTCCCTATGTATCACCCTCACTTGTTTTCCAACTCCTCCATGAAAGAAATACAACGCATTTGCAACATCAATGCATATGTTAAGCCTTTCCACCCATGTAAGAGAAACATCACTCAAATACCTATCAAGACTTCCTTTGGGTGCATACTCAAAAACAATGATTTTTTCATTATTTTCATCACAATAGCCTATAAGGCCAATGACATTCTCATGCTTATACTCCAAAAGAATTTGGAGCTCACTCAAGAATTGTTGTTCGCCTTGACCAAGCTTCGTATCCAATCGCTTTGCAACAATGGTTTTAAAACCATCACCATCTTTAAGGTTTCCTTTGTAGACTTTCCCAAAACCCCCTCCACCAATGCAATTATTACTATGGAAGTTTTGGGTGGCCTGTTTTACGTCTTCAAATGAAATTCTTAGGTTTGCCTTGTTTTTCTGTTGAACATGGCACACCAACAAAATACATATATTGATAACTGAAGCTTGTTAAAATAAAAATTAATGATTAAAATGGTGTTGAAAAGGATATATACAACTTGGTGAATGCTTTAATAGAAAACAATAAATGATTAAAATGCATGTTGGTATTTAAAGACTACCAATTGGTGAAAAGCTAGTCAGGAGGTGGCTTGATTTGTGCTATAAATATATTGATGTAGGATTACAAGTTATTGGAACGGAATTGGTAAAAGAAACCATAATGTAATGATAAAAACTAGATTTGCAATAAAAAGTTCTAAAATTTTATAAAAGAAAAACTACAAAATTATCATAAAATGTTAGATTGGTGATATCATAGGCTTCAAACATTGAACAAAATGATTTATATTTTTTTTTACTTTTTATTATTAATTACATTAGATCAATGTTTGGATGTAATAAGATTTTAGATATGGATAAAAAAAATTATTTAGACCTAATAAATTGTAAGATTAATTTGTTGGTTCACTTGTCGTCAGGGGCAGATCTAGACCACTTTTGTAGGTTCCCAGGAACCCATTCGTTTTAGAAAAAATGTGAAAAATTAGTGAGAATCTCATATGATTTGGGAAAAAAAATAGTGAGAATTAGTGATAATCTACCAAAAGGAACCCAGTAAAAAAAGTTTTTAGATCCGCCACTGCTTGTCGTAACCAAGAGTCAAAGTAATATGAGAGAATAATGGAATGATAGAAAAACGTCTTACAATAATTTCATGCATGCTTTGAGGTTGCATTGCATTCTTATGTTTATATGCAAATTCATCCATATACGAGCGTTCTACTCCCTCCTCCTAATAATATGAAGAGAATAATTAGTGCTAAAACTTTTTTTTTTTTTTTTTTTGCAAGGAAAACTTCTTAGTGCTAAAACTATGAAGTGATGATAAAACTATAAATTGCATATAAATGAAACTTCGCAAATCAATAGATCCTCTATATTGATGACTTGATGTATCTTTGGCATTTTATAATTTAGAAACAGAAAAGTATATGATTAATTACTTTTAGAGTAGCATATCATGATTAAATTTCATTTTTTAGAGTAAAAATAACCAAACACATAGATGTATAAATAAAAATGGTACAGACAGAAAAAAATTATATGCCATTTTCATCCAAAACTCTTTTTTTCCCATGGTCATCCTTGTGGTTTCTGATTCTTGCCATTTTCATCCACGTAGTTAACAACATCCATTTTCCAACGTTAAATCAAGGGCAAATCAGTCTTTTTCCCTATTTCTTTATTTTATTCACTCTTTACCATCTATATATTATACAATTTTATTTCATCTTTTACTCCATCCATAAAATATAAAATATGGATGGAGTAAAAGATGGAATAAAATAAAGAAACAAGGAAAAAGCCTTTTTTTATTTAACGCAAAATAATGGATGTTGTTAATTTCGTGGATGAAAATGACAAAAATCATAAACCACAAGGACTGCCATGGGAACTAAAGGGTCATTTGGTTGACATAAGTCTATAGAATTGTAATAGGAATTTAATTGTTTTCCATATGAAATCATGTGTGTGGTTGATCTTAGACACTTGTAATTGTAATTGGAATGTAATTCAAATTCCTTTAAATTCCAATTCAGTTAACACATTACATAATTTCATTGGAGTTAATTCAAATTCCTTTATATTCCAATTCAATTAACACATTCCAATTCCTTAAAAAAATCTTCGAACCAAACGACCCAATTGAGTTTTTGGATGAAAATGACAAAATTCCCCAAACCACATGGAAGAAAATGCAGAGGAGAGTGCCGTTATAGTTTTCATTTCTATTATTAACATTTTACTAACAAAAAAGATGAAGTGATAAAAAGAATGGTCTTACAGGAATTTCATGTGCTACATTCTCAAGCTCGCTGGCAACTTGGTCTTTACCCAGCTGATATCAGAGTAAAAAAAGTAGTTAATGCTCAAAACTTTAAATTTGTGATAAAAATTACAAATTGGTGATGGGAAAACTATTTAGTAAGAAAAAACTATAAAACAATTAATGAAACAGATTGATGACATATAAGATTGTGACCAGATATCAAATTGGTGCTCAAAGATGATACCTTAAAAACTATAAAATAAATAAATTTAGCAATAGATTCCAGGTCAAATTCCAGGCCAGGGGTTGTGGCTTAATGCCACCCCACCACCTCAGCCACTAGCGCCCTGGGGCGCCATCGTCCACACCGCCGCAATTAAAGAGGGGGGGATGGCCCTTCCGCCAGCACGTTAACGAGCAAAATTAAGGGGCCCACCTCTTTTCAACCAATAAAATCTTTTTTTTTTATTTTGTTTAATATGGGGCTTTAAACCATTGCATGCAAATTAAAGGGATGAGCTTTAAAGCCCCCATATGATGTGGCGCCTAGGTAGATCTGACGTGACGTGATAAAGCCCCTAGAGGCTTTATACCATACCTTCCTGCCTAATATAAATAATTAAGAGAAAAAGAAAATAACAGAAGATAAAAACAATAGTACAATACCACATCATGCCTTTTTTCGAATAAAATGAAATATGCATAAAGTAAACAGAAAGGAAAAACATTAATAGTAGAAGAAGTTGATCTTACAAAATCTTCTAGTCCCGGCTGAAAGTTCAATACTTTCTCAAGCTCATCAACAATATGGAGCGTATGTGGGCGGTGAGCGCGCTCTTCCTTTAAGCAAAAATATGCTATTTTTGAGTATTTTCTGAGGGATTGCGGGGACATTTGATCCAATAGAGCAGGAAGGATTATATCCTGCAATGTTTCGTTTTCATAATGAGATTTTGCCAATGGAGCTAGAAACCTATTAGCCTCGTCACGAATAAACGCTTTCCTCCCGCACAATATTTCAAATAACACCACACCGAATGAGTAGATGTCTGATTTGTGGGTCACACCTTTGGTCGTTTCAATTGCTGGGTCCACATACCCTATTGTGCCAATAGGATCGGAAAGGACGACGTGGTCCATTCGGTTTAGAGATTGTTTGATGGAAACTTTAAAACCAGATAACTTGGCTTCCCAATTCTCATCTAATAAAATTGTGGAGCTGTTGACGTTAAGATGTATAACACCATAACCACGTCTCTCATCATAATGGAGGTAACTCAGAGCACGAGCCACGCCTACACATATCTTCAGTCTTTGCGTCCATGTGAGCTTCGGGCTGTCTAGATGCTCCTTGAGACTTCCTTTGGCTGCATGTGAGGTGATGATGACCTTCTCATTTTTCTCCTCGCAAAATCCAATAATAGAAACGAGATTTGGATGCTCGAGATCAGAAAGCGCTGAAATTTCTGTCCAGAATTCGACGTCCCTTCCTCCGTGCTTACGATCTAACCTGAGAGCGGAAATCTTGATCAACTTCCCGGCCCGTCGGAGTTGTCCTTTGTAAGCTGGTCCCAGTCCACCTCGTCCGATGATGTTATCAGGATGAAAGTTGTTGGTGGCCTTTAATACATCTGCAAGTGGGAATTGTAAGTGAGCAAACTTGGTGAACGTTGTAGCTGATGCCATTATCAAGTAGAAAGGTTAAAAATGGATGAGTAAGTACCATCTAATAACATGTATAAATATATGTACGATTGAGATCCATGACTTCTTTTTTCTATTTATGTAATTAAATAACCTTATATAATTGAATAGATGTGAATCAATCATGCTCATTGGCGAAGCTCCCCCCCCCCCCCCCCCCCCCAATTTTTCCGAAACCGGGGGTCGAAACGTATATACCTAAAAATTTTCTATACGAAAGTACTATTCATAACACTACCCATCGAAAAGTTCGAGGGGTCGGGCGCCCCCTCGGACTAAGCCTAAGCTGCGCCCCTGAACATGCTGTACTTACGACTTTTTTTGTTATAGATAATTTTATATGGATTTAATTTTTTTTATTTTGTAATGTAAACATGTACGTCCACATGAGAATCTTCATACTACTGTATTTTTTATTTTGTAATAGATAATTTTATAAGGATTTTAAATTTTTTTAAAAGCAAATTTTAAATTTTTACTCTATGACGTAAAATTTTTATCACCTCAATCTTCTATTTATTTACATACGGATTTAAATATGACATAAAAATTTATCACCTCAGTCTTCTATTTGTTTACATATCTTTTTAAGCCATTGATCACAAAATGAATGGTCCTGATTAGTTCTGTAAGTTCTAAAATTTTAAATATAAAAATTCTTAATGTACGAAGCGTATGCGACCAGAAAATAACATGTATAAGTATACATATAACATGCATGATTAGGGTTTATTCATGCGTGATTTTGTTGTTTTTTGGTGACCACATGCGTCATTGTGATTATGGTTTTTGTTCATGGGTGATTATGTGTATTTGTTTTCGCGTACGCTTCGGACGTTAAGGACTATGGTACGTTAACTTTCCCTATGTATATATATATAGGGTGGTTCCTAACGGATCTTTGTCCTATATATATATATATATATATATAAGGTGAGAACGTCATAAAATGTGAGAACGGATGCTGGTCGAACACGTGGCGCACGATATTTATAATCCATGCTAATTAGTTGGTCATTGGATCCTAATCCATCTACATTAAATAATGCATTTTTGTTTTTATATGGAAGTTGAGCACATGATATAGTCAACCAGCAATATTTATAAATCGGTAACCGCGTCCAGTTAACGTGTTTTGAGGTGGAGATAATTTTTTTTATCAGCATCTCGATCAGGGCTATACATGACCAAAGCTTGGTTGAAGTGGGATTCGAATCTGAGCACTCCCGGGCAGGAACCCACAAGATAGTAAACCTTCCCACCTCCATTGCAACCACTAGACTACAACATCGAGATAATGATGCCCCAACTACTACAAGTTGACTTCTTCAAATGGGTTGACAAAGATTAAATGATAAAAGGGGTAGAGATTCCCGGTTAACTGAAACATAATTACGATGTACAATACCACACTTGGGAGTTAGGATTAAAATAGCACTTAGTTTCTTTTCTTCTCGATCTTATATATTTCTTAGTTTCTTTCAAGTTCCTTCTAGGCTCCGAACGGCTATTTTTTTAGGGAAGACCGACCGGCCATTCTGCGTGAAAATGAGATTAAAAATGTGATTAATTATTAAACTTTCTTTACAAACCAATGAATTGTTGAATTGAAAAATGTCAAAATATGATTGAATGAAAATTAAAGGAGATGAATAATTAAGTTGGTCTTTGTAACGATGCTAACTGGTCACTGGATCGTAATCCATTTACGCTATGTTTTATAATGATGGGAATTTTTATCTTGAAGCTGTGCACATGATGTGGAATTATAAAATGGTAGCGTGCAATTATTATGATCGGAGATAACTATGACATGCCAACAACACTTGTTCATTTTATAATGTAAATCTACTCTGGACAACTATTATTATAAACGTACCTAGCTATTTATAAAATGGTAACGTGCAATTATTAAAAAGTGATAATGATATTCCAACAATACAAGTTGACTTGTGCATTTTTTATTCAAAGTCTACTCAAAAAGTCATAAGGATCACACAAATTGAGAATTATAAGGCAGCAAGATTACTAATAGAGATCCAATGAAAACAATTATATTGTTAGGTTCGAATCTAATGTCAAAATAATGCACGCAAGCATAAGAAAAATTTTAGTGACGATATTTTCAATGATACGGCATGCAAGTGCTACTCTCTTTAGTTGGCAATCTAGTCTTGTGAATAGTCAATGGGAAAGAATTGTACTTGATTAAATTTTCTGCATGGTGTTATTGTGTTAGATCGTCTTAAACGAGTCGTGTGTCATTTCAGTTATGTTATAGAATTGTTACCTTTAAAATCTTGTTAAACATATAGTGTCATGTAACCGGATAATTAAACATGTTCGTGTAAGTAGTGTTTAAGAAAATGCACGATTAATAATTAATTAACTTGTCGTGTTAAGCGTGTCATTTCGTGTTCCACTCTTTAACACAACTTCCCCACCTCTCGTATGTGTATATTTATTATGATCATGTTGTCTGTTAGTCTGATCAATATCTAACTAGCTTTCTTAATAAACCGATGAATGGTTCCATTAAAATTGACAAAATATGATCAAATGTGAACTGATAGGAGATGAATAAGTTCACTTTTTGGTGATTCTAATTGGTAATCGGCCTAAACTATATAATTAATATCTGTAGCCTTATGTCACGGAGTTACTTTTCGAGCCCCGTGTGGCGTCCCCAAGTCCCCGGGGACAAGCCAATCCATCCCGCTTCTTTGTGTGGGTCACTGGTTTCGTCCTGCCTTGGACTCATCAGGAGAGCGGCGCCAGCTCTCGACCAGTTGTGTGTTCGTCGTTTGCACGACTAGGCACGTACACCTCTTCATTGACACTGACTCCGTCCCCCGATAAAGTCCAAGACTAGCCAGTAACCCAAGCTTTCAAGAACAGCCCACAGCATTGCGACCTTCAAATATTTGGCCCGTGACACTAAGCTAGCGAAGACTTATAACAATAGTAACTTAAAATTATTGACATGTTTTGAGCTGGGGATAATGATACTCTACCAACAAGTAAGTTGAATAGTTCATTTCATGAAGTAAGTCTACTATGAACAACTACGAATTATATATTAGGCCGGAGGGTGTGGGGGGCGCCACCATCGCCACCTCAGCCTCTATAGCGCCCCGGGCGCTATACACCCACACCGCCGGAGTTATGGAGGGGCGCTATAGAAGGGGCTCCATGGTGGTAACGAGGGAGAAGGGGGTTATCAGGTGGGGACCTCAACTTTTCATCCAATCAAATTTTTTTTTTTTTTTTTTTGTTTAATAGGGGGCTCCATCCCACACCGTGCAAATTAAAGGGGGGCGTTATAAAGCCCCATGGCTGACGTGGATCCTACGTGGCGCTTACGTGTCTTGATAAAGCCCCTAGGGGCTCCATCCCACACCCTCCAGCCTTATATGTGTATGTACGTAACATATGATGAAGTAGTTGGGCAAACGATTGATAGTCTTGCTACTAATAAAATTAGTAACGTGTACTTATTAACAAGTTTTGAGTTGGGATAACGATATGTCAACAACTACATGTTGACCATTGGAATATATGATTAGTGGCAGACCAATGATTTACTTTCTGGTGTGAGGGTGGGGGGATCGGACATCTTAACCTTACTATATGTTATGGAGAGGGTTCGGGATTTTTGGGTAAAAAAACAACTTTTTTTTTTTACCGGGCAACCGCCCCCAAGAACATGAGTGAGTCTGTCCTTGTTTATGATCTAAGGTCTACTCATAAAATCATATTGATTGAGAATTAAAGGACACTAAGCTTATTAGGCTAGAGGGTGTGGTTGGAGCCCCCTTGGGGCTTTACCAGGCCACGTAGGCTCCACGTCAGCGCCATGTCAGCCTGGGAGCTTTATCATGTCCTCCTTTAATTTGCAGGGTGTGGATGGAGCCCCTGTGACCCGTCATGATTTCCTAATTATTTATTTATTTAAATATTTATTTTTTTTAAATTAAATGCAATATTAATAACTAGAAAATTAAAAAAAAACATAATTTCATTAAAAAAAACATAAGGTACTAGAAAAAAAAAAGACAACATACTAAAAAAACACAACATACTAGAAAAAAAAACTACATAAATTTTGCCCGAATTTGTGCCTTACGAGCCTACAAAATGACTCGGTCATCCTCTGGTAGATGTGACACATCCTTTGCGAGAAAGTCCATGTCTTTTTGGATTTGTTTCTCCATTCTCATTTGTTGGTCTTTTTCCCTAATGGAGATTATTTTGTTGAGACTTGCATCGAACTCGCTCATCTTTGACGGGCCATCTGATGTAGTAGACTTTCCACGTGCCTTGGCCTTACTTTTATCCCTACCAGTTGGACGAGGCAGCTCTTCTGGTTCTTCAAATTCGTCAGCATCGTCGTTTAGATTTATTATTGTACGAGCATCGGACCCAGATGGTTCGGTGGTGGATGTCGATTTGGATCGTTTGGATCTAGGGCGGGTTGGGTCGAACGGTGGTACAAGATGCCACTTTGGAGATTTGCGAAGAAGCTCCCATGTGGTTACCAACGTAAACATATGCCCATGGTACATTCTATAGTCGTTGTGGGCTTGTGTGATGACATCAACGTTGCTCGCACCACTTTTCCTTCGACTACTATTGACGAGATTAGTGTATATGTTGTTGAAGTTGCTAACCTTCGTCCTCATAGCACCCAACTTTCCCAAAAAAGAGTCGGTGGTTCGATATTCATCACGACCCATTGCGGTGAAAAAATTTTCACGTATACGACCCCAAAATACCTTTATGTCTTGGTCGTTTCCTATAAAAAAATTTATTTACAAAAGCATAAGTTTGAATTGCAAATTAAATTTACAAAACTAAATGTTTATAAAAGTATGTAAAATTTACCAACAATCTCGTCCTCCGATACGTCGAGCCATGCTTTTGCCAACTCGAACTCTTCCTTAGGCGACCAAAATTCGACCTTCTTAGGGGTACGTTTTTCGGCCTCATCCTTCTTTTTATGACTTCTTTTTTTAGAAGAGGATTCGACTTGTGTTTCGGGAACGGATTCGGTTTCGGTTGTGTTTTGGGTTTCGGGTATGTTTTGGGGCATGTTTTAGGGAAAAAATGGGGGTTGAGAATAATACCCGAAAAATGGGGGCATCGGTTGAGTGGTGGGATGAGGAGAAGTAGGGGTGGTGGCATTGGATAATATCCAAGCTCACCTGTACGCGGGTCTCGGCGATAGCGGTCCTCTTGCTCGTTGTTTTGCATATTTGCCAAAACGGATGGGTCGGGTCCCATGGGTTGTTGGGAAACATCGTTGAGAATGTTTTTGAAAAAATGAATGGAATGGTATAAAAAGCGATGAGAAAGTGAGAGGAATGAGATAAAAAAGTGAAAGGATTGTGGGTATTTATAATGTTAATTTATAAAAAAAAAAAAAAAAAATTAAGCCCCGAAGTTCCATTCGACAGTATAGCTAAAGTAGCAGCTATAGCATCAATGTGTGTGCAGCCCGAGGTGTCACACCGACCCTTCATGGGTGAGGTGGTTCAGGCATTGAAGTTGGTCTGTAACGAGTGTGAAGATACACGCGACCTGGGTTCAAGGAGCTGTAGCCAAGAGGATCTAACATCCATGGACTGTGATCCTCAAGCCAGTACAAACTCAGGCGTGGACCCGGGCCCATCTCGATATATCCACCTACCAAAGCTACGAGTCTCCACTAGATGTGGAGAGTGGGTTTTCGGGACTTCAACGAGATGTAGATTCGTATAGGATGGGCTCGAGTTCAGGCCCGTTGAGGCCAAGGAGCCGGTTACAGATTTGGGAAAGGGTTAAGAGATTTTCAAGTGGTAGTATGAACGATTATGGAGACCTTTTAAGGTTCTTGTCACGATCACGTTGACTTTTTTGAGTTTCGTTTTCTTTACTTTGACCACGGTTGACCTGACCCGCTAACCGTCGGTGGGCAAATTTGGGGATGGGAAAATTACCAAAATGTCATTTGACCAAGTGGTTTTACCAAAATGTCACTCTCAAGCGTCCTTGGACAGACCCTTCACCATGGGAGGCGTCCGTGTGTCACTTTCAAGCGTCCATCAATAGGGTGTTGACACGTGTCAAGAATCATGGATTGAGTCGACGGCTGACTCCTCTAATGCGTCGGGCTGACTCTTCCAATGCGTCGGGTTGACTCTTCCGATGCGTCGGGCTGACTCCTCCTAGTGGCATGGCTGACTCTTCCGATGCGTCGGACTGACTCCTCCTAGTGACATGGCTGACTCCTCCTAGTGGCTTGGCTGACTCCTCGTTTTGGCTCCGCCGATCCCTCGTTTTGGCTAGGCTGACTCCTCAAATTTTATTTTCTTTTCCACATTTCTTTCTAAATTTATTTAATTTAGATATTTTATTATTTTATCGAGTCTATAAAGACGCAACCTTGTTGTTTGGTTCTTTAAAAAAACGACTTTCCAATGATGGCTTGAGATGTATCAGCTTATTTTTATTAATTGTTTTTTAAAGCTAATCACAAAATTAAAAAGTTAATATCAAAAGTAGTCGTTTTCTTCAAACATAAACGAAAAAATAAACGTTTTGTGTTAAGAAGTATAAATGGATTTTCATTTACGTTGAAAAACAAAACGTCTATTTTTTCGTTCATGTTTGAAGAAAACGACTACTTTTGATATTAACTTTTTAATTTTGTGATTAGCTTTAAAAAATTAATAAAAATAAGCTAATGCATCTTTAGCTATCATTGGAAAACCGTTCTTTTAAGAACCAAACAACAAGGTTGCGTATTTATAGACTCGACAAAATAATAAGATGTCTAAATTAAATAAAATTAAAAAGAAATTTGGAAGGAAAAAAAATTTTGAGGAGTCAGCCTAGCCAAAAAGAGAGGTCAGCGGAGCCAAGACGAGGAGTCAGCCAAGCCACTAGGAAGAGTCAGCCTAAAGCATCGGAGGAGTCAGCCCGACGCATTGGAGGAGTCAGCCCGACGCATCAGAAGAGTCAGCCCGACGCATTGGAGGAGTCAGCCGTCGACTCAATCCATGATTCTTGACACGTGTCAACACCCCATTGATGGACGCTTGAAAGTGACACACGGACGCCTCCCATGGTGAAGGGTCCGTCCAAGGACGCTTGAGAATGACATTTTGGTAAAACCACTTGGTCAAATGACATTTTGGTAATTTTCCCGCAAATTTGCTGCATGAAATGTACAGATAAATGTGTTGAAATGTATTTCCTTTGTATAGTTGTAAATACACACAGCAAGCAGCAAACAAGAGGTTTCAAAAACTTTTTGAGGCAATTTTTGTATAATTTTGTGACAGAACTACGAGAATCGTATAATCACTTTTACGTATACTTTAAATGTGCCACATAAAGACAGTTATTACATGCATCATGTATAACCGCTTATGTGGTTTTCGCAGTCTCCGCTTAAAATAAATAATTAGGTGTAATGTTGTGGGATCCATAAACACATTTTTTCTAAGTTGCCCACAAAAGAACTAGCATGTTAACTCTTGAATTTGAGTTTTAATTAAACTCTAAATGTTTTAAGTTTCTATGATTGTGTATCTAAATAAATAATTATTTTATGCTTTTATAATTACGTTAGTTTATTTTTTATTGTCTTTCTTGTGATAATAAATTATTAAGTCATAAAAAGTTAGTTTTTCTCTTTTACCAAAGAGCTTGTGGCTCAATGAATTGTTGTCCCTTGGTATTTATAGTCTTGTTGGAGTCGGGTCACGGGTGACGTAGATTTTAGAAGTAGGTATAGTTTGCCGTTAAAAAAAAGGTTTTAGAGTATTGATAAATGTGATAATTTGAGATTTTTGCAACTTTTTTTAGTATCATCTGTAAATTGCACTAGCACTTGAAGCATTATGCTTATGCGAATGTTAAGACGACTTTCCATAATACATTCCTGAATCTTGAAAGTGATCAAATCTCGTCTCCTTTTAAAGAATTGACATCATTTTTTAATATCTACTATTTAAAAAATTATTATGAAAAATAATTTAATTATAATATATAAAATAATAATTATTAAATAATAATTAGATTGATGAGTTATACATTAACTGTCATTTTTTTCTAAAACAATTACTCATCTGTACATTATTTGTTTATAGGAGAGGTTCAATGTGGGTGTCGTGTCTCCATTTTGTCGATCCTCGGCTTCAATGACTGTTAGAACATGCATTTGTTCGGGTTTTCACCAAAACTGTTAGAACATGACTTTTATAAATCAATGACTACAATGCGACCCGACTTTACGACCCTCGGCGATAAAACTGTTAGAACATGCATTTGTTCGGGTTTTCACCAAACAATTGAACTCGTTGTTCGGGTTGCATCCATTTGTTCGGGTTGCATCCATTGTTTGGGTTTTCACCAAACAATTGAACTCGCTGTTTGGGTTGCGATTTGTTCGGGTTTTCACCAAACAATGGATGCAATGTAACGTTCTCAACTATATCTGCTTAAAATTGGTTCTGTAATGAACAACTGAACTCGCTTCTATACTGATACTATACGTTTATTTGTTACGTTTATGGTAACGGCGAGGATGCTAATGAAGTACAAAGTACAGCCAAAAAGTTGAACTTGAATGTGAACTTCATGAAAGGCATAGACCATGCTGATGACTCACTTCACAGGTACATAATTTCATATAATTTCAAATAATAAAAAAAATACTAAAATTGTTTATTATTATTTTTTTGGCAGTTACAAAGTGTTTATAAATCCAAGTGTGAGTGATGTGTTATGTACAGCAACAGCTGAAGCACTTGCAATGGGAAAAATTGTAGTTTGTGCAGACCGCCCTTCAAATGACTTCTTTAGGTCATTTCCCAACTGTTTGCATATAAACGTAGGCTTACATTCAATGTTTACATATGCAGAGTGCTCAATGAAAAATCATTACTAATGTCACACAATCTGCAGCACCAGAGAGTGTTTTAAAATAAGGTATTCAGGTTATCAGTTGTGGGTATGATGACGAAACCGACTGGGGCAGTGAGGTTTGTTTTCGTTTTGGTTTCAACTTTTTAAACCTTTTAAGATGATTTGGATTTTTGAACAGTATCTAATGAGTTGAATATTGACAGATTGGGTGGATTTACGGTTCTGTGATGGAAGATATTCTTACAGGATTCAAGATGCATGCACGCGGTTGGCGATCGATATACTGTATGCCACCTAGACCAACCTTAAAGGTTCTGCACCTATAAACATGTCGGATTGTTTAAACCAAGTGCTCAGATGGGCTTTAGGGTGGATTGAAATCCTGTTTAGCAGACATTGCCCAATTTGGTATAGTTATAGTGGAAGACTAAAATGGCTCGAATGTCTTGTGTACAGAAACACAACCATTTATCCAGTCACCGCAATTCCGCTTCTGGTCTACTGCCGAAATTCAAAGTAAGTAATAGCAGCCCGTCGTTTACTTCTATCGAGAAATCAGGACATATCGATCCAAGGAGCGTTGTGTCACACCCCGATATTTCCACATATTACCGGTGGGCCCGGCGGGGAGTATCGTGACGTAGTTGATATCATCATTGTCAATATACACAATATAATAGCACAGCAGAAGACTTGGTGAATAAACTATTACAAACCATAATGTCTGAGTGTCCGAATGAAAGAATATACAGACTGGATTGTAATAAGATCCACAGGCGGATCATAATAAAATACAAGAAAACAAAATAACAGACTTCAGGTATCTAAGGACTGGCAACATCCTCTTATACGACACCTAATAGCTCCAGCCTATTACGAGAGGTACCTGTCAATCAGTCTTTAAGAAAATTCGTCAGTTTACACTGGTAAATACAATTAACTGACTCTTTTAAAAATATTTATGAAAATTGATTTAATTGCACATGGCACAAATCATTTATAACTTGGGACAATTATTTAAAGATAATCTTGTATACAGATTTACATGTTTGTCACACAATTGGGGCCGGTTGGAAGCCGGTCGTGATTAACCGACTCACCACTTATAGAACTCACAAAGGAGTTATCCCCAACATGTGGGTTTATATTTTAGCATTTGCATCTGTCAGGTGTATGCCTACACCCCGAGCATAGGTCGTGGTCATTTTAAAATGAAATGAGCCGAGGATATCCAGGACACGGTCGAATTAACCCCCAATGTTTATGTTATCAAACAAGACAGATTAAAACGGGTTATATAAATTTATTAATCACAATCCGATTAAATGATTTCATACCCGACCAATTGGTATTATTATAATACCATATCCCAAGCCCGTATAAGGGAAAATAAGTTAAAAGTATTTACCTGAGCTTAAAAGTGAAGGTAATTCAGCTGTAAATCCTAAAGCTTTATGATGGTACCTTCTGCTGGATGCTACTTAATCTGTATAGAAGGTTTAATAACCTATTAGGATGCTAACGGGTCTTTAGTTAAGTCAAAGACTTAGACCGGCTAGCTAGAAAGAAACTTTACGGTTCTAAACGCTAGAGTAAGCAGAGACCGGAATAGAATGTGGTTTAGACCCGACAAGCTTGGATACTTGTATAATATGGGTAAACTAATCACATTCTGGAATTTGAGGATTTAATGATAAGGTTAAACCCGTTTCAGCTATTTTACGTAAACTAGTCACATAAACCGATCCGAACGCATAAATGCGTAACGGGTAACCAAATGAATTATATACAGGTCTTAAATGTTATTATGCTTAAAATATGTTAATACATCAGTAGGATGTTAACATATATGCCTAAAAAGTAATTTAAACCAATTTAAGTCCCATAAGGGTATTTTGGTAATTTTAGTGCTTATAAAAGAGATTTTATAACAAACTGAAGTTATGGTATTTGGTGATCAGTAAAATTATTTAGTTTGTCACATTACATCAGTAAGATATCATACATATGTGAAATTTACTATTTATGGCCAAACTATGCCCCGAAAGGGCATTTTGGTCATTTCATATAGGCTTTTAAGGACATTTTTGGAAACCTGAGTTCATAACTTATACCCACTATAATAATATTTAAATTTGTTTAAAAACTCAGTAGGTAACAAGTCTTAGATGTTAAATATGGTTTTTAAACCATACTATGCACCTAATTAGTGTAAAACTCGCTAATCGACGATAATCAAAATGTTTATGTAAATCTGAGATTTTTATCAGTTTTAAATGCTCAAAATAATTTATTTAATGTATGAAATCAGTAGGAAAAAGTTTGGCATTCAAATCCTTTGTTAATCTCATTTTATGTCTAAAAAGGGTATTTTCGTCATTAACCGAATTACACAAGAACTCTATGTTTTAAACAGATTATAATCTGACAAAAAATCTTACAATTCCTTAAAAATAATATCTTAACAGTAGGTAATGAGTTTTGGTTCAAAATCCAAGTTTAAACATGCATTATGCAAGATATCGCAAATTAATTAATAAAAAGCTTCTAATTACGATATCGAGCATAACTTCTATTTGGAACCAAGAACTGATGTCAAATTTTCGGGACAAGTCTAAATATCAGTAGCAAAGGTTTTTATCCTCTTACATTTCTAAAAATCTCATTTATGTGTCAAAAGGGCATTTACAGCATTTAGAAGCATATTAACAAATAAGTGCATACAATTCTAAAGGAAGCTTAAAACATGGGAGAATTAAGCTTGAACGGGTCAGAACTGAAAGTCAAAGCAAAAGTCAAGCTTTTGCGACTTTCGGTTATAAACTGACCTTAGACTGATAATTGTCGGGTTAGGACTGATTAAACATTTTCTAATATTATTTACTAAGTCATTAGAATGTTAAAATATAATTTAGAACCTCTGTTTATTTAGTTTAAGTCATTTTTAAACTTTCTGTCCAGTTTGACTTTTTGTCAGACTAGTTTGACCCGACAATTAACTAGTCAAACGAG
This sequence comes from Helianthus tuberosus, assembly GCA_030545235.1. NCBI lineage: Eukaryota > Viridiplantae > Streptophyta > Magnoliopsida > Asterales > Asteraceae > Helianthus > Helianthus tuberosus. The sequence continues at coordinate 1,951,049 of CM060407.1, forward strand.
ATAATTATGAGGTGCCCTTTTAAGGGTTAATCACATATCCTAATATGGTTCTATAACCACTTTCGTTTCTGTCAGTGGCTGGACCATATGTGATTAAACCGAAAGTCAAAGCTTAATTACGATATGTTTGACTTTTCGGTTTTAAAGCTAATTAAAAGGACTAAGCAGGGATTAAAACTCTTACTAATGGTCCTTGCTATCTTTTCTACACTTCTAAGTCTTCTCCTATTGCTTCCAAGCTCCAGAAATGAGTTCTTTGAAAGTTGTTGCAAATGTGAGCATATGAACACAACACAAGAGTGCCTTATATAGGAGATTGCCAAGTCCCCAGATGATTGCAGGTGTTTTGGATGATCCTAGGATCACTCCAGGTGTCCTAGTGGTTTAATAAAACTGACAAACAGCCCCTAGATTCGATTCAAATGAGTGTAAGCCGGTTTGGAGCAGAAACCTGCAGCTGTCCAAAATTTCTGCCCAGATACATGCCTTACGGACCGTAAGCAAAAATTCTTGCGGTCCGCATCCACCCCTTACGGACCGTAAGTCCAAATGGATGTGGTCCGTAACCAACGCTGAATTGAAACACCTAGTTACAGTCCTTGCGGACCGTAAGCTTAGGACCATACGGTCCGCATCCGATGACCAGAAGACAAAATTTTGAGAATTTTTATGTTTGGTCATGCAACTTTTAAAACTCGAATCTAAAGTCATTTTTCAGCAGAAATAGTCCACATGATCAGATCTGCATTGTTCAGATTACCTTGCCATGCACTAGTGTTCCCTTGGAGTCGTTAGAAATGGCCATTGAATGAAGAATTGTCGGTTCTTGCACATGAGACTTTATTTCTTGAAAGTTGAACAATTTATCACAATTTCAATCGAATGCTTATGAATTCTTTATCAGATATTCATGAGGGTGCATTTATTTTTTACAATGCTTTGGGAATATTAAAAGGTCACTCAGAGGTAGAATTAACATGTTGACATTTTTAATCCCTGTAGCTTTAAAATCTTCTGATTATATTCACAAATGGCTTATATATTCAATTAATCACTCGATTAAGAATATATTCTCCACGTACTGTCATTCAGAGGCTCGAGTTTGGCATGTTGATACTTTTAGTCCCTTCGCATACATATTTTCACTGTTTGTCAACTTTAGTCCCTCAAGCTCAATCTTTCACATATATAGAGTTTAGGACACGTGTCTATACATAATTGGACACGTTTTTACGTGGTGTTACATCCTCACCCCCTTAAAAGAAATCTTGACCCCGGGATTTACTGGAATAAGTGAGGGTACTTCTGTCACATAGTGGACTCGACTTCCCACGTATATTCGGGACCTCTACGGGCATCCCATTTGACCTTTACTATAAACACATGCTTTTTTCGGAGCTTTTTAACCTGACGATCCTTGATCGATATAGGACTTTCAACAAACCTCAGGCTTTCATCAATCTGTACGTTTTTATGAGACATAGCTAGCGATTCATCAGCTAGACACTTCTTGAGATTACAGATGTGGAACACATTATGAATTCCACTGAGCTCCTCTGGCAAGTTTAGCTTATAAGCTACACTGCCGACACATTCGATGATTTCGAATGGTCCAATATATCTAGGGCTTAACTTACCCTTCTTACCGAAACGCATCACACCTTTCCAGGGTGATACTTTCAGTAAGACTTTATCGCCAACCTCAAACTTAGGTTTTCGCCTCTTGTCAGCATAACTTTTCTGCCTATCCCTGGCAGCTTTCAGGCGATCGCGAATCTGGACAATCTTGTCCGTTGTTTCAAGGACTATATCAGGTCCTGATAACTGAGCTTCTCCTACTTCCGCCCAACAAACAGGTGTTTTGCATTTTCTACCATATAATGCCTCGAAAGGCGCAGCCTGAATGCTAGTATGGTAGCTATTGTTATAGGATAACTCGATCAAGGGTAGGTGGTCATCCCAACTACCTCCCAAATCAATAACACATGCACGAAGCATGTCTTCCAACGTTTGAATCGTACGCTCACTCTATCCATCTGTCCGAGGATGGTAAGCAGTACTAAAATTCAAACGAGTACCCAAAGATTGTTGGAAACTTTTCCAAAAGTGAGAGGTGTATCTAGTATCTCTATCAGAAATAATAGACACCGGAACTCCGTGAAGGGATACAATCTCATCCACATATAATTGGGCTAACTTGTCGGAGCTATGAGTCTCCTTGATGGGTAAGAAATGTGCTGACTTAGTCAGTCTATCAACTATGACCCATATGGTATCATTTTCATGCCTTGTTTTAGGTAACTTGGTTATAAAATCCATGGTTACCATCTCCCACTTCCATGTGGTAAGTTCTGGCTATTGTAACAGACCTGATGGCTTTTGATGTTCAGCTTTAATCTGAGCACAAGTCAGGCACTTAGCTACATGTGTGGCAATAGATTTCTTCAAACCTATCCACCAATAATTCGCTTTCAAATCCTGATGCATCTTGTCACCTCCTGGGTGAACTGAATATTTGGAATTATGAGCTTCCTGAAGGATTATATCTCGAAGTCCTCCACGAATAGGAACCCATATTCTTCCATTTAGTCTGAGGATTCCATCCTTGCCAGGTGCTAACTGTTCAGCAGTTACACCTAACTTTTCATCTGGAAAGTTAGCTTCCAAAACAACATCTTTCTGTGCAGCTAATAGCCTTTCATTCAGACTATTCTTCAATTCAATGCTCTTGGCATTGATTCTGATAGGTTTAACTCTTTCCTTTTGGCTTAGAGCATCAGTGACTACATTCGCTTTGCCAGGATGGTATCGAATTTCACAATCGTAATCATTTAGAGTCTCCATCCAACGGCGCTGTCTCATATTGAGCTCTTTTTGATTGAATAATTGTTGGAGAATTTTGTGATCAGAATAGATCACACATTTAGTTCCATACAAATAATGTCTCCATAACTTTAGTGCGAATACATCGGCACCCAACTCTAAATCGTGGGTGGTGTAATTCTTTTCATGCACCTTTAGTTGTCATGATGCATAGGCAATCACCTTGCCTCGCTGCATAAGCACACAACCCATACTGGTGTGTGATGCATCACAGTAAACGACAAATTCTTCAATTCCTTCGGGCAATGTCAACACCGGAGCATTGCTCAATTTCTGCTTAAGAATCTCAAAGGATTCTTGTTGTTTTGGACCCCAATCAAACTTCACATTCTTACGGGTCAAAGAAGTTAATGGTGCAGCTATCCTTGAGAAGTTCTCGATGAACCTTCTATAATATCCAGCCAAACCCAGAAAGCTGCGAATTTCTGTTGGTTTCTTCGGTGCTTCCCAATTCATAATGGCTTCTATCTTGGCGGGATCAACTTGGATACCACGCTCACTAACAACATGTCCAAGGAATTGGACTTCGCGAAGCCAGAACTCGCATTTGGAGAATTTAGCATACAACTTCTCATGTTGAAGCAATCCTAAGATACATCGAAGGTGCTTCTCATGATTAACTTGATTACGAGAGTAGATAAGTATGTCATCTATGAAGACGATGACGAACTTATCTAAGTATGGCTTGCAGACTCTATTCATGAGGTCCATGAATGCTGCTGGTGCATTAGTGAGCCCGAAAGGCATCACTAAGAACTCAAAATGTCCATACCTCGTTCTGAATGCTGTCTTAGGCACATCTTCAGTTCGGACATTGAGTTGATGATATCCGGATCTCAAATCAATCTTCGAGAAGAAGCTCGCCCCTTGGAGCTGATCAAATAAGTCGTCGATCCTGGGTAAGGGATAACGATTCTTGATCGTCACCTTATTCAATTCACGATAATCAATGCATAAGCGCATTGATCCGTCCTTCTTTTTCACAAACAATATTGGAGCTCCCCAAGGCGAAGAGCTGGGTTGAATGAAACCTTTTTCTAGTAAGTCATCTAATTGAGTCCTGAGCTCTTTCATTTCAGTAGGCGCTAGACGATAAGGAGCTCGTGCAATAGGTGCAGACCCTGGTAGAATGTCTATCTTGAACTCTACTTGCCTTTCTGGAGGTAATCCAGGTAACTCGTCAGGAAAGACATCAGGATACTCAGAGATGATTGGAATGTCTTCAATCTTAGGCTTCGGTTCGTTCACAGACACTTGTGCCATGTAGATGACACATCCGCTCTTCAAACACTGCGATACCTTGAGAATAGACACATTGTTGGGCAAACCATATTGTGTATCTCCTTGAATAGTGACAGATTCACCATAAGGGGTTTTGATAATAACTAGCTTTTTATCACAGGCAATTTGGGCTTTGGTTATGTGACAACCAATCCATGCCTAAAACTATATCGAACCCAGCCAATTTCATTGGCAAGAGGGATAGCGGGATAGAATGATTCTTAATGGATATAGAGCATCCATCAAGAAGAGTTGAAGTTGTTTCTAAGGTACCATCGGCAAGCTCTACCTCATATTTTATGTCTAGAGTCTTAATAGGCAGATTCAATAATTTACAAAACTTATGGTCTACAAAAGACTTATCAGCACCTGAATCAAACAAGACTCTAGCATAATTATTATTAATGAGGAATGTACCTGTTATGACGTTCTCATCGTTCACCGCTTCCCTTGTGTTCATCTGAAAAACTCTCGCATTGTTTTTCTTCGCCTCCTCGGGCTTCTTAGCATTCTTGGGACAATTTGTCTTGATGTGCCCCTTTTCATTGCAACCGTAACAAGTTACATCCTTAATGTTTCGGCACTCAACAGACTTGTGCCCTTTCTTCTTACAAATCCCACATGGTTTGGCTTGTGGGTCTTGGTTGCACTTTCCAAAGTGCCTTTTGTTGCAGGTTTTGCACCTGGGCTTGTCACTTAACTGCCCCTTCTTGGAACCAAAGTTCCCTTTTCCCTTCTTGTTTGATTAAGGAGACTTGTCTTCCTCCCTCTTCCTCTTCCCATCATCGGTAGCTTTCTTCGCCCTACTCCTCACAACATCTAGAGTCAGGGACAAAGATAGATCCACAGCGGATCTGTAGGTGGTTGGCTTAGATGCCTTCACATTCCCTTTCACTTCAGGGGCCAAACCACCGATGAAACGCGCAATGCGTTTGGGTTTAGGGGTGACCAAGTATGGCACAAGCCTTGACATTGAGTTGAAGCTGGTCACATAGGACCTACAATCCAGATCCTTCATTACTAAAGTGAGGAAGTCAGTCTCTATCCTCTCGACTTCATGTTGAGGACAATAAGTATCATTCACCAAATCAACAAACTTGCTCCATGAAAGGTTGTACAAAGGGACCTTTCCAGTGGCTTGCACTAATGCTTTCCACCAAGTGAGGGCATCGCCCTTGAAAGATTAAGACACAAACTTCACTATGTCTTCCTTAGCACATCCGCTGATGTCTACCACAGTCTCCATTTCATCTAACCATTTCATGCAATCGATTGCTCCCTTTTCTCCTGTGAAATCTCTCGGTTTACAGGAGACAAAGTATTTGTAGGTACAACCCTTGGTGTACATGGGAGTCTGATCAAAAGCAATCTGCTTCTGTGGTTCACTTCTTTGATTAGACGAGTGTTGAGACCCATCTTTCTTCTGTGTATGCGAATGAGAATGGGACTTTGTGTGAGTCTTGGACCGAACATTGCTCGGTTCCTTGAACTTATCATCCACCGCTTGAGCAACCGCTGCGGTTATCATTGCTTGTAGTTCGGCACCAGTGATATTAATCCTGGTGTTGTTTCCTTCTGCGGGATGACTGTTTGCTTCATCCGAGCCAGCCATTTTTGAGTACTAAATCAAACAATACTTCAAGCATTTAGATTATATAATAAATCATCGCATTGATGATTATATGGTCATGGTATTATTAAACCATATAGACCATTTTAAAATAATTCAATTAAATTATGATTTGCCTAGGTTACAACAGAACCATTATAAGCAATCAATAGGATAAAATCCTTTTTATATTTATTAGACAGGGGATATAAATCACAACTGTCAATGTCATGAAAGACATTTTTTTTTATATAGCACAAGGCTCGTCTTGAAGGACATTTAGATGGAAAAAAAGGCCTTGTAACAAGGACGATTAAAACATAACCAATGATCTCTTGGATCAGTGATCTTTTAAGGGTCGAACATAGTTCGTCGCCTTTTTGACAAGAAGTTTATAAAGAAAACTATCATTGTCATTATTACACCTTTGCTTATAGGCATACATCTCAAATGGATGTTTGGTGTATACATCATATTGATGTTTATTAGCCATGATTCAATTTGGAAGCTTGTGTGGTTTCTCGTACCGCACAGCTAGGAATGTTAACATGTTTTCAGATGTTAACAGGGATTTATTGTCTTAAAAAGGTTATACCATCATAGCCATTTAATATTTTGGCTAGGTTATACCTCTAAGAATCTCTTTGGCAGATCAATTAAAATTGAAATGAAAAAGCATGATGATGTAATAAAGTACATAATTAAAATCCAAAGAAATTCCATTAAATATTAAACTATTACAAAGGTGCCCTAAACGGGTCTTAGAAAGAACATACTGCCCACGCAGGGGCTACAGGAATATAAATAAGTCCTCGCAGGGACTAGGTACTGAAAATAAAATAATGTCCTCGCAGGGACTTGATTAAAAGACAATACAAGATAAAATAAACAACTTCCTATTTCTTCTTGCCTTTGATAAGGCTCGCAAGGCCCTTGAGAAAGCTATTATGCTTCTTTTTGGTTTCATTTGCTTCATGCTCAACCCTGTCTAACCTTTGCAGGATCTCCTGAGTTTGCTCCTGTTGGGGAGGAGGAGGTTGTTGATATGGGGGTATTGATACCCCTGTACCGGATATCCAGTTGGGTAAACTGGAGGGTAAGAAGAAGGATAAAGTGCATTGTATTGTGCGGCTGTAAGATATGGATCATGAGTTCCATAACCCGCAGAAGTTGGGTTCTCAAAAGGGTTGTACCCAGAAGAACCTGGGTAAGTTGGGATCGGGTTGTCGAAACCCATTGGCGGTGGTGCATAAGAAACCGGCGGAGGATCGTTCTCTGGCATCGCGTGCGAGGGTCCACCCATTTAGGGGTCCTCGGGGATAGGAGGGTAAGAACTTGAACCCTGAGGAGAACTGAATCAAGGTCTTCCTCGCACGGATATTCGTGCATTCCTCCTTCGCCTTGGTGGCTCGGGAGGTGGTTGAGGTGGCTATTGAGGCGGCTCCTCAACAGGAAGAGGTGGTGGAGAAACAGCTTGGAGCTGTGGTTCAACCAAAGGAGGTTGAGCAGGAGAGTTATGATATGAAGGAGTGAATTCCCATTCAAACTTTGACCACCATTCTTTAAATGGATCGGGCCCTTGGTACGGCGATCCTTGATATGGAGAACCGCTCGATATGCTGATAGGGTGGCCCGGTGTTTCGGTTTGCATTTCTGGGTCCGGGTCATCATCCATTTCCATCTCCTGGGAGAAATGATCCTCGGGTCCTAGAGGATTGAAACCCAGAAATTCGTTGACATAGTCATTAGGATTAAACTGGGCTGGAGAGTAGGTAGAATCCGAGTGATTAAATGAATGAGAATGCAAGGAATGGTAAGATTGATGGGAATGGTGGGAGTCATGCGAATGATGAGAGTCATGGGAGTGTTGCGAATGCTGGGGCTCGTCTGGAACAGGCGACCCGAATGATGGATGAAAAGAAGGTGATGAGCTCAAAGAGACAGAATGTCTCGCTGGTTCGAAAGAATGACCCCAAATATCACGGGAATTTGAACTAGAAAGCGACGCAGACGGGGTGCGCCGATGGGAAGGTCCTGCGTGTGCTGATGGTCCACCTCGCATGGGACCCTTTCCTTTGCCTCTCACTCTTGGCGGCATTGTTGAAGATTATACCTATCAATGTTAGGTCCAGAGTTTTACGCTTATCTTTATTTCGTTTATTTATGTTTATTTACTTTACATTAGCACTTGGGTTTGGGCTAGGCCATGTGGGCCAATGGGGTAGAGGTTCCTATAAATAGTCTTGATTAGATTATTAGTGGTAGAGCTTTCCTATTCTTGTAATTATGTAGCCCCAATAGAGAACCTTGTACCCGACAATCCTAGGGATTGTGTGCAAGGTTCTCGAAGATCGTACCAGACAGTCTTTGAGACTGTGTGCGATCTAAGCAGCGGCACTGAGTTTTTTAATAAAATATTTCTTTTTGTTCTTGCCGGTTTGATCTTATTTTCCGCGTTCGATCGAACCGTTGAGTGATATCACGGGTTTTTCGGGACTAACAAGTGGTATCAGAGCCATTGAAGTCTTTCAAAGGCTCGGTTTTGATATCACTCGGAGAACGAGAAGAAGATTTGATCAGTGTAGGGGGTATGTGTTCGTAAATGGTGATCTCGGTTCATGAAATCTGATTTTCATCCACAGATCTGAAAAATATAAGATCTGCCGGAGATCGGAAGCTGAACCGCGAAGTGGATACAACCTGGAAAGATTTGGTCCGTCGGTGTTGTTGCGTGTAACAGTGGAGGTAAACAGAAGTCGCCGGAGTTGCAGGTTGCAGAACGGAGAACAATGAGTGACCTGAGATGACGACGGAGTGGCAGAAGCAAAGATGGTGGTGGCTTTTCGGATACGAGCGGTGTACGGTGATCGGATTTTGCATAATGAAGAGTGGATGACGTTGAAGATGATTGTACGGTGTATATCGGAGATGATGGTCAGATGTACGGTGGTCGTTGATGTTCTTGTCTCGGATGGTTGTTGACAGTCTCGGAGATCCGATGATGAACCGACGAGAAGGATGATGATGGATTGTGTAAACAAATGAATGTTGCAGTGTTGCTGACGTAAAAAGTATCTCAGATCGGAGGATGACCGGAGACGACCACCGGACTGGTTGATAAAGATGATGACGGTGATGAAAGAGTTGACGGCCGATGATTATTTCCGGCGACTGAAAGATGATGACAGCAGAATGTATGTATGGCGATGTTTGAAGATGATGATGTCACAACTGCATCTGCAAAGAATGTTGAGAACATTCTATGGCGGCTGCACATGATGTTTCATCAAAATTGTCGAAAACCCTAAGAGATATGCACCGTCAGATGGAGGAAAAGATCAACGGTCAAAGGTAAGGAAATTAAATTATTTTCGGTGCATGATTGAATGGATTTGAGGTGCATGATGGGTGGGCCCTTGAATGGTTGACAGATTTCATTTTACTGGTGAGAAAGGTTTGGTTCAAAATCTATTTAGAGTTTTTTTTATTGGTTCACCAATAATATTTGGATGGAATGGTGGGCCCACTGATGGTGGATTAAGTGTTTGCATTATTTTTTTGGAGATCATCTTCGAGATACATAACATTTTTCATGTGAGATATATTTTAATCCGAGATCATATTTTCCTTCATCATTCATCATCCGCAATCATCCGATATCCATAGTTATTCATCCGAGATAATCCGCAACTCATTCATATTCATCACTTATCATTCGAGATCAACTACTATCATTCGAGATACGTTGATGGGCTCGTCTACTGCTGGACCACTAAAGGAGAAGACCCAAGGTTGGAGATCGTCTAAACCGTAACAAAGAGAGCATAAAACAAGGGGGAGATTGTTAGGTCCAGAGTTTTACGCTTATCTTTATTTCGTTTATTTATGTTTATTTACTTTACATTAGCACTTGGGTTTGGGCTAGGCCATGTGGGCCAATGGGGTAGAGGTTCCTATAAATAGTCTTGATTAGATTATTAGTGGTAGAGCTTTCCTATTCTTGTAATTATGTAGCCCCAATAGAGAACCTTGTACCCGACAATCCTAGGGATTGTGTGCAAGGTTCTCGAAGATCGTACCAGACAGTCTTTGAGACTGTGTGCGATCTAAGCAGCGACACTTTGATTTGTAATGAATGTTTTCTTTTTGTTCTTATGGATTGATCTTATTTTCCGCATTCGATTAATCCTAGAGTGATATCACGGGTTGTTAGGGACTAACAATCAAAATAAGTAAAACAAAATAAAATATAAACAGCAAAGGAAAGTTAAGAGTAAATCCTAGGTCATTGGCCTAGACTCGGAAGTCTAAGGAGTGTGCTTATTGTGTCATTGAGATTAAACACAAAAGGTTAGTGTTTAATTCATTCAATGTTGGCTCTGATACCAACCTGTCACACCCCGATATTTCCAAATATTACCGGTGGGCCCGGCGGGGAGTATCGTGACGTAGTTGATATCATCATTGTCAATATACACAATATAATAGCACAGCGGAAGGCTTGGTGAATAAACTATTACAAACCATAATGTCTGAGTGTCCGAATGAAAGAATATACAGACTGGATTGTAATAAGATCCACAGGCGGATCATAATAAAATACAAGAAAACAAAATAACAGACTTCAGGTATCTAAGGACTGGCAACATCCTCTTATACGACACCTAATAGCTCCAGCCTATTACGAGAGGTACCTGTCAATCAGTCTTTAAGAAAATTCGTCAGTTTACACTGGTAAATACAATTAACTGACTCTTTTAAAAATATTTATGAAAATTGATTTAATTGCACATGGCACAAATCATTTATAACTTGGGACAATTATTTAAAGATAATCTTGTATACAGATTTACATGTTTGTCACACAATTGGGGCCGGTTGGAAGCCGGTCGTGATTAACCGACTCACCACTTATAGAACTCACAAAGGAGTTATCCCCAACATGTGGGTTTATATTTTAGCATTTGCATCTGTCAGGTGTATGCCTACACCCCGAGCATAGGTCGTGGTCATTTTCAAATGAAATGAGCCGAGGATATCCAGGACACGGTCGAATTAACCCCCAATGTTTATGTTATCAAACAAGACAGATTAAAACGGGTTATATAAATTTATTAATCACAATCCGATTAAATGATTTCATACCCGACCAAGTGGTATTATTATAATACCATATCCCAAGCCCGTATAAGGGAAAATAAGTTAAAAGTATTTACCTGAGCTTAAAAGTGAAGGTAATTTAGCTGTAAATCCTAAAACTTTATGATGGTACCTTCTACTGGATGCTACTTAATCTGTATAGAAGGTTTAATAACCTATTAGGATGCTAACGGGTCTTTAGTTAAGTCAAAGACTTAGACCGGCTAGCTAGAAAGAAACTTTACGGTTCTAAACGCTAGAGTAAGCGGAGACCGGAATAGAATGTGGTTTAGACCCGACAAGCTTGGATACTTGTATAATATGGGTAAACTAATCACATTCTGGAATTTGAGGATTTAATGATAAGGTTAAACCCGTTTCGGCTATTTTATGTAAACTAGTCACATAAACCGATCCGAACGCATAAATGCGTAACGGGTAACCAAATGAATTATATACATGTCTTAAATGTTATTATGCTTAAAATATGTAAATACATCAGTAGGACGTTAACATATATGCCCAAAAAGTAATTTAAACCAATTTAAGTCCCATAAGGGTATTTTGGTAATTTTAATGCTTATAAAAGAGATTTTATAACAAACTGAAGTTCTGGTCTTTGGTGATCAGTAAAATTATTTAATTTGTCACATTACATCAGTAAGATATCATACATATGTGAAATTTACTATTTATGGCCAAACTATGCCCCGAAAGGGCATTTTGGTCATTTCACATAGGCTTTTAAGGACATTTTTGGAAACCTGAGTTCATAACTTATACCCACTGTAATAATATTTAAATTTGTTTAAAAACTCAGTAGGTAACAAGTCTTAGATGTTAAATATGGTTTTTAAACCATACTATGCACCTAATTAGTGTAAAACTCGCTAATCGACGATAATCAAAATGTTTATGTAAATCTGAGATTTTTATCAGTTTTAAATGCTCAAAATAATTTATTTAATGTATGAAATCAGTAGGAAAAAGTTTGGCATTCAAATCCTTTGTTAATCTCATTTTATGCCTAAAAAGGGTATTTTCGTCATTAACCGAATTACACAAGAACTCTATGTTTTAAACAGATTATAATCAGACAAAAAATCTTAAAATTCCTTAAAAATAATATATTAACAGTAGGTAATGAGTTTTGGTTCAAAATCCAAGTTTAAACATGCATTATGCAAGATATCGCAAATTAATTAATAAAAAGCTTCTAATTACGATATCGAGCATAACTTCTATTTGGGACCTAGAACTGATGTCAAATTTTCGGGACAAGTCTAAATATCAGTAGCAAAGGTTTTTGTCCTCTCACATTTCTAAAAATCTCATTTATGTGTCAAAAGGGCATTTACGGCATTTAGAAGCATATTAACAAATAAGTGCATATAATTCAAACTATTAAGGACCAAGAAATATAACTCCAGAGGGTTATACTACTGAATGATGTGGTCCTAAAGGAAGCTTAAAACATGGGAGAATTAAGCTTGAACGGGTCAGAACTGAAAGTCAAAGCAAAAGTCAAGCTTTTGCGACTTTCGGTTATAAACTGACCTTAGACTGATAATTGTCGGGTTAGGACTAATTAAACATGTTCTAATATTATTTACTAAGTCATTAGAATGTTAAAATATAATTTTGAACCTCTGTTTATTTAGTTTAAGTCATTTTTAAACTTTCTGTCAAGTTTGACTTTTTGTCAAACTAGTTTGACCCGACAATTAACTAGTCAAACGAGATAATTATGAGGTGCCCTTTTAAGGGTTAATCACCTATCCTAATATGGTTCCATAACCACTTTCGTTTCGGTCAGTGGCTGGACCATTTGTGATTAAACCGAAAGTCAAATCTTAATTACGATATGTTTGACTTTTCGGTTTTAAAGCTAATTAAAAGGACTAAGCAGGGATTAAAACTCTTACTAATGGTCCTTGCTATCTTTTCTACACTTCTAAGTCTTCTCCTATTGCTTCCAAGCTGCAGAAATGAGTTCTTTGAAACTTGTTGCAAATGTGAGCATATGAACACAACACAAGAGTGCCTTATATAGGAGATTGCCAAATCCCAAGATGATTGCAGGTGTTTTGGATGATCCTAGGATCACTCCAGGTGTCCTAGTGGTTTAATAAAACTGACAAACAGCCCCTAGATTCGATTCAAATGAGTTTAAGTCGGTTTGGAGCAGAAACCTGCAGCTGTCCAAAATTTCTGCCCAGATATATGCCTGACGGACCATAAGCAAAAATTCTTGCGGTCCGCATCCACCCCTTACGGACCGTAAGTCCAAATGGATGCGGTCCGTAACCAACGCTGAATTGAAACACCCAGTTACAGTCCTTGCGGACCGTAAGCCTAGGACCATACGGTCCTCATCCGATGACCAGAAGACAAAAATTTGAGAATTTTTATGTTTGGTCGTGCAACTTTTAAAACTCGAATCTAAAGTCATTTTTCAGCAGAAATAGTCCACATGATCAGATCTGCATTGTTCAGATTACCTTGCCATGCACTAGTGTTCCCTTGGAGTCTTTAGAAATGACCATTGAATGAAGAATTGTCGGTTCTTGCACATGAGACTTTATTTCTTGAAAGTTGAACAATTTATCACAATTTCAATCGAATGCTTATGAATTCTTTATCAGATATTCATGAGGGTGCAATTATATTTTTACAAAGCTTTAGGAATATTAAAAGGTCACTCAGAGGTAGAATTAACATGTTGCCACTTTTAATCCCTGTAGCTTTAAAATCTTCCGATTATATTCACAAACGGCTTGTTATATTCAATTAATCACTCGATTAAGAATATATTCTCCACGTACTGTCATTCAGAGGCTCGAGTTTGGCATGTTGACACTTTTAGTCCCTTCGTATACATATTTTCACTGTTTGTCAACTTTAGTCATTCAAACTCAATCTTTCACATATTTAGAGTTTAGGACACGTGTCTATACATAATTGGACACATTTTTACATGGTGTTACACGTTGAGGTTGCGGTTTTGCTTCAAAATGTAGGGGCTTTTTCGTACTTCCGTTAGATTTACATATAAACGTTATTAATGTATTCTTAAGTATAATGCGAACGTGAATTCATTAAATAATTTCACATTAAATTTTACATATAAACGTAGGCTTACATTCAATGTTTACGATGTACCCGCATCCATCGGACGGGTGTACCGCTAGTTATGCTTATGCGAATGTGAAGACGGCTTTCCATAATACATCCCTGAATCTTGAACGTGATCAAATCTCGTCTCCTTCTTCATATCAAGTTCATATGCCCTAAGTTTACTTACAACCTCTTCTAATTTCATATCAGCATAACCTTAGGAGGTAAAGCATCCAACAACCTATCGTTTATTTCAGTATCCTTATAACAATCAATGTTGTGGTTATCTAATTATATCATAAGATGATAAAACCTAGTGATAACATCTTCAAGTGACTCATTTATACTTTTGAATAGAACAAACTGCTTCTTCAATAAATCAATCTCATTCTTTCTTAAGTTGAATTTTCCCTCATATCTATTTTCTAGTGCTTCCCACGATTCTTTTGAAATTGTATATTTTCGAAAAGTATGTTTGATTTCATGTGGCAAGGACATATTGATAGCCCCATTTGTTCCAATGTGTTTGTTTTCACAAAATAATTTTTAGATAAAGCATGACTTGCTAATTGCTTAACATATTTTCATATTTTCATATGCAAAACCTATGTATGTTCACAAAAGATATTTAAATAGTACCTTTATAAATGTTGACCGTACCAAAGTAACAAACAATAACAACATGCTTCTCTTGTTTTTTATCTTTCATATAAGCAAACATCTCAATAGCAAAAGCATCCCACAAAGTAACTTTTGACCTCTCAAATAATAACATAAATGGTAAGAACATAAACTAACCTTTTTATGCTTGAAAAAATCGAAAAAATCACATTCACATAATTATATAAAGCCTAAATTTGTAAATAATAAATATAAAGTTATAAATCAATAAGAATTAAATTAAAGATATTTAAATAGTACCTTTATAAATGTTGACCGTACCAAAGTAACAAAAAATAACAACATGCTTCTCTTGTTTTTTATCTTTCATATAAGCAAACATCTCAATAGCAAAAGCATCCCACAAAGTAACTTTTGACCTCTCAAATAATAACATAAATGGTAAGAACATAAACTAACCTTTTTATGCTTGAAAAAATCGAAATGCAAATACTGAATAATAGGAACTCACTCAAGATCATCAAGTTTAAGATTAAGTCTCTTGCCCTTGCTTCCATCCTTCTTGAAAGTATCTTCAAGGTTGAAACAAACTTCCACATAACCAATAAAATCTATAAACATGATTTTTTTTGTTAAAAAATATAATTATTAAGTAGGTATAACATAGAATAACAAAAAAAATTATAACACAACACAATAAATTTATAAGTTGTATTAATTTATATACCAATCGTCGTATTAACTTCAAAATAAGATTGAAGTTAATAGGACGATTGGTATATGAAGTAACACAACTTATAAATTTATTGTGTTGTGTTATAATTTTTTTTTTTTTTTTTTTTTTTGTTATTGTATGTTATACCTACTTAATAATCATATTTTTAAACAAACAAATTCTGTATATAGATTTTATTAGTTATGTGGAAGTTTGTTTCAATGCTGAGGATACTTTCAAGAAGGATAGAAGTAAGGGCAAGAGACTTAATCTTAAACTTGATGATCTTGAGTGAGTTCCTATTATTCAATATTTACATTTCGATTTATTCAAGCATAAGAAAGTTAGTTTATGTTCTTATCATTTATGATATTATTGTTATTGTATGTCACCTTGAAGAGATTACGTTTTTAGGAAGATGTATAGTTAATAATGTGCATTTTAAACATTAAGCTGTTATATTTTATGTACATTTATTTTTGTATTTTTATTTTCGTGAACTTATCACATAGATATCTATAATCTATAACTTCTAATAAAGCAAAACCATCTTAGGCCACATGACATGTACTTAGGCTGCTTGATGCCACGTGGCATGTGATGGTCTCCTCTTTTTTTCCAATTGAGCGCCAGTACCATTCTCTTATGCGACTCTTCTTTTCCTCTCTTCTTATTCAACATAATTAATATCCCTCTTCGTTTCAAAATCATCTGTTCAACTTCTCTCCAATCTTCTTTCAAGAATACCAATCGGTTTCCATATCTAACAATGAATTTTATCAAGGAAGCTACATAAATAAATGACTAGTCTAAGAACCCGCGAGTTTCGCGGGTGGCTTAACACCAACTAAACACATAAAAAATTTTAAACGTGGAAGCATTAAACTGTGATTTGTTAAGCCTAATATTTTGAGACCGTTGAGCACGTCCCAATAGTATATCTACCAAATGTTCGTTACATATTAAGTTTTTGTCAACTAAACCTTCATGATGTTTTCTTGCCTTTTGGCGAATATGACTTGCACCGGCAGTGTCAACATATAAATATACATTAAGAAATGAAGGTAGAGTAATAGATAACACACACGAATACATCTACGTAAAGGTACTAACGAACATTGTGTGAAAAAGTTGTAAACAAAATGCGTTAATGCTATGCATGATATGATTGATATTTAGTAGAAACCAATTATAGGGAAAAAAAGTAAAAACAAAAAAACAGTCTAAAGTGAGATTAACACAAAAAAACATATCTAGTAATAATTGTTCCAAAAGTGTTACCACACATACGACATGGTTGGTAACTGTTTTGGTCAAAAATTACCGAAGCAATTTAGTGATCAAATTAGTTAAGTGAGGTAGTGTGCTAGAAACAAGTGTCGAAAATATGTTAATTAAATTACTTGCAAAAACAGTTTCAGGATACGGCTCAGGATATTGAGCTGTATCAATGATCAAACAATGAGCAAACAATGAGCAAAAAGTAAAGAAAATGACACGAGATGTACGAGGAAAGCCCTTGATCAATCTAGATCGCCGGCATAAAACCTCGGGAGCTGACAATCGCAGCTGCCTTGTTCTTCTTATTGCTTTAAACTTCAGGATACAGTGCAGGATATCAACCAGATCGCTAAGTGTTACAATGAATTCGTGTGAGAGTACAGATTGCGAGAGAACAAGTGTTAGAGTGTAGTGAGTGTGATTGCCGTGAAATTGTTGTGTCCTATTTGATCTGGTGTTCCTCCTATTTATAGTAACGAAATACAAACAAATATTCCTATAAATATAGGATGCTCCGAATATTCCACCACGAACGTTGTAGACCGAGTAATAAGGTTTCAACGTCTTTCTTTAAACGTCCTGGACCGAGTCTTCCGCGGAATAAGTCTTTGTGAACGTTGCTGGCTTCTAACACACGTACCTGCACATAATCCATTAGTAATCCCGAGGATACCGTTCAGGATGTTACCAATATCCTGAACCAGCATCCCGGATGTAAACAGATACTACATAAATAAGATATAGATCAAGATATTCTCCAGGATATGGGCTCAGAATTTCACCCATAACAATTGTCCCCAAAAATGTTACCCTTTGATATCCTAACGGTTACATTTTTTCACAGTGGCCAAGGCAATTAAGAGATAAGACTTCTGATGTGACAGCTTTCAACCACCCGGCCTATATTTACTCATCATACCCTATATCTTCTCATCCTCATCTTCTTTTTTACCCTCAATCGCCAAGAAAAAGGTAACATTCTCTCTCTCATCTTCATAACCATCTTTCATTTTACTCCGGCAAGAATTCAGGCGACCAAATGCCTAGGCAAACGAGGTCCAGTTCAGGCGACTCGGCTCCCACATTCATCCAACAGAATCTTCTCCAAGAACCGGAGAATGAAACATGCACCTTTGATAGTGCTCATCTGTCGGCTTTGAAATCTTCCGGTATCTTTCCGGATGGAACCATATTCCGACCCTTCGACAGAGAAATCCGGTCAGATATGGTTTCCACCGAGTGGATTTGTTTCAATGCTTTCCCCTTCACCTTAGGGCTACGATTTCCCTTTCCGGACTTTATTACCGAGTTTTTTAACATTACTAAAATTTCTTTCAGCCAAACCATGCCAATGCTTTGGCGTGTTTTATCTGTTCTGGACCAAATCAAGAGAAACCACATACCTGACCTTTCTGTCCATGATCTCCCTTTAGCCTACAAGCTTAGATGCCATGGCTCATCTAGGTTTCTGTTTTACTCTAGTTCCGGTCCCCCATTGATACTTCGTGCCACCAAAAACGAGGATGGTTGGCAATCCAAGTTTTTCTTTGTAAAAAGGGATTCAATCCCCGGTGGAACGGATTATCCGATGAGATGGTTAAGAAAGGGTAGGAATTAGGGTTTAAGAATGATCCTGTCTCATATTCTGAACTAATAAATTTTCACTTTTGTGCAACTGATTTTAGGAAGATTGCACCTCCTCTTGCTAATTCTCAAGAAAGAATAGACGCCATTAGACTTCTCCCAGAGGCAGAAAGAAGTTTCAATCCTTCTCCACCAACTCCAAGCCCTCTTTCAAGTGCCAACATGTCTGGTAAGGATCCTGCAAGATATCCTGCACACATATGTTTTTTATCTGTTATTCATAAGAGGGATTTAGAATTTACTCCATGTGTGCAGATTCCAGCAAAGTCCCAGTCTATCTAGACCTGGATGAACTTGACAGCTATCCAACTCCAGCCATAGTCAAGAAGGAGACTCCTGCTACCACTAGCTCCAAGCCACTCCTAGCTCCCAAGACCAATCCAAGAACCCGTGCTTCCGCAGCAAAAAAGAGGAAGGGTCTTGAAGTCAGCGCTCCAGGCTCAGAAGGGTTCTCCTATGATGAACTTACTTTCTCTGATTCCTTAGAGCCAATGACATCCTTCCTTAACAAGGTAATATCCTGACGCATATTCTCCATGTATATCCTGCATATATATCCTGCACATATATCCTAACAGGATATCCTGGTCGACATACATTCTAACTTTATACCTTTAATTGATGTGCAGGGCCTCCAGCATTTGCTCCACTTGTACAATGATGCTTGTGGTACTGTGGCACTCCATGAAGCCAGGATCAAACAGCTTGAAAGCACTGTTGCGGACCAAGGTGCCATTGCCGAAGCGAAGACCTGGCACTACGAAAGCCTGCTGAAGAAGGTCACCCAAGATGCTGAGGTCAAACTTGCCAGCGTTCAAATGGATCATGATCAGGCCTTGATCAGCTTTCGAGAGGGAATCAAGGCTTCTGCTATCGTCTCCCTGCTACAAGCACGCATCAAGATGGCCTACGAGGCCAAGGAGACGGGCCTTGTTTGTCCATCTTGGCCAGTTGAATCCTGGGTGGCTAAGTTGAAGGAGCTCGGAGGCAAAGCTGTGCCGCTTCCTGCTGAAGCCGGTGAGTCTTCTAAGTCAGCAGAGGCGGTGGTCCAAGCTGGAGAGAAGAAGGATACTGGAGCTGATGCTGGGATGGACATTGGTCAGGATGCTGCGCAGGATGCTGGTCAGGATGCTGGAGTGGAGAAGTCTGAGAAGGTTGGAGGTGATGCCGCTGTGTGAGGGCATTTAGGTGGGCGATGACGGATATACGTGCCAAGGCCAGAGCCCACCTTTTTGAATTTGAATGTTGGTTTGTAGTTCCACAAACAATTTACTTTTCTGCCTTTTACTTTCCCATACCTGAACAATTTACGGTTCCTGCATGCTTTTTGAACAATACAACAGTTGAAGGTGGATGGGTCTCGGTTTGAGATGAAGCCTTCAACTGTTGGGTAAATATGGTTATGAACTATTAGTGCTCTTAGTGGATGGGCCTTGTTTTGAGGTGAAACTAAGAGCACATCTTTTGGTATGTTAATAATATAACTACTCTTTTGACTTAATTATTATTGTCATACAAGTTTTACTTGTGAAAATTGTTTGGTTTGAACATTCTTAGAAACACATATCATAAATGTATCCTGGGAGATATCCTGAAAGATATCTTGAAAAGGATATTGAAATATAACCCCTAAATTGTCCAAACAAAAAGGAGAGATCATACCAGAGATTCTTAGAGAATCAATTCCAATTAGTGATCCTTACTTCTGTGACAGGTGGTAATCCTCAGAAGGGCTTTAGGATCAGGATCATGGATCACTTTAAGGATCCTCGTACTGACGATTGTTTGCTTATGTTTTGTAGCTTCTCGCAGGTATAACAAGCTTGACCAAGTCTTGGCGACATTCCTGGAGAATATTCCCAAACTATTCCGCACGTGCTTGGCTAAAAATGGACGTTGTGGAGAACGTGGAAGCTTGGCACGAAAGTCGGACAATTAGTTAGAGTAGATTATTTCTAATTTAAAAGGAGTAACGAGCTAGTAGAAAAACACTTAGTCATTTCTCAGTTACACACACTCGTATACTCGCACACTTGAAGCTCTCGACGAACACACATTCATTTTCACTCACTTATACACATTTCACGATAGTGATCCTTGTACCTAGCTCGTTACTATCCGAAGTTGTAAACATTTAATCATTTATTTCAGCTTGGTGATCGGTAGTTTCCATCACCCGGGGTTTTTTGTGCCGGAGATCAACTCTTGATCAAGGGCTTTTTCCCCGTATAAATCCTTGTGTTGTTTGTGCAAATCTACATTGAAGTGATCCTCATCGCTATTACATAATCAGCATCATCCCCCATAACATAGAGTTTGGTTGCAATATCCTCAACAGATTTTTTGACCAAAACAGTTTGGCGCCCACCGTGGGGCAATTGGTGCTTTGTCCTTAGAAGAATTCGCGTTTCTGTGCTCATTCCGGTTCACTACAACCAAGCAAATGGCCTCCTCAGCGAAGAATGCTTCAAACTTGATGCCCTCACTCACTTCTTCACAAGGCGTCCCTCCTTTGCCTCCACCACCTTCTGGATCCCAGAAGAACACTGAGAATGCCGCGAAGAAACCAACTCCCATTTTCTCAAAACCACCTACTTCTTCTGTTTCAACTAATCCTACTACTAATGATCTCTATGCCTTGATTTTGCAGATGAGGAATCATGCACAAGAGAAGGATAAGACCAACGAGAGGATCTTCCGGGAGATTGACGAAATTAAGAAACAGAAGAAAACGGCAGAGGATCGTTCCCCACTGATGCCCAGATCTTTGAATTTTGATACTCCGGTGATTACTTCTCAGCCATCAGTGATTCCAGACATTCAATATGTGGGTGGACCAAAAGGAGTGCACTACGGAGCAACGACAATGACCCAGGCATCAGGTTCATATTTCCAGCCAGCGGGATCCTATCCTCAGCATATGGGATCCCTCACGAGTTCAGGAGGATATTCAGGAATGCAGCAGTTTCAAGGATCCTCCTTCATTCCAGGATCATCCCAGGTTCAAGGATCCTCCTTCGTTCCAGGATCATCCCAGGTTCAAGGATCCTCCTTCGTTCCAGGATCATCCCAGGTTCAAGGATCCTCCTTCGTTCCAGGATCATCCCAGGTTCAAGGATCCTCTTTCTTTCCAGGATCATCCCAGGTTCAAGGATCCTCCTTCGTTCCAGGATCATCACAGGTTCAAGGATCCTCCTTCGTTCCAGGATCATCACAGGTTCAAGGATCCTCCTTCGTTCCAGGATCATCCCAGGTTCAAGGATCCTCCTTCGTTCCAGGATCATCTCAGTTTCAGGGATCCTTCCAGATGCCAGGATCCTTGAGGAGTTTGCAAACAGGAAGTTCAGATGTCCATCAGGGAGATTTTATTCCAATGCAGACCAATTCCTCTACTGGCCCCTCGATCATTCCAGAGCCTCAACAATATGGATTAACATCCATTCTTCCTAACTTGAATCCAATGGGAGGTAACACTTTTAATAATTCTCATACTACTAACCATGGTCTTATGCAGGATCCAGGTATCAATCATGCCATGGCCAGAGAATTGCAAAAGCTAAAGGATATGATATCAAGTGTTCCGGGAGTGGTCAAACCTATCCCAGAGATTGCAGATGGGAGCCACAAGATATCTCGTTTTGCACCACCAATCTGTGATGCTGAGATACCCAAGAGATTCCATGTGCCAACAATGAAACTGTATGATGGTTCGACAGATCCTGAGGAACACATAGCACAATACAGGGAGAGGATGGAGATCAATCCAATTCCAGAAAGGTTAAAGGAAGCATGCCTGTGCAAGGGATTCGGATCCACTCTTACTGGATCAGCTCTCAAATGGCTGCTAAGTCTTCCCCCTTACTCTATTACCTCGTTTGCTAACCTAGTTAATCTATTTAATAATCAGTTTTCTTGTAGTAGAAAATTTGAACGGTTAACTAGTGATTTATATAGGATAACCCAGGGTCATAATGAATCATTAAGGGATTACATTACCAAATTCAGTAAAGAATCCTTAGACATTCCCAACTTAGATATAGCCACGGCTGTTGAGGCCTTCAAAATGGGATTGCTTAGGGATTCGTTATTTTATGATGATCTTGTTATGACACCATGCAGGAACCTAGATGAGGTAAGAACCCGGGCCCTCAGGTTCATCCGGCTAGAGGATTGTAAGTCCCGTGAAACAGATCTTTCAATGATATCAAACAATCACCAAGTTTGTGCGGAATCCAAACTTGGTGAGATTCAAGAATAAACCCAAAAATCAGAATATGCAAAGAACAAAGAACAAACCGGAATTACTATCAAACTTGCACACGTTCTATTACTATGAATTAGCAAAACGTCTGGTACAAGATGACACAACCAAGTCGCCTCCCTCTCTAGCTTTCTCTAGGAATTGTAACAATGAGGTTCCAAGAAGTTCCAACCTAAAAACAAGTTAGAAACTTGTTTTTATACTAACTCAAGCCCACTTCCCTACATGGGCTCCCCTTGGGCCTGCTTGGCCCACATGGCCTAAAGCTTGGCCCAAGTGACCTATAAAGGTCCACAACCTAATATAAACTAACTCGGTAAGGCCCAGTTCGTAACCATAACCCGTTGTGTTAATTTGATGCGTCAGTCTCACACTTTAGGGCCTAACAATCTCCCCCTAGACTGATGCCATCAAATTGTCTTCATAGCATGAATTCAACAACGTCTTCAACGAAGTCTATGGTTAATGCTTTGCTTCAGATGTTGTGGAAGTTCTTGACTTCTGAACTCTCAGCACTGGGTCTCTTTCTTCAGCTCTTGTGGTTAGCTTCATATCAGGATCTCGATCAGCTTTGCTTGAAATATCTTTGTCAAAAAGAATGTGAGAGGAGGATTCTCAGCAGCTCTTTTCTTCTTCAGTCTTTGTCTTTCAAGCAGATTCACGGTACTTCTTCAAATGCACTATCACTGTCAGACGGCAATTCGTATCCGATTCTTCTGACTCAGGTACATCTTGTTGTTGTGCTGCTTCAGGCTTCTTCAACAACTAACAGCATCTCAGTCTTCATCAACCCCTGTTCTTGATTGAAATCAAGTTCTGCACATACTCACAAACTCATAAGCAAACATTTCTTATGCAACAGGGAGAGTACCACATGAACACTAGGTACATGAAATTTCACAATTTAAATTCTTTTAACTTTTGATGATCAGTCAAATCTTCAAAAACGGTTATATTTTTTAATTTTAAGAAAAACAAATAAGCACTCTATTTTTGTTTTTTTTTTTTTTTATAGAAAAACAAGACACTATTTTTTTTTTTTTTTTTTTTTTAAGAACCAAAAACAAATAAAAACTCAAAATATAAACAACTACCATAATATACAATTACAATTGCAATGGGATCAAAATTCGTTCTCAGGCAGACTAAGGAACACTTTTCAGTACGAGCCTAATCAAACTGGTCTATGCGATTGCCAATATGTTTGTCCACTTAAACTTTAACGCTCAACTTTCAATTTTTCAACATCGTGATATGCTTTAAGTAATATTATACTATTATACCCATGTGTCCCATTCCAAGGCATACCCCCGCGATCAAGGTAAGCACAACGATTCATCGTAGCAGGTGAGTATACTGATGTCATCCTTTAAGATATCCTGACTGTGTCTAGGTCTGCATATAATCTGTTTTATCATGTTTTGATTTCTTAACAATGAACACCCAAATAAATATTAATCAAATCCTGGAAATATAAACAGCACACTCTATCATGCAAGTATCTTCCCTACCACATATTTCACAAGTCCAATCCAGATTTCTGAAATCTTAACTGGGAATAGGTTGAGAAGAGAACAGAATAGATCTTTTTGCAGAGATGGTATAATATACAGATCAAATGAGTTTTTCTCAGTTTGATATAGGTTTCAAGGGTTTCTTTTGGGCACTTGAGGGCCTCTTTCGGGTGTATTAATGATCTACAGAGCGACAACGTACAGCTAGGTCAGCATGTATCTGGATGCAGCAGAAGCTGTCGTTGCCTAGCACCTCCAGGTCAGCATATATCTGGATGCAGCAGAGGAGGTACACGACTTTTTCAGAGAAGATTTCAGAATCAGATCAAAATTGTGTGTATCGGGACAACATACAGACATTCAAATAGAAATGAGCTAATTCCAAGTGACTTTCTTTCCTGGGGTCATGTACAATTTTAGTTCTAAACAGAAGGACAGCCAAGATATCCCCGGATGATTCAACAATATAAAGACCCGAAACCTCAGATATTGGCTATCTATCAAGGCAAGATTTAAGACCATAAAATCATACGCCATTGGTATGTTACCCACATGGTACATAGTTCGTTATGTTTATATCACTTAGTATCTTTTATCATGTTGAGCGTCAAGCCTATCGACATATCGCAGTAGATCCTAGTCTTTTCAGCTATGGCACCTTACATGTGTTAGTCAAAACCCTTTAACACGAACATTTATTTCACTTCCCATATCATGCAATTTTTCTTTTTGGCTTTTTCATTTTTCAAATGTTTTTGTATTTTTCTCATTTTCTCCCCCTAAAACAATACATATTTACAGCAAACTCTTTTTGTATTTTCTGAGTTTTCTCCATATCTATCTATATGTTCCTCTCCCCCCCTAAATTTGTGCATAAATCTTGTATTTTTGCGCAAATTTACCAATTACTAGAGAAAGGACACATTATGTACAAAGTTATAAACTAAGAAAAGAGAAAATTATTTTTGCTTAACCGTTCCGTCATTAGATTGAAGACTAATCAAATTCAAATCAAAGTACTGAATTTAAACGGTACCTTTTGCTGATCATTTCTTACTTCTCTAATCTCCTCCAAAGGAAACATATCATCTGAAAAAAAATTTGAACTTTTTGCAACAGTGAAATGTTACCCGTTTTATCTCTGGAACAACCGCTATCAACATTCCAGAGATTGTCAACAGCTCCTCCTTGGTTGTTCCTGAAAAGTAAGGAGATTAGTAAGACATTGGTACCCAGGCCATCGTGGTCCTGGGTTTACCTGAAGCATCAAAGTAAGATACTTCCTTCAAACACAAGTCCCCTTTCGTTTCAAGGATTGGAGACATTGCTGCTTTGGATTTGGGTTTCCAAATCTGTTTCGGTTTAACAAACGTGTTTGTTGCCTTCGGTTGAGCAACTTTAACTGATTCAGGCTTGTTAGTTTTAGAAAAACGTTTTAGTTCTTGAACAGCCTTGCGTTTGTTTTTAGCAGCGTTCCAATCCCCATCAGAAGGTTTAACCTTGGGATTCACATTCTTCATTGCCTTAGGTGAAGATACCTTCATTGGCTTAGAATGGTAGTTTTCCTTAGGTGTAATCCTCTGATCTTGCATATAGTAGGGTACATAGGGACGCCGTGTGCAGTTTCTAGCAATATGACCCGCAATGCCACAGTTGTAGCAAGTTTGTCTTTTCATCGGAAAGACATTTTTAGCAGCTTGATTTGCTCTAGCAGGTCCTGAAGGACAAACCGATCCTCTTCGTGTTGGATGCGCCTGCACATGACTTTCAGACAAAGACGAATTTGGGTGCTTATATTTGCTGTTTACAGAACTCTTGTTGCTATGAGCACCATTCTTCGTCTTTTCTCCCTGATTGGATCTTTCATTCACCTTGTCACGAGCCTTATGAGGATTATTGCTGCCTTGTCCTTGTTGAGCAGACTTCTTATACCCTCGATTTTGGTCTGCTCGTTTTGGCTCCTTTTGCGTGTTGTGAACCGGCTCACAAACATCAGCACACAAGTGAGTGTTGGCATTTTGTTGCACTTTTGGATGATGAACACAATTTCTAGCAATGTGTCCAGGAATTCCACACTTGAAACATGTCTGTCGTTTCAAAGTATGGAGATTCTGATAGCTAGCAGCATTAGCTGATCTGGTGGGTCTAGATGATCGAGCTTGCGTTGCCTGTGTTCCATGTGCCTTTTCTGAGTTTTTCTGTACCTGCTGATCAGAACTAGCACAAGCATGAGATTCAGATGGATGATGTTTTTCGTCTTTTATAATTTTATCAGGATCATTTTGAAAAGACGATTCAGTTTCTATTTTAATTTCCTTTTCAGAAACATTTTCTTGTGACTGTTCATTTATTGTGACCACCTCTTCTTTTACAAAATCAGATCCAGTTTTAATTTCTGAAGATGCAGAAGTTTCATCAACACATGTTTCTTCAACATATGTATCATGTGAATCCTTTTGAGATTTTCTTTCAGCCACGGTTTCCAATGGGGTCCCACTAGATTCAACATTAGGGACACCCACTGAGACAGATTCAGAAGAAGAATCAGGATACTCTTGATTTTCTTGAGAAGAAGTTTCAGTGGTTTCACTGAATGTGTCCCGAGGAACCTCACCTGTAACACTGTCAACAACTAAAACACAATCATCACCACAATTATTGTTCAAAGATTCAACACAAACATCATCAGTTTTTTTCAAAACATCAGGCTCAAAAGACGAAACATAAGCAGAAAACGACGCAAACAAAGAACGACTAAAAGCAAGGTCAGATTCAGTTGGTTCAGAATAAGGTTCAAAATAAGGTTCAGAAATATTTGTATGAACAACTGATTCACTCCCAAGAACATCTGCACATTTTACTTCAGATACTTTATCTGCACATGAAGACGAAAAGTTAGGATCAATAGAACCTTTAGAAACAAAATTTATTTGAGCAGACTTCTTTTTCTCAATTTGTCTGTCATTTAATGATGACTTATGGTTTTTGGGACCATAAGTCATTCTACTCTCATTCATCATCTCCTCCTCAGTCATGGGTAAATAAGTATAATTGTCATTGTAAGGAGGAGGAGCCTGATTAAAACCCAAACCACGCCCTTTATTTTCTTTGTACGCAAGCTGTTGATCGCACAGGTTTTTAACTAGTTTGCTGGAAGAATCAAATTTCTTGATATTAAGTTCATTAATTTGATATCTGTCTCTAATATCTTCCAGTTCCTTAGTTAAAATGCATACCTTCTCCTGTGCCTCTAAGAAATGGGCTGTTTTTACACTTACATCATCCTTAAGTTTGATGATGTCTTTTCGCTGAGCTTCAATTTTATCTTTATAAAGCTTTTCATTCTTTGATAAAGTAAAATTTTTATTTTTTATGTCTTGATAATCTTGTATTAGCTCAGCGTTGTGTAAATGATATGCCTCAACCCTTTCTCTACATTCAGGAGTGCAAAAGACAGAAAGTATCTCTTCACGAGTAATTTCTTGAGCCGCAGGTTTGTGAAACACAAATGCCATAATTTCAACGGGTGGTTAATACTTTTGTTCTTCTCCTCAAAACACAAACCAAATGAGAACCCGTGTAATCGCTAACTCAAACCCTTTGCACGCGAATGAACCCGCTTTCTGAACCGTACCTCAAAACCTGTCAAACTTTTCACACCCAAACAAACTTTTTCTCCCTTTTTTTTTTTAATAATTTAAACAAACCCCTTTTTTTTAATAGTTTATAAAAGTATAATTATTATTATTATTATAAAAATCAATGATTATATAATGATGACCTTATGATTAATAATAATTATATAATGATTGTTGATTTTATAATTATAATTATTAATAAAAGCCTAAGCTTCAAAACAACACAACGGTCCGTCTTCTTCTTCGTAAGAAACTTAACCAAAACCCTAATTCCAGATATCAGCCGCCACTTAAAGAACACGATGCAGGTGAGTTCACCGGAGAAGGAGATGAAAGTAGACGATGAACAGTGACGAAGATCGGAGATGGAGGGATGTATAGTGACTGTGAACGGGATGACGGTTGAAAGCGACGGTGGTGATGGTCGGAGAAAGATGAACGGAGAAAGATGAACGGAGGGTGTTGCAGGTTTTCGGTGTTCGGAGAAGATGAAATGATGATGACCGATGATGGCGGAGATGGTTCGAAAATGACGACTGTGGTGATGATGGTCTGCGGTGTCAAGTTAAGGTGTTGGATGAAGAAAGGTTATGGCGATGACCGGAGAATGATGAACGATAGAAGATGATCAAAATCAAAACCGAAAATTCGAAAACACGGACTCGAAATCGGATGATAATCTGATATGAAGATGAACGTGGAGATTGCGACTCGAAACCAAAACGAGATGACTCGAGATCTCGGTTGCGACTCGAAACCGTGGATGGTTGCGAGTCGAAACCAAAGCAGGAAGAGCCGAAACTATGGTTGCGAGTCGAAACTGTGGTTGCGAGTGGAAACTGATTGATGATTGCGAGTCGAAATCGAAACAGGATGAGCCGAAACTATGGTTGCGAGTCGAAATCGAGGTTGCGACTGTGGAGGTTACGACTCAAATCAGTACAACTCGAGATCAGACAATGATGAAGATGGTTGCGACTCGGAATCTAAGAACACGATGAGTCGAGACCGTTGTATCCTTAAGAATAGGATTCGAAACCGTAGGCAGGTGATTGCGGCTCAATGATTATGATGAACTGATGAATATGCTGATGACGTTGATGAATGATGATGTGTGGTGGTGACTCGAAAAGATGATGGAATACGTAGACTCGAAACAGTGGTTGATTGGAATTCAAAATTAGAAAGTTGAAAAATGTTTTGAGTTTTTCTATTTTTTTTTTTTTTTTTTTTTTTAAGTTTGGAAACAAGAATTTTCAAAACAAACTAATCAACCAGATTTTTTCGAAAATTTTGGGATTTTTAAATCCTTTTCAAACTTATCAATTTTTTTTTTTTTTTTTAAATTCAAATCTTAACAACTTTCAAGGATCAAACACCACCAAAATATAGAGATTTTTGATAAAATTTCAATGAATACTGCGAATAACACGAAGAACGCGAAGAACACCAACAAAAAAATAACGAAATTCTTGAATCTTTGATATCACACCGAGCCTAGAAACAGGTTCTAATGGCTCTGATACCACTTGTAAGTCCCGTGAAACAGATCTTTCAATGATATCAAACAATCACCAAGTTTGTGCGGAATCCAAACTTGGTGAGATTCAAGAATAAACCCAAAAATCAGAATATGCAAAGAACAAAGAACAAACCGGAATTACTATCAAACTTGCACACGTTCTATTACTATGAATTAGCAAAACGTCTGGTACAAGATGACACAACCAAGTCGCCTCCCTCTCTAGCTTTCTCTAGGAATTGTAACAATGAGGTTCCAAGAAGTTCCAACCTAAAAACAAGTTAGAAACTTGTTTTTATACTAACTCAAGCCCACTTCCCTACATGGGCTCCCCTTGGGCCTGCTTGGCCCACATGGCCTAAAGCTTGGCCCAAGTGACCTATAAAGGTCCACAACCTAATATAAACTAACTCGGTAAGGCCCAGTTCGTAACCATAACCCGTTGTGTTAATTTGATGCGTCAGTCTCACACTTTAGGGCCTAACAAGGATGACAAGAGGATCCAGGAGAGGTTAACAGGATCCTCAAAGCAGGATAAGCAAGGATCCTCATTCAGGAACAACAAGTTCAGATCCTACAACAGATCTGATAATCAGAACGTGCATTCTATTGATCAAGAAGAGGAGGATGAGGATTATCCTCCAATTTCTGAATACTGTTTTAGTGTTGATAACAATGAACTAATCCTTGCGATGCAGAGTCTAGGTGATAAAGCTAGATGGCCCAGAAAAAATGATAGGCCAGCTGCAACTAAGGATAAATCAAAATGGTGTGCATATCATGAAGATTTTGGGCACCTCACAGAAGAATGCATTGCATTAAGAAAGGAAATTGGATACTTGTTGAGCAAGGGGCATCTAAAAGAATTGTTGGGAAGAAAAAAGTCAAGAACTCAGGATCTTGAAAGGATCCCTGAGAAGGCTCCAGCCCCTCCAGCAGATGCACAAGTAATAAACTTTATTTCTGGAGGATCCGACATCTGTGGCACATCCTTCTCAGCAGCTAAAAGGCATGCAAAGGAAACTAAAATGGATAATGGAGAAAGACCAGTTCGAACGTCAAGTGTCTCCGAAGGAAAAGTCATAACCTTTGATGAAGAGGATCGTGTTGATATCCAGGATCCTCATCACGATGGTTTAGTTATTACTCTTTTTATATCTAACCATTTTGTTCGCAGGATCCTTATAGACGGAGGAAGTTCAGTGAACATTATCCAGCTTGATGTTCTAAAAAAGATGGGTATCCCTGAATCAGAGATCATACCAAGATCCTCTGTGCTCGTGGGATTTAGTGGCGAAACTAAGAACACCCTGGGGGACATTAAACTCCCAATATATATTGAAGGCTTACACTCTTATAAAAAAATTTTGTGTTATTGACTGTTTATCTTGTTGTAATGTTATCCTTGGCAGGCCCTGGATACACGATATGAAAGCAGTCCCATCTACTTATCATCAATGTGTGAAGCTCCCTAGTCCTTGGGGAATAGTTAAGATTGATAGTGATCAGCAGGAGGCTAAGAATTGCTACACTTCATCGATGAAACCAGCTTCGAAGTCAAGGGAGCAATAGCAATCAAGGTATCCTCCAAGGAATGTCTTGGAGGCCAGAGAGCAGGATGTGGTGGAAATCCTCATGGATCCCGATGATCCTGAATCCAAAATTTATATCGGATCAGGGATCCTTGGCGAAATGAAAGAAGACCTCGTATCCTTCCTCAAAAGGAGAAAGACTACCTTCGCATGGAAACACGAAGACATGACTGGTATATCCAAAGATGTTATCACCCATAAACTCGGCATTGACAGATCCTTCAAACCAATCCATCAAAGGAGAAGAAAGTTTGCACCCGAAAGGAATGCCATTATCCAAGAAGAGGTAGAGAAATTGCTCCGGGCAGGTATGATTAGAGAGGTCAAGTATCCAAGATGGTTGGCCAATGTGGTTGTTGTTCAAAAGAAAAACGGAAAGTGGAGGGTATGTGTCGACTTTACCGATTTAAATAAGGCATGTCCCAAGGATCCTTTCCCTTTACCCCACATTGACTCCATGGTGGATGCAACCGCGGGTCATGAACTGTTAACTTTTATGGATGCTTCATCTGGATTTCAACAAATCCAAATGGAACCATCCGACCAAGAGGATACAGCCTTCATGACTCCAACTGGTATATACTGCTATATTGTTATGCCATTCGGATTAAGAAATGCAGGTGCAACATATCAAAGGCTGGTAAATATGATGTTCAAGGATCAGATCGGACAAACTATGGAGGTTTACATAGATGATATGGTGGTAAAATCCTTAAAAGCTGAGGATCACCTAAGAGACTTGGAGGAAGCATTCGATATCCTTGACAAATATAACATGAAACTTAATCCTTCAAAATGTCACTTTGGTGTTAAAGCAGGTAAATTCTTAGGATATATGGTGACAAAGAGAGGCATCGAAGCTAGCCCGGAACAAATCAAAGCAATAGTGAACATCAAATCCCCGGCCAATGCTAAGGATGTTCAAAGGCTAACAGGCAGGATAGCAGCTTTGAACAGATTTATATCCAAATCCTCAGAGAAGTGCAAAGAATTCTATGATATCCTAAGGAAGAACAAGAAATTTGAGTGGACTGAGAAGCATGAAAATGCTTTGAGAGCACTCAAAGATTACCTATCCTCAGCCCCGGCTTTGATGAAACCAGAAAAAGGTGATGTGTTATCCTTGTATCTTGCAGTATCCTCAAAAGCAGTAAGTGCGGTCCTTGTTAAGGATCATCAAGGTACACAACATCCTGTCTATTATGTAAGTAAAAGTTTACTTGATGCCGAATCCAGGTACTCACACCTTGAAAAGCTTATTCTTGCATTAATTATGGCATCTACCAAGTTAAGACATTATTTTGAAACTCATGTTATCATTGTTAAAACTAATTTTCCAATTAAGAATGTCCTCAGGAAACCAGAGATGTCAGGAAGGATGGCTAAGTGGGCAGTGAAATTGAGTGCATATGATATAAGATATGAGCCTAGGACAGCCATCAAATCCCAAGCATTAGCTGACTTTGTGGCTGATTTCAGTAGTGATTTACAAGAAGAAGCTGAGCTAGAAGTCCAGCAGCTAGAAGAGACCAAGGATCCTTGGATACTTTATACTGATGGATCCTCAAATGTCAAAGGCACAGGGCTTGGAATACTACTAAAATCGCCACAGGGGGACATAATACCCCATTCTATAGCTTGTGAATTCCAAACCACTAACAATGAGGCTGAATATGAAGCCCTAATTGCTGGTTTACAAATTGCAAAGCATATGGGGATCAGGTATCTTGAGGTACACGTAGATTCTTTGTTGATTACAAACCATTTTAATGGATCATATGCTGTTAAAGGTGAAAAGCTAACCAAATATTTGGAGATAGTCAAAAGTTTGGCACTCTCTTTTGTTTCCTTTAGTTTGTCACAGGTACCAAGGGAAGAAAATACAGAAGCTGATGCATTGGCTAACTTAGGATCATCCTTGAAGATCCCGGAGGATATCAAGATTCCTATTATCCATATCCTGACCCCGGCTATCGAGGATCACGAGGCTATGGAGATAGGAAATGATTCTGCAATTATCCCTTGTGAGGATACTCAATCCCATTCAGGATCAGGATCATGGATCTCACCAATTATGAGATACTTACAACATGGAGAGATTCCTACAGGAGAAAACCCTAGGGCTTTCAAATCTAAGGTATCTCAATTCACAATTATGAATAATATGTTGTATAGACGATCTCTTGCAGGACCATACTTGAGATGCATTGAGGATCCTGAAGTTCAAGAAGTTTTAAAAGACTTCCATGAAGGAGATTGTGGAAACCACACTGGGGGCAGGGCATTATTCTCAAGGATCCTGAGGACAGGATACTACTGGCCAACCATGAAGAAAGATGCTGTGGAGTATGCCAGAAGATGTGATCCTTGCCAGAGACACAGCAATATCCTTCATCAACCAGCTGAATTATTGCATCCTATATCCTCCTCTTGGCCATTTATGAGATGGGGTATGGATATAGTTGGCAAGCTCCCTAAGGCACCTGGTGGAAAAGTATTCATGCTAGCTATGACTGATTACTTCTCCAAGTGGATAGAGGCTGAAGCTTTTGCCCAAGTCAGAGAAAAGGAAGTTATATCCTTCATTAAAAGAAATATTATGACTAGATTTGGAATTCCTTCTGAGATTATATGTGATAATGGTTCCCAATTTATTGGGGGCAGGACCACTAACTTTTGTGACAGCTGGGGGATTAAAATGATAACATCAACACCAGTCCACCCACAAGCTAATGGCCAAGCAGAATCATCCAACAAGATCATCATCAACAATTTGAAGAAGAAGCTTGGATCCAAGAAAGGGAAATGGGCAGAAGAACTACCTTATGTGCTTTGGGCTGACAGGACAACCCCTAAGAATGCAACTGGTCAAACACCATTCTCTTTGGTGTTTGGGGCAGAATCAGTGATCCCAACAGAAATGGTGGTTCCAACTGCTAGAACAAGTACTCGTGATCCTGAGAAGAATAATGAAAACTTGGCTCAAGACCTGGATACTATTGAAGAAATCAGGGATATGGCTAGGATAAGGATGGCCAGTTATCAGCAAAGAATGGCTGGTGCTTACAACAAAAATGTCAGGATCAGAAGGTTTCAAGTTGGAGACATGGTACTAAGGAAAGCATTTCAGAATACCACCAATCCTGCTGATGGGAAGTTAGCTCCAAAATGGGAAGGCCCTTATTTGATTGAAGCTGAAGCAGGAAATGGGGCATATAGATTGCTAATCATGGAAGGTGATTTGCTACCAAGAGCTTGGAATGTTGTCCACTTGAAGAAATATTTCATGTGAGCAGGATCCTCATGGCACAGATGATCCTCACGATTGGGATATCCATAAAGGATCCTCGGAATATTGGTGATCCTTACTTAGGTAATATCCTAAACTTGAACTATTTCGTTTCTTCATTTTCTCATATAAGGATAAGGATCATGTATCCTTTATCCATGTCTCATGTGAGTTTAAGTTTTGAAAGTTCAGGTATCCTTAGCTTAACATTGGTTATCTGCTGAAGCAATCCGTTCCTTGGGTTTAACCTCAGTTGTTTGGGCTTGACCCCAGTTCCGCCTGTAGCGCACGATGATCCTGGTATAGTTCAAGGCTTTGGGACCAGTACTCGTTTTAGGGGCTGATAATTCCATTGTTCTGGCTATGCTTAGGATCCTACGTATAATGGTAGACGTACCATACATCCGTTCATAAGGTTCTAACGTTTTCACGTTAGCTAAGGTTTTCTAACGTTTTCACGTTAGCTAAGGTTTTGGCATTTTCATGTCACTAAGTTCGGATAGTCGCCAGTTAGGGCCATACTCCAGTTTACATACGATCCTTGGGCTTGTCCCCAGTTATCCTTGGGCTTGTCCCCAGTTATCCTTGGGCTTGTCCCCAGTTGCTAATTCTTATTTTATAATGGCTTAGTCCCAAGTGATGCTCTATTTCAGGTTCTTGAAGATAGGCAACTAGGGATCCTTGATCCTTACTTTATTCTAAGGTTTATCTTATAGTTATCCTTATTAAGGTTAGGATCCTAACTTGGATCCTCAGGTATGATCCTTAACCATTTTTAATTCTATTCATTATTTATTTGAACAACCCTTATATTTGACAACTGAACTTATGATTCTTAAACCATATCACTTTTTAGAACTTATCGGTTATGGGATATGTGGTCCTTGATCATGTCCTAAGCTTTCTATATATCTTTTCTGATTTTTTAAGGCTTGATAAGTATATACAAAATAAATTTTACAACAGTTGGAAAGTAAGACATTATAAAGGATAACAAGACAAGATAAGCGACAAAAGGTTAAGTTTTATTTATTAACAAAAAGACTAACCCCTTAAGGTTGTCAAAATTGCCAACCCACATTTCTACCAGCAAAATGTGGCCCGTCCACATGGGTTGGCAAAGGGTGTCCATTGTTTACGGGTCTTTGTAGTGCAGAAAATAAAAGACGGAAGGATAACGAGTGGCTTCATCCCCCAAACAGAGGATCCATCCACCACCCATTATCCTGCCTATTGTTCACAGGATCATACATGATCCTTAATCCTAAAACCTACTGTTCAAGTACAATCCATCATTGTTCAACAAAAAACACCATAACCAAAACAAACTATCAAACTTAGAAAATTAGGCTCCGGCTGCGTCTAGAAATGTCCTTCATCGCCCAATCCTGCAGCCTAAACCTTCGCTGCATTGTCACCTCCAGCTCCACTTGTTTCACCACCTTCACCTTTGCCTCCAGCTTCAATTGTCAGGATCTCTTCAACCTCCTCAGCCTCTTCATCGTCCAGTTCAGCAAGCCTTGCCTTCCAACCTTCAATATCCCAGGTGCTCTTGTCAAACGGAGGATCCTGAGCTTCCAAGGCCATTTGAAGCTTGGTCTTGTACATTGTAATGGCGGCAGAGATTTTGGCATCTTCGGTGATCTCACTCTTCTCATAGTCAACATTGACCAGCACTTTGGCCATCTGCTGTTTGGTATCCCGAACTTCTTTCTGAAGATCAGCAATTGTGAGATCCTTTAACACCGCAACCTGCTGGAGATCGGCAATCTTCCTATCCTGATCCTCAACGTGGCCCACATAGTCCTCAATCTCTGCGAATTTCTGCAAAAAGAATAAGGTCAAGATCATGTAATCAACAGGATATACCAGCAGGATATGTCAACAGGATATATGAGCAAAGACAGTGATCCTCACCTCATTAAAGTACTCAAGGAATTGATGACGGATCAGAGGCAGACCCTGCAGATCCCCAGCTTCAGAGGCTTTTCTCTTCTTGATTGCCTTCCCTTTGAGGGGTGCTTTGGGGACCAAAGCTGTCGGACTAGTGGGAGCTTTCCTCGTGGAAGATCTGACAATGGTGAGATCAGCAACGTTGAACTTGGAAGCGGACTTGGTAGATTTTCCAGCACCTACACAATCAAAATAAGATAAGTATCTTTTATTAATTCATATTTCACTATATATTTAAATTTTAGACAAGGATACTTACTTGACATTGTGACAGAGCCTGAGGATACCTCCTGTGAATCTTGGGTTGTTGTCTTGAAAGTTCTTGTCTCAGGGTCAAGTTTCTTGAAGGCAATGAGCCTTTCCTTAGCAGCAAGGGACAGTTTGAGGTGTGAGACGGTGATAGCTGCATAAAAAGAAAGCAAAAATATGAGTTATCCTTACATCAAAAGAAAGTTCCTGGTGATCCTTCTCAGGATCCTCCATCCTACCATGGGTAGCCCATTTTTTAGGAAGATCCTTTCCATCCTCAATGGAACCTCTCTTGACAAAAAAGAAACGCCGCTTCCAATTAGTATCATTTTTGGTGGCTTTGAAGATCGGGTGTTCCTCACCGGGTTTACGTTTGAACAAATAACGGTGAGAGCCAAAGGTGGTAAGATCATACAGTTCTCCCAGCTCCGCCATTCCTAGATCTATTCCCTCCTGATCGATGATCCTTTCAAGGGTGTATAAAACCCTCCAAATCATCGGCATGGCTTGAACATAAGAGATGCCGGTTAGTGAAAAGAAAGATTGGGTGAAGGTTGGAAAAGGATAAGAATAGCCTATGGTGAACGGAGTGACGGGGAAAGCAACCCACGTATCGGAGATATGATCGCTCAAGGCATTGGGATCAAAAGGCCTAAATTCAGTGTTCGCCGGGAAGCAGTGGCGGATCCTATCTATCTGAGCATCGTTGAAGAAACAGCGTTCTTGAATGGAGTCTTCAATAATCCCCTGGCTTTTCGGAGGACTGTTCTTTGGGTGATCCTTGGCCGGTGAACTTCGGAGCAACATTTTCGAAGAGACGGAGATAAAGAAAGAAAAACAGAGTAAGAGAGGAAGAAGGAGGAGAAAGAAATACCTGATTGATCGTCGATTGAGAATTTAAAGGGAGTTTCTTTCGAATTTGAATGCATAATGATCCTATCTATATCTCTATTTATAATTATGATTCTGCAGGATTGTCACTTCCGT
The DNA here is from genome assembly GCA_030545235.1 of Helianthus tuberosus. Taxonomy (NCBI): domain Eukaryota; kingdom Viridiplantae; phylum Streptophyta; class Magnoliopsida; order Asterales; family Asteraceae; genus Helianthus; species Helianthus tuberosus. The sequence continues at coordinate 1,988,344 of CM060407.1, forward strand.
GACATCATCATCGCAACGGCTAGTTCTATTTTAACGGCTATATATCCGTTAGTTAGTTGCGGATAAGATCAAGAAAATATAACTCGCTAATTTTACAAATTACTCCTTATATTTTGGGGGCAATTGTTAGGGGAGGATTTTCTAACAATTAGTGATCCTTATTCGTTATCCTAATTAGTGATCCTTACTTCTGTGACAGGTGGTAATCCTCAGAAGGGCTTTAGGATCAGGATCATGGATCACTTTAAGGATCCTCGTACTGACGATTGTTTGCTTATGTTTTGTAGCTTCTCGCAGGTATAACAAGCTTGACCAAGTCTTGGCGACATTCCTGGAGAATATTCCCAAACTATTCCGCACGTGCTTGGCTAAAAATGGACCTTGTGGAGAACGTGGAAGCTTGGCACGAAAGTCGGACAGTTAGTTAGAGTAGATTATTTCTAATTTAAAAGGAGTAACGAGCTAGTAGAAAAACACTTAGTCATTTCTCAGTTACACACACTCGTATACTCGCACACTTGAAGCTCTCGACGAACACACATTCATTTTCACTCACTTATACACATTTCACGATAGTGATCCTTGTACCTAGCTCGTTACTATCCGAAGTTGTAAACATTTAATCATTTATTTCAGCTTGGTGATCGGTAGTTTCCATCACCCGGGGTTTTTTGTGCCAGAGATCAACTCTTGATCAAGGGCTTTTTCCCCGTATAAATCCTTGTGTTGTTTGTGCAAATCTACATTGAAGTGATCCTCATCGCTATTACATAATCAGCATCATCCCCCATAACATAGAGTTTGGTTGCAATATCCTCAACAGATTTTTTGACCAAAACACTTATAAACTTGGATCCATCCTTCGAGCAGTATTACGTATGTCCCCTGTGTTTGCCAAAAATACCAACGTATTTATATTTTGACTCCAATGAACACCGAATACCCCAGGGCAAAACCCATGATATCCTGAAATGAATCCTTAGCATACTTGGGATAAACCCCTAATATCCTGGGGATAAACCCTGATATCTGGGGATAAACCCTAAATTTCATGCGCTACAGGCGAGAGTGTATAAACTCCAATTCTTAGAAAGGTGAAAACCTTTAAACCTTTGAGAGTATGAAAATACTCTTTCGTGAGAGAGGGTGATCAATCCTCATATACCTTTAGGATCCAGGATATAGCCAATAGTAACGAAATTGTCAGCCACTTTTACATGAACTGGTCCCGCTACCTTGAACTATACCTGGATAACTTGCGCTCCAGGCGGGGTGTTTAAACCCAATTCGAAAGAAAGGTGAATACCTTTAAACCTTTGAAGGGACCAGGATCCCTTAAACGTGAGAGAGGGGGCCAATCCTCTAATCTTTCGACTTATCCTGAGTATATATCCTGGAGCTATATCCTGAAAGATATTCTGCAAAACAATTGTAAACTAAGGTGGGTGTTGGCTTGGCTAACACCCCTCCGATGCTTAAGTCAGTAGTGGGTTCAAGACAATAAATAAAAATATATTTAAAAATAGAATACATACCATTTCGAAATAGAAAACAAATTCTATTCTTACTTGAGATATAGCTTCAAATGCACTGCATTCCAGGATCTTGGTAGCATATCCCCTTCCATATTTCTGAGTCGATATGCTCCTTTCCCTGCTTCGGACTCGACTTCATAAGGTCCTTCCCATTTCGGAGCTAGCTTGCCATCGGCAGGATTAGTGGTGTTTTGAAAAGCCTTTCTTAGCACCCAATCACCAACTCGAAATCTTCTGGTCCTTATGTTCTTGTTATATGCTCTGGATATTCTTTGCTGATATGCTGCTATCCTTAGCCTTGCTGCATCTCTTTTTTCGTCTATAGTATCCAAATCCTGACATAAGACTTCAGGATTTTGTTCAGGATTCTGCAGCATAGATCTTGCAGTAGGTATCGTCATTTCTGTTGGAATCATCGCCTCCGCTCCGAATACCAAGGAAAACGGGGTTTGGCCGGTTGCATTTTTTACCGTCGTTCTATCAGCCCACAAAACAAAGGGTAACTCATTTGCCCATCTTCCTTTTTTGGCTCCAAGTCTCTTCTTTAAGTTATTGACTATTATCTTGTTTGAAGATTCAGCTTGTCCATTCGCTTGAGGATGTACTGGGGTAGATGTGATCATTTTAATTCCCCAACTCTTGCAAAAGTCGGTAGTCCTTTTGCTTATAAACTGAGACCCATTATCACAAATGATCTCTGCTGGCACTCCAAACCTAGTCAGGATATTCCTCTTTATGAAGGATACTACTTCTTGGTCTCTAACTTGGACAAATGCTTCAGCCTCAACCCACTTAGAGAAATAATCTGTCATAGTCAACATAAAAACTTTTCCTCCCGGAGCTTTTGGTAACTTCCCTACTATATCCATCCCCCACTTCATGAATGGCCAAGGGGAAACTACAGGATATAACGGTTCAGCTGGTTGATGTAGTATGTTACTATGTCTTTGACATGCATCACATCTTCGAGCATATTCTGCAGCATCTTTCCTCATCGTTGGCCAATAATATCCTGTCCTTAATACTTTCGAGAACAACGATCTGCCCCCGGTGTGATTACCACAATCCCCTTCATGTATATCCTGAAGTACTTCTTTGGCCTCAGGATCCTCCAAGCACCTCAAATATGGTCCTGCAAGAGATTTCTTATATAAAATATTATTTATAATAGTGAATCGTGATACCTTCATCCTAAATGCCTTAGGATTTTGATTTCCAGGGATGTGTCCTTCCTTAAGATATTTTATGATTGGAGCCGTCCAGGATTTAGGATCCTCTTCAGGATATTCTGCTTCAGGATCCTGGATGCCCGCTACTTCCTCATCCTGAGGATTCGTCGCAGGATACAAGATATGTAATATTGGTATTCGGGTCCCTTCAGGTATCCTGATTGATGATCCCAAATTTGCTAAGGCATCCGCTTCAGCATTATCCTCCCTTGGTACCTGTTCAAGTGTAAAAATATCGAAATATCCTGCTAATTTTTTGAGAATATCAAGATATTCTATTAATTTCTCACCCTTAACTGCATAGGATCCATTAAAATGGTTAGTAATTAACAAAGAATCAACATATACTTGTAAATTTTTTATATTCATGCTCTTGGCCAATTCTAATCCTGCAATTAAAGCCTCATATTCTGCTTCATTATTGGTAGCAGGAAATTCACACCTAATAGCCTGGGGTAATATGTCCCCCTGTGGCGATTTTAGTAGTATTCCTAATCCTACTCCTCTTATATTAGATGCACCATCAGTATATAATGTCCAGGATCCTGAGGATTCTCCTAGCTGTTGAACTTCTAGGTCTACCTCATCCTGAATGTCACTACTAAAATCAGCCACAAAGTCAGCTAAAGCCTGAGACTTTATGGCATTCCTAGGTTCATACACTAAATCATAGGCACTTAACTTTACTGACCACTTGGCCATCCTGCCTGACATTTCCGGCTTTCTAAGCACATTTTTGACAGGATAGTTTGTCTTAACGTGTATCCTATGTGTTTCAAAGTAGTGTCTAAGTTTTGTCGATGCCATAACTAATGCTAGTATTAATTTTTCTAAATGAGAGTACCTAGTTTCAGCATCTAACAAACTTTTACTAACATAATAAACAGGATATTGCTGACCTTCATGGTCTTTTATAAGAACGGCACTTACAGCATTCCCTGATACAGCAAGGTACAGGGATAGTGGTTCACCATTTTCAGGTTTCATCAGTAGAGGTGCGGTTGAGAGATATCGTTTTAAATCCTGTAGGGCTGCTTCATGCTTCTCACCCCACTCGAATTTTTTATTCTTCTTCAGGATATCATAAAAATCCTTGCATTTTTCTGAAGATCTTGAGATAAATCTATTCAATGCTGCCACTCGCCCTGTTAGTCGTTGAACATCCTTCATATTTGAGGGTGATTTAATATCCAAGATGGCTTTAATCTGCTCCGGGCTTGCTTCTATTCCTCTTTTGGTCACCATATATCCTAGGAATTTTCCTGCTCCTACTCCAAAATGGCACTTAGCAGGATTCAGCTTCATATTATACTGATCCAGGATATCAAATGCTCCTTTAATATCCTGGAGGTGATCCTGAGCTTTCTTTGACTTTACCACCATATCGTCAATATACACCTCCATGGTGTCCCCCAGTTTGTCTTTGAACATCATGTTTACCAATCTTTGGTATGTTGCACCTGCATTTTTCAAACCAAAAGGCATAGCTGTATAACAATAAATACCTGTTGGTGTCATGAAGGCAGTATCCTCCTGGTCAGAAGGCTCCATTTGGATCTGTTGAAATCCTGAGGATGCATCCATGAAAGTCAGCATTTCATGCCCAGCAGTGGCATCTACCATTGCATCAATATGGGGAAGAGGAAATGGGTCTTTAGGACAAGCTTTGTTCAAGTCTGTGTAATCTACATAGACTCTCCATTTCCCGTTTTTCTTTTGAACCACAACCACGTTTGCTAGCCACCTTGGGAACTTGACTTCTCTAATCATCTTGGACTTCAACAATCTTTCAACTTCTTCTTGAATAATTGTATTGCGTTCAGGAGCAAACTTCCTTCTTTTTTGTTGCACGGGCTTGAATGATTTATCAATTCCAAGCTTGTGAGTGATAATATCTTTGGATATGCCTGTCATATCCTCATGCTTCCATGCAAACGTCGACATCCTGCATTTTAAAAAGTTAATTAACTGATCTTCAATATCCTGAGGGATATTGGTTCCCACGAGCACCGAAATATCGGGATTATCCTGGTCTAGAATAATTTTCTTCACATCCTGCTCCGGATCCTCCACGATATCCTGGGCCCGCGTCTTTAATTGCTATGCTGCACTAGGTTTGGTTGAGGATTTCATCGAGGATGAGTAGCATTCCTTCGCCTCCTGCTGGTCGCTATCAACTTTAACAACTCCCCAAGGAGTAGGTATCTTGATGCATTGGTGATATGTTGATGGCACGGCCTTCATATCGTGAATCCATGGTCTTCCCAGTATAATGTTATAGCAGGATAGAGAGTCCATCACACAGAAACGTTGTATCGAGTTGACTCCTTCAACGTACACCGGCAACTTTATCTCTCCCACTGTGTTTCTGGCCTCTCCACTGAACCCAACAAGCACGGTAGACTTTGAAGTGATATCCATTGGAGATACATTCATCCTTTTAAGCGTCTCTAGTTGGATTATGTTGACGGAGCTGCCATTATCAACCAATATCCTGCGTACAAAATGGTTAGCCACATATAACGTTATTACCAGAGCATCATGGTGAGGATCCTGGACAGTATCCCTGTCATCAGCATCAAATGTGATCACTTTGTCAGTTGTAAGTATAGTCATCCTGACAGGTTTGTCTCCCCTTTCGGCCTTAGCTTCCTTTGCATGTCTCTTTGCTGCCGAATACGAAGTTCCACAAATGTCGGATCCTCCTGAAATAAAGTTGATTATCTTGGCATCCGCGGGAGGTGATGCTGCTCGCTCAGGATCCTTCTCAGTGTCCTGAGCCTTATTCTTCTTCCTTCCTAAGAGATCTTTCAAATATCCCTTGCTTAGAAGATAGCTTATTTCTTTTCTCAATGTGATGCAATCCTCAGTCATATGTCCGAAATCTTCGTGGAAAGCACACCATTTTGATTTGTCTTTCCAATCTGCTTTTTGTTGATTCTTTCGAGGCCATCTTGCCTTGTCCCCTAGACCCTGCATGGCATACATCAATTCAGGAATATTAACAGAAAAGCAATATTCAGATAATTCAGGATACTCTTCAGGATCCTCATCTTCGACAGCATTCACTCTCTTGTTCTCATTTCTGCCATATGGCTTAGGCCGATACGACTTGAATGAGGATTCCGACTTCCTGTTAGTTGACTCATAAGTGTTGGATGAGTTCATCCTTTCTTGCATCTTTCTGTCGTCTTCCAACCGAATGTATCTTAGGGCCCTGTTCCGAGCTTCATCCAGGTTCCTGCATGGGTTCATTACAAGGTCTTGATAAAATTGAGAATCCTTTTGCAGCCCCATCTTGAAAGCTTGCACAGCTGTTGCAACATCAAGATGAGGAATGTCTAGTGATTCCCGGCTGAACTTGTTCACATAATCCCTAAGGGATTCCTGAGGCCCTTGTGTTATCCTGTAGAGATCACTTGTTAATTTTTCAAAGCTTCTACTACAAGAAAACTGACTATTAAATAAATTTACTAAGTGGGCAAAAAATGTAATCGAATGTGGAGGAACATTCAAGAGCCATTTCAAAGCTGATCCTGTCAAGGTTGAACCAAAACCCTTGCACAAGCATGCTTCCTTGAGATCCGGAGGGATAGGGTTAATCTCCATTCTTTCCCTATACTGAGCAATATGCTCCTCAGGATCCGTCGTTCCATCGTAAAGCTTCATGTTGGGGGTTTGGAACCTCTTTGGAATCTCAGCATCACAGATAGGATATGCAAAACGAGATATCTTGTGGCTGTCTTGAGACACTTCCGGGATCGGCTGGACCACCCCGGGTACACTTGATATCATGTCCTTCAACTTCTGAAGTTCCCTAGTAAGTGCTGATGTTACACCTGTATCCTGCAAGGATCCACTATTGTTAGTAGTATGAGCATTATTATTATTTGACACATTACCCGTTGGAGGATTTTGCCCATATCCTGAAGCATATCCTGAGCTCCTTATGGTCGATATCCTGACCGAGGAGGGTATTTCAGGGGTATGACTCTGAGGAAGGCTGGGCACAATATTCCCCCTGTTATCCTCAGTATACACAGCTGAACTGAAGTTCAAAGTTCTGGGTTGCAATGGAGTGACAATATCCTCAGCAGATCTGCTCGAGCCAGACTTCAGGAGTTGTATTTCCCTTAAAAGCATTTGGTTTGTCTCTTGCTGCTGCCTCATTTGTTCCTGCACACTTCCAAATAAGGTTAAAATTTTGTCGTTAGAAGCTAAAACAGGGGCAGATTCCTGAACACTGCGGGTATGGATAATATCCTGAGGTCGTGCAGAAGCTGGCATTCTTGGAGGAGGTGGTGGAAGCACCGAACCTGTAGTAGCAGAAGTCGTAGCAGACACAGTAGAGGAACTCACGTTTGATCTTGAGGCCATTATGGACAATGTGGCAAAAATTTTTGAAAATAGATAACCGATTAGCGATTTACCAAAAATTTTTAGTAAAGAGAGCACCACTTGCCCCACGGTGGGCGCCAAATTGTTTTGGTCAAAAATTACCGAAGCAATTTAGTGATCAAATTAGTTAAGTGAGGTAGTGTGCTAGAAACAAGTGTCGAAAATATGTTAATTAAATTACTTGCAAAAACAGTTTCAGGATACGGCTCAGGATATTGAGCTGTATCAATGATCAAACAATGAGCAAACAATTAGCAAAAAGTAAAGAAAATGACACGAGATGTACGAGGAAAGCCCTTGATCAATCTAGATCGCCGGCATAAAACCTCGGGAGCTGACAATCGCAGCTGCCTTGTTCTTCTTATTGCTTTAAACTTCAGGATACAGTGCAGGATATCAACCAGAACGCTAAGTGTTACAATGAATTCGTGTGAGAGTACAGATTGCGAGAGAACAAGTGTTAGAGTGTAGTGAGTGTGATTGCCGTGAAATTGTTGTGTCCTATTTGATCTGGTGTTCCTCCTATTTATAGTAACGAAATACAAACAAATATTCCTATAAATATGGGATGCTCCGAATATTCCACCACGAACGTTGTAGACCGAGTAATAAGGTTTCAACGTCTTTCTTTAAACGGCCTGGACCGAGTCTTCCGCGGAATAAGTCTTTGTGAACGTTGCTGGCTTCTAACACACGTACCTGCACATAATCCATTAGTAATCCCGAGGATACCGTTCAGGATGTTACCAATATCCTGAACCAGCATCCCGGATGTAAACAGATACTACATAAATAAGATATAGATCAAGATATTCTCCAGGATATGGGCTCAGAATTTCACCCATAACAGTAACGATATTAATTGTTTACTTGTTACGCCATCTGTCAATAGATACATCCCCTAGAGGTTTGGATTAAGAATTCGCAACGTGTTCTGATTCCTATCATATCGCAGCAAGAACTGAGCTCCATTGTCTAAACCAGCCCGCACCATGAAGTTCTGCCATCCTCTTAAAGCATAGCGAGGTCTCCCATGTGTCGTTTCTTGCCGCATCTCTAGTGTCATTGAACAGACTTCGTCTAGGTACAAAAAACGTCAATCATAATTAATTACTTTGTAAACAAAAAAATACAAAACAAACAAACAATAATAGTATAAATACCTCAGATATTCCATTCAAAGCACCAATAGTAATGAGTTCAAAGTCCGCCAGATATTCTTTCGAATGAGACTTTACAACAGACGAACTCAGCCCAGAAAAGCAAGAGGATCTTTCAGCAGATAACTGTTCAGTGAAACTGAAATGCATAATAATAAAATTAGTATGTCAATAAAACCGAAAAAAATTAAAAAGAAAAAATAATATTTTTATATAATTACATACCTTTTCTTAAAATCAATAATCTCTTGAATGTCACTGTTGATGAATACGCGTGTAACATTGTATAAATTGGAAACATACAGGGTTCCTGTGGAGTGTAAATATAATGTAAAGCGAAAACCAACAGTTACTATATAATAATTTTAAAAAACTAACTACAAAAGTAAATAAAATAAACTTATAGTATACCTCCCCAAAACCTGTATTTTCCAAACTGTACAGCAACGACCACATTTTTCTCTTGTTGATTGATCCTTTGAAACTCTAATATTTGATCAGCATATCCGTCCCACAGGGTAACAAAAATTTGGGCGTGTCTAATAAAAGGAAATTGTGTCGGTCAACAAAATAACATAATATATATATATATATATAGGTAAAGGGTACTGTACAAATTCCCTTATCGTACATTACGTACGCTACAATCTCAGCCGTCAGATCATCTTCCCGCAATGAAAATCGCATGTTGTTTTTTTTTGTAATAATTTCGCATGTGATAATTTTGATGAAATAGCAGGTGTTTTTTGTAACAATTTCGCATGTGGTAATTCAATTTCGCATGTGATAATTTTGATGAAATAGAAGGTTGTTTTTTTGTAACAATTTCGCATGTGGTAATTCAATTTCGCATGTGATAATTTTGCTGAAATAGCAGGTTGTTTTTTTGTAACAATTTCGCATGTGGTAATTCAATTTCGCATGTGATAATTTTGGTAACAATTTCGCATGTGGTAATTCAATTTCACATGCGATTTTAAATGCGGGAAGATGATCTGACGGCTGAGATTGTAGCGTACGTAATGTACGATAAGCGCATTTGTACGTTAACCAGCCCCTATATATATATATATATATATATATATATATTATAATGAGACAGTTATATATTAAGTATTCGAAACAAAAACATATGATTGATTAATTTACTGCAAATCCTCAATCATGATAGTGATTTTCTTCTCATCCTTCCCATTTTTAATTTCCTCTTTTGATTCAAAAGGGAAACTCTTAACCACAAAGCCAATGACATCTGAAAAAAACAGTTAAATATAAATGTCTAATAGATATATGTTAAAGTAAACACAAATAGAATGACAAATCTGTTTATAAAAAAATACCGATAGGACTTTTGAAAGACTTTCCATCGTCGTTAGGGTCTTGTTGTATAGAGTCAAATGGGGCAAAGAGAAGCCCCATTCAGATCCAACAGACTCATTACATGCAGTAACAATTGTGTTGCCGTTCAGATTGATTTTCAACACACTTTCAACATACTTAACCTTCTGACGATTCTCATCCAATGATGGATTACGAATTGTCAAACATTGGTTCTCTTTCAACAAAGATTCATACTCTGAACATGTCTTTGTCGTAACAAAGGCTTGCATCTTAGTGCCCTTACAAAAAAATAATAAAAAACAAAAGATCAAACAAAGCATAATTAGGCAGTAAGATAAATGGTTTAGAAGAAAGACTGAGAGATCCTTAAAATTTCATCCATGAAAATCATATCATAGCAGTAGACCTTACGTGGATTGTTGAAAGTTGGTCGGGTCCATAGGCGAACAATGCAAATCTTAATAGTGCAATGATCTTGGTTAAGGTCCAAATCATTCAATAGAGTAATAGGTTGTTGTTTCATTTCTGCATTAAAAAAAGCAAATACGTTTAAATACATAAAACATAAAAAATACAGGATTATTGAAGGTCACAAATGAGAAAGATCAAGTATTTTACATACCTCAGTGTTGTACTTGTTGTGAACGATGCAGCAAGAACTGTTTTGATGTTTAAAATGATCAAACAAACAGGTATTTATTTACCTTCAATAGTCATTTTTAGTTTGGAAATGATTTGTCAACTTAATAATTAAGAGTATTATTTTTGTAAATCTAAAAATTAGGGAATAAATTTCTAATCTTATAAGAAATGTAGGTGGCTTTCTATAATTATAAGCACTATAAATAAGGAAATACAGTAAATTTCTACATTTCTTAAAATATTAAAAAAAAAACAATATGCAGAAACATCAATTAACCTATTTTAGTAGAAGTTATTTTAGTAGAAGTTATTAACATGATTAACATCATTTTCGAATGTTCTAAAATTATAAAAATACAGTCAAGTAAAATTCGAATCAATTAAATATTATTTCAAAAAATATATCAACCTATTTTAGGCTAACTTAGTTATATAAAGGAATACTATCAATTACACATATATATGAATCACTTCCCTGATTAATATTTAATTTTTTTATAAATATATTTTTGTATATATATAACACATATAACACTGACTTATATAAAGACTGTTACAATCTTAAATCATCAATTTTATATTCATAAGTATTGACATTAAAAAAATAGATAGAGTTCTAACAATTAGTATTACTATATTTTTAACATTTGTACATAAACAGCCATGGTAATATATTTTTTTAAAATAAACAACTACCTTAATATCTGAATATCTTAATTTCTTAATATTTACATTCTTAAGTATGATTGTTATATGTACATATCATCTAATGTAAGAAATTAGAACTTGGTTAACTATTTTATAAGTTGTTTGTATATGGTTTTTGATCTATCTTATATTTAAGATTCTAATAATACAGAGTCACATTTTAAAATATTTATCATATTACGACAATTAATGATGCAAGAATGGGAATAAAAAGTACTTAAAACATAGATTAAACTTTTTAGACATGGCGTATTTGATAATCATATATTATATTATATATTGTCATTATAGTCGTTCAAACCACAGTTAAGATATAATAAGATGTAATAACTTTAAATTCAAAACCATAAACCATGTTAAAAACCAATAACCATAAAAAAGATAATATCTATCATATGAAAACCAAAAAACAATACCTAAATGTCAAATAACTAATCAGTACGCCTCATGTGAGGTACAACCAAATCAACACTCAAGACTTCGTCAATTTCATCAAAAGAATAGTAAACGGTGTCACCCACCTTAATGCCAGCTGATTTCATGAAGCTCGACCAACTGATTAACGCATAACGAAAACCAACATCTTTCTTTTCACGTCTGGTACCATTAATAAGCTCCTTTTGTGGACTCCGATGCAGAAGTCTGACGGTGACAGGTTTTAAACCAAAATCAAGTTTAGCCATCCTCGAAACAGTATCAGGCAGCCTCTGTATTGATTTAAAAATAAAATTAATAAGAACATGAATCTAAAAAGAATAATGTATTATTATGTCAATAAAAAATATGTAATATTTAATATTTAGTAGTTTCTAAATTCATATTAAAACTTACAAAATATGTAGCAGCCATACGAACAAACCGATAACAACGACCATGTGGTTGTTTAGCAACAGCAGGCGCTGCAACTGAAATCGGAGAAACATCATGTACAGAATCGATAGGTGCAACTACAGCCTGCAAATTACATATAACATTTACTAGATTAACAATATATTAAATATATAAAGAAGTAGCCAAATGTATACTTACCTCCTCGACATCTACATCAGCAAAATTCTTTTCAACACCGTTTTTACCAAAAATTCTTAAATGGAAATAATTACCAAAAAAAAATTGTAAATAACAAATAACAATCGGCCTCCAATTGTAACTGACTAACAATTACATCAATACCATTGGTAAAACCGACTTTACCATCAACTGTTTCAATCTTAATGTGAAACATTTTGTTGCCTATATGTATAGTGGAAATTATATAATTTGATGTATAATCATAGCACTTGGGCAGGATACACTCTGGAATGACTTGTAGGAATGATAACAAAAATAATAAAAAGGTTAGTTTTCTAATCAGTTCAGAAAACGTAAATATATTAAGAAAAAAAAAACAGAAAGTAAAAAATATCTTACAATAAAGTGAGATGCTGTAGATACCAGATATGTCCAGAAAGAGCTACGACTCACACCATCAAGGAAATATGTTAGTTTGAATGTAGTACAATCTACGGGATTGAAGATTACCAAACATCCTTTGGTTAGTCGTAAATGTATGACAACATTCGACCAACCATGGAAAAAGAAAAGCTTTCCTTTTGCTTCGCTTAAACAAACATTAAACGTTCGGCCATCCTCAGTTTGTATCAGAACATTTGTAGGCGCTTTATCCGTACCCCACAATTTGCACGCGGCGTCAGAAGGAATCGCCTGATGAAACAATCCAAAATGAATTATAATTATAATTAAAATATATAAACAATACAATAATAATAAATTGTCTTTCATGATAACAACAAAAAGAACATAATTGATTCATGTTAGAATTTATCAATTACCAGTAGAACTTCGTCTGCTCGATTCATATGCCTACAGAAGGAAGGATCTCTGATACTGATTCAAAAAAGAAGATATTAATAAACATTAACCTGTTAATATTATTGTTCGAAACAAATGATAACATGAAAAAAGAATACAGATTCTACAAATCAAAATACGTAACTTATACCCTATTTGAAAAATATCAGAAAGACGTTAAAAGTAAAGAATGTAAAGATAATGAATAAAAACACACATATCACTTATCATACATCATAACAGCATAACATCATATATAATTAGAAAATAATGTTATGCTGTTATTATGTATGTTATGTGGTATGTGTGTTTTTATTCATTATCTTTACATTCTTTACTTTTAACGTCTTTCTGATATTTTTCAAATAGGGTATAAGTTATGTATTTTGATTTGTAGAATCTGTATTCTTTTTTCATGTTATCATTTGTTTCGAACAATAACATTAACATGTTAATGTTTATTAATATCTTCTTTTTTGAATCACTATCAGAGATCCTTCCTTCTGTAGGCATATGAATCGAGCAGACGAAGTTCTACTAGTAATTGATAAATTCTTACATGAATTAATTCTGTTCTTTTTTTTTTTGTTATCATGAAAGACAATTTATTATTATTGTATTGTTTATATATTTTAATTATAATTCATTTTGGATTGTTTGTTTCAGCAGGCGATTCCTTCTGACGCTGCGTGCAAATTGTGGGGTGCGGATAAAGCGCCTACAAATGTCCTGATACAAACTGAGGATGGCCGAACGTTTAATGTTTGTTTAAGCGAAGCAAAAGGAAAGCTTTTCTTTTTCCATGGTTGGTCGAATGTTGTCATACATTTACGACTAACCAAAGGATGTTTGGTAATCTTCAATCCCGTAGATTCTACTACATTCAAACTAACATATTTCCTTGATGGTGTGAGTCGTAGCTCTTTCTGGACATATCTGGTATCTACAGCATCTCACTTTATAGTAAGATATTTTTTACTTTATATTTTTTTTCTTAATATATTTACGTTTTCTGAACTAATTAGAATACTAACCTTTTTATTATTTTTGTTATCATTCCTACAAGTCATTCCAGAGTGTTTCAATTGCTATGATTATACATCAAATGATATAATTTCCACTATACATATAGGCAACAAAATGTTTCACATTATGATTGAAACAGTTGATGGTAAAGTCGGTTTTACCAATGGTATTGATGTAATTGTTAGTCAGTTACAATTGGAGGCCGGTTGTTATTTGTTATTTACAAATTTTTTTGGTAATTATTTACATTTAAGAATTTTTGGTAAAAACGGTGTTGAAAAGAATTTTGCTGATGTAGATGTCGAGGAGGTAAGTATACATTTGGCTACTTCTTTATATATTTAATATATTGTTAATCTAATAAATGTTATATGTAATTTGCAGGCTGTAGTTGCACCTATCGATTCTGTACATGATGTTTCTCCGATTTCAGTTGCAGCACCTGTTGTTGCTAAACAACCACATGGTCGTCGTTATCGGTTTGTTCGTATGGCTGCTACATATTTTGTAAGTTTTAATATGTATTTAGAAACTACTAAATATTAAATATTACATATTTTTTATTGACATAATAATACATTATTCTTTTTAGATTCATGTTCTTATTAATTTTATTTTTAAATCAATACAGAGGCTGCCTGATACTGTTTCGAGGATGGCTAAACTTGATTTTGGTTTAAAGCCTATCACCGTCAGACTTCTGCATTGGAGTCCACAAAAGGAGTTTATTAATGGTACCAGACAAGAAAAGAAAGATGTTGGTTTTCGTTATGCGTTAACCAGTTGGTCGAGCTTCATGAAATCTGCTGGCATTAAGGTGGGTGACACCGTTTACTATTCTTTTGATGAAATTGATCAAGTCTTGAGTGTTGATTTGGTTGTACCTCACATGAGGCGTACTGATTAGTTATTTGACATTTAGGTTTGGTTTTTTGGTTTTCATATGATAGATATTATCTTTTTATGGTTATTGGTTTTTAACATGGTTTATGGTTTTGAATTTAAAGTTATTACATCTTATTATATCTTAACTGTGGTTTGAACGACTATAATGACAATATATAATATAATATATGATTATCAAATACGCAATGTCTAAAAATTTTAATTTATGTTTTAAGTACTTTTTATTCCCATTCTTGCATCATCAATTGTCGTAATATCATAAATATTTTAAAATGTGACTCTGTATTATTAGAATCTTAAATATAAGATAGATCAAAAACCATATACAAACAACTTATAAAATAGTTAACCAAGTTCTAATTTCTTACATTAGATGATATGTACATATAACAATCATACTTAAGAATGTAGATATTAAGAAATTAAGATATTCAGATATTAAGATAGTTGTTTATTTTAAAAAAATATATTACCATAGCTGTTTATGTACAAATGTTAAAAATATAGTAATACTAATTGTTAGAACTATATCTGTTTTTTTTTAATGTCAATACTTATGAATATAAAATTGATGATTTAAGATTGTAACAGTCTTTATATAAGTCAGTGTTATATCTGTTATATATATACAAAAATATATTTATAAAAAATTTAAATATTAATCAGGGAAGTGATTCATATATATGTGTAATTGATAGTATTCTTTTAAATAACTAAGTTAGCCTAAAATAGGTTGATATATTTTTTGAAATAATATTTAATTGATTCGAATTTTACTTGACTGTATTTTTATAATTTTAGAACATCCGTAAATGATGTTAATCATGTTAATAACTTCTACTAAAATACTTCTACTAAAATATGTTAATTGATGTTTCTGCATATTGTTTTTTTTAATATTTTAATAAATGTAGAAATTTACTGTATTTCCTTATTTATAGTTCTTATAATTATAGAAAGTCACCTACATTTCTTATAAAATTAGAAATTTATTCCCTAATTTTTAGATTTACAAAAATAATACTCTTAGTTATTAAGTTGACAAATCCTTTCCAAACTGAAAATGACTATTGAAGGTAAATAAATACCTGTTTGTTTGATCATTTCAAACATCAAAACAGTTTTTGCTGCATCGTTCACAACAAGTACAACACTGAGGTATGTAAAATACTTGATCTTTCTCATTTGTGACCTTCAATAATCCTGTATTTTTTTAGGTTTTCTGTATTTAAACGTATTTGCTTTTTTTTTTAATGCAGAAATGAAACAGCAACCTATTACTCTATTGAATGATTTGGACCTTAACCAAGATCATTACACTATTAAGATTTGCATTGTTCGCCTATGGACCCGACCAACTTTCAACAATCCACGTAAGGTCTACTACTATGATATGATTTTCATGGATGAAATTGTAAGTGTCTCTCAGTCTTTCTTCTAAACCATTTATCTTACTGCCTAATTATGCTTTGTTTGATCTTTTGTTTTTTATTATTTTTTTGTAAGGGCAAGATGCAAGCCTTTGTTACGGCAAAGACATGTTCAGAGTATGAATCTTTGTTGAAAGAGAACCAATGTTTGACAATTCGTATTCCATCATTGGATGAGAATCGTCAGAAGGTTAAGTATGTTGAAAGTGTGTTGAAAATCAATCTGAACGACAACACAATTGTTACTGCATGTAATGAGTCTGTTGGATCTGAATGGGGCTTCTCTTTGCCCCATTTGACTCTATACAACAAGACCCTAACGACGATGGAAAGTCTTTCAAAAGTCCTATCGGTATTTTTTTATAAACAGATTTGTCATTCTATTTGTGTTTACTTTAACATATATCTATTAGACATTTCTATTTAACTGTTTTTTTTCAGATGTCATTGGCTTTGTGGTTAAGAGTTTCCCTTTTGAATCAAAAGAGGAAATTAAAAATGGGAAGGATGAGAAGAAAATCACTATCATGATTGAGGATTTGCAGTAAATTAATCAATCATATGTTTTTGTTTCGAATACTTAATATATAACTGTCTCATTATAATATATATATATATATATATATATATATATATATTATGTTGTTTTGTTGACCGACACAATTTCCTTTTATTAGACACGCCCAAATTTTTGTTACCCTGTGGGACGGATATGCTGATCAAATATTAGAGTTTCAAAAGATTAATCAACAAGAGAAAAATGTGGTCGTTGTACAGTTTGGAAAATACAGGTTTTGGGGAGGTATACTATAAGTTTATTTGATTTACTTTTGTAGTAAGTTTTTTAAAATTATTATATAGTAACTGTTGGTTTTCGCTTTACATTATATTTACACTCCATAGGAAACCTGTATGTTTCCAATTTATACAATGTTACACGTGTATTCATCAACAGTGGCATCCAAGAGATTATTGATTTTAAGAAAAGGTATGTAATTATATAAAAATATTATTTTTTCTTTTTAATTTTTTTCGGTTTTATTCACATACTAATTTTATTATTATGCATTTCAGTTTCACTGAACAGTTATTTGCTGAAAGATCCTCTTCCTTTTCTAGGCTGAGTTCGTCTGTTGTAAAGTCTCCTTCGGAAGAATATCTGACGGACATTGAATTCAGTACTATTGGTGCTTTGAATGGAATGTCTGAGGTATTTATACTATTATTGTTTGTTTGTTTCTTTTATTTTTCTATTTTGTATTTTTTTTGTTTACAACGTAATTAATTATGACTGACGTTTTTTGTGCCTAGACGAAGTCTGTTCAATGACACTAGAGATGCGGCAAGAAATGGCACATGGGAGACCTCGCTATGCTTTAAGAGGATGGCAGAACTTCTTGGTGCAGGCTGGTTTAGACAATGGAGCTCAGTTCTTGCTGCGATATGATAGGAATCAGAACACGTTGCGAATTCTTAATCCAAACCTCTAGGGGATGTATCTATTGACAGATGGCATAACAAGTAAACAATTAATATCGTTACCAACCATGTCGTATGTGTGGTAACAGTTTTGGAACAATTATTACTAGATATGTTTTTTTTGTGTTAATCTCACTTTAGACTGTATTTTTTGTTTTTACTTTTTTCCTACAATTGGTTTCTACTAAATATCAATCATATCATGCATAGCATTAACGCATTTCGTTTACAACTTTTTCACACAATGTTCGTTAGTACCTTTACGTAGATGTATTCGTGTGTGTTATCTATTACTCTACCTTCGTTTCTTAATGTATATTTATATGTTGACACTGCCGGTGCAAGTCATATTGGCCAAAAGGCATGAAAACATCATGAAGGTTTAGTTGACAAAAACTTAATATGTAACGAACATTAGGTAGATGTACTATTGGGACGTGCTCAACGGTCTCAAAATATTTGGCTTAATAAATCACAGTTTAATGCTTCAACGTTTAAAAATTTTTATGTGTTTAGGTGGTGTTAAGCCACCCGCGAAACTCGCGGGTTCTTAGACTAGTTTTAAGTACATTTGAAAAACTCTCTGCTTCATCTTTATCAAATCACCACGTAAGTTCTTACATTATTTCAAGTGTTGAAGATGAATTCCTTAATAACAGGGTTTTCATACTCATACCTTTCCTTGGATCCATATTAAAGGTACTTAAATATTTATTGCTTTTCTCATTAGAAGTTTATATAAAATATATTTTCTATATTGTTTTCTAATTCTTATTTTGTTTGTTCCTTATTTATAGAAAAAGAAGGTTTTGGTTATCAGAACAATCACAATCACACTGATAAGCTTTGGTATTACAATGGTTATAACCATTGTAAGTCTCGTGTTAAGGAAAGATTTGTAACAAGAGAGAATGAGAATGGTTCATGTGATGTTGAAGATAAAAAAGCTTTAGACTGCACAATTTGTGATTGTGATCACACTAATCTTATTAATAATAATAACGTTTTCTTTTGTTCTAAACATTTAACAGTTTTAACCGTTATAATGTCTTTGACACTATTCGATTATGAAGCTTATAAGATTTTTAAGAAATCTGCAAAATCAGTGCTTGCAATCCAAGGAGAAGTAATAAATACTTACATTCATCTGATATATTCTAATATTATGTTTTAAAAAATTTAGGTTGTCAATTCTGATGAAATACTCAATATATATCCTGAAGATTTTTGACATATTAGTTGGAAAGAAATTTGCATTTATCATAAATGTTTCAACCTGTAACATTGAACATCAAGTTGAAAATTATGGTAAATCATAATTATTTAATTGTTTTCATGTTATTAACATATTATTTTCAAATATATTTATTTCATTATCATGATACGAAACGAATAGAGGATTACCTTCAAACGATCTGAAATTCACACCACCGGAAACCGCCTTGAACTACCACCGTCCGCTCCTTCCTTTCTGCCACCGGAAACCGCCTTGAACTACCACCGTCCGCTCCTTCCTTTCTGTCGTAGCACACTTACGAACAGAATGCAAATTAAATATGCAATATGGATTCTAGGGTTTTTATGATGCATGTATAGTTACCAACTTACACATAACACCCTTCCACAATCAGCCTTTTATATCTTAAACCCAAAGTAATAAAACCCAAGTTTTTTTATTTACATAACACCCCCTACAAGTTCATTAAATCACAACCGACGCGTCAAAGGTTATACTTCGGCTTGTGGCTTGTAGAGTTGTAGTAAGCCTTGTTTTTATTTGTCAAATAATACGGGTTTAGAAAAATCCGGGGTGTTACAAAAAAGAAACTTGTTTATTACGAAATCAATCTCGTGCCACAATTTGCTTTGATAGCAAGTGTAGGTCCAAGTAATGGGACCAATAATGAGATTGACAATACGTTTAAGAGTGTTGAATCCTCTTAAACGATTGAACTCAACAAATAAGTAAATCGAATACACGATATCACCAACACTTGTTTTCTATTGATTATAGTCAGCTTCTTACAATCAAAATTCAAGACACAAATCACAAACTCTCTCAAACTAGGTATACGACTGAAAAGACTTGTGAACAAATGAATTCCGAAACCCTACGTAATATGTAAATATATATATATATATATATATATATATGAACTTTGTTGGGCTTGAACTCGCGCATGAACTTTGTGAATTGTTGTTTGTACTTTGTGCTTTATGGGTTTTACATGCTTTGTGTCGTTTGTTTGGATTTTGGATTTGTACTATTTGGATCGGTGGGAGGCTTAAAAGGTTATAGAGAGTCGTACATAGAGACTTCAAGTCAAGCAACATATATACTAGAGCGAAGAAACGAAACGAAACCAAACCAAACCAATTCATTCAATGACCATAATAGTATATAACACAAATCAACTTACTTTCACAGACGATATAATTCTAATGGTCATGTACCAAACTAAAAGCTGTTTATTTTATGCTACAAAAATGAAACTAACAAAACTTTATGGGTGAAACCAAGCCCTGTTTTGAAATAACATTCCAACTTTGCTTCTTTTGTTTTGAACCCAACTGTCCCCAGCCCATGTAAATACTGACCCGACCCAAAACTCGTAAACAAAACAGAATCAAGGCATTTTACTTTGAATTTGTCGATGTACGTGTACTAGGAACTCAACATACGATAAACCATTCGACTTGTCTTCCACCATATACGAAAAAAACGTCATTCCTGAAGTATAAAATTATATCAGAATGTTATAACAAACTGCAACAATTACCAATGTCATGTAAAGTTCTAAATCGAGATAATTTGTTTGCCCATAATAGTATACAACAATTAAAACCGACCAAACCAAAGAAGTTGGCCGGTTTGAGATCCAAACAGTTCGGTTTGAACTTAGAACTAGCCGTGCAAACCGAACTGACCATTTATCTATATTGAAAAAGGTTATTTCGTATATTTAACAAAGAAAGAACTACTACACGAAGCAGGGGCGGATCTACCATAGAGGTAGGGGTAACCGGGGTTACCCCTTGGTCGGAAAAAAATTGGAAAAATTAGTGTAAATTTTGGAAAAATTTGACGTTTTTTCGATTTCGTTATGGCTTATTTATATAAGGTTACCCCTTGGTCGGAATCCTAGATCCGAAGGTTACCCCTTGGTCGGAATCCTAGATCCGCCACTGACACGAAGTTATGAAACTGACCTGATGGGTCTCCTTTCTTGCACAATTTAAGCCTGTTTTGAAGATGCATAAGACAATTAAAAGCAAAAATGAACATTTGCGAAAATAAAAACATATTGTTACATGAAAAGACAATCCTGAATAATAAATATTACATACCGTAAGTAGTTGCATCTTTGGCTCCGTATCTCATTCACAACCTCATTTAGCTTCTTTGACAAAGGGTTGTCATATTGCTGCAATACAAACTGAATACAAATCTATTATTCATAAATGCTTGTAATCAATCCCAATATATATATATAGGACCACTTTACAATCATGTGTAACTACCTGACTAGGGATTTCACTAACAGAAGAGAATCCAAACAGTTTTTGCATTATATCAGGATCTACCGAACTTCCAACGTAAATTAAGCAATCCTCCCCATTTTCGAGAAGATAAATCCCATCGTCACTCACGTGTTCACTAGAAAGCGGTATCGGTGGAGGAATACCAGTTTCCTGTATCCACAAGAAAAAGCCCTCGTAAGGTGTAGATCACTAAATTTTAGAATATTTTGTAAAGTCGGATTATTACCTTTGTGTCAAGGTCATGAACACTTATCATCCTGGGATATACAAGTGGTACTGCTAATTGCACAGAGAGTGGGGTAACATAGCTGATCCAAAACGATCGATCATCTATACGCCCATCCGTTCGTAGTCCAATACTTTTAATCAAAGCTAAAAATCGAAAGAAAAAAAAAATGAGATACGTATGAAAAAAAGGAGATACGTATGAAAAAAAAAAACATACCGAGAGTGTATAAAGGCAACAACTTGAGTGCCTCAGGAAGAATAAGCTGTCCAGATGATGAAACAGTTGCGCAAAACTTCCGGTACGAATGAAGAATACTAATGCAGAGTTCTGTCACACGATCCCTCACTTGCAATAACGGGGTAGAAGGGATTTCATTTGCAGCTGCAACAAACAGAAGATCAATAGGCATGTGATAAAGCAAAAGTTTGAAAATGATATCAGAATACCTTGCTTTAGAAAACATGAAAACTGGGTGTCCAAATCAGCTGATCGAAAAAGATTGCTGAGCATAGTTGTGCATGGTAATGATAAAGTGGAGACGCGTATTCTTCTTTGACCGTATACAGTAGTATAGAGAAGCGCACACTGGAACGAACATTCTGTGCCATCTGGCAATTTATCATCGTGTTTCAAAGTTACCATTATTGATTTGTCACAATCAACCGCAGGTAGGTCAACATCTGTGGGAATGCGTTTACAGAAGTTTCCAAAATATTCTTGTACTTGAAGACCCTGGCTGCATCTAACACGCATGACGGCTTCAAAACCCTGTGGTCTTGTGACATTCCATCGAAGATCGTTGTAAAGTTTTGCAGGATCCGAAAGTGCAGAAAACGGATGATAATAATATATCTGCCCTCCGGTTGTCTTTGGGATAACAGAGATTGAAGCAATGTCAACGTAACTTTGAGTAGTAATGAATACGTCGACAGAGACCTGAATATATTTATGATTGAATACGTAAAACGGTAAATAAGATTGCAATGATTAAAAAATGGAAATCAGATAAAGTTTCACCTGGTACTCTGCAAATTCGATAGCCAGTGTCTTCATAGTCTTGTCCGCTGCTTGAAGTAACTTATGAGGTTCCTGAAAACAAAAAATAACCATTTATTCAACGAAATTGATTTGGAAATGGGTCAAATTTTTGCCAACAATACCTTCTCTCCTGCAGAGATATTAGTTCTTCCTTCAGCTTCTCTGGCAGAAAGAGCCGCAATACCGACAGAAGGCAAGACTGAAACAAAATAAAATGATGTCAATATAATGACAAAGATACTATATTTCTTCCCGCAAAACCTCAAAAAACAAAAAGATGGTCACAAAATTAATAAGCTTGCCTGACTGAAATACCAAAAGTTTGCCTCCCGTACTCTTCATTGCCAGAAAAGCAGCCTGATTAATACAAAAAAAAAATTAACAATAGTCACATATACTATAAATAATCTGATAATCAGAGACAAATATATTGACCCGAACAGTCAAATTTGATACCTTCATCGCGGCACCAAAAGCCGAGTCAGCAGTTTTATTATTCTGAAACATAGTCGGGATGCTCTCAAGCAACAAATCAAGATGTTGTCGACACTGTAATGGTCAAGAATATACAACAAAACAAAATGATGTTAATAAGAATAATAGTTCAGAAATATGATAATTAATTATTAATCACACGACGACAAGAAGAGTACTCTATTTGAATAACTTAACTTACCTCGGAAAGTTGAACAATAACGTCAGTTTGAAGAGGAGTGTAAACGTCTTCAATGTCGGGAACTATGAGCATTAATGGCTACAGAAATAAACGCACAAGCTATGAGCACAAAGAGTAAAATAATCTTTTAAGGCTTAACAAAACAGCTTCCACTTTAGTCAAGTCAAACCTGTTGCAATGCACGTTTCAGATTGTAAAAATGGATTGTTGAGTCAAATGTAGCAATTCCCACCATTGTCCTCGGACCCTCCTGCGACAACCATATTATCGCAATCATAAATTCAAGTCGCTAACATTTAATATCACCTTATCATTTTCAAAATGTCGCTAAACATTAACTTACTGGAAGATCAGCAATAACTCGGCTAATAGCACTGCATGCTCCTGCGGTTGCACCGGTTTGCAAGGCGTTCATTGATACATCAATGAGGAAAAAGAATACAGCAGGCATTGGCTCGCGTACCTATATATAAATAATGATATAAGAAAATAGCAGTATAGTATATTAATTAAAATAGAAGCACCAATACGAGGATCAATGAAATGGAAACTATAAATCGAACCAGAAATTCCTTAGTAGCAACAAATTCAACGGTTCCTCTACATAGTTCTGGCCGTTCATCAGCATCTCTTCGCCTACCATCTGGACCTAAATTGCACTGATAATCACGAGGTGTTTCATCTGTAAAACCTAAAAAAGAGTAAAATGTAATTAGTGTCTAGTCTTTGAGAGGCCGGTTAACGTACAAGACCACCTTATCGTGCGATGCATATGCGAACATCTCAATTGCACGTCTGATCTAATCTAGGCCTTTAATTGAACGCGGTGGCACAATAGTAATTAACTTTGCATATTTGCGCACGTTGTAATACATAATTACGCACATTATTTGCATAATTACGCATGGGTTGGGTTAACCCTAATTACACACGTTATATGCATAATTACGCACGTTATATTGGTGGTCGCGTACCGTCGCACGTTAAGGAGGTCTTGTATTTTAAACTTTCTGTAGGCTTTGAACTACATTACGAAAAAGTATGAAAAGGAAAAGATATCAATACTCACCACAGAAATTACAGATAAAACGTCTTCCTTGATCAACAAACTTCATAAACGGATTGATGTAGCCTTTGCAACGTGAACAACGAACGGGACCTCCTTCACCAAAATCAACTATCTGAAAAAAAAAATCAAAAGTATCCATTTCATAATTAATTTGTTTACACTACATAAACTTTTATAGGGTTTGCTAGATTTCGAAAAAATCAAGAATTCCAATTTTCAAGTGTTACTTGGATAGGCTCTTCAGACGGATGAGGTAGAGCCAAGGGCTGGACCAACAGAGCCAGTTGCATGCCAGATGTGTTCAAAAGATCAGAAGTGCAAGGGATCTGGTTAAAAAAAAAAAAACAGAATGATTGTACACCTAACGTAAGCAAAATAAACATTTTTGTAAAAAAAAGTATATACGAAAAGAAACACGCGTTACCTGATTAATGGTGCTCCTCATGTAGCGAGGACTGCAATTTCCGGTATCCCGTACAATAAATTCGCTTGTAGCAGGCTTCACATCATAACATGTCATAAGACAGTATAAACACACAGATGGAAACTGTGAATAATAAAGAAATAGTAGAAATAAAGAAAAAATACCGGTGGAGGATTGGCCTGGTTACCCTGGCGAGTTTCATGTATAAGGACTGAAGAACTTGGAACGGGTCGTGGAATTTGATTTGGATCGATTTTTGATGGGCCTGAAACCGCATTTCCAATGGGGCCTGCTGCAGGTGAAATTGTAGCCATAGCTTGTTGATTAGGAAGAGGCGGAGCCATGCCATACATTCTCGGTGGTTGTGCAGAACCAGAAATTGGAGGAGGTGGTACATTCTGCAAAACATTACCAATGTTACACATCCAACTACCCATTAACAGTTCGAAAATCAATTTAAAACTTACTTGTCTTGGTTGCATTTGCCACGGTTGAGCCCCAGATTGCGGACCAGATGGTTGCGGTAAACCCTGTCCCGGAGCTGAAAACATCGGTGGCCCTGAAGACGGTTGCGGTATACCTTGTCCCGGAGCCGAAAACGACGGCGGCCCTGAAGGCGGCTGCATGCCACCTCTCGGAGGTGCTGAAAACAGGGGTGGCGCCACTTGTGTCGGCCCTCTTGGCTGATTATCAGAAAGACCTCCAAGAAACGACGCCATGGTTTGTGTCGGAGGCGGCGGTCCAGTCGACGGTCTTGGCATAACTCCACCTGAAGGATATTGAGGACCACCTTGCACACCACGTGGCGGTCCAAACGCTGGCGGACCGTTACTCATCGGACCACCACCTGGTGTCGGTGCAGGTTGACCAGGACGAGGACCCGGAGGACCCATAGGTAACGGTCCAGACGGCATAGGCCTTGCAGCAGAAGGCGTGTTACCGCCAGGAGGTCCTCCAGCGGCAGTGGGGCGGTTAGCGGACATAAAAGGAGGCAATGTACCATGTGGAGGGCCACTAGGCACTACACCTCTCAGAACAACACCGGGCGGTGGAGGTCCGGGACGATTAGGTCCAGCGGAAAACGGTTGTTGGGCGAAAGGGGGAGGAGGACCTCTAGGTCCATTGGTGGGGCTAGGCGGGTGATTCGGGCGATTAATATGCAGGTTTTGCATATTATCTGAAACTGAATTAGGGTTATAATTGCCTGGTTGTCTAGGTCCACCGGGAGTAGCCATTCAAAGGAACCCTAAAACACTGTACATACATTATATCACAATTCAAACAACTTCGTTCCAACCACATCATCATAACAATAATAATATAGATTCAATTTCTACAGATCAGCAATCGATAACAACAAAATTGGAACACAAAATTGTAAAATTGTATAGAATGAAGTGAAAAGGAAGCAAATTGATAGCGTACCTGTGGTTGAATTCCAGTGATCAGATCAGTGGAGTGGGAAATTGGGGGTGTGAAACCTAAAACAAGACGATGATCGAAAATTGAAATTGAAAAATAAAGAATAAAGAAGAAGCCATAAAATAAAGCAAGTTATTTAATGTTATTGGGTAGTAGCCAGGTGGCAATGGTCTATTGGGTGAAAGGAGTCATCATGATGCATGATGTGTATAACTTATTGTACGTCTATGAATGGTAACGTTAATGTATGTTATTTGAATTTTTACAAAATATTTTACTTATAAGTTATTATTTACACACAATCTCAGGTTGAGTCCTCATATTAAAAAACTCAACACACTAGTCTCTAACGTATTCTATTGTTCGTAATCAAGACCTTGGCACTAACAGACCGTTTGTATTTCAGTGAAAAGACGAAAATGCCCCCAAAGTTTACTTACAGTTTCAGCCCCTGAGCGTATAATTCATATTTTCTCTCCATATTCGAAACTTTTTCCTAATCTAGTAACTAAACACCAATTATCCTTAATTACTCAGCAATATCATGGTATTAACATCAACAACAATACGTATCAAGACCTGTAAACATAATTGAACTTCCTTTGAAATGGGTTTGACCATTAGAATTTCAAATAGGTTTAACTTTTAGACCCTGAATTGGGATTGACTGTTAGAACTTCAGTTGGGATTGAACTTCGCAATTGCATTTGAGTTTTAGTAGCAGAACATGAACTCCCTTCATTATCACAGGTTTGGCCAGTAATTCTGGTCAAACACGTCTAGCAATGCCTGCCAAAGTGTAAGATCCTTGTTCAAATTATAATGTTTAGAACTTGAAATGATATAGACTCTTAGAACTTGAATGGTGATTGACGTTCACAGCTTTAAGTGACTTTTATTTTCAAAAGTTGAACAACCTTCAGTTAAACATGTTTGACCTTTTATTCTGCTCAAACAGGTTAAAGCAATGCCTACCAAAATTACACATGCTTGAACTTTAATCTAATTCCTAATGTGCAAACCAAACTATCTGTAACATCCCTGTTCTATTAATAACTAAGTAACATTACGCAATTGAACTTTAGCCTAAATCATGTTGTACCCTAATCGGGTTGTTCAAATGCTACAACTGATCCATCTACTTATGTGCAGCAAACAAACAATATCATCTACTTAAATTATCATATAAACCAACAAAAGGCTTATGTGCAGCAATGTCATTTGATCCTAAGCATACCAAGTTAAATTATACTCAATGTCATTTAACCCTAAACAAAGTCAAGTAGTTAGATCCCAAACACAGTTAATAACTTCAATTCAAATATAGTTTAATAAGCATCATTTCGAATTATATATCACCATTCAATCAATGACAGTTAATAAGCATCATTTCGAATTATATATCACCATTCAATCACCATAAACAGTTACATAACAAAAGAAAGGGTTTTCCAAAAAAAACGACCAGTTTTCCAAAATAACCTTTTTAAACTGTTCTACATAAGCTACTAGTTAGGCTATAGGGTGTGGTCATGACCCTCATGACCACCATGACCCTCCACGTAGTGCCATGTAACTCACCTCTAATCCACCATCCAAAATCACTACCCTAAGGGTGTGGTCATGACCCAAACCACTAGCCCCTTATTTATTTTAATTTATTTTTGTCTAAGGAGAAAAAGGAATCAAGCAAGGGAGTGGTATAGCCTTCCATTCATGTTCCTATGTGGCAAATCATGTCTCAACCATGACCCCCACTGTAACACCCCGTGTTTCCGAGAAGTCAAAGTCAACGACCGATTTCACGCGACCTGACTTGTAATAGATGTCCTTTGTATGTTTATTTTAGTTGTATTATGTGGAGTAAGTGTCAATAATTACAATAATCGAAGTATGTTATTCGCAATCTAAGCAGCTTACGACTGTGAACTATAGGAAGTAACAATGCGATAAAGCTAACTAAACGATAATCAAACTATGCTAATCGAATCGACATCAAATCGCAACTCGAGCTATGCATTTTAGTTACTGTTATACGTGTGTGTGTGCCTTATGTGTTACTTGTGCATGTTCATTTATGTTATGTGTGGTAATCAATCGAACCGCAATCGGACTCGAAACGCAATCGAACTCAATCGAAATCAAACTATGATAGTAGTTGGGATTAAAAGTAATTTGAATAGGAAACTCTATTGCGAAACCAAACCAGCAAAATCGTCGCGTCGAACACACGAACCAAGTGCCATCCGGCCGGATAGCCATCCGACCGGGCTACCATTTGGTCATGGTGTCAAGATGCCATCCGACCGGATAGTCATTCGGGCGGGATGCCATCCGACCGACCCACACTTTCCTCTTTTGGAATCCTATAAATACCCATGTCACTCTCAAACTTTCTACTTTTGGAAACCTCTGTCCAACCAGCACGCTCAGCTCACCTTTTCTTTAATTTCTCTCAATCCCGCTAAGATCTCGTCCTAAATCTTGTACTTTCTTGATCTACACGCACTCCTACACCTTTCTATCTATTGAATCTTAACTTTTAACCGTGAAATCGCTAGATTTGAGGTGTTCTAGGATGATGTCATCATGTGTTCTTGAAGAACTTCATGTTTTGGCTTCAATCCACCGAGAACAACTCGGATCTAACAGATTTCCACACAAATGAACAAAGATCTATGCTAGATCTAAAGATAAACATAGTGAAAAAGGATTGAAGGATGGTTTCTAACTTTCTTTCAACTATTTTGCACTCAATGCACTTGAAACCGATAGAATCAGACCTAGATGTAGTCCTCCGCTCATTCTTAGTGTTGTGCTAGCTCAAGATCTGGATTCTACACACGAGACCACCGATTTCGGGTTAAACAAGAAAAATCGTCTTGAATCGGTTAACTGGCTGAACTAGGGTGATTCCTGGTCGATCGGGTCACTTAGGTCAAGATGGGGTTCTATTGATAACACAATGTCAAAACGTCTCGATAAAATTACAAACAAACAAAACGACCAAGTGTAAGACGGCCGGAGCAACCGGGACGAAGTGCTATCCGACCGGACTACTGTCCGAACGGATAGGCTACCCGAACGGATTGCTGTCCGAACGGATCACACCTTGGGTCCCACACTTCATCAACTCTATCTGAAGTTTGAGTATTGAACGAATTGCCATCCGATCGGACTACCATCCGACCGGATTACTCTTCGGATCATGAGATACTAGGACTTTAAAGACTTAAACAATTTTCAACATGTTCACTAACAGGGTTGCCACCCGGTCGGATGGACATCCGACCGAGTGACTCTTCTGCTGTGAATTTGTTCTCACAAAGTAACCTCATCACCAGAGTCATCGTCCGACCGGACTACTGTCCGACCGGATAACCATCCGAACGGATTGTCATCCGCACGATTGACCGTCCGATCAACCGACTTGAAGGATAGAGATACTTCAATGTTTTTAAAATGCTACAACGAAAACTTCAAAAGACAAGCCATCATACACGAACACATTCTTCTCATAGGAAGAAACACTCCACTCGAATAGTCATCCGACTGGACTACCGTCCGACCGGATGACCATCCGAACGGATTGCCATCCGCACAAACAAGCCGTCCTACTGGATTACCATCCGACCGAACTGCTATCCGACCCATTCGCACTTTGTATCGTTTTACAAGTCACTTATCGTTATGCTATCAAACTATTCAGGCTAACCCTACTCGGTAAGCGCTCCCTTCAATCCAGCAATCGCTGTGAGTATACTCGATCCCTTTTTGCTTATGCACTTTTGGGTGTTACATACGTTACAACTATTCAAATCACATCAAACAGACTACTCAATACTATTTGAACGCTAACCGTTAATGCATGTTATACGTGGCTTATGAATGCTTGTTTGTTATGTTTACACATGGAATGCTGTCTACCTGCCTTAGCAACGATAGTACTATAGTTTGGACTCAGCACCTGTTCGCAGGGGTTGTTAAGGACAATTACTTGCATGGATTACGGTGGTAATCATGTATTGCGAACTGCCTCAGGCAGTCAACCCGCAGTCATTGGTATCGATGGATCTATGTCGATAACTAGCGTGCTTCATTTCTCTATGTGTACGTGCTGGTTATGCGTAAACGAATTCGAACTTTATATGCTATTATCAAACTTGTATGCTCACCTTTACATTATATGTATTGACTTTATTTTAACGTATGTGACAGGTGCTTAGGACGCACATCTGGTAGGAAATTGAAGCTAGAATAAAGCTCTAGAGCCCAACAAATAGTTGTCTGTAGTAATTGAATCAAGGGTCTCTAGAAGCAGATAAACAATTGCTCTATTTAAATCTGAGTTATCGGAACATAATTATTTGCCTAGATTTTATCTGTAATAATTTGTTTACTGTTTGAGACATGGTATGGGACATGTTATTTTAAATTGAATAGTAATGATAATTGTTATGGAAACTTCTGGACAATCTGTTTCGCTCAGTGCCATGCCCCGATGATTCCGCCATCGGTTGGGGTCTGACACCCACACTCTATAGCCTTAGGTGATCATAAACTAATCTTAGATACCCAAAGTTTGATCAACCCAAAGAATCCACAACAATTATAGTCAATATATTATATATGCATCATATATTTACAACAGAGGTGCAGGAACCATCTACCGGCGATGTTGGAAACAGAGTTCCACCCGGAACCCCCTGTCGTTCCTCATTAGGACCCGATACTGGATTTTGACGTATGTCCTGGTGACCTGCGCTCTGAAACCAACTCGAATCAAACATAAAAAACCCAAAATTCAGGTTTCGTATAGGGTTGTTCAAATTGCTCGACGCTCAAAACTCGTTCGATGCTCGCTAAAAAAATGCCCGGAATTTGCTCGTTCAATTCAACTCGATTGAAAATGGCGCTTGGTTCGGAATGGTTCGATTTGTAAATGAACGAGCACGAGCAAAGGTCTGCTCAGTTCGGTTCGGCAGGCTCGATTCATACACACACACACATATTAATAAAATGACTAGAGGCGTGCATTAATAATGTTTGGTCCAAGATGCAAATATACGTCATTTAAGTATACAATTGAAGTCATCGGTTAATCAGTTCGGTTAATTTGTCGGTTTTTGGTTCGATTTGGTTAATATCGGTTAATAATCAAATCAAAACAAGTGCTAAATTTTTTGCTTATAAATACATATAATTGAAGTGTAAATACATGAAATAGATTTATGAATGCATGAAATGGATGTATAAATAAATGAAACAGAAATATAAATACATGAAATGGTTGTATATATAAATGAAATGGAGAAAACATATGAAATATGAAAGTATAAAACATGAAATACATGAAATTGAGGTATAAAAGCTATAAATATATGAAAATATAAATGGTTCGGTTCAGTTAATTTTGGTTAACCAATGGTATAAAAGATAACTCATAACCGACCTTCGGTTAATTAGGTTTCAGAAATTTTCGATTCGATTCATCAATTTTCGGTTCGGTTTCGTTTAACTGTTCGATTTTAGTCACCCATATACTTTGGATCCTTGTTATTCACTCAAACATAACACAAAAAAGCCTTTTGAGTTGATGAATAATAAGCTTTCAGGAATTAATCAAAATGAAACAAAATATATAAATAAACTAATCTTCCTATATAATAAAGCAAAAGTTTCTAAGTCCATGTGTCAAAATTATAGCCAGTCCACGTCATACTTTCATATGTGTAATTTTGTGAGATTTTTCAATTTTTATGTATTATTGAAAACAAAATCACTTGATCTCTCAAAGACAAAACCAAACTCAAAACTTTTGGAACCCGTTTAACATCTTTCTCTCTCCTTTGCATAAAAGTCTGTTCAAAACCTAATGTCAAAAACTTCTCTTTCTCTCTTCCTGCAGGTTTACACCAGAAGCCTATGCGTTTGCAGGTTTCCTCAAACAACTTATCTCATTCAAAATTCAAATTCATTATCATCAAACCAAATCTGCAAAACAAATTCCAAAACCCAGAGAAAAAGAGATAGAAGAGACGAGACGACCCCTATTTCATCTTTTCAAAAACCCTAAACCCAATCTAAAATGGAAGACCACGCTAGCTTGATGGGAGTTTATTTGTGGGGTTTGTTGTATTTGTGTGACACCCCGATTTCCACGTGTCACCGGTGGGCCCGGTGGGGGATTATCGTGATGTGGTTGGTAACGTAATAGTCAAACAACACAATATTTAATATGCACAGCGAAAGCAATTTAAAAAGATATAATACAACCGAATAAATTATTGTAATATCAAGTATCACAACGTTCGGATGTTTATCCACATAACGGATCGAAATAAAATATGAAACAATAGTTCAACAGACTCCAGGCATCTTAAGCTTGCGAGACTTCTAATGATGCTAAGGAGAAATCCCAGCCAATTTCGCTTAGTACCTGCATTTAATCTTTTTGGGAAAATACGTCAGTTTACACTGGTAAATACAATCAACTGACTCATTTTGGAAAATGATTGAAAATTGGTTTGGATGCACGAGGCATAAACATTTTTATTTTAACTTGGGAGAATTATTTAATATTATAATCTTGTGAACGAATTACATGTTCCTTGTGCGTTCAGTAGCCCGGATCAAGTCCGGGTTAAAGATCAATAGACACACCACAATATACTTTTGTGCACTGACGGGTGTACGCCTACACCCCGCGCTTAAGTCGTGGCCATTTCGTAAAATGATGCCAAGGATATCCGGGACATGGTCATTAACCCCCCAAAGGCTTTAAGTAACAAGACTGTTTAAACGAGCCGATCAAATTTATTCAACTACCCACTCAATCGGTGGAGAATTTGATGCCCGATCAAGCGGTATGCTATATACCGTAACCCAAGCCCGTATAGGGAAAATAAGTTAAAAGTATTTACCTGAGCAATGTATAAATCACAATAAGCAAAATGCACGTAGCTTTTACTGGTCCTCCTAATCTGGAACGAAGGTTTTATAATAACCTATTAGAATCCTAACGGGTCTTTAATTAAGCTTAAGCTTAGACCGGCTACTTTCAAAGATACGGTTCGTACGCACGATTAAGCGAAGACCGGATAGAATGTGAATTGGACCCGAAAAGTTTGAAGACTTGCTTAATATGGGTTTATTATTCACATTCTAGATTTTGAGATAAAACCGTTAAGGTTTGACCCGTTTCGGCTAATTTATGTAAACTTGTTACATAAACCGAACCGTACGCGTAATAAGCGTGACGAGTATTCATGAGAGCTATATACAGGTTTCCTAAGTTAATTATGCCTCAAATATGTTGTGACATCAGTAAGATGTCTTTCATTATGCCCGAAACGTGTTTAAACACAAACTAGGCCCCGTAGGGGTAGTTTGGTCATTTTAAATGTTGTAAAAGGGTTTAAGTGTTTAACTGAGTTACAAGTCTGATGTAATCAGTAAACATACTCAAATTAATGAGTTACAACAGTAGGATAAAGTACATACGTGAAATTTATCAATTATAACCAAACTATGCCCCGTAGGGGTATTTTGGTAATTTCACATAAGCCGAAAAGCTCAAAACTGAAGCCTGAGTTTAACAACCTTTGCTTACTGTTAAAATATTATAATTTGCCTCAAATATCAGTAGGTATCAACCCTTGTATGTTTAAAATACTTCTAGTACATAATATGCGTTAAAAACGCTTAAAAAGGCGATTAAAGGCCATTTCCGGGTTTGATACTTAAATCTGATATTTTTATATTTCCAGAAGGCTTAAAATAATTTATTTATCATATGTGATCAGTAGCAAAAGGTTTGGAGTCGTTTAGATATGTAAAACTCATTTTATGGCCCGTAAGGGCAAAACCGACAATTACCGGATTAAGCCTACGACTATGAGTTATGCTAAGCCTAAAATTAATTAAAAATCTTTAAAAATCCCAAAATAATATATTACATCAGTGGGTAAAAGATTTGATATCAAAAAGTATGTTTAAGTAGGCTATACGCTAATTACGCCATTTTATTAACATAAAGCTTTCAATTTGCGATAATGAGCATAACTCTCAATCTACACCTCAAACTGATGTCAAATTTTGCATACAAGTTTGTATATCAGTAATTAAGGTTTCTACTCTTTTATATTTTCAAAAATCACGTTTTAAGGTAATAAGGGCATAATGGTCAACATATGAGCAATTAACGGAATCATGCGTAATAATCGGTTAACTAATGAACCATAGTGTATAATCACAGAGGGTTATACTAGCATATAACCTGGTCCAAATAAAGCTCTTAAGCATTTCTAAAATATGCTTAAACGGGTCAGAACTGAAAGTCAAAGTGAAAGTCAAACTATGTGACTTTCGGTTCTGAACCGGGTCTTTATAGTAAATTGTCGGGTTGGACATGTTTAGACATGTTCTTATACTAATTACCAAGTTATAATAATGATCAAACAGGTTGTAGGTGTTATATATAGCTAATCATGCATAAATTAGAATTTAAGCTTCCTGTTGACTTTTTAATTATAAGTTTGACCCGACTTTTGACCTAGTTAGAGTGGTGATCATGGGGAACCCTCTTAAGGGTTTATTACCCACATAAATACCAACTTATAACTACTTTTGATTCGACTAATCACTAGACCATTTGTGATTAATCTTAAAGTCAACCGTTAATTACGACGGTTTGACTTTTAAGCTAAAACTAAGCTAAAACCCAATTAAGAAAGGGTTAGTAGACTTACTGAAGTCCTATGCACGAAATGTGATCACTTGAGAGCAGGCTTGAGCTCCAGAATCGATCAGAAGTGAAGAGAATGGTGTGAAGAACAATGTTACAACTCTTGGCCCTTTTATAGTGGAATTTCTACCACAAATTGTTGACACCAAGGTTTAGCACTCACCACAAGCTGCCCACAAGTGTCCCTAGTGCCCTAGAACAGTTTAGGGGTCGCCCATGGTGCATTAATGTCGAAAAAAGGTCGGTTCTGCGTGAATGTAGGAGCCTGTTCGCTGATTCTGCTTCTGATGTCCTGACGCGGCCCGCGTAAGGGTGTTGATGGACCTTACGCGGCCCGCCTTACCCTTCTGATCAGATTTTTTTTTCATTTTCAAGTTTCCGCATAATGTCCCTTGGCCTTTCGAAAGGGCAACTCAGTATTTTCTTGCAATTTGACCCCCTTATATTTACTCACAAGGGCTTTAGGACTTGTACCCACTTTGCCAATTCCTTGGACACTTCCGGTTAACCCGAAAAGTCTTAACTTTCAATGTTAACGCTTTAACCCCTCGCACACGAATTTGATCATAACTTTCTCATACGATTACGAAACTTTATGAAATTTATATCGTGCATTCTAGTGAGCATATTTAACAGTTACAAAGCTTCGGGTTTGTCAAAAGGTCACTCAGAGGTAAAAATTAAACATGTTGACACATTTAGTCCCTATAGTTTGAAATCTCTCACTTTTAGCTTCGTATGATCCATGATTCATTCGTTTGAAGGTATGAGCATCATGTAGGGTTAATGTACATTATATTTATTCACAGTTGACACTTAGAATACGTATATTCACATACTTTCCATGTTTGTCAACTTTAGTCCTTCTATAATATTCTTTCACACGTTTTAAACATATGACACGTGTCAACACATTATAGGACGTGAATTTTCGAGGTGTTACATCCTCACCCCCTTAAAATAAATCTCGACCCGAGATTTACTGAAATAAGTAAGGGTACTTTATCGTGGATTCGACTTCCCACGTGTATTCGGGACCTCTACGGGCATCCCATTTGACCTTTACAATAGGTACATGCTTCATTCGAAGCTTCTTTACCTGTCGATCTTCAATCGACAAAGGTTTTTCCACGAATTTCAAGCTCTCATCTATATGCACATCTGTATGCGGTATTACCAGTGATTCGTCAGCGAAGCACTTTTTCATATTGCAGATGTGGAACACATTGTGAATTCCACTGAGCTCTTCCGGTAAGTTTAACTTATAGGCAACTGACCCGACACGTTCGATAACCTCGAAAGGTCCTATGTATCTCGGGCTTAGCTTGCCTTTCTTACCAAACCGCATCACTCCCTTCCAGGGTGATACTTTAAGCAACACTTTATCACCTACTTCGAAGTGAAAAGCTTTACGCTTCGGATCTGCGTAGCTCTTCTGCCTATCTCGGGCAGCTTTGAGACGGTCACGAATCTGGACAATCTTGTCCGTCGTCTCGAACACTATCTCTGGTCCTGATAATTGGACATCTCCAACTTCCGCCCAACAAACGGGTGATCTACACTTTCTACCGTATAATGCCTCGAAAGGCGCAACCTTTATGCTGGTGTGGTAGCTATTATTGTAGGAGAATTCGATTAATGGTAAGTTCTTATCCCAACTACCACCCAAATCGATCGCACATGCTCGTAGCATGTCTTCCAACGTTTGAATAGTACGCTCACTCTGACCGTCAGTCTGAGGATGATAAGCCGTACTAAAATTCAAACGTGTGCCCAAAGATTGTTGGAAACTCTTCCAAAAATGTGACGTGTATCTAGTATCTCGATCAGAGATAATAGACACAGGTATGCCATGTAAGGCTACAATCTTATCAACGTATAACTGGGCTAACATATCGGAGCTATAAGTCTCCTTGATGGGTAAGAAATGTGCTGACTTAGTCAGTCTATCAACTATAACCCATATTGTATCATTTCCTTTCCTTGTCTTAGGTAACTTGGTAATAAAATCCATAGTTACCATTTCCCACTTCCACGTAGGAAGTTCAGGCTGTTGTAGCAAACCTGACGGTTTCTGATGCTCGGCTTTGACTTGCGCACATGTCAAGCATTTTGCTACATGGGCGGCTACAGACTTTTTCAAGCCTATCCACCAATAATTTGCCCTTAGATCCTGGTACATCTTATCAGCTCCAGGATGGACGGAGTATTTGGAACTATGGGCTTCCTGGAGGATGACATCTCGAAGTCCTCCATAAATTGGAACCCATATTCGTCCATTCAATCGCAGAATTCCGTCCTTGCTAAGAGTTAACTGCTCCTCAGTTACTCCTAACTTTTCATTAGGATAGTTAGCTTCCAACACAGCTTCCTTCTGTGCAGCTAACACCCTTTCTATCAAACTGTTCTTTATTTCCATGCGCTTGGCATTGATTCGAATGGGTCTAACCCTTTCCTTTCTACTCAAGGCGTCAGCGACTACATTCGCTTTGCCGGGATGATACTTGATTTCACAATCATAATCATTCAAGGTCTCCATCCAACGGCGTTGCCTCATGTTTAATTCCTTCTGATTAAACAGATGTTGGAGGCTCTTGTGATCATAATAGATCACAAACTTGATTCCATAAAGATAATGCCTCCACAGTTTTAGTGCGAACACAACGGCACCCAATTCCAAGTCGTGGGTGGTGTAATTCTTTCCGTGCACCTTTAACTGTCGTGATGCATAGGCAATAACCTTGCCTTTCTGCATAAGCACACACCCCATGCCGGTGTGTGAAGCATCGCAGTAAACTACGAATTCTTCAGTGCCTTCAGGTAATGTTAGCACAGGAGCGTCGCTCAACTTTTGTTTCAAAATATCAAAGGACTCTTGCTGCTTAGGGCCCCAAACGAACTTTACTTTCTTCTTGGTCAAGGAAGTTAGGGGTGCAGCAATCCTTGAAAAATTTTCAATGAAACGCCTGTAATATCCTGCCAATCCCAGGAAGCTACGAATCTCCGTGGGCGTCTTTGGCTCTTGCCAATTCATAACAGCTTCAACTTTAGCGGGATCCACCTGGATACCACGCTCACTGACCACATGTCCAAGAAATTGGACTTCTCGAAGCCAGAACTCGCACTTTGAGAATTTGGCATAGAGTTTCTCATGATGCAGGAGTTTGAGAATACAGCGAAGGTGTTTCTCGTGGTCAGCTTGGTTCTTCGAATAGATAAGAATGTCGTCGATGAAAACGATGACGAATTTATCTAAATACGGCTTGCAAACGCGATTCATGAGATCCATGAACGCGGCAGGTGCATTAGTGAGCCCAAAAGGCATCACTAGGAACTCGTAATGACCATAACGAGTCCTAAATGCAGTTTTATGCACGTCTTCATCTCTAACCTTCAGTTGATGGTAGCCTGACCTCAAATCGATCTTCGAGAAATAACTGGCCCCTTGTAACTGATCGAACAAATCGTCGATCCTAGGCAAAGGATATCTATTCTTTATTGTGACCTTATTAAGCTCACGATAGTCGATGCACAGACGCATCGATCCATTCTTCTTCTTGACAAATAGGACTGGCGCTCCCCAAGGAGACGAGCTAGGCTTAATGAAACCCTTGGCTAGTAATTCATCTAGCTGTGTCCTCAATTCTTTCATCTCTGTGGGCGCCAACCTATAAGGTGCTCTAGCAGCTGGTGCTGCTCCGGGGATGATATCAATCCTGAATTCCACTTGCCTATCTGGTGGCAAACCAGGTAGTTCTTCCGGAAAAACTTCTGGGAATTCAGAGATGACAGGGATGTCTTCTATCTTCGGTTTGGGCTCATCAATAATCACTTGTGCCATATAGATGACACAACCCCTCTTTAAACATTTTGAAGCCTTGAGCATAGTCACTTGCTCAGGCAGCCCATACTGGGTATCTCCCCAAATGGTAAGTGGTTCACCAGACGGAGTCTTTATTACCACTTGTTTCATGTTACAGACAATTTGGGCCTGGTTATGAGATAACCAGTCCATACCCAGAACTATGTCAAAACCGGCCAACTTAAAGGGAAGTAGAGACAGAGGAAAAGAATGGTTCTTAATGGATATAACACATCCATCTAACACAGTTGAGATGGTTTCTATGGTACCATCTGCTAACTCTACCTCATAGTTTACGCTTAAGGTTTTGACAGGTAAATTCAACAATTTACAAAACTTATGATCTACGAAAGACTTATCTGCGCCTGAATCAAAAAGTACTCTTGCAAAGACATCATTTACAAGGAAGGTACCTGTTATGACATTATCGTCTTGCACAGCCTCTTTCGCGTCCATTCTGAAGACTCTGGCATTAGTCTTCTTGGCCTCTTCAGGCTTCTTGTTGTATTTAGGGCAGTTGGTCTTAATGTGCCCCTTTTCATTGCAACGGTAGCACGTTGCGTCTTTTATCTTCTTGCAATCCAAGGTTTTGTGATCCGTGGACTTGCAAATACCACAAGCATAGGTTTTTGACTGAGTCTGTGAGTTTGACTCAAGTCTGCACTTTCCATAGTGCTGCTTCTTGCAAATTTTGCATTTAGGCTTCTCACCAGACTGATGCCCATCTTTCCTTGACTCAGATCCTTTCTAGTTATCACCGTTCCCACGGTGTTTCTTGTTTAACCTTCGTGAACCATCATCTTCACGTTTTCTCTTCTCAGCCTCCTTATTCCTCAGCGATCTCTGCCTGACCGCATCCAGAGTGAGGGATAAGGAAATGTCAGCTACGGATCTAAAAGTAGCTGGCCGAGAAGCTTTTACGCTTGCCTTGATCTCGGGGGCTAACCCGCCGATAAAACGAGCTATCCGTTTTGGTTCCGGGGTTACCAGGTATGGAACCAACCGAGACATAGTGTTGAAGCTCGTTAGGTAAGCTTGACAGTCGAGGTTTTTCATCACCAAGGATAGAAAATCAGACTCTATCTTCTCCACCTCATGTTGAGGGCAGTAATTTTCCCTGATAAGGGCAACAAATTGATCCCATGACATATTGTACAATGTGATTTTCCCGGTGGCTTGAATCAGAGATCTCCACCATGCTAAAGCTTCACCCTTGAAAGACTGCGACACAAACTTGACCACGTCTCTCTCAGCACATCCGCTGATATCTACAACCGTATCCATCTCATCCAGCCATGTCATACAGTCGATGGCTCCTTTCTCCCCAGTGAAATCCCGGGGTTTGCAAGATACAAAATACTTATAGGAGCAACCCTTATTATGGGTTTGTTTTGGCACGACTATCAGAGAGGGTTCACTGTGGTGGTTTGTGGACTGACGATCGTCATCCACTTTCTTGGGTTCCTCCTTCTTGGAGGGAGGCTTGCTGTGAGCTTCTGACTGAGCTTTAGGCTTTGAGCGCGGTATAGATAGGGTCCTACTCCGAGTCCCACTATACTCCTCGTACCGTCGCTCCAGTGCCTGCGTAACAGCGCCGTCTACTATAGCTTTTAATTCAGCACCCGTTAACGTAATCTGGGCGTTATCATTTTGCTCCACTGGATGGCTATTTATTTCATTTGAGTCAGCCATTTGAATTGAACTGTTGCAGAAAACAAGGACAATATTTTATTTGGGAGTTTATTATGGAATTACCCCTTAGGGTAACTCATTAACCACGGTAAACAGAGACCATATTTGGTTAATTTATTAATCGTATTAAATTAGGATTTCAATTATAAATTTTTTTATCCTAATTATAAACAATAACGATATATATTAGCACATAAGGCTTAGTCACATGGACAATTTAAATATAAGATATGATTTCAGAGAATCAAGACCTTTAAGGTTTGAACATAGTTCATTACCTTTATCAGACAGGGAGTCATAGCTACCACTGTCTTTTGGCTCATAGGGAAATGAGCATGGCCCGTAGGCACCATATTACCACGTATGGTAAAAATATGATCATCTTAATTGATGATTTAACCCATGATTCAGAGATCATTTAGTTGGATTTGGAATCTTTAGAAAGATCCTTATATAATAATAACAACGCGTGTGATTTCAAATGAATCACATCTGCCAGGAGTGTTAACATGTTTTCAGATGTTAACAGGGATTTGAATCTTTTAAACAGGTCTTACCATCATGGTCGGGTCTTTATAATGACACTCAGACTAGGTTTCACACTTTAAGATTCTTATTTTAAAAATTTACATAGGCAGATTATTTCAAAAAGGAATGATTTTAATTTATTTATTTCATATATAAATTATTTATACACATAAGGCAAACATGAAATTTATAAAACAAACATTCCATTAATTATACATATTACAAGCTGCCCTAAACGGGTCTTTTCAAACAAACATTTACCCACGCAGGGGTTAAGCAATAACATATTAGTCCACGCAGGGACTTACACATACAACATAACAGTCCACGCAGGGACTTTAAATAATAACATACCCACGTAGGGGTTTATAGAAAAATAGGCCGACGCAGGGGCTTAAAGCAAACAACTAACATACATACCCACGTAGGGGCTTAACAACCAAATACATGCCCACGCAGGGGCTAAACAGATAAAAGGAGGTTACAACAATCATGGAAGGATTCAACGATCCTTCTTGTTCTTCCCCTTGATCAAGCTTGCCAATCCTTGAAAAAGCTTTGTCTCTCCTGGCGGTCGCGGCGATTTTGTAACACCCCGAAATCGGGTTTGGTAATCAAACCCCGTTATTATTAATACACGGGTAAAATACCGTTAGCAGTAACGGTAACCCGGTAAATATTAGGATTTAAAATAAATAAACCTAATATTCAATAAAACGTGAATAGATGCTTTTAAGGAAATAAAGTTATGAGAGGCCCGAGTTTACGGGACTTAGAATGAAACAGGTTATAACCCCAGAACCAACTAAGTTAACTAGGAATAATTAACCTAGTTAATTATGTGTGATCAAGTGAATGAATAGAAAACAAGATTTTAACCCTCTTTATAAAACATCTAAATATGAGGGACTAAAAATGGGCAAACTAGAAAATGTTTTAATTAAAACATAAACACTCCATATTGGAGTCTCCTGGAGATCGACCAGAGAACAGGAGGTGCGACCCCAAGCTTTATCAAAACCTAGTTCATCACTAAACTCACAAATTGAGGGCTCAAACCAAGTCAAAATCGAAAATCAAGCATAGATTACTGATCCTCATCACAAGAGGATCACAAGGTATGTAAAATTTCATAAAAACTCTCAACTTGAATTTCTCATGTAATTGGGAAAATCTGAAATTATAGTTGCATGTATGTCTTATGATGATCTAGGAACAACTATAGTGTCTAGGGACAAACCCTAGACAAATACAAGTTGAAATCATGTGAAATTGTAGTGAAACCTATGAACATCATTGTAGGTGATTAATGGTTTATGTGAAATTTGATGAACACTAGGAAATAGAGTGTTGATCTAGTATAATTTGACAATTTTGAAGTGATTTAAGAAATTATAGAAGTTAACAACTTTGTAAGATGGTTGATTTATGTGAAATTAGGGCTAAGAGATAAGCTAGAGACTTGATAAATAAACATGTAAAATTCTGCCCTTAAAGTGTTTGTTGAAATGCCTCAAAGAAGGCTCGAAACTAGAATTTTTGTAGTTAAAAACACTTAATTGTGATGTTTTGGCTATTATACAAAATGTGATTAAAAAAGAGTTCTAAATATGATGAACGTGGTTAGAACTTTGGTTAAAACGGTGGTCTAAAGATAACGCCTACCGGGTAATTAAAGAATGCTAAAACTAGTTGATGAACTCGAATATGCAATTAGTATACTAATGGGCATTTGACTTTTAAAAAGTCAAACTGACCTATAATCCGATAAATGGTAATTTTTTATATGAAATTTGTAAGGTGGAATAATCGTATTAAATTATGATTAAACTAACCACCTTGGAAACGAATGATGATAGTTTGACGCGTAACAAGCTAGGTGGAAGCTTGATAAGGGAGCGGGTCAAACAAATCAAGAAGGAAAGGAAAAGCGTAGTTCGGGTGCGAGGTAAGTAAAACTTACACCCACTTGTAGTATATGTGTTTATTTTATAAGCAATGAATACAAGAAAGGATTAGGTTCGAATCATGAGTTTTCGTTAAGATCACTTTAAAGTGCAACTAATAACGAGAAAATAAGTAGAGATGGAAATTTAGTCAAGTACCGACTAAAGTAAATTGTAGTTAAAAGGGGTCTAGTGGCAAAAACCCGAAATGGGTCGGATGGGCAAATTGGTAATTAATAACCATGTATTGGTCATATAGGCCAAACGGGTCAATTGGCGTGATAACACCATTTGACAATATCGACTAATGTGGTTGTCAAGTCTTGTGATAACAGGAGCGATTAACGATTCGGATACTCCCGTTACCATAGAAAATGTGATAATAAAAGCGAGGTATAAATCGGGTCTATTTGTTGATCCGAGCCAGGTACGCATATTTATGATGTATGTAAAAGCGCTAATTTGGTCGAATAATTGGTGA
Source organism: Helianthus tuberosus (assembly GCA_030545235.1). Classification (NCBI taxonomy): domain Eukaryota; kingdom Viridiplantae; phylum Streptophyta; class Magnoliopsida; order Asterales; family Asteraceae; genus Helianthus; species Helianthus tuberosus. Next base: position 2,031,705 of record CM060407.1, read on the forward strand.
TAGTCCTTCATTGTAAAAGAAGGACCAAAATCGACCAAAACGCCCTTGTAGGCTAAATTGAACAAACGACCCTTAGAGGTTGTTTGGAAACGAGTCTTATGATTAAACAAAAGTTTAGAACGAGTATGGGTAGTGAAAGACGTAATTCTTGGGCCGAAAGACTCCATACGAGTCTTTGCCGTAAAATGACATTTCAAGGGGTATAATTCGGAACACATAGATATCTACTTTAAATCCAACACACGTTTAGTTGTGATGGAAGAGTACTAGATAAGAAATATAGGTTACAATGCTAGATTAGAATGAAAGCGAATTTGAACTTAAAAGTGCTTAAAATATCCTTAACGGGTCAAAATAAGCATACTAGTGAAAACGGGTTTAATTTGTGTAATAAACCTATGATTAGAACCTAATATGGTATATAACATTTATTTGAAGAAGTGTATGAAATATAGGAATCAAATAAATACGTTTGTTTGATAAAATGCATAAACGGGTCAAAATTTGGTATAAAGGGTAATAAGCCGAAGACTTAAAAGTCTTAAATTTTGTTAAGCCGAATGTCGGATTTTAACTCCATATGATGGAGAATCAAATTACAAACACGTAGGAAGAAACGGTAGGTCTAACGGACTAACGAATAGAAAGATACGGAAGTTTTCGTGTCATTAAGCGGCAAATGGAAAAAGGCTGAATACAGGGACCACCGTAACTTACGGTGTCACCGTAAGTTACGGTGGAGTCACCGTAAGTTACGGTGGAATTGAATTCTTTACGTCAGTTCTCCCCTGAGTTACGGTGGGGAAAGTCTTAAACAGAGACCACCGTAACTTACGGTGCCACCGTAAGTTACGGTGGAGGCAAACTTGAAATTCAATGTTTTGGATCAAGAGATTATCTTTGGGATTTCTTTCCATTATCATTTATCTTGTCTGGTACCGTTATTTAAATTATCAAAACAAACTGTTGAGTTGGTTTTGAACACATGTGTATGTCGAGCGCCCGGACGAAGATCGAGCATCGAGCAAGAACCGAACACACATTAAACAAAGCTTCCGCAACGTTGTTTTGTCGTTATTCTAAACGGCGATTTAAATCACATTATGTACATCACTTAAATTGTTAACAAACCCGTATTTCCGATGTATATATAATCATTAATTACATGATTATTTTCGCAAAATATACGTTAAACCTTGATTTATAAGAACGGGTGTTACAGATTTTCTCGCTCAACTTGATCCAGCCTCTGAAGAATTTCCTCCCGTTCTGGGGGAGAAAACCGAGGCGGCTGCGATTGCGTCCGTATAATAGGTCTGGGAGGTATCTGGTACCCTTGTGTTGGGTAACCTACTCCCCATGGAGCTCCGTATGGTCCTTCCGGGTGAAGAGCGTTATAATTAGCCGCTACCATGTAAGGATCGGCCTCCGCGTAACCATAGTTGTGGTGAGTCGGTGGTTCAAACGGGTTGTATGCCATGGAACCCGTGTATGCTGGAATTGGGTTGTCAAAACCCATCGGCGGTGGCTGTGGTACAGCTGGTTGTGAAGGTCCACCCATTTGTGGGTCCTCCTGAAGTGGCGGGTAGTGACTGCCACTGGATTGACGTGGGGAACTGAAATGGAAATCCCCTGCTCGTGACGACATGCGCGCACCGGTTCTCCTTCGCCTCGGCGGTTGCGGAGGTGCCGGCTGCACTGGCGGCGGTGGAGGCGGTGGCGTGACTGCCACGAATCTTGAATCCACAGAGGGATCCTGTTGCTGCTGCGGCTGCTGCTGCTGAGGCGACGAGTGGTGGGAAGGTGTATAGTACCACTCGTGCTGATTAAACATGGCTTGGAAACTGTCTGGACCACCGTAGGGTGATCCATGAAAAGAAGATCCGTCGGAGATCTCAATGGGTTGATTTGGTGTACCACTTGCAGGTTCGACGGGGTCTGTATCCTCGTCCATGTCATCCGCGTGATCGCCAGAGAAATGATCCTCTGGCCCCAGTGGGTTAAAACCCACGGGTTCTTGGATGTAGCCTACCGGATTAAACCGGCCCCTGAAATCAGGTGTGGGATCCCCGAAAGAATGATGCGATAAGGATTGCTGTAATGGTATATACGAGGGCTGAGGGTTGTTGGGCTCGTACTCCGGTTGTGGCCCATAAGGATTGCGGACCGGAGGTGTAGAGCTGTGTGATACCGATCGTCTGGCTGGTTCGAACAAGTTCCTTCTGTTCTGCCGAGGGTCGTCACTCTCGGTAGTAGACGGAGCTCTCGCATGTGATGGTCCAGCTTCATTATCATTGGGGGCGGTGATCGGCCCCTTGCCTCGTCCTCTCCTTCGGAAGAATCTTGGCGGCATTTTCGAATCCTGTCATTATAATATGAGATAACAACAAAAATATTTATAAAAATAAAGGACAAAATAAAACCAAACAAAGTGGAATTTGTCCTATGTTATATGTCTAGACTCGAAAGTTTAGAAATATGCAATTGTGTCATTGAGATTAAACACAAAAGGCTAGTATTTAATTCACTCAATGTTGGCTCTGATACCAACCTGTCACACCCCGATTTCCACGTGTCACCGGTGGGCCCGGTGGGGGATTATCGTGACGTGGTTGGTAATGTAATAGTCAAACAACACAATATTTAATATGCACAGCGGAAGCAATTTAAAAAGATATAATACAACCGAATAAATTATTGTAATATCAAGTATCACAACGTTCGGATGTTTATCCACAGAACGGATCGAAATAAAATATGAAACAATAGTTCAACAGACTTCAGGCATCTTAAGCTTGCGAGACTTCTAATGATGCTAAGGAGAAATCCCAGCCAATTTCGCTTAGTACCTGCATTTAATCTTTTTGGGAAAATACGTCAGTTTACACTGGTAAATACAATCAACTGACTCATTTTGGAAAATGATTGAAAATTGGTTTGGATGCACGTGGCATAAACATTTTTATTTTAACTTGGGAGAATTATTTAATATTATAATCTTGTGAACGAATTACATGTTCCTTGTGCGTTCAGTAGCACGGATCAAGTCCGGGTTAAAGATCAATAGACACACCACAATATACTTTTGTGCACTGACGGGTGTACGCCTACACCCCGCGCTTAAGTCGTGGCCATTTCGTAAAATGATGCCAAGGATATCCGGGACATGGTCATTAACCCCCCAAAGGCTTTAAGTAACAAGACTGTTTAAACGAGCCGATCAAATTTATTCAACTACCCACTTAATCGGTGGAGAATTTGATGCCCGATCAAGCGGTATGCTATATACCGTAACCCAAGCCCGTATAGGGAAAATAAGTTAAAAGTATTTACCTGAGCAATGTATAAATCACAATAAGCAAAATGCACGTAGCTTTTACTGGTCCTCCTAATCTAGAACGAAGGTTTTATAATAACCTATTAGAATCCTAACGGGTCTTTAATTAAGCTTAAGCTTAGACCGGCTAGTTTCAAAGATACGGTTCGTACGCACGATTAAGCGAAGACCGGATAGAATGTGAATTGGACCCGACAAGTTTGAAGACTTGCTTAATATGGGTTTATTATTCACATTATGGATTTTGAGATAAAACCGTTAAGGTTTGACCCGTTTCGGCTAATTTATGTAAACTTGTTACATAAACCGAACCGTACGCGTAATAAGCGTGACGAGTATTCATGAGAGCTATATACAGGTTTCCTAAGTTAATTATGCCTCAAATATGTTGTGACATCAGTAAGATGTCTTTCATTATGCCCGAAACGTGTTTAAACACAAACTAGGCCCCGTAGGGGTAGTTTGGTCATTTTAAAGGTTGTAAAAGGGTTTAAGTGTTTAACTGAGTTACAGGTCTGATGTAATCAGTAAACATACTCAAATTAATGAGTTACAACAGTAGGATAAAGTACATACGTGAAATTTATCAATTATAACCAAACTATGCCCCGTAGGGGTATTTTGGTAATTTCACATAAGCCAAAAAGCTCAAAACTGAAGCCTGAGTTTAACAACCTTTGCTTACTGTTAAAATATTATAATTTGCCTCAAATATCAGTAGGTATCAACCCTTGTATGTTTAAATACTTCTAGTACATAATATGCGTTAAAAACGCTTAAAAAGGCGATTAAAGGCCATTTCCGGGTTTGATACTTAAATCTGATATTTTTATATTTCCAGAAGGCTTAAAATAATTTATATATCATATGTGATCAGTAGCAAAAGGTTTGGAGTCGTTTAGATATGTAAAACTCATTTTATGGCCCGTAAGGGCAAAATCGACAATTACCGGATTAAGCCTACGACTATGAGTTATGCTCAGCCTAAAATTAATTAAAAATCTTTAAAAATCCCAAAATAATATATTACATCATTGGGTAAAATATTTGATATCAAAAAGTATGTTTAAGTAGGCTATACGCTAATTACGCCATTTTATTAACATAAAGCTTTCAATTTGCGATAATGAGCATAACTCTCAATCTACACCTCAAACTGATGTCAAATTTTGCATACAAGTTTGTATATCAGTAATTAAGGTTTCTACTCTTTTATATTTCCAAAAATCACGTTTTAAGGTAATAAGGGCATAATGGTCAACATATGAGCAATTAACGGAATCATGCGTAATAATCGGTTAACTAATGAACCATAGTGTATAATCACAGAGGGTTATACTAGCATGTAACCTGGTCCAAATAAAGCTCTTAGGAATTTCTAAAATATGCTTAAACGGGTCAGAACTGAAAGTCAAAGTGAAAGTCAAACTATGTGACTTTCGGTTCCGAACCGGGTCTTTATAGTAAATTGTCGGGTTGAACATGTTTAGACATGTTCTTATACTAATTACCAAGTTATAATAATGATCAAACAGGTTGTAGGTGTTATATATAGCTAATCATGCATAAATTAGAATTTAAGCTTCCTGTTGACTTTTTAATTATAAGTTTGACCCGACTTTAGACCTAGTTAGAGTGGTGATCAGGGGGAACCCTCTTAAGGGTTTATTACCCACATAAATACCAACTTATAACTACTTTTGATTCGACTAATCGCTGGACCATTTGTGATTAATCTTAAAGTCAACCGTTAATTACGACGGTTTAACTTTTAAGCTAAAACTAAGCTAAAACCCAATTAAGAAAGGGTTAGTAGACTTACTGAAGTCCTATGCACAAAATGTGATCACTTGAGAGCAGGCTTGAGCTCCAGAATCGATCAGAAGTGCAGAGAATGGTGTGAAGAACAATGTTACAACTCTTGGCCCTTTTATAGTGGAATTTCTACCACAAATTGTTGACACCAAGCTCTAGCACTCACCACAAGCTGCCCACAAGTGTCCCTAGTGCCCTAGAACAGTTTAGGGGTCGCCCATGGTGCATTAATGTCGAAAAAAGGTCGGTTCTGCGCGAATGTAGGAGCTTGTTCGCTGATTCTGCTTCTGATGTCCTGACGCGGCCCGCGTAAGGGTGTTGATGGACCTTACGCGGCCCGCCTTACCCTTCTGATCAGATTTTTTTTTTCATTTTCAAGTTTCCGCATAATGTCCCTTGGCCTTTCGAAAGGGCAACTCAGTATTTTCTTGCAATTTGACCCCCTTATATTTACCCACAAGGGCTTTAGGACTTGTACCCACGTTGCCAAGTCCCTGGACACTTCCGGTTAACCCGAAAAGTCTTAACTTTCAATGTTAACGCTTTAACCCCTCGCACACGAATTTGATCATAACTTCTCATACGATTACGAAACTTTATGAAATTTATATCGTGCATTCTAGTGAGCATATTTAACAGTTATAAAGCTTTGGGTTTGTCAAAAGGTCACTCAGAGGTATAAATTAAACATGTTGACACATTTAGTCCCTGTAGTTTGAAATCTCTCACTTTTAGCTTCGTATGATCCATGATTCATTCGTTTGAAGGTATGAGCATCATGTAGGGTTAATGTACATTATATTTAGGATAAATTACACTTTTCGTCCTTTATTTTTGTATCGAATTGCAATGGATGACCTTTAACTTCAATAATTACAGTCACAATCCTTTATTTGGAAAACCCGTTACATCTTTCATCCTTTAGCACTAACAAGGTTAAAATTTTCAGTTAACTCAAAACACGTGCCTTGCACATGAGGGTAAATTGGTAATTTCACTCTTTTTTTTATAAAACCCTATGTCTTCTCTTAATCATTTCTCTCCCCCTTTCCCTTCAACCAACCTCCACCACCAACATCATATCCAGTTGGCAATATGAGAAAAAGACTAAAAGGGTTGAACTAACGACCACCGATATGAGATTGAACCTTAGATGATCCCAAAGAACGTAAACGTCTTGAAGCGAAAAGGTGGATAATTGAGCGGCAAGAACGACAACAGGGGATAAGAACCGGTACATACCATGAGTGATGAGATAATGATACCCTAATTTCACATACTTTAGCTTCACCGATTTCTTGAAATCGGGTAACTTTGAAGGAGAAGATGATTGTGAAATTAAGGGTTTAACTTCTGTAACTCCACTCATTTTAGCAAATACTCACTTCTAATCTATGATTTAGATATGATATATATGAAATATATAAAATCACAGTTATCAATAACCCAAGATCTGATATTCTCACATAGATTAACAACTCATGATCTATACACCTGAGATCTGAAGTTAAAAAGATCACAAAATCGATTGTTTTTGGTGCATTTTAGGTCACCACCTAAGTGTATTGAACGACTAGACGATAGAAAACTGCAGCTCCACTTCAGATCGAGGATGTCTTTACCGCTCTTCACCGGAGGAAAAGTCGAAGGGGAACAGGGTGCAGCTATTCACATCGTCTTATTCAATGCCAATACCATTGTTGACCGGTGACTTACAGGTTGTTCTCAAAGAAGGTGTTGGGACTTTATGGGAGTTTACCGACAATTCAAGTTGGATTAGAAGCATGAAGTTTTGGCTCGGTTTAAAGGTTGCCTTCGGGTTATGTGAAGGGATTCATGTTCGTGAAGAGAAAGAGGGATTCTTGTTCTGATCACGGTGATGGTGGCAGCGACTGGATATGATGGTGGTAGTGGAGGTTGGTTGAAGAGAAAGAGGGAAAGAGATGGTTAAGAGAAGAGATAGGGTTTTATAAAAACAAAAAAGTGAAATTACCAATCTACCCTCATGTGCAAGGCATATGTTTTGAGTTAACTGAAAATTTTAACCTTGTTAGTGCTAAAGGATGAAAGATGTAACGAGTTTTCCAAATAAAGGATTGTGACTGTAATTATTGAAGTTAAAGGTCATCCATTGCAATTCAATACAAACATAAAGGACGAAAAGTGTAATTTATCCTTATATTTATTCACAGTTGACACTTAGAATACGTATATTCACATACTTTCCATGTTTGTCAACTTTAGTCCTTCTATAATATTTTTTCACACGTTTTAAACATATGACACGTGTCAACACATTATAGGACGTGAATTTCCGAGGTGTTACAATTTGTTTTTACTAGATTGAGGATCTTGAATCGTCGACTGTGATTGTGGATTCTGATTCACAAAAGGTATTAACCATTATTCTGATTCACAGCATCTCGAATCGTGTCTGGTGTTCTCGATTATATATATTCATGTTCTTATTGTTTGTCTGTTTATTTCTCCTGAAACAACTGATCGTGTTTAAGATTTTGCGTGTTTTTGATTTATCATTCATTCGTATGTTCATCACTTAGGGTTTCAAAAGCCCTAAATCTGATTAGTTTTCTAAAGCCTTAAATTTTGAAATTACAACTCTTGCAAGGGAATCGATTTTTGTTTTTCTATCTAGAAGAATCGATATATAAGAATCAATATATATTGCAAGATTATAGATAGAAACTTATTGATTTGGGTGTTCAAACCATGGGCAATTATTCAGATTGATCAAGTTTGGAGAAACTTCATTGTAATATTACTAAAAAGATTATTGTTGTCATTTTACTGGAATAAGAGAATTTTCAGCCGTGAAAGAGTGTGCCTTCAGTGAGTAAGGTTAAACTCTTCAAATGTTGGTGGTTGTGCATTTTAAAAAACTTGATATCCTATAATTGCAATTGAAATATCAAATATTGTTCTATTACTATTTAAGGAAAACAATATTTGAACAGGGGACACAACTAAGGTAACACATTAATTCCATTTTGGGTAGTGGAAACTTGAGAGAAGCTGTGAGGCTTATTCCAATTCTCTGCATTGGACAACATATTTCATACACAGGTTTGTTTTTAAAATTACAAATAAAATCCAGGTTGTAACTGTCTTATTCAGCTATATTTAGTATCACAACCACATTAAAATGAACTTTTAATAGGTGGTGGTTTGAGTTTTGATTAATGTTTTTTATTCTTAGATTTTTGTGTGTGTGACTGAAATGTTATAATTTTCATTAGAGTACCGGTTAAGAAAACAATGCTCGGGTTCCTCGAGCTCCTTCTTACTCGGTTCAGGTAGCATTGGGTCAGGTTTGGTAATCGGGTTTCGGTTAGAAAAAAGGTAAAAACCAAAGTGCCTTTATATCTTCTGGATTATGGTCGAAAGCAATTTCAACTCGTTTCTTCATAAGTGGTTTGACTCAACCAATTATTTAAAACGAAAACAATGAAGATTTCTATTTTTCTGGTATATCATTTTTAGTCATTAAAATTTAGTTCCATCTACATTGAATGTGATTCGCCAATTGTATTTATGCAAATTGCCGTTGCTAAAGCATCACCCATCTGTCTGCAGCTAGCACTATCTAATATTGTTTAATAGATTACTGACTTATACTTTTTGGGTTGGATATTATTTTAGCCCTAATTAATCAATTTGAGTACTTTTTCTTTGTTCATTTATTTGGGGATGAAATTAGTTTAGATGATACAAATGGGTTCTTTTTGTTTGATGAGATATTGAAAAAGTCGGGAACTTTATCAAGAAAGAAAGATGGTGGTATATCCAAATGGAGAAATCATAGAATGATAATAGCCTTTAAACTAGCATCGACAATCGACATACGCCTAATCTTTAACGGGCTGATATGGATTATGTTATTGCTAATGGGTCAAATGCCAAAAGTTATATTTTTTAAAGGTAATCATCAAGCTGCTATCTTATATGAATGTTGTAATGTGATGCAGAGGAAGCAAAAACAGTGACGAGAGACGAAAAGAGAGAACATAACTTGTAGCTCGTGGCCGATATGATCCATGTGTCGTCCTTAGAGGTTTGCACCCAGATCCATACATTTTTTGTTCTATATGTATATATTTCACATTCGGAATTAGCTTTGGGGGGTGGTGTAGCACATCATCTACCATCCTAGGTGGCAATTCATGACCCATTTCATGCCCCCCATACCCCTTAGCCTTACAACGATCCCCCGTTGTTAACCTATTTCCATAATTAAGTTAGTGTCAATACACTTTTAAAATAATAATGAAAAACTTCTATTGTTCAATATTATTAGATATCGTTACGGGGATGACCTACATCTGGACCAGGCTATGAAATATATTTTCCAATATGGTTTGGTAAGTTATGGCTTTTGTATACATGTTATTCACGTGTTTATTAGGCGCAATCTTTTCAAAACAAAAAAAATGGATTTATAACTACTCAAACATGTGACTATATTATTACCAGTTTTGATGGTAATTTATTATCATTCAAGAAAGTGTGCATATATAAGTACTTCACCCGTGTAGTTGTTTGTAGTTCCCATTCATGGGTATATCTCGTGTTGAACTATCGTGGCATGATTTGTTAAGCAGTATTGGAGTTAAGAAATCATTACATATTATGATGTAAAATGGCTGCATTTTTTAGAGTTACTTTGGATATTTTGTTATTGTTCAAGATTTGTTAGGGTGTTGTTTGAAATCAAGAAATCTTGCTCATTCTATAACAAAGTTTGGATTTTTATCGCGGTTACTGTTTGTTATCATCAAGGGTCACTGTAGGTATCATGTTTTGTTTCATAATTTTACTTGTTGTTCGTTTTCATAACTGTATGTTATGGTTTGTTTATAACTTTTGAAGTTTATAATTCTATTTTTACTTATCTGATTGCTTTATTAGATTAAACTATTTACTTCTACAATATACTTTTATTCTTTAAGTGACCACATATAATTGTTAAAGTGGTTATTGACATACGGTATGGAAAACTCACATGCACTAATTTTGGTTGTTAAATTGTACAATATGATTGATGATTGAATAGCTACAAATCTCAACTATAAAGAATGTAATTTAAAAAATAAACAAAAAAAATATACAAGCCATATACGTATGTATCTTTAACTAGGGGTGTGAATTTCTGTCACGACCCGAAAGCACGACACGAACCTAACACGAAATTTGTGGGTTTTAGTTTAGTCTAAACGAGTTCGGGTCAGTTTCCGGCTGAACCCGTTTAGCTAAACGGGTCAGGTTCGGGTCAACCCTTTAGGTTGGCGGGTTGACCCGTTTAACCAATTTATATTATATTATTTTTTTTATACAATATGTATTATGTCATAAATTAAATTGGGTGTTTTTTTGTAGTAAATGTTATTTTAAGTCTACTAATTTGCTGAAAAAATGTAGAAAAAAAATTAAAAAATCGGGTTGATCGTGGCGGGTTTGGGTCAACATGCGAATATTCGAGTCGTGTTTGGGTTCATATGTATGGCACGATTTCGGGTCGGGTTGAACCCGCAAACACGGCCCGTTTAGCACCCCTATTTAACATGCAAGGAAATGAAACTTAAAAGTGTGTGTTATTATTTATGCATACAATTGCTATTACGTTTCATCATTTCTGTTTATTCTCTGTTTCAGTAAGGTAAGTAGCCTGTAGCTTCTTGATTTATGAGGTAGAAACTTGATAATATTTAAAAGATTTAATGCCATTTATGAACTTTTGGTAGTTCGTGAGGCTTGCACATCTTATTGGTATGGATCCAATATATAAATAAGTCGAGTCAACAGGTATGCACTCAATAATTATCTATTGATCGTTTTATAGATTTTTTGTTAACCATGTGAACCAATTACCATACTCATGGACTCCAGCGATACCCAACCAACCAATTAAAATTGGGCAGATGGACTCTTTTTTTGTGTAAATGCAGTGGTTTCCTTAGCATGTTACCTTGTCTTAAGTCTGCAATTTGGCCTTCAATTCCCTCTAATGCTTCATCTAAGGCTCTTTTCATAGTAAAGATATTATCTTTCATGTTATTTACTTATTAGACATTTTACTTTTATAAATAACCATATTATTAAACTTCACTAATCACTTGTGATTTTTCATGTTAATCCAAGAATCAAGCACTTTGGTATTTAGAAGAAACAACTGCCTCCTGAACCACATTCTGTTCGGTTTGACTCTTATCTTCTAACTATCATAAGTTTTTGTGGCTGTTGAAGATGCTCTTCGTGCAACTATCTCTGATCTGATCATTTATGGAAATCTTTATCATTTTTAGATGAATTTGAGGCATATTTTACGTATGTAATAGATGATATTAAAACAATTACGAAATATAGAAGTTCTTATCAATATGTGTTTTTAAGAGAGAATCTTGAGCTATTAAAGGGTGCTGCTGATAATTATTATCATGCATGGTGGGTAAAGCATGGGGTTTCTTTTGAAAGTGAAATTGCATCTATTTATTTCGAACATAAAGAAATTATACCATTGGGTATTCTATAAATAAAAAAAGCTAATCTTTTTACAAATAGGATCCTATATTCACAATGTTTTTTTAGTGCAGCAACAATATCATGAGGGGCTTTAGTTAATTTTATGCATAAAATACTCAAGGTTCCAACAACTATATTCACAATGCTCGGGTTCCTCGAGCTCCTTCTTACTCGGTTCAGGGAGCATTGGGTCAGGTTTGGTAATCGGGTTTTGGTTAGAAAAAGGTAAAATCCAAAGTGCCCTTTATATCTTCGGGATTATGGTCGGAAGCAATTTCAACCCATTTCTTCATAAGTGATTTGACTTAACTGGTACCATATCGCACGTGGGTTAGGTTTTTGCTGGAACAATTGGTCTCTTTTGAAAGTGATATTTTTAGCGTGGAGGGTTGCTTTAAATGGGTTACCCACGTTGACAGCCCTACTGCAGAGAGGAATTGGTCTGGGCTCGATCCGATAGCCTAATATATTAATTTCCAGGGTCTCATATATTATGTAACAATTTCTTTTTCAAGTTGTCCCAAAATAAATGCACTGTATGGTACATTTTTTTTTGTTGGTAATGTTTGCCAAACATGTATGGTTATCTATTTATAAGAAATCATATAAAAAAAATTTCTTTTGTAAATATAATTTTTTTTTAACACAACCCATAACCCGTGAAGCTCACGGGTATATAACCTAGTGTAAAGATACATTAAAATATTTGAAGCACGTGTATATAGAAAAACAAACAAATAAACCCACCGGTCACGTTTTTTTAACACATACAAACCCATGAGAGGCAATAGTGCCCGCCATCTATTGGCTAAAATGGGCAAAGTCAATAGTGTCAGGCAGCTGCTTGGCACTCCCCTATTGGCCCAATAAATTTACTATTTTATCCTGCTTTAAATTTACAATTTTGGCATCAGTTTAAAATTATGTTTTTACCCCCATTTAAAAATAAATTTACGCTTTTCCTCCCATCTAAAAATTCCAATTTTGCCATAGGTTCAAAATCACGACTTTGCCCCGTTTAAATTTATAGTTTTGCCATTAGTTTTTTCCTCTTAAAATTACGATTTCACCATCAGTTAAAAAATATGTTTTTCCCCCACTTAAAAATAAATTTACGCTTTTGCTCTCAGCTAAAAATTTCAATTTTGCCCTCGGTTAAAAATTACGATTTTGCCCCGTTTAAATTTACAATTTTGTCATTAGTTTTTTTTTCTCACAGCCACGTTACGATTTTACCCTCAAATTAAATTTACATTTTCTCCATCGTTTTTGTTTGTTTTCCTGGTTAAATTACAATTTTCCCCACGTGTAAAATTACAGTTATGCCGGCAGCTGCCTGGCACTCCCCCATTTGTCCATTTAGTTTATGATTTTATCCCTGAATAAAAATTATGATTTCGCCATCAGTTCAAAATTACGTTTTTCCCATCGTTTTAGTTTTTTTCACAAAAGTAGAAAACAATTTTTTATTGGTTGACTCGATTTAATTTTTTTCCGTGTCAAGGAGCTGCCTAACACTCGCTAATTAGTCTTGAAAAATTGCAGTTTTGCCCTGAGCCGAAAATACGGTCCTATCATCATTTTAGTTTTTTTCTTAGCAAAATTATAATAATGTTTTTTAATTGATTGAGAATTATTCGGTCATCGCCCCGCAACACGGGCGGGACATCACCTAGTATATTAAAAAAACAATGTTTAAAACTGAACTGTAAATTATGGTGATTTCTTACGCTTCAAAACTCCGACTTCTATGTTATTCAAGGTGTTGAAACTTGAGAGTGTGGGGATAGCCAAATCTTGGCCACAACACCCGATGTCACGGTGGTTGACATATTATTCCTTGTCGTTAAAATACAAAAAAAATTGTGTAGTTACTGTCACACCCCCAAAATACCACATGCGGGAACCCCCGCGAGACGTGTGACGTACCAAGATCTAGCCACCAATCACATTGAACTCATAATAATATTTCAAATCAAAACTTGCTTTCATTAAAATAAAGTGTTACAAAATATCTATTAAAAATGACATGTTCAGCGGAAGCATAAATCGTTTATTATGTTTTTCATATTCCTTGTGTATGTAAGCCAGTAGGTATGTCTCGTGATTCCATGTATCTCGACCCATGACCATTCCAGCATCCCAGACAGCAAGTTCCAATGTTATATGCCTATAGATCTACAAGCATGCAGTAAAGTGTATCAGACAACGCTGGTGAGTTCACATTTTTGTTTACCGAGAATCGTGTTACATGTTTTACTGTCAAAAGTTTAGTTCAGTTCAAAAGCAATTCCGAAAACAATGTTGATAATAACTCGATACCATACAAGATGGCTCCAGATTGTTTGCCCTTCCCCAATGCCCCAATCTAAGCATTGGTCGAGTGGTTAAGGTAATTAGTTCACGCCCGTCCTCCCCGGTACGGTGTGAGGGTGCCAAACCTAATAGCGCTATCAACTAATAACCCCGTTGCCTCCCCGGCAACCTTTTCGGTAGAAGATGGGACTTAAGGTGATAGGAGTGAGTGTATTATCCAACATTCCGGTTTAACATTCCAGTCAAACCCATTACCTAATATTCCTCCCCGGAATATTTACCAGATGTCCCTCCCCGGGACGCATGCTTGAAAAAGAGCAATGAACTCACCTTAGATTTGCTCGGTATGTTACGTTACATTACTTGTTCCAAGTTGGTCAACCAAACCCTACCGTGGTTACCAAAGATAATCAGTTTCGTAAACACATATCCAAATCACGTATTCAGCGAGTCACATGTAATACCATTGTCACGTAACACATAGCAAGCATTTAAATTTCATACACGTTCATAACACAAGTTCATGTTCCCAACCGTAGTTACCAATAACATCAGTTTCTTAATAATTAATTGCGTATTGTCACAGATTGCATTCACCGCAAAGATCGCCGTATATCACATATTCACATAGCAGTATTCAATCGCATTCAAGTCCACAACCTGTTAGCAAGTCACATAACAACACATAACAGGTAGGTTTGCCACTCACACAAGTTAAAGCAGATTTCTCCTTCTTATTAATATGCAATAAATAGATTCCATAAGCACAAACATCTATCGCCATAAACATCATAAACTGTATACACTGTTCTATTGGTTTGCACATAAGTAGCATCCCCACGAAGAATCCATTCCCACGAAGAATCCATTCCTCGTGGGATGCTCCCATGGCGAAGGATCCTCCGGCGAAGGTCTATCCTTCGTCGGGGTTGAGCACGGCGAAGAATCATAAAGGTTTTCCAAACACCAGTTGATGAAGGACTAGTTATTCGTCGAACTACTTATTCGTCGCTTCATCCATCAGACAGTTACAACAAATCAAGTCAGTTACACTTTCAACATTTCAAGATCCCTAATCATTGACTAACAGTTACATTATATTCTACAAACATCAATCGTCGATTCTATCATATAAATCACAGATTTCACGCATTCAATCATAATTCAACATATCAAACCCTAAGCAATCGCCATCCAGATATGGATATTCGTTATCATAAACAGGCCTAAGTAGCAACCAGTGCTAACAACTCGTGCACATTAAACTCATCATCAAAAATCATAGTCAAAACCCTAATCTGAACTCTAATCATGCATGACAAGATCATTCTCTAAGATCCCCTAATTTCCATCGATCATATTCGAGATCAATCATCAAATACCAAATCAAGATAGTTTACCAAAACACAATCAGGATAGTTCATAGGACAAAATCAATATTAACCAAGAATGGGAACCCTAATGATCAAAACGTACCAATCGAAAGAGGGATGTAGATTCGAATGTGGCAGGTGGCGTGTCTAAAAGGAAGGCTCGATCGATGAAGTTGTTGCTTCGATAAGGACCACTGCCGTCGTTTTGTCTAGGAGGATCTTAGGGTCTGCAAAGGTTTTGGAAGGAATTGTACGCATACATTCCCTCACACACGCAAATAATGGGGAAGGGTTGGGCTCGGTTTAGGTTTAGGGAAACTGGGCCGAGAGCCCCTTATGGCGAACTACCGCCTTGACGAACAATCAACCTTCGTCCAGTGAAGGTTGGCGAAGAACCTTGTGATGAAAAATCATTCTTCGTCCAGTGAAGGTTGGCGAAGAATCTCCTTCATCATCTTGATTTTCCATTAAATAATAACAACCCAACATAACTATACTTTAGTCATTCAAACATCAGGAGGACCATCAACAAACAAATCAACATCATCGTCAAAGAAATCATCAAAAGGCCAATCCTCAGGAGGGATGACCACTAGAGGAACAAGAGCGAGGATCGGTGTCACAATATGCTCACCATCGGGATGCCCGATGATAAGATGATCATGGACTGAAATGGGAACAACAAAAGGACCCTCGTCTGGAATACCATCAGCAAGCGGTAAGTCATCTCCAAAGTCAGGCAACGCGAACGGCTGAAAGTCGTCCTCGTCGTCTGATAGCATATCTGGGTCGCTCTTAGTATCTGATGTAAAGATCTCCGGCTCTGGTGTGATCTCGTCATCGGAGACAATAGCCATAGGGTCCTCGGTGTCGGACAATCCGCTCTCGAATGAAGACATAGTGCCTGTAACAGAACAATCATAACATATACAGCGGGAACCCTAGAACCTGAACCAACAACCTCCACAGCATATATATTATCGACCATGAGATGAGCCTCTATAAGTGCCTTCTCTAGAGGCTTCTTTACACGTTCCAATATCGAGGTGCTAATCTATTCAAACACGTCTCGTTTAATAAAACCTCTAACATCTTTGTCGTCCAATAAGCATTCTATCGCCATAAACATCATAAACTGTATACACTGTTCTATTGGTTTGCACATAAGTAGCATCCCCACGAAGAATCCATTCCCATGAAGAATCCATTCCTCGTGGGATGCTCCCATGGCGAAGGATCCTCCGGCGAAGGTCTATCCTTCGTCGGGGTTGAGCACGGCGAAGAACCATAAAGGTTTGCCAAACACCAGTTGATGAAGGACTAGTTCTTTGTCGAACTACTTATTCGTCGCTTCATCCATCAGACAGTTACAACAAATCAAGTCAGTTACACTTTCAACATTTCAAGATCCCTAATCATTGACTAACAGTTACATTATATTCTACAAACATCAATCGTCGATTCTATCATATAAATCACAGATTTCACGCATTCAATCATAATTCAACATATCAAACCCTAAGCAATCACCATCCAGATATGGATACTCGTTATCATAAACAGGCCTAAGTAGCAACCAGTGCTAACAACTCGTGCACATTAAACTCATCATCAAAAATCATAGTCAAAACCCTAATCTGAACTCTAATCATGCATGACAAGATCATTCTCTAAGATCCCCTAATTTCCATCGATCATATTCGAGATCAATCATCAAATACCAAATCAAGATAGTTTACCAAAACACAATCAGGATAGTTCATAGGACAAAATCAATATTAACCAAGAATGGGAACCCTAATGATCAAAACGTACCAATCGAAAGAGGGATGTAGATTCGAATGTGGCAGGTGGCGTGTCTAAAAGGAAGGCTCGATCGATGAAGTTGTTGCTTCGATAAGGACCACTGCCGTCGTTTTGTCTAGGAGGATCTTAGGGTCTGCAAAGGTTTTGGAAGGAATTGTACGCATACATTCCCTCACACACGCAAATAATGGGGAAGGGTTGGGCTCGGTTTAGGTTTAGGGAAACTGGGCCGAGAGCCCCTTATGGCGAACTACCGCCTTGACGAACAATCAACCTTCGTCCAATGAAGGTTGGCGAAGAACCTTGTGACGAACAATCATTCTTCGTCCAGTGAAGGTTGGCGAAGAATCTCCTTCATCATCTTGATTTTCCATTAAATAATAACAACCCAACATAACTATACTTTAGTCATTCAAATATCATGCACAAGATACGCGTAAAAAGAATTGTGAAACGAGTGATGCGTAGAGGAAAAACCTTGAAATTTCAGGTTGTCACAGTTACAAATTTACAGCCTTAATGATCCTCAACCTTTACGACATTCAACGTTGCATCATCGGATGAAAATCAAGGACCATGGTTATTAAGGTCCATTCATGTATGGTTTCATTGGGTTTGGGTCCCAAACTTCATCAGGCTAATTAAGTTGTTGATGGATACCCACCAACTTGTTTTGGAATGAGCACCGAACATGTTTACTGCTATTACATACACATTTTATTATTGGCGTCTATGAGAATTCATGTATTCTATTTGAGTTTGAAAAAATGTGCTCATCCGTGATGTTTTATTATTGTTAATTTTTAAATCAAATTGGTATTGGACTCACTAAACCTAATGCTAATGGACTAACTTCTAAACCATAAAAATTATTTTGTAAATGGCCATATCTTGGAGTTGGTATAAGTATACTATTTAAAAAAAATTAACATATATATACTGAATTTATTTCAATTTGTTTTTCTCTAGTCAATATAGGTTGTTGTAAAGTGTAAACCGATGCAAGTATCTGGTTCATTCTGTTATTTCCTTCCATATATTATTGCACACAATATTCAATCAATGAATTAATCCATTTCATCATCTTCATTCACCATCTTCTATATACCTTTTCGCAAATAGGCCACTCAAGAACGATGACGCGAATAGAGAATATGATACAAGTTATGTATACAACTTCATCATGCATGTAACCTATTGATTCTTAAACCGAAAAAAAAAACAGGGATATTTGATATATATAACCTCAACTTTCACCATTTGTTCGATAACACTCCCAACTTACGAATTGTACCACATTATTCCCAACTTTCAACTTATTTTCCTCACACACTCTCAAACTAACTGAGCTCTAACTCTGTTAGTTTTTTGCTGACATGGCACTTTGACATATCACTTTTGCTGACGTGGCATGACATGACACTTTTTATTTATGTGGCCGCTGGCATGGCGTTTTTGATGATGTGGCATCTGATATCAGCTAATTGGGTTATGGTTTAGTTAGTTTGGGAGGGTTAGAGGAAAATAAGTTGAAAGTTGAGAGTGGTGTGGTACAATTTGTAAGTTGAGAGTGTTATCGACCAAATGGTGAAAATTTTGGTTATTTAGGCTTTTGGGTATATACTTTAACATAACTTAACTCCACCTAAGTGACACATCAACTTTTTTTTCCTCATTTCACTTTGTCTCACTCGAAGGAAATGGTTTAACATGTTAACACATAACTCATTTAATGCAATTTAATATTGGGTTTTTGTCTAAAAAAGAAAATAATAATTAATTCAATCTCTTAACATTGGGTTAACATGTTAACATATAACTCATTTAATACATTTTAACACAAGGAGGGAGTGGTTTGCAATGTTAGTTAACATGTCATGTCATTGTTAACACTCTAGATGTTAGAGTACACCCCACGACCTTAAATCCAATATCCATAAAATATAAAACGCTAACCATTTTAATATCAATTTAGTTCAATCGTCGTAAACACACAATCCAAACACATACCAAAAAACGGCGGCTGAAATGCTAAACCTACGTTTTCATGTGACAAGGATATTACTTTTTATTTTTAACTCGTGGCTAACATTCTAAACGTAGGTTTTCATGTGATAAGAATATTTTTTTGAACGACTAACAAATCAATCCCGAGCATTCTCGGGGCACCCACTGGACTAACGAAGTACTCTGAGAGTAAACCGAGACGTCCACTACCAATTCTTGGGGCACCCACTGGACAAACGAAGTACTCGTAGGCACGACAGTAAAATTTTCGATAAAACGCTCAAGGATCGAACTCAGGTTTCTTTAGATCTCATATCACTGCCCACTAGTACCTGAAGGGGTATGGTCCCAGATCTCGCACCAGCATGGCTGCGAGTGACCATTACCCTTATCAAAAATCCCCACCAGCAAGAACTTATCTGTGTCCGTGCGGCCACGCGCGAAAACAGCGATCGAATCCAATCGGTCAAGTGATGAGAAGACTTATCTTAAGTACGAAAACGGATGTTATCCATAGCGATGCGGCCTGGCACCGCATCCTATGAACATTTTCGTCACGACAAGGGATCTGGACAACAGTAACAGTCACCAAGCGGCGATGCGGCATGGCACCGCATCCCGCATACGTCTTGGTCAGAACAAGAACGCGGGAACAACATCAGTTACCGCGAGCAGCGATGCGGCCCAGCACCGCATCCTGCCTACAAGGCAAGTGGGACTGACACCACAGTGCAAGTGGCACTGAGGACAGTCACCTGTCAGCCCACATGTAAGCAACATACTGACACCACAGTAGGACGTGGCATCACCACCGTAACCGACAGGCCTGACACACCTGAAGGAGGTTGTGCGATGTCAGTCTAGCCACTCAACTACCCTCCTTCACTCTTCGGCTATAAATACCCATCCCAAACCAGGTTTGAGGTATCTCTTCACAACTCTCTCTCTCACGACTACGACTACGACTACGACTACGACTACGACTACGACCGACTACCGACTAACGACTACGACTACGACCACTACCACTACCACGACCACTACCACTACCACTACCACTACCACTACCACTACTACTACCACACACTTTGCTTCACAAGCAAATTACTGATTCTCACGCCGAAGAGTGGTAACACGGAGCACCCCCACTCATTTCTCCTTGTTACGAGTCATGGTGTGTTTTCCTTGTGCAGGAGACAGCCCAGCCGACGGTCCAGCCACCGATCATCGGAAAGAAGGGATTAACCCTACTCGACGAGACCAGTGAATTAACCTCTCTTGGTTAACCACTGTTTCATTAGTACTAGGGGTGTAAACGAGTCGGGCCGAGCCCGAGCTCGACCAGTCTCGAGCTCGGCTCGGTTCGAGCCTACTTCTTTGAGCTCGAGCTCGGCTCGCGAGTAAAACCCAAAGCTCGAGCTCGGCTCGAATTATTTTGAGAACAACTTTAAACGAGCTAAAAGCTCGGCTCGAACTCACTTCAACATCAGTTAAACGAGCCAAAGCTCGGCTCATTAATGTTATCATCATTATTAATATATTATATATAAAAAATTAAAATTTTGTATGGGCTCGTTTAGGCTCGCGAGCCTAAACAAGCTTTGTATTTCAGGCTCGAGCTTGAGCTCGATAACAAAACGAGCTCTATTTCAGGCTCGGGCTCGTTAAGGCTCGACTCGTTCGAACTTTTAACCGAGCCGATCGCGAGTAACTCTCGAGACTCTGGGCTTGTTTACACCCCTAATCATCACTCTTTTTACACCAAATAGGAATTAAACTTTTTATTCTCTAAAAGAGAACTCAAGTCCTCCTGGCGCTTGAGCTAAAGATATTTAGCATGTGAAAACGATATTACTTTTTAACACGAAAGTGGAATGTGAAAGGGATATGAACTTCTATGTGAGAACATGTGAGAAAACCGAAATGAATATTAAACACGCATCTCACTCACCCCACAGAATAGTCTATTTTCCACGTGTCACTTTTAGGCTGCCACCCTGTCACTTTTCATTTTTCTTCCAGTTTTGTCATCATCTGTCTCTTTCCACTTGATAATCCATATCACCACAGTACTACTCCTTCCTTCCCAACACACATTTCACTCACCCCCCCCCCCCCCCCACTTTCTCTCTCTAAAACAAATTTATTTACAAGAGTGTGCTGCCCCTTTTTTTGTTGGAAACAAACAGAAATGGAGAAAATGAGCGAGGAAGCAGAGAACATGCTGACGTGGCTATTCTCGATGGAAAATGAAGAAGAAGAAGGTGCGTTTGAGCTCTCGAAGTTTCTGGAAGCTTCGGCGGAGATGACGTGTCCGACAAAGGTGAAGATCATCGACGATCCTAGCTGGCACCCGTTATTATTCCAAACGGCGGCGTCGTACATTACGATTAACGGTAATGAGGAGCTCTGTGGATCGTCGTTTTCGGATTCGGATACTTCGTATATGGCAGGAATAGGGGTGGGAACCGGTGGTGGTGGTGGTGGTGGTTTTGTGGTTGGTGAGGGTGGCGCGTGGGATGGAGTTGTGGATGAGGCGAGTGGGTGGATAGAGACGGAAGAGGAGGAGAATGTGGTCAATGGTTGTTCTACTGGTGGTGGTTACTGTGACGATGACATGCTGGCAAAGTTTCTTGCTGATGATGTTGACCAGTCGCTGTGAGGGTGAGTGTAGGTCACGCGCTGGTAGGGGTTTTTGAGGTTTTAAGTTGGGGAGGATTTGTATATTTTACTGAAAAGAATTAAATGAAATGGAAAATGCAGAGAGGGTAATGAATTAAATGGTAGTAAATACATTTTCATGTTTGTTTTGCATGTTACTTTTGTTTGGTTTCATATATAGTGGTTGGATGTCGGTTGGCCCGGTCCGTCCGGTTCAATGTTGTACGATTGCGGATGCCCGGTTAAATGTTAAACCAACCCGGTTCAAAGATCTTTCAACTTGTTTATAGGTCTTGCATTTTAAACATCCGGTTCAAACTTGGGCCGGCCCGGTAACAAGTCCGACATTTTAGATCATCCAGTTCAAATTTGTACCATCCTGGTTGTGATAGCCTATAGATGTGACATTTAATTTCATCCCACTAACGTTTATACCGCCTGGTTATAGGTTTGGCATTTTAAACCAACCAGGTTCGAAGATGTAGTAGCCCGGTAACATATAAGTCTAGACGTACAACATTTCAAATCGATCTAGTTCTAAGCGGGAGGGTGTCGTCCCAGTTTTCCTCGTGTGACACTTTAGTCCCACATCAAGCCTTTTTCAGCTTTTTTCAGATTGCGCGGTGCCGTCTCAGATTTCTCAAAAACAAATTATTTTAATTTAATCAAAACTTTAAAACAAGTCAGGTCCGGGGGCGGTGTTTCTGGATGGTGCCGGGCTTCACCGGCCTTCCCCAGTCCTTGCCCGGTCACGACACCGTTCGCCCTAAACCGGAATGAACTTATATGATGGCACATTGGCACGTATTATTTATTATGAGATGAAACCATAAAGTGTTTGTTTAATTGAAAATGTGGGATCAACTACCATCATTTTTTTTTTCAACTTTCCTTTATTTGTGATGAAAACAACCCCATTGTATTGTCTATTTATAAATAAATATAGAATATAGGGATTAAGATCAAATACAAAGGATCATAATTGTAAGAAGTGTAAGAAGGATTTATAGAGTGACAAGTGTCCAATAACCTAAAAAAACCCACTACACAAAAAAACCCCACTACAAAAAAAAAAAAAAAAACCTTAAACATCCACCACCACCAAAAACCTATACCCCCCCCCCCCCCCCCCCTAAAAAAAAACCCAAAAAAAATATATATATATATATTTTTTTTGCTGAGGGGGTGGGGGTTTAGGTTTTTGGGTGGTGGTGGGGGTGGGTGTTTAGTTTTTTTTTAGATTTTTTTTAGGTTTTTGGGGGGTGGGGGTGGGGGGGGGGGGGGGGGTTAGGTTTTTTTTTTTTTGGTGAGAAGACCGAGTCACAAAAGTTAAACCACTTTAGTTTTTTTATTAGTTTCCATCTCTGTTTTTTCTTGAATTTGGTCATCGTTTGGTTGCTACTTAGTACGGTGTTTTGTCGTCGACTTTCTATTACGTGTCAGTATAAATTCGATTTCGTCTACTTTTCAGATCACGTGAGTGACTTGGTGTTAAAAACTCGTGTCTTTGTTTTACGTTTTTCCTGATTTTGGTCATTACTCGGTTGCTATTTAGCACAGTTTTACGCCCCCATCCCCGCAACGCTGGTAGCACGGTTTGACACCTCTGCCCCGCAACGCGGGGGACTTAAGACGAGTTACATATAAACATGAACAATCTTTTTTTTAAGTTTAAAAACAGAGCCGTTATTGGATATTTGGATTTCAAGATTAGACTACACACAAATGCATGTAGACGTTAATAATTTCTCAACTGGGCCGATCATTTGATCAGTGATGATTGATAAACGTGGGCCGGCAATGGCATGGGTATTTATCCACCCATTGGGCCATTTATAAAAATATACCGTATGTAGGCCTAAGCCCAGAATAATGAAACGTGGATTCGTTCACTTTTAGTCAAAAAGGGCATATGTCCCATTTTGCCAAAATTATTAATTAATATCTATTAATAAAGGAATGGAAATGAACAGTGGGTTTTGGTCGTGGTTTGTCCCGATTGACCTATTTGGGCGGTCATTCACATTTGAGACATGTGTCTTCCACCTTTCTGCACCTCTTTAAAAGCCTCAGAAGAGAGAGAATGGCGGGATGAGAAGGAGAGAGAGGGGGCGGTGGCCGGGTCACCACCGTCGCACCACCATGACGGTCACCCTCTGGTGTCTTTGTTTTGTGGGGCTTTTTGACAGTGCGGAAAGACATGGTTGTTGATCTATAAAACTTGGAACTGGCCGGAAAGACAGTGCGGTGGGATAAAGGAATGGAAATGAACAGTGGGTTTTGGTCGTGGTTTGTCCCGATTGACCTATTTGGGCGGTCATTCACATTTGAGACATGTGTCTTCCACCTTTCTGCACCTCTTTAAAAGCCTCAGAAGAGAGAGAATGGCGGGATGAGAAGGAGAGAGAGGGGGCGGTGGCCGGGTCACCACCGTCGCACCACCATGACGGTCACCCTCTGGTGTCTTTGTTTTGTGGGGCTTTTTGACAGTGCGGAAAGACATGGTTGTTGATCTATAAAACTTGGAACTGGCCGGAAAGACAGTGCGGTGGGATAGTTCATATCTAGGCTATTGGACAGAAGACATGGCTCTGCTATGTCTCTCTGCCAGCGACCAACCACCCACCCACCCACCACCAGAGAACCGTCGCCGCTCAACCGTTTGGTTCGTTCAACGTTCACATAATCAACCCTGGGTATCACTTTCCATTAATTCTTTTTCTTCTTCTTCTGTGTTCATGTGAGAAATCACAAAATTTGCTATTGGGGGTTTCTTGATCTTGCAAACCAGAAATTGGGCTTGCTTAGATTTTCTTCTTTGTAAGTGCAATCTTTGGGTTTGTTTGGGATTGACGTAGAATATTCAATTTGGGGGTAATTTTTGACCGCCTTTGTTGAAAATTTTAGGGTTCGTGACACAGAGACTGTATACCCTATACAGAGAAAATGATTTCAATTATATTATTATATGTTATATACTATATTAATAAAGCAATGGAAATGAGCAATGGTGTTGGTCTTGGTTTGGTCCGATTGGCCTATTTGGGCTGTCATCCCCTATTGAGACGCCTGTCTTCCAGCATTACACCTTATCCCTTTTTTAAGACTTTGGTCGTCTTGGCGACGGCGAGTTTTAACATAAATCCCTAGCCGACGACGGCCGGGATCTTTGCAAGGTTTCGGTATTTCCCCTACCCGATGATGATGGTGGCTTGCTACTTGGTATGGCAACTCTGGTTGCAACCGTAGCGCCACAAAGAAGGTTCAATGACGATGATGATCTTTTCAGATCTGAGTCGATTGGTGTTGGTGATTTCATTTTTGTTTGGTTTGTTTTTCTGAGATTGATTAAATGATTGTGTTGGTAGTAGTGGTGGAGTTAGAATTGTTTAATATACGTGTTGTATTGATGAATTTTTTTTAGAAATGGTGTATTTTGAATATATTTTTAGGATAACGGGGAAGTAAAAAAAAAAAAGGTTTTTGGTGTATCCTCTATTAGGAATAGCGGATTAGGAAGGAAATTAAATTGTGTTGCAGCAATGCTCAGGTAGGTGTCAGGTGGGTGTCAGATGTTTTTCTAATCCTCTATTCTCAATAGAGGATTAGGAGGAAACACTTAACCATGGTTCAAGCCTCACCCGTGACCAAACATAAGCCAGTTAAAAACCTAAACCCAGTTACAAAACTTAACCTAGTTAACTTTTTAAGTTATACTTCCAGCTATACCTTGGATTCCTCCTCTATTATTAAAGAGATTCTGGCACATCACATGCAACCTGAGAAGTCTGTCTTCTTCTGACCATGAACATGCACCATTCACATCCATTGCAGAACATCACATGCATATGTTGAATGGTTTTAATTGAGTGCAGGTTGTTTGATGGGTGCTAGATGATGTTGGTGGGTTTGATGTTGAACATGGTTATGGAGGGTTGAATATGATACAGGGGGTTCTCATGTTGAACATGGTTATGGAGGGTTTAAGTGGAGGAGGGGGTTCTGATCTTGAACATGGTAATGGTAATGGAGGGTGGAGGATGAAGATGACGATGTTTTAATTTATAAAAAATATATATATGGCCTAAGCCGTTATTCAGAATAGCGGATTAGGAAATAACACAATATCTCCTAATCCTCTATTACAAATAGCGGATCACTTTATACCTAACTAAATATTATAATTAACAATAATAAAATAAAATGATAAATTATAAGATGAAAAACGTGAAACATGGACTAATCGATTACATAAACTGAATTAAAGCGGTACAATCTAACTAATTATTTAATGCCTATGTGGATAGCGGATGAGACAGCCACCGGTGCCACAACCAACTGGTTTTGGATGTCTTTGTGGTTGTACACGTCTTGGTTCTGGTTCTTCCGGTTCATTATCATTAAGATTTTTCCCTGCACAAACTCTACCCAAAAGTAAGTTTCACAATTATTAAGATTTAACAAATTTAGAAATCATTTGAAGATATCATTCAACATCAACAATAGTTATATCAAGTTCAAATTAATGACCTTGATTAACTAACAGTAAAATCAGCTTCAAAACATCACTTGTAAGATTTTATAACATTTCTCAAATTCTCTCAAACTTTAACTTCATTTTTCATTTCAAGCATGGATTGCCAGATAATATTGACATCACATTCACTACATCTGACACTGATCAACAATCTGAGTTGATTAAGAAAGTGGTGGATCATGTGTTAAATAAAGATGAAACCGAGGAGTCAAAGCCAAAGTCAAAGTCTGACACTTCAAGTCCAACA
Source organism: Helianthus tuberosus (assembly GCA_030545235.1). NCBI lineage: Eukaryota > Viridiplantae > Streptophyta > Magnoliopsida > Asterales > Asteraceae > Helianthus > Helianthus tuberosus. Next base: position 2,058,341 of record CM060407.1, read on the forward strand.
GTTGAAAAGGGCAAAAGGGTTTACAATAATGATTTTCTGATGTCACAAAATAATTTGAATGACGAAACAAAGAATTCCTTGCTAATAAGCAAGAGGGAATGAAGAATGATGTTGCTAATAAGCAAGAGGGAATGAAGAATGATGTTGCTCAGAAGAAGGAAATGAGAACCTGTTATCAATGTAAAAAAGTTGGGCACATTGCATGGAACTGTCCAAAGGCAACCCAAACAAAACAGGGAGTCTCTGAAAACTTGAAAGAAAAGTTGGTTGATAATGAACCACCAACCGAACAATTTAAAGTGTTAAAAAATTCAAAATTTGAGGTTGGTGAGAGTTCAACACGGTTTTACAAAAGAAGAGTGAATCTGAACAACCACAAGTGGGTTGTTAAGAAATCAGATGTTAAATCTGGCGATGAGTTTGTTTCTTCGGAAGCAAAGGAGCCACTTTTTGGCAATGAATCTGACTCGTCAAAGTCAGAGGAGCCACCAGTTGAGCTAAAAAGTGATATTTCCGTTCTGACAATGGATGATGAAAATTTTCCACCATTATCAAACGGAAACTTAAAGCAAAAAATTGGCAAAGTTGAGATTTCAAATCAATTCTTTTCTGAAAAGAAAGAATTTGATGTTGAAAAAGCCTTTAACCCTAAAGTTCTAAATATTTTTGGAAAAATGGTTAACGGGAAGGTCAAAGGGGTAAATGAATTCTATGAAAAGAATAAGAAAGGAAAGAAACCGAGTGATGATGACTCGGAATCACCCAAGGACCGTCAGGCTTGGGTGAATCTCTTTAACTGAAAATCCTGACTTGCCGGAGCTCCCAAGTTGATAATCGTGGAGCATGAATCGGCATCATTCTTGAAAAATGTTTCTGTGAAAAACCTACAAGTGGTTAAAAGGAAAAAAAAGGGATTCATTCATAAGCTTTTGAAAGAACAAAATGATGAATTAAACCCCATGATGTGTGAAATCAACAAAACTAATTTTCCGGAAAAACCATTTTGATTAAAACAAACTTAAGTGTTTTGAAATCATAATGGGAAAATAGTTTGTTGTCAGGGGGAGTTCTGATTGTTTGAGCCAAGAAAATGGAGAATTGAAGCAATTCACATCAGTTTGTCATTTTATTTGTACAGTTTATTGTTTTTACTTTCAAATTTTCCTAGAAAATCAAAAATTGAAACATATTTTTTATTTTAGGGGGAGTAAAAAATTTAGAAATTTTGAAAATTTGAAAAATCCAAAAACATCGGAAAATCAAAATGAGTTTTGTTGTGAAAAAGAGGAAATGATAGTACATCAGTAGACAATCACAGTACACTAAAGAATTGGAAAGTTAAAATGTGATAAACAGTCTCACTGATGATATGCCAGTAGGTTTTTACACGCTTAGTAGATTGTTTTCGAGATATAAACCTAAATATCAAATACTTACTTATCTTGTGGGGAACATCTCTCGGATATATAGGTAACCCCTGAAATCTTGTTTGAAGGGCTTTCTATTTCTGCATACTAGGTCTTTGTGCGTGATGATATCTGGGGTATTATACCAGGACTTCTGATTTTGCGGGAGCAATAGCCTAGTCCTCGTATAATATTCTGCACTGCTTTAATCATAAAGCCCACCCTCTGTATAAAAATTGATAAAATATCGAAAGATACGAATCAATTGCAGTTGAAGAAAAGATTCTCTAAAGGCAACACACCTAAAGTCGAGCCATCATCTCTCTGATTGAACGGAAGTTTTAGCCTGAGCTCTCATGGCCTCGCATTTACCCCTTACAGATATCATTATTGTACATTCACCTGTAAGACTGAATATAGGAGTCTGGATACGGGAGTATATTCTGAGGTGGGACACTCGAATAAGTTAAGTCCATTAAAAAAACTAATCTCGTATCTCGAAACAGTTGAACTTTGTGTGAAAATTTAAGTGGATCAGTATACTGACAATCTAAGTGAATCGTTTAGATCTTAAAGTGTTTAAAGCTCAACGGTACTAGTGATTTGTTATAAACTGATATGATCCTCTTACACAAACTCACAAAAATATTGTCTGTAAATATTTCTTTATTGCATTTTAACACACTGAAAATCTTAAAAAAAAAACCCAAAAAGAATGTGTTTTAGCATAAAATTTTGAAAAATCAAAAAGATTTTATTTCATCTTATTTTCGACAACTGATGTTGAAAAGCTGATTTTCAAAATTCCAAGTGCTAAACATGATGAACAACAGTGGATTGGGAGAGTATGCTTGAAATGAAAAATGAAGTTAAAGTTTGAGAGAATTTGAGAAATGTTATAAAATCTTACAAGTGATGTTTTGAAGCTGATTTTACTGTTAGTTAATCAAGGTCATTAATTTGAACTTGATATAACTATTGTTGATGTTGAATGATATCTTCAAATGATTTCTAAATTTGTTAAATCTTAATAATTGTGAAACTTACTTTTGGGTAGAGTTTGTGCAGGGAAAAATCTTAATGATAATGAACCGGAAGAACCAGAACCAAGACGTGTACAACCACAAAGACATCCAAAACCAGTTGGTTGTGGCACCGGTGGCTGTCTCATCCGCTATCCACATAGGCATTAAATAATTAGTTAGATTGTACCGCTTTAATTCAGTTTATGTAATCGATTAGTCCATGTTTCACGTTTTTCATCTTATAATTTATCATTTTATTTTATTATTGTTAATTATAATATTTAGTTAGGTATAAGGTGATCCGCTATTTGTAATAGAGGATTAGGAGATATTGTGTTATTTCCTAATCCGCTATTCTGAATAACGGCTTAGGCCATATATATATTTTTTATAAATTAAAACATCGTCATCTTCATCCTCCACCCTCCATTACCATTACCATGTTCAAGATCAGAACCCCCTCCTCCACTTAAACCCTCCATAACCATGTTCAACATGAGAACCCCCTGTATCATATTCAACCCTCCATAACCATGTTCAACATCAAACCCACCAACATCATCTAGCACCCATCAAACAACCTGCAAAAGCTGTAAAGTTAAAGCACTCAATTAAAACCATTCAACATATGCATGTGATGTTCTGCAATGGATGTGAATGGTGCATGTTCATGGTCAGAAGAAGACAGACTTCTCAGGTTGCATGTGATGTGCCAGAATCTCTTTAATAATAGAGGAGGAATCCAAGGTATAGCTGGAAGTATAACTTAAAAAGTTAACTAGGTTAAGTTTTGTAACTGGGTTTAGGTTTTTAACTGGCTTATGTTTGGTCTCGGGTGAGGCTTGAACCATGGTTAAGTGTTTCCTCCTAATCCTCTATTGAGAATAGAGGATTAGAAAAACATCTGACACCCACCTGACACCTACCTGAGCATTGCTGCAACACAATTTAATTTCCTTCCTAATCCGCTATTCCTAATAGAGGATACACCAAAAACCTTTTTTTTTTACTTCCCCGTTATCCTAAAAATATATTCAAAATACACCATTTCTAAAAAAAATTCGTTGTATTGATGGTGACGGTGGAACTGTTTGATGATATTTGTGGCGGTATTTGCCTTCATATGAACTTCTGATTAACCCTGCCACGGAACGCAGGCGTGCAAAATTTCTGCTTTCATTTTCGATGTCAGATGGTGGCAATGGTGGCCGACCTTTGTGTCGAGGTCGACGCCGCCGCCTCTTTTTGTCGATGTGGTGGTCGGGGATCCGTGTCATGGTTGCGTAGAGAATGTTCTGGGTAGATCGCCACAACACCTTATTGCTGGTGCATGATGTCGATTAAATCTTCATCTAATTCTTCAAAGTTTTGGTGGATGGTTAGCTTGGGGTTGTCATTTGTATCACCTTATATTTGTCGTGTGGCTGTGATGAATTTATATGTTTGACTGTAAATTGGATGTTGATGTTGCCTTGGTGTGGCAGGGTAGGTGGCTGGTTAGTGTTCACTAGAAGCCCCCCTGCAGCCATGGTGTACTTTTGATTTTGAAATTCTAAGCCTGGTTTTTACAACTATGGATTTCATTTTATGTGGGTTTTTGTTGTGTTCTGTACTTTAAGAACCAATTTTATGAAGGTAGTGTTTAAATCCCTTATACTTACAATTACCTTAACACTCAAGATATTGGTTTAGGTAAACGTGAAGGCGGGTAGATTCGTCGGGGAAAAATATTGAAGATGATCCATTAGGCTATTTATTAACGTATAGCAAATGTAGTGTTTTTTGTTTTGTTTGAAATGGAAGCGTTATCGAAATGGAAGTTTTTTTTTATTTATCTCTTTTAGTTTACTTATGAAATGATGCATTTGTTTGCCAGTAAGTCAAGGCGGCCTTTGAAAACGCTCTTAGACAGCAAGTGGTTTTCACGTCTTGGCCATTTACAGAATGGTGGTTCTGATGTACATGTATGGTGCTACTGGATTTAAGGATATGACATTTTGTATTAAATATAACAGGTTTTTAATGATATTTTTGTAGGGAAACTGATGACGAATGTGAAGAACTGTTGGCAGCTACATATTATGCTCTAAATGCTAGCTGTAAGTCAATTACTTCCCAATTTTCTATTTTAGGTGTAAAATTGTAATGTAATTTAGTTTAATGTTATTTTAATTACCGTAGATTTGGCCTATTCAGAAGACAAAACCTACTTATCTAAACAAATGGGGAACTGTTTGTAACAATATTGTTAGATTATTTTACATATGCGTTGTGCTCTTCAGATATTCAATTAGGGCACAATTGATATTGGAGATATTTTGCTTTAGAAATCGATCCTTATTAGAAAACATGAACTTACACACATGGATGACTTTTTGAGGTTTTCTTCTTTAAAGAATTAAAAGAAGGTGAGTTATGTTTGGTTTTAGTCATACCTAACTTAAAGTAATTGTTTGGTTTGATAAATGCAAGTACTTCTTCAATAAAGATTTCTATTGAAAGTATTTGGTGGCAATATCTTTATTGGTTGTTAATGTTTTGCAGATGGGAAGTGGAAAACGTATACATTGTGGGGTCCACAAAACGCCACGAAGATCAATCGACCAGCGGTAATCAAGAATTGTTTCGCGCATCTTCCAGGTGTATTCAAATACATGCCATTCAAAAAAAGGTGTATTCAAATACACAAAAGCCTTTGTGATGATAAATGAATATATGGAAACGGAGATTAAAAACTATTAGTGAGTGTACCCACACTTAAAATCACAATTTTTTTCCCGGTCGCGTTGCCCTTTATGTTTCTTGATTGACTAAAATATTTTTTTGTATATTTTAGGGCCGAACTGCGGTTTGCGCCCTAGCTTGTGAAGGTGTAAGTACCACAAGTGGTAGTCATCAAGCACAAAGAAAGCGTTATGTTGGTTGTTTGTCTACTGAAACAAGTGAAACGCTGCTTCTTTTTTTCAAAAAAAAAAAAAAAACAATGGTGATGTAGAAGAAGGTTCTGTTGCATATAACAAAGAAACAAATAGTCGGGATTCTCACATGGAGGTCGAACTTAGACAGGTTACCGACAAGAGGCGCATTGGCCAAGAGAAATATAACGTGTAGTTTTGCTTGGATGGTTTGGCAATTAGTTTTGCAATGGTACAAGCTACTTCCGTTATACGCATTCTGGGTAAGAGATCTTCTTGATTCACACTTTTATGTTGGCGGCTCGGCAAAGTTCAAGAAAGTGATACAAGCAATTTGCCACACGATATTTTGGTGCATTTGGAGGTGTCGAAACAAAGTAGTATTTGATCATGGGAGATGTAAAGAGGTCCTTTTTTTTGGGTCAAGGCACGCTCCAAACAAATGAATTTGGATTGGAATATTTGGAATAGTTTCAATGTAAATAGGATGGGGTGGTAGTGAATGGATGTAATGTGTATTGAATCTGGTGTACTGTATTGATGTAAGCTACAACCTGCTGGACATATGTGTCATAATAAATTTGTTGACCTTTAAAAAGTAAACTTTGGTTTTCAAAACATTTTGAGCACGGTAATTATTTGAACGCATGCTTGCGCCGCGAAGCGCGCGGGGATTTAAATCCTAGTTTGAATTAAAACGATTCTTTCTTCTGGTTGCAAAGTAACGATCGTATTTGTCAACATACAAAAATAATAGCAATAACTAATAGAACTTATTACATGTTTGGAATGGAATAATTACTCACGTTCATTTACATTTACAATGTCAATATACGCACTTACTTTAATCAATAACTAATAAAACTTTTTTTTTGAAAGGTAAACTTCATTAAAACAGGCCGGCCTAACAAAAGCACAGGACCGCACCACAACCAATTACATCATGTACAACGGAGACTTACACCACTCACTCCATTCAAGGTTAAAAAAATTCGACCTACTTTTTAACCAAAAGAAACTAAGGGCCTTAACCTCCCCAAAGATTTCCGAGCTAAGACCTCTCCCGTTAGAGAAAATCTTCGCATTCCTAGCTTTCCAAATGCACCAACATGTAACCAAAATGATCCCCTGCACAACACCTTTTGCCTTCGGATTCCCATTAAAACTCTTATGAATCTCCAACAGATCGAGAAAGGAAAAAGCATAAATCGGCTGAAGTTTTGCCCACTCACTCACGAAATTCCACACCCGAATAGCAATAGAACATGCCGTAAACAGGTGATCCACAGATTCACTCGACTCCCGGCAAAGGGCACACTCGTCCGAATCGATCAAAATATTCCTCCTACCCAGAGCTTGCTTCGAAGGAATGCGATCGAGACTCGCCCTCCATATGAAAATATTACACTTAGAAGGAAGCCATTTGCATCCATTGACAGGAAAGACGACCTCCGAAGAAGGAGGCATGACAACCAAATCTTTAAAAGGCCTGATCGAGAACCTACCGTTGCTAGAAGGAGACCATCTCCATCTATCTCGCTGCTGAGAACACGCCATACCCGACAAGAACCCAAGGCAGTCACCAAGATCAGCCACTTCATCCTGAGTAACCGGGCTCCTAGACCAAGCCCAAGATAACGAACCCATCCCCTCACCCGATGGTAATCTATCACAAACCCAACAACTTTTATCTCTTTCCAAAGCGAATAAATTTGGCCATTTATGCATTAACGGGGTATCTCCAATCCACCAGTCAATCCAGAACCGAATACTATAGCCATCCCCCACCACCCCTTTAATGAAGCTATGAATTCTTCTACCCGACAAGAGCACTTTGGATTCTAATCTAGCTATATTCTTTCAAACTCCAGACATACCTGATTTAGAAGGCAAAACCGACCATTTTCTATTGTTCCCGTGGCAAGCCAAAACCACTTTCCTCCAAAGACTATCAACTTCCACCCTGTATCTCCACACCCATTTGGCTAGAAGCGCCCATGGTTGTAAAAGTCCCGCCTAGGCTCCGAGTACTCCCCGAGTACTCGCTACAAGGTAGGTTGCCGAGGCACGAGTACTCTTCTCCCAGGCCAATTACTCCCCGAGTAATCTCCGCCTAAGCCGAGTACTTCCCGAGTACTCCCGAATCCGACTAGGGAGCGCCTAGCGACTTTTGCAACCATGGAAGCGCCTCATTCATAATTTTAAGCTTGCAGATGCCGAGCCCACCAGAATTTTTTGGAGAAGACACTTCATCCCATGCGACCCAATGGGTTTTCCTATTACCTTCCGACCCTCCCCAAAGGAAATTCCTCATGAGAGACTCCAACTTATCAATCACTTTACAAGGCGCCTTGAAAATAGAGAGATAATAAATCGGGAGGCTAACAAGGACCAACTTAACAAGCACCACCCTACCACCAATCGAAAGGGAATTAGCCTTCCAAGAAGCAAGACGGTTCTTAAAAATCTTCACAATAGACCCAAACGACACCCCTACTAATTCTTACCAGGAATAAAACTCTCCACTTCTTCTCGGATATACCAAAGGTTTATCATTTCAACTTAGGTAGTGGTCGTTTCGTGGAATGTAATGGAATTGGAATGAGATTTAAAAGAATTCCTTTAAATCCCATGATGTGTCTAGTTGGTATATAATATCAATAGAATTGGCGTGTAAAATATGTACGCTGATATAATTACCTTGTATCTAGAAAGAAGGATGTGAACCGACGGTTTAAATTCAATTCAAATTCATTCTTTTATTGAAATAAAAATATAAGAAATATAATCTACATTTCAAATCCATTCAACATTCAATAACTCAACGTTTTAAGTTTTTTTTTTCTTTCAAAATAACATATGCACTTTTTTTTTTGAAAGACTGATTTCTTTAATCTTGTTGTGTGTGAGACTTGACCCCAAAGCTTCTAAACCTAGGCGTTAGTTTGCTTTTGCCAATGAGCCACCACCAACCCCATTGATAAATAACAATTTCATGTAGGTTTTACAATATTGATTATTAAAATAAAAGCCAACATTGGTTGGTCATGGAAGTTGGAAAACATGTGGGGTCTTAATAGTCGATTTAGAGGGACTCAAGATTTTGACTAATTGCCTTGATTAGTCTTCGATAATGATGCCTTACCTTAATCTAATGATGCATCTAAACTACTATGTACTATCACTTCACTCATATTATTATTGGTAAGCTAAATCACTTCACTCATATTATTATTGGTAAGCTAATGGTGCATCTAAACTACAACCTCAACATTACCCGTATTAGTTAATTTTTATATAATATTCAATAAACTATATAAAAGTGTAACGTGTGAAATGAGTTAAAAGACTTTAGATAATATTTAGAGTTAATTACTGTTTTCGTCCCTGTGGTTTGTCAAAAAGCACTATTTCAGTCCATTAGTTTAAAAATTGCGATTTCAGTCCCTGTGGTTTCACTTTCGTAACCATCTCAGTCCACCTCGTAACCATTTCAGTCCTTGTACTTACAATATAAATGAATTGAAATGGTTACGAAAGTGAAACCACATGGATTGAAATGGTTACGAAAGTGAAACCATAGGGACTGAAATCACAATTTTTAAACTAATTGACTGAAATAGTGATTTTTGACAAACCACATGGACGAAAACAGTGATTAACTCTAATATTTATATTGCTGAACAGGGTAGTGCCACGTATTAAAGCTCACTAGATATTTTTATCTTAATTTTTTTATTTAAATAGTGATTATAAATTATGTCTTTTAACTTTGATTTTTGGGTTGATTTTTTGAAACTGAAAATTGTAAACCCATCATAGTTTCTCTAAGAGATATCAACCTCATGCTTTAACTTTATTTAGTTTTTAATTTGACCACCAATTGTAGAGTTACATAAACAAGCACTACCTTTGAAGAAGATATAGGTGGGGTTTCAAAATCTTGATGTATTAGGTGTATAGCTATAATCATATAACTCTTTATAAGTAAATTATTTGCATTTTGGAATTGATAAATTAATATACAAATAAATTTAGAGTTGCTTTACAAGCATATCAAGAAAAAACTAAAGTTATTTTCTATATACAATAGAGAGTTAATTACATAGTTAGTCCCTGTGGTTTGCACAAAATAACATACTTAGGTACTAATAGTTTAAAATCACCTTCTAGGGTATTAACTTTTCATTTTGTAACGTTTGGAGGTATTAACTTCTAAGGTAGTAACATAGATAGTCCCTGTGGTTTGCACAAAATAACATACTTAGGTACTAACAGAATGTGATTTTAAGCCTACAAATAAGCTTAATACCCCCAAACGTTACAAAATGAAAAGTTAATACCCTAAAATGTTATTTTAAACTATTAGTACCTAAGTATGTTACTTTGTGCAAACCACAGGGACTAACTATGTAATTAACTCTACAATAGACAATTGTATCTTTCAAAAAAAAAAACATCCTTTAAATCATATAAGTGCTAATACTTTTAGATGTGACATTTGTTATTTTCCATCACTAGTGGGTGAAGAGTCTTGATCAAGAGGAGACACTTATCGAAATGGTTGATTAGTTAAAAGGCACACGATGGTGTTCTTTGACGTTTTCTTGATGTATATGTACATACAGGGTTCATCTTAACGTATAGTTCTTTTGTCTCTTGCATCATCACCATCATCTAATGGGTACATCATATCGACTCTTACTGATAAAAGAGCCAATAGTATCGTGAACCGGTTGAGTTAAAACCTTACGCATGTTCTGTTTGGAGCCAACATAACAACTTTAATTGCACAGGATCGAGCATAGATGTATCACTCACTGCCCATTCATAAAAATAAGTATCCTAAATTAAAGAAAAATAATCCAAAATATCAGTTAAAAATTAAGTTTTAATATTTGATTAGCTCCAACCACTACATACCAATCCAACATACAAACTCTCAAGTGTTTTTTCATTTTGTTTTTTGTTTTGTTTATATTATTAGGATAAACTATACCATGCAAGACTTTTAAGTTTTAGCTCAACCAATTTAACAAGAATCAAGTTATTTAATTGATATTTAATATATTTAAAATACACATGTTAAACTTGTATACAGAAGACACCAAAATGTCATGTTGACACCTAGCCCCAAGAATAAGACCTTCACTTTATCTTGACTTGTTATTGGGTGTTGAGTTATGGTAATATGTTTTGATCACAAGACCATGTGTAGTGGGGCGTTTTTTTAAAAAAAAAATTCAAAAAAAAAACCCCAAAAACGCCCATTTACCATTACATAGGGCGTTTTTTTTTTAATTCAAAAAAAGCCCCCTTGGCGTGGTTTTAAACACGCCTTGCCCAATAATCCTTGTCTAATCATATTTCATCTCACTTTTTGTTATCCAATCAGATTTTTAGGTGTTTTTTCTTTATTTTATTTAATGCCCCATCCCCACTACACCCATTTTAGAAGACGCCAAATTACCTATATATATATATATACATCCACCATACAACACAACACACTCTAAAAATATACAACACCAAATACATTCTTTCAACATAACCATTTTGTTTTTTTGGAACCACAAATGGAGTTCAACGTCCCTTCGTCATCCTCGTCCGACGACGATACAACTTCATCTAGTTCTTATGAATTTGAAGAAGCCATCAACGAGGCGGTAATGACAACGATCAATTTAATGGTTCACGTTGCTAGCGAGGACAATGAAACGGATGACCAACTGATTAGAAAAAGAACTCATATTATGCGGGAGCGTGCCGCAGGACAACAACGGCTGATGCAAGACTATTTCGGGGAGGAGCCGGTATATGACGCGAAGATATTTAGACGTCGCTTTCGCATGAGTAAACGTCTATTTACCCGTATTACAAACGACATGGAGGAAGATTATGATTATTTCAAACAAAAGTATGACGCTCGTGGGTATCTTGGCTTTACTCCATTACAAAAGTGTACTGCGGCCATCCGACAACTTGCATATGGCACAAGCGTTGATTCATTTGACGAGTACGAGGATGAAGATAATAACAATGTAGTCGACCTCGACCTAAACGAGTACGTTAGTGACGATGAGTAGTAGATGTGTATTGTTGTATGTTTTTTAATGAATAAGTTGTATGTTGGTTATTTTATTTAATGAGTATCAATAATTTTATAAAAAAATATAACACTTTATATTTTTAACATAAAAAAATCAAAATTAAATGGGTGCCACGTGTCGCAAGACGCCCTACCCAGCAAAGTTGCCCCACTACCCCTTTTTTGCTCAAAATCCTCTAATATGACGTGGCGCCACGTGTTGCAAGACGCACACTCAAAAGGTTGCCCCACTCCCTTTAGTCTAAATGTTTAATTCATAATGAAAGTCGTTATAAAATACAATCATGAATATATGATATCATTGTTTTTTTTTTTTTGAAAAGTAACTTTCATTAACGAAAACAGCCGACCCAAGCCGGGCCGACCAAAACAACTACAAAACACACACACAATTACATATTTACAAAAGAACACCATTCTCCCCAATCTATCCCTTTGTGCTTCGATCTATTGGAGAACCACAAGAAACCCAAAGCTTTAACCTCGCTAATCATGTTTTCAATCCTTGTTTAAGATGATATTTTCAAGAGACTTAAAATTCACACACCCCTTCTATTTATCTCTCTCTATATACGTACATAGATATATATAGAAAGAGATAAATATAAAAGGGATGTGAAAATAAAATTTAGGGATATGAGAATAGTTGAAACCTATTTTCAATCCAAAATTTGTCATCAACATATATGCTAATATGGAATTTTGGTTTAAAATATGTATAGTTTATCATTTTCCAAACATACAAAACAAAAACAAAAACATAATTATTTTACTGATGATATCGGGATGTTGCAATAACTTTCAGTAACGTTTTGAGTTATTTTGACAACTATAAATTTTTTTTTAATTTTTAGAAATACTTTGTACTTTTATTAATAATAAAAAACACAAATTGAAAAAACGATTAGAAATTAAATAACAAAAGCTTTTACAAAACCGGTCTATGGTAGAAATTTACATAATAAAGCTTAATTGCCATAATCAGTCAATTCGATCTCGATCGTTTTAGGTGTGATCACGATTTGATATCAAAGCCGATCCTTGGTTCCATCATTTTCCTAGTCGTTTATATCTTAGTGCGAAAATATGTTGCATGGTCCATTGTGTGTGTTTGTGGTGAGGGCAATCCTAGATTTGCAAATCAAAAAAGGGGACCATTTTTTCAGAAAAAATAGTAGATTTTGTCTTTATAAAACCACTTTGGAATTATAGCAATGATCAATATATAATCATAGATAGCAACATAGAATAGTGTTTGGAGATATATGAATCAGTCTAAATATTCAGGGATATTGGATTTTAATAATTCTAAGTTTCACCAGTTGGCCAATAATAATCCAAACTTTAAAAATTCCCTCCAATAATCACAACTTGTAAAAGTTTAACCGTCATTGATCCTTTTCAAACATATAATAATTTGGTCTCCTCAATAGATTCAATTACACCTAAAGACTCCTTAATTGATTTAAGTGCACCTATGTTAGAAAAGAATCAATGGGGGCCAAACTTTTACAAGTTTGGATTATTGGAGGAAAATTTTAAGAGTTAATTACATAGTTAGTCCTTGTGGTTTGCACAAAATAACATACTTAGATACTAATAGTTTAAAATCAACTTCTAGGGTATTAACTTTTCATTTTGTAACGTTTGTAGGTATTAACTTCTTGGGTATTAACATAGTTAGTCCCTGTGGTTTGCACAAAATAACATACTTAGGTACTAATAGAATGTGATTTTAAACCTATAAATAACGTTAATACCTCAGAATGTTACAAAATGAAAAGTTAATACCCTAGAATGTGATTTTAAACTATTAGTACCTAAGTATGTTACTTTGTGCAAACCACAGGGACTAACTATGTAATTAACTCGGAATTTTAAAGTTGGGATTATTATCGGTCAACTGATGAAACTTAGGATTATTAAAATCCAATAACCCAAATATTTATGAGTTTTTTTTTCCATAATGGTGTTGGTGGTAAAAATATTTACCAAAATGGTGTTGTTGGAAAAGTATTTACTAAAATGGTGTTTCTAAAAATTTATTTGTTTCCCGCTCCCAATCTTATTGGATAAATCTAATTTATTAAATTACTATATTGATTAAATAATGGTATTGTGTCTCTCACCCAACTTACTTTTTTTAAGAAATCTTAAAAATAATCTATTTTTTTATAATACCTTTTTTTATAAGTGTAGTTATACCCTCGTAATTATGTATTTAATTAAAAAAACTGAAAAGTTTAATCAAATGTGTATATGGTTTATTGATATAATTCCTTTAACTCGTTTTTATATAAACCAGACAATATAGGATATATTTCCTTTTTTGCCAACTACTGTACATTAGTTAAAAATATATTCAACACTTTGAGAACGGACCCATATTTATTTATATCTTGGTATATTAAAATTAAAAAAATATAATATATTAAAAAACATAAAAACAAAAATTGTAGTTTAGATCTTTTTAGTCACCTATTCTGTTATTAACCTATTTTACAGTTCAGATTAATATTATTAACTCATTTTTTAGTTCAGATTTATATCTTGTTATATTGAACTAAAAATAATAAATTAAAAAAGATATAAAATTTACTTAAAATGCGATTTAGACTTTTAGGTTTTTATTTTTTGCAGTTAAATCCACACTTTTTTTAAACTAATTATAAAGAAAAGCCTATTTTAATTACTAGTTACCTTAAATTTTATTTTTCTTGATTTACTAACAAGGATTTAAATCCGTCTAACTCAAACCTTGAGAATTTGATTTTAAAAAAATAACAAATGAAACGAGTGATTAAAAAAATCTGAACTTTAACTATTTTTACAAGTTTATTTAATAAATTACGTTTTAAATTAATATAACAATGCATCAAATAATTATAAGGTGCATTCTTAAAATGTTAAAATATTTTTTAGTTTAGTTAATTTAAAAAAAAAATTATACTATATTGTGTTATTTATGTAGAAAAAACATAAGTCAAAGGAATTATATCAATGACCGATTTGAGTAAATTTTCAAATTTTTTTATTATATAATAAAAGTTAATAGAATTACACGTATCTTTGTGTTTTTTTACAAAGACCCTTTTTTAGTTACTTAAATTACTTTTTTTCTTTGAAAATAGGTTTTATAAAAAAAGTAGTTTTTTTTTTAAGATTCATACAGGTAACATTATTAAATTAGTACTTTTTGAATGGATTGGATTTATCCAATGAGATTAGGAGTGAGAAACAAATAAATTTTTAAAAACACCATTTTGGTAAATACTTTTTTAACAACACCAATTTGGTAAATATTTTTTCCACTAACACCACTATGGGAAAAAACTCAATATTTATTCCAAAAAGATAATACAATTAATATATTTATAAAGTTTTTAAAGTTAAAGCAAAACATAAAAACCAATCCAATCATATTATTAAAGTCAGAAAGTCAAACTTGAGAATTTAGAATGTATTCTTTAGTATAGAAAGGTTAACAGTCACATATAAATAAAATCTACCATTATGTGAGTAATCATTACGTAAACGTCACTTATCGTCTCAATAAAAATATACCAAGCTTTGTGACTATGTTTTTTTTTTTTAAAAGAATAATAAATCCCAACTATTAGTCGTTGGTCAGCAACGAACTCAACTTAAAAATAATCGGTGGTGGTCACAACTTTTCACATATTGTATACCAAACTAAGGTTCTGTTAGTAAACTTAAAAAAATAAGGTGACAAAAATAAATTAAGTTTATGTTAATAAAGGTTCATTGGGTTACAATATGTGAGACCACCACTGGTTATTTTTGAAGTTGGGACAGTTGCCGGCCAACGGCTAATAGTTAGATTATTAAAATCCATTATTCCTTTAAAAAATGAATTATAACTATACTATAGAAGTTGTTTAAATGTACAAGATAGTGAACTCGGTTTGATAAATTCACTCAACAAAATTTATTAATTTAATTAGTCAAGGCTGAGAATTACCGACACGACTAGAAACATAACACAAATCCGGCACAATAATAATTAAGTTTTGGCCTTTGAGTTACAGTTTTTTCGATTTAAATATAGGTAGTTTTTTTGGTTAACACATATGTAATACTTAAGAAACAAAACATGTTTAACCATCACTAGTGCTCTAGTGGTGGCCACGGGTATTTAAGTTCCACTTATGGTGGGCCCGGGTGAGTTTTCCCCTCAAGGTCTCAAGTTCGAGTCTTGGTGATAGGGGTTTCTCATTGAGGGGTTTAAATTGGGGATCTATTGTGCGAGGGGGCTCTCTAGCGCGGACCCGGTTAAGACAACATATGCTAGACCTCTCGACATTCGCGAATAATTCACACATTTCAAAAAAAAAGAAACAAAACATGTTTAAACTGTATTAAACCTAACATGGTCAAACCTTTACATTTCCATATTATAAATTACTAACATCTTGGTGCTTTGTGGACTTGTACTTAAAGTATAGGGAGTTTTCCAAAAAAAAATTGAGAACTTTTCACTTCTAGCCAATAGGTTTTCATTTTTTGCAATTAAGCTTTTGATTTTTTTTTTTTACTTTCACCTAAACCTTTTCAACTTTGCAAATTAACCCCAACACTTTTTTTATTTTCAATTTTGATCCCTCATACTTTTATCTTTTACAAGTTTTTCGTTTTACGTTTCGTTCTAAATTTTACGAGTGAATACGCCGCAACATGCGTGTGGGTTCAATGATTTTTCATCTTTTTTTTTTCCCATTTGACAGGTCCGCCGCAATGCGTCTTTATTTCCATGTTTGACTGGTTCGTCGCAATGACCGGGATCCTAGATCGACTTAGGTATTTTTTTTCTATATTTTACGTTTTAGTTTAATTTTTTCGCATTAACATGACGCAATGTGAATGATGGTTCAACGATTTTAAACTTGTTGAAATTAAATTGTTTCCCTATGAAAAACTGATCAGAAATGGTGAACTATGTGGAATGTGTGCATACACACTTTTCCGAGAAGGTTTTTAATCAAGAAATTAAAAACAGATGAAAAAAATAACTTTTGTTTCTCCTTTTTGCATATATGGTCGACGAGTCAACATGGAATCCAATAAAATACAGAAAGGAAGAAAGTCGGTGATGTACCTTACTTGATTTTTCAAATTAATCTGTCGATACTAGAATATTTATATACTATTAATTTTTAACATTATGGTGCATTAAAATTTGTACTCTAAGCATATATTCTTGGACATTGGTTCTTTTTACAAAACAACTAGGTGGTGTGGGTTATTGTTTTGGGCCAACTCTCTTTAATCGGAACGGTACCTGTATTTACAGGTAAAATACCGGTACTGGTACCGAACCGGTATATTCGGTACATGTACCCATTTTCCCGGTTTTCAGAACCGGTACTTTGGGTGCCGGTACCGGTTCAATACTGAACATGTACCGTGCTCATCCCTAATCAACATCAAGTATTTGTATTTCCCTCCACAAGACATTTGGAAACACAATGTGATCGTTTGGATATCTAACTTGATACAAAGGTGTGTAGTTAATACTTAGGTTTGTGGTTTTAAAATGCAACGAGCGGGTCGATAGAGAAGTATAAAATAGATTCATTGCGCCGTAATTTGTAAGGGCCTAGCCGTATAAAATAGATTCATTGTGTTGTAATATGTAAGACCCTAGCCGCAACGCGGCGGATCTTACATCTAGTTTTTTTTAAAGACGATGTTACCGACATTCAAACCATTGACCTCCCCACTCTTAACTCTAATGACTTTGTCATTGGACTAAATTCCAGCATTTACCCTTTAATTTTAAGTTCATAGGTTATGAAAATGTAAGATTGCTTTTTTCACATAAAATAAAAGAAAGGTTGATGCAATCATCTATAAAAGTCATTTTTTTAAATATAGGTAATGAATAGATGTACCAAATTAAAGTAAGATTAATTATTGGTAATAAAAGTGATACTGATAAGTGATAGGTTAAGCGGCTATCTTTGCTTTGCATCAACATGTTTCATAATTAGCCATTAAATTGGAAAGTCCAAAGATATATTGGCCAATGGGTGGACAACAACAAAGGTAATTTTTGACTCAAATCATTTATCTAAGAGCACCTTTTTGTGTTCATTTGATATGTTCTTGAGTGGTGCAAATGGGTTTGATCAAATGTAATGTGTTCGCGTAGCGGGCGGAAATGAATAGAATCCCCACATTGGTAGCTTCAAAAAACAGAAACATTGAGGTGGAAGCAACGGTCTGCTCGTTTTGTAGAAGTGGAGAGGATTCGGTCGATCATATCTTCACCAATTGCATGATTGCTACTATTCTTTGGCAAAAAATATGCTCTTGGTGTCGGGTGGAAAGTTTTATTACATTCTCGTTCAAAGATTTGATGGATATACATAACTATGTGGGCTTGAAGGATCCGGAAAAAGAAGCACTTCACGGAATCGTCATCATTGGGTGTTGGAGCATATGGAGAGCTAGGAACGATCACATTTTCTCAAATAAAAAGGTGAAAGTTGAAGACCTCATAAGTGAAGTGAAGACGGTGGGTTATTGTCACACCCCGATATTTCCACATATTACCGGTGGGCTCGGCGAGGAGTATTGTGACGTAGTTGATATCATCATTGTCAATACACACAATATAATAGCACAGCGGAAGGCTTGGTGAATAAACTATTACAAACCATAATGTCTGAGTGTTCGACGAAAGAATATACAGACTGGGTTGTAATAAGATCCACAGGCGGATCATAAATAAAATACAAGAAACGGAAAATAACAGACTTCAGGTATCTAGGGATTTGCAAGATCCTCTTATATGACACCTAGTAGCTCCAGCCTATTTACGAGAAGTACCTGTCAATCAATCTTTAGAAAATACGTCAGTTTACACTGGTAAATACAATTAACTGACTCATTTAAAAAGTATTTATGAAAATTGATTTAGGTGCACAAGGCACAAATCATTTATAACTTGGGACAATTATTTAAAGGAGTGAATTGTAAGAATTGTCCTTTATCCCCTTTACAGGCGATGTCCTTTATGTTTAAAATTGACGAGTTTTGTCCTTTATGTTTAAAAATCAAGCACGTTTTATCCTTTGAGCCTAACCTAGTTTGTTTTCTCAGTTAAATGTGACCACGTGCAGGTCACATGAGGGTAGTTGTGTCATTTAATGTACACATTAACACTTCCCCCAAATAAAAACCTTAGATGTTGGTTAATCAATCAGAGAACTCTTCATCTTCAAGCTCTGACTTAGCACTGTTATTCCTCTTTAACATATGTGATTCATGAAGCCCATTAAAATAATTGAAAGAAGATGAAGATGATGATGTTTAAGATGGTGAACACTTTCTCTTTATTGCCACTGAAAAGACTTCCTGTGGCTACCATTACTATTAAAAACATCATCATTACCATTTTCTTCAATACCCTTTAAGACATTTGCCAATGTTGGATACTTTCCTTTTTGAAGTTGACCAAAACCACTTCTTGTTTTACTCACTCTTAAACATTTTTTCAAAAAACTATTATTACAATCTTATTCAACTTCTTGTTTGGCACAAGGGTTTCCATCTGATCCACAAGCAGATTTGTTGAACAAAGATTTGAGATAAGATCTTGAAGCTTTAAGATTTTGAGTTATTGAAGACTGTTTGATTAGCTTAAGTTTCTTTGACCATGGACCATAGTACTTCTTCGGGTGATCACCGATGAATCCGGTTAATTCGGTTGACCATTCGAAGAAATATTCATCTGGTGTTAGCTCAGTACTGACCCTGCAAGATTCAGTAAGAGATATGTTGCATGATTGAACCATTGGTGTAGAAAATGTGGTGAACTCTTCCTGTTGTTGTTCTTCATCTTCTTTGAATTTACTATTTTGTAGAAGTGATTTAACCATTTGTAGTCTTGGAGGAAGGTGAAGTGGAAGGAGTTTGCCTTTGTAGAAGAGTTCATCAGCAGGTGAATTTGAGTGTGTATTGGTTCTAAAGCATTTACCCTAATTCATCAGCTAGGGTTTTTATTTGGGGGAAAACTTCTACACGTGTTAATGTGTACATTAAATGACACAACTACCCTCATGTGACCTGCACGTGTTCATATTTAACTAAGAAAACAAACTGGGTTAGGCCCAAAGGGTAAAACGTGCTTGATTTTTAAACATAAAGGACAAAACTCGTCAATTTTAAACATAAAGGACATCGCCTGTAAAGGGGCATAAAGATAAAGGACAATTCTTGCAATTCACTCTATTTAAAGATAATCTTGTATACAGATTTATATGTTTGTCATACAATTGGGGCCGGTTGGAAGCCGGTCATGATTAACCGACTCACCACTTATAGAACCCACAAAGGAGTTATCCCCAACATGTGGGTTTATATTTTTTAGCATTTGCATCTGTTAGGTGTATGCCTACGCCCCGTGCATAGGTCGTGGCCATTTTCAAATGAAATGAGCCGAGGATATCCAGGACACGGTCGGATTAACCCCCAATGTTTATGTTATCAAACAAGACAGATTAAAACGGGTTATGTAATTTATAAATCACAATCCGATTAAATGATTTCATACCCGACCAAGTGGTATTATTATAATACCATATCCCAAGCCCGTATAAGGGAAAATAAGTTAAAAGTATTTACCTGAGCTAAATGTGAAAGGTAACTCAGCCGTATAATCCTAAAGCTTTATGATGATACCTTCTACTGGATGCTACTTAATCTGTATAGAAGGTTTAATAACCTATTAGGATGCTAACGGGTCTTTAGTTAAGTCAAAGACTTAGACCGGCTAGCTAGGAAGAAACTTCACGGTTTTTAAACGCTAGATTAAGCGGAGACCGGAATAGAATATGATTTAGACCCGACAAGCTTGGATACTTGTATAATATGGGTAAACTAAACACATTCTGGAATATGAGGATTTAATGATAAGGTTAAACCCGTTTCGGCTATTTTACGTAAACTAGTCACACAAACTTATCCGAAGCATAAATGCGTAACGGGTAACCAAATGAATTATATACAGGTCTTATTTGTTATTATGCTTAAAATATGTTAATACATCAGTAGGATGTTAACATATATGCCCAAAAATTATTTAAAACCAATTTAAGTCCCGTAAGGACATTTTGGTAATTTTAATGATTATAAAAGAGGTTTTATAATAAACTGAGGTTCTGGTCTTTTTAAATCAGTAAAAATATTTAATTTATCTCATTACATCAGTAAGATATTACATATATGTGAGGTTTACCATTTATGGCCAAACTATGCCCCGAAAGGGCATTTTGGTCATTTCACATATGCTTTTAAGGACATTTTTGGAAATATGAGTTTATAATTTATAATTTATACCTACTGTAATAATATTTAAATTTGTTTAAAAATTCAGTAGGTAACAAATCTTAGATGTTAAGTATGGTTTTAAACCATACTATGCACCTAAATAGTCTAAAAACTCGCTAATTGACGATAATATAGATGTTTATGTAAATAAGAGATTTTGATAAGTTTTAAATGCTTAAAATAATTTATTTAATGTATAAAATCAGTAGGAAAAGGTTTTGCATTCAAATCCTTTGTTAATCTCATTTTATGCATGAAAAGGGTATTATCGTCATTTACCGAATTGTACAAGAACTCTTTGATTTAAACAGATTATATTCTGACCAAAAATCTTAAAATTCCTTAAAAATAATATCTTAACAGTAGGTAATGAGTTTTGGTTCAAAATCCAAGTTTAAGCATGTCTTATGCAAGATATCGCAATTTAATTAACAAAAAGCTTATAATTACGATATCGAGCATAACTCCTATTTGAGACCAAGAACTGATGTCAAATTTTCGGGAAAAGCTTATATATCAGTAACAAAGGTTTTTTTCCTCTCACATTTCTAAAAATCTCATTTATGTGTAAAAAGGGCATTTACGGCATTTATAAGCATATTAACAAATACGAGCATATAATTCAAACCAATAAGGACCAAGCAATATAATATGGTCCTAATGGAAGCTTAAAACATGGAAGAATTTAGCTTAAACGGGTCAGAACTGAAAGTCAAAGCAAAAGTCAAGCTTTTGCGACTTTCGGTTATAAACTGACCTTAGACTGATAATTGTCAGGTTAGACCTGGTTAAACATGTTCTAATACTAATTACCAAGTCTTTAGAATATTAAAATATAATTTAGAACCTCTGTTTTATTAGTTTAAATTATTTTTAAAGTTTCTGTCCACTTTGACTTTTTGACTAACTAGTTTGACCCGACAATTAACTAGTCAAACGAAATAATTAGGAGGTGCCCTTTTAAGGGTTAATCACCTACCTTAATATGGTTCCCTAACTACTTTCGTTTCGATCAGTGGCTGGACCAATTATGATTAAACCGAAAGTCAAAGCTTAATTACGATATGTTTGACTTTTCAGTTTTTAAGCTAATTAATTGGACTAAGCAGGGATTAAAACTCTTACTTAGGGTCCTTGCTATCTTTTCTACACTTGACAATCTTCACCTAATGCTTGCAAGCTCCAGGAGTGTGTTTTTGAAAGTTGTTGCAATGAAGTGTGCATATGAACTATGAACTAGAGCACCTTATATACTAATTTGCAAGCATTTGGATCAATCACAACTGTAATGGAGGCTCCTAGGATCACCCCAGGTGTCCTAGTGGTATCCTAAAACCGGCAACAAGCCCCAAGTATCGAAATTCAGGCATCTAAGGAGGTGGAACAGGCTGAAACGTGCAGGTGTCAAGTTTTCGCTGATCTGGGCGTTTTTCGCGGCCCGCGTAGGAACAGAAGAAGGTTTATGCGGCCCGCATAAACCTGTTGTTCAGGTTAAAAATGTTTTTGAAATGGCAGTTTCAGTCCCTGGTCATTATAAACCTTATTTAACCTCATTTTTGACATATAAGACCCTTGTAGTTAGTTTGTAGAGGTTCAAGGGAGTATAACCAAACTCCGTTAGACCCGGTTTCGTTAAATATCACCTTAAACACAAGTTTCATCACATTGACACTTTTCACCCAAAGTCTTGAAAACTTGCTTAACGATCTCGAAACCACTTGAAATTTATACCACTTATTCTTAAGAGTATATTTGAATATTTCGAAGCCTCGGGTTCATTAAAAGGTCACTCAGAGGTAAGAATTAACATGTTGACACGTTTAACCCTTGTATTTTATAATCTTCCGATTATTTTCATGAACGGCTTCATATATTCAGTTAATCACTCGATTAAGAATATATTCTTCATGTATGGTCATTCATAGGCACAAGTTTGGCATGTTGACACTTTTAGTCCTTGTGGTTTCATATTTTCATCGTTTGGCAACTTTAGTCCTTCGAACTCAATCTTTCACATAACTAGAGTTTAGGACACGTGTCTTTACACAATTGGACACATTTTTACGTGGTGTTACATCCTCACCCCCTTAAAAGAAATCTCGACCCTGAGATTTACTGGAATAAATGAGGGTACTTCTGTCGCATAGTGGACTCGACTTCCCACGTATATTCGGGACCTCTACGGGCATCCCACTTGACCTTTACTATAGGCACGTGTTTTCTTCGGAGCTTTTTAACTTGACGATCCTCGATCGATATAGGTCTTTCAACAAACCTCAGGATTTCATTAATTTGTACGTCCTTATGAGACATAGTTAATGATTCATCAGCTAGACATTTCTTGAGATTACAGATGTGGAACACATTGTGGATTCCACTCAGCTCCTCAGGCAAGTTTAGCTTATAAGCTACACTGCCGACACATTCGATAATCTCGAATGGTCCAATATATCTAGGGCTTAATTTACCCTTCTTACCAAAATGCATCACACCTTTCCAGGGTGATACTTTTAGTAAGACCTTATCGCCCACTTCAAACTTTAGGGGTTTCCGCCTCTTATCAGCATAACGTTTCTGCCTATCCCTGGCAGCTTTCAGGCGATCACGAATTTGGACAATCTTGTCCGTCATTTCAAGGACTATTTCAGGTCCTGATAACTAAGTTTCTCCTACTTCTGCCCAACAAACAGGTGTTCTATATTTTCTTCCATACAATGCCTCAAAAGGCGCAGCCTGAATGCTAGTATGGTAGCTATTGTTATAGGAGAACTCGATCAAGGGTAGGTGGTCATCCCAACTACCTCCCAAATCAATAACACACGCTCGAAGCATGTCTTCCAAAGTTTGAATTGTACGTTCGCTCTGTCCATCTGTCTGAGGATGGTAAGCAGTACTAAAATTCAAACGAGTGCCCAAAGATTGTTGGAAACTTTTCCAAAAGTGAGAGGTGTATCTAGTATCTCTGTCAGAAATAATAGACACCGGCACTCCGTGGAGGGGTACAATTTTATTCACGTACAATTGAGCTATCTTGTCGGAGCTATAAGTATCCTTGATGGGTAAGAAATGTGCTGACTTAGTCAATCTATCAACTATAACCCATATTGTATCATTTCCATGCCTTGTTTTAGGTAACTTGGTTATAAAATCCATGATTACCATCTCCCACTTCCATGTGGGAAGTTCGGGCTATTGTAGCAGACCTGGTGGCTTCTGATGCTCTGTTTTAATCTGAGCACAGGTCAAGCATTTTGCTACATGGGTGGCAATAGATTTCTTCAAACCTATCCACCAATAATTAGCTTTCAAATCCTGATACATCTTGTCACCTCCAGGGTGGACTGAATATTTGGAGTTGTGAGCTTCCTGGAGGATTACATCTCGAAGTCCTCCATGAATAGGAACCCAAATTCTTCCATTCATCCTAAGGATTCCATCCTTGCCAGGTGCTAACTGTTCAGCAGTTACACCTAATTTTTCATTTGGAAGGTTAGCTTCCAAAACAGCATCTTTCTGTGCAGCTAATAGCCTTTCATTCAGACTATTCTTCAGTTCAATGCTCTTAGCATTAATCCTGATAGGTTTGATTCTCTCCTTTCGGCTTAGAGCATCTGCGATTACATTCGATTTGCCAGGATGGTAGCGAATTTCACAATCGTAGTCATTTAAAGTCTCCATCCAGCGACGCTGTCTCATATTGAGCTCTTTTTGATTGAATAAGTGTTGGAGACTTTTGTGATCTGAATAGATCACACATTTTGTTCCATACAAATAATGTCTCCATAACTTTAGTGCGAATACAACGACACCCAACTCTAATTCGTGGGTGGTGTAATTCTTTTCATGCACCTTTAGTTGTCGTGATGCATAGGCAATCACCTTGCCTTTTTGCATAAGTACACAACCCATACCGGTGTGTGATACATCACAGTAAACGACAAACTCTTCAGTTCCTTCGGGCAATGTCAACACCGGAGCATTGCTCAATTTCTGCTTAAGAATCTCAAAGGATTCTTGTTGTTTTGGACCCCAATCAAATTTTACATTCTTACGGGTCAAAGAAGTCAATGGTGCAGCTATTCTTGAGAAGTTCTCAATGAATCTTCTATTATATCCAGCTAGACCCAGAAAACTGCGAATTTCTGTAGGCGTCTTCGGTGCTTCCCAGTTCATGATGGCTTCTATTTTGGCGGGATCGACTTGGATACCACGCTCACTAACAACGTGTCCAAGAAATTGGACTTCACGAAGCCAGAACTCGCACTTGGAGAATTTAGCATACAACTTCTATTGTCGAAGTAATCCTAAGACACATCGAAGGTGCTTCTCATGATCAGGTTGATTACGGGAGTAGATAAGTATGTCGTCTATATAGACAATGATAAACTTATCTAAGTATGGCTTGCAGACTCTATTCATGAGGTCCATGAATGCTGCTGGTGCATTAGTGAGCCCGAAAGGCATCACTAAGAATTCAAAATGTTCATATCTTGTCCTGAACGCCGTCTTAGGCACAACTTCAGTTCGGACCTGAAGTTGATGGTATCCGGATCTCAAACCAATCTTCGAGAAGAAGCTCGCCCCTTGGAGCTGATCAAATAAGTCGTCGTTCCTGGGTAAGGGATAACGACTCTTGATCGTTACCTTGTTTAGCTCACGATAATCAATGCATAAGCGCATTGATCCATCCTTCTTTTTCACAAACAGAATTGGAGCTCCCCAAGGTGAAGAGCTGGGTTGTATGAAACCCTTTTCCAGTAGGTCGTCCAATTGAGTCCTGAGCTCTTTCATTTCAGTAGGTGCTAGACTATAAGGAGCTCGTGCAATTGGTGTGGATCCTGGGAGAATATCTATCCTGAATTCAACTTGCCTCTCAGGAGGTAATCCAGGTAGTTCATCAGGAAAAACATCAGGATACTCGGAGATAATTGGAATATCTTCTATCTTGGGTTTCAGATCGTTTACTGACACTTGTGCCATGTAAATGACGCATCCGTTCTTCAAACACCTTGATACTTTGAGAATAGACACATTGCTGGGCAAACCATACTGTGTATCTCCTTGAATAGTGACGGATTCACCAGAAGGGGTTTTGATAATAACTAGCTTTTTATCACAGGCAATTTGGGTTTGGTTATGCGACAACCAATCCATGCCCAAAACTATATCAAACCCAGCCAATTTCATTGGCAAGAGGGATAGCGGGATAAAATGATTCTTAATGGATATGAAACATCCATCAAGAAGAGTTAAAGCTGTTTCTAAGGTACCATCGGCAAGCTCTACCTCATAACTTATGTCTAGAGTTTTAATAGGCAGATTCAGTAACTTACAAAACTTATGGTCTACAAAAGACTTATCAGCACCTGAATCAAATAAGACTCTAGCATAATTATTATTAATGAGGAAGGTACCTGTTATGACGTTCTCGTCGTTCACCGCTTCCCTTGCGTTCATCTGAAAAACTCTCGCATTCGTTTTCTTCGCCTCCTCAGGCTTCTTAGCATTTTTGGGGCAATTTGTCTTGATGTGCCCCTTTTCATTGCAACCGTAACAGGTTGCATCCTTGATGTTCCGGCACTCCACAGACTTGTTCCCTTTCTTCTTGCAAATCCCACATGGTTTAGCTTGTGGGTCTTGGTTGCACTTTCCAAAGTGCCTTTTGTTGCAAGTCTTGCACCTGGGCTTGTCATTTGACTGCCCTTTCTTAAAACTAAAGTTCCCTTTGTTCTTCTTGTTAGATTGAGGGGACTTGTCTTCCTCCCTCTTCCTCTTCCCGTCATCGGTAGTTTTCTTTTCCCTACTTCTCATAACATCAAGAGTAAGGGACACAGATAGATCCACAGCAGATCTATATGTAGCAGGCTTAGAAGCCTTGACATTTCCTTTCACTTCAGGGGCTAGACCACCGATGAAACACACAATACGTTTGGGTTCAGGAGTGACCAAATATGGTACAAGCCTTGACATCGAGTTGAAACTGGTCACATAGGACCTATAGTCCAAGTCCTTCATCACCAAAGTGAGAAAGTCAGTTTCAATCCTCTCAACTTCATGCTGAGGACAATATGTGTCTTTCACAAGATCAACAAACTTGCTCCACGAAAGGTTATACAGATGAACCTTTCCAGTGGACTGTACCAATGCTTTCCACCAAGTGAGGGTGTCGCCCTTGAAGGATTGAGACACAAACATAACTATGTCTTCCTTAGCACATCCACTGATGTCAATCATAGTCTCCATTTCGTCTAACCACTTCATGCAATCGATTGCTCCATTTTCTCCTGTAAAATCCCTCGGTTTACAGGAGACGAAGTACTTATAGGTACAACTCTTTTTGTACTTAGGAGTCTGATTTAACACCACTTTCTGGGATTCAGACCTCTGGTTGGATGAATGCTGAGATTCATCCCTTTTTGATGCATGCGGCTGCGATAAGGGTTTTGTATGAGTTTTGGACCGAACATTACTCGGTTCCTTGAATATCTTATCCACCGCTTGAGCAACCGCGGTGTCAATCATTGCTTGCAGTTCAGCATTTGTAAGATTTATTCTGGCTTCATTATTGTTCTCTTCCCGTGGATGACTGTTTGCTTCATCAGATCCAGTCATGATTTGGGTACTAAAATTTAAACAATAACGGTTTATTTAAATTATATAATAAATCATCACATTGATGATTAGATGGTCATGGTATTATTAAACCATATAGGCCATTTTAAGTAATAAATAACAATCAATGGGATATAATTCTTTATATTTATTAGACAGGGGAATATAAATCACATATGTCAATGTCATAAAATACATTTTCATTTAGCACAAGGCTCGTCTAGAAGGACATTTAGATAGCGCAAAAGGCCATGTCATTTAGATAGCGCAAAAGGCCATGTCACAGGGACGATTAAAATATAACCAATGATCTCTTGGATCCGTGATCCTTTAAGGTCGAACAAGGTTCATCACCTTCTTGACAAGAAGTTTATAAAATTAAACTATCATTGTCATTATTACACCTTTTCTTAAAAGCATACATCTCAAATGGATGTTTTGGTGTGTTCATCATATTGATGTTTATTAGCCATGATTCATATTGATCATATAGGCTATGGGGGTGACTTGGGAAAGTCCAAGTACATTTGGAAGTTTGGGTGCTTTCACATACCACACAACCAGGAATGTTAACATGTTTTCAGATGTTAACAGGGAGTTATTTTCTTAAAAAGGTTGTACCATCATTGCCATTAATATTTTGGCTAGGTTATACCATTAAGAATTTCTTTGGCAGATCAATTTAAAAATTGAAATGATATAGCATGATGATGTAATAAAATATATATTAAAAATCTAAAAAGAAACTTCATTAAAACATAAAACTAGTACAAAGATGCCCTAAACGGGACTTGAAACAACACACTGCCCACGCAGGGGCTACAAAAATAGAAAAAATAAGTCCACACAGGGACTCAGTACTGAAAATAAAGAAAATGTCCTCGCAGGGACTTTATTAAAAGACAATTCAAGATAAAATGAATAACTTCCTACTTCTTCTTGCCTTTAATGAGGTTCGCAAGGCCCTTGAGAAAGCTATTATGCTTCGTTTTGGTTTCATCTGCTTCACGCTCAACCCTATCTAACCTCTGCAGTATTTCTTGGGTTTGCTCCTGTTGAGAAGGAGGGGGTTGCTGGTAAGGTGGGTATTGATACCCCTGCACCGGATATCCAGTTGGGTAAACTGGTGGGTAAGAAGAAGGATAAAGTGCATTATACTGTGCAGCAGTAAGATATGGATCATGGGTTCCATAATCCGTTGGATATCCAGATGGGTTATACCCAGATGAACCTGGGTATGTTGGTATTGGGTTGTCAAAACCCAATGGCGGTGGCGGTGGTGCATAAGAAACTGGCAGAGGATTATCCTCTGGCACCACATGCGAGGGTCCACCCATTTGGGGGTCCTCGGGAATACGAGGGTAAGAGCTTGAACCATGAGGGGAACTGAACCGTGGTCCCCCACGCACAAACATTCGTGCATTCCTCCTTCGCCTAGGCGGCTCGGGAGGTGGTTGAGGTGGTTCCTCAACTGGTAGCGGTGGTGGGGTAACCGCTTGAAAGTACGGTTCATTCAAAGGAGGTTGAGCAGGAGAGTTATGATACGAAGGGGTGAATTCCCACTCATACTTGGCCCACCTCTCAGCTGTAACTCCCTACTATTTCGTACCTTCTATATTTGGAAACCTTTGTTTATAATCCTATTCTTGGAAACTTTGCGTTCTTGTAATCGTCGTTTTGATGTAACCTTTGTAGAATCGAGACTTGAATCACAATGAAATTCTCGTTTGAACGAAATATTATTCAAGGATTCTTTATTTATCGACACTTGTTACTCGTTAAAATAATTAAAACTCTTAAAATAATGAAGTTCGGATCCTAATTCTCGAAAATCGAAAGCTTCGTGAAAAGAATAATCGTTTAAAGATTTTTATCCGAACTTAAACTCGTTCATAAATATGGTCCTAATCCTATTTTATTTAATTAATTAAATTAATTAATATTTCTATTTAAAAAGTTTAATTTATAAAATCTAGTTAGTCTCGTTAGATATTAAAGTTAATAAACTAACCTAGTTGGTTTGTATATTAAAGTTAGTAAACTAACTTAGTTAGTTCAAATTAAAAAAAAAATTGTTTCCTTTTAAAAATAACAATATAACTTGGTTAACTAATAGTTCAGGGGTGATTTGGGCAATTTCTGAAAGTGTAAAGTGCAGGGACTAGTTTTGTAACTTCTGAAAGTATAGAATAACAAAGAAAACAATTAAACAAAAAAAGCTGAAGACCACGGGACTCGAACCCGGGTCAACAGCCACACCACATACGCGCCTGACCAGCTGCGCTGCAGCCTTTGATTGAACGAAACCGGACAAAAATATATTTAAGGACTCTCTGCGGCGGCCCAAACCAACAGCGCGACCTGACCCCCTTTTCAGCGTGTTTTTAGCGGGATTTTTATGTTTTTTTGAGTTTTAAACCTTGTTTTAACATTAAATATCCAACTAAAACCTAACCTAATCATTCCCTATAAATACCAAGTGTTCTTCAAGCCATTTACACTTTTCTAATCATCAAAAACTCTCTCAAATCAGTCCCAAATCAGCTGCAAAACACAAGTTCGAGCAGATTCATCCTCTCTTACAAAAGTGAGCATAAGTATCTCATTTCTTATCCGATTCACTCGATTCTTTTTTCTACTTCTTTGGATTGACCTTAGCTACGTTTCCATTGGTTTTCCATGGAAAACCAGGCCCTGGAACGTCACGAAAAAGGCTCCAAAGTTGACTGACTTTTCTGTTTTCATCTAAAACTTTGTTAAACTTAGTAAACTTGAGTTAATCTCATATCAAACCTATGTCCTAATGCTCATAATCAATCGAATGGTTAGTTGGGCTTAAAAAAAAGGCTAAGAAATGTTAAATCAGAGGTTAAAACCTCACAAGCATTCTGTTTTGGTTAGGGTTTTACCCACAAGAAGTGTTCAAGCTTGAAGCTTGATGAAGGTGTGATTGTTAGACTAGCTTGGGCTATCTTTCATAAAAATCCACTCACTTCTTGATGTTTTCTCATAAATTAGTTGTTGTATTTCATTATTCTTGTAGGTTCATGACCCTCCTTGTTGTTCATAACAACAAGTGAAGTGGTGAACAATAGAGGTACCTAAATGGAAGCTTTGTTCTTCCTACTTCATGTATGAATTCCATGATACTTAGAGGTGCCTAAATGAAGACTTTAATCTTCTACCTCATGCTTGACATATATGATGCAGTATACACTATGTAATACTTATCTAACAACCAAATAATCGAACTCTTGGTGATGAACTAATGGACATTCGTCAAGCTAATAGATTGTATCATCTTAGGCCTTGACAACTTGTCACGATTCTAATGGAACCTTGTTCCATGAAAACATTTAAACTCTTTTAGAGTTTCATAGTGTCAAGAACAAGTGTCATAGGTGTTAGATGAAAATATGTTTATTTTCATGTTATTTAAACTCCAAATCCCTAGAACCATATGTAAACACCTCTTAAACTCTAAATCGAACACATTCAACTTTCTAGTCTCAACAACTTCGTCACATTGGATAATCGGAAAGCATATGCAATTTTGTGAGTATACTCGAACCCATTTTACTTTTAAACACTTTTGGGTGCAACATGTATTCTATGTAAAACACAAAAACACTTGAAACTATTTGAATCACACTCTATCCATATTGAAACATGTTAATCTCTCGCTAGACTATTGGGAGTGAAACTTTGAACAATTTGATGCTTGTTAATCTCGTATGCTACGTAAACTATTTGTGTTGATATATGCTCATTAACTTTGCTAGCCCACCTTAACAATTATAGCGCTATAGGAGTAATGCACCGCCCACGATTCTTGGGGTATTGTTAAGTCAAACATGTTAACCTCCCTTTATTCTAACCGGGGATAGGCTATTTTAACGCATTGGATTCTTGGGTTTGAACATATTGTTACGCAGTCTCAGCGTACTAGTAACTTGCATAGTGTTGTTCATGTTGGATACGAGCACGTTAAACAATTTTATTCTATGTATCAAACTTGTATACTCGCCAACTTTTTGTTGATACATTTTAATACATGTTGCAGGATGATAGACAAGATGATGCTAAGTGAAGAAACAAGATTTAAGTGGACTTAGAAACACACCTAGATTAAATTATTTTGTTGTTGCATATTCGAAACAATGTTGTTTATGTTGAATTCTTGTATTATACTTTAGCAATTTATGAAATCCAATTTAATTTATATTGTCACATAGTGTTATGGTGTTTTGAGCAATTTGTTCGTCTCATCCCGATGTTTCCGCCATCGGTTGGGGTGTGACATATTGGTATCAGAGCCATAACTATAGGGAATTAGGAAAAGTATGAATGCTTTTACCTAGTCTATAGTTTTAGAGCTTTATCCTTATGTTTCGCTTGAAACTACTTGCATGCTACTTTATTTGCTTCGCATTTATTCTCTTTTGATCTTTTAAACATATAGTCGCTTATGTGCTAATACTTGACATGCTATTCTTATGTGTTAATACTTGTTTTATTATGTGTCGATACTTGTTTTATTGTTCTATTCTTTATGTGATATTCTCGACATGCCTTCTTATGTGTTATACTCGTTCATTTATTTCCTTAACTTACGTTTTTTCTAAGGCTTTTGCTTGATTATTCTAAATCCAACAACACTCATATTATATAAACGAGACGAGTTTACCAAAATAAGCGTGAAACCCGCAATTTGGTAAACGACTCTCATTCCGCTTAATTCTAATTTGCACGAAATTATACCATTAAGTTAGGAGTGAAATCCACATCTTAATGGAAATTTCAATTTCAAATTCTAGTGGACCCTCGTCAACGTGTCGAAATTAAATCTTGACCCAACGAGTACCAACCACACTTAGGGTACAAAGTCGTCAAGTTAGGGGTGAAACCCGCATCTCGTCGGCTAGTCCCACTCCTTGATTTTCATAAATCCCGCCAAGTCTCGAATTTTCGATTGAATTGTAATATGTAGTAACCGGAAGGGTGAATACCGTTAACCGACGTGTCGGCGAGAGTACACCACATATTATGCCAAAGCATGCTTCCCAAATTCAAAAGAACTTTTCGACCACTTTGGTTAGTCAAAGTTCCGTTTTGGAACAATCCAAGTTTTAATCGAATTTACATTTTACCATTCTCAACTTTATTTGATGCAATCCTCTCTTTTCAAATTCAAATTATTTTTGAGATTTCGCCTTTTGCGCTTACATGATACTATTAATTTTCATATAACTATACATTATTAATCTCACGTAATTTTATTTACACTTTTGCAACAACAAATGGAGACATGTCACCAAGATAGGAGTGATTTCCTTACCTTAACGATTAACTCCGATTCTTTTCCTCATCTTACAACGACCTCACCAACGTGTTGGGGTGATTCTCTTACCTAGGTGATCGTTACCTAAACTTCCTTTAATTCACTAAATGTTGGCTCTGATACCAACCTGTCACACCCCGATATTTCCACATATTACCGGTGGGCCCGGCGGGGAGTATCGTGACGTAGTTGATATCATCATTGTCAATACACACAATATAATAGCACAACGGAAGGCTTGGTGAATAAACTATTACAAACCATAATGTCTGAGTGTTCGACGAAAGAATATACAGACTGGGTTGTAATAAGATCCACATGCGGATCATAAATAAAATACAAGAAACGGAAAATAACAGACTTCAGGTATCTAGGGATTTGCAAGATCCTCTTATATGACACCTAGTAGCTCCAGCCTATTTACGAGAAGTATCTGTCAATCAATCTTTAGAAAATACGTCAGTTTACACTGGTAAATACAATTAACTGACTCATTTGAAAAGTATTTATGAAAATTGATTTAGGTGCACAAGGCACAAATCATTTATAACTTGGGACAATTATTTAAAGATAATCTTGTATACAGATTTATATGTTTGTCATACAATTGGGGCCGGTTGGAAGCCGGTCATGATTAACCGACTCACCACTTAGAGAACCCACAAAGGAGTTATCCCCAACATGTGGGTTTATATTTTTTAGCATTTGCATCTGTCAGGTGTATGCCTACATGTCACGACCCCCGACCCCACCCTGGACGAAATCGGGAGCCGCGAGCAGCCAAGTGTTACCGGTGGTTATTTAGAAAAACATTGCAGCGGAAATTTCATCAGGACCGTGAGTTAGGAAAAATATCAGAGTTTAGAAACACCGGATTTTATTTATTAAATAGATGGGATAAAACCCATGTTTTTTCAAAGGTAGCTTTAATAAGGGATAACCCAATTACATAAAACAATATTTCTTAATTTGATTTAATTAATAAAATAAGCCACTTCTTGAAGCCTTTCAGTGTCGTATCCAACTCTTACTCCAATCTACTGTAATTACCTGAGACGTGTTTTAAAAAGGTTTTGTCAGCGGGAAATACTGGTGAATCATTCTTTTTACTAAAAATGGCGCGCTTGTTATAATTTACAGTATTAAGAGCGATTACAATGTTTCCATATATCAACCAACTACCCACGGTATTTGTCACTCGACCATCCATTGGTAACCTCATTGTCCAATGGTGTCTGTGACTATGGTCATATCACCCCTTGGCTAACTCGTTGTCCAATGGTGACGGTTATCAAGTATTGTATACAAACCCCACATACCGTCTGTAATTTGGAGATTACAAAGACTTAATCCCTGTAATTATAACCTTAAAAACATTTAAGGTTTTGTAAAACAATTTGATAAAAAGAGAATGACTCACATTATAAGCATGCAGATTTATACGGGTAGAGTTTAGCCTACTGGTTAGCCTTGTAACCTAGTGCATACGAATTCGATAAGTAACTAATACAGCATTTACGATAACTCACGAGATTAAAACCCTCACAACAAATGAAAAAGTGCAATACTTAAACATCAATCGAATTAACGACGAATGACAAAGCATAACCCAAGTTTGAGCAACACTTAAACATTCATCGGATAATTTAAATCAATCGGACATTGAATCGTAGCAGCGATTGAGTTAATACTCTGTATCGTAGCAGCATCCCGCTATGCTAATTTGTGATTTTGAGTAGTGGGAATACGTTTTTGAGTTTTGGTTTCGACATCAGCTGAAAGCCCGTAGCCTGTCCTATTTATAGCTGAAAATTGGGTCTCACGCGGCCCGCGTGAGCTTTGGCTTAACCTTTACGCGGCCTGCGTGACCACCTAGTCTACGCGTAGGGTTGCTGGGTCATCAGTAGGTGTGCCACGTGGATGACACGTAGCCCCGGATGCTTATCCGGTCAACTCTCAAGTTGACGCGGCCCGCGTGACCTCCCGCCTTTTCTTTACGCGGCCCGCGAGAAGACCACAAGTCTTGATTTTGGATATGGATTGGGGTTTTAGGGGTCTGGGTTTTTACTTATGGATCAATTTGGGACATTTTTTAATATAATTATATCATAAAGAAAAAGAGTATAAAATAGTGAGAAAAGAGAATGGACCCACTTTGTAACTTTAGGGTTCAACTAGAAAGCCTCCTGGTATAAATATTGGGTATAACTTCTGAGCTATTAAAATATATAATGTACTCGTGTTAAGTATAGTACCCCTAATTCAACCTTGTCCCTATGTCACGAGACAGAACCCCAATGAACTTAGTCAGGCAGAGCCTTGACATACGTTATGGGGCTCAGATCAATCGGAAAGGGTAGCAGTGATCAGGAGTTAAAATACTTAAAACGGGACAGAGCCTTATTATTATTATAGTTACTAAAAAAACACAAATATATGTATATATTTAGAAAGAAAGGGGAATGATAGAAAGCTGTGAGCCGCCAAGAATGAATAAATGTGTGGCCTATTTATATTTGAGTTGGAAGCTTTGAAGTTACTCAAAAGATCTACATGTATCATCTCAATTAAACATACGTGCATTCTTTGAGATGAATTTGAATTATTAGTCATGCATGTAGTTTCGATTATTATTTATATTTGAGTTGGAAGCTTGGAAGCTTTAAATTTAATATTTTATTATGAGTTAATTACTGTTTTTGTCCCTGTGGTTTGTCAAAAATCACTATTTCAGTCCATTAGTTTAAAATTTGCGATTTCAGTCCCTGTGGTTTCACTTTTGTAACCATTTCAGTCTCTATGGTTTCACTTTCGTAACCATGTCAATCCATTATTTTGTTAACTACAAGGACTGAAATGGTTACGAGGTGGACTGAAATGGTTACAAAAGTGAAACCACAGGGACTGAAATCGCAATTTTTAAACTAATGGACTGAAATAGTGATTTTTGATAAACTACAGGGACAAAAACAGTAATTAACTCTTTTATTATTTTATTTATGGATGACACGTCCATATAAGTTTCGATTATTATTAATATTTTATTAATTTATATATTATAATTAATTTAACTGCTTTACTTATTTGGCGTGTATAACTTTTAAAATATGACGTTTTACAAATTAACGAATATGTCTCTAGAACGAGAATATTTTTGTCTACATTTTGAACCAAGTTTCACTAAAAACGGAGTAGGTTCAAATACAATGTATTTTTATAATTTAATTATTATACGGTTCATAGGCCCGTCTAGGTACTTCATATTTTTAACAGTCAACTTACCCGTAATCTACCCGTCTAATACTATAAGTTTTTATATATTTTTATTTTAATAGAAAGGTCACTCATATACCGGCCAACTAATTAGTATAATATTTCAACCAACTATATATAAAATAGTTGTTAAAACTATTTGGGTTAAATAATTTTATATTAAAAATAAAACTAGTTACTAGTGGTTAATAAATTTAAACAATCTATAATTCTTACATGATAAAAATAGGAATGTTACATCCTCCCCACCTTGTTTTAAATCTCGTCCTCGAGATTTGGGTTACGATATTTCTTTTAGACTTATGTCATATTTTAGTCAATAAAAACAATATTAAGGTAGATGACACAGAATTAAAACATCAAATTTTGTGAATATGAGTTGTACAATAAATAGGACTCAATGGTTCAACTGAATCAATTCAAGAAATCGATGTCAAATGAATGAGATGAAATGATATAATTTTCAAGGTGACTAGGTTCAAGCCAAAAGATATATGATCAATAGATATTTAAAATGAATGTGAAGGACTTTTAGAATCAATAAAATTCTTTGTCAAAAGAAAGCTTACTTTGATTGGCAACTGAGGAAGACTTAGAATCGACAGGTTCAAAATGAAATAAAAGCATGAAAATGATTTGTCAAATATTGAATTATGATATGAGAAAATCAATGTGCTGAGATGAGTGAATTGCAAGGATACACGAAAAGACAATAGAGTTAGTGTATCATTGTCTTAATACATAATTGTATTAAGAGTTTTTGCGTCCGTACCTTAAGCGATGATCGTGAGATAATAGATTACGTCTAGACGATTGTGAAATCCTATAATATTGTTATAACCATATTTAGATATGTTAAACTCTAATTAGTATTTTGTCCATTCATTAAATTTTTGGCTACCTTAAGACTAAAATTTTAATTGGCTTGTAAACATTAGTTTCATACAATTAATACGAGTCCTCTGCGAATTTTATAGTAATCTTAATATAGAAAGTCATATGAACTAAATCTGTGAAGGTAACAAATTTATTAAATTTATATACGCACACTAAACCATATGTATAACTAAAAATATATATATGCAGAAAGTTATACTTAGGTATTTTATTCTTATTACTATATAATAGAATAGTTAAAAAAATAATATGTTAATAGTAACTATACGTATAAAAGTAAATTTGAAAATCTAAACATAAGTTTATCAAATATAAAATTCATTTTATGAAATTTTATCAAAATTTAACTCTTTTTTTTTTAAGATTAGAACTTTAAAAGACAATAAGAATCCTTATAAACTTTTATGTGATACTATATTTATCTTATTTACTTTAGATAGTAATTTATGTGTATGGTTGTAAAATAATAATATTTTTATAATATATAAAGTAATTCTACTACACATGTAACTTTCATAAGCTGAATATAAGAAAACCAAAACAAAATTTAGTGTTATTATTATCCTTTTTAACATGAGCTACAAGTTTATACCAATATCGCAAGGTGTCGTAATGATTTGAAATAGTTTAATAATTATGGTGTTTGAACAAATTCACCGTGTAATCAACTGAAAGCTTTTAATGAAAACTCTAGGGGTTTACGTCTCTGATCTGCATAACTCTTTTGTCGATCTTGATACATAATACTTCTATAAGTATTTAATAGTTGTGGAATATTTAAACAATATGAATAATTATTTATAAGTATAAAATGTCTTGTCCATGAATACTTAGACAGTTATTTAGATAATTTTATTCGTCCCTCTAATTCTTGTATTGTTTTATGAAAATATGTCTTCTCCTTACAGTACAAATTATAAAAATATTTTTATATATAATTAAAATTTACTAAATAAGTATGATGACTTAATTTATATACATTAACTAGTCATTATCATGGTTGGATATTGGTTAGTGCTGCCTTGTTTAAGCATGGGTGATCAGTCCATGCCTAACTAAGGCTAGGCTACCCAATACCTGCTTCTGACAATAACCCTAGTACCTAAAAATAATACTAATACTACTACTATTAATATATTATTACTAATAATAAAACTAATAAATAACTAAATATAAACTTAAATGAGAGTATACCTCAAACATAATAAAAATATAAATTCTTCACCTCAATGGTTTAACAAGAATTTTTAAATATAGTAATACTATATTGTAAATTTACTTATGTAAGTTTCCATATATAATCAATTAAATTTATATAATTTTTTTTAGTAGTTCTTCTACTGACGGAATTAGCATTGGTGTCATCATGCCCAATTTATATTTTCCAAAGGTCTTGCCTTGGAAGTCGTGTGTGATATACTTCGACGTCTGTGGACGTATAATTTAAGTTTCATGTGTACTAGCACAACTTTACATGCTTCTTACTTGCGTTAATAGTCTATGGTAACGCATTTGGAAATTTTTACACTTTTGATGGTATCCCAACTTAATGGGTTTCTATTGTTATTATTGTCGCTCGAGTTACGAGGTAGATGATCAAACGAAATAATGTTTGATATTGATATATGTAAGAGATTCTTGATAAAGAAATCTAGATTTATTATTGACACATATACTTGTACTTTATTCCAAATTGTCAATCCTTATACCTTATAGATATACATATCTATATAATCACATATTTCACATGCTGTAATATACGTACCCTTTATAAGGTCAATGTATTTAACAGATATTTTTTTTATTTCCAAAAACAAGTCAGATATCATATCATGATACTATTTAGGGAAAACTTATCACTTGTTTGACATATTATATACCCCGTCTTATCCGGTTCGCGCCGGAGAGGTAACCTCAGTATATCCGGACAAGCTGGAGAGTCTGCTACACCATACCCAGTCTTGCCGGAGAAAAATTTTCTATTTCCCATAAATTGTATCTTTTCAAGATTTTAAAAGTGCCTCTTTTATTAGGGCTATTATCCAGAATCAAGGAAATTTGTATTTCCATAACATATCTTTATTCTAGACCAAGTAATATCAATAAGCAAGAATTAATAGTAATTAAGTGTTATTGCTTATTTATCATATCTTGCAATATTCTAATGAAGAAACACTGACCTTGACGGTAGTATCCGACTAAGACTTCAACTATCAGTGATCCGAACAGTTAGCTGCAAAACAGAAACACCGTTAGGACTCGTTACAGGAATGGGGTTATTCCTGTAACCACCCTCCGGCGTGAGAATAAGTCTCGGTTTTGGGTAGGGGTGTTCAAAACTATCCGATCCGAAATATCCGATATCCTAATCCGAAATATCCGAAAAATCGGATATCCGAAAAATCGGATATCCGAAATTCGGATATCCGAATTTTTCGGATTCGGATAGTGATTTTCAAAATTTTCGGATATTTCGGATATCCGAAATATCCGAAAATATCCGAAGTATCCGAAAATATCCGAAATATTCGAAAAATATCCGAAAAATATCCGAAAAATATCCGAAAATATCCAAAAACTTATATTCGGATATCCGAAACTATCCAAAATATCCGTTTCCAAACATGAAAAAAATAATAAAAAAATAAAATTTAAATAAAAAGTTGGATTTTCGGATATCCGATTAACTATCCGAATCCGTATCCGAAATTTCGGATATCCGAATTCCGGATATCCGAAATTTCGGATACGGATTCGGATAGTGAAATCTGGTATCCGAAAATTTCGGATATCCGGTTTTGAACACCCCTAGTTTTGGGAGTAAGAAAGTAAAGATGAAGGAGAGAGTTGTATGAGAATAAGATCATCCATACCTTATACGTTTACCTCTATTTATAGTTTGCTATTAGGGTTTCCCCTAACTTAGGATGGGCTCCGATAAGTTAGGGATTTGCATGATCTTCCCAAAAAGTTGGAGATTTGGTTGCGCGACCTATCCATGCAGGATGGAATGTTCTTGAACAAATCCTTATAATTATTTATTTATAATAAAATAATTGGTAAGGATCGGGTTGGATTATTTAATTCGGGTCATACCTCGTCATGTCCCCCCAGTCCGAAGTTATGAAATGAAATTCATGAGACCGGACTAGAAGAAAGAAAAAAGAAAAAGAAAAAAAATCAGTATACCCTATTGTGGGCAAATTTTATAGACTAAAGTGCCATAATGTGTTATGAGAAAACGGCGGCGATGGGATAGGACGTGACAGTTAGGCCATCATTGGGATGACAACTGTGTTTACCCTGCTCTGACGCGTATTTCCATCCCTTCCTCTTTTCGAATTTGAAAAGTTACCTTCGTGTATAAATAGTACCCCTGTTTGCCAGATTTGAATCACATTTCCTCACAACACCATCTGTTGCTTCACTTCTTTCAAACAAAATGGCCTCTAAGACCGCTGAATCTTCCTCCCCTGCCCCAGCCAGTTCTGATGCCCTGTTCTGCAAATGGGGAATCGTGTCTTATAACAACCTTATGCAAGATTACGGGATCAGGGCTAAGTGGAATCCCGTGTTGCCGTCAAGAATGGACACAACGTTTCCGTTGAAGGAGGGTAAAATCACATTGTTTAGTGATTTCTTCAAATTTTGCAATTTCCGGCTGCCTATTACCAAATTTTGCAAATTGGTTCTTGACCATTACCGTATTCACATCTCCCAACTACACCCACTAGGATTGGTGAAACTTCGACAGTTTGAGTTTGCTTGTGCGGCTTTAGGGCACATTCCGGAACTTATTGTGTTTAGGGTTTTCTTTGTGCTTGTTTGGAAATCCCCCTTTTTCACCTTTGACCGGAGAGATACCAATGCAACTTGTCTGAGGGATATCCCTACCAGTTCTAGGGACAAAGATTGGAAAAAGAAATTTTTCTATATCGACGCCTCTGTAATTCCCGGCGAGATGCATTGGAGAAACATGGGACCAAAAGACAAGGTGAAAGACGACAGTCCTTCTGAAGATGCTTATATTTCAAAC
The DNA here is from genome assembly GCA_030545235.1 of Helianthus tuberosus. Taxonomy (NCBI): domain Eukaryota; kingdom Viridiplantae; phylum Streptophyta; class Magnoliopsida; order Asterales; family Asteraceae; genus Helianthus; species Helianthus tuberosus. The sequence continues at coordinate 2,099,309 of CM060407.1, forward strand.
GCCCTATATACAAGACTGTGTGGTCGCCCTTTCGAGTGGACATTAATCCCAGATTGAGCCCTGGTAATGGCGGGGATGAGTCTACTGTGGCGTGATATCAAGCAGTATCCCTCATTTCGAAGGGATGATGAAGGTACTCATAAATTTTACTAGTCATTTATTCTGCCGTTTTTGAAGATAACATATGTGTATCTTTCAGGGGAATGGAGCTTGTTTGACTTTGTTGATCCTCCGCGGCATCTGGCGTTGAGGGCCGCGGACCGCGTGGTTGACGAACAGGAGCCTGATGTGTTGAAAGTTCACCTTGATCAGTTTTTATTACCTGCTCTGCCTACGGATCCTGTCGCCTACGTTTCCCCCTACCCTCAGCGGGGGTAGTAACGTTATCCTTCCCGAGAAAAAACCAACTTGGATAAAGGTTACTGGTAGGAAATATATGGCAGCTGGGGCGGCCACGTCTTCCGCTGGGGGTGCGGCACTCACCAAGGCTGATACTACTACTAGCACCGCTATAATGACAAGCCCCACCCATGTGGCGAAGAAACGAAAGGTGTTTGTTACTCCCACGCTAACTGCGTTTGAGGCTATGCAAGCCGCCTATGTCCTGCCAATTGGTATGTGTGTTTTGTCTTCGAATGTCGTTGTGAATTATGAGCTTCGTGTTACTGAAGCTTGTTTTTTATGCAGGTACTACTAGCGAGGTTCAGACTGCGAATGTGACAACCACGCCCTTGTCGTTTGTGGGGGCGGCACCTCCCATTGCTAGCAGCCTTTCAGATCTTACACCTTCGGCGCATGTTACCGCCGCTGCTAGTTGTGTCATGTCGCCACCTATACTTACCGCTGCTGTGACTGTAACAGCTAGCCCGGTTTCCACGCCACTATCCTCGAGTGTCGCCCCTTCCGCTATGTTTGATTCTCCTTTGAGTATATATTCCGCTACTTGGAAAGAAATGCCTGCTGTATCTCTGGCCCACGAGGCGACTAGTGCGAGGGATCACGCTGCTGGTGATACTGGGGGATCCAGCAGTGGCATTGCTGACGATGGAGCCCGCCTGGGTGATGATCTTTATTTACCTACCATCAATTGAGATCCCAACAATCGGGATAAACGCTACCAGCCCCAGTGGAAAATTGCGGAGTCCTCTAGGTTGATCTTTCCCCCGATTGTTCAGCACTGGGTTGAGCGGGCTTATCCTCCAGCAGAGGTGGCGTATGTTGAGGGGATGAACAACGAGAATTTGATGAATTCTGCGATTGTGGATTCTGTTAGTCAGCCCCGGAGGCTTTCAGAGATCCGGCGTAGGTGGATGCATGACAACAATGAACTCCACCAGGCGCGGGCCCTTATCGAGGAACTCAAAGATGAGAAATACCGCCTGGAGAGTCAGCTTCAAGCCGCTGGGTTGAGGGAGAGTCGGTTTTTATCGGAGAAAAACAAAGCTGAGGATGATTTGAAGAGGGTGACTACCCACCTTGCTGAGGAGCGACTTGTGTGGGCTCGAGACATAGCGGAGAAAGACCGGATCATTTCGCACGCTAAAAGTGTGCAGGAGGAGTTGGAGCGTAAAGCTGTTAGTGAAGCTCAGAAGGTGAGATCTGAGATAACTGCTCTTGTGGATAAATTCCGAATTGACACTGACTTTGTGTCTCAGGTGCAGGAGCGCTATCAAGCTTTGACCGTTGAGGTGGAGACTTCCAACGCGAAAGCCCAGGCTAAGCAAGCGGAACTGGAGGAGCGGGAATGGCAACTTAGGGAACTCCAACAACATTGTGATTCCCTGCTTCTTGAAAGAAATACACTTACCCAATCCTCTGCTGCCCTGGAGCAAGCGAATGTTGAAGTGGATAGCTTAACTAGCCAACTGGCTGCGATGCGGGGCGACAGGAATTGGTTGATAACCAACGGGTTAGTAGGGGCGTTTGAATACCTTCGCCAATCAGCGTCTTTTCCTGCTCTGATAGACCGCCTCTCCGCTGCTGCATACCAATCCGGTCACCATGATGGCGTTTATAAAGGATACTTCGACTGTCGCCAATCGGAAAAAATGCCTTCTGATTTACATGTGTCCAGGGGCAAGTTTCAGGGTGACATGGTTGATGCATTGGAGGCAGCGTACAACGAGCCATTGCCTGAGTATGCCGACTTAATGGACAAAGTGAATGAAGAGGGCGTCGAGTCTTTGCGTGCGATGCTGGACCCCGCGGAAGAGTCCGAAGAGGAATAGGTAGTTTGTTTCATATATGTATGTTACTTTCTCGTGCCGTTTGTAATGACACTGTTTAATCTTGGTTTTTGCGAAAATATCTAAGTAGTTTATCAGACATTTAATGTTAATGTCATGATGTGTGCCGCCACCATTCTTCTGAAATGCGGTGACTTGACCCGTAATGATTATTTACCATTAATGTTGCTATCGTCATATCTGTCAGACTGTTTGCCCTTCTATAAATTATGGTTCTTTTTTCCGAATTTGGTAACTCGAAAATATGAGCCGGAGAACTTATAGGCAAATACTTTCCGATATTTTCCGGCGTTTGGATGCCGCTGACGGTCTGGTTCAACTACAGACTCCGGTAACAAAGTCGATGATTCGGAGAAGGAGAGCACATAATGATGTTCCCTCCCGGGCGAACCGTGCGTGCCAGAGTGTTGTTTACGAGGATCCTTTGCCAGCTGACACTAATATGGCATCACTATCGGCCGATAATCTGATGCAAATCATCCCGGCTGATCATGTTCAACGATGCCATTTAGTGTATGAGCGTCGTCGTGGTGGTTGTGCTGTAAAAGCTTTTGTTGATGACCCGGGGGTGGTAACTCCACCGGTGGTTGGAGGATCGACCGATGACTTGGCCGTTGATCCTGGTGTGCTGGATTGTGGTAAGGTGCTGCATACCCCTGCAGAGGTGATGGCGACCTGTTCCCACAAGTAGGTATTAGAACATGTTCTTTTTTGGTTCCCACGTGTTGGTTTTTAACAACGGGGACAAGTACTTGGTTTGTGTAAGATAGTCCGTATGTATTTATTACCAAAATACCTATCTTTTTGTAGCGGTTAGCATATCTATTACCAAGATACCCGCTTTCAACGCTGTATATTTTGACCCCACGACTGATGTGTATGAAAATATATCGTGTTTAAGGGTACTTTTGTTGATTACCGTTATGTGCAGTTTGTTTGCGTTGGTAAATTTTATTGTATGTTTAAGTAATGAGAATAAACAAAAGGAAATAACTTTTATTGAACTCAAACTTAGATGAACAGAAGCGACATCACTGTGGATGAATTACACTTGTTTATTGAAAAAAGAAAAATGCGCTTTCGCTGTTAGGAGCAAGGCATTACAGGTAATATTTTTTCAATTGGGCTATGTTCCAGCTGCGCGGTATAGCGGTGCCGTCTAATCTGGACAAGCGGTAGGCCCCTTTGCCCAAATCTTCTTGAATGACGTAGGGACCCTCCCAGTTGGGTCCCAATTTGCCTGCGGGTTCCGTTCTACTGGCTTCGTTGTCTCGCATGACGTAATCACCTTCTTTGAAGGTGTGTTGTGCTACGCGTTTGTTGTAGTACTTTTCCAATGTTTTCTTGTACTTTGCCTCGTTAATGGCGGTGGCTTCTCGCCTTTCTTCGAGTATATCCAGGCCTTCCCTTAGCAGCCTATCATTATCATCACTGGTAGTGAGGCGACGTAATGATGGCAATCCCGCCTCGGCGGGTATCATTGCTTCTGCACCGTAGGTTAGGCTGAAAGGGGTTTCGTTGTTGCTAGTCTTGGGCATTGTCCGGTGTGCCCATAGGACATTTGGCAGTTCTTCCACCCAAGAACTTCCTTCATAATCTAGTCTTCTTTTAATGCCATCCAGCAAACTCCTATTCGCCCGCTCTACTTGGCCGTTTCCCTGGGGATGGGCTACTGACGTGAAGATTTGCTGGATCTGGAGGTCGGCGCACCATTCTTGCAGAATTTTGTCTGTGAACTGTGTTCCATTGTCGCTCACCAGGTATAGCGGTAATCCAAAACGGCATACTATGTGTTCCCAAAGGAACTTTTTAGCGTTATCCGCCGTGATTTTAGCCAAAGGTTTGGCTTCTACCCATTTGGTAAAGTAGTCGATTGCCACGATTAAGTACTTTAGCCTTCCGGGAGCTAACGGGAATGGCCCAACAATATCCACCGCCCATTTTTGAAAAGGCCAGGCCGCTGTAACCGGGATTAAGTTGTTTTTGGGCTTGAGCGTTTGAGGGGCGAATTTCTGACAACTGCGACATTTTCTAAGTTCTTGCACCGCGTCTTCATGCATCCCGGGCCAGTAGTACCCGGCATTATGAATTTTGGCTACAACCGCCCGTGGGCCGGCATGGATGCCGCATATACCTACGTGAATTTCTGGATCAAGTACTTAGCTTCCACCGGGAAGACACACCGCAGGAGTGGTCCCAAGTATGACTTCCGATATAGGACGCCACTGTTTACTTCATATTGCAGTGCCTTTGTTTGTATTTTCTGAGCGTCGCTCCTAGCGGAGGGTAATTCCCCTTTAGTAAGGAACTTTAGTATCGGGGTGTACCAGCAAGGTTCCTCCGCTGCGATGGCGCTGACGTTTCGGGGTTCAATTGAGGGTGACTGCAATGTTTCCACCTTTACTTCTTTTTCCATGCCCGAGGTGGCGAGTTTGCTCAAAGCATCCGCTATTTGTTTTTTTCCCCTGTGAACGTGATTGAGTGTGACATTTTCGAAAGAAGCCATAAGCTCCTTTGTTTTTGCTAGGTACTTTGCCATCGATTCATCCTTGGCTTCATACGTCTCATTCACTTGATTATTAACCAATAAGGAATCGACGTATGCGTCGACCCGCGTGGCTCCCATAGATTGGGCCATTCTTAAACCAGCGAGTAGCGCTTCATATTCTGCTTCGTTGTTAGAACATTCGAAGTCAAAGCGTAGGGCGTACATTAGTCTGATCTCGTCTGGGCTTATCAACATTAGGCCTGCCCCTGATCCTTTTCCACTTGATGACCCGTCAGTATAAAGTTTCCAGGTCTGTCGGGCAGTGCTGGATTCTGGGATATCCCGGATGGCGGGGTCCACTATAGTTGGGATCTCAGCTAAGAAGTCGGCGATTACCTGCCCTTTGACTGCTGTTCGTTTTCTGTATTCAATATCCAAAGCGCCTAATTCAATCGCCCATTTGGCCAGTCTCCCAGAGATTTCTGGCTTGTGCAAGATTTGCTGTAGCGGGTAATTCATCAGGACTTGTACGCGGTGTGCTTGAAAATATCTTCTCAATCGCCGAGTGGCGTGAACTAATGCCAAGACCAGTTTTTCAAGGGTTGGGTACCGCGTTTCGGGTCCCGCCAATACTCGACTGATGTAATATATGGGTGTCTGCTTCCCGTCTATTTCCACCATGAGTACCGCGCTTACCGCGTTATGGGCTGCTGCCAAATACATTTTAAGCATTTCATTAGGAGACGGCGCTGTCAGCGTGGGTAATTTTTCTATGAAACGTTTCATGTCTAGTAGGGCTTCTTCCGCTTCGCCGGTCCATTTGAAATTATTTTTGTTGAGGCAGTCTTTTAATGTCTTAATAAATGGCAAAGATCTCTCAGCATGTCTTGCTAAGAATCTGTTGATCGCGACTAAACGTCCGTTTAACGCCTGTGCTTCTTTCAAAGTTCTTAGGGAGGGCATCCGCGTTATGGCGGCTACCTTTTCTGGGTTAGCTTTAAAGCCGTTCCGGGTGACAACCACGCCTAAGAACTTTCCTTCCTCTACCCCGAAAGAGCATTTCTTGAGGTTGAGTTTCATGTTGTATTCTCTAAGCTTTTGGAAAGTTTCTTCAATGTCTTCTAACATTTGTTTCTCGTCCCTGCTTTTGATCACAAGATCATCAACGTATATGTAACGCCCTAACACGTTTTAACCTAATTTATCGCAGCGGAAATTCATATCTAAAATTTCTTTCATGATATTCTTTCTTTCACTTAAATACATTAATCCCTTTCTATAATTTAATTAAAAACTAACATACATATATCGAATTACGTGACCACATACACACCCACATACAATCCATGTCTTGACTCGATCTTCAACCGCGTGCATTTCTTGATGAAACATCCATAACCCTGTACAACCTGCAGTCACCACATTCAATCCCATCATTAGCAACCGGTGACATAATACAATAGTATTAACACATGCATAATAAAGCGTCAACATATCATGCTTTCTCTTATACTCGTCCCTTCATCCATCCATTCATCCACTCGCATCGGATTGCGGAGTCAACCTTTACTTCCATTGTTAACATGCCTATGCTTCACATTAAATCTCAATAGAAAAACGGTTAGTACCATTAGCTTCCTTTCATATGAACATGTCCTCGAATACACATAACTCATCTTATTCATTCAAGCATATAATTAAATACCCACTCAAGCATGTATTCACTTTCTATTCATACATGTACTTACAATTTACATCCTACAAGTATAACTCCTTAATTTATCTTATGCATAGTTCATTATGTAAGTTCCATTTCTTACCCAAACTTAATCGAATCTCTTTCTTAACCACTTCCGACTCATTTCCACTAAAACTTAACTTAGTAATAACAACGATTCATATCTTCTTACATTACATTCAATAATTACCATATATCATAAATACATTACCAAACAAAAGGGTAAATTGGGAGTTCACTTACCTCGTGCGTCCGAGTTCAAGCATAGCTTCCGTGTTTATCCTTGGCCCGTTGCCTTTCATGCTTGTGTCCATGTTGACATAACTCCTATCCGTACATGTCATCACATTCATCAAAACATGATTATCATACATGAGCATACATACCTTTTAAGGAAGGTTTCTTGCCATATCATCTTATCAAACTAATTTCCCACTTGTAATCCATTCAAAACACATTCCTTATACAAATCTATTGTCTAATACATCATCAACACATTCTACAAACAATTATTCATTATTAGCATACAATCCCACATATCATTTTCTCCTAAGCATTTCATCAAACACTTGGTGTGCATATCACTTTCTAAGCATAATGTACAAGTGCTTTAAGCATGTTCTTCCCTATTTCATCTTATGAACCATCACATTCAAGCAAAATCTCATAATCATAATTTCCACATCAAGTTTATCTATCTCAGTCTACCATATAACACCTTATACATCACAAGATCACATTATAACATCTACAAGTTCATCATGATCATCATCTTCACACTCATGCAATGGGTTTCATTCTAAATCACCAAATTACTTGAAATTATTCATAACACAAGTTCTATTTGGTGTTTCTAACACATCTACATGCTTAATTTCATACAATTTCATGGATTGATCATAACCCACTTCAAACAAGATCATCAAATCTAAGTTTTAAGACATACCTTATGATCCCCTTGTGAAGGTGATCGTTAATTCATGTTCCTTTATGAGTTTGAGCCTCGATTCATCCTTAAATTTGGAGATTTATGAGGAACTAGGGTTTGGCTCTCTTGAGCCTCCCCTGATCACGCCCAGAACACACACACACGATGTGTGTGTATGTGTGTGTTGTTTTCTTTTAATAAAACAACTTTCAAGTTGTTTACTTTGGTCCCTCGTGTTTCGTTTTATTTAAATAAGGCTACAACCCTTCATTTAATACCAACGATACTAATATTCAACTAGGTTAATTATTCCTAGTTAATATTCATTTACGGGTTCACTTTTACCCCTAACAGTATTTTTACCCGTTCCTTTGTATTAACCGGGTTTATATTACCAAACCCATTTTTGGGGTGTTACAGTATACTTCCAAATTTCTGCCAATTTGTGTTTCGAAAGCTTTGTCCATGAGTCGCTGGTAAGTGGCCCCGGCATTTCGTAGCCCGAAAGGCATCTTCGTGTAGCAAAAGATGCCGATATCAGTATGAAACGCCGTTTTTTCTTCGTCTTCCTTGGACATCTTAATCTGGTGGTATCCTTTATACGCGTCTAAAAAGCATTTATACCTGTAGGGGACCAGGGAATCAACCTTGAAGTCCATCTCAGGTAGTGGGTACGCGTCTTTGGGTCATGCTTTATTTAGATCTTTAAAATCAATGCACATTCGCCATGTGCCGTCTGGCTTCTTTACCATCACCGGGTTTGATACCCACGTATGGTACCGTGTTTCTCTGAGGATTCCGGCTTCCACCAATTTTCGTACCTCTCTGACAACTGCTGCCTTTCTATCCGAGGCCATACTGCGTTTACCCTGTGCGACTGGCTTAATGTCTGGGAGTGTTGCTAACTTGTGTTCTGCCTTATCGCGGGGTATACCCGTCATATCAGATTGTTCGAAAGCGAAGACATCGACGTTCCTTCTCAGCAGCTGTTTAAAATCGTTTTTAACCTCAGGGGAGAGGTTGTCTCCGATTGTAACTGTCTGGTCTGGATGACGTGTGCTTAATACCCATCTCTCTGGGCCCACGGCTCCGGTAGGGCCCTGGCGACATCTTTTGGCGTTTAATACCTCCCCTAGTTTGTCGCGAAACACTGTTGCGACACCCCGCGGGGTAGGGAACTTCATGAAACCTCGCGCCGTAGAGACTATGGCGTCTAATTTTCCCAAAGTGAACCTTCCGATGATCACATTGTGGTACGATTCAGCACGTACCACAAGGAATGTTAAGAGTATGGTTCTTTCTCGAGGCTCTTGTCCGAATGTGACCGGGAAAGTAATCTGACCAATAGGGTCAACCTTTTCCCCTGTGAAACCTTTAATGGGGGCGTGTACTGATTCAAGCAGCTTTTTGTCTTCTGGTTGCATTCTGTTAAAACAGTGTTCGTAGATAATGTCTTCTGAACTTCCGGTATCTACCAGGATTTGCCTCATGCAATAGTCTCCCACTGCAGCGGATATGATCAGGGCGTCTGTAGTGAGGTGTAAGTCTTCCACGCGAGGTTCGATGGTCATGGTTGCTAACATCCAGGGTTCGAGCGTGGAGAAACTCCGTTTTGCCCTTTTCCCTTTGTCTGCGTGTACCATATTCAGTTCTCGCGGTCTCTTACCCGCCGCCTTATCGTTCTCTTCCTTAACGATCGGCGGGCCCTGCTTGATGTCCCTTACTAAGTGTGCCAATTTACCTGCTTTCACAAAATATTCAATCTGCTTTTTCAGCTGAAAACATTCATTTGTATCATGACCGCCCCCTTTGTGATATTCACAGTATTTACTTGTGTCTTTGTTAGGGTTATCTTTCAACGGCTTTGGGGGATTGAACTTGAGATTCTCCGAAGCTAGGATCTCTGCCAGTGTCTTGCTCAGGTTGGGGTAGTCGGATCGAGGTTTCGAGGACTCATTCCTTGAATAGGCGCTTCTGGGTCTATCATACCGCGAGTCCGTCTTGTCATTCCTTTGGTATCGATCTCCTCTACCCCTACCTTTAGAGCCTCGCTGTTCCCTGTCTTCTTGGTTTTTCAGAGCCTCATTTTTCCTATTGGCCGCGTGACTGGCGGCTACTGCCTTTTCTTGTATGACATAAACTTTAGCTATCCGCAGTATTTCATCGATGGTTGGCGGTACGCCATCCCTTCCATGCAGTGTTCTCAACAACTCGTCGTCGTTCACTCCTTGTAGGAAGGCTCCACATGCTAGATCGTTCGTTACACCCGGGATTGCCAGGCTCTCTTTGTTGAATCTAACAATAAAATTTTCCACCGTTTCATTGTCTCGCCGGCGGATGTGGAGGAGCTCATTCCTATCCTTCGTGTGCCTGCGCTGCTGGCTGAACTGCAAGATGAATTTGGATTCTAGATCTTCAAAACTGTCAATCTACCCAGTGGGTGGACTATCCCACCAGACCCGTGCCGCGCCTACCAGCGTTTGCACAAACATTTTACACCATAGGGGCATGGGCCAACAGGCTACCTCCCCTGCGCTTTTGAATAAGTTAAGATGGTCATCAGGGTCACCTAGACCATCGTATTTACCTACAGTTTGAGGCATCTTGGGTTTCTCCTTGATTGGAGCTTCTGCTATTCTTCTGGTGAACTTAGATTTGAAGGTCGCATCCACTGGCTTGTAAGGTCTGGTGAGTTCATCTTCTTCTACATTGATGGGTTGTACTGGAAAGACGATCCCGCTCTGGCTTACACCCTGAGTGACTGGGGGTTGAGCCGAAGTGACGTTTAGCATGGGACTGGGAACCCCTCCTGAAGAGAATCTGGGCCTGGATGTGTTCCCTCTATCATAAACTGGTTCTGCTGTTGGCGGGGTTTGAGTGTAAACCGGTTGTGACGTTGGAAAAGTCCACCAAGGCAGCATATAACCCGCATATGGCGATTGAGTATAGCCTTGTGTGGCTCCCTGGGGTGTGCACATTGAGTTACCGTATGGGGGTAAATATCCGTACGGGGGTGCGTAATAGTACCCGGGGAAGTATGCCTGATTGCCCGGTGTGACTGGAGCGTTCATAATTCCTGCTGGCATGATCACCGGTTGATGAGGTGGCGTTGACAGTGCCGCTGTTAGTGCTGCGGAATATAAGGGCGGCATGGCGTAAGTAACCGAAGGTTGGTAATACTGAGGCTTGCTGGCCTGTGGTATAACGGTGCTTGGGTTTGCCGATGTAATAACTGGCATAGGGGTTAAGGCGTGAGATCTGTACGCTAGTGGTTGCCACTGGGGTGAACATGTTACCGCCAGTTATGCTCGGTTCCCTCGGCTGCAACCGTGAAGATGTATAGGGAAACAAATCTGCCGCCGTAGTCCCAGAGGAGACAGCGGTGATGCCTGTAAAACCTGGTGGTGGTCCTTCCGCCTCAAACTCCAGGTCAAGAGACCTAGTGACCGCTGGTGAGGCCGGTGCGGTGGTGACAAGGCCTGCTCCCGACACCGGGTTGTTGTCTGTCATTGTTTGGTTTGGGGTAACTGCTACGTTCCGATCACTTGCCATGGGGTTCAATCTAACTGTTACCGAAAAGGTCCCACGGATGGCGCCAATGAAGAAACACTGACCTTGACGGTAGTATCCGACTAAGACTTCAACTATCAGTGATCCGAACAGTTAGCTGCAAAACAGAAACACCGTTAGGACTCGTTACAGGAATGGGGTTATTCCTGTAACCACCCTCCGGCGTGAGAATAAGTCTCGGTTTTGGGAGTAAGAAAGTAAAGTTGAAGGAGAGAGTTGTATGAGAATAAGATCATCCATACCTTATACGTTTACCTCTATTTATAGTTTGCTATTAGGGTTTCCCTTAACTTAGGATGGGCTCCGATAAGTTAGGGATTTGCATGATCTTCCCAAAAAGTTGGAGATTTGGTTGCGCGACCTATCCATGCAGGATGGAATGTTCTAGAACAAATCCTTATAATTATTTATTTATAATAAAATAATAGGTAAGGATCGGGTTGGATTATCCGATTCGGGTCATACCTCGTCATCTAATTACCATTCTTATGGCTTACCAAAACCCATCATACTTTATTTACATAAGTACTTAGCTTATCTTGAAGCTTATACCAAGGCATCTTTTCTTAAGTTCAAGTCTAAATACTATCCTGTGTGCTACTAGTTAATAGCAATCTCCTAACTCTTTTATATAAGCTTAGGTATGATTATCACAACACCTATAGGCTTAAATCAGTGGCTCTGATACCACCTTCTGTCACGACCCCCGACCCCGCCCTGGACGGAATCGGGAGCCGCGAGCAGCCAAGTGATACCGGTGGTTATTTAGAAAAACATTGCAGCGGAAATTTCATCAGGACCGTGAGTTAGGAAAAATATCAGAGTTTAGAAACACCGGATTTTATTTATTAAATAGATGGGATAAAACCCATGTTTTTACAAAGGTAGCTTTAATAAGGGATAACCCAATTACATAAAACAATATTTCTTAATTTGATTTAATTAATAAAATAAGCCACTTCTTGAAGCCTTTCAGTGCCGTATCCAACTCTTACTCCAATCTACTGTAATTACTTGAAACGCGTTTTAAAAAGGTTTTGTCAGCGGGAAATACTGGTGAATCATTCTTTTTACTAAAAACGACGCGCTTGTTATAATTTACAGTATTAAGAGCGATTACAATGTTTCCATATATCAACCAACTACCCACGGTATTTGTCACTCGACCATCCATTGGTAACCTCATTGTCCAATGGTGTCTGTGACTATGGTCATATCACCCCTTGGCTAACTCGTTGTCCAATGGTGACGGTTATCAAGTATTGTATACAAATCCCACATACCGGCTGTAATTTGGAGACTACAAAGACTTAATCCTTGTAATTATAACCTTAAAAACATTTAAGGTTTTGTAAAACAATTTGATAAAAAGAGAATGACTCACATTATAAGCATGCAGATTTATACGGGCAGAGTTTAGCCTACTGGTTAGCCTTGTAACCTAGTGCATACGAATTCGATAAGTAACTAATACAGCATTTACGATAACTCACGAGATTAAAACCCTCACAACAAATGACAAAGTGCAATACTTAAACATCCATCGAATTAACGACGAATGACAAAGCATAACCCAAGTTTGAGCATCACTTAAACATTCATCGGATAATTTAAATCAATCGGACATTGAATCGTAGCAGCGATTGAGTTAATACTCTGTATCGTAGCAGCATCCCGCTATGCTAATTTGTGATTTTGAGCAGTGGGAATACGTTTTTGAGTTTTGGTTTCGACATCAGCTGAAAGCTCGTAGCCTGTCCTATTTATAGCTGAAAATTGGGTCTCACGCGGCCCGCGTGAGCTTTGGCTTAACCTTTACGCGGCCAGCGTGACCACCTAGTCTACGCGTAGGGTTGCTGGGTCATCAGTAGGTGTGCCACGTGGATGACACGTAGCCCCGGATGCTTATCCGGTCAACTCTCAAGTTGACGCGGCCCGCGTGACCTCCCGCCTTTTCTTTACGTGGCCCGCGAGAAGACCACAAGTCTTGATTTCTTGATTTTGGATATGGATTGGGGTTTCAGGGGTCCGGGTTTTTACTTATGGATCAATTTGGGACATTTTTGAATATAATTATATCATAAAGAAAAAGAGAATAAAATAGTGAGAAAAGAGAATGGACCCACTTTGTAACTTTAGGGTTCAACTAGAAAGCCTCCTGGTATAAATCTTGGGTATAACTTCTGAGCTATAAAAATATATAATGTACTCGTGTTAAGTATAGTACCCCTAATTCAACCTTGTCCCTATGTCACGAGACAGAACCCCAATGAACTTAGTCAGGCAGAGCCTTGACATGCGTTATGGGGCTCAGATCAATCGGAAAGGGTAGCGGTGATCGTGAGTTAAAATACTTAAAACGGGACAGAGCCTTATTATTATTATAGTTACTAAAAAAACACAAATATATGTATATAATTAGAAAGAAAGGGGAATGATAGAAAGCTATGAGCCGCCAAGAATGAATAAATGTGTGGCCTATTTATATTTGAGTTGGAAGCTTTGAAGTTACTCAAAAGATCTACACATGTCATCTCAATTAAACATACGTGCATTCTTTGAGATGAATTTGAATTATTAGTCATGCATGTAGACAAAATTCTTAAATGCTTATTTTAAATTTAATATTTTATTATTTTATTTATGGATGACACGTCCATATAAGTTTCGATTATTATTAATATTATACATATATTAAAAAACAAAGCTAATGAATAGTAGCTGTCACATCATAATGAATAGTAAACTTTCCTTATTGGTTGTCTTCTTTCCTAACTCCTCGATAATGTTATTATATATATACATGTTTTATATCATAATTTCATATACTTGGTCATTTGGTAAAGTGGTTTGTATAGCCTCATTCAATGCAAAAGGTGTAAGTTCAATCCCCCCTCTTTTTAACCTCCCTTTTTTCAGGCCATTATTATTACTAACCAATTGATGATGATGACCGCTGACAAGTGCAATGGAAGAAGTTTCAAAGTCAGCAAGGAGGGAGAAGCCGACAAAACCCAATAAATAAATAAAGGGTGCTACTTTCTACACCCCCTAGTTACTTTTTACACCCCCTCCTCTCACATATATAATGTACTCGTGTTAAGTATAGTACCCCTAATTCAACCTTGTCCCTATGTCACGAGACAGAACCCCAATGAACTTAGTCAGGCAGAGCCTTGACATGCGTTATGGGGCTCAGATCAATCGGAAAGGGTAGCGGTGATCGGGAGTTAAAATACTTAAAACGGGACAGAGCCTTATTATTATTATAGTTACTAAAAAAACACAAATATATGTATATAATTAGAAAGAAAGGGGAATGATAGAAAGCTATGAGCCGCCAAGAATGAATAAATGTGTGGCCTATTTATATTTGAGTTGGAAGCTTTGAAGTTACTCAAAAGATCTACACGTATCATCTCAATTAAACATACGTGCATTCTTTGAGATGAATTTGAATTATTAGTCATGCATGTAGACAAAATTCTTAAATGCTTATTTTAAATTTAATATTTTATTATTTTATTTATGGATGACACGTCCATATAAGTTTCGATTATTATTAATATTATACATATATTAAAAAACAAAGCTAATGAATAGTAGCTGTCACATCATAATGAATAGTAAACTTTCCTTATTGGTTGTCTTCTTTCCTAACTCCTCGATAATGTTATTATATATATACATGTTTTATATCATAATTTCATATACTTGGTCATTTGGTAAAGTGGTTTGTATAGCCTCATTCAATGCAAAAGGTGTAAGTTCAATCCCCCCTCTTTTTAACCTCCCTTTTTTCAGGCAATTATTATTACTAACCAATTGATGATGATGACCGCTGACAAGTGCAATGGAAGAAGTTTCAAAGTCAGCAAGGAGGGAGAAGCCGACAAAACCCAATAAATAAATAAAGGGTGCTACTTTCTACACCCCCTAGTTACTTTTTACACCCCCTCCTTTCACATACTTACAGGTGGGGCCCGCGTAGAACCGGCAGTTTTCCTCTCACAAGGGGGGTATAATCAGGAGGGGGGTGTGTTTAGAATCAGCCTAAATAAATTAACAACCCCTTTTGTTTTCACCCATATTTATTTATTTTATAGTTTATACAAAAAAAAAAGTACTGATATATTATAGTTAATTTAACTGCTTTACTTATTTGGCGTGTATAACTTTTAAAATATGACGTTTTACAAATTAACGAATATGTCTCTAGAACGAGAATATTTTTGTCTACATTTTGAACCAAGTTTCATTAAAAACGGAGTAGGTTCAAATACAATGTATTTTTATAATTTAATTGTTATACGGTTCATAGGCCCGTCTAGGTACTTCATATTTTTAACAGTCAACTTACCCGTAATCTACCCGTCTAATACTATAAGTTTTTATATACTTTTATTTTAATAGAAAGATCACCCATATACAGGCCAATTAATTAGTATAATATTTCAACCAACTATATATAAAATAGTTGTTAAAACTATTTGGGTTAAATAATTTTATATTAAAAATAAAACTAGTTACTAGTGGTTAATAAATTTAAACAATCTATAATTCTTACATGATAAAAATAGGAATGTTACACTACACCCCGTGCATAGGTCGTGGCCATTTTCAAATGAAATGAGCCGAGGATATCCAGGACACGGTCGAATTAACCCCCAATGTTTATGTTATCAAACAAGACAGATTAAAACGGGTTATGTAATTTATTAATCACAATCCGATTAAATGATTTCATACCCGACCAAGTGGTATTATTATAATACCATATCCCAAGCCCGTATAAGGGAAAATAAGTTAAAAGTATTTACCTGAGCTAAATGTGAAAGGTAACTCAGCCGTATAATCCTAAAGCTTTATGATGATACATTCTACTGGATGCTACTTAATATGTATAGAAAGTTTAATAACCTATTAGGATGCTAACGGGTCTTTAGTTAAGTCAAAGAGCTAGACCGGCTAGCTAGGAAGAAACTTCACGGTTTTTAAACGCTAGATTAAGCGGAGACCGGAATAGAATATGATTTAGACCCGACAAGCTTGGATACTTGTATAATATGGGTAAACTAAACACATTCTGGAATATGAGGATTTAATAATAAGGTTAAACCCGTTTCGGCTATTTTACGTAAACTAGTCACACAAATCGATCCGAACGCATAAATGCGTAACGGGTAACCAAATGAATTATATACAGGTATTATTTGTTATTATGATTAAAATATGTTAATACATCAGTAGGATGTTAACATATATGCCCAAAAAGTATTTAAAACCAATTTAAGTCTCGTAAGGGCATTTTGGTAATTTTAATGATTATAAAAGAGATTTTATAATAAACTGAGGTTCTGGTCTTTTTAAATCAGTAAAAATATTTAATTTATCTCATTACATCAGTAAGATATTACATATATGTGAGGTTTACCATTTATGGCCAAACTATGCCCTGAAAGGGCATTTTGGTCATTTCATATATGCTTTTAAGGACATTTTTGGAAATCTGAGTTTATAATTTATACCTACTGTAATAATATTGAAATTTGTTTAAAAATTCAGTAGGTAACAAATCGTAGATGTTAAGTATGGTTTTAAACCATACTATGCACCTAAATAGTGTAAAAAGTCGCTAATTGACGATAATCAAGATGTTTATGTAAATATGAGATTTTGATAAGTTTTAAATGCTTAAATTAATTTATTTAATGTATAAAATCAGTAGGAAAAGGTTTAGCATTCAAATCTTTTGTTAATCTCATTTTATGCATGAAAAGGGTATTATCGTCATTTACCGAATTATACAAGAACTCTTTGATTTAAATAGATTATAACCTGACCAAAAATATTAATATTTCTTAAAAATAATATCTTAACAGTAGGTAATAAGTTTTGGTTCAAAATCCAAGTTTAAGCATGTCTTATGTAAGATATCGCAATTTAATTAACAAAAAGCTTCTAATTACGATATCGGGCATAACTCCTATTTGAGACCAAGAACTGATGTCAAATTTTCGGGACAAGCTTATATATCAGTAACAAAGGTTTTTGTCCTCTCACATTTCTAAAAATCTCATTTATGTGTAAAAAGGGCATTTACGGCATTTATAAGCATATTAACAAATACGAGCATATAATTCAAACCAATAAGGACCAAGCAATATAACTCCAAGAGGTTACAGTACTATATAATATGGTCCTAATGGAAGCTTAAAACATGGAAGAATTTAGCTTAAACAGGTCAGAACTGAAAGTTAAAGCAAAAGTCAAGCTTTTGCGACTTTCGATTATAAACTGACCTTAGACTGATAATTGTCGGGTTAGACCTGGTTAAACATGTTCTAATACTAATTACCAAGTCTTTTGAATATTAAAATATAATTTAGAACCTCTGTTTTATTAGTTTAAATTATTTTTAAAGTTACTGTCCAGTTTGACTTTTTTGACTAACTAGTTTGACCCGACAATTAACTAGTCAAACGAAATAATTAGGAGGTGCCCTTTTAAGGGTTAATCATCTACCTTAATATGATTCCATAACCACTTTCGTTTCGATCAGTGGCTGGACCAATTATGATTAAACCGAAAGTCAAAGCTTAATTACGATATGTTTGACTTTTCAGTTTTTAAGCTGATTAAATGGACTAAGCAGGGATTAAAACTCTTACTTAGGGTTCTTGCTATCTTTTCTACACTTGACAATCTTCACCTAATGCTTGCAAGCTCCAGGAGTGTGTTTTTGAAAGTTGTTGCAAAGACGTGTGCATATGAACTATGAACTAGAGCACCTTATATACTAATTTGCAAGCATTTGGATCAATCACAGCTGTAATGGAGGCTCCTAGGATCACCCCAGGTGTCCTAGTGGTATCCTAAAACCGACAACAAGCCCCAAGTATCGAAATTCAGGCATCTAAGGCGGTGGAACAGGCTGAAACGTGCAGGTGTCAAGTTTTCGCTGATCTGGGCGTTTGTCGCGGCCCGCGTAGGAACAGAAGAAGGTTTACGCGGCCCACGTAAACCTGTTGTTCAGGTTAAAAATGTTTCTGAAATGGCAGTTTCAGTCCCTGGTCATTATAAACCTTATTTAACCTCATTTTTAACATATAAGACCCTTGTAGTTAGTTTGTAAAGGTTCAAGTGAGTATAACCAAACTCCGTTAGACCCGATTTCGTTAAATATCCCCTTAAACACAAGTTTCATCACATTGACACTTTTCACCCAAAGTCTTGAAAACTTGCTTAACGATCTCGAAACCACTTGAAATTTATACCACTTATTCTTAAGAGTATTTTTGTAACACCCCAAAAATGGGTTTGGTAATATAAACTCGGTTAATACAAAGGAACGGGTAAAAATACTGTTAGGGGTAAAAGTGAACCCGTAAATGAATATTAACTAGGAATAATTGACCTAGTTGAATATTAGTATCGTTGGTATTAAACGAAGGGTTGTAGCCTTACTTAAATAAAACGAAACACGAGGGACCAAAGTAAACAACTTGAAAGTTGTTTTATTAAAAGAAAACAACACACACATACACACACATCGTGTGTGTGTGTTCTGGGCGTGATCAGGGGAGGCTCAAGAGAGCCAAACCCTAGTTCCTCATAAATCTCCAAATTTAAGGATGAATCGAGGCTCAAACTCATAAAGGAACATGAATTAACGATCACCTTCACAAGGGGATCATAAGGTATGTCTTAAAACTTAGAATTGATGATCTTGTTTGAAGTGGGTTATGATCAATCCATGAAATTGTATGAAATTAAGCATGTAGATGTGTTAGAAACACCAAATAGAACTTGTGTTATGAATAATTTCAAGTAATTTGGTGATTTAGAATGAAACCCATTGCATGAGTGTGAAGATGAAGATCATGATGAACTTGTAGATGTTATAATGTGATCTTGTGATGTATAAGGTGTTATATGGTAGACTGAGATAGATAAACTTGATGTGGAAATTATGATTATGAGATTTTGCTTGAATGTGATGGTTCATAAGATGAAATAGGGAAGAACACGCTTAAAGCACTTGTACATTATGCTTAGAAAGTGATATGCACACCAAGTGTTTGATGAAATGCTTAGGAGAAAATGATATGTGGGATTGTATGCTAATAATGAATAATTGTTTGTAGAATGTGTTGATGATGTATTAGACAATAGATTTGTATAAGGAATGTGTTTTGAATGGATTACAAGTGGGAAATTAGTTTGATAAGATGATATGGCAAGAAACCTTCCTTAAAAGGGTATGTATGCTCATGTATGCTAATCATGTTATGATGAATGTGATGACATGTACGGATAGGAGTTATGTCAACATGGACACAAGCATGAAAGGCAACGGGCCAAGGATAAACACGGAAGCTATGCTTGAACTCGGACGCACGAGGTAAGTGAACTCCCAATTTACCCTTTTGTTTGGTAATGTATTTATGATATATGGTAATTATTGAATGTAATGTAAGAAGATATGAATCGTTGTTATTACTAAGTTAAGGTTTAGTGGAAATGAGTCGGAAGTGGATAAGAAAGAGATTCGATTAAGTTTGGGTAAGAAATGGAACTTACATAATGAACTATGCATAAGATGAATTAAGGAGTTATACTTGTAGGATGTAAATTGTAAGTACATGTATGAATAGAAAGTGAATACATGCTTGAGTGGGTATTTAATTATATGCTTGAATGAATAAGATGAGTTATGTGTATTCGAGGACATGTTCATATGAAAGGAAGCTAATGGTACTAACCGTTTTTCTATTGAGAATTAATGTGAAGCATAGGCATGTTAACAATGGAAGTAAAGGTTGACTCCGCAATCCGATGCGAGTGGATGAATGGATGGATGAAGGGGCGAGTATAAGAGAAAGCATGATATGTTGACGCTTTATTATGCATGTGTTAATATTTTTGTATTATGTCACCGGTTGCTAATGATGAGATTGAATGTGGTGACTGCAGGTTGTACAGGGTTATGGATGTTTCATCAAGAAATGCTCACGGTTGAAGATCGAGTCAAAACATGGATTGTATGTGGGTGTGTTGGTGGTCACGTAATTCGATATATGTATGTTAGTTTTTAATTAAATTATAGAAAGGGATTAATGTATTTAAGTGAAAGAAAGAATATCATGAAAGAAATTTTTGATATGTATTTTCCGCTGCGAATCTTAGATTAAAACGGGTTAGGGTCTTACAATTTTTGAATATTTCAAAGCCTCGGGTTCGTTAAAAGGTGTAAGGACTCTCAAAATTGTCCTAAAAATACCCGTAAGTATAAACCCGGTCCCCGGAAACCCTAAACCATATTAAAAATCAAGAAAAACAAATTTCTGGTTTCCAGGCGGGCCTCGTAAAAGACAAGCTATGTCTTACGCGGGCCGCGTCAATACATGTTTGACCGGATAAGTGTTCCGGATCCACGTGGTGTCCAGCTGGCTAACCTACTCGTGAGCAATCAACCCTATTCGTAGACTAGGCAGCCTCGCGGGCCGCGTAAGTGTTAACCTTGGGTTTACGCGGGCCGCGTGAACCCTAAAAATCAGCTATAAATAGCTTGTTGCATGCACTGTTCTCTGGTGTCGAAATTCAATCACAAAAACGAGTTCTTACTGTCCAAAAGTCGAAAATACAACCTCAATTAGCGAGGTGCTGCTCCGATACCGGGTATTAACTCGATCGCTGCTACGATTCAATGTCCGATCGATTAAACTATCCAATGGATGTTTAAGTGCTGCCCACATTAGGGTTTATGCTTTGTCATTCGTCGTTAATTCGATGGATGTTTAAGTATCGCACTTTGTCATTCGCTGTGAAGGTTTAATCTCGTGAGTTATCGTAAATGCTGTATTAGTTACTAACCGAGTTCGTGTGCATATTATTTAATTTAGGTCAAAAGGCTAATCAGTAGGCTAAGCTCTGCTCATATAAAATCTGCAATGTGAGTCATTCTCTTTTTATCAAATTTGATTTCAAAAGCATGTTTAGTTTTAAAGTTATAATTACAGAGATTAAGTCTTTGTAGTCACCAAATTACAGCCGGTATGTGGGGTTTGTATACAATACTTGATAACCGTCACCATTGGACAACGAGTTAGCCAATGGGTGATATGACCATAGTCACAGACACCATTGGACAATGAGGTTACCAATGGATGTTCGAGTGACAAATACTGTGGGTAGTTGGTTGATATATGGAAACATTGTAATAGCTCTTAATACTGTAAATTATAACAAACGTGTCGTTTTAGTAAAAAGAATGATTCACCAGTATTTTCCGCTGACAAAACATTTTTCAAACATGTTTCAGGTGATCTGTTGTGATCCAAGAAAAGTGCCGCGACGCACTACAAGCTTAAGAAAGTGGCTCAATATAAAATAAAGAAACATGTTTTGTAAAATAAAGATTTCTCAGTGAAATCATATGATTGTAAATTACCGGGGTTTTATCCCGAGTTGTGAAATAAAATAATCGGGAAATTGCAGTTTTAAAAAGATCCTGAAGAAAACTTCCGCTGTTAAATCGATTAAATAAATACCAGGGGATTTTCTGTCCCACGGCTCCTGAAACGGGTCAAACCGGGTCGGGGGCCGTGACAAAAGGTCACTCAGAGGTAAGAATTAACATGTTGACACGTTTAACCCTTGTATTTTATAATCTTCCGATTATTTTCATGAACGGCTTCTTATATTCAGTTAATCACCCGATTAAGAATATATTCTTCACGTATGGTCATTCAGAGGCACAAGTTTGGCATGTTGACACTTTTAGTCCCCGTGGTTTCATATTTCATCGTTTGGCAACTTTAGTCCTTCGAACTCAATCTTTCACATAACTAGAGTTTAGGACACGTGTCTTTACACAATTAGACACATTTTTACGTGGTTTTACAGTTATCTTTAGTTTAAAAGTAGATCCAAATTAAAAAAACATCTCACAGGATTGTTGGTGTAAATCCGTTATTATGTAGTTTGTTTTGTTGTTCTGCCTCCCGGTTTTTCGGGTTGGCCTTTTGTTGTCTTTAATAAAGTTCTCCTTTAAAAAAAATTTGATATGTTAATCATAACTTTTTTTACCACAAAAATAGGAAATCTTTACCATTATTTGTTAATAAAATTAATACTACAGGAAGTAACATGTCAAGAGTAATGAATATTCATCGATTCATTACCCTTACCGGTTTTAAAAACTGGATGACATCATAAATAATATTAATTAATTATATATATATATAATATACTAAGGAACTACTTCATCTTTTAGTCTCGAGTTGTAATGTTAACAATATATGAAGCATGAAACAAATAAACAATGGAGCATGAAGTGACAAATGAATTGGTACATAAGATTTTGAAAGAACAGCATATATTTATTCTTTTTAAATCCTACCCAACCTAATGATCCGGTTCGTCGATTTAAGCAGTCCATGCCATAACCAGCCGTCCTAAATGAGGGTGGTTCAAGAGTATTCAACCAAAACAAATATCCGTTTTATTCTTGGTCCGACTGCCACTTTAAAACTAAGAGGCAGAGGTGCAAGGATTAGAGAGTTAGAGGTGGGGGCTACCAACAAATGGATGATTAACATTTCTCATTGATCATGAGTTCACTTTTATTTAATTTAAGTTCTATCTTGAAATCAACCTCAAGATTTCTATCAAAAGAACTACAATTTGAGTTGCATATTGATTTAGACTTGTAAGCTTACTACCTCTCTTTGACTCTCCATCAAGTCAAAGCTCGTTTCGGTTTCTCTCTTATAGATTCCGACTGATCATAACCATCTTTACAAAACACGGCGATTTCTTTCTTTAACCCTAAAAAAATCAAGTGCCAGTTTACCAACAAAAATAAAAGTCCAATAGTCAAACCAACCAAACAATATTTGTCTCTAAGTTGAGTTAAACTTAATAGTTGATTTCATACATTAAAATATTTAACCAAAGGGGTAGTGCAATACTGCCATTTATGTTAATGGTAACTTGTTTCCTTAAACAGTCCTGTCTTTTAGGGCAGCTTTTTTGGGTGTGTGTGTGTGTGTGTGGGGGGGGGGGGGGGGGGGGGGGGGGGGTGTTTTGCATTATTTGAAGGTATCTATAGAGTTGTAGTACAAGACTAGATGTCCCAATACATGTCTGCATGTGCATGAAATTGGATCTATCAAGGGCAATGGGTCCTACACAAACCAATAAGGCTTGGTTGCACTAAAAGATCAAAGCAATCAGATGCCCATGACCATCTCTCCTTGTCTCATTACTTAGGACATTTTGGAACCCAAAACCCTTATATAGGGCTTAAATTTTAATGTTAGTTTAGTGTCTCATCCAATATTTTTTTAAATTATATATATATTTTCTAAATGCACATTTATACATTGTCTTCTGCATATATCCATCCACCCTTGATTACGCGCGATTTGAGTTATGTTCATGGAATCATAGTGAAACGAAAATCAATCACAAAAGAAGCGTTTTTTATTGGATTAAAAGCTTTCTTTACAAGAAAATCCATCAATAACATTATATTAGTGACAAAGATCATAAACATAAAAAAAACAGCCAGTGAGCTCATCAGTGAGCAATAGAAAACTAGAAGAAGGTTCTTGAAAATGTCCCCATCTCTCCCTTTCATTCTTCATATATTGTGTATGATAAATCATTAGAGAAAAGGGTGTTCAAAATTAAATAATAAAAAAAAAAAAACTGGTGAATCTAACAATCCAAACAAGCATACTCTCATACATCAATACAATGATAGTGTTGAAGAAGTCTATTGGCTTCTCTAATACCACTCAAATAAGCACCATGAGTTGTCGAGTAATGACTTTTATGTGTGGCTTCTCCTGCAAATAGAATTTGAAGTGGCGGTGAATCACCCGTTGACTCGAACACCTTTGTGTTTGGCAATGGCTCGGCCACTATATCCATATCCGCAATACTTGACCCGGTTGCAATATAACTATATGACCCCATAAACAGTGGATCACTCCCCCATTGACTTTTCAAAACCTTGTCAAATATAACATTCCCATCACTTCTTTCATGAGAAAAGAAGCTAGAAATGGTGGTAGAAACCTCATCAAGAATCACTTCATCCGGAAGTGATTCTAACTTAAGCGCTTCTTCACCTGCAAACCACGACAATAACACGTTCGATTCTTTATAAATCGGTGACAAAGATGCCGTCCTCCTGATCCACCATGGAATTTTCACGTTCTTAACTGGATTATCGGATTTATGGAATACCATTTGTAGAAATGGAAACCGGTCAACACCAAGATTAAATTCAGGACTTAGTTTCAAAAAAAGCTTATTAACGACACCATACCCGAGTCTTGAAATCGCTTCAATCTTGTAATCCGGAAGCGGTGGATTGAATTTAAACATACCCAAATCGTCGTTTTCGTTAAAGATTCCTGCTTTGAGAACTCCTAATGAAACTGTGACAACAACATGATCTGCTGACATGCTTGTACCATCAAGAAAGTGAATCTTCACTGCTCTTGAGTTACCACCATCTTTATTTCCATTTCCCATTTTACCCTTTACACTTTCATTCTCCCACTCAATAACATTCACTTTCTTGTTTAACTGAATGACCCCATGTGGTAAAACAGATGCTAATGATTCTATAACACTTGAATACCCTTTAGCAATGGTGATTTCCTCACCAGGGTACATAACATACTTACTTTCTGCTAAGTAATCAAGATTATGCAAATCATTAGCAGCTGTGTAAGTCCTTTGAGTGTTTTCATACATTGCGAAAATCGCTTCTTCTAACGACTTCTTATTCATATCCCCACATCCAAACACCCCTTCTTTTTCTTTTCTTGATTCCACTTTCCAGTAAGATTCAAGACCCTTTTTTAAAAAAGATCCAACACTTGAACTCCCATTCCCATTCCCATTCCCATTCCCATTCCCATTCCCATTCCCATTCCCATTCCCATTCCCTTGAGCAAAAGCCATTAAATTGTTAAAAAGATTTGAAATTGGGTCAACAAGAGATGAATCTAACACATACCCATTTTCAGCAATGGTGATTGGATCATCAGGAAACCCATCCATGCCTTCCCATGGTTGTTCTGATTCCAAAGACTTGATTTCTTGAGCAATCTTGTAAACTGGGCTTCCTCCAATCCCATGGATCCACGTGGCACCCATCTCAATTCTGTCACCACAAAACTCTGAGGTGTTAATCCTCCCTCCAATTCTATTACCACCTTCAACAACACAAAGCTCAAATGCTCCTTTTTTGACACCAGATTTGTATAACTTGTTTGCAGCTGTTAGCCCTGACATACCTGCCCCTATTATCACTATTCTTGGTTTCTTTATAACCATTTTGACTCTAAATACTTGTGAAGACTGTAGCTTTTCAAGAAAGATTGAAACTTTTTTTTGTTTTTTTGGATTGAAAGATTGTGGGTGTGAGCTTAGGTAAAGACTGTAGCTTTTTTAAGAAAGATTGATTTTTCTTTTTTTTTTTTTTTGCAGAAAAGATTGTAGGTTTGAGCTTAGGAGATTATGAACATGAAGTATGAACATACAAAAGAGTTGAGTGAAAAAGAACCAAGAGGGGGGATGAGGAGGTTTAAGTTTTTAACTAAGAGAACTTCAAAGGAAAATACTTTGTGTTTGAGAACACTCATGGGGCTTATAACCATGGTATGTAACTATGCACCTACCTGATTCCATTATTTTATTAATATTTTATAATATATGATACTCATTAAACCTATAGTTTTGTGTAGGTCATAAAATGTTATAATGTTGATTTATAGTCATCTAGATTGAAAAATAACACTGAAAACTAGGGCTGACAATTTTACACGAATACATGAATACACGACACGAACCTACACGAAGTTAACAGGTATCGTGTATGGCCTTAACAGGTATCGTGTACCAAGCAAGTAGACACGAGATTACCTGTTAATTTCCGTGTATAAACAGGTTAAATACATGTTTACCTGTTAATACCTATTAGTACACGATAAGAAATTAAATTAAATAAAACTCATCAGCCATGTGCGTGTAGGTTCCTTAATTCATTCCTCATTCAATTCAAGAAAAATAAAACCCTAAACTCACTCTGTAACTCTCAGATAGCATGTCGTGTTCGTGTTTTTGTTCGTGTTAACAGGTATTAACAGGTAATTTTCGTGTATAACAGTCGAACAGTCGTGTTAACAGGTATTAACATGTAATTTTCGTGTATATCGTGTCGTGTTCGTGTATGGGATTTCGTGTATCGTGTCTTATCGTGTCGTGTCTTATCGTGTACGGGTATACATGATTTGCCAGCCCTACTGAAGACTTTCAAGGCATCAACTTTATTATTTAAAATTTGAGATAAAAACTTCCAAGATTTTATAAAAGTTGCTTTCATGGGCTCCCTAATATTATTAAAAATGATATTTGGATGTCTTGTACGCTTATATTTGTATCTAGTTTAAAAAAGAAAAAAAAATTAGCTAATCGGGTAGATGCTTATAAACGACATACATCATCCAATGTTATGTATACCGAGAGGGGGTATAAATAGTTTAAAAAGACAAGAATATCTAAAAAACAATGATTCCATGAATAAAACTGAAGTGTTTTGTCATATAACATGTATTAAGGTAGATTTAATTTTAAAAAAACAAATATATATTAATGTGAATTATAAGAATAATTGAATAACAAGTTTGACTGTTCATTTTTGGAAGACAAAAAGGCAGGGATATGTTTTTTTGATTGAATTTTGGTAGCATGTGTAGCCAATTGTTACAACAATATCCTGACATGTAGGGAATGCATGACTGGATCAATCAACTTTGGTTTGATGCAAAAATAATATCCCTTGTTTTTCTTTTTTACATTAATAACTAATTATTATTCCATATATAAATTATCAACTTTCTTGTGCATCATGACTTGTACTCTATGCTTGGGGAATTTTCCAAAAAAAAAAAAGATTTTCCACTTTCAACCTTAAAATTTTATCTTTTACATTTTAGTCCATTACTTATTTTCCACTTTCTACCTTAAAGTTTTATCTTTTACATTTTAACCCATTTGAAATTTTCACTTTTAACTCAAACTTTTCATCTTTTGTAATTTACCACAACAGTTTATTATTTACAACTTTGGTCCTCCATACTTTTTATCTTTTGCAAGTTTTTCGTTTCGTTCTAAATTTTGCGAGTTAACTTGTTGTAGCGTGCATGTAAGCTTCAACGTTTTTGCTCTATTTCTCCATATTTGACAGACCCGATGCAACGCGTCTATTTTTTCCCTTTTGAAAACTTCGCCGCAACCGCGGGGGGGGGGGGGGGTCCTATATCGACTAAGTTATTATTTTCTACGTTTTACGTTTTTGGTTAATTTCTTCGCATTAACACACTGTAACGGGTGTGTGTGGTTCAACGATTTTAGTCTCATTTTCGTTCAGTGTAATTTTTACCATTTTATCTATTTTATTTTTACGATGTTGAGAGTCGATGTCGTTGTGGCATTGGTGCTACTTGACACGGTTTTACGAACGTTTTTAACCTAATAAATTTTTTACTGATATTTTATTTCGGTTTACCCCTATACTTCCTTTACTTAGGAACTATTTTTTACGTGCATATTTTTGTACGAGTATGTATAAATATGATTTCTTCTGCATTCCGACGTAGACTTTTTTTTATAGACAAGTCAGGTCAAATATAATACGTTTTCGTTTAAATAAACCATTTTTATGTGCATATTTTTACGTATGTTTCGTATAAATTCAAGTTATTGTTTGATATGAATTTCATTTACTTTACGTTTGATCCAATGACAATGCTTATACAGGTTACACTGAGTTCAACTGGATACGTTGAAATGTGTTTTCATATGGTTAATGCATCATATAACGTTTAGACTAATCCATTCAATGTTTACGATGTACCCGCGCCGCAACGCGGGCGGGTCTTAACCCTAGTTAACATTAAAAAAAATCTACTTTTTTATAATGTATTTGTTTTTATAAAATATTGTCCACATTCATTTAAAGGAATAAATGAAAAATGAATATGGTAAGCTTTCAACCGGTCTAGGAGTTAGTTTAAATGATTGTATTGGGCTCAATAATAGGTTAATGATCTTGAATCATGATGCCTCTCAACTGGCACATGTGAGTCCAATTAACAATGGTCCACCACTGTATGATCTTTGTGTTTTGTTTAAAAGCCCAATCCAAAATAACAATGAAATTTGTAATTACAATTAGAGGTGCACAAAATAACCGGTTAATTAACCGTAACCGGTTATTAACCGAAACCGTAACCGGTTAATAACCGATTTAGGAATAACCGGTCCAGCCGGTTATTTAACCGTAGGTTAGTAACCGGTTACTAGTTTTTAGTGTAATAACCGGTTATTAACCGGTTTTTTTAAACCGGTTTTTTAACCGATAGACCGGTTAACCGAAAAAATAACCGGAAAATTCAAAAAAAATGCAAAAAAAACCGGTTTTTAACCGAAAAAAACCGGTTAATTAACCGGACCAGTTAAAGTAATTAACCGGACCAGTTAAAAAAATAACCGGTTAAAGTAATAACCGGTTAAAGCATTAACCGGTTAAAGTCAAAAAGTCAAATTAACCGGTATAACCGGTTAACCGATCCGGTTATTCAAATTAACCGGTTTGTGCACCTCTAATTACAATGCATCATTTGTTGTGTTCATACAGGAAAATACAATTATACTGCTCTTTTATTGGCCAATATACATTTACATAGTAAGCCATTTTCATATTCTTTTAATCTATGTATATGTATGTACAATACAAGTTACTATTTAAGTGGTTCTTTTGACCAAAGTGATCCAATCTGGGTTGCCTCCCCATTCTTCAAAAACAACCAACAAGTTACCGGTTGGTCTCAACCATGATCGCGGAACATGATACCTGAAATAATAAAAGCAAGTTATATGTTACAACAAAAAGGGGCAATTGGCATGGTTATAGCCTATAGGATTCTTGGATTTTTTTTTTTTTTTTTTTTTTGAAATTTTAGATGGTTTTTTCTGGTATAAAAAGTTGGTTATCTGAAATCAGACCAATGCTTGTTATTTTCTCTAGCAAGTAGCAATTAGCCTAACAAAATAACATAAGAGAAACATTATGATGACAAAGAGGAACTAAAGCTAATTTCTCACCATCTTTGAGACGGGTCTCCACAATAGCGGTTGCATTTGTTTTCATTATAAATCCCGGTGTAACTGCATTTATCACAATTACCATGAGCTATGTTTGCGGGCCAGTATCTCCCGAGGCCCTCACCATTGATCCATATTTGACCTTTTCCCATGCCATTCATATCTAAAGCTAGTGGATCGTTTCCTTCTGGAGCGTTAAAAGTAGTCTAAAAACAAAACCAAGGTTAGAATGTGTTAATATTATATTTTAGCCATAACGGGTCAAATGACTGTTCAGTGTTGAATAAAAAAATTACCTTGTACCAAGTAAGAGGCTGCTTTTGAGCCACAAGGGATCCTTGTAGCCACTCAACAGATGAACTCCCGTCAAGTGTATCGAGACTCAATGTTTCACCTTTTAAACCAACCTGCAGATCAATAAGTAATCTTTAATTTATTACATCTTATAAATGTATTTATATAAACATAAAAGTCAAAGAACCAACCTTGTAAGACCATTGTTGCTTTGTCAAGTCTCTTGTACCCTCATTTAACCCCTTCAAGGTTATTGGTCCTAGAATTCCCACATTGTAGGTCTCGAAATGCGTGCCCACATTCTGAAAGGTGAATAAATAACCTAATTAATCAATGATGATATATCCTTCATAGCATTACTTCCATACATAAAAGAAGGTACTTAAAAATGAATCACCAAGAGTAAAATAAAAACTAACCGCAAGGCCCACAGAAACGCTTAGCATAGAGATCTTGTTAACACCTGCTCTCAACTTTACACTTTGACTAAATGTTAACTTTGGATTTTTTAGTGATCCCCATACCGTTCCTGTAATAGGACCAAACAAGCAAGAGTCAAAAGCATGCACCGATTATAGACGTGACAACTTTTAACAAGTATACTTGTGAATGAGTCGATTTGGGTTAAAATTTACCTGCCAGCTGATTATTGATAAAGACGTGCAGCGCATGCCCTGCTGACATAACGGTGAGCACAGGAAGCTGCCCGTTCGTAAGAAAGTGTTCATTTGGTGATATATGTACTCTGTAAAATCAAATACACAGAACAGTTTTTAACTTTTCTGATCATATCTATTATATTGTTATTAAATTATTTTTATCATCTTGAAATCATTAATAGTTTAATACTCACTCTGCAAGGTACCACAAGTAATCAGAGGCATCTCTAGTAACATTTAGTTGCTCATATAACCCTTTCATTGCAAGAGTATCACGGTCCTCAGAAGACGGAGTTTCTTCATTATACGATTGCCACTTGAATTGCCCAACAGGGGTCATCTTTTTTTGTGTGGTTGGAGCTTTTACCTGCATGTCCAATTAATTATTATTATTATTAGTTTTCTTATAGAAGTGCAAATAGTAACTTTTTTTTTTACCTTGGCAGTGTTGTAAACTTCAGTTTTACAGTCATGAAGAATGCTAATGGACCAAGGAGGAAGCTGATATTGGGTATTTCCGAACTTCATTGTTGCTGAAAAATGTGGGTCGTAGTTTGAGAGAAACGCAGCACAACCCCTGGACTTCGGCTTAAATACATGTATCTGCGATATGGGGTTAACGTGTGGAGATATATAAGGTGGCATCTATACATTACAATATCTTTGACCATTTGACTAAACTGACCTCTTGATTCTTTCCAGGATAGGTAACTGTAGGATAAGCCGAAACTAAAGCTGGTTCAATTAGTTTTATCGCGGTGTGTAAATCCCTTAAATGCCCCCATTTCGGTTCATTTAGTAGTCCTGAAATATTACATTAATATATCATCATTACTATGTCAAAACATACATCTATAATATAAAATTTTAAAAATATATGATCTAATTTCTTACCATATTCATCAATAGGAGCATCATAATCATAACTAGTTGTAATGAATAGACCACCAGCTGTCCGGCCGAAATTTGTTCCTCCATGGTACTAAAGAAACCATTTACATAATTGACAATTTATTAAATGAATGTCACATTGTCACACAAAACTTTTAACTAAAAAAACAATGTATAGTAGTGTTACTAAATGTCAAATATATTTCTAAGTAACTTACCATATAATAGTTGACAAAAGAACCGTTATTCTGTATGAATCTCGCAACTGCATATGCTATATCCTGTACAGGTCTGGTAGGAATCGGGCCACCAAATTCCGTAAACCTTAAACAACAAACGTTACAAAACTAATTATGATATTCAAGTAATTGTTATTAACGCATAGAGATACGATGTACATGACTTACCAGCCAGTCCAAAGCTCTGTAAACATTTTAGGTTTGTATGGTTTGTTTGGAGTGAATTTTTCACAGTAAAAACCATTACATGTATCGATCTGTCATAATAACAATTTTACTCATTTCATGCTATACAAAATAATACCAGTTAAATGAAAGAGTTTAATGCTGACCATTGGATCAGGGGCATCTTCTTGTTTGCACATGATCCAAGGGACGCCGGTTTTTAGACCATCAGCCATTTGTGCAGCCCATTTAGAGTAAGCTTTTCCTGGAGCACCGATATCCCATTCAACTGGACCGTACTCATTTTCAATCTAATAACACAACAGCCAAGATTCATTAGGATAGTTAAAAAATAAAAACTAGAACTTTGACTTAAAGTCAAATAAACTAAGGTCAAAGTCAAAACCTGAGACATGATAATTGGACCTCCTTGAGGTTCAAATAACTTCTCTGACTTCATCAAGTTGACTATTTTCTCTGTAAACCTTTGCATTGCAATCTTTATAAACATGAAAAAACTTGATCAAAATTGGATTTTTCGTATTAAACTATTTGAATTAACTTTATAATTCCAAAGTGCTGACCTTAAAAGGTCCATTGTCTGTTCTGAAAGACATACCAGGAACATATTTAAGCCAAACAGGAAATCCCCTGAATCAAAAACAGAACATACTTAGGTAGTTAGGTGTATGTCATCTAATGATAGAATCACATGTTTTTTTCTTCTTATTTTAGACGCTAAGGTTTTTACGCCGCATAATAAACTATTTTTGATACGAGAAGCGGCTCCACTTAAAAGAGGCATAACTATTGTTAGGTTTGGATCAACAGGACCCATAAGTAACGGACATAAATGTCTCAACTAGTCGGATCATAAGCGGTTCACCCGACTATGGGATATCCATAACCATATTTACTTATTTAGTAATTTTTATTTATTTTGTTCTTATTGTAAAAACGTATAAACCTCTAAATTTATTAATTCGCGCCTTTATTTATGCACTTAATTTTAGTCATCAGCTATCAATTTTGAAGTTCAAGATTTGGCCAAACCTGTCAAAACTAGAGTGGTTGAAATAGTTACTTGAAAAATTATCTTTATATTTTTGCTTTCGCTCCGCGTCAGTTTCAGTCAAAATTCGAATAGACTAACGGTTTCATAATTGTCTCCTTCTGTTTTGGTCTATTCATAATATGCGAAAACCGGACGCTGAAAAGCGCATATTGTGATCTAAACATAAATAAAGATTTGATGTTTTACCCGAAATTCCATTCGGCACAAACATAAGGACCGATTCGTAAATGAACATATAGTCCTGCTTGTTGTACCAGTTTTATGAACTTCACCAAATCATATCTCCCCTCAAAATTGTACTGAAAATATCAGAATCAATCAAATGCATTAGTAAAACTAAAACACACATAGGTGATATTAAAAGTTTCTAACACATTAACCGACTACTTTTCGCGGTAAATTTAATAACTTTATACCTTCCCAGGAGATGGTTCATGCCCATTCCAAAATACATAAGTTTGTATGACATCTAAGCCTCCATCCTTAGCTTTTTTTATAAGGTCAGGCCACATCTGCACACACAAGCAATACATTTCAGGAAAATTAGGACCAAAATGAACCAAATATTTGAAAACAAGAGAAACCCACGTGAAAAAAATATGAAATTTAACAACTTTTGGTAGTATTCAAGATTCAAATACCAAAAGCAGCCAAATTTATGGAAATTTGAAGAAACCATAAAAAAATAATAAAAAAATATATAAAAAAAACGAACTTTTCAAGCACAAAGACTAAAACCCCTAAAATGGGCATTAAAAAATCAAGAAAAAAATAAAAACATAATCTTTACTCACAGTAACAAAAACCCAGAAAAACTATCAAGTTTTAGTGGGAAAACTGAATGATCAAAAACTAAAAAAACAGAAATAAAAGAAACCCAAATGAAAAAACACAATCTTTAACTGAATACCTGAGGGGTGCTACGTGGGTAATGAATAGAACCAGACATAAGAATTCTTCTTTTACCATTGATAATAATAGCTTTATCATCATAAGATACAGTTGCATTAATGGATGAACAAACACAAGAGAATACAATCAGTATTAACAGTGGTATCTTCATTCTCCACACTTGTTTAAAAAAATAATAGTTTTAGAGAAAGAAAGAAAAAAACTTGTTTTATTTGTGTTTTTTTTGATGCTTTTGATGTGTTTATGTTATGTCGTGTGTGTTTTGGTTTTTTGAATTCGAGAAGGTAAGCAACTGCTTTTAAAGATTCAAATGGGTCCCACTTTTTTCGCTTTTGGTTTAAGTTTGTGAAAGTGGCTCCACCATAATCAATATAGAGCTACGTATTTCTGCCAAACTTCATAAACAAAAATATATAATAAAGGGAATAGATTCGGTTAATATTAATTCAGTTTGTTACGGTATCAGCATAGTAACTGAAAATGGAAAGTTAAATAAGAAAGGTGTAATATGTCTGAAAGGATATCGATACGTGTTTTACATTTAATGAAAACCATAAAAACGATACTGGTACAGGTTGTGGGAACACTGAAATTGATACCGATGTCGGTATCGGTATCGGTTCGGTTCATCATTATATTGGGAGAGTGCTATCACTCACGGTACCTGACGACACCAAAAGATACTCTATTTTGAATAAAATTCTATTTTCAACAAATTTTGTATCTGAACGTTGAGAAAAAAATAAATACAATTACCTAATCAGTTTTTATTTTACCACAGATGGTCCATGTTGTTTACCAAAATTTTGGATTTGGTCCATATCTTTAATAAAGTACACACATGGTCCCTATAGTTTGTACTTTACAACCTATTTAAGACCGTGGGGTATGGTAGGACGGGGGTTTGGGGCATGGGTTGACACGTGAAGTTCGAGCCCCCCCCCCCCCTAGTGAGTGACGTGTCCGTGGGGTATGGCGGGACGTGGCTAGCCCGCGTGGCTTGACAGGTTTATTAAAATAAAAATTAAAAAAACCAAAAATTAAAAAATATTAAAAAAAAAAAATCCTAAAATTTTATTAAATTCCTAAAAATTACAAAATTCTACCAAAAAAAAAAGGATTACAAAAAAAAACCTAGAGCGTTAGGTAGATTTCGAAAAGGGCGAGTTGTCGAACGACTTCCGCTCCTTGCCCCGGAACTCGATGTTGGCCACCGCCACCCGGTCTTCGTGACTTATCTCACCTCCCGGGATGCTGCCGGTGGGGTTGTGGGTTATATAGCGATGTGGACAGTTGAGTGGGTGAACCGCTTGGCTTGGCCAAACGGTTATATTTTGAAATTTAAATGTAGCCCGCTATGACCTAGCCAACAAGCGAATAGGAGCCGACCACGTAGGACCGCTAGGCATGCCCAACGCCCGGTCTTAAACTCCCGCCCAAGGGGCCACACCCAAACCCAAGCCCACCCGGGGTGGTGGCTTGGGCGTTTTCAGCCAACCCCCGCCCCATACCCCACAGTCTAATCTCCAACTTTTTACAAAACTACTGGATGGTCCATGTAGTTTGCACTTTGTAACACATTTAATCCCTAACTTGGACATGTTAAAACCTTTAGATTTGTTGGTTGGGGACTAAACGCGTTACAAAATGCAAACCACATGGACAATCCATGTACTTTTGAGAAGCTAGGGACAAAATCTAAAATTTTCATAAACCACGACAACCATCCATGTACTTTACTTTTTTTAAAAATCAACGAACATACGTTGTTAGAGAAAAATAAAATTAAATAAAAACTAAATGAGTTAAAGGCAGTAAAAATATAAAATATAATAAAATGTGAAATAAAAAAAAAACTTACGTTCACATTTGCCTGCACTGTTATATATAATTTATGGATTAAAATGATTCCTGGACGGATAAGACTTAAGAGTAACCTTGCACTCCAACTATATATGCTCCAAAAAGCATTCCAATCTTAGACTAGAAAACAATTTATATTGAATTGACAAATCAGCACATAATTTTTTGTAATAAAAATCCTAATTAACTTATTATCAGTGATGACTTTGGTTAAGGTTGCCGAAGGTTTAACGAATTTACTAGTTGAAACTGATGAATTCAAACACGACATGTAAATTTATTCGTATCAAACGCATCAACTCTGATTTATACACACTTAAAACCAAGTAGCTTGAATACAACGTCACAACCTGTTTAATGTTCATCTAAATGGGTTCGTAAGTCAAAATGGATTGACGGGTTATAAATTTATTCGTAGCAAATGCATCAACTCTGACTTATACACACTTAAAACCACGTAACTTGAATACAACGTCACAACCTGTTTAATGTTCATCTAAATGGGTGCGTAAGTCAAAATGGATTGACAGGTTGTAAATATGTGTTGTGATTATGGTGACGATTCATGACACAACATGAACGAAAATAACAAGGTTTGTCATGTCTAGCCCGTTTGATAAACAAGCTTAGTGTGACATGTTTAACTTGTTTAATTTAAAATACTCGTGTTCAAATTAACATGTCTTACAAGTTTAGTTAAACATGTCGCCCGCTGACGCATTTATAATTAGAACAAATTTTTTTTTTTTGCAATGTCAACCAACCAACCAACCCATTTATCATAACTAGTTTACAAATCCTTTTTATAACAAGTTTGACCTATGTGCAATTGATTAAGTTATTCGGTTTTTAAGACAGTTTGAGTGGTTGGAAATGTTCGACCACTCAAACTAACATGTAGGTAGAGGTGGACCCATGTTGATTGGTGGGTGGGTGGACGGGTGCACTCTTAAAAAAATTAGTGTATTTTTTAGTTAAAAAGTTCGATCACACACCTTGAAAATAAGGTTGAACCTATCATCCGCTCTCCCGGGAAAAAAATCTTGGGTCCGCCACTGCACAGAATGTAGAATGTAGGTTCTGGTTTGCAAAATATATTAAAGCAAAAGCAATTCCAAGTTTATACTTTCCCGAGCTGCAAGGCATTGCACAAATGATTACTTTTGGCTAAATTTGATATAAAGACTACAAAGCAAAGATGGAAAAGGACAATTTCTTTTTGTTTTTTTAAAGGCGATTCATTAAGACGATAGAACAATGACTAGTCCGGAGCTAAAAAAGAAAAAGACCACAAGAAATCATTAAAACATTATACTACTGGATTACTAGTTTATGGACCCGTATCATTTAGCTAACATAAAAACACTTAGAAGCGATAGATATTGAATTTGCTTTCATGCAACGTAGGATTAGATAGATTCCATCCAAGTTGATCCAATCGTTATCTTTAAAATATGGATCAGAAAGCCACACATATATAAATCATATGGCCCTACTTAATTTGGATATAAACATATGACATATCCAAAAATAAATTATGTACTTTATTAAAATTGCATTCTTAAAGTAGAAAAATATATAAGAAAACAACAATATCAGAACTTGAGTACATATATAAATTTATGAAGAATCATGGTCTCTAACGTCGAAGAAAGAGTTGTTCTCAATCCGGTTCAGCTGATTTTGATGGGACTTCTAAGCCGAAATGGTAACTATAGCTTTTAAAGAAACTAAATTGAATAGACCAAGTTGGCTCTCGTCTGGTTGGAACGACCAAACTGGTTGGGTTTTGGCAGTTTGGACCAATGGTATTAGCATAGAGTCGTACCATTAGATCTTCAAAAGTACAGTAAAATAGTATGATTAAAAAAGAGTTTAACGTAATAGTAACCACGTTTTCATGGTTGCCAAAAAGTCGCTCTATTTTTTTTTCTCTCTTTAAAAATCACTTAAGTTTGATTTTTTTTTCTCTTTTAAGTCAACCAAGTTAATATATGATGATGTTTCACTTGTATCTAGCTGTTTAATAAAATAGAAACACGGTAACTAATAAATATAAAATGATATAAGAGCATTCACATATGAAAAACGAATATTTGGTATGTATTTAAATATTTGTATCAAGAAAATGCATTATTTCAGCTGAAAATTGATAAAATGTCAAGATAACGCTTTTCAATAGTACGTATTATATATTCTGAAAATATGAACACTTGACTTATGAATCGCTTGTGTAGCAGGTTCAACTAATTGATTAAGGCTTCTAACAAATTTAGCTTTAAATTAATACTAAATCAACGCCAATGTTCATAGTCATAATTACATTTTTTTATGTTATCATGTTTTTAATTGCAGAAAAAAGATTGTTTCTTCTCATATATATAGATAAGGTCGGATCTCTTATCTCTTGTCCTATAACTACAAACAATTATACATAGTGGCGAAGTTTGACTAAAAGTTCTATGGGGCGGAAAGTCATGGGACCAATTTTTTTTCCTATCACCGTATTTCGGTCGGCTATTTGGGTCGGGTCAAACAATTACATCCGTCCCAAGGCATCATTTCTAATACATCCGTAGGACAGGCTCGGACACATTATAATAACTCAAAATATAACTAATAATCTTCATTTGAATGACCATTTCTTACACATAAAAAAACTAAATTTGAATCCTCAAATTTCATTTATATAAAAACTAGTTTTAGACTTTATTTAAACTCACTTCAAATTTAACAACAATTATAAATAAAAAATATTAATAGCCCAATTCTTCACGTTTTTTAACTCAATACAAAAATATATATAAATTTTTTTGGACAATAAATCTGTTAGGGTCAGGGAATTTTTAGGCAAAATAATTGGCGGGGGCGGACCTATTTAAATTTAAAAATTATCGAAAAAATTACACCACTAACAAAAACATTGGCGGGGGCGTGTGCACCCCCTTGCTCCTTAAAAGCTTCGCCCATGTTTATACAATATAATATAACGTGTAAAAATAGCATTAGATCAATATAATTCTACAATACAAGAAAAAGAATAAATATTATAAGTTCTAACAAAACACTAATAAAAACTTAGATGTAAACTATAAGTATTTAAATGTTGACATGACTCTTAATCCGTTACGGATAGATAAGCCAACGGTAGGTCCACAAACTTAAATTAAAGATTTGAGTTCGGTTTAACAACTGATTATAAATAGTAACAAATCATTTTCTTATAGGATTGGGTTTCTTTTAACAAATTGTTTTATTATTAATTTTGCTTTTCTTTGTTTCTGTTAACATGTGTGACGAGATCTTGTGTTTGTAGTATCGTGTACGAGAGGATAAAGATAATTACTTTTTTCACATAACCGGTATAGATGGATCTTTTGTCAAGAGAGGGGGTACGCATCGATCTAGGTTTCTTAGCGCTCGAAATTGTAATGGTGTTGGACGAACATGTACTCTACACCTTCTAACTTGTATCAACGATTATTATAGTTTCTCATTTGGTCTTAAACAAATCCAATTTTACCAAAATTATACCGATGACACTAAAATCACGAGTATATTGTTCATTTTATTCACTTGTAGCTTGTGACTTTTTTTTTTCGTGTGGAGACTTGAAGACTTCACATAAGGTCACCCATCCTGCTATCATTATCAGTGACGCACGTTTTATCGTGGAGGTTTTTTTCTGACCAAAACGTGTGATACATTCATGTGTGTATGATATATACCATATTCATCTAGGGTGCTATAATTTATTAATATTACCATATGACAGTTTTGTTTTGTATTATTGTGATGATGAATATGATATGCCAATGAAGAAGTTGGTTGAACCACACACATCTACAACAAATCAGGCACACCTCACGGCTCACACCAAAAGTTGGTTGGGTTGGGACTTTTTGGTCAGATGGTTAGGCCGAGTTGGTTACATTCCCATCCTACTATGCATGCACTAAAGTTGCTTTGCTTCAACCGCCAACTTTCCAAAATTCAATCTTTATTTTATGTTTTTACATTCGGTTAGGTTAACATATTTGTATGATTGATTAAAGTTATGTTAATTTTTTTTAGATCAAACAACAAAGGTATTGTCATTATTAATTAAACTAGACAAAAGATACAAAACATCCAAATTGCAGAAAATATAAAAGTGACTATACTACTCTAACCAAGACATTACATAAAAGTGACTATATAAAAGTCACTATACTACTCTAACCAAGACATTACATAAAAGTGACTATACTACTCTAACCAAGACATTACATAAAAGATACAAAACATCTTGATAACTCGGAATCTATCAAACACGATCAATCTCGGCGAGAATCGGAACTAGTTGGTCAACTCGGACCGAGTTTGACTTAAAAAAATTAAAACATAATTTCTATGGCTAGTTGGTCAGTATCATTTTTCAAGAATGAATATCAATTTTTAATACTTTACTTTTTAAACATGTATTTTTTTAATTTATATTGATATTCATGTATTTTGTTATAAATATTAGTAAATTTATCATATCTGACATAACAATTTCCTGAAAAGTATTTTCTTTTTTATAATATAACATGTCTGATTATTCCCCGAGTACTCTCCGCTTATGTCGAGTACTCGCAACTCCCCAGTCCACTGACCTGGGAGCGCCTTACAACTTCTGCAACATGACCCGCAACAGGAATACGATTTAGAAGCATCCTCCAAACAAAACAAAACAAATTACTTTAAACTAAACCTAATTAACCCACTTGAATATGTTAACATGTTATCCTGATTACCCGTACTTGTTCGAAATATTTAATTCCGCTGAATTTTGCTACTGTCCCATAAACGTTCGATATCATGTTTATTACAATACTAATCATAAGTCATAAATTATGTAAAGTTCGATATAAATTTTTATTTATCTCTCAATCTTACGAAACACACTATACATGACCACTAACTTTTGGTCCATCGTATTCTTTTTCTATAATATATATTCTATTACACTTGCAAATTTCTAGATCACAAGTTTCATCTTTAGTTATAATCTCTAGTGAATTAAGTTAGTGACCAAGGTATGCCTCATAATTATTTTATTGATTTTTTTTCATCCATTGCGTTGTCTTAGGTGTTTATAAAATGTTAACATAGATTGAACCATCCAAAGGGGAGTAAATTGACCCGCGGTTCAAGACTTCAAGGTTCATATAGTTTGGTCCATGCTTTACGATATAAAGAACCAAGTTTAACGATTTGACTGAAAAACTTGAACTTAAAACCAATCCTTTAGCATTTAATAGTGGCCTTTTCATCTATTGAATAAGTATAAATTCAAAGTATTAGGATCAAATATAAATTGGGGTTTCTGTGTAAAACGTATGGGGTGAAGGAAAAAAACACAAAGTGACATATTTGTAAATAATATAATCACTGCAATAAAATTGAACTAACACAGTATAAATATAGTAGTGATTATCACACTACTTCCATTTTGTTGTAGTGTGATATTATTACTCAATTTCAATTGTTATAGAGTAATAATAATTACGCTAGTTCAAATTTTGTTGTAGCATAATTACACTATTTACATAAATGTCAGCCGCATGTTTTTTCTTTCACTTCGTACGCTTTTCATAGAAAAACATAAAAAAATTGTTTCGGTCGTCAAACCAAATTGCTTTGGCCGGTCCAGAGACTTCTTACTTGATGTGCCTTTTGTTAAACCGTAGTTAAAGGCATATAACTTTTATCAGAATCAAGCAATCTTGTTTTTATTCTTTAAATAAATAATGGATATATATCTAACACACACCAAACCTTCTATCAAAATTCAAAATCTAACTTATCCTCAAATGTTGGGTTGTCAAAGTCATTTCCTTTCAATGACTAAAAAATCGCTTGTCCTTTGAAACATGGTTATCAATTTCATAACTAATTCTTGAAAATAAATGACACATCACCAAATTAGTTATATATAAATATAATATAAACTATAAAAAAATAAAAGTGTTATTAAAGATATTCCTTATCCAAACAGTATTTTTGCTCAATTCAATCCACTTACGTTGCTGGGCCACTCGTGGGCTATATCAAGTTGCATTTCCTTTCGAATAACGATGGTAGGTTATGGTTGGAGGTGCATGTAACCGGGTTTTTTTAATACCTGGTTCGGGTATATACCTAGGTGAGAGTATTACTGGGTATTGTTGAGTTTTTTTTATACCCGAGTGTAACAATACCTTATTTTAGGGTTTGGGTATTGGAAAACCCGGGTTGGGTATAGGAATTCCTAGTTTCATAGGTGTGTGTTTTTATGCCATTTTTTGTTTTTTATTGGTTTCAACTCCATTTTTATGTATAAACTTCAAAAATTAATAACATAAAACTCATATATATTAGAAACTTAGAAATATTACAAGGATTGAAGATCCTATACATTAATTTAAAAGTGTGAGAATTGTGAGAAATATTATGGAGATGACATATGTCCTTAATCTAAATTAATTCAAAAGGGTAAACAAGTAATTTTCTTATTGACTTAATTAATTGATAACCTTCCATAACTGTCACCCTTAATTATAGGATTACGAATTAAGAATTAATCTACGAATCTGTGTCATCTCGTTCATCAATTATTAATTCTGAAGATCGCAGAATGAAAATTTACAGAGTGTTATATAGTGATGGATGCAGAATGAAGGTTTTTATATAACACTACAAATCTCTATAAAACACTACGAATAGCATACAACATTATATATAACACTGCAACCACCATTCAGAACTGTATAGTGTTATATATTTTTATATAGTGTTATATGGTGTTACATAGTGTTTTCTGGTGTTAAATAGTATTATATGGTGTTATATGGTGTTATATGGTATTATATGGTGTTATATAGTGTTATTTGGAGTTATATAGTGTTAGAGTGTTATATTTTTCTGATAGCATGTCTATGATAGATGTATAGTGTTATATATTGTTATATAGTGTTATATAGTATTACATAGTGTTATATGGTGTTACATAGTGTTATACGGTGTTATATGATGTTATATAGTGTTATATGATGGATGTATAGTGTTATTTGTTTCTTGTAGCAGTTACATATTTCTGGATTTTTTAGAATGTCCGGATTTTAGAATAAGTTTAAAATTAAATCGATAGAATTTAGGAGTGAATCGGTAGAATTTAGGAGATGTTACCTAATTTGAAACATATACAAAGACACTATTACCTCTACAATTTTCAAATCAGTCCAAATAATTAAAACACAATTTATAATTTGGTCCCTATTGATCTCAACCATTAGATCAAAGATCTAATGGTTTAAAACACTTCTTACAATTCTCACAATTTAGACACTTTGTACACTATCCCTACCCATATTACAAGATTACATATTATAAAAGTGTATCATAATTCATAACTGGGTATTGGAAAACTCGGTGTGGGTATTTGAAAACCTGGTTAGGAAAGAAACCGGGTACAGGTATCGGGTTTTATTTGGGTTGGGAGATAACCGGTTTCTGGTTCGGGTTTTCAGATCGTTATGCATACCCGTTGTGTATCCTACGGCCTACGGGTATGGGTTCAGGTTTGGAATAGCCGTTTTTTTTTAAATCCGAAATGTTCAGGTTTTTTTTGCGCATCACTAGTTACTAGAGGTGGGCAAATAAACCAGTTTTTTAACCGTAACCGGTTTTTAACCGGTACCAAAATAACCGGTTTAGGTTAATAAATAACCGCCGGTTCGTAACCGGTTTTTGTTCAACATATCAATAACCGGTTTCTAACCGGTTAATTAAAAACCGGTTTTTTTGCGTATTAATAACCGGTTAACCGATCTCATCTTCAACAGAAAAAGCACAGCAGCACCTGCAGGTTGTGTTTGTTACCGTTGGAAGTGAAAAACGGTAATACTACCGTTTTGTGACCTGTTTGGATGTGTTTTAGACCAACATAACATCTATAAATAAGATTTCAATGCATATGTTTAATCCCACTTCAATTCTAGCTCAAAAACACACTTACAAAATACGTTTCAAATGGCGAGTTCGAGTGTCGATGCTTCGGCCGGTGTTTGTTCTTCTAGCGAGTTGTTTGTGAAGAGGATCTTGACCACGAATAGGGACCCAACACTATGGGTGAATTTTGATTTATGCGAGA
Organism: Helianthus tuberosus; assembly: GCA_030545235.1. Taxonomy (NCBI): domain Eukaryota; kingdom Viridiplantae; phylum Streptophyta; class Magnoliopsida; order Asterales; family Asteraceae; genus Helianthus; species Helianthus tuberosus. Next base: position 2,142,724 of record CM060407.1, read on the forward strand.
TGTCGATTGGAAAAGAAAAGGCGAGGTGCAAAAATTGTGGGGCGTTTCTTGCGGCGTCATCGAACTCTACTTTGAGAGCACATTTGGCGTCGCATTTCAAGACATTAAAAAAAATCCCGCCAATGATCAAGCGCAAATATCACGGGGTATGGGTGTTTGGAATTTCGACCCGGAGGCGGTTCGTTTAAGGATGGCTCAATTTGTTATTCAACAATCGTTGCCGTTCGATCACTTTGACAATCCGCGCTTGACTAAGTTGATTCAAGAGACGCTTCAACCACGTTATGTTCACGTAAGTCGTTCAACTCCTAGACGCGATTGTTTAATGATGTGGTCAAAAGCTAAGAAAATTGTATTGGATATTTTCATGTTTATTAATGTAAGTTGATTCAAGAGACGCTTCAACCACGTTATGTTCACGTAAGTCGTTCAACACGTAAGTCGTTCAAAAGAAATGAAGAAATGACGAAACAAAACTACAAGACGACAACTTCATTCTAGACTAGTTAAGAAAATTGTATTGGATATTTTCATGTTTATTAATGTAATGTTACTTGAAAAACTAATATAATTATAAAAAAAGCGTATTTTATTTGGTTTATTTGTGTGTTTAAACATTTTTGTAATTTTTGCAGCTTTTTTTTTAATTCTGCAGGTTTTTTTTAATTCTGCAACATTTTTTTTAACTTTCTGCAGGTTTTTATATGTTTCTGCAGGTTTTGTTTTAATTCTACAACATTTTTTTTTAACTTTCTGCAGGTATTTATATGTTTATACAGGGTTTTTATTAATTCTGCAGCATTTCTGCAGGTTTGTTTAAAATAACCGGAAAAACCGGTTTTTATTAACCGGTTCACATGTTAACCGGTTTATTATAACCGGTCGGTTATTAGCGGGCATTGATGTTCAAGGTGAATAACCGGTTATTAACCGTAACCGGTTTTTTTTTTGGCCCATTAACAGCCTCAACCGGTTAACCGGTTTCGGTTAGGAAAATAACCGATTTGAGCATGTCTACTAGTTACGGTCTTATTTTTGCGTCAAAACGTATACCAACTGAAAAACGTATATAATAATAAGTATAAAAGCAAATTATATTTGACATAACTCATTTCTGAGAAAAAATTACGTCTAAACGTAAATTAATTTGAATTTATACCAACATATACATAAAAATAAACACGTAAAACTCGATTACAAAGTTCTTAGAAAGTTAACGGGTTGTACGTGTTAAAACTAAAATTTGAAAGTTATAAATATGAAGAAGACAAAAAAAAAAGATAAAAAAGACAAAAGCAAAACAAAAAAGACAAAAAAAAAAAACTAAAAGGTTTGTTACTGTACATGTCCTTTATAAATGTATTATATAGAATTATATGGATAACTGAAAAAGTCGACGGATTGGGCTTATGTCTATGACTTTATGGGCTGAAAAATGTCCAGGTTAACAGAGATAATTTAATTGATGCTTCATGGGCTGGGCTGTGTTGCTACCCTAAACAATTTGCTAAATCTTTCTATATTGCTGTTCAAAAATAAATAAATAAATATTTCCACATTAACTTTTTAAAGTTAAACACCCTATACTTATTTAGAAGTGACCATTTATTTTTGATAGAATTGGAAATAAAAGAATTAATTTATAACAGGTGTAGACCAAATAACTATTTCACATTATATTTTTTGATGGATTTAATAAAGCATGAAGTTACAGGAAGTGTAACAGTATATTTTGTGAAAAATAAAATATATATTAAGAAATCCTTAGTTGAAAAAAAGGTAAAATTAAAGATCTAACTTATAATAAAAGACTTCAAATAATGTCACATGACATTCTCTCCTTCAACCTTATAAATTTTATTTATATTTATTTAATAAATTTATTTTAATATTAATATTAATTAATAACCAATATATAGATATCACTTATTTTTATCTATCTTTATCTAAAATTAATAAATAACTTCAATTTTCGAATTTAGACCCTTTGTTTTTTTACTTTTAACCCAAAGTTTTTTAGCTTTTTCAATTTAATTCCAACTTTTTTTTATTTTCAATTTTGGTCCACCATACTTTTCATCTTTCCCAAATATTTTGTTTCGTTCTAAATTTTGTGAGTTAACGCACTGCCACGTGCGTCTGGGTTCAACATTTTTTCGTATATTTTTCCCGTTTGATTGACCTGTCGCGTCACATCTATTTTTCCGCGTTTGACAAGTTCGTCCAACACGCGGGTCCTGGATGGACTTAGTTATTTTTTTCTATGTTTTAAGTTTCGGTTTAATTTCTCAGCAACGAGCGTGCGTGATTCAAAGATTTTACGTCTGCTTTTTACTCGGCGTTATTTTTTCCCTTTTTATTTATTTTGTTTTTACGAGCTTTTTCGGTGTTGGTGGTCGCTGACAATGGTATAGTATTGCTACTACTTAACACAGTTTTATGACAACCGCTGCAACGCAGGTGCTTAATACCAGTGAGGTAATAAAATTTTGATATAAGGTTTTGATTTAGGATACAATTATTTTTAATCTAATAAAAACTTTATAAAAATGAGTTGTTATGTGATCCAACTAATCTAGGGTCACTTTTTTGACAACTTCATGACATAACCATTAATCCACGATGACTAAAAGAACAAATGGATGGTCCTTCAAGATCCAAGGATGTCACGTAACACTCACAATATGAGTATATGGCCCACGATCGCGACTCAAGATGATTGGCAACGATCATCACCTTACGAATGTTACGCGGGTCAACATGGCTGGAAAGTAATCTACTAACCCAAGTGAGAGATCGTGGTCATATGCTAACGAGAATGACTAAAAGTATTCACATTTGCTCCTCCATAATTATATGAGTGTGGCATCTATATTATATAGATTGATAGTTAGTGGAGAAGAGAAAAAAAGTTACTATTCATCACTATAGTTAGAGAAAATACTGTTCACACTCTATATTTTTTAATATTTTTAAAAGTGGTTGTGGATGGAAGAGAGAAAAAGTAATGATAAAAGTATATAAAAATATTATTTAACTGAAAAAAAAAAAGATAGTGATTTTTTAGATAATTATAGAGATGAAGATGAAGAATCAATTGTGAATGTTGTATTGCAAATTGCAATGGATAAATAATCGTTGCACATCAGGATCAAGTGTTTGTCAAGCTCCCTTAAGTTAATATAAAGCCACTTTTTTGGGTATTGTCGCAAAAGAGTAGTGATGCGCGTGGACATGTATACTTGGGTGATGAACGGGGGCGTAAACGAGCCTGGCTGAGCCCGACTAGGCTTGAGCTCGGCTTGGTTCAAGCCTACTTATTTAAGCTCGAGTTTGGCTCACGGGTAAAACCTAAAACACGGGCTCAACCCGAGCTATTTTGATAACAACCTCAAACGAGCTAAAAGTACAGCTCGAACTTGCTTCAATTTCAATATCTTGGTTTCCAACAAGACAAAATTTGCGGGTGGACAACATTAGTTTCAAATCTGAGTCTACCCCACCCACCATTCCATACCATACCCCAAAATCTAATCCCAAATTTTGTCAGATTTCATGCATTTACACTTGGATTCATCATCCTCACTCTCCAATGCCAGGATCCATTCAAGTTTCAGGTACTTATCTTCCTTAATTCAACTCTATTTTCATTACTTTCCAAAGTAATGCACTCTTTGTGTTTGTTAAATTTCACAGTTTTGTCCTTCAAGAAGCTTCCATCTTCATCAAATTCTGTAAAGAGTAAGTACCCTGTTTGTTTGTAACTTGTAACACTTTCATAATTATTTTAATTTCATTTTGCTTCAATTTATTATTATTATTATGTAGTTTCATTGGGGAAAGTTGAGTATGAAGCTGTGGAAAATGGAACCTTTTCTTTGTAAGACTCCAAACCCTTAATTTAAAAATTTAGTAAATTTTTATGAGCATTGATTCAGCATACTGATTTTAGCACAGCCCATTGACTAATCTGCGAGATAAATTGACCATCACAATCCAGGATGCAGAAGGAAATCAAGTATCAAATTCAGGTTTATCATATCCTCATTCCTCACACATTGTGTTGAATTAGGTTAATTTAATTCTAATTAAGGATGACTTAATATTGTGTGCATTAGGTGTTCCAACCATGTCTATACTTGAAAAGGGTGTTTGGGATGATATGTTTCCCATTGAAGGAGGTGGGCTTATCCATATGAAATTAGAGTTTGTTCTTAGCGATCAAGAGCGCAACCGGGTTCATTCAATGGTACCTCTTGGTTCTTTTTTCAACTATTAAAATAAACTTAAAGTTACACTTCCATTTTATTTCGCGTCATTTGTGAGTAACTTAATCTATGCAGTTAATATCCGTGATATATCGGTCCCCTAGTAAAATATCGGTGTCATATATCTGTCAGAATACCGGTACTGATATTATCGGCGATATTGACCGATATATCATCAATATTTGACCAATATAACCAATCATCATCATCATCATACTCAGTAAATCCCATCAATAGCAAACCTAAGGTAGGGTCTGAGGAGGGTAGGATGTAGACAGCCTTACCTCTACCCCGTAGGAATAGAGAGGCTGCTTCCGTAGGAATAGAGAGGTTGCTTCCAATATAACCAATATATCACTGAATTATTAGTGTTAAACTGCTATATATATAAATCCTGCATGATATTAAAATTACTGATATCCCACCGATATCTCACCGAGATAACCTATATCTCAAATATCGGTCATTGACCGATAGCCGATATTTTACCGCATTAACTGCATAGAACTCAATCAATTGCTAAATTTTAAAAATTGATTTAAAGATGCTTTGTTGTTTGGAAGTTACATGTAATTTTGTTATTTATATAGAGAGAATCTGCAATTAAGAAGAAGCAAGCCGAGATACTTGGTAGCAGGATAGGAAATGCTGAAAATGCCAAATTTCTTGCATCATCGGTGCAGAGACGTGAAGTCGCAGGTTTGATCTTGCCGTGTCTAAAAAAGCATTTGAGCACTAAGTTAATAGGGATGATGATTTCAACTCATTTCCTTAAGTCTTATAAAGGTGTTGTATATACGTCTACGGTTCAAACATAAAAAAAGTTTAGCCAATAAGGAAATGGGTTGAAAGTGACCAAAAGAGTAGTTTTAATCCAAAACATATTCTTAATCATATTGATTATTAAAATTAGATTATTACGGAGATAATATAAAATTTGTGATCACCCACTAATTGGTTATGAAAGAGTAAAAGTTTGGACAGTCGGACTCATTTACTTATGAATGGGTTGATTCAGGTTTTGTTTAAGCGTTCGAAAGAAGCCACTAAGGAAATGGGTCAAATTCGTAGTATGGGTAAAAAACTTGCTCAATGTGTATTCTAAAGGAAAGCGTCTAAAACATTTTATTAAAATAATATAAATTTTCAAATGATCCACTAATTATTTGTTGAAAGATTAAAAACATTTGGTCACAAAGTGTTTTTGGTCAACCCATACCTACTCGATATGGCCTGTTGCACACTTGCACAACTCTTCTGACCCGCTCATTTTGCCAAATCTAGCCCAAAGGGTACATTTTATGCTGTTAAACCTTCTAAACAGTTTTATTATAATCTACATTATCATTGAAGTAATACAATTTTATGACCACCCACTAATTTTTTAAAAGAAAAACTAAAAGTTATGGACCCAACGTATTTCGGGTCAACCCAACCCTACGCGTCTAGACCCGTCTCCCATCCTGACCATTTTGCCACCTCAAGCACAAATGGAAGAATAAATGAGTTCATTTGATTGTCAATTCGGTCTTACATTGAAACTTTTTTGAAAGGTTTTGTCTAGATGTTTTGAGGGCTACGTCTTCATTGAATGCTACAAAATCTTTTGATGGGAAAAAGGAAGAATCTTTTCAGAGGCAATCATTCACAGTTAAGGATTATAAATATTATATTACATTCACAGTTATGACATAAATTTAAATGCACATTCGAAACTTTGACTATATAACAGTAACCTTCTGTGTTCTAGAATGCTACAGATAAAAGAGAAGAAACTCCGGTCAGTCGTACGCCAGAAGAAATTGAACTAAATCCAAATGGTTCGGGTAATTTGGTTGATAAATTGAAAACAAACGAAGAGAGCACATCGAATAAGAACAATGAGTTTTCGCTACAACAAGCTGAAGTACCCAAAAAGCTTCTAGAAGACACGAAGACTCGTGATTTCCTAAAGAATAATAATGCAGTCAAAACCGTACTGTCGGATAATCGGGTTGAGATATCAGATCAACAGAATCTTGAAGATAAAAAACGGAGCTTTTTCAAAAAAATGAGCCAAGACAGAAACTTTCCTCTTTCACAAGAAACAGAAGTAAATATAACTAAGACCAATGAGATTCAGTTACAAGATTCATCTTCTAGTAATGTGGGGTCATCAAGATTAACGATTGCTGAAAAGATTAAATCTCTTTCACCGAAATTAGCAGGTGACATGGCTAAGCGGGCTTCATTGGAAAAAACTCCAAAAAATATAAAGAAGATGATTAGTGTCTTTGAAAGTAGTTTATCTAAGGTGTGTATGTCCACTCTGCTGTAAATATTATCATTGCTTTTAAATTTTATTTGTAGATATACATTTAGGGTGACTTGCAGTTTGATTCTGCAAGTTGCAGCCCATTTGACCCATTCAACTTATTTATTTTTTAGATCTTTCTTTTAAATTATTTTACCGATTTCTTAAAAATAAACATAACCTGAATCAACCCATTAACAAAATCGGTAGAAACTGCCACCTGCTTTATTAGCTAAGCTTATAAACTTTATTCATTTGACTCGTTGAAGAGAAAATATTTAAACCAAAATTGACCAGTATATAGGTAAATGGGTTGAAATTGCTACCTAATAAGATTCCACTGTATGAACTGATTTCAGGATAGAGTTCCTATCAAGCCTCTAAGGACAAAATCAAACAGATTCGGATCCTCACGCTTATTGAAGGATGATACGGTTAAAGATTTGTACGAGAAACCAGAATCCAACCTCAATAACTCAGAAACATCAAGTTCAACCAGGCTCAGAAATTCTTTTAGTACGGGTGATTTGAGGAAAACTCTTTCAAGCGAAGATCAAGTTGAATTTGATGATGATTTTGTAGAATCAGCTGAACATATGGCAAAAGAAGAATACCATCAAGAAAAGGTTGTTGATTCTTTATCCAAAATTGTTATGAAAGTTGGTGACTTTATCTTCAATATAAATTTTATTCAAGTATTTAATTTACATCGAGATAGAAGGTAAACGGGCAACAAGCTGCGCCGCTAACCCTTTTTGAATAGTAAACCAAGTCTTTTAAAAACTACGTCCATAGATCTCGGGGTCATAACACTTGTAGTTACAAAATAGACATGTTGGGTTGTCCATTATAAAAAAAAATGGGTAGCTGTAACTATAAATTTGGCCATTTTACCCTTAGATTACCTATTCATTAGATCTTGCAACTTTGCAAGTTTTCCAAGTCACATGGCATCTCATATGGTATCTCAATTGCGTTTAGGGTAAATATGGCATTCGACTAATTAAAATATGCATTACTTTTCACATGCCTAAAATTGTGACAGTACTCTAGTTTTGCTGGTGAAGCGATATAAGAGGTTGCAAGCATTTTAATAAACTTTTTTTGTGATTTTTTGACCCAATAAGAACAGCATATTTAGCAAAGCTTTTAAGTTTTACCCATTTGACCGTTGGGATTGTAGATCACCCAAACTGACCCGTATTTTGGTAATGAGTTGAAATTGTTACCTATAACCATATATTTTGACGTATAAAGTTTGTACCTTTTTCATGATTGTTGTGTTTGTAAAAATGTATTTCAGGGTGAAGAAAATGAAAGCTCTGAAGGCCCAGACATTGAGGCGTCTAATGGATCGTTTGGACAGGTTCATTTTTTTTTATTCAGATACTTGTAAAATGTAAAGAAAAATCATGTGTTTTGTTTCAATCCTAAATCTTGAATTTCTGTTCAGGCAATGAAAATAGCACTTGTGGTAGGATTTGGAGTCGTTGTCTTCCTCTTTCGACCAAGGGAAACTGGGTATGTTTCGTATGGCCATATAATGTCCTAAAAGTCAAATCTTGACCGAATTTGAACTATTTATAGGTGTCAGTTTCGACCCGTTCATGTAAAAACGTGGTTCAATTCGAGTCATCTTTATATATTAATTACTTATGAAATTTGAATAATGGACTAAAAAATTGTTTGCGGGTCAATCCAACCTGACCCAACTCATTTTGACTTGTTTATCAATAATCTATCTGTTTTGCATGTTAGCCCGTTATATCGCAAACGAGGGTCTTGTACTTTTCCTTGAATTTTGTTAATATACAGTTTTCATGAATCAAATGAGTGATCTTTCATAGGTTGCCTGCACTTTTGGCTTATATGAATTGAATTAAATTCTTGTAATTAATTAAAGATGTGCATAATCTTTTGATAGAAAAGGAAAGAAGGAAAACACTCGTGCATCAAGGAACGTCGTAATGATGAATAAACGGGGATCAATTGAAGAACAACGTAGAAGGGTTAGCGTTTTAAGGTCGTCTTAGCTCGGTTACTATAAATCATTGCCCAATAATCGAATATTCGCTATGTTTTTTCTTTAAATTGCCATAAAATGTTTATGTTCATAGCATCTAATGTAATTTTACTATTGATGCTAAATGTAAGTGCAATGTTGAATCTTTTATTTTACTCTTCATATGAAATGATGCACCCGAGCCCAAAAATGGCCGAAACTGGTTTTATAAGACGCTAGATAAAGATGCACTCATGAAAATCACTTTATATATTATCCCTACTGCGTATATATAAATTGGTTAGAAAAAGAGATTAGTGTTTTATGTCAATGTGGGGTAGCCCATTTGCTAGAGGCACATACCTCTTAGACCATTCGGTGTGGAGGGACATGAAAATGAGACGTATGCGACATGTAGCAGCCACGTCATCATGCGCCTGAACGATTTTCAGCCATAAGATCTTTGTGAATTGTGGCTTAGATGATGCGGTGACATTTTTGTAAATAATGGGAACCTTAGAACTACCATGAGGGGTAAAATTTGAAGATCCAAACAAGGGTGCACATGCTAATCACATGCCATTTTCCCCCATCATATTTAAACGACAATAACTTTTTTTATACGTGATTATAATTTTTTTTTGTGTGAAAATAATTTACATCGAGATAGTTGGTAAACGGGCAACAAGCTGCGCCGCTACCCCTTTTTGAATAGCAAAACTAAGCCTTTTAAAAACTACGTCCATAGATCTCGGGGTCATAACATTACTATGCATGACCCTTTGAACTCGACTAAGTAGGTCCACAGCCTCTGGCGCCAGAAACCCAAAAGTATCAAAAGCAAATGGGATAAACACGTGCTGGTTGTCAAGACACGTTTTCTCATGCTTGATCACTTTACCCGAAGCAGCCTTTAAAGCAGCCTGACCCACTGTGAAAGCACTCATCCCTAAGCCCACAAGCGGGGAAACCCCTGTTAGATCCACACAGGCGTGTTTTCCTCCTACCCATCCAAAGACCAGAATGTCGGCTGGTCGAAGGGTAGATCTCCCTTCCAACGGGTCTGTTAAGAAATTAACGGGTGCCTCTTTCTTAGCAGAAATACCAGCGCACCTGAATATGTCAAAAAGGACATCTCTAACCAAATCATGTCGGTATTTGAACCCTGGGAGCTCTCTACAATGAACTGCATGCTCACCAAAAGAATCCAAACACGCCTTATGACAAACTGGGCATACCTCATCAACTGGGAATAAAGGAATCATGAGGCGATATTTAAGGATAGTACGGTACTCCACCGGCGACATATGCTGGCCTAACCCATCTATAGGTATAGCAAGAAGAAAATCTTGTGCATGTGGTGCTCGGAGACACTCAAAAACGGCTTTTTGTCTAACGGTCAAGTTAAACTGCACTTCGATTTCGTGGACAATTTTACTAAAAAGAGCACTCGCCAATGCATGTTGGGCTTTAGGGGGGGGGGGGGGGGCGGTGTCCTTATTAGTGAAACCGCTGAAGTCAAAGCTTGGAATCGTATCACGAAGACAAGCCAAAGCACAAACATAATCAGAATCCATACCGCATATGCCACTGTCTCTTAAGATGTGGTCCTGTAGCACCCACGATTGGGCCCTCGAGGCCACAAAAGCGTAGGATGAAGCCTCTACAGCCGAATACAACCCCAAACCTCCAAACCTAATAGGTAAAGAAGCAAGTCGCCACTGGAGGTCTCCAAAGAAAGGACCTCCACAAACCACCAATTCCTCAATTGCCTCACGCAAACCCTTGTCAAAGAACAACGCTGCATCTTCCATGTGTACAGGTTGGCATGTCCTCAAGCCAAAGAAGATCGAAGCAAGAGTAGTTCACTCTGCGGGTCACCTAATTTCGATAGAAGACACATCAAATCTACTGCCTTAGCAGCTCTTTTCTTTGCCAACCCACTAATAAAGCTTGCGTCTCTACTAACAGCCCCCCCCCCCCCCCCCCCCAAGAAGCTTCACCCCCACTAATGGCCTCCCGATGTCCTTAGGAAATAACCCTTCACGAAACTTGCTACACAAGAAGGCCAAAATAGCTCGGTTTTCTTAATATTAAGTTCAAGACCCAATGTTGGACCCGACACCCTAATGATGTCCAACACTCTAGCCACCTCTTCTGAACCTCCAATGACAGTCCCATCATCAAGATACCAAGCATGAAGGAGAAGCTTGCAGTTGTCTCTAATCTGATGCACGAGGGGGTGCAAAACAAGAGCGAAAAGAAGTGGTCCCAATGGGTCCCCTTGCTGAACTCCCGTGGTAGACCAAATGTGCCCATCTCCAAGATACAATCTTGCTGGCTGCCCATATAGAAATTCCACCCACAAAGAAATAGAAGGGCACCTCATCCTGACCTCACGAAGTAAGGCTGATCTATCCACCTGGTTAAAAGCATTAGAAAAATCTACCGTAAGCATTGCAAGAGACCCATCAGTGTGATGTTCGCTTAGAACCCTATTGACGCTGTGTAAAATGGCCTCAGCGCCACCCGACACGCCGACCCCAAACTGAAAATCATTAAGGTACTTGGTCATTTCTTTACCGACACCCTTCATAGCAACCTTGGAAACCAAACGTCTCCATATAGTACCCACCGCAATAGGTCTAATCCCATTGTCGGGTTTTAAAAGCGGTGTAAGGGGAGCAGACGCGACAAACTCTGCCAAACACGATGGGCATTTCCCCCCAAGCCATAGGTTGACTACCGCAGTGATAGCGCATAAGAGATCAGTGGCAATAACAGACCCCTCTCCACATAAAGCATCCAAAATGTGTTGTGCCCTCAAGCCATCCCTCCCACATGAGGTTCCTTTAGGAAACGATTTAATGCAGCAAAGAACACTATCCACCTCTGCGACAAGGGGAGGCTCAGAATATATTGTACCTGGCATAGTTGGAGGTTCTCTGTACGGGTGTTTAGCCTCTAAAGCCTGTACAGTATTATCATTGTACGGAGCAACACCGGATGAACATAACACCTTCACTGCAGCTGTAAAGTGGCCATCAGCAACCTTTCGAAGACACTGCCTAACATTCGTATTACTAACAGTACTCTCCTCAGGATTATCAACACCTCCTTGCCTTAGAGACCCCGCCGTAGGACTATCAAATATATTTTTAATTAACATAAAAATACCATCTTCTTTCCCCCATGTGGCTAAGGAATTCAGAATTGATCTTTGTTGCAATGCCTTCCTATTCCCAGACCTTCTTTCTTGCCTATTTTTTGGTCTGACCACTTGCAAAGTGCAACGAGGAAGAAGGAACAACCTAACCCATGCTTCAATGGATCTAGGTTGGGCAACCACTTTGTAGAGAGCAGTTTTCAACGCCTGAGAGAAAGCCAACCGACAGCTATGAGGGATGCTCTTCACGGTGACAATGGGTGCTTTAAAGACACGATCTAGTAGAACGGTATCCAACATGAACGACTCATGAACATTGGTCACGTGCGCCTTGGGAGAGGGCCTCGAAATCCCTATAATGTAGCTATCTATATCATTATCACGATTGGTAAAACGGACAAGCCCATCGGGGTGATGGCATGCACGACTCAATGCATGTATACTCAAACACTTCCCACACATCCATTGGCCAAAAAACTTCAAAGTACCTTCTACATCTATGAACAACCCATGGTCCGTAGAAATAGCCTCACGCAACGCACTTCTACGTTCATCACTAGAAAGGTGCAACCTCTTGAGATGAGAGATCAACCGAGAAATCCCCTTATTTCCCACTTCACCATCCGGGCAACAATGAAACATACGAAAAGGACATGGCCAGGAGCCACTCAAAGGCGTAGAAGGGGTTGTCATAAAGGCTAAATAAATCACGATTCAAGTTGAGACACAAAATTTGGATGTAAAAACCAAAATTTAAGCATAGACATTTCATCAAACACTTGGTGTGCATCCATAAAAAAACGAATATGTGATTGGTAAAGGGGTTCAATTTTGACTAGATGAAAAAGTTTTGCAAAGTAATGTTGATGAATGAATGGAACGTGATTCAGAAGTTGAAAAACAAAATTTGAATGAGTGGAATGTAAAAAGGTTGTACAGTTTGAAGCAAAGTTAATGAGTGGAACGTAAATTTGGGGGTTGTGATTGTTGGATCTGTAGATGAAATCAGCCAGCGATCCAAGAAGCAAAAAAAGTCAAAGAAAATTGTTGTTAATCAGGGAAGAAGCATATTAAATTAGTGGAGGCTAAAATTCTTTCTTTAAGCTTATTTGAATATTCAACGTTTTTATAGGTGATTATTTTTCTAAAAAAATAAACCATAAAACTCAACGTTTTTTTATCTTTCCAACAAGTATACTTGTGACAACTCGTACTTTTGACCCTAATGATGGGAAAAGGTTACACATCTTAAAATATTTATTATTATTATTATAGTTTAAATGATAAATTACTTACGAAAAACGAAACACGTTTAACTCGGGTTTTTATTGCGTTATTTAGTATTATTATTACTTTGTTTTGGTTAACTTTGCAAAACGAAAGACCTGTGTGTCATTCTATAAAGTTATGTTGATAACTTCTTGCCCAAGTTTGAGAATTGGAATTTTGGAGGACTAATTGTGCATTTACCATAGTTGTGTTTTAGAAAAAATATAATTAAAACCAAACTCAACCCTAGGCCGCCCCCATCCCATACGTCTCCCTTTCTCCCCCTCTCTCTACTCTCTCTCTATAGAAAACTTAAGAAGAAGCTAGGAAAACTCACATTTTTCGGGTTCTTGATCTTCATCTCTATCGCTCTAGGTAATCCCTCTAACACACACTCATAACTTGTTATTCATGGTTGCGTTTCGTTGATTTCTTGGATTCTTGATGCATGATAACATGGATTTTATGTGTTAGGGTTTGCTAGAAACATGTATTACAATGATTCTTCATAATATAGTAACTTGATGATCACATATGCATGCTAGGGTTTTGATTATGTGTGGTTGTGATAATGAAACTTGATGTCAAATTCGTGTATGTGTTGTTATTAGGCTTTTGATTGCTGGAAATTGTGTTTTTGGTGTCATAAACACGTTTTTGATGAAAGCTGAAAGAAAATAGATCCTGTCTAGATTTTTTCAGCCGAATTGTATCGGCTGTAACGGGGTCAAAATTTAACAAAAACGTGTGTTTCTTGAGTCTAAAATGTAATTCCAGGAAATAGCTTGCAAACCGCACTAGAATCATAATTTTTCGATGAGTTTTGATATTTTAAATGAATTTTTCCATGTCAAAGGTGCAGGCTGCTTTTTTTGGCATAAATTGCAGCCTATTACGAATGTCATAACTCAGCACGTCTTTTGAATTAATATGTGAAATTTATACAGTAGGTAGTGCTAGGAGATTCCCAAATTCTCCAACTGGAATTTCATTAAAAGAGTTAACGAGAATTTTTAAACAATTTTTACCGTAAACTGTCGCCAAAAAGTGACGAATCAGAGTTATGTGCACTGATTTTTCATGAATTTTCTGTAAACAATTAAGCTCTAAAAATTTTAAACAAGGACAAGTGGACCCTTTGTCACGTCACATAAATTTATTGTAATTTTTGAAGCTCGTTTAGTATTTTAATAAAATCCCCGAAAACAGTTAAGTTTCGGAGTTCTAAACTGGTAGTGTAGTGAATTGAATTTTGTGTATTTTGTTGCTTGTGTTATCATAGGATGTTAAAACTTGTTTAGCCCTTACATGAATGTCGTTTAAATGTTGTATGTTATGCTATGAGCCTTTACACGAATGCACCCGAATGAACATCTAAGTGTCAATGCGATGCATGCAATGTGTTAGATACGTGTAGAGTTTACGTGCCTTGTATAAACACACACTAACAAACCTAATGGTAACCATAATAGGAAGTGGTTGACCACATCAGCTCGTAGTTCATTTAAGTCATACCGAGCAAAACCAAGGTGAATTCACGGCCCCTACTATTTTAAATGTTTTAAAAACACAGGGGGAGAAAGAATGCGCTACATTACGGTAAAGTAATGTCATAACGTTACGGTAAAGTAACATTCACAACTATTAGGGTTTTTGTTATATTAGTTATGGTCAAAAGTAGCATTTATCACATAAAGTCCTCACAAACCTCGGAACGTTAGTATTGGGTGGATAGCGAGGGAATTTTGAGTAGTACTACTGGGCTCGACAAGCCACACTCGAGCTAGTCACGCTAGCTAGACCGGTAATGGTCAACGGATGTAGAATTGGCCTAACTTATCGCCATGGTCAGTGATAGACCTGGCAAACATAGGCAACAACAGTCAGCTTCGGTTTTGAACTCTTTCGTGACGTAACTCAGGTTAGCTACCTACAAATATGACAAGTATCTGCTAAACACTACAACTTACTGTTTCGGGTTTGAAACAGTGGAAAACTCTTGGGAAACAACTTACTTTATATATGTAACCTAAAACCTGTGAACTCACTCATCAATATGTGTTGACACTTGTTCTTGCATGTCTTTCTGATGTTGCTAAGGTATCACATATCAGGACTAGGATGCATTATGGAGTCACGTTGATTTCAGCAAACGTTTAGACACAACTTTAAATTACATTAGCTATTTTGGTTATGTAATTGTTTACGCTTCTGCAACTCA
The DNA here is from genome assembly GCA_030545235.1 of Helianthus tuberosus. Classification (NCBI taxonomy): domain Eukaryota; kingdom Viridiplantae; phylum Streptophyta; class Magnoliopsida; order Asterales; family Asteraceae; genus Helianthus; species Helianthus tuberosus. The sequence goes on from CM060407.1 coordinate 2,157,943, forward strand.
ATTGTATAAACAGTATTTTCTCATGAATGAGCAAACAGGAAACATTTTAAACTCATATAGTGGTCGTTCAATATGACTATTGACTGTGATCCTGGTTTGTCACATGCCTCGCGGTAGAACTCCGCATGTGAAATTTGAGGGTGTGACAATACTATTGATATATTTTTCGAAAAAAATGAATTGGGGATTTTATGGCGTTTTGAACTTTGTTTCTTTATAGCGTTTCAACTGGGTTTTTATGGCGTTTTTCTGAAGTGGGTGTTTTTATGACGTTTTCAACTAGTTTTTTATGACGTTTTCAGAACTGAGCGTTTTTATGGCGTTTTCAACTGGGTTTCATGGGTTTTTTTTTTTTCTGAACTTGATGTTTTATGGCGTTTTTCTGAAGTGGGTGTAAAAATGGCGTTTTCAACTAGTTTTTTATGACGTTTTCAGAACTGAGTGTTTTTATGACGTTTTCAACTAGGTTTTCATGGTTTTTTTTTTTTTTTTTTTTTTTTTCTAAACTGGATGTTTTATGTTTTTTTTTTTCTAAACTGGATGTTTTATGTGTTTTCAACTGGGTATTTTCATGGCGTTTTTCTGAACCGGGTGTTTTATGGCGTTTTTATGTGAACACCCAGTTCATGTCATTTTTTTATTTCAAAAGAATAGCAATAGTATACTCGTTGGAAAGATAATAAAACACTCGATTTTATGGTGTAATTTTTTTTATAAAAATAATCACGTATAAAAAAGTTACGGGAGTTTAAAAAAGGATGGTGGAATATGCATGTGGATGGTTTTTTTGCATGTGAGTGGCATGTGTATGGACGTTTTGACAATATTACCCTTAGTGTAAGTTAGCACCAACGCCACATGTCAACACCAAAATCGTTTTCACCATTTTCACACTTTTAAGAGTTTTCCCCAGATCCCACCCCCATATAATCAGGGCGAGTAAACGGTTATAACATAAAATCCCATACCCGTCCCATATGTTTCGAGCATTGGGTTTTCCTGTCGGGTTCGGGTTTCGTTGCCATCCCTACTTACCATAGTTGTTAGTGGCGAATACCGACAAAGAGCAACAAGATACCTATATGCTACATAGCCGATAGCGACAAATAGCAGGTGGTATTTTTTAAATACGATACACTAGAAACATATTTTATATGTATATTATATCAAAATACCCAGGTATATACGTTATTTTACATGTATATCTAACAAAAACCTAAAATTCAGCTATATTTAATCGCTACTTATATCTTCACTAGTTTCTAGATTGTGGTGTCATCAAACAAGCTGTGTCTGAAGGAACAAACCTAAGAATCCTAAAAACATCATTAGTGATTTATAGCATAAAACTAGATATATAAACAATTTTAGTTTTAATATGGTATGACGTTCTTAAATAAAAGCAACAACCGAATTCATTTAGGGTTTGTGTGCATAATGGAGACAATGAGTTGGTTAAGAAGTGGGTATTTAATTAAATTTGAAGAGAATTTAAGAAACAGGTAATTAAATAAATTTGGAGAAACTCTAAAAGTTTGGAACGAAATAAAAAATCTAGATGAGTTGGTTAACTATTTCGAGCTTCTTTTAGTCGAGTTCTTTCCCGCAGGAGTCCATTTGCTACATACATCTCTTGCATGATTTTGCTACAGTAATGGTAGTTAGTCTTACAACCCCAAATATACAGTCATTTTTAACATAATACACCACAATATATTTCCCTTCCCCAAATCAAGAGACCAATATCTAATCAAATCATTAGTACATTAAACCCCACTGCAACCACTTCTATATTTCCCTTCCCCAAATCAAGAGACCAATATCTAATCAAATCATTAGTACATTAAACCCCACTGCAACCACTTCTTACCAGAATCCAAAATTTCGCAGAGATGTATCAGCTTCTCCACCAAATGCCAATCTTGTTTCCTCAACTTATCTTCAATATTATAAAGTATAAGCTATGTGATATAATAAATCATTTTAGATTGTAATTTTTAATTACCACATAAAGAGCTTTTAAAACATCAATCGACTCCCTTGAGATGTGGCTAACAAGCTTATCCCCCATGTATGCTTTGCGGATGATCTTATGGTCTTTTCTCATGCTCATATTAATTCTATAAAATTGGTGAAAGAGTCTTTAGAAGAATTCAGTAAAACTGGCTGAGAAGGATTTAGAGAAGTTTGAAAAGGGTCAGGGATATATTGGGAAGTCTGGAATAAATCACATTATAAAATGGATGCAGGTATTAAAGTTCAGTGTATTTTTTGGGATGAGATGCAGCGGTTGGTCTATAGTTAAATGTAATATGAGGGTGTTCGGCTGGTATATGAGAAGAGTGGTGCTGGATTGTATATGCTATAAAGTTGTGGATGTCAAAAAGAAGAATTGTCATAGGGTCTTTTGCAAATTTGGTTGCGCAAATAATAACCAGCTTTATAATCAAAGTCGAAATGGTAAAAGCCAACTTGAAGAGGTTATGGGTAGAAGGCTAGATCAAAGATATTGTTGTAACATTGAGTGTTGGATTAGTGAGGGAAGGGATATAACAATTTATTATAATGGTAGTTGGTTTAGTTGGACTGGGGGATTTGAGCTGGAATGAATCTTTGTCATATGGGTTATGAGTGCAAGAGTTAGCAGTGGTGTTTATAAAATTCGGAGGCCCCAGATAGTTAGAATGGAAATAACCGAAAGATCGACCTGAACCCTACAACAATTTATATATAATGAACTTACCGGTGTATTGCGTTCTTACAGGACCACCAACTACTGGTGGTGCTATTAAAGAATTATACATATTTTGACGTGATTCAAATATATTCTCCTAGCCATCTGCATCATTTTCTCTCATTAATGCCTATAGGTTGTTTGTGCTGGAAATTGGATACTCTCCTTGCAATTCTACCATTATAAAATGGTCGCCATTCACGTGTGCAATGTAATTTTTTCTAAACTCAAGTAGTTCTTCCATCAGTAACCTCTGGATAAAAAACCATTCATCTTTGCCGTACCCGAGAGAAGTTGTCGCCTGAAACCCATAATTTCCATCACCTAACACGTTATGTATGCGTGCAACATGCGTATGGAAGATTTTTGGAATTAGATCAATATATTTGTATATCACTTGTTATGTCTACATTGGAATACAAATATACAATGCCTGTGATGTATCAGCACATAAAGGTGCCTATATACATCTTTAATTCTCTAACTTCTCAACCATGACTATGATCCCTACCATTATATATAGGGTGTGCGTTATTCTTATTCCTGAGATTGTAAGTGATAAACATGCAAAATACATGTATTTTTACGGATTAATGCGGTACTGTACCTCTACCAGTACCAAATCAAAAGTACTGATCCCAAAAAAATGCAAAAGTGGGTACCTATTCTGAAGAAAGGAAAAAGTGAGTAGCAGAAATAACTAGGTATGATTCCGTACCGGTACGGTTTCGATACTCGATGCCAAATGTTCAACCCTATTTGTTTTCACATTATTTTAAATTACTTATTTAATAGAAAATATTTATCATCATTTTTGTGTATTTGTCCTTTTTATTTCAAAATGGCCCATTTATGTTAATTATTTCAAGTAAAAAAATATATGATATAACTTTTTTATTATCTTTGTATTATAAGATTAACTTATTACAAATGGGGGCCGTTCATTTTTTATCTAACGGGTGTCATTGACTTGCAACATCCTGGAAGATTTGTGGAATTAATATATTTTCAAATGAGCCACAGAAAGCCATGGTGTGCTTATTTCTAAACTCCAGTAGCTCTTCCATTAGCGATCTCCTCGTAAATAACTATTCATCTTCACCGTACCCGAGAGCAGAAGCTATCGCCCGAAACCCACAATTTACATCACCTAACACGTTATGTATATGTGTAACATACGCATGGAAGATGTATGGGATTAGGTCAATATATTTGTGTATCACTTTTGATGTTTGATCTTGGTTCAACCCCATGAAATCATAGCACAACACACTTGTAGGGTTGGCGAAAGAACTTTGCCCAACAATATCTTGGTTCAACCCCATGAAATCATAGCATGATGCGTTTAAAGGGTTGGCAAAAGAACCTTGTCCGTCAGTATCTTGGGTCATGAACGAACTTGGTTCACTAGCAACTTGGTAGTTCACAAATGGACTTGCGTAACCCACATTATCATCATAGTCCTTGAATGGGTTTTTTTTCCTGTCAATATCTTGATTTATGAATGGACTTGATTCACCAGACACTTGATAGTTCACGTATGGACTGATGTAAATGAACCGAACAAACACGAACATAGGCATGTTCGCGTTTGTTCATTTAACTCTAACCAAACATGAACACGAACATATAATCGAACACATTTTTTTGTTCGTGTTCGTTCGTTAAGAAATCCGGCATGTTCATATCCGTTCGTTTAAAGGCCAAACGAACAGTTCACGAACATAAATGAACACAAACAAGAAAATTGAACTAAATATATTTGAACAAACATAAATTAACATGAAATTCGACTTACCTTATGTAGGCGATTTTTCTGAGCGTTTGGAATATGTCTATTCTTTTTTTTTTTACTTTAACCAAATTACTTTTCTACCTCTAAATAGTTTTTTAACCAACACGTATTTTTAATATCGTTTTAGACATATTTATTAACTTCTCTTTTTTCTTTGTTATAACGAGTGTCGAAAGTGTTTTTTTTGGTTTAGTTTTTTTTAACGAACGCGCTGATACTCTTTTGAACATATTTTTTAACTTTATTTTTCTTTGCTATAACGAGTGTACCGAAACCGACCGAGTTTCTATCGTTTTCTTTTTTATTTACCTTTTTTTACCTTTGTTATTTACTATACTGTTTTACCTTTTCTTATTATTTTGATATTCAGACCCGAGTTACGACCAAATAGGATAACACATTTAGATATCATTTTATTTAATTTTACGACGCAAATAGGATAACACATTTAGATATCATTTTATTTTATTTTATTTTATGAATTTATTTATCGGTAGTCATGATGTGCTATACGTTCTGAATTCCAATCACGTCCCTGCGCAACGCGCGGGTAACTACGACACTAGTCATATTTAAATAATCAATTTCGTTTACCCATATCTGTTGTTTTTTATGTTTTTTCTCGAATTTTTTTAATATTACTTAAACTTTGTAAAATAATAATAACTAGGGTTAATGGCGTCGAACCGAACCAAGCCAGCTTGGGCTCGGCATGTTTATCTTCACTAACTGAATTGTTGAGCTCGGACTTGGCTCGTTAAAAGTTCAAGCCCGGCTCGTCGAGCTAGCTCGTTTATTTTTTTAATTTTTGTGTTTACTACACATACGGATATATAAAAAAACAAAAAAAAAAAGAACCATTTTCTCATGAACCGAGCCAAGTTGGGCTCTTGCTCGGCACAATTATCTTCATAGCCTTCTATTGTTAAAAGAATGATCATGATATGTGGAGAGCCCATTATTGTTCGACATACTTTTGTGGTAAAATATACACCTATGTGGGCTAAAGATATGTTAGGGCACTGAATATTTTAGCTGGGTACTTTTGGTATGATATCATGGAGACTTTAGGATTGCGGCTTGGGCTGTTTATCAATGGGCTATTGGGTTGGATGGAGAGATGGATGAATGGAGCTGAAGACTTGGATGGACATTGTCGTTTGTATTTGTTTAAAATTTACAAATTAAAAAACTGCGCTATAATTAGCTAGAAAGTAGGAGTGAACTCAATGTGCACCGCTCAGAAAAATCGCCTACATAAGTAAGTCGAATTTCATGATTTGTTGATTTTTGTAGAAAGTGGGTTGCAACCAATCCAGGTGTTCATGTGAAATTATATATATATATATATATATATATATATATATATATATATAGGGTTGAGTTCATTTCAGAACTTTAAATAACTCCAGAACTTTCAGAACTCCTAATACACAATCATTTTATATATAAGTTTTTGTATTTATGATCTTTTTATCATTTATTATATGTATTTCTTTGATTACATACACGTTAAAAGTAATTTACATATGTTTAATTACCAAAATTATATATATGTGTCAAAACTAATTACATATATGTATAAAAACTAGTTTACATATGTGTAATTATAAAATTACATATTAAAAATGATAAAATTACTCTTAACATGTATGTAATCGTAAAAATACACATAATAAATGATAAAATTATCCTAAACATAAAAATATATAAATAAAAATATTGTTTATTAGGAGTTCTGCGAGTTCTGTAAATATTTATGGTTCTGAAATGATCCTGGCTCTCTATATATATATATATAGGTAAAGAGTAAAAAAACAAATGCGCTTATCGTACGCGATCATCCCAGCCGTTCGATCAGGTGCAGATCTGGTGCGAATTCAATACATATCGCATATGAAAAAATGGTTACCATGGGGTAGTGTGAAAAATGGCATGGGGTGTGTAGATAGACAAAATCGCATGTGGAAGATTTGAATATCGCATGTGAAAAAATGGCATGGGGTAATGTGAAAAATGGCATGGGGTGTGTAGAATCGCATGTGGAAGATTGAATATCACATGTGAAAAAATGGCTAGCATGGGGTAATGTGAAAAATAGCATGGGGTGTGTAGAATCGCATGTGGAAGATTGAATATCGCATGTGAAAAAATGGCATGGGGTAATGTGAAAAATGGCATGGGGTGTGTAGAATCGCATGTGGAAAATTGAATATCGCATGTGAAAAATCTGTGTGTGTGTTACTGTTCATCTTCTTCGATTGTTGGTCGATCATTGTCAGTCTTCTTCCGTTTGACCCTTACAACTCCCAAATTAGCAGTTCTTATTATCGATATCGCACTAAAAGGAACGAAGGGAGGTTGGGGAAGAAGATTTTCAGGTTTTTGAATTTGATTTAGGGTTTGATTTTGAACTATCATCGGTCAATTACAAAGATTTATGACCTCGCAATGACGTTTTTAACCTTCCTGGTATGATTTAGATATATTAAAATAATTAATTTAATCGCCCGCGTTTGATCGATTGAAGATCGTACGGCTGAGGGCATCGCGTACATAATGTAGGATAAGAGGTATTGTACGTTAACCGGCCTCTGTCTCTCTCTCTCTATATATATATATATAGGGTAAGGTTCATGCGAGAACCACCCTTATTGCGAGAACGCAAGAACCAATGTGAACACAAAATAAAATCTAAAAAAAAAAATCAAAAAAGCACTCAATTTTTTTTTTAATATTTTTCTTGAAAAAATCGCTATATTTTGTTACCATAAAAAAAAAATTCGAGTAACAGTTATCCATGCACACGTGCATATGTATCATTACTTCGACAAATTCGGTAATACGTTATCAGGAATAGACAATTGCACTTTAATTTACAATACCATTCGCAATACACTCCTTTTTACATTATCAATATTCAAAATGCACATGTGCATCATTAGGTATAACCATGATATAACGTGTTTTGGTACAAAAAGTTTGTGATTTTGAATGGAGAAGTAGGCCCATATACATGTTTTTTGGTTAGTTATATCTAGTGGTTGATGGTTTGGTTATAGTTGTCAATTTATGATTTAATATGTTGATTGGATGGTATAAATGATGTTTACATACATGTAATAAAGTGAAAATATTGGTAATGACATTGTATTATGGATGGTAGGAGGTAATGGTAGTGTATTATGGATGGTATGATAGATGAAAAGTAAAGTGTATTCAAAGTAGTGTACAAAAACACCTTATTTCATGTTGATACATATAGATGCACATGTGCATTTCTAATATTGGTAATGTAAAAAGTATTGTATTACACATGGTAGTGTAAATGAAAGTGCAATTGTCTAATAGTTGTAATGAATTACGAAATTTGTCAAAGAAATGACAAAAATGCACATGTGCATGTTTGTGTATTATGGATGGAATGATAGATGAAAGAAAAAGTAGTGTACCAAAACACCTTATTTCATGTTGATATGTATAGATGCACATGTGCATTTCTAATATTGTTAACGTAAAAAGTAGTGTATTACACGTGGTAGTGTAAATGAAAGTGCAATTGTCTAATATTTGTAATGAATTACGGAATTTGTCAAAGAAATGATACAAATGCACATGTGCATGGATAACTGTGACTCGAATTTTTTTTTTTTTTTCAAATTTTTTTATTGTAAACAAAATATAGCGATTTTTACAAAAAAATGGTAAAAAAAAAATTTGGGTGTTTTTTAGATTTTTTTAGGTATTATTGTTTGTGTTCACACTGGTTCTCGCGGTTCTCGCAATAAAGGGTGGTTCCTAACCGATCCTTGTCTATATATATATATATATATATATATATATATATATTAAACCCATTAAGTCTAACTACCTTTCAAATGGATCTACCATTGGATCTTGCTTAAATCAAATCCTGACCATTTAAACTCCATTTTTCAACTGCTATTGTGGCAGTTCTGGGCGGTTCTGTACGCTCCACTGATTTTCCGGCCCATCTTTCCCACTAAACACGGTTGCTACAAAACTGGGACGTGGGCAGAATGCAGTTGACGACCTCTCTTATATAATATAAACCCTTGCATCCAAATATCCACCTCCATATATCCTTCTGTTTGCAGTACAATTCGCCTGTAACCTCTATATACAACCAACACTCATCGCCCAATATCTGATTGATAATCAAGAAATATGGCGATGTCGAGGGCGAGCTCTTGCTTTGCATACCCTTATCGTTTCTAGCAAATGATTGAGTGCAGTTTGTGTATTTGTTCTACAATCTGATTACAAAAAACTATCCAATACCATGATCATCAGTTCTTACATTTTCATAATTCTAATGTTGTTGATATTAAAGTATATTGATCTATTCTCACGTTTCTGGTGCAGGCCTGCCATTGAGATTGCTAATGAATTGAATTCTCTATACTTACTTGCTAACTATATTGAGGTTAATTTTATCGGTTGTTACTTTGCCTATTATTTTGTAGATATATGTTGAGTTCAACATTTATATTTAGGATTTGTAGTCCCTGCATTTAAAATACAAATGTAATGTTCCTCTGCTGTTGATGAATCATGTAAGTACACCAGATGAGCCAACCATGGTCAGGTATATTTCATGTGAAGTTAAATTTATATTCTCTGAAGCTTGTATTGCACTAAAAACATTACGCATTTATCTTTATTTTGTTGCAGGCGCTAATTGATTATATTAAAAGTGACTTTGACATCAATGTTCACTAGAGCATGCTGAATAAATGGATTAACAAAAGAACAACTTCTAAGTTATGATAGAGCCATTCGTAATGAGCCAAAATTAAGGCCCAACCAAAAGCAAGGTCTTTTGTGTGATCTAGGAAACAACATGAGAACATTGAAGCCATTTGAAGGTTTGAACCATTCCTTATTAATATTCTTTTAGCCCAATCTTCCGAGGTTCTCAAATTGGCAATATGGACATGCATGCGGGCTGAGTGACAGCTCCAATCAAGCCCGGGTCAAAACATATCATACTGGGTCAGATTGGGTTGACACAACCTATTTTTGTCTAGACTTCTTAATAATTAACTTGCTGAATCTGAGTAAAGAGGTTATACTATTATATAACCCTACAAAAAGTAACTTGAGTTGCCTCTCTAAAATGAAAAGTCGCGACTTTTAAAACACTACACACACATACCCATTTGCTTAATTATTATATGTACAATGGTTGTCTCTTTAGAATGAAAAGTCGCGACTTTTAAAAACCTACACATACTGACCCACTTGCTTAATTATTATATGTACAATACATTAACCAACGCACCTTTTGAAAATTATATTATATTATACGATTTATGTCTTATTTGTTTAAAAGTTTCACCGTTTCATGCATTAAGACACACCCTTTCACAATTATATATATAATACTACAAATCAGTGGCGGATCTTGCCCGTTGAACGTCCCAGTGCTGAAAGACACGGGCACTAAAAAATGTCCGGGCCGAACATAGTATATATAAAAAATTTCGATCGAAATGCGGAAAATTAGCACTACGGCCGAAAAACTTGCGAGGGCCGTGGCCCTGTCACGGGCCTTCTAAGAACCGCCCCTGCTACAAATTATATATATAATAACACCATCGCAACTAGAGGTATCGACTCATTCAAACCATGCACCGCTCTAACAATTCACAACCGATGCACCGATTAAAACAAATATACACCGGCTTCATTCTCACATATACACGACTCTAAAACAAACCGACAAAAACATTAAAATGAATACATACACAACCGACGCGGCGACGCACTCATTAAAACAAATATACACCCTTTCATTCTCACGTACTCCATCTCTGAATTCCTTAACCGTCATCCACAACTTCACCGAATTTAATTCCTACATGATTGAATCAAAGCCAACTGGAAAGTTGATGTTAATGCTGAGGAGTCGTCTGAACAGAATAAAAAACAATGGCGGTTACTTGCCGAAATCCGTAGATACGGCAACGGCGGTTACTTGCTGGCGACTAAACGTTGCAATACGGCAACATCCAAAACACCGTACACTTCTGTCCGCTTCCCTTCCGTCTACAATCAAACGCTACACTCAATATCCCATAAACAACCGCATTTAACCACCACAAACACCCTCATGCAACCATCGCATCTCCTCCCAACAGGCACGTCATCACAATAACTTAACCTTCATGTAACCGTCGTATCTCCTTCGAACAGGCACATACCCCAATATATATATATATATATAGTGTGAGGTTCATTGGGGAACACTAAAAAAGTGGGGAACCGGGGAACACTCTTAAAAATTTAACTTAACATGTTAAAAATTAATTTTTTAAACATCTTTTTCGACGCTTCTCCTTATATATACACTTGTAGAAGCATTTTTAATAAAAAAAAATCAAAAACTAAAAATATAAAAAAAAACAATTAAAAAAAGGCTAAAAAATGTTTTTTTTTAGAAAACTTATTTTTTTACTCGACTAGTTTCTCCTTCTTTTTATAAAGAAAAGCGCTGAAAAAATGTTTAAAAAAATTATTTTTAACATGTTAAGTTAATTCTATAAGATATAACTGTTTTTTAAACATTTTTTTATATTTTTAGTTTTTGATTGTTTTTATCAAAAATGTTTCTACTTGTATTTATAAGAAAAAGCGCCGAAAAAAAAATTAGAAAAATATATTTTTTAACATGTTAAGTATAATTTTTTAAAAGGGTTCCACCGTTCCCCACTTTTTTAGTGTTCCCCAATGAACCCTCCCCTATATATATATATATATATAGGGAGAAGATCATGCGAGAACCACCTCTTATTGTGAGAACCGCGAGAACCAATGTGAACACATCAAAAATACCTAAAAATAGCTAAAAATCATACAAAATTTTTTTTTTTGAATTTTTTATAAAAAAATCGCTACTTTTCGAAGAAATTTTTTTTTTTTTTTTATTTTTTACTTCTAAAAGTAGCGATTTTAACATAAAAATTTTTTAGATTTTTTTTTTTGATTTTTTTAGATTTTTTTTAGATTTTTTAGGTTTTTTGGGGTTTAGTTTTTAGCATTTTAGCTTGGGGGTGGGGGAGGGGGGTTTAGGTTTTGGGGGGGGGGGGGGGGGGGGGTTAGGTTTTTTTTAGCATTTAGCTTGGAGGGGGGGGGGGGTGGGGGGGTTTAGGTTTTTGGGGGGTGGGGGTTAGGTTTTTTTAGGTTTTTTTAGCTATTTTAGGTTGTGTTCACATTGGTTCTCAAGGTTCTCACAATAAGGGTGGTTCTCGCATGAGCCCCTCCCTATATATATATATATATATATATATATATAACATAAACTCACCGGAACGGTGGCTATCACTGGTTGATGTTTCACGGTTTCTTTGTCGGAAAAGTTTCAGAAACATAGATGAAAAACGGGTAGAATAAAGTTTTCTCAGTTCTCTCGACTTTAAAATGGCGAACCACTTGACCAGCAGTTACTGCGTTTTACCGACTTCACCGGGTGCTTTTCCATCTTCCTAACGGCGTAGAAATTTAATGTGTTTCATTCTTCTTTTTGAAATTTTGATCGATTCTTAGGGGGGTAGGGGGTGGAATAACTCACAAACAATTCCATCACTCACAACATCCAATCAGGTTCTGTCATGTCATCAACCATTATTTCTATCACTCACACCCTTTTTTGCTGGAAATGGTCATCACTTGTACAAATTCCATCACTCACTAATTTTTTTATTTTTTATTTTTTTACATTATAAATTCTGTTTTTTTATAAAACTATAAACTTTTTTTTTTAAAACTGAAAACTGTTTTTTTAAATTCTGTTTTTTATAAAACTGTAAACTGTTTTTTTCAAATCTGTTTTTTTATAAAACTGAAAACTGTTTTTTTTTAATCTGTTTTTTTATAAAAAGGTAAACTGTTTTTTTTAAAAACAGTTTTTTTAAAATGGTTTTTCAAAGCTGTTTTTAATAAAAAAGTAAACTGCTTTTTTAAACACAGTTTTTTTAAAATTATGTACCCGAACCTCTTTTTTTCGAACCTCTTTTTTTTTCTTCGTACCCGAACCTTTTTTTTTCAAACCTCTTTTTTGCGGGATTTTTCTTCGTACCCGAACCTCTTTTTTTCGAACCCGCACCTCTCTTGCTTGAACCTTCCATGTTTGTTGTAAAATTATGTAAATTGACTTGCAGAATTTTTGGAATGAAATGGAGGATTTTTAGATTTTTTGGAGTGAGTGGGAGAAGGTTTGATGGAATTTATATAAAAAACCTTCAAAAAATAAACACCCCCAAGTTCCAATCTCACCCCCAACGGTCAAGTTCCAAACATTCAAATCATTTTTCACGCGTGCTTTTTTCCACGCGTTCTCCTTTCCACGCGTGGTGGATGTGGGCGGCGGCGGTGTGCAATACTCCACAACGAGTGATGGTTACTCCATCACGTACCACCCGGGTCCTCTTAATGTGAAGGATGCCATAAATTCATTTCAAGATGATCTTTTGATGCATCTTGGATTACTACCCTAATATATTCATAATAGAGGTGACTAGGAATGGCAAACAAACCCGAACTCTAAATATTTTGACATAAGCTTGGGTATCGGATTAGTATTAAAAACTATCACGGGTTGGGGTGGGTTTGTTATTAGGTGATACCCACACCCACGCATTGGAACCGAATATAATAATGTATTATTGTTTTGTATAAACTTAATAAATATAATAAATATAGTATGTTGAAGTTGGAAGAAACCATAAACCGTATTTTGGGCATTAGACATGCCTTTAGGTAATTTTACCCACATAAGGCCACAAACTGGTATACCCCTGAACCCGATGGGTATTACTAGAGAACGGATGCCCGATACGTATTGGATTAAAAATCAACATTTGAAGCTAAGGGTGGTTAATCCAGTTGATCTCACGGGGTGACTTTGAAGATAATAATAAATTAGTAATTTTATTTTTTATATTTGATTCATTTTTAAAATTTAAGTTATTTACTTTATTTAAAATTAGGTGTATATGTGTTCAAATATCATTTGTTTCAAGGATTTCGTTGTTGTCATTTATTGATAGGTTAGGGATAAAACAACAAGAAAAGAATATTTTGAATAAACTTAAAGAATTTTCAGATATAATATAGTAATATTAAAACTTTCATAATCAACATCCCAAAAAAGCCCAGCAACCGCCCCCTAGGGTTTTTTTTCACAAAAAAAAAAGGTTTTGCCTGCTTTTAAAAACGGCCAATGTCATTATCTTTGGCCAATAGCATTTTTTATGGTTTTTATTTTTATTTTTTATTTAATTCTATTAGAATATAATGCCACACAAGATTTCAAGCCCCACTACACCGCTTTTAACATAATGCCCAATAAAGCCACCTTACTGACTGGACTGCCACATGGCGCAAAACGCCCAAGGGTGGGGGCTTTGTTTTACCATCCCACTACACATGGTCTTAATAGCTAAATTATACAGTTTACAAAAATTCTGGTATTGCTTTTTGTTGTATATACGATATAAAAAAATTAAACGGTTTGGTTTTTCATCCTATCAAACCTTAGCCCGTGTAACATGTTTATTTATTCTACTTAATTACTTACATACTGTAACAGTTTGCCGTGGGAATGCCCGGTTCAAATTTACGCCGGCAAACGTTTTTTTTTTTTCTTTGAATGTAAAATGCTTTTGTGTGGTATTGGAGACCGAGGATAAATCAAATGAAAATTACGTTTTGCATAAATTCAGAATTTTCATATTGCATAAAATGATACTATATATATTCATACTCAGCATCCCGCTGCAACGCGCGGGTTAACGCCTACTCGTTTCAAATAATAATCAAAGCTTTTGAATAAAATGATTTTGAAAAATTAACATATTAAAAATACACTTTGGCCGACTTTTGAACTGCTGAACCAATTTTTTTCTATATGACCCGTTAATGACAAAGTAAATCTGAATTATCTTTTTCTAAGTAACCGGAAGAAATTGCCACCCTTTCCTCAAATATATCTTCACTCTTATTTTTGGCAGGCAGTTCATTCAGGTGCATATATTGAGTCTGCAATAACAAAATGCATGGGCGATAAATCATCTTCTGGTTTTTATCCTCAGTAATGTCAATTCTTTCTTTAATTCCATTATTTCTATTCAACTCACTAAGTTCTATACAGGAACTCCTTCAATGTATTCTGCCATAATATATGTGCAAAATGTGGACAGATAGAAGCGTCCGTTGACAATGATATTGTTCTTTGTGATGGTTTGTGTGAAGTTGATACCATCAATTTTGTTTGGATCTACCTCTATTGAAAGCGCAAGGTAGTATATCAATGTTGACCCGTTCACCTTTTAATGGGTTGATTTAGCTTTTTGTCTAACGTGTCAAATGTGTCTATATTATTGTGGTTCAGATTTTACTTTTGAATCCAAATGATCTTGGTTATATGAACAATGAAGTAGCATCAACATAAGATAAGGGCTTGATATGCCTGGAGATAAACAAGAGTTACCAGATTCGCATATGAACCCATAACTGCAAAGAGAAATGTTGAGAGACTGGAGTACAAAACATTGTATGAGGTGAGTTTTCACCTTTATAAAGTTTGGTTGGGTTGGGTTGTATTTGATCTTAATCGGTCCAATTTAAAAGATTAAAACTAGCTCAAACGTATTGAGTAAAAGAAAAGCTCAAACGGGCTGAAAGTGGCATCCTAAATGGGAAATCGGGAGACACAGTGGCAGATCCAGGGGGGTTCCTATGAGTTGTACTCTGAGCACGAATAAAACGGTTTTTATTTAGAATGCAATTCAATATAGTGATGAAATTATGGTATTAAAGCATCCGACCAGCGGGCGGGTGTATCATTTGTCTCTCTATTTTACTTCTTTGTTTTTATAGGTTCGTTCACGTTGTCTCTCTATTTTACTTCTTTGTTTTTATAGGTTCGTTCATGTTGTTACTATACAATACATCAACGTAACCCGTCCACCGGACAGGTATTCAAGTCTGCAAAACTTATGCAAAAAAGGAAATCTATGAGTTAGCAACTAATGCATCAACTTATCAAGAATTATTGATGATGCTTTGTCCTTAAGCTATTATTTAGAGAGGTTACTTAATATGAAAGAAGAGGCCTTCTTTGTGGTATGTAATATTCGTCGTGATTAATAATATTTGTTGCTTGTAGTTAACTATTGTTGAAATAAATTGTTTCCCATATGATGTGGTCTTGCATTTAACAGTTGGGGAAGCATAAAGATATGGTTCAATTGTGGGGCGAAATCTAGATTCATTCGAAAAGAAGTTTGCAACTGACTCAAAGTTTTAGAGGTGGAACCTGATGTAAAAATCTTACTTTCCCCTGGGTAGGCTTGAGATAGCCCTTAACTTCATTGAGAATATAAGCAGTTGAGATCTACCCCAAACAAGTAATGCACATTATTTTATTTTGAGTAAACCTCAATTTTCGTCCCTGTGGTTTGCTGATTTTAACAGTTTCAGTCCAATAGTTTATGAATTACATTTATCATCCATTAGTTTGCTGATTTTAACAGTTTCAATCCATTAGCTTCCTGATTTTAACAGTTTCAGTTCACACCAGTGTTAGTGGTGTGGACTGAAACTGTTAAAATCAGGAAACTAATGGACTAAAACTGTTAAAATCAGCAAACTAATGGATGATAAATGTAATGTTTAAACTATTGGATTGGAAGTGTTAAAATTAGCAAACCACAGGGATGAAAATTGAAGTTTACTCTTTTATTTTTATAGTTCTTTCAAAGACTATCAGTTGACTTTATCAAACAAGAACTTCTTTGTAGTCGAGTATCATGCGGATTAGTCTTTTTTAATCAATCCATCTTTATGCCCCTTGTCTACCATACATGACTATTACTTAACCTTTTCATTTTAAGGAGTGCGTAACCATTTCACGTTTCAATGGTTCACCAGTTACTTTTTTCATTGTGTTGTGGTTTTTTTAGTGTAATCCGTCAAGTATGTACTCATAAGTTTAATGTATGATACTGTTATGTTAAACAAATACTGATTTCTAGAAATTTTAATTGAAGATATTAGTTATTTACCCTAGTAAAAATGACAAAAAAAAACATGCATTAGGCTTGACATCATACCTGCAGATGATGAAAGCTCTACAAAAGCTTGTGCCTAATACCTATAAGCTCAGAATTTAAAATAAGTGTTTTGGTAGCCAATGATCCACTTAAAAGCTCAATGTAATCTAAACCTTGCTTCTTTTTCTTTAGACTTATTATTATACACGTCAATGTAAACTCATTTGATGACTTCATATTATAATTAATCTACATAAATTTGGGAGAGAATATACAAAATGGAGGAAGGTGGTGTATATGGTTATCCAAACAAGACTTATGGAGGAGTAGAAACAATGCTGTCTTCAAAGGAATCCAGCCTAATATGGGAAGCATAAAGGAAGAAATGCGAGTTTTGGGGTATCTTGTCACACCCTGTCTTTTGCGGAAGCGTATGATGTGTGACTAGCTTGTTATCATTGCATTCAATCGTAATAAACAACTACATGATCAAAACGATGTTCATCCATTCATGAAAATTTGAGTATTACAAACACTTGTTATTTAAGTTTTCAAAACACGACCTTTGACAAGGTTACAATTCAACAAAAGTGGATGACATCTAAACTTGTAGTCTACTTCTAGTTACGACACTTGCGCCCAAGATCCATCCTGTCACCTGAAATACATGTAATTTTGGAAAACATCAACATAAAGTTGAGCGAGTTCATGCGTTTTTGTATTTCACGTTTGTATACTTTGTATGAAAACATAGTGTGTGTCATGTATAATTCAAGTTCTTCTTGAGTACCCCACGTACTCAAGTATAATTCCCGTTTTCTTGAGTACCCCACGTACTCAAGTATCATTTAGTTTTCTTGTGTACCCCACGTATTAAATGATTGTTTATATAAGGACATTAAGGCACGTGAGGACATATGGAGCATTAGTATATTCTCCTTCAAGGCATGTGAGGACATAGGGAGCATTAGTATTTTCTCCTTTAACTGTGTCGATTACCCTCGACTGTGTCGATTAACCTCGATTGCGTCAATTTCCCTTGACTGTGTCGATTACCCTCGACTGTGTGGATTAACCTCGACTGTGTCGATTTCCCTCGACTGGGACACCGAAGCACTCATGAGGTCACATAAGGACCATGAGTGGGGCTCGGCCGTACCCGTTAGATCTAACCCTCGTCCCTAATTAAGTATTAATGGCATCTCAATATCTAGTTTAAGCTCACATGATCTAGTATTTTCTAGGCTTTTCTTAAAGCTCATCATATTGCACTCACCACGAGTGCTTCTCGTATTCTTTTGTATTCTCAAATCATATTGCACTCGGTACTCGTTCTCACCAAGAGTGCTTCTCGTATTTTTACCATTTGTAAAAATTGTAATATTTGTAACATGTATTTCACCCCCGAGAGTTATAAAACCAAAAATAGTTAGAGAAAAGGGGGAGCATGAACTCACAACTTTGCGTTCCTTGCGTCGTAAACTTCACCGGGTTTGCTTAATTAACGTCGTAACCTATACGCGTTTTCTTAACGTTAGTCACTAGACTTGCGTCGCACAAGTACAGTCACTATCTTTTGTGTATATATTCTTGTGTTAAAAATATTCTATATTTTTAACTATGTATTTTACTTATATCCGTTTCTCAAAATTTAATACAAGTATTTTGTATTTTTACTCGTTACGAGTATCTCCAAGTCATATTATTTTTACGCTAAAAATAATATATACCTAGTTCACAAAATAATCACATAATCACACCAGCGATAAATATATATTCTAAATATATATTTAACAAGTTTTATTTATGAAAATCCACCTCCGGTATTTGGAAATTTTGTAATAATAATCATGGCGAAGTTTGTTTGGAAAACAAGTCAAAAATATATTCATAACACTTGTCACCAAAAATATTCTAAGTGTTATTTTCTGAAAAAATTTCGCCAGAGTTTCCTCTGTAACTGGAGGTGGCCACGCTTACTAGCGTATCATTTTCTTTTAATAATTCAACCAATCAATTTTCCGTCATCAAAATACCATCTTCAAATATCAAACTAGTCAAAATAAACATAAATCGCATACACTTGAACTTGCAAGTTGTGTAAAATTATGTAGTAACTTTTCAACGCATTTAGTGGGTCTTTCCATCTCTAAAAATAAAATCATTATCTCGAAAATTTTATTTTTAAAGAATATGAAGTTTTACAACTTCTAGTCGGTATTTACGAAAATATTTCTTTGTTAAATTCTTTCGTTACACAAGTGTCTACACACTTTTTGGTTCTCAAAAACATCTTTAGT
Source organism: Helianthus tuberosus (assembly GCA_030545235.1). Taxonomy (NCBI): domain Eukaryota; kingdom Viridiplantae; phylum Streptophyta; class Magnoliopsida; order Asterales; family Asteraceae; genus Helianthus; species Helianthus tuberosus. The sequence goes on from CM060407.1 coordinate 2,176,849, forward strand.
TTAGGAAAGATCCGGTTTTAAAACATGGTTTTGTCTTACAGTTGGTTCTTCGAAAATACCACTTGTAGATCTTTAGATCTACTAGTTTAAATCCCCATTTCATAAGAAAAAATGTTTTTACACAAGTTCATGTTTTATGTTTGAAAGGGTTCGTCATCTAAAAACTTTACGACTTAACATAAGGCTAGTTCATGTTCCATGAACACGATCTAGCGTGGTTTGATGACGATCCATTCCAACACTAGTAATCAACAACAATAAATAATCATAACAGAACTAGTTTCAAAAGTTTTACACTAACCTTCATTCATTAACCACCATGTTTATTATTTTTAGTAGGCTTTTAGTTTTGGTCTCTAGTGTTCATGATTTTTACCCGTTAAATTTCTTATTAACCACTTTAGATATGAACAATAGGGTGTTTAGAGTCACTTACTACTAGCTCGAGGCTAGGGAAGAAACTAGATGAAAAATAGGCGGTTAATAGCGTTGTGGTGAGGTCCTTGGCAATCCGTAAGCACCGGGTCTCCTTATACGAGCTCTAACACCTTTGCAAGTGTGTAAAATGGCAAGATACAAACTTGAAGGTGGGTGTGTGGGTGTATGTGTGCTCGGCCGAGAACCAAAGAGAAGGGAGAGATGGAATTTTTTTTTTTTTTTGTTTAAGTGTTTATGTGAGTGCATGAACTCATGGTTTTATTTATAGCCACTTAACTCAATTAACCACAAGATATTATGTTCTCTTGATATGGAACAAACTTGTTTAAAATATTCCAAAAGTTGGTGGTGAGTGTTTCCCTAGGGGAACCGATCATTTATGGGGGGAACATTTAGTTTGATTTCCACTAACTAGTTAGAAGGTTAGTTAGTTTATTTAGAGGTTAAAACTAGTTATTAGTGTGTAGTGTTTTGTAACGGGTGTTAGTGTATTTGGGGACCCTAACTAGCTTAGGAAAATAAAAACAATGCTTCTAGCATTATTTTTAGTGTTCCGGGTAATATCCGGTTGTTCGGTTAGGCACTGGTTCGTTAAAGTGCTAAATTACACTTTTTAGTGTCTTTTAAGTACCCTTCTTGTACTCTTTCAATTCCCAACACTTAGGGAAATATTCTAGATGATAAAACGAAATTTCTGCATAATATTCATATGTTTAAATGCTGAATTATTGCTGAATTATACAAAATTCTGCACTTAAAGTGCGTTTCGGGTGCTTTTTAGTGCTTATTTTTGCTTTCGCAACGTCTATAAATTAAACCCTTATATGTACTCTTGGGTTTTAGTGCATTCTTGACGTTGGACCTACACCTAGGCTCCAATTCTAATGTCTGACTGCTTTCTGCAGTTCCGTTGACACAATGTGTCTTACCGGTGAGTTTACTAATATTTTTGACGCAACGCTATCATAACGTAATTCTTGTAGCATATATCATGCATGAATTCACTTGTATGGAATTCAGAAATTTATTTTTCTGGTAAACCAGATCATGCACAGTCATTTAAGCACAAATTACTGTTCATTTCGTGTACGGAATGTACGGAAAAGTGACGGTTGTCACAGTCTCCCCCCGTTAAAAGAATTTCGTCCCAAAATTCAAGCGATGCCATCGGTCGCAGGGGAGTTGTGAAACCAATATGGTCACTTAGATTCATGATTTGTCTTCATGTTCCCATGAAATCTCTGGGTCATGTCATGAATTCTATCATACTCAAGTAAGTCGCTCATGACTTTTCTGTGTCTTGTGGGCTCTTGGTCCCTAACCTCAACGGGTTTCTATAGTATCACGGACTCTTGGTCCAAAACCTCAACAGGTTTCTATAGTATTGCGGACTCTTGGTCCAAAACCTCAACAGGTTTCTATAGTAATTCTTGTCGTTTGTCATTGACGTGAATCTTATTTGTGGGAACAACGACTGCTCCTTGAGTCAGACTCCTCTAACGATTAGACACATGAATGTGTCGCGATCACTACTGATCTTTTTCTGGGAGTTTCATCTTGTGAACAATGGTTCTGATCCCTACACCGGGGATTCAACCTTTTCGTTTTTCCAACTCACACTACGCCTTCTCTAGGCGAGGCTCTCATTTTACTCATACTTCTTGTCTCATATTCTTACGATTTCTGCCGCTCATCGGCGTAATCTTTCTGTATTCTGTGGGCTGTCCTGATATGATCACATATCTGAACGATCTGGCCTCTAGTTTTCCTGGGCCATCTCGGGCCAGTTGATTGTTTATTTCTGGTCTCCGTTCAATATGACGGGAATTTATTCATTATGTTCCGTCTAAAGCTTTACACGTAGCGGTTTAGACGGCGGTGTGATAGATACCGTTGTAGGAAAACTCCACTAAGGGCAAGTGAGTGTTCCGACTTTTCATCAAAGTTTATCACACAAGCACATATTGTGTTCATACAGTCTGCATTGTTCAGCAGCTCAGTTCATATTCGAGTTCCTACGATCATCGGTGTGCTGCAACCCTTGTGATCAATAAAGATCGTGCAACATTTTCTTTCAGGTAATGACGTCCAGTTTGCGGCGCGCAATTACTGTATCTATCTCAAGGTCTCTTCTCATGATTCCTTAATCAGTGTGTCGCGTATGCAATGTTGTGGTCTCGTTGCATCGACGTACAATCGAGACTTTGTCGAGAGGCGTCACATAATTGCAACTCTAGCTCCTTAGCTCTTGGTTGCAGGGTCGGCATGAATTTCGTCCTTACCCATCATGTATCTTAAAGTTCTCCCTTCGCGAACTCGAAATCCGCTTTTCGTCATCGTTGCACACAACTGTGCTTTCTTTAAGTGTTGCAAGGTAAATTGCAGCTGTTGCTCACGGCCTTCCTTGGTCGTTGGCCATATAAGAATGTAGTCAATAAGTATATGACTTATCCAGGTATGGCTTACACGTTCGATTCATGAGGTCCATGAATATTGTCGATGCATGTGTTAAGCCAAATGATACGACAAGGAACTCGCAATGCTTGAAGCGAGTCCTAAAGGTCGTTTTAAGGATATTTCCTTCTTGTATTCACAGTGGAGGACCTCTTGTCCTCAAGTTGATCTTTGAGTGGTAACTGGAACCTTACGATTGGCTCATTTGTGTCATCAGTCCTTGGCAAGGGATTCTGATTCTCAATTTTCTGAAGTTTATGTAAAGTGGAGACTACCAACTTTCTCCTTGTCTCCTTAACTAAGGATGTCATGTCTTTAAATTCCCTCTATCTAGCAGCTCTGGCAGTCACCTCGGGGGCTCATGCTTCGCAAACGAAGCTAGTAGGTAAAGCGTCATTCGGCACTGGTATCGCTCCTGGCACGAGGGTTATCCCAAGCTCCTCTTGGCGTTGTGGAGGTATTCCTGGCAAGTCTTCCGAAAAAGGCTACTGGAACTTATTCCATAACGGGGATATCCTCAGGCTCTATACTTGGATATCCAACCCATGCTGACTATCATCTCATGACTTCGCAAGTCAATGGTAACAGAAGGTTCCGACCTTCTGAGTCCCTAAATGCAATCCTTAATTGCTTCGACTGTTTAAACTAGCCTTCTATATGCCTATTTCGAAAGAATATGGGTCGTCTATTTTATTTGAAACTAGGCCAGACAGTTTCTTAAGTTCTAAACATGTAAGGTTAAAGTTGATGCCAGTATTAATTAAAAGTAGATGCAATAGGTTGGTTAATAGGGAACGTACCCGTAACCGCATCTGGATCCTGGCGTGCTTCACGAGTTTCAATCGTAAAAGCCCTTCCTTGTTTGTTTCTTCTTAGGGCAATTTTTCCTAGTGTGCCCTGCTTCACCGCATTTGTAGCAGCCTGGTATTCTCTTATTTCTTCCATCTGGGTCCTTCGCCCAACAGGCGTCCTTGCTGTGCCCTTCTTTTCCACACTTTCCACACTTAGGCCTCAGACATCGACCTTCATGGTGAAAATTGCATTCTCCGCACTTCGGTTTAGTCCCCGAGTATATTCTACCACCGGCCTTATTAGTGGCTCCATCAATTCTCCTGTCATGCGGCGGTTTCACCTTCTTTCTTTTGTTTGCTTTAGAGTTTCCGTAGCTGACTCGTGTGCCCACCTTTAGGTTCGAAGACTTCCTTTTCTTATTGCCTGATGACTCCACATGAGTCTCTTTCTTGTTATCCTCAGATTCCGAAAATTTTCCCGCACGTAGAGCTTCTTCAGTAAGAGCGACACTCATATCGATAGCCTCTGCAATGGTTGAGGGCTTTGAGGTAGTAACCATGCTCCTGATCTGAGGTGCAAGTCCCCAAATGAATCGTTCAACCCTTTTGAATTCCGGTTTGACTAAGTAGGGGACGACCCTAGACAAGTCGTGAAACCGTTGGACGTATTCAGGAATCTTCGGTCCGTCCATTTTTAAGTTCATTCATTAACCTTCATTCATTAACCATCATGTTTATTATTTTTAGTAGGCTTTTAGTTTTGGTCTCTAGTGTTCATGATTTTTACCCGTTAAATTTCTTATTAACCACTTTAGATATGAACAATAGGGTGTTTAGAGTCACTTACTACTAGCTCGAGGCTAGGGAAGAAACTAGACGAAAAATAGGCGGTTAATAGCGTTGTGGTGAGGTCCTTGGCAATCCGTAAGCACCGGGTCTCCTTGTACGAGCTCTAACACCTTTGCAAGTGTGTAAAATGGCAAGATACAAACTTGAAGGTGGGTGTGTGGGTGTATGTGTGCTCGGCCGAGAACCAAAGAGAAGGGAGAGATGGAATTTTTTTTTTTTTTGTTTTTTTTGTTTAAGTGTTTATGTGAGTGCATGAACTCATGGTTTTATTTATAGCCACTTAACTCAATTAACCACAAGATATTATGTTCTCTTGATATGGAACAAACTTGTTTAAAATATTCCAAAAGTTGGTGGTGAGTGTTTCCCTAGGGGAACCGATCATTTATGGGGGGAACATTTAGTTCGATTTCCACTAACTAGTTAGAAGGTTAGTTAGTTTATTTAGAGGTTAAAACTAGTTATTATTGTGTAGTGTTTTGTAACGGGTGTTGGGGTATTTGGGGACCCTAACTAGCTTAGGAAAATAAAAACAATGCTTCTTGCATTATTTTTAGTGTTCCGGGTAATATCCGGTTGTTCGGTTAGACACTGGTTCGTTAAAGTGCTAAATTACACTTTTTAGTGTCTTTTAAGTACCCTTCTTGTACTCTTTCAATTCCCAACACTTAGGGAAATATTCTAGATGATAAAACGAAATTTCTGCATAATATTCATATGTTTAAATGCTGAATTATTGCTGAATTATACAAAATTCTGCACTTAAAGTGCGTTTCGGGTGCTTTTTAGTGCTTATTTTTGCTTTCGCAACGTCTATAAATTAAACCCTTATATGTACTCTTGGGTTTTAGTGCATTCTTGACGTTGGACCTACACCTAGGCTCCAATTCTAATGTCTGGCTGCTTTCTGCAGTTCCGTTGACACGATGTGTCTTACCGGGTGAGTTTACTAATATTTTTGACGCAACGCTATCATAACGTAATTCTTGTAGCATATATCATGCATGAATTCACTTGTATGGAATTCAGAAATTTATTTTTCTGGTAAACCAGATCATGCACAGTCATTTAAGCACAAATTACTGTTCATTTCGTGTACGGAATGTACGGAAAAGTGACGGTTGTCACATATCTTTGGTGTAAAAATCGGTCTAAAGCCGTTGTTGGTCTTACGTGGGAAAATTGGTGTAATTTTTTTATTAAAATTTATAAACAAATAATCTTTTCGTTTAGAATTCAAAGGAAAAAAATGTGTCCATAGATTCATTCACGTTTTTACTATGTAATAAATCAACGTAACCCGTCCACCGGACGGGTATTAAACTAGTTACTATGGTTATGAGTTAGAATCACCTTATAGAACAAGAATTATGCTTGAATTTGGTTATCTTGTTGATTAAAAGTGAAAACCCATTTTGTAGTAGTAGTATGATGAGGTATGATGATTATGTAGGTGCAAATTGGTGTGATGTTGATATATGAACTTGTATGTAATGGAATATTGTTAGATAATTTGATGTGGGATGAAGATTATGTGAAATTGATTGATTGTAGTAATCCATGTTATGAAGTAGGATGAATGTGCATATACTACTTGTACATTATGCTTTGAATTAGGTATGCACACCAAGTGTTTGATGAAATGCTTAGAATAGAGGTTTTTTATGTGATTTAAATGATCTTATGTGATTGTGATGTTAAATGGACAATGTAAAGAATATGAGAAATTATTAACATGTTATGATTAAGAAAGGAATGAAATGAAAAACATGAGATTAAAGCATGTTAAATTTGAAAATTTAGGTGTGAAAGAAGAAGGCTCGGGTAATAAGAAGGCACAAGGCGTTCAAGATCGAGGTACGCATACTTGTATGATTAAAACTTATTTGTAGTAATGCTTAACGTTATATATTATAGTAGTCGCAGTACGTTAGAGAATGATTATGAAATAGACCTATGGCGAACGGGTCGAACAAACTAGAATGTCATGTTAGAGAATGATTACGTGTTAGACTCATTACGAATGGGTCGAACGAACTAGAATGACATGTTAGAGAATGATTATGTGTTAGACTCATTACACATTGGTCGAATGAAATAGTATGAATATGTAAAAGAATGGTCATATGTTGACCCGTTATAAACGGGTCAAATAAACTAGAATGAGAATGTAAAGAGGAATGGTTGTATGATGTTATACCATGAACGGGTCAAATGAAAGAATGTTAGTAATAGTTTAAAAAGAGAACATGAATGAACACGATAAATAGTATGGTTATCATGTTTGTTGGAAGTTAGAATTCTATGTTAGTATGATGTATTCTTGTGTAGATGATATTAACTCTCGTTGTTGTGTTATAGGTAAAACTCAAATCTAGATGATCGGGCTACGCTCGGAACGAACACACTTCATATTGCCCTTCACGCGCTTCCGGATTTAAATGTTGTAAACGGGTCAAAATGTTTTTCTTATAAAGTAGTTAAAGTATAGTTGTTAAACCCTAACCGACACTTATGTTTATGACTTTTGTAAACTTTGGTTGGTTTGTATATGTTTAAAATGGTTGATTTTATATGTATAACCAAGTTTTGTTTTAATAGTGCGTAAAAGTTTGAATTGGGTTGTACATTTTATTGTTTAAGTCTTGGCATTTGACCATTTGGAAACGAGCGTTTCATGAGCGCAGCCTAATTCCATGCGTGATAAATGATAATTAATCCCTTTTTTTTAATTTTTAATTTGTAAATTCCTCATTATTTGAAGTATTTATAGGACTATTGGCAACTGATTATATCACTAAATGTTGAATTCGGATATGCTGAATTAGTCATTACTACTCACAGAACCTACATATCCTAAATGCATGGCTAGCTACTTTTACCCTAATTTTTTTGCACGGCTAGAAAACTTTCATTAGAATCCAGCAAACAAATACAACAGGGGCTAGCAAGTTACTCTTACCCTAAATACATTAACAACATTTTTTGTTCTCTGATTTAGTGGGCTAGCAAGTTACTCTTATCCTAAACACATTAACAGTATTTTTTTGTTCTCTGTTTTTGTTCTGCATTTTGCAGTATTTATTTCTAATTAATAAATTCTGAATTAGTTCTCTAAGTTCTAGTTTTTGTTCTCTGATTCAATTAAATTTTAATGTTAAATTAAGGTATATTTGGTAATTTTACTAATTTATTTAAAATATCTCTGATAAGTAAAACAAAAAAAAAAGAATTTAATAAAATATAAAAAAGAATAAATTGTATCCCTTCTCTCTCTCTCACATAACTCTCATTCTCTCTCTCTCTCTCTTAACTCTCTCTAACTTTCTGTACCCACCACCATTTTAGCACCACCACCATAAACAATCCTCCATTTTCTCTCTGTTCTGAGTTCTCCACAACCACCAGCCGGCCACCGCCACCCAACTTCTCCAACATCAGATCTGTATTGATTTCCCTTTATCAATACCCACTTTAATCAAACCAAGATCTAGTTCTTTTTTTTTTAAACAAATCCAAAAATCAAACCCACATAAACCCATCCATTCAAACCCCTCAACCACCGTCCACCGCCGCCACTCCCACCTCAACCACCACCACCACTCCCAAACTAACACACTCCTCTTTTATCTTACCCACCAAACTAACACACCCCTCTCTACCAAATTTGGTGACTGGTACCCAAATTAATTACCCAAACTATGCCCATGAAATTTGGTGTAAGCTGCTTATTTATCAGTTATACGTGGGACCATCATTAAGCAACGAGAGAACCGAATAAACCACACGGTCGTCCGCAAAACCCATTTACGGACACCATTTCCGACGCTATTAACTCTCTGATCAACTTTTCTATTCATTTCAATCTGCTTCCATTTCTCATTAAGGTAACCTAGGTTAAAATTTTACTACTAATTCATGCTCTGTTTGTATAAATGAAACCATTATCTGTAATTGATGCCTTTAATCATTAATTCCGTAAAAACAACTTGTTAATTTTGTGGTTTTGTTTCTGGATCTACCGCGTTCAGATGGATCATGGGAGTCGGTGCTTTATTGGGGAAGATGAACAGGATTTTGAGAGAGAGAGAGAGTAAAAGATAACTGAGAGAGATAAAGTGTTTAGAGAGAGAGAGAGAGAGAGGGTGGTTTTTGGAATATTTATATTTTGTTTATTCATATAAAATGTAAAACTAAAATAAAAGAGTGAAATGACCAACTTGTCCTTATTTGCTTTGCACATGACCTAACCTAACGTTTAAACTTAACTGAGTTAAGGCTAAAGGACATAACGGGTAAGATTTTGTGAACATTAAGTATGATTTCCGTCAGCTTTAAAGACAAAGGTCCCTTAGTAGGGGATGCTTTTGTTAAGCATTTGAGGGTTTTATGGGCAGAGAAATCCATGTTCACAGTGTTAGGGATCCATTTAACTCTGTTTAAAAATAAGCTGCTTCTACATGTTGCTGATCAAATGGTAGGAATTGTTACCAATGATGAAGTTAAAGAAGCTCTTTTTGACATTGATGATGATAAAACACCTGGTCCAGATGGATATTCTGCCAATTTTTTTAAAGCCGCTTAATGTGTTGTACAAATGCATTACAAAAATATATGTAATAGGCTTAAAGACTCTTTGGGGCTTATTGTTAGTGATTGTCAGAGTGCTTTCATATCGGGAAGGAAAATTAGTGACAATAATTTGTTGACTCGGGAGTTGATGAGAAATTATCATCTGAAGAAGAGGAAAGCTCGGGTTACTATGAAGATAGATCTACAAAAAGCCTATGACACAGTTAATCATAACTTCCTTGAATTCTGTCTCAAACAGTTTGGGTATCACCCGTGTATGGTAGCCTGGATCATGAACTGTATAAGGTTAGCTGGTTATTCCGTTAATGTGAATGGTGCTGCTCAGGGCTATTTTAAGGGGTTGAGAGGCCTAAGATAAGGTGATCCCATGTCACCTTACCTGTTTACTATTGTCATGGAAGTGTTAAATTTGATTTTTCAAAGAAATATTGAGGAAAAAGGAAATTTCAAGTTTCATTGGGGTTGTGAGGGGCTGAAGATTACACATGTATGCTTTGCGGATGATCTTATGGTCTTTTCTCATGCTGATATTAATTCTATAAAACTACTGAAAGAGTCTTTAGAAGAATTCAGTAATGTTTCTGGCCTTATTCCTAATCTCAGTAAAAGCACAATTTATTTTGGGAATGTTCCTAGTCATACTCATGAACATAAGTCTGTTGCCTTTCAAAGTTGGAGCTCTTCCGATGAGATATCTGGGTATTCCTTTATTGTCCAAGAAGCTTTATTCCAAAGACTGTTATGTTCTTATTGATAAAGTGAAGAAGAAATTAAATGACTGGAAAAAAATCTGTCTTATGCTGGAAGATTGCGGTTAATAAGGTCAGTGCTCTCTTCTTTACATGTCTACCGGGCTACTATGTTCTTGCTTCCTGTGAATGTAATTAAAGATATTGAGAGACTGACGTGTAAGTTTTTATGGATGAATGCCGAGTCTATGAAGGGAAATACTAGGATTAGTTGGGAGGCAATTTGCTGCCCAAAACATCAGGGAGGGTTAGGTGTTAGATCTCTAAGAGTTGTGAATCAAACTTTGGTTTTAAAACATATTTGGAACTTGGTTTCTAAAAAATAGACTATCTGGACTAAATGGATTTAGCATAATAGAATCAAAGATAAAAACTTTTGGGAGATTAGTAATAAAGAGGGTACTTGTTGGAGTTGGAAGAGTATCATGAGGGGTTGCTTAATACTGTGCAGAAGGTTGGATCGAATTAACAAATTAAAAAAAATGCGTTATAATTAGCTAGGAAGTAGGAGCGAACTCAATGCGCATCGCTCAGAAAAATTGCCTAGGCGTCCACCCACCTGTTAGGGGTATAAGTATATGTCCTGTGCATGAAAAGGATGTTTCGAAAGCTGGTTTGATGCTAGAAAAGCATAGAGAGTTTGCGACAATATTTGCTTGGGATGTAGAAGTGACACCAAAGGCCCAGGAGCTTGCAGATGTTAATGGTGTCCAGATTCTGATATCTTGCAACAATATTAAGGCATTTATTAATCGTTTTAAAAGATCAAATAAGAGAGAATATTCTCAGGATCCTGTGTTTCCATGTACTCTCAAAGGAATAGACTTGGTCTTTTATGAATATAGATACGATTTTTATTAAAGTGGTTCTCAGGATGCTGTGTTTCCATGTACTCTCAAAGGAATAGACTTGGTCTTTTATGAATATAGATACGATTTTTATTAAAGTGGTTGTTGTTGAGGGCACACTTAAGGTATTTATTTTTTTAACATCTCTCATTATTCTATGATATCAAAATTTTATTTTGTTGGTGTTGTCACTCACATTGATCGTTTCCACAGACCTCTCAGAGATGCCCCGAAAGGAATGGAGGTGGCTAACAGGTATGACACTTTACTTAGTTTAATAGTTTAATCATTATCTTGATTACATAAACTGTATATTCTATATTATGCGATGAGCGCATTATGCGTGTTTTGAGATCAAGCGTGTTTTAAGCATAGTTATCAAAAGTGCACGCTTTTGGCGCCTAGGTGATTTTTCTGAGCGGTGCGCATTTAGTTCGCTCCTACTTTCTAGCTAATAATAGCACAATTTTTTAATTTGTAAATTCCTAAGATTAAAAAAACTGTGCTATAATTAGCTAGGAAGTAGGAGCGAACTCAATGCGCACCGCTCAGAAAAATCGCCTAGGCACCAAAAGTGTGCGCTTTTGATAACTATGGTTAAAACATGCTTGATCTCAAAACACGCATAATATAGAATATACAGTTTATGTAATCAAGATAATTATTAAACTATTAAACTAAGTGAAGTGTCATACCTAGATAGCCACCTCCATTCCTTTCAGGGCATCTCTGAGAGGTCTATGGAAACAACCCATGTAGGTATACCTGATAATCATCTCACAAACTTGCAATCTTTTGCTCGTAGTAATTAATACTCTACCTGCTTCTAAAGTGTTGAACAACTCTCGTCACAATCTTCGATTCTTTCCAAAGTTTGTTAATTATTTTTACATCGCTATTAGGTAATGAAATAATTTTTATCAAATACATTATAGAATTTGTTACATATTTGCTTAAAAATATTATTATTATTATTATTATTATTATAAATCTAATATAAAAAGATTTCATAAAAAAATGTTTTACGTAAGGTTTAATTCAAAAATATCATTATCATTCAAATATAAATTAAAGATATATTTGAAGTAATGGCGGATTTTGTAGGAAGGTTTAGTAGATCTAATCTATAAAAAAATATTGGTCAACTTAGAGATATATTTGAAGTAATGACAAATATTAAGGTAAGGATCTTATAATTAGTAATGTTTTCATTTTATAATAATAACCCGATTCAATAAATAATAAAAAATCATTTTTATTAAAAAGAATTTCTTTAAAAGATGATATGGTATTGATACATGGTATTCTTTTAACTTTGAAATCCTTTATTAGAAGTAGGATATGATAATATAATATAACAAGTAGATAGATGCATTAAAATAGATCTCTAAGAATAGTGGACAACTAGCAATTTTTTTTCCATTTATCATTTTTGTAATTAACGAGTTCACGCAAATCCGCGCGTTGCGGCGGAATGTTGATTATAAATGTTTTTCATATCACTATAAGATGTGGTATCGATTATTGATATGACACCGACACTCCGTATAACAATTGAAATGGAAGATCTCAAAAAATAAAGCTTATGTAAAATATTTAATACACAATTAGTCTATTGATTGATTTATTTAATTTTAGACTGTATTGTTTGTTTTTTTCCAACGATAAATTTAAGTCTAAATCATATGTTCTATGAATATATAACCTATCACAAATCTTAACTTAAATGTAAGTTATTTTTATCATTAAAATGCAACATTTCTATCATTTAGTTTTTTTTATCACGCATATTATTGTGTTATATACACACAAATAAACATTTTTATTTTCATAGTATTTCATCTATTCATTATTCATTCAATTAAAAAAAATAAGGTCATAAAAGAATATTTTAAATTATATAACAATATCACTACAACACTTAAAAAATAGTTCCATCTATAATACAACTGTCAATAATTTTTAACTAAGGGTGCTAGGAGTGGAGAGCGGCAAACGTCGGCAAACTGGTTTACCGCGTCGGTAAACCACCGCCAGCAAGGAGGCGAGATCGGCAAAGGTCTTTGTTCAGTGATGCCATGACGATGCGGGGAGGGAGAATAGGAGAGAGAAAGGGGGTGTGTTGGGTGGGGTCCATTCCAATCTCAACCAATCACACTTTTTTCCTTTTTTTTAAATAGTTTACCACTTCACCAAGTGTCTAACTATTGCCAACATTTTGAGTATAGTTTACCACTTTGACATGGCACACTCTCATTGGTTGATTTTTTAGTTTGCCACTCTCAAGTGTTTAACCACTCCTAACACCCTAAAGATATAATTAATTTACCCAATGTGCTTTCCACCCAATCCATCCCATCACATCATATACCTTAACCCTTCCTCTTGTATTTGGAAAACATGTCCTTGTAACCCACAGTACCACACAACCTTTTTTTTTTTTTTTTTTTTTTTTTCAGTTTTCCCCTATCTCTGTGGATCTCTCATGTCTCCTAAGCCCATCTCACACACTCACCACCAACAATCACCGCAACAAACACAACGCTGGTACGCATCGTTTCGCCATCCTCAGCCAACCGAAAGTCGTAGCCCCATATGTGCAATCACACCCACCCACCGCAAATGACTTCTGATTCAAACTGGCGGTAGGGTTTTTTTTTATATTCAGATCTTTGTCCTTTACGGTTTGTATGTAATCAGAGATGTATCCATAAACAATTTTCATTATTCTTTCGTTAAAGGTTTGAGTGTGTTTAAGTTTTTTCGTATGTGATTTTGGCTTCATATGCACATACAAATTATAAACATGGTTCATACCTTACAACTAAAGAACCGAATGAATTAATCGACTACAAAAACATAAACGATGAAAGTGAAAACTTGGGGGGAACCAAAAATACAGATGAAAATTTGAAACTTACTGTGCCAAATCAGAGATCAACGGAATTGAATTGAAAGTCGGTAACTAAGGAATATGAAAAGGCGAGAGAGAATTGGTGAGAGATTGTTGTTGGTGGTTATTGGTGGATGTATGAGAAATTGTTGTTGGCGGTTATTGGTCGGTGAGATTGTGGTGAGTTCCGTAACTTCCGTTGGTATTTGTATATGTCGAACAACAGAGGCACACAAAAAATAAACGACACAACTTAAGTTGAATTAAACAAACGGGGTATAGATTGTCATAGTTGCACCCTAGCTAATTCACGTTCTTGGAACAACACTACGGAATCACGCTAAGCTAGCTTTGCACAGGAATATCAAGGTGAGTTCATAACCCCCACTTTTTACCGTTTTACATTTTTATATAAATGTTTTCGGGGGTGGAAAGACATGCAAGTTTTCTGAAAACACACAATGTTTCGAAAAACGAAAATCAAATGTTTCTAAACCATTTCGCAATAGGATTTCAACGAACTTAAATGGTTTACAAAAACTTCATGCTAAACTTACCGGTTTTTACAACAAACGTGTATTCGCGAAACATGCATGAGTTTTATGACATGGGCTAGGCCCAATAACATAAATGACATGGGTTAGGCCCAACAACACGAATGACATAGGCTAGGCCCAAGGACATGGACAAGGCCCAAGGACATGGGCTAGGCCCAATACACACACATTTTAATAATTAGTATGTAGTTATGGGATTAGATGATGACAGATGACTGTGCTTAAGTAGGATGATGACAATAATAACCATTAATCACGTAGTGACAAATGTGCAAAAGGTATAGATCTATCGAGTTTGAGGTGCGCTCCACTCCTGGTTTGTTAACCCTTTAGGAGTGCTTTTGTGATCCCAATGGATGTCAAAGTTCTCTCGGTTTGGTTACTTACTTATGGCACATAGGTCAGTGTATTAACTATACACTGATTGATCCTTAGATTCCATAGGCATCCTACATACTACGATTTCAATACCGGTTTACAAAGATAACAGAAAACATTCCAATACCAGTTTACAGATACGACAGAAAACATTTCATTACTGGTTTACAAACACAACAGTACATGTATCGGTTTATAAGCATAACAAAAAAACATTTCATTATCGATATATACAGATATGACATTTCAAACATTTTGGAATACTATGATCTCACAAACCGATTATCAAATGCAAGATTTCAAATGTTTTAAGAAGCATTTGATACAAAACAAACAAACTATGAACTCGCTCAACTTTATGTTGATTTTTCTCGCATGTTCTTTCTCAGGTTGCATTTTCAAAACTATGGAACAGTTGGAATAGGAGAACCCATGGGGATTTGAGTGCTTAGTAGGCGTTAAACTTTCTAGAAGTCTAAGCTCAATTACTTCCGATGTGCAATGAAGATATCAGGCAGATCACGCAAACTCTTATTTTAGCGGGTGTGACACACACACTTTCATACCGGTAAACGTTTTTCTTTCTTTGCTTCGAGAGTCAATATTGGGAGTTGGTCCATGAAACCCACAGAAAATAATCTCATCTCCTTCTTGAAGGAGGCCATTAACCACTTCAACGTCAATACTTCTAATACAGTAAACTTACTAGCTAGTTCTTCTTGTTCATGTTGAGGTTCAAGAACGTTGTTGCTCTTTCTCGACGAACCCAGAGCCCTAAACTTATCCTCCAGACCCCCAATGTTATCCTCTGTCCGATTCTTTTTCCGCTTTGATACAACGCCAAACACTAACGTGAAATCATGTCTAATGCTTTTGACTCTTCTTCCTTACGTGATAAATGAAATATTCAAGTTGAGTTACAGTTTCATTTATCGCGTTGCATCAATGAGGAAGAAGAGTCAAAAGCATCGAACATCTCTTGTTCAAGAGGATTTCACGTTAGCGTTTCACGTTGTATCAAATCAATCAGACAGAGGATTTGAATAAAACCCTAAGTAGGTGTTTGGGATTTGAATCTTACTGTTCAAAGAAAAGGTGTTTGGGGATTGCTAACTCATTATAACTTTTCAAAAGTGTAAATTGCCAAAATGGTCCCTCTGATTTAGGCGGTTTGGCATTTTAATAATAACTATTTTTACCGCAAAAATGAAGAAAAATAACACCGTCAAAATGGTAGGAAAGCTATTGCTTTAAATCTCTATTCTTTTGTTGTCTTTCTACATTTAATGTTTGATAACTGTATTAGTTACCGATTCACTAGTCTTGCCAGTTTTTAAAACCACATCACAATTATTTAAAATTTAAATATATAAAAATATAATTTATATAAAATTTTAACAATAATAAGGAACTACTTTATCGTTTAATCCTGATTAGTAATGTTAATACATGAAACATGAAACAAACTATGGAGTATGAAGTGGCAAATGAATTAGTAAATAAGATTTTGAAAGAAAAACAAATATTTACTTTTTTTAAATTCTACCTAACCCGTTGATCTGGTTCGCCGATTCAAGCATTCCACGCCATAACCAACCAACCTAAATGAAGGTGGTTCAAAAGTACTCAATCAAAACAAATATGTGTGTTGTTCTTGGTCTGAGTTGTCGGTCCAATTCTGAGAAGGATACTCTAAAACTATAAAACATTACGTATGCGTGAAACACACGCATGAAATTTTTTTGGAATTAGATCAATATATTTGTGTATCACTTGTTATGTCTACATTGGAATACAAATATATAATGCTTGTGATCTATCAGCACATAGAGGTGCCTATATACATCTTTATTTCTCTAACCTCTCTACCATGGCTATGATCCCTACCATTATATATAGGGTGTAAGCTATTCTTATCCCTCCCCGTAAGTGATAAACATGCAAAATACATGTATTTTTACGGATTAATGCGGTACTATGCCAGTACCAACTACTGATCCAAAAAAATGCAAAAGTGGGTATCGGTGAAAAACAGAAAAAGTGAGTACGATTCCATACAGGTACAGTTTCGATACTTGATGCCAAATGTTCATCCCTATTTGTTTTCACATTATTCTAAATTATTTATTTAATAGAAAATTTTTATCATCATTTTTGTCCAAGTGATTTGTACTTGTCCTTTTTATTTCAAAATGAACTGTTTATGTTAATTATTTCAATTAAAAAATATATGATATAACTTTTTTTATTATCTTTATATTATAAGATTAACTTATTACAAATGGGGGCCGTTCATTTTTAATCTAACGGGTGTCATTGACTTGCAACATTCTAGAAGTTTTTGGAATCAATATATTTTCAAATGAGTCATAGAAAGCCATGGTGTGCTTATTTCTAAACTCCAGTAGCTCTTCCATCACTGATCACCTCATAAATAACTATTCATCTTCACCGTACCCTAGAGCGGAAGCTATCGCCCGAAACCCACAATTTACATCACCTAACACGTTATGTATGCGTGCAACGTACACATGGAAGATGTATGGAATTACATCAACATATTTGTGTATCACTTTTGATGTTTGATCTTGGTTCAACCCCATGAAATCATAGCACGACGCACTTTGTCTGACAATATCTTGGTTCAACCCCATGAAACCATAGCACGGTGCGTTTAAAAGATTGGTAAAAAAAACCTTGTCAGTCAGTATCTTGGGTCATGAACGAACTTGGTTCACCAGCAACTTGGTAGTTCACAAATGGACTTGCGTAACCCACATTATCATCATAGTCCTTGAATGGTTTTTTCCGTCAACATCTTGATTTATGAATGGACTTGGTTCCAGGTACTTGATAGTTCACGTATGGACTAATATAAATGAACCTCTCTGTTTCTTCCCGACAATCCCACCCCTACTACACCCTTCCGGCCGACCATGCTACTACCGTTAGTTTATGAATTTTGTAGCCAGTAACTCGGGTCGGGTCGACCCTATCCGAGCCACCGTCACCAGAAAATCGAGCCATCATTGCTACTATACCTGTTTTAGATTCCAACCCTCAACGTTTGATTTGCAATTGTAACCCGTATTTCTGCCGCCGTACACAGTAGATTGCTTATGCTCTAATGAAAAGTTCCACCGACACAATTGTTGTCTTCGTCTTCTCCGACGGTACAAAATTAGAACATGTTTCAGAAAGTTGCAACAATGGTATTAGACGTCATTGAAGAAGGATTAAAAGCTCAAGAGAACACGAGTCCATTACCGAAATGGTGATCGGAATGTCCACTTGATTTAAGAGTGTGTAATCCTTCGAAGAAATGGGTCTGAGTTAGGTGAAAAAAGCTATTTATAACATGGCCTGATTGGGTTATGCAAGTCTTTACTTAAATCTTTATCAAGTTAACTGTTTGAGACATTTTGGGATAAGTTGCTTAATGATTGTTCTGAATCTATAACCTGTGGAACACTTGCTATATATGTTATGCAGTTGGTGGGTTAACGGAGGATGGTCGTTGATGGTGATGGTGAGGGTGAGGGTGGGTTGGGGGTGATGATGTAGAGAATGGTGGGCCCCACTTGACTTAAATATATTTCTTTTTACATTTAAGAATATTTTTAATAAAAAGGGTATTTTAGTAATTTCACGTCCACTTAACACCAAAAACTAACCCCCATCCGCGCCAGGGACCATCCGGGAACGAAATTGCAAAAGTTGGGGACTATAGCTGTAATTTTAAAAAGTTAGGGACTAAAGGTGAAAAATAGACAAACCACAGGGACAATCTGGGCATTTTTCTCCTTGTAAAACATATTAAGATAGGAGGAAGAGTAAAATGCACGGATAGTCCCTGTGGTTTTGCAAAATAACATCTATAGTCCCCAACTTTTTGAAATTACACCGGTATTCCCTGTGGTTTGACAGTTTGTTACTTGGATAGTCCCTGGAGTAGATGACGGTTAGTTCTATCTGTTAAGTGGATGTGAAATAAAAAATTTACCCTTCATCTTCTCCACTCTATAAAAACAAAACAACCCAACTCCGGCCAACTTCCAAAGCCACCCAACTCAGGTGATCACAACGTACGACATCGTTTCCATATCTCAATCCCATCTTTCTCCCCCATTACAATCTTAACAACACCCTTTTCAAATCATAAAATACCAACCTCAGATCTCAAAAATCTGATCATATTAATGGCAAATGCACAATCTTTTTCATTAATTTCATTCTATTTCCTCATACCCATGATCGGTATGTTCAGTTTATCGTATCCAGTCGCCATTCGATACCGAATTGCCCGAAAACCAACACATATGTGATCAATTTCACAAGTGAATTTGTTATGTGTGAGCATCAGGTAATAGGGTCATTTAGTGTGATAAATGACTATGCTTTTAAGGTTAAAGATTTTGATATGATCAACGGGGGTTCTGATGTTTATTGGTGGGGTGCTGTTGGTGATTCTTATAAGAATTTAACATCTGGGTATGTCATATCTGATGAGAAACCGAACGCTACTAGTTATAAAAATGAGAGCTTTATTGTTAAGTTGTGATCGAAATCGAAACTGAATCGATTTCTCTGACTCTGATCAACCACGGACGGAATAAAGGAACGATGGTGGAGATCAGTGCCTCTATCTCCGCCTTCTCTATTTCTCTCTCCGTTTCTCTAATTTACACACAGATGTGTGTGAGTGGGTGTTAAAATGAGAACATAAAGATAGAGAAGTGGTGAAGGTGGTTCTGTTTAGATAAAAGACAGTGAAGGTGGTTTACTTGTGGTGTAGGTTGGATGTTGGTGGTGGTAGATGGTTAATGGTGGGGGGAAACAGAGAGAAAGGTGGGAGGTGGGTGGGGTTGTTTTGTTTTTATAGAGTGGGGAAGATGAAGGGTAAATTTGTCATTTCACATACATTTAACGGAGAAAACTAACCGTCATCCACTCCAGGGACTATCCGAGTAACAAACTGTCGAACCACATGGAGCACCAGTGTAATTTCCAAAAGTTGGGGACTATAGGTGTTATTTTGCAAAACTACAGGGACTATCCGTGCATTTTACTCTAGGAGGAACTTGAAACTATATCAAGATCAAGGGAAAACTCATCCGAGTAGTGAGAACTTAGAGAGCTCGACATTTGCGTGCGAGGTTTGCCCCCATTTTCTTCATACTCCTAGATTAAAATGTTAGAAAAGATTGCTGTAAAAATAAATAAATTTCGAAGTGGTGTTTTTCGGCCCCTTACAGTAGCTGTAAAAAGGTGATGAAATAAGCATGCATGTTCTTAAGTGTAAATTGATAGGCCGCTATTGACCTACTGTCGCTGGTATTGGTGGAAATTGTCGCCGGTATTGACCTTTAGCGGTGACATGTCGCCGGTAAAAGGTCGCCGGTATTGATAGGCCGCTATTGACCTACTGTCGTCGCTAAAGGTATTCGTCGCCGGTATTGGTATCAGACCTTTAGCGATGACACGTGTCGTCGCTAAAGGGTCGCCGGTATAAGCTATGGTCGGTAAAGGGTTAAAGGCAATAGCGGCGACGCATGTCGCCGCTGAAAGGCTTTTTTTTAATACAGCAGCTATATATACAGCACCCAGCCAGTTTTACTGCCGAAAAAACAGAACCTGCCTATTTCAAACAACGCAAACATACGCCATGAACATATACTAAAGGTAATATAATTAAAAACTACGTTTAAGTCGTACATTATAATCCTACAACGTTTAATTAAATCATACATTAAAAACAACAAGTCACTCGTCGTCGGAATCATTATCGAATAAGTCATCAGAATCGTAGTCGTTTGACTTTCCTTTTCCTTGTGAAGCAAGATAGTTGTTAAGTTGGTTCAAAAAGGACGGCGTTTGGAACAAGCTGTTAACAAAATCCTACAATAATAGATATCAAAACGTATATTAGCATATTAATTAACGCTACCAACATATATTTAACAAGGAAACATGCGTTCGTTTGTCATTTTATAAATTGCGTAGTTTACCTCGAAAAAGGGTTCTTGTGTCCGAGCTTGCGAAGACAACATGTTCGAGGACGTGTTGGAAGAAGGTTTAGGGCCCATCCCGCAGTACCATCCGCGCCGCTCTCCCAACGCTTCCTGATATGGGGCAATTGGAGGACCATCACCGGTCCATTCATTTGTGGCCTGTTGTATGTTCCACTGTATTTTACGAAGATGATTAAATATATATGTGTATATATATATATATTTGTTATAGAAAATAATACTTAAAAGAAATACTTACGTAATTTTGTTCAGCAACCGGATCAACCCAATTCCCTTGATTGTCCGTGTGGGTTTTAGCATACGTAGGTACCCAATCCATATCCTGTTTAACATAAAACTTAGATTAGACATTAAATAAACAAAAGCTTACACACACGCACACATACATAAAACATTACATTTTTATAGGCGGTGCTACCGTACGACGATGTCCCCCCACGGTATGGGAATTGTTATTTCTCGCGTACTAGTGTGTTGGCCTTGCTTCTTTTAATATATTTTGCGTCCCGGAAACCTTCGATGGTTCTCAACCAGTTATCATAGGGCATATCCGCGGGATGGTATGCCCTTGCCCTCTCAATATCATTGTAACCTCCCTCGCTCTTAAATAATTTTTTAGCTTCGTACTTGCGGTCAGAGTACCGCTTCATAAGCACAGTCCTAATACCACCCGTCAAGTTTCTCGCTTCTAAATCACGTTCCACTTCATCAAAATTGAAATTTTCCAACAAATTAAATAAAAAAGTTAAAATATCATATATAAATTAGATTTGCATGTGCTTAAATATTTGATAAAATTTTATGCATATAACTTATTTACCCGTAAGTGGTTCATGAGGGCATCCTTGTAATGTTGTTCAACGTTATCCCATCCAATTTTATCAAACGGGATGGCCCGCCACATATACAGGCCGGCCTCCCTTGAAAACAGATCTCTTGATTTACCAACAGGGGTATACGTGACCTGTCTGTCAAACGTAAGCGATACAGGCCCCCCCCCCCCCCCGCTTTTACAAGACGCCGTAGTTTCTCGTTTTTGGCTTTCCCCCTAATGTAAGACCCTAACACGTATTTGACAAAAGTCGCAGCGGAAATTCGTGCCATAAAATTTCTTTCATTACAAACGTCTTGACTTACTTGAAGGTTTATTTTTTTAAAATATCTCTTTTACAAAACAAAAGCATAACTCCCGTTTACTAAAGTACATACTCGATTATTCCCGTACAATCTATCTTGTGACTCGGTCTTCGATCTCAATTCCTTGTGATAATCGCCCGTGATCCGTACAACCTGCACTCACCACATACATTCCTAACATTAGCACACATTACATAAACAAGATTCTTTCACGTACACTTCACATTTCGTCCTTTTCAAACTTTAAGCATTTCATCTGCTTATCCATTTCCTGGTGAGGCTTCAATAACGTACCTGCATTACTTTTCATTCTCAAGGTACACCATTAATAACGTTAACACTCAACATGTCTAAATCATGCATACATACGTACTTACATACATACTTACACATTTACATACGTACATACCTTTCCTACAACTTTACATACGTGCATACACTCATACATGTCTTTATTCATACATACATACACAACTACATACGTACATACCTTTCCTACACCTTTACATACATGTATACACTCATACATATCTTTATACATACATACATACACATCTACATACGTACATACCTTTCCTACATCTTTACATACATGCATACACTCGTACATATCTTTACACATACCTACATACACATCTACATACGTACATACCTTTCCTACATCTTTACATACATGTATACACTCATACATATCTTTATACATACATACATACACATCTACATACGCGTACAAGATCTTGCATACTTATACACTCATACATATCTTTATACATACATACATACATACATACACATCTACATACGTACATACATTTCCTACATCTTTACATACATGTATACACTCATACATATCTTTATACATACATACATACATACACATCTACATACGCGTACAAGATCTTGCACACTTCTTACATACTCATGCGTTGATTACATGTGACTTAGACTTTGATTTATAGCCCATAAACATCTAAGGATTGATCAAAATCATGTTTAGGAAGCCCGCCGTAGTCCACGGATAACAAACCGAAGCCTACGATACATGAATCAACTTAAATAACAAATTTCATGTTTTTGGACTTGGGGAGGGTGTCGGCGACGGCCCTAGGGCCCGTCGGCGACGACCCGTGGTTCTTCCCGTAGCCAAAACCCCGTAGACAGGTAAATAACCCGTCAGCAAAAAAAACTAACTTTCTAGAGCCCGTCGGCGACTACCCTTAACCCGTCGGCGACTACCTCTAGAAATGGCACTTTTCTGCAGTTCCGTTTCGTCGTCCGTACGCACTAAAACGCGCATAACTTTTGAACCGTTTACCCGTTTAACCTCCCGTTTCTTCCTACATGCTTGTAAATTCTCATTCTATCATATGAACTTAAAATCCCACATCCGGATTAAGGAAATTCTTAACTTACACGCTATCGTCTTATTATTCATTTATGATTTATTCGACCCGTTCATGCATTCATCCACAAAACTTGTTTGTTTGACAATAACTTCTTATGAACCTAATAATGTCAACATTGTATATCATACAAGATTAAGTTCTCGGATGTCTTGCATCCTCTTGACCCATTTTCGCTCAAGAGCTTATTTTGACCCGTTAAGGGTATTTGCGCATTTTAAGGTCTTTAGCTTACGAAAACCATACTTCTCGCTTTCTTGCTTTTTCAAAACATTCATTTAATCAAATAGCTTGTTTGTATTCAACTTTTAAGACTATTTGCTCGTTTTACCCATCAAGGGCGTTTTTGTCAACTTTGCTCTATCCTTAACAACAAAGGACTCCCTTGCATAAGTAACCAATCCTACTACTTAGCTACAATTCTTAATCACACATACCTTGCTCGGATCAAAGCTAAGATCCGTTTAATACTTCATCGGTCTCATACAATTCTTTCCTACTTGAACTCGATCATCATACTTAATTAAATTGCACATAACTTTACACAAACAACTAAGAAGTGATTACAAAAATCACTTACCTCGTGCGTCCATGTTCATACTCGTTTCCTCGCCACTTTTTGACCAGTTAGCCTTCCGTGCTTGATTCCGTCTCGACATGATTCCTATACTTCCATGTCATCGAAATCACGTTCTTATTAGCATACATAATTGTACATGTTAAAGATCATATCGATCGCATAATTCCTATTTGACTTTCATTAGTTACTTCTAGCAAGCATAATACATGTGACCAAATTCATATCATTTCAAACTCATGTAAACCATCATGTCATCACATTAAACACACATTCGTCAAACACGCTCCATATAAGTTACCTTAATCTTACAATTATGACAACTCGTCTAACCATCCTTCTTATACACGGTTGACTTTTAGAAGTCAACGGTTCATTTAGTTTAACTTTCGACTTATCATTATATACCCGTAACATCATAATAGCCTATACGGACAACACTATATACATATCATCTTTTACTTACATACAATTTCATCGATTAAGCTCACCTAGGCGTTTCATCAAACGCTTGGTGTGCGTACCACTATCTTAGCACAATGTACAACTAATATATGCATATTCTTTTAATCTTATGCATAATTCATCCAATCATCCCACTAATTAGCATTTATCATTCTTACATAACATCAAGCATATCAACACCATATTTCTTTCAATTCATGTAACAAGAATTCATCATACCCACATAATACAAACAACATGCAACAAGAATTAGACATGGATGATGATTCAAGTCATTATTCTTACCATAACTAATGGGTTTTGCCTCTAAACATCAAATTAACCTAAACCATGCATAATCCATGTTCTATATGATGATTCTAACATATCCTCATGCCCAATTTCATACCAATTCATGATTTACAACATAACCCACTTCGTGGGTAATCACCAATCTAGAATCTAAGACATACCTTATGATTCCCTAGTGTAGGTGATCACAAATTCGTGTTCGGTTCTGAAATTGAGCTTCATTTATCCTTCTAATTTGATGGATTAGATGGAGTTAGGGTTTTGACTTCATGAGAGCTCCTGCTCCCTCTAGAACACACGATCGTGTGTGTGTTTGTGTGTGTAAATTTTTATTTATTAATTCAACTTTCAACTTAACCCACTTTAACCCCTCAAGTTGCCACTAATTATAAAGGGGCACAACTTTCTTTCTTTTAATTGTTTTTATCATTTTGTTAACTTGGTTAAATAACCTAGTCATTCATTTCTTGATGCACCATATCATAACATTTAACGAATATAAACATTCGGGTTTTGGGGTGTTACAAGTCTACCCCCCTTAAATAAGGTTTCGTCCCCGAAACCTTTCTCATTTCCTCTTACACACACACATTTATGTTTGACTTAACACTCACATCATAATCATAAGTAATCATCCTATCTCATTTCATAATTATTCATACAATTGGCTTCTTCTTCTTAACAAGTCTATACTTTCCATGGCATACTTTCATATAACATTCTCATTTCCTTTGACCCGTTAATAACAGGTTAATATACATACTTATTCAAACTTATAATAATGCTTACACTCATATGATCCGTTTATAACGGATTTAGTACTTTCATCTTCATCCTTTAAGATTCCATTCTATAGACACATTGTATAACATTTAACCCTTGTTTTGTTATCACAACAAAACTGCTATGTCATCGTCATACCTACGTGCATAACTCCGTAGCTAACATCGTTCTACATTTCTATAGTCTTTTGTACCATACATATCCTTACGTTACTTACACATTCGGATATTTTCATTCCTATCATTCTTTTGTTCATTTGCTTTACATTTACTTATATGACTTGTTTGACGCATACATGGTCAAGCTATTGACTTCTTCTTATGTAGACTAATTTCGTCTTTTATATCTTAACACATTATTCATACCTTTCGTACCTTCTATGTTTTGAATCCGTCTCGCGGATTCAAACATTGCATTCACATCTTTCATTCTTTGAATCCGTCTCTCGGATTCAAACATTGCATTTACGCCTTTCATCCCTTGAATCCGTCTCGCGGATTCAAGCATTGCATTCATATCTTTTATTCTTTGAATTC
The DNA here is from genome assembly GCA_030545235.1 of Helianthus tuberosus. Lineage (NCBI taxonomy): Eukaryota > Viridiplantae > Streptophyta > Magnoliopsida > Asterales > Asteraceae > Helianthus > Helianthus tuberosus. The sequence goes on from CM060407.1 coordinate 2,202,623, forward strand.
GTCTCGCGGATTCAAACATTGCATTTACGCTTTTCATCCCTTGAATCCGTCTCGCGGATTCAAGCATTGCATTCATATCTTTCATTCTTTGAATTCGTCTCGCGGATTCAAACATTGCATTTACGCTTTTCATCCCTTGAATCTGTCTCGCGGATTCAAGCATTGCATTCATATCTTTCATTCTTATCATTCATGTTTTTCATTCCTACATAGTACTCTCAATTTCCTGAGAGTCTTACTACCCACTTCACCCGCACTCCCACATGCTACCCAATTCTAACGGACATACCTGCGATAATTACCACGGTCTCACGAATATCATATGCTTCTTGCGTACTGGCCAGGTGCGCAATTCACAAACTAATTTCGTGCCTTCAGGTAATCATCGCCTTATGTCTGCAGTAGTGGGTCTCAGTTCGTGCTACATTTTTACAATCTTATTAAGACCATATCATTGTCTTCCATTTAGTACTTACCCTCCCAAGGAGATTTCTTCCTTTTTCTTTTAACACCGGTACCATACATATTAACATTGTGTACCTGGGGTCCGTCTGTCCATTCGCATCCTTGCCTGCCTTAGCATCCATCCTAGACTGCATTCAAGGGTCATCTTCTTCAAACACTTATACTTACCTTGCACATAACATACCGTCAGTTTCTTTATACGTATACATAAGTACATACTTACATTCGCTTCTACCTTTGGATCTTGATCGAGTCTTAGATTGTACGGGTTCCTTATCATAAGAGCACACCAGTTTGAGTTCAAGTACTTACTTTCTTGTACTTGATTCTCTCAAACCAGGGCTCTGATACCAACTTGTAAGACCCTAACACGTATTTGACAAAAGTCGCAGCGGAAATTCGTGCCATAAAATTTCTTTCATTACAAACGTCTTGACTTACTTGAAGGTTTATTTTTTTAAAATATCTCTTTTACAAAACAAAAGCATAACTCCCGTTTACTAAAGTACATACTCGATTATTCCCGTACAATCTATCTTGTGACTCGGTCTTCAATCTCAATTCCTTGTGATATTCGCCCGTGATCCGTACAACCTGCACTCACCACATACATTCCTAGCATTAGCACACATTACATAAACAAGATTCTTTCACGTACACTTCACATTTCGTCCTTTTCAAACTTTAAGCATTTCATCTGCTTATCCATTTCCTGGTGAGGCTTCAATAACGTACCTGCATTACTTTTCATTCTCAAGGTACACCATTAATAACGTTAACACTCAACATGTCTAAATCATGCATACATACGTACTTACATACATACTTACACATTTACATACGTACATACCTTTCCTACAACTTTACATACGTGCATACACTCATACATGTCTTTATTTATACATACATACACAACTACATACGTACATACCTTTCCTACACCTTTACATACATGTATACACTCATACATATCTTTATACATACATACATACACATCTACATACGTACATACCTTTCCTACATCTTTACATACATGCATACACTCGTACATATCTTTACACATACCTACATACACATCTACATACGTACATACCTTTCCTACATCTTTACATACATGTATACACTCATACATATCTTTATACATACATACATACACATCTACATACGCGTACAAGATCTTGCATACTTATACACTCATACATATCTTTATACATACATACATACACATCTACATACGTACATACCTTTCCTACATCTTTACATACATGTATACACTCATACATATCTTTATACATACATACATACACATCTACATACGCGTACAAGATCTTGCATACTTCTTACATACTCATGCGTTGATTACATGGGACTTAGACTTTGATTTATAGCCCATAAACATCTAAGGATTGATCAAAATCATGTTTAGGAAGCCCGCCGTAGTCCACGGATAACAAACCGAAGCCTACGATACATGAATCAACTTAAATAACAAATTTCATGTTTTTGGACTTGGGGAGGGCGTCGGCGACGGCCCTAGGGCCCGTCGGCGACGACCCGTGGTTCTTCCCGTAGCCAAAACCCCGTAGACAGGTAAATAACCCGTCAGCAAAAAAACTAACTTTCTAGAGCCCGTCGGCGACTACCCTTGACCCGTCGGCGACTACCTCTAGAAATGGCACTTTTCTGCAGTTCCGTTTCGTCGTCCGTACGCACTAAAACGCGCATAACTTTTGAACCGTTTACCCGTTTAACCTCCCGTTTCTTCCTTCATGCTTGTAAATTCTCATTCTATCATATGAACTTAAAATCCCACATCCGGATTAAGGAAATTCTTAACTTACACGCTATCGTCTTATTATTCATTTATGATTTATTCGACCTGTTCATGCATTCATCCACAAAACTTGTTTGTTTGACAATAACTTCTTATGAACCTAATAATGTCAACATTGTATATCATACAAGATTAAGTTCTCGGATGTCTTGCATCCTCTTGACCCATTTTCGCTCAAGAGCTTATTTTGACCCGTTAAGGGTATTTGCGCATTTTAAGGTCTTTAGCTTACGAAAACCATACTTCTCGCTTTCTTGCTTTTTCAAAACATTCATTTAATCAAATAGCTTGTTTGTAATCAACTTTTAAGACCATTTGCTCGTTTTACCCATCAAGGGCGTTTTTGTCAACTTTGCTCTATCCTTAACAACAAAGGACTCCCTTGCATAAGTAACCAATCCTACTACTTAGCTACAATTCTTAATCACACATACCTTGCTCGGATCAAAGCTAAGATCCGTTTAATACTTCATCGGTCTCATACAATTCTTTCCTACTTGAACTCGATCATCATACTTAATTAAATTGCACATAACTTTACACAAACAACTAAGAAGTGATTACAAAAATCACTTACCTCGTGCGTCCATGTTCATACTCGTTTCCTCGCCACTTTTTGACCAGTTAGCCTTCCGTGCTTGATTCCGTCTCGACATGATTCCTATACTTCCATGTCATCGAAATCACGTTCTTATTAGCATACATAATTGTACATGTTAAAGATCATATCGATCGCATAATTCCTATTTGACTTTCATTAGTTACTTCTAGCAAGCATAATACATGTGACCAAATTCATATCATTTCAAACTCATGTAAACCATCATGTCATCGCATTAAACACACATTCGTCAAACACGCTCCATATAAGTTACCTTAATCTTACAATTATGACAACTCGTCTAACCATCCTTCTTATACACGGTTGACTTTTAAAAGTCAACGGTTCATTTAGTTTAACTTTCGACTTATCATTATATACCCGTAACATCATAATAGCCTATACGGACAACACTATATACATATCATCTTTTACTTACATACAATTTCATCGATTAAGCTCACCTAGGCGTTTCATCAAACGCTTGGTGTGCGTACCACTATCTTAGCACAATGTACAACTAATATATGCATATTCGTTTAATCTTATGCATAATTCATCCAATCCTCCCACTAATTAGCATTTATCATTCATACATAACATCAAGCATATCAACACCATATTTCTTTCAATTCATGTAACAAGAATTCATCATACCCACATAATACAAACAACATGCTACAAGAATTAGACATGGATGATGATTGAAGTCATTATTCTTACCATAACTAATGGGTTTTGCCTCTAAACATCAAATTAACCTAAACCATGCATAACCCATGTTCTATATGATGATTCTAACATATCCTCATGCCCAATTTCATACCAATTCATGATTTACAACATAACCCACTTCGTGGGTAATCACCAATCTAGAATCTAAGACATACCTTATGATTCCCTAGTGTAGGTGATCACAAATTCGTGTTCGGTTCTGAATTTGAGCTTCATTTATCCTTCTAATTTGATGGATTAGATGGAGTTAGGGTTTTGACTTCATGAGAGCTCCTGCTCCCTCTAGAACACACGATCGTGTGTGTGTTTGTGTGTGTAAATTTTTATTTATTAATTCAACTTTCAACTTAACCCACTTTACCCCCTCAAGTTGCCACTAATTATAAAGGGGCACAACTTTCTTTCTTTTAATTGTTTTTATCATTTTGTTAACTTGGTTAAATAACCTAGTCATTCATTTCTTGATGCACCATATCATAACATTTAACAAATATAAACATTCAGGTTTTGGGGTGTTACACCTAACCCTCTTCGGGGGAACCGCTGCAATTAAAACAAAAATAATTAGTAACAACATTTATAATATATAAAATATAAGAACTACAAAATAATTTAGTAAAAGACTTACCGTCAGTCTCGTGCGTGCCACGAAATCCACCAGGAGGTGGTGGATCACCAGCGCCGTCACCCCCATGTCCCTAGGGGGCCACATCCGCCATCAAATAAGCGAATATAAGCAATACCGAAAACATAATCCCTATAAAGTTACAAATGTTACAGCATGTGTATCTAATAGAAATTAAGGGAAAGTACAACAAGTGTAACTCAAATTCAAATAAATATTTCAAACAAGTGTTTATCAAATACAAATCAATATAAATTACAATAACTTTTCTTTTAGTCAGACTCCACATAATCGGGATCATCCTCATCACAATCAGCCTCGACCTCAAACACTTCATCGACGGTAGCCGTTGGGGGATCAACTTCAATTGAAGGCTCACCCGCAGTAACATGAGAAGATCCAATTTGAAAGTATTGGGTCAAGTCAATGACAAGTGGACAGTCAGATGAAGAGTTGTTGTCGACAACGTCAATATCTTCTAAGCCTTTGTCAACATTTTGAACCTTATTGACGCAGTCATCACTTAATGGCCGATCCCAAATTTTTCGATGATTAACATTTTCGACTACCCACCTATGTTTATTTTTTTTTTGTTTCGAGACGTTTCTTGGATGAAGAACACTTGTTTGGCTTGCGAAGCAAATATGAGTTGATCATCTTTGTCCCATTCATGTTCAGTGCTTATACTGGTGATATTATTGTCATGGTTTACACCCCTTCGAGTATCAAACCACTTGCACCGAAATAGGACAGTGGAATAATCATTTGTATAACGCAACTCAATAATTTCTTCTAATTGGCCATAAAATTTCACACCGTTCTCTCCAACCACTTCCACCCCAGAGTTTTGCGTTGCGCATTTTGCATCACGTTCAAGTGTCTTAAACCTAACATCGTTGACTATGCAAGCAGTGTAAGTGTAAGCAGTCATTTTCGCACAAATTGAAAGAGCATACAACTCCGGGTGGAATTCTGGAGAATTTTGTGTTTTCATCGAATGGACCTAACAAATATAGAGTAATAATGTTTGTTATATATGTATTACCTAGCAAGTATAGAGTAATGAGTGTTATATATGTATTATACCTTATGGAGAAACCATCCCGGAAATTTGGTTTTAAGATCATCTTGGGGATGTGTATGTTTGAATTCACTACATTGATCACAAATATAAGAAAGGAATGAAAAATACCAATTAACAGATTATGAAAAGTTAAAGATAGAAACACTCACTTCATCTACTCCCTAACTTCTGCGCAGTTTTCGAGGACAAACCATTCCATCTTGCTTTTTTCGATGAATGATAGATATTTGTTCTTTGTTGCGCTAACAGGACGACATTTGGACTCAAACACCCATAACTTTCTTTTTTCAACAACGACATCATCGTTTCTATCTGGGCAATTGAACTTAGTCTGAACATCTTTAAGGTACATTGAACAAAATGTTAGAGCTTCTTCAAACACATAACCTTCAGCTATACAACCTTCAGGCCTTGCCGGGTTTTTGACATAGTTCTTTAGTTTTTTCATGTACCTTTCAAATGGATACATCCATCTAAAATCTACTGGACCTCCCGCAATCGCTTCATCAGGTAAATGCACAAGTAAATGAACCATACTGACAAAAAACGCAGGTGGATATATCATCTCTAACTTGCATAAGATAGTAACAATGTCATCCTTTGCTTTCTTCATATCATCCACCGATAGTGTTCTAGAGCAAAGTTGCTTAAAGAACATACAAAGGTCTACTATTGGTGTAGATGTATCTTTAGTCAAAAGCCCTCTAACCCCAATCGGTATCAAACGTTGCATGAGGATATGACAGTCATGAGATTTCAACCCGGTAATGTTAGCATTGTTATCTATCACCCTCTTACTGATATTAGATCCAAACCCATCTGGTAATTTAACATTTTTTATAAACTGACAAAAAAGTTTTCGATCATCGGACTTGAATGAGTACTTTGGGTGGGGACTTAAGAACTTGCCACCCGATTGTTTCAGCCATTGTGTCGGCCGAATATTTAGTTTTTCCAAGTCGGACCACGCATTTGGCGTGTCTTTGCTCTTATCGTTCATTAGAAGAGTACCGAGCAAGCTGTCGCACACATTTTTCTCTATATGCATTACATCTAAGTTATGTTTCAGCTGCAGAGAAGACCAATACTCAAGGTAAAAAAATATGCTTCTTTTGGACCAGTTCAACTCGAAATCTGACCGGGTTATCCTCCCACCTCCAAAAGCTGGATGCTTGCCTGGTAGACGATTAATTAAACGACCGAGTTGAGCTTCTATGTCAGCTGGTCTAAACTGTCTCGGAGGGTCTCGTGTCTCGGGTCTCCCATTAAAGTCGAGACTTGTTCTCCAAGGATGGTTGGCATCTAAGAACCGGCGATGACCAACATAAGCACATTTACCAGTTACACGTATTGAAGGAGTGTCTTGGTTACAAGTTGGGCATGCCATGTAGCCTTGTCCGCTCCAACCTGATAGACTACTACGGGCTGGAAAGTCATTTATGGTCCATAACAACGCCGCCTTCATTGTGAAGTATGTGTTTGTTGCTGCTTCTTTAGTACGTACACCTGTCTGCCACAATTGCTTAAGCTCATCCACTAACGGTCTAAGGAAAATGTCCATGTCTTTCCCAGGTGATTTAGGGCCAGGAATCAACAAGGTCAACATGAATGTGGACTCTCGCATGCATAGCCAGGGAGGCAGATTATATGTGGTGAGTATAATCGGCCACGTGCTATGAGTTGAGGATCCACTACCATTGTTAAAGGGATTAAAACCGTCAGCTGCAAGCCCTAAGCGAACATTTCGTGGCTCCATCGCGAAGTTTGGGTACTTTTTATCAAAGTCTTGCCATGCAGATCCATCAACTGGATGACGCATAGTCCCATCTTCCGATCATCTGGTACTATGCCATATCATATCTTTCGCTGTGTACCTTGAACAATACAAACGTCGTAGTCTAGGCGTCAAAGGAAAGTATCGTAACACCTTACGAGCCACCTTCGTGCCTTTTGTGTCTTTATCGACCCATCGACTCTCATTACAAACGGGACAATTTTGCAAGGACTCGTTTTCTTTCCAAAAGAGAGAACAATCATTTGTGCACACATCTATCATCTCATATGCCAAACCAATCTTCTTAAATGTCTTCTTAGCTACATAATACGAAGGGGGAATCTTGTTGCCTTCTGGCATTAACTCTCGCAACAACGAGAGGATTCGATCTACTGCTTCATTTTGCAAATGGTACGTATCATTTATATTCAAAAGCTTTGCTAAAAAGTTGATAGAAGAATACTTGGTACAACCAGGATATAATTATGTTTCAACTTCCTTTACCAGGTCTTCAAAATCATCACCAACACCGCTACTATCTCCATTCGAGTTCTCTTGGTTAAGGTATGTATCTTCTTCCATACGCTCCCCCCTAATGTCTTCAATAACGTTTCCCATACCGTCTTGTGGCGCAACATCGTTTACTTCTGCAATTGGAGTTGTGTCCCCGTGATAGGTCCACTTCGTGTATTCCTTCCAAAAACTGTTAATACGCAAATGGTATTTCATTTCTGCCATATTTTTTAAGCCGGAATTTTTACATTGGGTACACGGACATCTAACTTCATCGTGGTTTTTTATCACTCTTTCACACATCTCGATAAATGACTTGAGTCCTTGCTTGTAATGAGGTGAATGACGTGAGGAATCAATCCAACTTTTATCGATAGGCATTATGCAACTAAAAGAAAATCTAATTTAGGATTAACAAGACAAGGGTAGGCTGCTAAACCCACTTTTTGAACACTTTATCTCATATGTGAATGTGTATTACATGATTGTTTGTTTAAGAAAAATTCGGCAGCATTTCCTCTTAGCTCCCAAGTATATATGTAATGATATATATACCCGAGGAGCAAAGAGAAAATGATAACCGAATTCTTCTTAAACAAACAATCATGTAATACACATTTACATCCTAAATGAGATAAAGTATTCAAAAAGCAGTCCCAAGATAAACGGGGACAACTCGAAATTAATTTCTAAATCAATTTCGGGCGGGTATTTCTAAGCTCGTTATGTTTAAAAAGATTAATTCAAACACGGGCACAATTTTTTAAGCTTGTTATGTTCTTAATGATTGTTTTAAATTTTGGGCGGAACGTTATGTTTTAAATCATGATTTCAATTTCGATTGGGTATTTTCTTAGCTCGTTATGTTTGAAATTATGAATTCAATATCAGGCACGATTTTTTAAATATGTAATGTTCTTCATGATGGTTTAAATTTCGGGCGGGTATTTTCTTAGCTCCTTTTGTTTTAAATGGTGATTTCAATTTTGGCGGGTATTTTCTATGTTCGTTATGTTTTAAATGATAATTTTAATTCAAGTAGGGTATTTCCTAACTAATATATATTTGTCAAAGTTAAATATAAATGTTTTCAAACCTAAACACAAACATACAAATTATCAAACTTAAACTTTTTTTTCAAACCTACACATAAACAACATTCAAATTATCATCTCAAATATATTTTTTTCTCAAACCTAAACATAAACATAGAAATTATCAAATTAAACATATTTTTTTTTCAAACATGACCATAAACATAGAAATTATGAAACTTAAACATAATGTATGCACATTAACACATATTTTATTTATAGACTTACAAACCCACATACATGCTTACATACACCTACATAAACATACAAACATTCATCCTTACATACACATTTAGACTCGGTTAGAATAGTTGAAACACTCGCGGTAGATGGAAGGAGGAGTAGAGGCAGACCGAAAATGACGTGGGATGAGCGGATTAGACAAGATTTGCTAGATTTGCACCTCTTTGAGGACATGGTCGAGGACAGATCTTCGTGGAGACGTAGGATTAAGGTTAAAGATTTTTAGGAGTTTGGCCTGGTTTTTTAGCTTGGGCTCCTATCTTATGAGTTTTTTTTTTCAATTTCTATGAGGTGTGATATAGTTTTATATATATATATATAGGTTTTCACCTTTTCTCGGTGTCGTAGTTTTACTAACAAGCACTTACTTATTTATTCGTGTATTATTATTTTTATTTCTATCTTTTGTAGTAGTGGCAGGCTTATATATGTTTTTTAGAAGCTTATGTCTTGGTTATGGTTTTTGGAGCCGGGGGTCTCACTGGAAGCAGCCTCTCTATCCCCTGGGATAGAGGTAAGGCGTGCCTACATCCTACCCTCCCCAGACCCTATCAATAGCTTCGCTATATGTGGGATTATACTGGGTATGGTTGTTGTTGTTGTTGTATACAAACATACATAAACATAGAAATTATCAACTTAAACATTTTTTTTTCAAACATGACCAAACACACATTTTGACCAAAACCACATCATTTATGCATACTTACATACACATTTGCATACTTTATACAAACATACATACTAACATACACATTTTTCACCAACATACTAACATACACCTACATACATACATTCATTCATACACTTACATACCCACATACATGCTTGCATACACCTACATACACAAATACATAGACTTTCTTATACAATTTGACCAAAACCACAAAATTTATACATACTTACATACACATTTGCATACTTTATACAAACATACATACTAACATACACATTTTTCACCAACATACTAACATACACCTACATACATACATTCATTCGTACACTTACATACCCACATACATGCTTACATACACCTACATACACAAATACATAGATTTTCATATACACATTTTCCCCAAATACACCTACATTATACATTTGACATACTAACATATACCTACATTATACATTTACATACCAAAACAAAAAATTATTCAATATCTAAACTTTGAAAAAAAATACATATAAAACTAACTGTATTTTCAAGTTTCCAAGAGATGTAGACCACGTAGACGAGGTAGTGACCGGAGAAGTGACGGTGGTGATTGGAGAAGTGATGGTGATGATCCGATTTCACTACCATAAACACAAAAACACACAAAAATATACAAAAATTAAAGCCTATCATATGTATATAACAAAATAAAGAAGAAATATAACAAAAACAAAGCTTTACTTACCGATTTGGTCGAAATTTGCTGAAATCCGGCGGTTCTCTCGAGTTTTTGGGGGAAAAAGTGAAGAAAGAGGGAAAAAAATGGCGCTAATAAGGATGTAATATCGTTTGACCATTAGCGGTGCCGCCTTGTCGCCGGTAAAGGGTTGACCAGAGATAAGGTTTGTGTGGCTAGGGTTTAATGTTCTGACACATACTTTTAGCGAAGACAGCCTGTCGCCGGTATTGATATGTTTTTGTCGCCGCTAATATATTTTAATTCCCCAACCGTTAGATCAGGATTTTGATCAACGGCTGGGGTTTGGTTTCAGCATCCGGCATGCGGATCGACCAATAGGGGCGACAAAAAGCCTGTCGCCGAAAATGGTGTCGCTGCTAAAAACTATCCTTTCTTGTAGTGATGACATCACTTTTTACAGCATTTAAGGCTGCCGTAAATGTAAAAAAAACAAGTTTTTTTTTTTTGGAAAAGTTGATTTTGTTTAGGATTTTTGTTAAAAATTAAAAAAAAAAAATAAATAAATAAATAAACCTTTTGTAAGGCCGAGTTCTCTAAGTTCTCACAACTCGTATAGGTTTTTATTTTATATGTGTGTTTTTTATTTTGATGTTTTACATGTCTGTCTCTTCACCTTAAAAAGAAGGGTTATTGGATTTTATCACCCTTAACTATTGGCCATTGGCCGCTGCCACCCCCAACTATCACTTTGACTCCCGTCACCCCCAACTTAACACTTAGTGTGTTCTGTCACCAGATCACTCACTTTTGATCCTGTTATTATACTTTTGGGGGTGTTCTAAGATCCCTAAAACATTCCCAAGATCCATATGGCACTCCAAAAAGTGTAGTAACAGGTTCAAAAGTTAGGGATCGGTTAACGACGTGGTGACAGAACACACTAAGTGTTAAGTTGGGGGTGACGGACGTCAAAGTGATAGTTGGGGGTGGCAGCGGCCAATAGACAATAGTTGAGGGTGATAAAATCTAATAACCCTAAAAAGAATATAATAATTAAAAGTTTCAGTATTGTTTCTTAAAACGTCTTTTACCTTTTAAGATTGTTTCCTTCCTTGTTATTAAAACTGGTTCAACTAAACAGGATGAGCGCATTCATATACATTTGTGTGTGTCTTCTTGACAACTGAATCCAATTGTTGTTTTACTGCGTCGTTCATTAAAAAGAATAAAATAATGACTTTTTTTTTGTAGATTATTTAATGAATAAGCACACTCTTATACTATTAGTGTTCATTTCATGGATTGTAATGGAATTAGAATGAGAATTTGCGTATAAATTGAAATTTGATTTGTAATTTAGGTGTGTTTGTTTTGCAAAATGGAATGAAATTTGGATGAAATTGACATGTAGATTCTATTCCTTATGTTATTGTTCCACTCAAATATTTTCTTGTTGAAACCAACAAAATAAGGGGTGAAATCAACATCCAATTCTATCAAGATTTGATTCCATTCTGTGAAACGAAAACTACCTAAGTGTTTTTGTTTAAGCATTATCAAGATGTCTGCTGTGGCACCTGAGGAAAACCTGCAACAATCCTGATTTCTCACTTCACTCCTTTGTGCTTACTTGTCAAATTTCGGGAGGAAATTTCTTTAAAGTTGGGGATGATGTGACAACCCGAATAATTAAGGTTTGCACTACTCGACATTCCACAAAACCTTACAAACCTCTAGCGCGTGTTTCCGTGTTCATTTACTTATCTTGTGCATCATTAAACGTTTATTTGTGTATGTTTACAAGAAACCGTAAAACGTTTAATTGTGTGGGTTGGTAGATTTAGGAAATTAACTAACGGGGTCGCGGAATTATTCTGACACTTATGGGCCGCGAGATTACTCGAGCCCAACCCGGACTCACATATATGTTTGTTTATGTCACACTTGTGCATGGGCTTAGTAAAGCCCAAATGGGGTTTGGAGTGGGCCGGCCATCATGGGCGGCATTTGTATACGTAACACACAAGGATTGTGTGTATAACCCTCATAATCATCAATTACGTAATATCTTAACAAACCCTCATCCCCTCCCCTCTCATAAACAAACTGCGGCAGCCCTTCTCCTTCCTTGTTCGAAGGAATCAGCGATCGTACTCCCCTCCCTCGAAGCCTTGTTCACGCATAACCTGGTCCGGCTAGTTTCCTTGTTTTTGTGTGATTGATTGGTTGATATTAAATGCTAAACATTATGATATCACTGTGATTGCATGAACTAATGATCTGTGATGTACTATATTATGATCGCACATGGCAAGGGGGGTACGGTTATGGGAGATTATAGAAACCTTGATCCTTTGAATGTATTGTATGCAATAGGATTGTTGTGACTAGTTGATAGCCCTGTCGAATACTCAATGATATATATGGATACATACGTGTGAATTTTGAATCGCTAGAATTATAAATTACAAGCATGAACTCTAGGGTAAGGGTTATGTTAATGCCATTCTTTGTTACTGTGTGCATAGAAAAATAAATGAAACAGAGGGTGTGGGATTATAGGAAGAGAATGGGTATTAAAGAATTAAAACATAGGTCAATTGGATCACGCCATTACACCTTGGGCCGATATGAGCTAAGTGGGCATTACACTACATGACAACTGGGCCGCACCTTTGGCCTTAGGGGAATGAACTGGACTTGGGTACCTTAATGGGCTGTTAAACTATTGAATGTGTTTTGTGTGTTGGTGTTTGTATGAAACATCTTTAGAATTATTCTTGCATACGAATAGAAAACATGTGATAAAATAACGAACTAGGACCAATAACTTGCGATACAGTACTGTTGTGGCTACAAGCTGATCGGTGATGATATATATTGACTGATATGATGAATAATGATTGAGTGCCTACAATGTTAAGATATAGAGTAATTGGGTAGGTGTAATCTTGATTAAATAATGAATTGTTATCATTGTCAGAAGGTCGTCGTGTTATTTGTTTGAAATTGATTATATGTTATTAAGTGGGAATCGATATCAATAATGAGTTCACAGAGTTTGTTGCATGATTATTTGGTTCAGACTTGATAATAATTATGCATGTAGGGTTAAACTGAAAGTAGATTAGAACAGGTAGGGTTAATGGATGAATTGGGAGATGTGAGCATGATCGAATTGTTTAAACTATGTGTGATCAGATTGTACATCATTTGCATTAAAAACTACAGTGGATTGCATGTGCATGTCATAAGTCTTTGAGTGGATCACATGCTTGGTTAGTGGGCTTTAAATGCCATGTGGGCTACACAAAGTTTGAGTCGTGCATAGTAGGAGGATTAAAATGATTGTTTGTAATACAATGGTGATGAACACTTACTGTTGTAGGTGTTAATTAGAAAATATGGGGAGCTGGGAAATTGACTATATTTGGGCCGCACCTTAAAACAATTGGGTCACGAACCCAACTGCTTTCACAGTTGAAAACAGGCCGTACAACTTGGGTTGGGTCGTGATACGCTAATGGGCCGCACAGTAAACATCAAACGAACACGGGCTCTATTGTGCATTCAAGTTGGGCCGTAGATGTTGGGCTTCGCATTACAAGTTGTGCACTCGGGTTTGGGGTTTGATCTAGCACAAGTGTTTGTTTGCTTAATAGACGTTTAGTGTTGTAAATTGATATTTAAAGTGGAACCCGGTGAATCATCAATATGGTGGGGATTCAGAACACTTAGTACATGAAAGCATGGTGTTTGTTGCAAATTGTTAAGTTGCATAATCTGATAACTTGCATGATATTATACGGTGCTACTTGTGTAATGTGTGTATAGAATATAAGATTAAGCGATACACGACTGATTGTTAATGGTATCCATGTTAGGATCGTTTTGAGCAACTTGAACACGTAACTAGTCTTACCGAGCAAAACCAGGTGAGTTCATTACTTTTGAGCATGCGTCCCGTGGTTGGGACAGTCAGTGGGTATCCCGGGGAGGGATAAGTCTTTTGGGTAAAACGGGAATGTTGGATAATATACTCTTCCTATCACCTTTAAAGTCCCTCCGTGTTGTTTGGTTACCGGGGAGGTAACATGGTATTAGTTAGTAGCGCTACTTAGGTTTGGCAACCTCACCCCGTACCTGGGAGGACGGGTGTTGAACTAATGACCTAGTCATGACCAATGCTTTGATAGGAGCATTGGAGAAAGGGCAAAATAATCAGAAGCCGTCTTGTATTCGGGTTATTATCAACATTACTTTCGGAATTAAATTCAATGGATTAACTAAACTCTTGGTAACCAACGTTTTCGTAAAACTATGAACTCACCAGCGTTGTCTGATACACTTGTTGCATGCTCGCAGGTCGTTAGATTATGTGGATTTGGAACTTGCTGTCTGAAGTAGCTGGAGTGGTCATGGGTCGTGCTGATTGGATGCGAATGATGGGTTTATTGATTACATACATTTAATTTGAAACAGTTAAACTATGATTTATTTTATTTGCTTCCGCTGAACATGTTGGTTTTCATTTAAATTTATTGACGGTACTTTACAGTAATAATTGATGATTTTATTTAACAACTTGTGATTGGTTCAATATGATTAGTGGCTCGTTATTGGTTTGTCACACGCCTAGTAGGGTTTCCCATGGGTGGTATTTTGGGGGTGTGACATCTGCAATCTTACCAACTTCTTAATTAATTACACATACATAGGTAGAAAAGCCCAAGTGAAAGGGAAGCTCTCTTGTGTCGAGAATCCAAGCTCTACATCTGCATCTACTGGTATTTCTCGTTATTAAGATATGAAGGAGGAACTTGATCCTTCATTTTCCTTTTCACAAAATTAGAGTTCAATCTTTTCATTTCATGCATATAGGTTAGGGGTTGGGTACAACAGACCAAAAATCGTGAGAAAGATTTAAAAATTGACATGTAGGCATCAGTTTTTGAACTTGAGGGTGATGTTTTGGCTACAAACATAACAATTAAAAACATAATTCAATGTATTATAGGCTTAAAACTTAAAACAACATGCCAAGAAAGTTCCATGCTTATAATAATACATTGCATTGTGTTTTAAATTGTTATGTTTTTGTAGCCAAAAGATCATGCCGCCTAAGTCCAAAAAGTGATGTCTACATGTCAGTTTTAATCCTTGGTAATCGTTGTTTTTAGTGTTGTGTATAACAAAATAGTTTGTCGTTGGTTAAAAAGAAGTAATGAAAAGTGTTTCGCTCAAAAGTGGTTGAAACAATGACATGAAAATCTCTAATTCCTTATTTTTCACTCCTTAACTCAAGCGTACCAATTATGTGTGTACCTTTCACTTTTTCTTTACAATAAGCATTGAAACACGAACAGGAGGAAACCTGATAAATTAAGAAAACATTATCTGATATGTATTCCAGAAGATGAAGACATCAACTCCTCCTTGAACGTCTAAGCTCTGCAGTATCAGCATATTTTACTGGCAAGCATTCGTTTGGTTTGGTTGTAAAACATATTAAGATATTTGATGTTTTATTTATTTTGCAAAAACTATATACATTGTATTTTATTTTTAGAGAAAAATGCCCGGATAGTCCCTGTGGTTTCACCTTTTTTCACCTATAGTCCCTATCTTTCTAAAACTACTTGAATAGTCCCCAAGGTTTTCCGTTTTGTTCTCGGATAGTCCCTAGGTCTAACTTCAGTTACTTTTCTCTGTTAAAATGATGTGAAATGACAAAAATGCCCTTTCCTTAAAATGCCAAACCATAGGGACTATCCGGGCATCTTCTTATTTTTATTTATAAACTGTTTTTCTTCTTCCCCAAATCAAATTTATTGAAACCTCTCCCTCTTTCTCTGTCTTGTTCATTCTACCCACCATCAACTACAACCACCACCCTCCACCAGAGAACCACCACCACCATTGCTCACCGGCTAACCCAAACAGAAACATAAACAAAAACACAATTTTCAGCACATGAACCGATTCAACTTAGAAGGTGATGTTCTCTCAAAGGGGTGTGGGTTTAGGGCAAAATCGTCTCCTGGATCAAATTAGAAGGTGATGTTCTCTCAAAGAAAATGGAAGCACAAAGCTCACTCGTGCGCTCGGTCACAAGTCCGACGGTCAAACAATCGAGTGGCTCATTCGTCAAGCCGAGCCCTCGATTAGCGCCGCCGCCGACATCGGAACCACTCCGGCTAGGTTCGATGCTCATTCGTTTCCTTAACCCCACCACCACCGGTTCGATGCTCCTTCACCACCACCTCCTCCTCCGTCATCAACGCCTGGCACGCCACCGACAGATCCGCCCTTATTCCGCCTCGAACCGGACTCATTGGTGGAGACTGTGGTTGTCTCTCCTCCTGCTGCTGTTGTGTGATAACCGCACTCGAGATGGTGATAACCGGTCTGCCTCTGTTGATTGTTTCTGTACGGATACTCTGATGTTCGCCGGTGGAGACCTCCGATCTGGTTGTCTCTCCTGCTGCTGCTGTTGTCTCTCCTCCTGCTGCTGTTGTGTGACCTGATTCGGTTGTGATTGGTGTACCGGATATTGCTCCGATCTGGTTTAGACTCATTGCCATATCGAAAGGAACAAATCACAGCTATTAACAATTAACACCGAGTGCAAAATTGATCGATGATGTATAAGTGTATCAATTATGTTTGAATTGGAATAGGTAGAATGTGGAATTTTGTGTGAGATTCAATTGGGTAATATAAGAGGAGACTGTGTCGGTGATGGTGGAGAGGGTGGAGGAGAGTGATGGTGGGTGGAGGTTGAAGATGAAGTGTGGTGGTGGGGTTTTATAAATAAAAATGAAGAAGATGCTCGGATAGTCCCTGTGGTTTGGCCTTTTAAAGGAAAGGGTATTTTTGTCATTTCACATCATTTTAACAGAGAAAAGTAACTGAAGTTAGACCCAGGGACTATCCGAGAACAAAACGGAAAACCTTGGGGACTATTCAAGTAGTTTTAGAAAGATAGGGACTATAGGTGAAAAAATGTGAAACCACAGGGACTATCCGGGCATTTTTCTCTTACTTTTATCATGCTCATGTTTTAACAACAATTAATAGGTACCGAAGCTGAAGCTCCAGGGAGCCCCTATTATAGGTAGGGATTTATCAGAATATCCTATCCACCTGATAAAGGTAACAATAATGGTTTGATTTTTATTAAACCTTTCATATAGGAATATCCTGCCCGACCTTAAAAGGAAACTGATGTCCGTTTTCATTTTAGAGGTAGTTGAAGAAACTAAATTAATGAGTTAAATGCCATTTTAGTCCCTGTGGTTTGGGTCATTTTACCAGTTTAGTCCAAAGGTTTCATTTTTCACCTGTCGGTCCAAAAAGGTTTCACCGTTATCATTTTAGTCCACTAGGTTAATTTCATCCATTTTTTCTGTTAACGAGAAGGCCAATTCGGTCATTTTATATGGCCGGATTGCCCTTCTAGTTAACAGAATTACATATAAAATGACCGAATTGGCCTTCTCGTTAACAAAAAAAATGGATGAAGTTAACCCAGTGGACTAAATTGGCAACGGTGAAACCTTTTTAGACCCACATGTGAAAAATGAAACCTTTGGACTAAACTGGCAAAATGGCCCAAAACACAGGGACTAAAATGGCATTTAACTCCTAAATTAATTAAGTCTTCCATCCTAAATTGAGGAACAGGGATTATTATGATTTTTAAAGAAGATTTCTTTCATTCGTTATATATACTATCCATATAATATGACCTACTAACAATTATAAATCGTAAGTAGATATTGACTACGAGGTACACATGGAGTGTAACACCCCAACCTGGAATAGGTTGACGTGTCACTATTACATATATCAAATTTAAAACTAATTCCGAAGTTTAAAATAAAAAGACCCTAATTACATTTTCATTACATTACCGAAATAAAATATATCTTTATTTTCACGGCACTCTTCACTTATTCCCCACGTTTCCCAAATTACATGTTAAACAAATAAAACAAACACAAAAAGAAAACTACGCCTGAGCCAAAAAGTTGCCCGGTAACGGAGAAATCAATAGTACAAGTAAAGACGAATAAATGAGAACGAAACACCATATAACGGAAGCTCAAAATCCGCCGGGTATCTATCGGTCTGGTGTCAATTCTACATCACAAGCTAATATTGCCGCAAACTCTCTCTGCTTTTCTAGCATCAAACCAGCTTTCGAAACATCCTTTTCATGCACAGGACCTATACCAATACCACTAACAAGTAGGTGGACCACATTATTAAGTAACCCCTAAACTCCACCATTTGCATCAATTCTACTTATTACTCTCCTCATAGTGTTCATCACTGAATCTTTGACCTCTTCCAGATCATCCCCAAACCGCACCACATATAGGGTGGACCCCACCACTGTGTGCTCGAGATTCAGCTAAAAAAATAAGATGTTACGGGTCAATTACAAAAACAAAGGTAAATATTTACTGATATTTATGTAAATTGACATCAACTGTGCAGGAATTCTGAATTTTTCTACGGTCCAAACTCTTGTGTGACCTAAGAAGACTGAAGCAAAGAGCATACATAATCATCAAACTTAAGAAGACTACATGTTATAAGATGTTCATACTAATATATATATATATATATATATATATATATACACCACACACACTTTCATATCAGTAAACGTTTTTCTTTCTTTGCTTCGAGAGTCAATTTTGAGAGTTGGTCCATGAAACCCATAGACAACAATCTCGTCTTCTTCTTGAAGGAGGCCATTAACCACTTCAACGTCAATACTTCCAATACCGTAAACTTACTAGCTAGTTCTTCTTGTTCATGTAGAGGTTCAAGAATGCTGCTGCTCTTTCTCGACAAACCCAGACCCCTAAACTTATCCTCCAGACCCCCAACGTTATCCTCTGTCTGATTCTTTTTCCGCTTTGATACAACGCCAAACCCTAACATGAAATCCTGTCCGATGCTTTTGACTCTTCTTCCTAACGCGATAAATGAAATATTCAAGTTGAGTTAGGGTTTCATTTATCGCGTTGCATCAATGAGGAAGAAGAGTCAAAAGCATCGAACAACTCTTGTTCGATAGGATTTCACCTTAGGGTTTCGCGTTGTATCAAAGCAATCGGACAGAGGATTTGAATAAAACCCTAAGTAGGTGTTTGGGATTTGAATCTTACCGTTCAAAACCCACCGGGTATCTATCGGTCTGGTGTCACTTCTACATCACAAGCTAATATTGTTGCAAACTCTCTCTACTTTTCTAGCATCACGCTTTCGAAACATCCTTTTAATGCACAGGACCTATACCTATACCACTATGGTAGGTGGACCACATTATTAAGTAACCCCTAAACTCCACCATTTGCATCAATTCTACTTATACTCTCCCCATAGTGTCCATCATTGAATCTTTGACCTCTTCCAGATCATCCCTAAACTGCACCACATATAGGGTGGACCCCACCACTGTGTGCTCGAGATTCTGCTGAAAAAATAAAATGTTACGGGTCAAATACAAATATAAAAACAAAAGTAAATATTTACTAATATTTATCTAAATTAACATCACCTGTGCAGTAATTCTGAATTTTTCTACGGTCCAAACTCTTGTGTGACCTAAGAAAGACTAAAGCAAAGAGCATACATAATCATCAAACTTAAGAAGCTCAAATGAGTTGTTGCAACATGAGTAATGGGGCTGGGCTTAAAAATAATTGGGTGATAATATGGACTTGTGAGAAATGAGATTATTATGGGAATGAGTCATGAGTGGGCCTCGAGCTGATGAGGAGAATAATCAATTTAGAAATGGGCAGTGGGCCTTAGCATAGTTATTAAAGGAGTTAGGCGCACTCAAGGCGCATAGACCTCGTCTGAGGCCTAGGAGCAAGGCGGAAAAAAAGCGTACAACAAAAAAAACTTAAAATATTTTTATATAATAGAAAATTAATATTATTCTTCAAATTAAATAAACTAAAGCTATTATATAACATTTAATATTGTCTATTTAGTACCAAAAGTTATAAAATGCTAATTTATTAGTGTAGAAAAGTAGTTTTGTTAAATAAAAGTAGAAATCTAGCTAGAATATTGATAGAATTTAGAGAATTTGGCCGAAAACTCCCAAGAATCTAGGAATCTCGTTGGAATCTGTGCATGAACCATCACTTGTTAAAGCGCAATTGCCTTGACTAAAGGCGCAATTGCCTTGTCTAGCTAGGAAATTGGGCCTAGGCGTAAGAGGCGATGACTTTTAACAACCATGGGCCTCAGATATTAAAAGAATAATCATGATACATGGAGAGCCCATTGTTGTTCGACATACTTTTGTGGCAAAATTTACACCTATGTGGGCTAAGATATGTTGGGCTCTGAATTTTAGCTGGATACTTTTGGTATGATATCATGGAGTGGGGTCGAGACTCTAGGATTGCGGCTTGGGCTATCAATGGGCTATTGGGTTGGATGGAGAGATTGATGAATGGAGCTGAAGACTTGGATAATGTGGATTAAATTTTTTTGGACTTTGTCGTTTGTATTTGTTTAAAACTATAATAAATTACCTCGATACTTGTCTTTCATTTTAAGTAAACCAAATCATAATAACCACTTAAAAAGTTAAAACTAACTTGTGTTTACCTTTTTATGAAAGTAGTATAGTCCACTTGTACATATTAGTGTTTGTATGTCTTTCATTGTAGAGTGCAACTCCATATCATTGTAGAGTAGAGCTCCAAACTAAAATCATTAAGAACAACGAAATATAGGTTATACAACAACTTTAAGCATTCAACTAATATTGTGAAACAACAACTATAAGTCTATTAAATTCATATAATCGATAAAATTGGTCGTTCTCACCTGCTGAACAAAACTCCGTCGTTGATGCAACTGATGGTGGATAGAAATTGGACGGCGGAATCTGTGGGTCGTCGGTTGTGAAATGAGCGAGAGCGATTTAGGGTTTTGTTTTGATAAAAATTCTTAACGGGTACTTAGGCATTTAACTTGTTTATAAATGAAAAATAACCTAAGAAATTGGGGAAAAACTATAGAGAA
This sequence comes from Helianthus tuberosus, assembly GCA_030545235.1. Classification (NCBI taxonomy): domain Eukaryota; kingdom Viridiplantae; phylum Streptophyta; class Magnoliopsida; order Asterales; family Asteraceae; genus Helianthus; species Helianthus tuberosus. The sequence goes on from CM060407.1 coordinate 2,224,013, forward strand.
GGAGAGGTTTAGGTTGGATTGATGTGGGAAGTTGGGAAGTGTTAAATATAATGCATGAAGGAGTAGAAAACTGGGATATCCATGGATTGTCACTATCGTTGTACCATGTACCAGGGCTAAAGAGGACAGGGATCACAGGTAAAATAAGGTGGACTCGGTCAACAAAGGAAGATTGGTTAAAGCTAAAACTCAACCAACCAATCAGAAATCATTTCTTTTTGTTTTCCTTTTCTCTTTATCATATATTTATTCTTTTATTTCTTTGGCATTATTTTGATTATCTCCTTCACAAACTTATGAGCAATTTCACAAAAAAATCAAGAGAAACATTGACTGTTTGTTAGTCAAACCTAGCATCTCAGCATACAACAATGGGTATGAATTTTTAAAAATAAATTAGTGCTGAAGCCATAGGCTTTTGAGGGTAGTGGCATAGTTTTCGTCTATGAAAGCACATGAGTCAGTGATGCCAACAACTTGTATAAGAAACAAATTTTCACATAAAATAAAATCATATACAGCTCAATCATTTCGAATCTCAGATTACTAATTACTAACTGAAACTAAGTAATCAATATCCAATAATAGCATTTTGAATTTCAGATTACTAACTAAAGAACTTTATCAGTAAACTAACCAAAAATCGGGGAAGAATTGGAGCAAGAATCAAGGGGTTCTTGTGTTCAAATCGGAAGATTGATGTGGAACGATGCAGGAACCAGCCGAAATCCGGTCAAAATCGACTGATGTGAAGCGATATAGACCGGCGTTTTGTGCGTTCTCTCTTTGAATTTAATTATAGCAAACCCTATTTATCAATTACTAGGAAGCAAGGCTGAAGATGAAAAGTGAGGAGTTGACACGCAGCAGTGGCAACCTACCTTAGATTAAAACTGATTGAAAATGGTAAATGACGAAAATAACCCTCGATACTGTAGCAAACCTCTTTTATCATTTGATATATATAATAATGTGACACAAGTAACCTCTATATATACTTTAATATTTCAATCTTAGGAATTTACAAATTAAAAAACTGCGCTATAATTAGCTAGGAAGTAAGAGCGAACCCAATGCGCACCGCTCAAAAAAAGCGCCTAGGCGCCAAAGGCATGCGGTTTTAATAACTATGGTTAAAACACGCTTGATCTCAAAACACGCATAATGCGCTCATCGCATAATATAGAATATACAGTTTATGTAATCAAGATAATGATTAAACTATTAAACTAAGTGAAGTGTCATACTTGGATAGCCACCTCCATTCCTTTCGGGGCATCTCTGAGGTCTATGGAAACAACCCATGTAGGTATACCTGATATTCATCTCACAAACTTGCAATCTTTTGCTCGCAGTAATTAATACTCTACCCGCTTCTAAAGTGTTGAACAACTCTCGTCACAGTCTTCGATTCTTTCGAAAGTTTGTTAATTATTTTTACATCGTTATTAAGTAATGAAATAATTTTCATCAAATACATTAGAGAATTTGTTACATATTTGCTTAAAATTATTATTATTATTATTATTATTATTATTATAAATCTAATATAAAAGGATTTCATAAAAAATGTTTTACGTAAGGTTTAATTCAAAAATATTATCATCATTAAAATATAAATTAAAGATATATTTGAAGTAAGGGTGGATTTTGTAGGAAGGTTTAGTAGATCTAATCTATCAAAAAATATTGGTCAACTTAAAGAAATGTTTGAAGTAATGACAAATATTAAGGTGAGAATCTTAAAATAAGCAATGTTTTCATTTTATAATACTAACCCGATTCAACAAATAATAAAAAAATCATTTTTATTAAAAAGAATTTCTTTAAAAGATGATATGGTGTTGATACTTGGTATTCTTTGAAATCGTTTATTAGAAATAGGATATGATAATATAATATAACAAGTAGATGGTAGTGTTATGAACAGTTGCTTCGTATAGAACTTTTCGATGCGTAGTGTTATGAACAGTTGCTTCGTATAGAATTTTTTAGGTATATACGTTCCCCCCCCCCCAGTTTCGGAAAAAAACGGGGGGTCAAGCTTCACCAATGGGTCCAATGTCTTCCCACCTCTTCCAACCCTCTCTCCAACACTTCTAATGTAACAACTCGACTTTTCGGATCGTTACCTATAGCCGTCATTCTTTCTTAAACGCTTGTACTCTGGGAATCGATTAACGCAAAGGGTTAAGTCATATTTTCAATGCACTTTTAAACGCTTATTCAAAATGCAGTTATCACATTTATACGCTGTTTACAACGCTTACTACTCAAGCGCATTTCATCGCATTTTACATCGCTTATTTAGACTAAACGCTATCGCGCAACGCAAACTCAACGCAGGCTCGAAACGCGAATTATTTAAGTTATGTGTGTTTATTTGTGTGATTATTTGTTGAATGTTATGTGGTTATCAACGCAACGCTTATATGCTCACTCGCAACTCGATTAAACGCAACACAACGCTTAACAAACGAACCGAAGTTGGAAAACTAACAAAACACAACCCGGCCGTCCGAATGGACACCCGTCTGGATGGACACCCGTCCGGATGGACATCCGACCGGACGCTGCCTTTCGCCACCGACTTAAATGTCACACCCCGAATTCCACGTGTCACCGGTGGGCCCGGTGGGGGAGTATCGTGACGTGGTTGGCAACATAATAGTCAAACAACACAATATTTAATATGCACAGCGGAAGCAAATGAAAGATATATTTCAACCGAATAAAATATTGTAATATCGTGTATCTCAAACAGTTGAAAGTTTATCCACAGAAGGATCGAAATAAATAAGAAACAGTAGTTCAACAGACGATAGGCATCTTAAGCTTGCGAGACTCTTTATTGATGCTAAGGAGAGAATCCAGCCTATTACGCTTAGTACCTGCATTTAATCTTTTTGGGAAAATACATCAGTTTACACTGGTAAATACAATCAACTGACTCATTTTAAAAATTGATTTGGATGCACGTGGCATAAACATTTTATAACTTGGGATAATTATTTAAATATATAATCTTGTAAAAGAATTACATGTTCCTTATGCGTTCAGTAGCCCGGGTCGTGCCGGGTTAAAGATCAATAGACACACCACATTATTTATTTGGCAACTGACAGGTGTACGCCTACACCCCGTGCTTAGGTCGTGGCCATTTCGTAAAATGATGCCAAGGATATCCGGGACATGGTCATTAACCTCCCAAAGGCTTTAAGCAAACAAAACAATTTAAACGGGCCGATCAAATATCAATTAGCCACCAAACGATGGAAGATTTAATGCCCGACCAAGCGGTATTTTATATACTATACCCCAAGCCCGTATAGGGAAAATAAGTTAAAAGTATTTACCTGAGCAAAGTAATAATCACAATAAGCAAATGCAAGTAGCTCTTACTGGTCCTCCTATTCTGGAACAAAGGTTTATAATAACCTATTAGAATCCTAACGGTCTTTAGTTAAGCTTAAGCTTAGACCGATACGGTTCAAACGCACGATTAGGCGAAGACCGGGATAGAATGTGATTTGGACCCGACAAGATTGAAGACTTGCCTTATATGGGTAATCTAAGCACATTCTGAATTTTGGGGTAAAACCGATAAGGTTTGACCCGTTTCGGCTAATTTATGTAAACTTGTTACATAAGCCGAACCGAACGCGCAAGAGGCGTAACGGGTGACCGCGAGAGTCATTTACAAGTTTCCTAAGTTAATATGCCTTAAATATGTTGAGATATCAGTAGAATACCTTCCATTATGCCCAGAACGAATTTAAACACAAACTATGCCCCGTAGGGGTAATTTGGTCATTTATAAGGTTATAAAAGAGTTTAAGTATTAACCTGAGTTACAGGTCTGATATGTTCAGCAAAAATACTTAGTTTACCAAGTTATAACAGTAGGGTATTGTATATATGTGAAATTTATCAATTTTAACCAAACTATGCACCGTAGGGCATTTTGGTAATTTCACATAAGCCGAAAAGCTCAAAACTGAAGTCTGAGTTAAACAAATTTTGCATACTGTTAAAATATTATAATTTACCTAAAATATAAGTAGGTATCAACCCTTGTATGTTTAAAATAGTTTTAGTACATACTATGCGTTAAAAACGCTTAAAAAGGCGATTAGAAGCCGTTTCCGGGTTCTATATACAAAGCTGATATTTTTATTATTCCAAAAGGTTTAAAATAATTTATTTATCATATAAGATCAGTGGCAAAAGGTTTGGAGTTAAATAGATATGTAAAACTCATTTTTATAGCCCGAAAGGGCAAAACCGACAACTACCGGATTAAGCCTATGACTATAAGTTATGCTCAGCCTAAAATTAATTAAAAATCTTCAAAAATCCCAAAATAATATATTATATCAGTGGGTAAAGAGTTTGATATCAAAAAGTGGGTTTAAATAGGCTATATGCTAATTATGCCGTTTAATCGCTAAAGAAGCTTTCTAATTACGCTAATGAGCATAACTCTCAATCTACACCTCAAACTGATGTCAAATTTTGGGTGCAAGTTTATAATTTAGAAACTAAGGTTTCTACTCTTTTACATTTCCAAAAATCACGTTTTATGGTGTAAAGGGCATAATGGTCAACATATGAGCAATTAACGGAATCATGCATATTAATTGGTTAACTAATGAACCAAGGTGTATAATCACAGAGGGTTATACTAGCATGTAACCGGGTCCAATTAAAGTTCTAAGGCAGTTCTAAAACATACCAAAATGGGTCAGAACTGAAGTCAAAGCAAAAGTCAAAGCTTTGCGACTTTCGGTTCCGAACCGGGTCTAAACAGAAAATTGTCGGGTTGAACATGTTTAGACATGTTCTTACACTAATTACCAAGTTATATTAATGATCAAACAGGTTGTATGTGTTCTACATTGCTAATTATGCATAAATTAGAAATTAAGCATTCTGTTGACTTTTTAATAACAAGTTTGACCCGACATTTGACCTTGTTAGAGTGGAAATCAGGGGGAACCCTTTTAAGGGTTTATTACCCACATAATTACCAACTTATAACTACTTTCAATTCGACTAATCACTGAACCATCAATGATTAATCGCTAAGTCAACCGTTAATTACGACGGTTTGACTTTTAAGCTAAAACTAAGCAAAAACTTAACTAAGAAAGGTTAAGCATACTTACAAGAGTCCTATGCACGATTAGTGATCACTTGAGCCTGCTTTGGAGCTCCAGAAATGATCAGAAATGCTGAAGGAAGGTGTGAAGAATTGGTTGCAACCTTGACCCTTTATATAGTGCTCAAGAACTCATGGATCATTGACACACAAGTCTAACCATGGCCTTGGATCACTTCCAGATGTCCCTAAGTGTCTAGGGGTTGTTTAGGGGTCATGCAAGATGAGGAAAATCGAGTTAAAGGCGGTTACAAGGGCTATGGCAGACAAGAAATCCAAAAAATCCAACAAAATCGGAATTCTGATCAGATAAGGCGGTCGCGTAGCGCGACGGCATAAGGGGTAGTGCTCGCGCTACGCGAGCATGTGGTGTCCAGCCAACACAATTTTCCATTATTTGCAGTTTTGGTCCCCGGTCCTTCTAAAGGTCGCTTTCACGTCTTGTTTTGCACAATGAGCCCTCTAAATTGAGTTATAAGGGCTTTAAGACATTTACCCACTTTGTTTAGTCCTCGGTTAACTTTATTGTTACCCGAAAAGTCATAAACTTCAACGTTGACGCTTTAACCCCTCGTATACGAATTTGATCATAACTTTCTCATACGATAACGAAACTTTATGAAATTTATATCGTGTATTCTAGTGAGCATAATTAACCGTTACAAAGCTTCGGGTTTGTCAAAAGGTCACTCAGAGGTATAACTTAAACATGTTGACACATTTAACCCCCGTAGTTTGTAATCTCTCACTTTCTTTCATATTTAGCTTCGTATGATCCATGATTTATTCGTTTGAAGGTACGAGCATCATGTAGGGTTAATGTACAATATATTTATTCACTGTTGACGTTTAGAACCCGTATTTTCACATACTTTCCATGATTGTCAACTTAAATCCTTCTATAACATTCTTTCACACGTTCAAACATATGACACGTGTCAACACATTATAGGACGTGAATTTTTCGAGGTGTTACATCCTCACCCCCTTAAAAGAAATCTCGACCTCGAGATTTACTGAAATAAATAAGGGTACTTTTCTTTCATTGTGGACTCAACCTCCCACGTATATTCGGGACCTCTACGGGCATCCCATTTTACCTTTACAATAGGCACATGCTTCCTTCGAAGCTTCTTAACCTGTCGATCTTCAATCGATAATGGTTTTTCCACAAATTTCAAGCTCTCATCTATATGCACATCTGTATGTGGTATGACCAGTGATTCATCAGCGAAACACTTCTTCAGATTGCAGATGTGGAATACATTATGTATACTACTGAGCTCTTCAGGTAGGTTTAACTTATAGGCAACTGACCCGACACGTTCGATGACCTCGAAAGGTCCTATGTATCTCGGGCTTAGCTTGCCTTTCTTACCAAATCGCATCACCCCCTTCCAGGGTGATACTTTAAGCAACACTTTGTCACCTAATTCAAATTTCATAAGTTTACGCTTTGGATCTGCGTAACTCTTCTGCCTATCTCGGGCAGCTTTAAGACGGTCACGAATCTGGACAATCTTGTCCGTCGTTTCAAAGACTATCTCTGGTCCTGATAATTGGACATCTCCAACTTCCGCCCAACAAACGGGCGTTCTACACTTTCTACCGTATAAGGCCTCAAAAGGCGCAGCTTTAATGCTGGTATGGTAGCTATTGTTGTAGGAGAATTCAATTAACGGCATGTGGTTATCCCAACTACCACCTAAATCAATCACGCATGCTCGTAGCATGTCTTCCAAAGTTTGAATAGTACGCTCACTCTGACCGTCCGTCTGAGGATGGTAAGCCGTACTAAAATTCAAACGCGTGCCCAAAGATTGTTGGAAACTTTTCAAAAAATGTGATGTGTATCTAGTATCTCTGTCAGAGATAATAGACACAAGTATGCCATGTAAAGCTACAATCTTATCCACGTACAACTGGGCTAACATGTCGGAGCTGTAAGTCTCCTTGATGGGTAGGAAATGTGCTGACTTAGTCAGTCTATCAACTATAACCCATATCGTATCATTTCCTTTCCTTGTCTTAGGTAACTTGGTGATAAAATCCATAGTTACCATTTCCCACTTCCAAGTGGGAAGTTCAGGCTGTTGTAGCAAACCTGACGGTTTCTGATGTTCTGCCTTGACTTGCGCACACGTCAAGCATTTAGCTACATAGGTGGCTACAGACTTCTTCAAGCCTATCCACCAATAATTCGCCTTCAGATCCTGGTACATCTTATCGGCTCCAGGATGAACGGAATATTTAGAGTTGTGGGCTTCCTGGAGGATAACATCTCGAAGTCCCCCATAAACTGGAACCCATATTCTTCCATTTAACCTCAGGATTCCGTCCTTGCCCTGAGATAATTGCTCTTCAGTGACTCCCAGCTTTTCGTTAGGATAGTTAGCTTCCAGCACAGCTTCCTTCTGTGCAGCTAACAACCTTTCATTCAAACTGTTCTTTATTTCAATGCTCTTGGCATTGATTCTGATGGGTTTCACCCTTTCCTTCCTGCTTAAGGCATCAGCAACCACGTTTGCTTTGCCTGGATGGTATCTGATTTCACAATCATAATCATTCAACGTCTCCATCCATCGGCGCTGCCTCATGTTTAAATCCTTTTGGTTAAACAGGTGCTGGAGGCTTTTGTGATCAGAATAGATCACAAACTTGATACCATATCAATAGTGCCTCCAAAGCTTCAGTGCAAATACAACGGCACCCAACTCCAAGTCATGGGTGGTGTAATTCTTTTCATGCACTTTTAGCTGGCGTGAAGCATAGGCAATAACTTTGCCTTTCTGCATAAGCACAAACCCCATGCCAGTGTGTGATGCGTCACAGTAAACCACAAAATCTTCTATTCCATCTGGCAATGTCAATACAGGAGCGTTGCTCAACTTCTGTTTAAGGATATCAAAGGATTCTTGCTGCTTAGGGCCCCAAACGAACTTTACTTTCTTCCTAGTCAAGGAAGTTAGGGGTGCAGCAATCCTTGAAAATTTTTCAATGAAACGCCTGTAATATCCTGCCAATCCCAGGAAGCTACGAATCTCTGTAGGCGTCTTTGGCTCCTGCCAATTCATGACAGCTTCAACCTTAGTGGGATCAACTTGGATTCCACGCTCGCTAACCACATGTCCAAGAAATTGGACTTCACGAAGCCAGAATTCACATTTAGAGAATTTGGCATACAGCTTCTCCTGCTGTAGTAATGAAAGAATACATCAAAGATGCTTCTCATGATCAGCCTTGTTCTTCGAGTAGATGAGGATGTTGTCTATGAAGACGATGATAAATTTGTCCAAGTAGGGCTTGCAGACACGATTCATGAGATCCATGAATGCGGCAGGTGCATTAGTGAGCCCAAAAGGCATCACTAGGAACTCGTAATGGCCATAACGAGTCCTAAATGCAGTCTTGTGTACATCTTCATCTTTAACCTTCAATTGATGATAACCTGACCTTAAGTCAATCTTGGAGAAGTAACTTGCCCCTTGAAGTTGATAGAACAGATCGTCGATTCTGGGCAATGGGTACTTATTCTTGATCGTAACCTTATTCAGCTCACGGTAATCGATGCACAGACGCATCGATCCATCCTTCTTCTTGACAAATAAGATTGGTGCTCCCCAAGGAGACGAACTAGGCCTAATGAAATCTTTGGCTAGAAATTCATCAAGTTGCGTTCTCAATTCCTTCATCTCCGTTGGTGCCAACCTATAAGGTGCTCTAGCAACTGGTGCTGCTCCAGGGATGATGTTAATTCTGAATTCGACTTGCCTATCTGGTGGTAAACCAGGTAGTTCTTCAGGAAAAACATCAGGGTATTCAGAAATGACAGGGATATCTTCCATCTTCGGTTTCGGCTCATCAATAATCACTTGTGCCATGTAGATGACAAAACCCTTCTTTAAACACTTAGAGGCCTTGAGCATAGTCACTTGCTCAGGCAGTCCATACTGGGTATCTCCCCGAATGGTAAGTGATTCGCCAGATGGAGTCTTAATCACCACTTGCTTTTTGTTGCAGATAATTTTGGCCTGGTTATGAGATAACCAGTCCATACCCAAGACTATGTCAAACCCGGCTAACTTAAAGGGAAGCAGGGACATCGGAAAAGAGTGGTTCTTAATGGATATAACACATCCATCTAACACAGTTGAGACGGTTTCTAAGGTGCCATCTGCTAACTCCACCTCATAATTCACACTTAAGGTTTTGACAGGTAAATTCAGCAATTTGCAAAACTTATTATCTACGAAAGACTTATCAGCGCCTGAATCAAAAAGTACTCTTGCATAGACATCATTTACAAGGAAAGTACCTGTAATCACATTGTCGTCTAGGACCGCTTCCTTTGCATCCATCCTGAAGACCCTAGCATTGGTCTTCTTGGCCTCTTCAGGCTTCTTGGCGTATTTAGGGCAGTTGGTCTTAATGTGCCCCTTTTCATTGCAACGGTAGCACGTTGCGTCTTTTAGCTTCTTGCAATCCAAGGTCTTGTGCTCCTTGGACTTGCATATTCCACATGCAAAAGTTTTTGACTGAGTCTGCGAGTTTGATTCAAACTTGCACTTCCCGAAGTGCTGTTTCTTGCAGACTTTGCACTTGGGCTTATCACCAGACTGATGCCCATCCTTCTTTGACTCAGACCCCTTCTTGTTGTCACCGTTTCCTCGGTGCTTCTTGTTCGACCTCCGTGAATTATCATCTTCACGTTTTCTTTTCTCGGCATCCTTATTCCTCAGCGATCTTTGCCTGACCGCATCCAGAGTGAGGGACAAAGATATGTTAGCTACAGATCTGAAAGTAGCTGGCCGAGAAGCCTTCACGCTTGCCTTTATCTCGGGGGCTAAACCCCCAATGAAATGAACTATTCGTTTGGGTTCCGGAGTCACCAAATACGGAACCAACCTCGACATGGTATTAAAGCTCGTGAGGTAAGCTTGGCAATCTAGATTGGTCATTACCAATGAAAGAAAATCTGACTCAATCTTTTCGACCTCGTGCTGAGGACAGTAGTTCTCCTTGATGAGGGCAACGAATTGTTCCCAAGACATGTTGTACAATGGGATTTTCCCAGTGGCCTGAATCAGCGATCTCCACCAGGCTAAGGCCTCACCCTTAAATGATTGCGACACAAACTTGACCACATCCCTCTCAGCGCATCCGCTGATATCAACAACTGTATCCATCTCATCTAACCACGTCATACAATCTACAGCTCCTTTCTCCCCAGTGAAATCCCTGGGTTTACATGAGACAAAATATTTATAAGAGCAACCCTTGTCACGGGGTTCTTGATTCACAACAATCTTTTAAGATGGATCACTATGATGATTTGAGGAGCGACGATCGCCATCTCCCTTCTTGGGAGGTGGCTTGCTGTGAGCCTCAGAGTGTGTTTTAGGCTTCGAATGCGGCGTAGATAGGGTCCTGCTTCGAGTCCTACTATATTCTTCATACTGCCGCTCTAAGGCCTTTGTAACAGCGTCATCTACAAACGCTTTCAGTTCAGCACCCGTTATATTAATTCAGGCGTTATCATTATTCTCCACTGGGTGACTATTAATTTCATCCGAGTCAGCCATTTTAATTGAACTGTTACATAAGAAAATAACAATAGTTTATTTGGGAGTTTATCATAGAATTGTCTTTTATGGCAATTCATTAACCATGGTATACATAAACCATATTTGGTTAATTTGTTAATCATATTTATTTAGGATTTTTATTACAATTTATCCTAATTATAAAAAAAATAACAGTTTCATTAGCAGCACAAAAGGCCTAGTCACAAGGACATTTTAAATCATAAGCTATGATTTCAGAGAATCAAGGCTTTTAAGGTTTGAACATAGTTCATTACCTTTTTCGGACAGGGAGTCATAGCCACCACTGTCTTTTGGCTTATGTAGAAATGAGCAAGCCCGTAGGCTCTATATTACCAATGTACGGTCAAAATATGATCATCTCAATTGATGATTTAAACCCATGATTCAGAGATCATTTAGTTGGGTTAGGAATCTTCTAAAGAATCCTATTACAAAGATGACGTGTGTGATTTTAACGAATCACGTCTGCCAGGAGCATTAACATGTTTACAAATGTTAACAGGGATTTGAATCTTTTAACCAGGTCTTACCATCATGGCCAGGTCTTCACAATGACACTCAGGTTAGGTTTCACTCTTAAGATTCTTATACAATATTTAAATAGGCAGATTATTATTAAAAGGAATGATTTTGATCTATTTATTCCATATAATATATTTATGCATATAATAGTAAAATGAAATTTATAAATTAAACATTCCATTAATTATTAATAGGTTACACGTCGCCCTAAACGGGACTTTTTAATAAAGCAACATACCCTCGCAGGGGTCAAATTGAAATACTAGTCCACGCAGGGACATAAACAAACAACACACCCTCGTAGGGGTTAACAGAAAGATAGACCCACGCAGGGGTTTAAAACAAACAAACAAACAAACATACCCACGCAGGGGCTAATACAGCAAGACAGGCCCACACAGGGGCTCAAATGATACAAGGAAATTACAACAACAGTGGAAGGATTCAATGGTCCTTCTTGCTCTTCCCTTTTATTAGGCTTGTCAATCCTTGGAAGAAACTTTATCGCTCCCTGCGATCTCGGTGAAAATCTCGCTCGACCTGATCCAGTCTCTGAAGAATTTCCTCCCGTTCTAGGGGAGAAAACCGTGGCGGCTGCGATTGTGTCCGAATTATAGGTCTAGCCGGTATCTGGTACCCATGAGTTGGGTACCCTACTCCCCAAGGAGCTCCATACGGTCCTTCCGGGTTAAAGGCGTTGTAATTGGCCGCTGCCATGTATGGGTCGGCTTCAGCGTAATTGTAGTTGGTGTGAGCCGGCAGCTCAAACGGGTTGTACGCCATAGAACCCGTGTATGCTGGTATCGGGTTATCAAAACCCATCGGTGGTGGTTGCGGTGCAACTGGGTTCGAAGGTCCACCCATTTGTGGATCTTCCTGAAGCGGCGGATAATGACTGCCACTTGATTGGCGAGGAGAGCTAAAATGAAAATCTCCTCCTCGCGCGGACATCCGCGCTCCGGTTCTCCTACGCCTCGGCGGTTGTGGAGGTGTCGGCTAAACTGGTGGCGGTGGAGGCGGTGGCGTGACTGCCACGAATCGTGAATCCTCAGAGGGATCCTGCTGCTGCTGCTGGTGAGGCGACGAATGGTGCGAAGGTGTGAAGTACCATTCGTGTTGGTTAAACCTCGCTTGATAACTATCTGGACCACCGTAGGGTGACCCGTGGAAAGATGATCCATCCGAGATCTCGATGGGATGGTTAGGAGTACCACTTGCAGGTTCGACGGGATCCGTGTCCTCGTCCATGTCCATAGCATTATCTTCCGAGAAGTGGTCCTCCGGTCCCAATGGGTTAAAACCCACTGGTTCTTGGATATAATTTGCCGGGTTGAACCGGCCCCTAAAAACAGGTGTGGGGTTACCAAAGGAATTATGCGATAGGGATCGCTGAAGAGGTATGTACGAAGGTTGAGGGTTGTCGGGCTCATTTTCCGACTGTGGCCCATATGAGTTGTGAATGGGAGGTGTCAAACTGTGTGAAACAGATCGTCTCGCAGGTTCAAAGAGGTTCCTCCGATTTTCTCTAGGGTCAGCACTCGCAGTGGTGGTAGGAGCTCGCATGTGCGAAGGTCCTACCTCGTCGTCATTGGGGGCGGTGATTGGCCCATTGCCTCGTCCTCTTCGTCGAAAGAATCTTGGCGGCATAATTAATCATGTCAATACAACATAAGATAACGACAAGAATATATAAAGTAAAGGACAAAACAAAACAAAACAAAGTAGAATTTGTCCTATGTTATTTGTCTAGACTCGAAAGTTTTGAAATGTGCAATTGTGTAACTGAGATTAAACACAAAAGGCTAGTGTTTAATTCACTCAGCGTTGGCTCTGATACCAACCTGTCACACCCCGAATTCCACGTGTCACCGGTGGGCCCAGTGGGGGAGTATCGTGACGTGGTTGGCAACATAATAGTCAAACAACACAATATTTAATATGCACAACGGAAGCAAATGAAAGATATATTTCAACCGAATAAAATATTGTAATATCGTGTATCACAAACAGTTGAAAGTTTATCCACAGAAGGATCGAAATAAATAAGAAACAGTAGTTCAACAGACGATAGGCATCTTAAGCTTGCGAGACTCTTTATTGATGCTAAGGAGAGAATCCAGCCTATTACGCTTAGTACCTGCATTTAATCTTTTTGGGAAAATACGTCAGTTTACACTGGTAAATACAATCAACTGACTCATTTTAAAAATGATTAAAAATTGATTTGGATGCACGTGGCATAAACATTTTATAACTTGGGATAATTATTTAAATATATAATCTCGTAAAAGAATTACATGTTCCTTATGCGTTCAGTAGCCCGGGTCGTGCCGGGTTAAAGATCAATAGACACACCACATTATTTATTTGGCAACTGACAGGTGTACGCCTACACCCCGTGCTTAGGTCGTGGCCATTTCGTAAAATGATGCCAAGGATATCCGGGACATGGTCATTAACCTCCCAAAGGCTTTAAGCAAACAAAACAATTTAAACGGGCCGATCAAATATCAAGTAGCCACCAAACGATGGAAGATTTAATGCCCGACCAAGCGGTATTTTATATACCGTACCCCAAGCCCGTATAGGGAAAATAAGTTAAAAGTATTTACCTGAGAAAAGTAATAATCACAATAAGCAAATGCAAGTAGCTTTTACTGGTCCTCCTATTCTGGAACAAAGGTTTATAATAACCTATTAGAATCCTAACGGTCTTTAGTTAAGCTTAAGCTTAGACCGATACGGTTCAAACGCACGATTAGGCGAAGACCGGGATAGAATGTGATTTGGACCCGACAAGATTGAAGACTTGCCTTATATGGGTAATCTAAGCACATTCTGAATTTTGGGGTAAAACCGATAAGGTTTGACCCGTTTCGGCTAATTTATGTAAACTTGTTACATAAGCCGAACCGAACGCGCAAGAGGCGTAACGGGTGACCGCGAGAGTCATTTATAGGTTTCCTAAGTTAATATACCTTAAATATGTTGTGATATCAGTAGAATACCTTCCATTATGCCCAGAACGAATTTAAACACAAACTATGCCCCGTAGGGGTAATTTGGTCATTTATAAGGTTATAAAAGAGTTTAAGTATTAACCTGAGTTACAGGTCTGATATGTTCAGCAAAAATACTTAGTTTACCAAGTTATAACAGTAGGGTATTGTATATATGTGAAATTTATCAATTTTAACCAAACTATGCACCGTAGGGCATTTTGGTAATTTCACATAAGCCGAAAAGCTCAAAACTGAAGTCTGAGTTAAACAACTTTTGCTTACTGTTAAAATATTATAATTTACCTAAAATATCAGTAGGTATCAACCCTTGTATGTTTAAAATAGTTTTAGTACATACTATGCGTTAAAACGCTTAAAAAGGCGATTAGAAGCCGTTTCCGGGTTCTATATACAAAGCTGATATTTTTATTATTCCAGAAGGTTTAAAGTAATTTATTTATCATATAAGATCAGTGGCAAAAGGTTTGGAGTCAAATAGATATGTAAAACTCATTTTTATAGCCCGAAAGGGCAAAACCGACAACTACCGGATTAAGCCTATGACTATAAGTTATGCTCAGCCTATAATTAATTAAAAATCTTCAAAAATCCCAAAATAATATATTATATCAGTGGGTAAAGAGTTTGATATCAAAAAGTGGGTTTAAATAGGCTATATGCTAATTATGCCGTTTAATCGCTAAAGAAGCTTTCTAATTACGCTAATGAGCATAACTCTCAATCTACACCTCAAACTGATGTCAAATTTTGGGTGCAAGTTTATAATTTAGAAACTAAGGTTTCTACTCTTTTACATTTCCAAAAATCACGTTTATGGTGTAAAGGGCATAATGGTCAACATATGAGCAATTAACGGAATCATGCATATTAATTGGTTAACTAATGAACCAAGGTGTATAATCACAGAGGGTTATACTAGCATGTAACCGGGTCCAATTAAAGTTCTAAGGCAGTTCTAAAACATACCAAAACGGGTCAGAACTGAAGTCAAAGCTTTGCGACTTTCGGTTCCGAACCGGGTCTAAACAGAAAATTGTCGGGTTGAACATGTTTAGACATGTTCTTACACTAATTACCAAGTTATATTAATGTTCAAACAGGTTGTATGTGTTCTACATTGCTAATTATGCATAAATTAGAAATTAAGCATTCTGTTGACTTTTTAATAACAAGTTTGACCCGACATTTGACCTAGTTAGAGTGGAAATCAGGGGGAACCCTTTTAAGGGTTTATTACCCACATAATTACCAACTTATAACTACTTTCAATTCGACTAATCACTGAACCATCAATGATTAATCGCTAAGTCAACCGTTAATTACGACGGTTTGACTTTTAAGCTAAAACTAAGCAAAAACTTAACTAAGAAAGGTTAAGCATACTTACAAGAGTCCTATGTACGATTAGTGATCACTTGAGCCTGCTTTGGAGCTCCAGAAATGATCAGAAATGCTGAAGGAAGGTGTGAAGAATTGGTTGCAACCTTGACCCTTTATATAGTGCTCAAGAACTCATGGATCATTGACACACAAGTCTAACCATGGCCTTGGATCACTTCCAGATGTCCCTAAGTGTCTAGGGGTTGTTTAGGGGTCATGCAAGATGAGGAAAATCGAGTTAAAGGCGGTTACAAGGGCTATGGCAGACAAGAAATCCAAAAAATCCAACAAAATCGGAATTCTGATCAGATAAGGCCGTCGCGTAGCGCGACGGCATAAGGGGTAGTGCTCGCGCTACGCGAGCATGTGGTGTCCAGCCAACACAATTTTCCATTATTTGCAGTTTTGGTCCCTGGTCCTTCTAAAGGTCGCTTTCACGTCTTGTTTTGCACAATGAGCCCTCTAATTGACTTATAAGGGCTTTAAGACATTTACCCACTTTGTTTAGTCCTCGGTTAACTTTATTGTTACCCGAAAAGTCATAAACTTCAACGTTGATGCTTTAACCCCTCGTATACGAATTTGATCATAACTTTCTCATACGATAACGAAACTTTATGAAATTTATATCGTGTATTCTAGTGAGCATAATTAACCGTTACAAAGCTTCGGGTTTGTCAAAAGGTCACTCAGAGGTATAACTTAAACATGTTGACACATTTAACCCCCGTAGTTTGTAATCTCTCACTTTCTTTCATATTTAGCTTCGTATGATCCATGATTTATTCGTTTGAAGGTACGAGCATCATGTAGGGTTAATGTACAATATATTTATTCACTGTTGACGTTTAGAACCCGTATTTTCACATACTTTCCATGATTGTCAACTTAAATCCTTCTATAACATTCTTTCACACGTTCAAACATATGACACGTGTCAACACATTATAGGACGTGAATTTTTCGAGGTGTTACATCCTCACCCCCTTAAAAGAAATCTCGACCTCGAGATTTACTGAAATAAATAAGGGTACTTTTCTTTCATTGTGGACTCAACCTCCCACGTATATTCGGGACCTCTACGGGCATCCCATTTTACCTTTACAATAGGCACATGCTTCCTTCGAAGCTTCTTAACCTGTCGATCTTCAATCGATAATGGTTTTTCCACAAATTTCAAGCTCTCATCTATATGCACATCTGTATGTGGTATGACCAGTGATTCATCAGCGAAACACTTCTTCAGATTGCAGATGTGGAATACATTATGTATACTACTGAGCTCTTCAGGTAGGTTTAACTTATAGGCAACTGACCCGACACGTTCGATGACCTCGAAAGGTCCTATGTATCTCGGGCTTAGCTTGCCTTTCTTACCAAATCGCATCACCCCCTTCCAGGGTGATACTTTAAGCAACACTTTGTCACCTACTTCAAATTTCATAGGTTTACGCTTTGGATCTACGTAACTCTTCTGCCTATCTCGGGCAGCTTTGAGACGGTCACGAATCTGGACAATCTTGTCTGTCGTTTCAAAGACTATCTCTGGTCCTGATAATTGGACATCTCCAACTTCCGCCCAACAAACGGGCGTTCTACACTTTCTACCGTATAAGGCCTCAAAAGGCGCAGCTTTAATGCTGGTATGGTAGCTATTGTTGTAGGAGAATTCAATTAACGGCATGTGGTTATCCCAACTACCACCTAAATCAATCATGCATGCTCGTAGCATGTCTTCCAAAGTTTGAATAGTACGCTCACTCTGACCGTCCGTCTGAGGATGGTAAGCCGTACTAAAATTCATCTTCTTCATCAAAATCACACACATACACTAACTTTTTCCCTGAAATCATCTGATTTGGACCTCTTGAAGGTGGTTTCCACCCGTTTGCTTAGGCAAACTGTTGTGGAGCACCATTTGATCGAGATTGGTTCTAGATCTAAAGGATTTCACACTTTTTAACTTAATCACAACAAGATTTCAACACTTTTTCATCTGTTTTCAACTTTTCTTCAATTTTCACACATTATGGATGGAATCTGAACTAAATCGGACTCTCGACTCGTTCCTTAGTCGAAAGCCGGCTTGAAATCGGATTTCCACGAAAGAGATAGACCAATTAACGGGTTAAACATGAAACATCATCAAGAACAGCCGTCTGTCCGAATGGGTTAGAGCCATTCGACCGAATGAGCTGGACTTGGTACGTTTCCGTTGTTTGACACGTCGTCACGCCGTCTCCGTTAACTTACAAACTTTTACTTAGAAATTTTTACAAAACTCCAACTAGGGACCATCCGCCCGAATGGCCATCCGTCCAGATGACCATCCGATCGGATGACTTGACCTTGACTATTCACACTGTTTAAACGTTTTAACTAAACTCCAAATTTTAACGATTTTCGCAAACAAACACTAACTATTCGAATGGCCATCCGTTCGAATGACCATCCGCTCGGATGACCATCCGTCCGGATGACCATCCGCTCGGGTGGAACTCATCCGTTCGGATAGACTGTCGAACACTTAAACCGCTCGACACGCTATTTACACTCTGTTCAGCCCTGAGAAGACTTATGCTTCTGTTTCCGTGCAAAGGCTAACTCCACGCGCTCCCTTCAATCCAATTCAGCTTGTGTTTACTTGCTAAACACACATTGTGAGTATACTCGAACCCATTTTCGTTTAACGCACTTTTGGGTGTTACATACGTTCTATATCAAAACACAACACACAACACAAACACTTTATAAACGTTAACCGCTCCCGCATGCTATACGTGATTTGTTGAATGCTTGTACTGTGCTTATATAGTGTTACACTAGACCGCCTCTAGCAACGATAGTACTATAGTTTGGACTCAGCACTTGTCGTGGACAGGGGTTGCTAGGGATCACATTACTCTACTTCACGTGTTCGCTTCGGTGAACATGTGTCGCGCATACTCTACAACGCAGTCTCGTGGTTAGGTGGTATGATTGTTTGGTAGTTACATGCTTCGCCCGTTACGTGTTACATGCTGGTTATGCGTAAACGCTTTTTATACTATTATTATGCAAACTTGTGTACTCACCTTTACTTTATGTATTGACTTTATTTTAACGTATGTGACAAGTTGATTTGGATGTTATGCTGGAAATCAAGATAGGCAGTCTAGAAACTCATCTAATAGAAATCTAGGTTGTCGGACTTGTTTTGCTTTTGAGAACTCGCTGTCTGTAATAATTATGTGTTGAATATTTGTTCGTTGGTATGGGACAATGAATGTTAAAAATATTGGTAATGGATAGTTGTTATGGATTCTCTTGAGCAACCTGCTTCGCCTAGTGCCGCGCCCCGATGATTCCGCCATCGGTTGGGGTGTGACATCTAACCTCTTCTTCTTTCCTAATCTCAAAACACAGACATCTCTTATCAAAACCCTAACACCTCTCCTCCACCCCTCTCCTCCCAGCTGCCACCCACTTCACCACCGTCTTCTTCCCCAACGTCCACCTTCTTCCCCACCGACGACCATCTTCCTCCAGCCGCCTCCCTCCGCAGCCAACACCCTCTTAACCGACGCCGACGTTATCATCCCCGCCGACAGTATCACCGCCATCTTCCCCCAGCTGCCTCCCTCCTCAGCCGCCATCCTTCACAACCAGCCACTCCCTTCACAGCGACCACCCCCTTCAAATCCGACCTTCAAAGCCAAAAATCGACACAATTCTGGTATGTTTTATGATTATTTGAAGTTTTTTTTTCAGATTATTTGTTGTTGATTTCAGATTATTTGAAGATTTATGATTATTTGTTTTCACAATTCTGGTATAGTATGTTTTATGATTATTTGAAGTTTGTTTTAAGATTAAACCCAAAACAATCAGTCTTTTTCTTTCAGACTGTAGAGGTTTGGTCCACAACTTCTGCATGTCTGCAGATGTGGTCCGCAGACTGCAGACATTTTACCTTTGAAAAAACAAACAGTACCTAAATGACAAAGAAGTAGAGTACAAGGATGTAGTATAAATTGGTGAAAGAAAAATAGGTTGTAAAGTACAGAGTGTGTATAAATGAAATTACTAAATGACAAATAAGTAGCATAGATAAATAGAGGGATGTAAACAAAAGTTTACACTAAAAGCCGTAATATACTAAAAGACAAAGTATTTACCATTATATAACATCTTAAAACATAAAGTCGGTGGCCAATGCCACCGACCACACAGGCAAAAACAAAAGTTCATAAACTGACAAAAGCCCATGAAGAGTTTAATGAATTGTTATTACAAGTGGATTCTGGATTGTGAACGTAAATTTTGTGATCCCTATTTATCTTTTGACGGTTGAATAATTACTAACTAGACACCTATGCATTTATATCACTTCATAAATCATTTCAACTATCATATATCATATTAAGACACCTCTTAACGACTCATATTTTAACACGTTTCAAATATATTAGCCACCATTGAATTTAAAGCTGAATAGAAAGTACCTCGCCTGTATTTTGACGTAAATTTTGTTCGAAAACAAGTCAGATCAAGTATAATACACTTTCATTCTACAGTATAAATTTGAGTTAGTGTACGTTTGACGCCACTAAGTATTGATGAAAAGGCAAGGGTAGTGTAGTGATTGGGTGAAACCCCACTAAACGAACCAACCCGAGGTCGCTTCCGTTTCTTTTGTACGGTTTAAATTCGATTTACTTTACTTTTTAATCCAACCACAATGCTTATATAGATTACACTAAGTTAGATTGGATACGTCAACATACGCGTTTTCCATATGGTTAACGCATCGCATAACGTAGGACTAATCCGCTCGATGTTTCAATGTGCTACAAGTAAAATTTCAATCCTTGATGTGATTATGTCTTTTGATTACACGTGTCAGTTTTCCGTTTATACGTGTTTAATGGTTTTTTTTGTACATTTCCTATGTATGAATCGGTCACATATAGATACGTTATGATTGTACATTAGAAATTTGATTGCTATAGGTAATCTTGATCCAATATCAGGATGCTATTGAGTTAACTTGGATATGTCAAAACGTGCGCTTTCATATGGTGAACGCGTCACATAACGTTTAGACTAATCCATTCGAGGTTTAAAATGTACCCGCGCCACAACGCGCGCGGGTCTAATTACTAGTTCATCCATATTCATCAACTTCTTTCATTTTTCTTCTCAAATGATTGTCTTTTTTTGTTTATCCAAACAGTAGCTTTTCCATTACATATTTTATGCATATTAACACATACATTTCATGTTTGATAACCAACACACACATTATTCTCTACTTTTTGCGACATGTGTATCTTTGTCCTGCCTTGTAACATAGTAACGTCATACACACTATTCCAATTATGAGTTTTTTGCTATGTTTTTCTTTACCATTTATATAACATATATATTCATGCAAGTAGCCCCCCTCCTTTTCTTCCTCTCACGCCCCCTAAATGGATAGCGAATACAACGATGACGCCCTTCATTCACACTTAGGAGATGGTGTGTGGGGCGCCAGTGGGGTGATGTGGCGAGGGCGTGAGCCTACACCAAGCAACCTTAGGGACATGTTTAACACATAACAACTTTAAAATATTGAAACACAACAATCGTATAATGCACTTGTATGCAATGATCTGCTTATTTCACGAAAGAAATAAGTTTGGATGGTTAAATAAGTGTCTTATGTATATTAAATTTAAAGAAAAAAAGTACAAGTATATAGAAAATTATGGGCTATGTGATAAGGAAAAAAAATACTGTTGTTATTTATAAGGCGTCACTATACAAACACCATTGACACACCATCCAGACATTACCAACGTATCATACGAGCCATATCATAGAGCAAAAAATGGTCAAAACAAATCGTATTTTAGTCATACGAGTCGTACTATAAGGTGAAAACTAGTCATATGGGTTGTATGAGGGCCAAATCATACGACACAATGCCTGATCTTACCACTGACAAACCTATACGACATTTTCACCCCGTGATATAGATCATACAACCCATACGATCTACATGATATGACATATGAGTTCACATTAGGGGTGTTCAAAATCATCCGAATCCGAATTATCCGAATCCGAATTATCCGAATATCCGAATCCGAATTATCCGAAAATTTCGGATATCCGAAAATCGGATATCCGAAAATCGGATATCCGAATTTTCGGATTCGGATTCGGATACTGATTTCAGGAAATTTCGGATATTTCGGATATCCGATATCCGAAACATTTTTTTAATATATTTTTATAATATAGATAAATACCATTTAAAAATTATAACCTAACCCTAATCGATTCATTCTCCACTCCAGCCGCTACTCGGTCTCTCACTCACACCCGACGCCCTCAATCCTCATCACTCATCAGAATCGAATCGAAGATGATCTGCTGAATCAATACGAAGTCGAATATTAAAGATCGAATCTGAAAGTCGAAGATTCAAGGTTTGTTTCCATATCAAATCTTTATTTTAAGTTTATGATTTGTTCAAATATTAAAGATCGAGTCTGAAAGTCGAATATCAAAGATCGAATCTGAAAGTCGAAGACTCGGTCTCTCACACCCGACGCGGTTTATACTTTATTTTAAGTTTATGATTTGTTCAAATCTGATTCACGGTTCAAATCGAAGATATACATCAGTTTATAAGCTGTTTTGTAACAGATTTGTTCATCAGTTTATAAGCTGTTTTTAAGCTGTTTTGTTGTCTGCTGAATCCTTCAATAGTGTATAATATGATTTGTTCATCAGTTTACAAGCTGTTTTTATACGATTTGTTTGTATAATATACATCAAACTTCAACTTTGAACAGATTTGTTTGTATAATATACATCAGTTTATAAGCTGTTTTGTTACAGATTTGTTAACAGTAGATTAGTTTAGTACTTTTATTAGTTACAGACTTGTTAACAGCTGTTTTGTTTTGTATTTGTTACATACTTACAGGTTGTTCTAAGGATGGATTGGAATCAGATGATTGGATTTGGAAGATTATGTGTTTATTTCGACTTTTAAAACTTTGAATTGTGTTATCAGTTGTGTGTTATTTTGGACATGTTATGTGTTATTTTGGAACTTTGAATTGTGTTGGTTTGTTTCTTTTGAACAGCAGATCTTTTTATTATGTTGGGAAAGACAAAGTTTGTATTTTTATTTATTTGTTTTTTTTTTTTTTTGGTTTTAGAATTTCGGATATCCGTTTCATTATCCGAATCCGTATCCGAAATTTCGGATATCCGAAAGTCGGATATCCGAAATTTCGGATACGGATTCGGATAGTGAAATCTACTATCCGAAATGTTCGGATATCCGACTTTCGGATATCCGAAACTTCGGATATCCGGTTTTGAACACCCCTAGTTCACATACACTAAGATGGTGAATAGAAAAAACTGGTATGTAAAAAAACTGGTTCGGGTTATAAATCGGTTTAGGGTGGGGGTGGGAGGAATAATCGAGCCTATCCAACCAATTAGGGTCGGTCTCAAACCGGTTTGGAAAAAAAAACCGATTTTTTTACATGCTTTCAAATCGGGCCAGGTCCAAACTGGTTTTAGAGAACAAAATTACAAACTGGCGTGTTAGGTCGGGTCTAAACCGGTTTTTTTTTGTGAAGTGGATCGTGATAAACCGGGTTAACGGGCCATCGGACAAAATGCCCATGTGAGAAAGCGGGCCAAGCCCAGATCTTACTCGTGCCGGCGAGAGAACTATTCTCACACGTGCGAACCCTCTTCGTTTTCGTCTCTCAAACCCTCAAATTCCATCGCAACCATCAGAGCCGGAACCGGTGAACACCAAATCGATCAACACAGTCTCTTTCTTCGGTTTCGAATCACGCATCGATTGTCATGTATCGTGCCGGATTTTCCAAAATCAAAACCCTAAAGGTGAGTGTTGTTCATTAATTTATTTATATTCAATCGAAACGACCTCGTTTTGGTTAATCGTTTACCAATTAGTTGTAACTGGTTGAAGATTTTATGATTTGTGCTGTTGAATCATGTTATTAGCTGCATCTTATGGTTATTAGATGATTAGATCTGATTTCATACTCTCGCAATTCAAGGATATTTGTAGTTAACCGGATTAGGGCTGGCAAAACAGGTCTAATCGCGGTAAACACCTCAGAGACGATTTGGTTAATACAAGGAGCAACACATGGATACGATCCGTTTAACTACTTTATATAACACAGTTCTATGTTTTATGTACCGAGAGTGAGAAATGATAGAGCGTAGCTTCCTAATTTTAATTAGTTTTAGAAAAATATAAAATTAGATAGCGGACTTTTTATTAAACATGTTTAATCGTGTCATAATTCATAAATAGGTCATGAATTGCCAGCTCTAAACCAGATGTAGGAATCGGGAACAATCATTTAATTGTAACACCTGATTGGTGGCGTACACAAGCTATGCAGTTATAGCGGTCCAAAATCGAATAGCGGTCAAGGTCCGCTATATGATATATAGGTTATAGCGGTGGTATAGCCGATATCGGTGATATAGCGGTAATTTTTATACCATGCATAATTTATGTATTTTTATTTTTATATATATATAAATATATCTTTGAAAAATATTAATAGTAATATCAAAATTCATAGTAATATCATTCCATTATCAAAAATCTGTTGCAAATCTAACATAATTTAAGAATTAACACAATCAAACACTTACCTGCGTTACTGTGTTGCCTCATTCGACGTTCTACTGCGTTACTGCTATAACCGCTATATAGGTTTCCAAATAGCGGTATTTAGCGCCGCTAATAGCGGAACCGCTATAGGCCATCGCTATTTGGACCGCTACACACCCTGAGGTCCGCTAACCGCTATTGCACCGCTATTGACTGCTTAGTACACAACATAGTTGTCGATAGCGAATAGCGACAAGGCACCTATAGGCTACGTAGCGAATAGCGACGGCTATTTTATAAATAGCGATTACACTAGAAAAAGATTTTTGAAAATTTGTATATGTATATTACATCAAAATACCCTTGTATATATGCTATTTTACATGTATATTTAACAAAAACTAATAGTTAGTAGCATAGTTATTAAAGGCGCTAGGCGCACTCAAGGCGCATAGGTCTCGCCTGGGGCCTAGGCGCAAAGCGCAAAAAAAGCGAGGGCCTGAGAAAAATAAAGCGCATAATGAAAAAAAATTAAAAATATATTATGTATTAGAAAAAGAATACTATTCTTCAAATAAAATAAGGGGGAATTGGGCTGCAATAATCCCAACTAGAGGTCATTGGCCATTGACAGTTCTACCTTTAAATATTCCCCCCACCAGTCCCACCTTTCACCTTTTTCTCCTACACTGGTCCTCGCTAAAAAAACTTAACGGAGTTATGTTGTTTTCGAAATTACAAACAGTTTTTTTTACGACTTTTGATCAGAACGACGATACGTGTCCATTGATGTAAAACTTACATCGAAACGGTGCTCCAAACGATGAAAACGGCGCTTCAATTCGGGTGTTTAAATTTCCAATTAACAAAAATCAAGTCATTTGGAGAACCGTTTCGAGCTAATTTTTACATCAATGGACTTGTATCGTCGTTCTGATCAAAAGCCCTAAAAAATCTGTTTGTAATTTGGAAAAAAAGCTTTACCCCGTTAAGTTTTTTTTAACGGTGGACCGGTGTAGGAAAAATATGTGAAAGGTGAGACTGGTGGGGGAAATATTCAAAGGCGGGACTGTCAATGGCCAATGACCTCTAGTTGGGATTATTACAGGCCAATTACCCTAAAATAAACAAAGTCTATTATGTAACACTGTATATCATCTAATTAGTACCAAAGTATTAGTGTAGTGTAGAAAAGTAGGTTTCCTTGAATAAAAAGTAGATGTCGGAATTTGGCCGGAAGCTCTCTAGAATCTCGCCGGAATGTGCGCCTGAACCATCACTTGGAGAATTAAAGCACAATTTCCTGCACCATCACTTGGTGTGCAAAAAATGAGTTTCTGCACTGGAATTTAATTGAACTCGTGCATGCCCGCACGTCCTGCGGACACGAATGCAGCTCCGAAAACCCCAGGCCCGCGTGTGACATGTTCATATGGTAAAGTCTTTACTACTCCATTGTAGCTTTATGACATGTTCATATGGTACAAAAGAAATAACTATTATGTAGCTTAATTTATGATATACAATGCTCATATCTTTGTATAGAGTATACTGGAAATATCTCATTAGTCTTACATAACGATATAGTTAACTTATATCGAAGGAGACGTTTTAGTTAGCCGTTTGCATTTGGGTAATCAAGATGAGATGTTTCAATGTAATTATGTAAATTTGCGGTAAATGTACTCTCAGACTGGTGCATAACTATACAAGAACCAACCAGGATTTCAGATTTCTACATGATTGTAGTCATGAACATGATCGTTACTCATTACACATTTCCGTTAAGTATTATACAGTTTACTATTTACTAACTGATGGATTATGGACTCCTTAAAATCTTCCAATATCTCCATATCATCACCTGAAAAAATTAAATCGTCAACATAAATGTTACCGTATAAACTGCTACCCTTCGGTGTTCTTTTTATGAAGAGAGTATGCTCATGCTGAAGGGCTGAATAAATGTTTAGTGTCAGGGGACAAAATCATTATAAAATGCAATCTTAGGATCTGATATGTTAAAAGATTCTTTTTTAGACTGAAGGGGTTAAATTAATTAGTAATTTACTCTTTATATAAACCCTTCCTCTTTTAACTCTCCCCTCTAAACCCTAATCTTCTATGTATCGTTCAATTTGTTCAAATCGCTGCGCCTTTAGAGGTTTGATTCAATTTGTTCGAATACTGGAACCGATTGCTTCTGTTTAAACTTTAATCACTGGGCCCGATTTGTTCGATCAAATAGGCGATTTGTTTCGAAAAGTTGCAGGTGTTTCGAGCTGTTCATGGTTAGATTAGCAGTAGCTTCAATGACAATTTTTTAATAGCAATCATTCGATTATTAATACGATTTCAGTCCACGTCAATTTAGCAGCAATTATAGGAATGTTTACATTACTAATAAGTTTGCCTCTGTGATTTCTATTGATTGATCTCACTTTGGTCACCAGTTTATGTAGATGGCATCCTCACTGATTCACAAATCCACCTATGAAGCCGATAACCCACTTGAATCGTCGCTAATTGAAGCTTTCCGGCTTCTGGAATCCGAATTAAGGCCCCCTTTTCCACTAACAATCCGTACAGAACCCGAATACTTCAATCTCAACCGGGCTATATTATACGGTATATTATCCGAAACTCATTTGGCAAAAGTTCATTTGAAGCACTTACATGGCATTGTAACTGATGGGTATTGTTTCTTTACAAATTTAGTGTGTAAAGTAGTTGATGAACTGTATTCAAAGCTTGTTGAGAATGTGAAAGTTCAGTTACTTTATGTTTCTTTAGAATTGGTTGATGTGTCAGCTGTAGGGGTTGATAGTTTGTTAGTGGCTTTGTTGAGGCAAATTCGTGGTGGCGATTTGGGTGAGTCGAATCTTTGGTTGTGTTCGGAAATGGTTAATCTATTATGGGGAAAATGGGAATGTTTGGTAGAAGAACAGCCGATGATCATATCGAGTGCGTTGTATGTGTTTCTTAGGGTTTTGTCTGATCATTGCAGAGTGTGTTTGAATTCCAAGTTGAAGGTTTTGAAGCAGAAAGAGATCGAATTTTGTATTCGGGTTTTTAAGGATCAGTTTCATTTGTGCTTGAAAATTGGTAGGGATTTGATTAGGGTTTTACAAGATTTAGTTCATGTGCCTGAATTTCATGATTTATGGAAAGATCTGTTATCGCGTTCTTCAGATGCTTGTCAGCTGTATCGGTCCAGGACTTGCAGCCGGTACTTTTTACTTCGTATCACGCCGGATATGGAGACTCATTTGCGGTTCTTGCTTACGCAAGTTAAACTCGGAAGTCAAACTCGATACCAGATTTGGTTTGGAAGGAAGTTTCTTAATGGTCCCGAGAAAGAAACTGTTGTGATTGACATTGTACGGTTTATCTGTTGTGCCCATCACCCGTCTAATGATATACTCCTCTCAAATGTGATCCCGAGATGGATTGTCGTTGGTTGGTTACTAAAATGTTATACCAAGAATCATATAGAAGCTAATGCGAAGCTGGCGTTGTTCTATGACTGGCTTTTCTTTGAAGAAAACGTTGATAATATTATGAACATCGAGCCTGCGATCTTGTTGATGGTGAACTCGGTGCCCAAATATATACACATGACGCATAATCTTTTGGAGTTTCTGTTCCTTTTGGTGGATCATTATGATATTGACAGGAAAGATTTGATTTTGAAGGGTGTATCGTCTGCTCTTGCTGTACTTGAACGAAAAGGCGTCGTTCAGTCGTTTGATGTTTTGACTTGTTGTGATATGCTTTCTCCTTTTCTTAAAGAGAGACTTGTGAAGATGTTGTCGTGGAAGAATGTGAGCGGGTTCAACCACTTGCAGCCTGTTTTTCTTGCGTGATCCGTGCTGGAATCTGATCGTATTATGCTGGTTTATACTAATACGGGTCACAGGTCCTTTAGTCAGGTTTGCATTCTTACATATCTTGATGTTTGATTCATGTTTTAATCATGGTTGTAAAAATCCTGCCTAGGCGTCGATTAATCACCGATTAATTTTGATTAATCGCAATAAATCCCGATTAGTTCCAATTAATTCCAATTAATCGCTAGTCCCAACCCCACCGGCCGACCAGCGACTAGCGATTTCTACAACCATGGATGTTTTAGAAGGATATATGTGAAATTAGTCCAAAATTGCCATGTTAAATATTTGAAGTTTTATGAGACATCGAGAGCAATATATTTGGATTTTAATGAGATCAAGCAATCTTGGATCATTTTATGGATGTTTTTGACTTTTGTCTTTAACTAATACTTTCAGCTTTGCAAGACGGCTCAAGAACACCCTGAAATCTTGTTTTTGAAAGTCAACTTCGATGAGAATAAACCGATGTGCAAGAACTTGAATGTAAAAGTCCTTCCGTAATTACATTTTATCGAGGTGCAGATGATCAACTAGAATCCTTTTCTTGTTCACTTGCTAAAGTAAGTAAATCTTGACCTGTATATCTCTTTATTAGGGTTATATTAGTTTCTTTTATTAGTTATAAACACATCAGACACGGAAAATGTATGACGATATTGCAAAATGGGCAGGTTGCATGATTAGTCGCTTAGTGCAATTCAAAACGGGTCGGGTTGACCCAGTGACCCACAAACTACTGGTTGAAAACACTTATTTTACCCTAAAATAAGTAGATAAGCATAAACACTTTTCTTCATCGAAACACTCAAAAGTGCTTATTTGCTTTTAAGAAACACAAGAAGCTGGTAACCGGTTTTATAGGCAATCCCAAACATTACCTAAGTTTTATCTGTTCAACCTGTCAGTTTCAGAAAATTAAGGATGCAATCCAGACGCACAACACGGATCGATGCTGCATTGGCCCTAACAAATGTGTTGAAGATGTAAACCTGGAAACTGTGTCAGCTGCAAAAGCCAAACAACCAGGATCGCCGTCGTCTTAGACAGAAAAAAAAAACTCACTCATTCTATGGATTTTATATAGTGTTTATAGCTTTCATTATTGCTAATAATGTAATGCTGATTGAAAAATACATATGTATTTTTGGTATGTATATTTTTGTTTCTCTAAAATTTTAGTGAGGTAACACAAGCAGCATTATTTGATCTATTGATGTTGTTTTCCTTCTATTAAATTTATAACTTTATAAATGACAACATATCCATCAATGAACAAATGATATGGATTTAGTTGTGTTTGGACATGTCTTATAAAATTTTATGATTATGCTCAATGTATGGTTATTAGTATGTTCAAAGTACTCAACTTGTTCAATTATGTCAA
This sequence comes from Helianthus tuberosus, assembly GCA_030545235.1. Lineage (NCBI taxonomy): Eukaryota > Viridiplantae > Streptophyta > Magnoliopsida > Asterales > Asteraceae > Helianthus > Helianthus tuberosus. Next base: position 2,253,638 of record CM060407.1, read on the forward strand.
AGTAGTCACATTCTAAAGGGTAAAAGAAAAAAAGGGTTAACCATAAACAATTACATATACCTTCAGTTTCCATAGATTTTACCCAAAAGGGTCAAACAAAAACCGTTACAAGTCTATATTTGTTCTGATATGGAACTGAAACACCCACATGAACAAAGCACCATCGATAGTTTGGGGAGATTAGGTTGAGTCTAAGGTGGTTACAAATTATATTCGGAGTTAATTACTGTTTTCGTCCCTGTGGTTTGTCAAAAATCACTATTTCAGTCCATTAGTTTAAAATTGCGATTACAGTCCCTGTGGTTTCACTTTCGTAACCATTTCAGTCCAGTCTCCTAACACCGTCTATTTTACCGTTAAGTTTTTAATTGATGCTGCTAGGAAGATATTAATTGGGGTGGGGTAATGGGTCGCCGGACATTAAGAGGGTGGGGTTGTGATCCCGGAGAAGATGACCGGAAACTTTTGCCGGAAATGAGAGCAGGGATGGAGTGGGGTGGGGTAGCATGGGGTTGTGTTTTAACAAGTGGGTCCTAGAATACAATCTTTTAAATTTCCATGGTTTTTTATTTAATTAACACAAGGGTAATTTAGGTATTTCATTAAAAACTTAATGGTAAAACAGACGGTGATAGAAGACTAGACTGAAATGGTTACGAAAATAAAACCACAGGGACTGAAATCACAATTTTTAAACTAATGGACTGAAATAGTGATTTTTGACAAACCACAGGGACGAAAACAATAATTAACTCATTTAGATATCTTTTTGTTTTTTATTAATAAGGGCATTATGGTCAATTCACGTGTACTTAACAGAATAAATGGATGGGGTTAACGGAGGTGGACTGGAATGGTTACGAAAGTGAAACCACAGGGACTGAAATCGCAATTTTTAAACTAATGGACTGAAATAGTGATTTTTGACAAACCATAGGGACGAAAACAGTAATTAACTCTTATATTCGAAACTGTTAAACGACAAAATGATATTTGTAATTTGAACCAAACCACAATAACCTTCTATGTAATTTAGACCATGGCCAATGCAAAATATATAGTTTACGTGGATTTAGCATTTGAGAAGAGTGCATTGAAGGACTTTGCATTTGAGTATCTGCAAGATGGTACTTTTCGTGAGATGGTGGGGCCTAAGGCATCTTGTTTATTGCTTTGACATATTTTGAAATGTATTAATAAGTATTAACAAGATGGACTTTGCATTTGAGTATCTGCAAGATGGTACTTTTTGGTGTTAAGTGGACGTGAAATTACTAAAATACCCTTGTTTTTAAAAAATTTCTTAAATGTAAAAAGAAATATATTTAAGTCAAGTGGGGCCCACCATTCTCTTCATCATCACCCCCAACCCACCCTCACCATCACCATCAACGACCACCCTCCGTTAACCCACCCACTGCATAACATATATAGCAAGTGTTCCACAGGTTATAGATTCAGAACAATCATTAAGCAACTTATCCCAAAATGTCTCAAACAGTTAATGTGATAAAGATTTAAGTAAAGACTTGCATAACCCAATCAGGCCATGTTATAAATAGCTTTGTCACCTAACTCAGACCCATTTCTTTGAAGGATTACACACTCTTAAATCAAGTGGACATTCTGATCTACCGTTTTCGGTAATGGACTCGTGTTCTCTTGAGCTTTTAATCCTTCTTCAATGGCGTCTAATGCCATTGTTGCAACTTTATGAAACATGTTCTGATTTTGTACCGTCGGAGAAGACGAATACGACAATTGTGTCGGTGGAACTTTTCATTAGAGCAGAAGCAATCTACTCTGTACGGCGGTAGAAATACGGGTTACAATTGCAAATCAAACGTTGAGGGTTGGAATCTAAAACAGATATAGTAGCAATGATGGCTCGATTTTCTGGTGACGGTGGCTCAGATAGGGTCGACCCGACCTGCGACCCGACCTGAGTGACTGGCTACAAAATTCATAAACTAACGGTAGTAGCATGGTCGGCCGAAAGGGTGTAGCAGGGGTGGGATTGTCGGGAAGAAACAGAGAGGTTCATTTACATTAGTCCATATGTGAACTATCAAGTACCTGGAACCAAGTCCATTCATAAATCAAGATATTGACGGAAAAAACCATTCAAGGACTATGATGATAATGTGGGTTACGCAAGTCCATTTGTGAACTACCAAGTTGCTGGTGAACCAAGTTCGTTCATGACCCAAGATACTGACGGACAAGGTTTTTTTTACCAATCTTTTAAACGCACTGTGCTATGGTTTCATGGGGTTGAACCAAGATATTGTCAGACAAAGTGCGTCGTGCTATGATTTCATGGGGTTGAACCAAGATCAAACATCAAAAGCTTTTGATACACAAATATATTGATGTAATTCCATACATCTTCCATGTGTACGTTGCACGCATACATAACGTGTTAGGTGATGTAAATTGTGGGTTTCGGGCGATAGCTTCCGCTCTCGGGTACGGTGAAGATGAATAATTATTTATGAGGTGATCACTAATGGAAGAGCTACTGGAGTCTAGAATTAAGCACACCATGGCTTTCTGTGACTCATTTGAAAATATATTAATTCCAAAAATCTTCTAGGATGTTGCAAGTCAATGACACCCGTTAGATTAAAAATGAACGGCCCCCATTTGTAATAAGTTAATCTTATAATATAAAGATAATAAAAAAAAGTTATATTATATATTTTTTAATTGAAATAATTAACATAAACGAGCCATTTTGAAATAAAAAGGACAAGTACAAATCACTTGGACAAAAATGATGATAAAAATTTTCTATTAAATAAATAATTTAGAATAATGTGAAAACAAATAGGGATGAACATTTGGCATCGAGTATCGAAACCGTACCTGTATGGAATCGTGCTCACTTTTTCTGTTTTTCACCGGTACCCACTTTTGCATTTTTTTGGATCAGTAGTTTTGATTTGGTACTAGCATAGTACCGCATTAATCCGTAAAAATACATGTATTTTGCATGTTTATCACTTATAGGGATAAGAATAGCTTACACCCTATATATAATGGTAGGGATCATAGCCATGGTAGAGAGGTTAAAGAAATAAAGATGTATATAGGCACCTCTATGTGCTGATACATCACAAGCATTATATATTTGTATTCCAATGTAGACATAACAAGTGATACACAAATATATTGATCTAATTCCAAAAATCTTTCATGCGTATGTTTCACGCATACACAATGTTTTATAGTTTTATAGTATCCTTCTCAGAATTGGACCGACAGCTCAGACCAAGAACAACACACATATTTGTTTTGATTGAGTACTCTTCACCTTCGTTTAGGTTGGTTGGTTATGGCGTGGACTGCTTGAATCGGCGAACCAGATCAACGGGTTAGGTAGAATTTAAAAAAAGTAAATATTTGTTTTTCTTTCAAAATCTTATTTACTAATTCATTTGCCACTTCATACTCCATAGTTTGTTTCATGCTTCATGTATTAACATTACTAATCAGGACTAAACGATAAAGTAGTTCCTTATTATTGTTAAAATTTTATATAAACTATATTTTTATATATTTAAATTTTAAATAATTGTGATGTGGTTTTAAAAACTGGTAAGACTAGTGAATCGGTAACTAATACAGTTATCAAACATTAAATGTAGAGAGACAACAAAAGAATAGAGATTTAAAGCAAGGGCTTTCCTACTATCTTGACGGTGTTATATTTCTTCATTTTTGTGGTAAAAATAGTTATGATTAAAATGCCAAACCGCCTAAATCAAAGGGACCATTTTGGCAATTTACACTTTTGAAAAGTTATAATGAGTTAGCAATCCCCAAACACCTTTTTTTTAACAGTAAGATTCAAATCCCAAACACCTACTTAGGGTTTTATTCAAATCCTCTGTCCGATTGCATTGATACAACGTGAAATCCTCTTGAACAAGAGCTGTTCGATGCTTTTGACTCTTCTTCCTCATTGATGCAACGCGATAAATGAAACTCTAACTCAACTTGAATATTTCATTTATCGCGTTAGGAAGAAGAGTCAAAAGCATCAGACATGATTTCACGTTAGGGTTTGGCGTTGTATCAAAGCGGAAAAAGAATCGGACAGAGGATAACGTTGGGGGTCTGGAGGATAAGTTTAGGAGTCTGGGTTCGTCGAGAAAGAGCAACAACGTTCTTGAACTTCAACATGAACACGAAGAACCAGCTAGTAAGTTTACTGTATTGGAAGTATTGACGTTGAAGTGGTTAATGGCCTCCTTCAAGAAGGAGACGAGATTATTTTCTGTGGGTTTCATGGACCAACTCTCAATATTGACTATCGAAGCAAAGAAAGAAAAACGTTTACTGGTATGAAAGTGTGTGTGTCACACCCGCTAAAATCAGAGTTTGCATGATCTGCCTGGTATCTTCATTGCAGATCGGAAGTAATTGAGCTTAGACTTCTAGAAAGTTGAACGCCTACTAAGCACTCAAATCCCCATGGGTTCTCCTATTCCAACCGTTCCATAGTTTTGAAAATGCAACCTGAGAAAGAACATGCGAGAAAAATCTACATAAAGTTGAGCGAGTTCATAGTTTTTTTTTGTTTTGTATCAAATGCGTCTTAAAACATTTGAAATCTTGCATTTGAAAACCGGTTTGTGAGATCATAGTATTCCAAAATGTTTGAAATGTCATATCTGTATATATCGATAATGAGATGTTTTTCTGTTATGCTTATAAACCGATACATGTACTATTGTGTTTGTAAACCAGTAATGAAATGATTTCCGTCATATCTGTAAACTGGTATTGGAATGTTTTATGTTATCTTTGTAAACTGGTATTGAAATCGTAGTATGTAAGATGCCTATGGAATCTAAGGATCAAACAGTGTGTAGCTAATACACTCACCTATGTGCCATAAGTAAGTAACCAAACCGAGAGAACTCTTACATCCATTGGGATCACAAAAGCACTCCTAAAGGGTTAACAAACCAGGAGTGGAGCGCACCTCAAACTCGATAGATCTATACCTTTTGCACCTTTGTCACTACGTGATTAATGGTTATTATTGTCATCATCCTACTTAAGCACAGTCATCTGTCATCATCTAAGACCATGCGTAGTCGTTAGCCCAATAATGCCCCCACCATGGGGCGTTTTCTGCCATGTGGTAGTCCAGTCAGCATAGGGGCATTATTGGGCGTTATTGCAAAAGTGCCGTAGTGGGAATAATGCCCAATAACGCCCATGCAATCATTACACAATTATTTATTTTTAAAAAATTAAAACTTAAAAACTTCATTAATATAAAAAAAATTACACTTTCTAGAAATTAAAAAAACAACATAAAAAAAACGAAAAAAAAATAAAGTTAAAAAAAAGAGTTAATTACTATTTTCATCCATGTGGTTTGTCAAAACTCACTATTTTTAGTCCATTAATTTAAAAATTGCGATTTCAGTCTCTGCGGTTTCACTTTCGTAACCATTTCAGTCTCTATGGTTTCACTTTCGTAACCATTTCCATCCATTTAATCTGTAAGTACAGGGACTGAAATGGTTACAAGGTGGACTGAAATAGTTACGAAAGTGAAACCACATGGACTGAAATCGCAATTTTTAAACAAATGGACTGAAATAGTGATTTTTGACAAACCACAGGGACGAAAACAGTAATTAACTCTAAAAAAAAGATGATGATCTAGAGTCTGTATTTTTCCCGAATTTTTTGGCGATGCATTTGCGCAAGGATCAACGCGTCGCCTCGGAGATGGTCTATCGGTTTGGACAAAAACTCAATATCCTTTTCCATTTGCCTCGCCGCTTGCACCTCGTTAAACTTTTTGTTTTCGACGACGCGTTCTTTCATAGTCTCCAAACGTTGGTGGCCGAGGTCTCGAATGTCTTGGAGACGACGGTTCATCTCCTCGAAATCTTCCTTCAAGTCAAGATCGGAAGATGACTCCACCGGTTTTTTCCCGGTTCGCTTATCTTTTCTTCTACCGGGCGGTCGGGCCAACTCTTCTTCAATTTGCTCGTCAACGTCCACAACAACATTTAGATCGACATTGCGGGCATCGGAAGTTGGTGTTTCAGGGTCAACGGAGGATGATGTTTTTGACCGTTTAGCTCGACGTCTACTACTCGACGTCATGGTCACTAAGCCCGCCCACTTTGGACTTTTTCGTAGTAGTTCCCAACACTTATAGTACGGGGAAACGCCTTTCGTTCTATCGTACTCTTCCATAGCCCTCGTTAAAATCCCGACGTCACCTTCTCCGCTCGGGCGATTATCGTACTTACGTTGATATACTTCTTGGAAGGAGTGACACTTGTTGTTGATGTCGGTCCATTTGCTAGAAATGGAATCTTTGTCACGATGTTCGCCCTTACCCCACGTGCTATAAAAAAGTGCACGAATCCTATTCCAAAATTCGGGCCCCGTTTGAAAGTTTGCTACAAATAGAAAAATAAAGTTGTACGTTAAAAATAAAATAAAATCGACGTGTAGGAAAAAAAAGTAAAAAAATATAAAACTTACCAACATCAGGGTCCTCCGAAACATCAACCCACGCCCGAAACAACGTGAATTCCTCGTCCTTCGTCCAACTAACGTAAGAATGCTTACATCGAGGTTGGTTCGGTTCCTTCTTCTTATGCGACCTTTTGCCGCGTTTCGATGTCTCTCGCTCCGGTTCGGGTTGCGTCTCCGGCACGATATCCACATCGGGTTCGGGTTGTTGTTGTGATGGTTGCGAGCCGCCGACTAGGCCAAAGCCGAAAGTGGGTTGCACGAATGGAATAGCGCCACTCAAGAAAGCCGCGTACGATAACATGTTCGGGTCCATGTCTTGAAGGTTAAAGGTTTGTTGCGGTTGGGTTGTGTTCGGGTTCCCGGGTCTTGAGGGGACACCAAATGGGGGTCGGAATGGGTTCATATTTTTTTTTTAAATTGTAGTAGTAGAGAGAAAGTTTGACGGTGTGTGAGTTTTTTTATAAAAAAATGTATGGCTAGTGGGTATTTTATAGTGTTTTATATTGGATTTAAAAAAATTAAGAAAGTTACCGTTGCAAACGGTCATCTCGTCCCCCAAAGCAAAAATTAGGCGTGTTTCAAAAAACGCCGAGCGCCTTTTTTTCTCGAATAACTCCCCAAAACGCCCAGGGGGCGGCACCCGGGCGTGATCCGGCGTGATTGAGCAATTTTTTTTACAAAAAAAAACGCCCGACTACGAGTGGTCTTATAAGCTTTAATGAGTTGTACACCACATTAATTTATTAATGATACTTTTTATAAGAAAAAACACAAATAAAAATTTTAGAAGTGGCCGTGATGTGGAAATTTTAATTTTTATGGTTAAAAGTTTAATGTTTAGTTCATATCATTTTCGTTATGAATAATGTGAAGATAAAAAAAATGAATTAATAATAAAAGGAATTTGATTATTAAAAATAAATGTAAAAGTGGTGATAACTTGGAAATGTGAGTATCAAGCCATATGTTTATAAAGTTGGAGAGAAAACATATATATTTTTTTTGTATTTCGTGAACATCCATTGCAACAGCTGACTCCACATATTTGTGGATGTATCTAGCATCTTGCATTGTAATCTATGTTACTCTCACATATAATACTACACGTTGTGGAGCTGTGAGCACGAGGCGCCAGCCACGTGGCTCAGCCACCATGGCTCGCGAACACAACGGTGTCAAGCGAGCAATGGCGCAAGGGGTGAGGCGCGAGGGGGCTAGTGGCACATTTCACCGTTGGGATGTGTGGGAATTTGAGCCAAAGCTTTGATTTTTTTTAGTTTACAATAATTCTATAAATAACCACCTAATACCCATGTTGTTTGATTTGTCGGAACGATATCCTTTTTTTCAACAAAGAGAAGATGCGATAGGTAGACTCGGGTTCACCATTATACAAAAATAGCCGCTCTACGACAACTAACATATGGGATTTCGTCAAACACAGTGGATGAATATTTAGAAATGTCCAAAAAAATTGCGCGCGATTCACTTCATTTATTTCACTACATGATCTTTGGTTTTGGCATGTGTTTTTTGGAGTTGCTAGGTCAAATAACGACCTAAATGTCATCAATCAATCCCCAATATTTGATGACATCATCGACGGGATTGAGCCCGCACAATCGTTTATGCAAACAGGGAACATTTCAAGTACGACTACTACTTGGGTGATGGTATTTACAACGAGTGGTCGACACGTGTTCAAGCTTTTTTGTCTACAATTGATGACGAACGAAAGTACTTTACAAAGAAGCAAGAATCGGTAAGAAAAGATATTGAAAGAGCATTTGGAGTTCTAAAGAAAAGATTTCATTTGATTGCCAACCCAATACGGTTTATGATACGAGAGAAAATAATGGACGTCGTCTACACTTGTCTAATTCTACATAACATGATTTTGGAGGACCAAGGTATCGCTATTTGTCAAAACTACGAAGGTGATGTCCCACGAGTTGAATCGACAATCACTGATGAACAAAAACTCCTAAACATAGAAGTTACAACTTTAAAGCACAGAGTACAAGTGTAGCTGCATGTAATGCTAAAAAAATAAGAAAAAAAGGAAAACTGAGTTTTATGTTGCAACTTGCAAAGATAGCGAGCTCCACTCTTCTCAACGGCCGATCGGAGTCGCCGGTTTTCTGAACCTGTCCGGCGGGTTGTTTTCTTTCCTTCTAATCATTTATATAATATGAGTATATATGTGTCGCTTTCTGAAATTCATTGTTTTCTTTTTTGTATTTCCATAACCTGTGAAAAGGTCTTTTGTTTTGAATTTAGTAGGTTTTTGAGAAACCCCAATTGTTAAAATCAATTAGTTTAACTTAGTTCGATTAATACTATTGGTTATCCGATTATGTATAATGTTCTTTCTTCATGTTGTATTCGCATTTGTATCTATGCACACCAACTGTTTGATGAAATGCCTGACTAGTAGTCCAAATGCAACAATCATGTATTAGTATGTAGAATTGAATTGATTATCTCCTTGATAAATCTTTCCAAGTTTGTAACTTTCATAAGTTTGTAAAATTTTGAAAGTTTTAAACTTGAGCTTTTAGCATCACGATTCACCCTATGTTATCAAAGGCGCTCTCCTGGGTCGCCACCATATGCGTTGCGCCCTGAAAGGCACGGTTTCAGGCTCTCAGGTGCAGGTTCAGAGCATTTTCTGGCCAAAAATGGTTTTAACAAACCCCTAAATAAGGCTGGAATCAACCTAAATAAGCATGAAATTAACCTAAAACAGTCTAAACAAGCCTTAGACATGTCTAAAACCCCTAAAAATGGTATTTTATACTCTATGCCTAGCTTAAAAATCACTTTTAAGCGCTTCGCGTCTAGGCGGGGGCTAGGCCGTTGCGCCCTGAGTGTGCCTATTTATACTCTATGCCTAGCTTAAAAAATCACTTTTTAAGCGCTTGGCGTCTAGGCGGGGGCTAGGCCTTTGCGCCCTGAGTGTGCCTATGCACCTTGACAAAACAGGATTCACCACCCAAATTGTTAATAAATGGAGATGATGAGGCTTCAAGGAGAAAAGAAAAGCACAACACTTGAATGTTAATATGATCTTATAAGTTCCTTTGCATATGTACATATATGGCCCCCTTGGTTGCTTCTTACCCATATGTACATCAAGGGGTTGTTGAAATTTATTTAAAATTATGACTTTCTTAAACTGCATTTGGATCTGCAAGATATATTGCAACACTTAAACTACTTTTGTCATGAATCAGGAGTAATTAAACAAGCTTAAGAATGGCAACCTATTTGTGGAGAAAATATGCTGATTACTTGCACACTAAGTGGGAGAAAGAAGTTCTTTGGACCATGGTTGATCCATTCAAGCGCCCAAAATCATTTACTCCTCTTGTTACAATCTACGTATGTGCTTTCTATACTGGGGTCATTGGAGCTGCAATCACCGAGCAACTTTACAAGGTACTTTTTAAAATGATAATTTGATTGTTGCAATTTGAACCTTTGGGGGTCCAATTATGAATTTGATAAATGCTAGAGTGTAGTTACTTATATTTATTTGCAACAAACAGGAAAAATACTGGGAAGATCATCCTGGCGAGGCGGTACCAATTATGAGACCCAAATTCTACGGTGGTCCTTGGAAGGTTTACAAAGGAACTGTTCTTCCACCCAACAAATGAAAAAACAGAAATTAATGGACTTGATATGACGGAAGAGAAGTCTCATGTTTGAATCTGCTATAAATTTCCTACATATATAAATGATCTTGGTATGTCTATCTAACATAATTTGTACAAACAGTCGGTGACTACATTCTATTATCTTTGCGTTCTGCGGATAATTTAAAATATATATTTGACTTCTAGAATGATTCCTAAGAGTATAATAACTATGGAATTCAAAAGCTCTTTGTGTTATGAAGCTTCATGCTTAGGAGCTATGGATCGTTGAATTTCTTGCATGATCAAAAAAGATGACACAATCTTGAATGTCGCTTTTTTTGTATGTAATAAAATGATTTAGGAGTCGGCGTTTTGGAGAGCCTTAAGGGCCTCCCCAGTGGTCTTCTGTACCCAGTCACTTAGTTTCTTGGCCTCTGGGTCACCGCCAACCATCTCGTCAAAGCAGTCATTGCAAGTGTCTACATTGGTTGAAACTGCACTAACATCAAAATTAGCTTTCACTAGGTTTTGGTTATCAATGCTATCTAGAGTCTTCTTGATATCATCGAGTGCCGCACCTAACACCTCGTCACACTCTAAAACACACTCGTGGGACCCAGATGGTTTCCCAGAGTGGTCCATCTGTTTCTTGAGTAATGCATTGAATTCCTGGATCTTTTTCTCAATTTTCCGCATTTGGTTCGCCACCACGATAGCCACATCGCCTTCTTTCCCATCCATTGAATCATCTTTTTTCTTGTCTTTCGAAATTGGACCGCCTTCTTTCTCATCTGTTGAATCACGTTCTTTCTCATCTGTTGAATCACCTTCTTTCTCATCCGTTGAATCGCCTTCTTTCTCCTCTTTTGAATCGCTTTCTTTCTTATCCTTTTTTTTCTTTTTCTTGTCCTTTGAATCGCCTTTTTTCTTGTCCTTTGAACCCTCTTCTTTCTTATCCTTTGAATTGTCTTCTTTCTCATCCTTTGAATCGTCTTCTTTATCATCCTTCGAATCATCTTCTTTCTTGTCCTTCGAATCGTCTTTTTTCTTATGCTTTGAATCGCCTTCTTGCTTGTCCTTTGAATCATCTTCTTTCTTATCCTTTGAATCGCCTTCTTTCTCATCCTTTGAATCGCCCTTTGAATCGTCTTTTTTCTTCTCCTTCGAATCGTCTTCTTTCTTCTCCTTTGAATCGTCTTCTTTCTTGTCCTTCGGATCGTCTTCTTTCTTGCCCTTTGAATCGCCTTCTTTCTCATCTATTGAATCACCTTCTTTTTGAATCATCTTCTTTCTTATCCTTTGAATCGCCTTCTTTCTCATCCTTTGAATCGCCCTTTGAATCGTCTTTTTTCTTCTCCTTCGAATCGTCTTCTTTCTTCTCCTTTGAATCGTCTTCTTTCTTGTCCTTCGGATCGTCTTCTTTCTTGCCCTTTGAATCGCCTTCTTTCTCATCTATTGAATCACCTTCTTTTTTCTTATCCTTTGAGTCGCCTTCTTTCTTATCCTTTGAGTCGCCTTCTTTCTCATCTGGTGATTCAGGCGACATTCCTGTGATGTCAGGCAACGGGAGTTCAGAAGGGTTAGACGGTTTGTCCGTTGGCTTGACCTTTTTATCCTTGGGTGGGATTGGGCCCGCGTCCGATGCAAGGGACGCCGCGGAATGGGCATTCTTGCATGTTGCAAAAATGACAAGACCAGAAATAAAGATTATGACTAAGATTTGTTTTGAAAGAGCCATTGTCTCTTGTAGAGACAATGGGTAGAAGGTGAGGGAGAAGGGTGTTAGGTAGTTTTATGCCATCAAGGATTGGTAATGCTTATACATAGCTAACACTTTCTTGAATTAGAAAGTCATAGTTACTATAAAAGGAAACTTGTTACGTAAAGGCCAAAAATAATAAGCCTATACAACACACTTTGTCACTAGATCAATTCATTGGAGAACAAACAAGATTCATCAAACATTATTTAAATTGCTTCTTCTTATTTAAAATCAAACACTTGAAACTTACAAATCTTAATTGATAAATAATAGCTTCTTAGCATCATCATTGTTATCATTGTTTGATCAATCAAATTACACACAATGGGCAACTCTCAACTCACATTTTGGTGAAACATGATTCAACATTAACCTAGCAGTCTCCTCCTGCCTAACAACCACCCCTTCCTTCTCAACCAACACCGCCGCCACGATCCGCTCATACCCGCCACCACCAGCCGCCATATACGCCACCAAAGCCGCCTGAACCGGCATCATACTCGGGTTATACGCAGCCGACTCCATATAAGACCCCTTATACACCTTCCCCTCACAGTCCATCAACGCCACCCCAGACGGACACCCACTGTACGGCGCGTGTGACTCACGCGCCGCCTCTAAACCCTTGTTTTTCAACATCACCTCATTCTTCATCACCAATTCAGAATACCCATTTGACAAACTCGACAAATTCGAAAACTTTCCTGTAAGAAAGTTGTCATCTTTAAACGATAACTTGTTATCATGTTTTTCAAGAATCAGAGGCGTGTTTTGATCCAACAGATCAAAGGGGCCAAACGGGTCGGGTAAGATGGAGGAAATGGGTTTGTAAACCGGGTTTTCTTGAGGTTGATCCGTGATGACGATCTGGGTATCACAAACTCCCCGAAGTTCTTGGAGAAACTGACGGCAATGGCCACAAGGGGCTGCTGAAACGGCGACGTATAGGAGTTTAGGGCCTCCACCGTGTGCGGCGAGGTTAGTGATCAGAAACTGTTCAGCATGAATGGAATGGTGGAGGGGTAAACCGGGAAATTCGATGTTTCCGCCGAAGAAGATCCGGCCGTCGGATGATAAACCGACGGCGCCCACGTGGAAGTTGGAGATTGGTGGACGAGCGAGAGATTGAGCAGATTGAACGAGGGATGGAAGGAGTTGTGGGACTGTGAGATTTTTGGATTTGGCCATGGATTCAGCATCTGAAGCAGAGATTATGTAATTGGCCATGGGTTTGTGTGAATAATAATATTATTATTATTATTGTGTGATCAAGAGAGGGAGAGAGAGAGGTGGGGAGGGGGTGGATGGAAGTGTATATATAGGGGTTGTTGATTGGGATTTGGGATTAGTTATTGTAATTGTGTGTTTAAATTAGGGTTGTTCACGAGCTGAATCGTATCGAGGCAAGGTAAATTCGGGCTCGGTTTAATTATAAGCCGAGTTGGTTTTGTTTGGTTTGGTTTGGTTTGGGTAGGATTTGAAACTGAACAAGAAATTTAAGCTTGAGTTCGGTTTGGTTTTAAACCGAGTTGGCTCGGCTCTGCTTGGTTTGGCTCGATTTGGAAAGAGAAAAATTAATACATGCTTCTCAAAATTTAGTAGTATAAAATATTTTTCAATAGTTCAAAGGAACATATACAAAATAAGCTCACGCTAATACATTACAATTCAAAATCAAGTTCAACAAAACAAAATAAGTTCTACATTTTAACGAAATGCGATATAAGTTCATTAGCATGGTGTCAACATTCAAATGTGCTATAGGTATCAAATTACACTCATAAATACATGAAAATAATATCAGTTTTTTGTGATATATTATAACGTATATAAAACAAAATATATTAAAAGTAAAATAGTCCAAGCTAAGCCGAGCTAACAAGTGAGCCAAATTGAGCCAATCTAGCTCATTACGAGCCAAGTCAAGATAGGCTCATTTTTTAACCGAGCTGAGCCAGCTCGACTCAGTTTCAAACCAAGCCATATCGAAGTGAGCTTTTTTCGAGCTAAATATGAGCGTGCTCCGAGCCACGAGCTTTTTGGACAACCCTAGTTTAAATTGATAATTATTTTTTAGTGCTTAACTTTAAATGAAATTTAAGGAGCCTCCTTTTAAATCAGTATTCAAATATGAATCAAGAAATATGTGAGATAATGTGAGAAGCTTAGAGTAAAAAATATTACCATCTCTGTATCGACTCTTTTCCAAAATGCCAACGTATCTCGTTTCTAATCTTTTAATAAATAAAAAAAAAAGCAAAGTAAAATGTTATTATATTTAAATAGTACACCAAATTTTATTTTTCCTAAAAACGTTAAGAATAAGATAAAATAAAGATAAAGATAACTAATTACATTATATTTATTCAAGCCGTATAATACGCATGTTTATTTAACTCGTGTAATACACGGATTTAAAGATGAAACTTTTTTTATTGCTTAGTATATAAAAATATATTTAATCAACCCTTGTAATATACGAGTTCTAACATAGTTTTTATATAAAATAAAAACAAAAAAATTAGACTTTACAAAATATGACTTTTCCAAAGTTACATTTATATGCAATTTGATTAAAAAAACAAAAACTAGAATTAGACTTTTTTATTGACTAAAAACGAAAGGATGAAAAAGTATTTTTAGGGATTATTTGGTTATTATATTTTGCTACTTCACAACAAGATTACGAATATTTTTAGTTTGAACGTTTAATATTTCATTTGCATAAACTAAACAAGTTCAACAAAACTACATAGTTGACGACTAGAGAAGTAATTACGCCACTAAGGGTGAATGGGACGGGTGCGACAAAGAGGGCGGTGAACCCCTTCATCACGCGGGGAACACCGTCGCCGCTCTTCTCTGCCGCGCGAGGTGAGGTTAAATCGGGGAGCATACACCGCTTGCTACATGTGACCGTTGGTGGATGTTTATGACCGTTGGAAGGTTGACCGCTTCATAGCCGTTTGAATTAAAAAAAAAAAACAAATAAATGCATTATAAATAATACCATTTTACATCCCATTTTCACCCAATTCACATACTCTCATTTATTGATCTAAAAAGTCTCATACTACGGATAGACAAAACAAGGGTGATGACAAGAAAAAAGTTTCGGGTTCCGGTTCGAAGGCGAGGGGCCGCGGCTCGCAAAGTAGACCAGGCGAATCAAGTGGTTCAAGTGTGCCATTTCAATCAAAACGCAAGATCGCAAAAAAAAAATATAATTGGCCATGTAGTTTCTAAATTTTTTATGGTTTGAGTTAATTACTGTTTTCGTCCCTGTGGTTTGTCAAAAATCACTATTTCAGTTCATTAGTTTAAAAATTGCAATTTAAGTCTCTGTGGTTTCACTTTCGTAACCATTTCAGTCACTGTGGTTTCACTTTCATAACCATTTCAATCCATTATTCTGTTAAGTACATGGACTGAAATGGTTACGAAAGTGAAACACATGGACTGAAATCGCAATTTTTAAACTAATGGACTGAAATACTGATTTTTGACAAACCACATGGACGAAAACAATAATTAACTCTTTTTATGGTTTTAATTTATTTTACTAGATTTAATTTTTTGTATTGTCTTTTTTCAATTTAGTTTAATGTAATGACTTTATTTAATTGATTATGTTTTATTTATTTTGTTTAAATACATAATTATTAAATTAAAAAAAATAGTTTACCTCTAACTAAGAGTGATGATCACACCTTATGTTTTTTTGGACAACAACTTAGAGAGACATGACAATAGATGATTGGGTTGGTGAAAAGTTTAACATTTTCCACAAGATGGCCACCCCTTTCACTAGGGGTGTTCAAAAAAATTCGAATCCGAAACCAAATCCGAAATTCCGAATCTGAATTTTCGGATATCGATTTTGAAAAGTTTCGGATATCCAATATCCGAATACTAAATAATGCTATTTTTTTATTATTTTATATATAAAATATAAATACCCATGTTTCCTTATTTCCTTGTAAACCCTAGATCTAAATCTGATTCTTCACACAAGACGCCACCGGCCACCTCTCCAACTCTCTTCCTTGGATCTGAATGTCACTCCAGCGATCTGAATTGTCACTTCACTGCTTCGTCGCTTCCTTGTAAGCCCTAAATCTCGTTGATCTGAACCAGTACTTCGTCGATCTCGTTGATTCATCGACGGCGAGTGGAGACTGGAGTCTCATCATCATCGACGACAGTTAACTGGTAATTTTGATATATGTAAAAATTATTGACCGAAATAATAATAGTTATAAGTTATAGATTACATCAGTTTACCTTTTGGGTATTTGCTTATTAGATTCGCTTACGAGATTGTTTTTTAATTTGTTACAGATTGATTCGTTACGAACTTCGTTAACCCCATGAATGGTTGAAGCGTTGGTATGTGCACAAGATTGGTTGCGTGGTTCTAATAATAAGATTTTTATCGAAGACACCATTCTTGACATCGAAAGCTTGGAAGAAGGTTATATAAATTAGAGTAAATTTCAAAGTTCGTCCTTTATGTATGTCTAAAATATCAAAGTATGTCCTTTGTCTTTAATATCTTCAAGAAACATACTCGATGTTTGCAAAACCAATCAGGTTATGTCCTTTAGTCCTAACACAGTTAGTTTTCATGGTTAGAGTTGACTAAGTCAACCCCACATAAGGGTATTTTAGTCATTTTATCCTAAATGCTAAAATAAATAATTATAAAACAATAAATAAAACAATTTTAGAATTATATATGTAAATATATACATACAGTAACAAACTCTTGAATATTTTCTCCCAATCTTCAAACAACTCACCTGCCACCCCCACTCTAGCACCACCACTACCACCACTCTAGAACCGCCACCATCAACAACCCTCACTTTACGGTTGCAGATCCGTCATGTGACGGTTGCAGATCCAGCAGCCATTGTCGTCTTCAAAGATCCAGCAACCACCGTCGTCGTCGAAGATCCAGATCCAGATCCGTCATGTGGGTTTGTGATTTTATTGGTAAATTTCCACAATCCACGGATACACATACCCTCCCCACCCTTCCGGCACCAAATTAAAATCCGCAAAATGCGGTTTCCCTTTCAACTCAACCGATTTCACCTCCAGAAACCTCCTAATCACAACCCTAGGGTTTACAGCGTAACAATTTCCAATAAACACACGTTTCCGGCACCACCGTTCCATCTCATACCATGATTTACACACCAACGACGCCGTATTGCGGTCCGTATGCGAGTTCAAAAACGAAAACACGTGTTCTAACACCTCTTCTGGAAACATCGCCGAAAAAAACCGTTAAACAGTGCGAAAACTCGCCGTAAAACGGTTAAAGAGTGCGAAATCTGGCCGGTGAACAGGTTAACTCTGATGTGAGGTTGTTACACGTGTTCTAGCACTTCTTCTGGAAACATCGCCGAAAAAAACCGTTAAACAGTGCGAAAACTCGCCGGAAAACGGTTAAAAATTGAGAAATCTGGCCGGAAAAGGTGTCCGGTGAACAGGTTACCTTCTGGTGGCGGGTGGGTTGTGGTGGCGGCGGCGGCGGCGGCGGTGGTAGTGGGAGTGAGGTCCGTGGTAGCGGTGGTGGGAGGTGGATGTGGCTCTCTCAGTGGGGTTTTAGGGTTTTTATAACAGGATGGTAGGTAGAATGACAGTAATGCCCTCATGTGCTTCTCACATGACCTGACTTAACTGGGAAAACAAACAAGGTTTAGGCTAAAGGACATAACCTGATTGGTTTTGCAAACATCGAGTATGTTTCTTGAAGATATTAAAGACAAAGGACATACTTTGATATTTTAGACATACATAAAGGACGAACTTTGAAATTTACTCTATAAATTATTACTTTACATTTCAGTTTTAGATTTATTATATATCATTTTTAGTGTATTTTTTTTACATGGATAGCATTTTAATATGTTTTTTTTTTTCTCTATTATATAATAGGTATGAAGGAGAGTTAACCTTGGAACAACTCACCATTATCATTGATGAAACGGTTGATGAAAGTTATGAAACATCCGAAACGGCATAAGGTATCGGTTTGTTTTAATAAAGTTAGAGATATATGTTAAATGCAACTTATTGTTTGAAATGGTTTGTAGGTTTTGGATTTTAATAGGTTTTCATTGTTTTTTAGCATGCTTGCTACTTGGAAATTTGGAATATGGTTCACTAGTTAGTAAAGCAATTCCTTTTGGTATTGATATTTCAATTTATTTTTTACTTTAAATTTAAATACATACATGTTGTGCACTTGTTCTTATTACTTTTTTTAATTTGCATTCAGGTTTTTGGTTAGCTTGGAAGTTGGGAGATGGATTGGATTTTGGGCTATCTTATTTGGAAGATTATGTCTTTAGTTTTGAACAATGAATTATCTTTTTATTATGTCTTTACTTTGGAACTACGGATTGTCTTTATTTGCTATTTGTTTTTGAACATCTAAGTATTTGGTTTGTATGTTGGACTAGACTTGTGGTTACTGCTGGTTATGTAATATTAAGACTTTAATTTGATTTTTTTTTTTGAAACTGAACAAGAAATTTAAGCTTGAGTTCGGTTTGGTTTTAAACCGAGCTGGCTCGGGTCTGCTTGGTTTGGTTCGATTTGAAAAGAAAAATTAATACATACCTCTCAAAATTTAGTAGTATAAAATATTTTCAATAATTCAAAAGAACATATCGAAAATAACCTCACGCTAGTACATTACAATCCAAAATCAAGTTCAACAAAACAAAATAAGTTCTGCATTCAAATGTGCTATAGGTATCAAATTACACTCATAAATACATGAAAATAACATAAGTTTTTTGTGATATATTATAATGTATATAAAAATAAAATATATTAAAAGTAAAATAGTCCAAGCTAAGCCGAGCCGAGCCAGCAAGCGAGCCAAATCGAGCTAATCTGGCTCATTACGAGCCGAGCCAAGATAGGCTCACTTTCTAGCCGAGTTGAGCCAGCTTGACTCAGTTTCAAACCAAGCCATATCAAGCGAGCTTTTTCCGAGCTAATCTAGCCGAGTTGAGCCAGCTTGACTCAGTTTCAAACCAAGCCATATCAAGCGAGCTTTTTCCGAGCTAAATATGAGCGTGCTCCGAGGCACAAGCTTTTTGGACAACCCTTGTTTAAATTGATAATTATTTTTTTTAGTGTTTAACTTTAAATGAAATTTAAGGAGCCTTTTTTTAAATCAGTATTCAAATATGAATCAAGAAATATGTTGAGATAATGTGAGAAGCTTAGAGTAAAAAATATTACCATCTCTGTATCTACTCTTTTCCAAAATACCAACGTATCTCGTGCCAGTTTTCGTGTACAAACTGAAGCACCCCTCATCGACTTAAGTGATCCGCTCACCTTTATATTTACCTAAAAAAACAAAAATAATATATACAGTATTTAGGTAAAATTTATTAAGTTTCTAGGACTTACTTAGAAGGTAGGCTACATCTAAAAACAAACTACTCTTCGCCAACTCTTCAATCAGATAGCCTCTGTATCTCAGGATCCCTTCATCCCCATCAATGTAGCAGATCGATGTACGAACGTGAGTATTGTTAAGTTAGCCTATATCATAAAGCTTCAAACCATTATCATTGCTTCGAGTTGTAATCTGTAACTTTATTCTCAAAACTATCAAATTCATATCCAGATTTATATGTTGTGCCAGAATGAGTTTTTAAAGTTTATTACTCCCCACTATACACATAAGGGTCACATGTAACAAACTCATATGAATTTTTTTTAATTACACTAAAAGTATTCATAAGGTCTTGAAGACACGTGTTTGTTCTCTATGATGCACCAAATTGATATTATAAAATGTAACACCTCGAAAATTCATACCCGATAAAATAAAGACATGTGTCATGTAAGGCAAACGTGTTATAAACCCGGATCAAGTGAAAGATGTATGGTAAGATTTAAAAGTGTCGACATGTTAATTAATACCTCTGAGCGGCCCAATTATAAATCCCAAACCTTAATCTATATTATAAACATCTGATATATTCAAATCCGGTTATTTTGATAATAATTCAAATTGGCACAAGAAATGGATCCTATGTCTCATACGACAAATTCCCTTCAAAAGCATTCATCAATAAAGTCCAAGGATGTGTAAGTGCATGGCAACACCTTCAAGAGCATGCAAAGGTCTGGTTCATGGTCCCCTCCTGCTGATAAAGGCATAAGATTCGAAGTTGTAAAGAATGCATGGTCAAAGCCTAAGAGATTACAAAGTTTTGTCTTCTGATGAGGGCTTACGGACCGCAAGAAGACCACCTTACGGTCCGTAAGGTGGCGGAGCTGGGCGGAAATAAATAAAAAGCGGATACGGACCGCAAAGCCAAGGGCTTACGGTCCGCAAGGTTGTAACTGGGCATCTTAGATCAAGGTCGGTTGCGGACCGTATAGTTTTTAACTTATGGTCCGTAAGAGGTGCTTACAGACCGCAAAGGATATTGCTTACGGTCCGTAAGGCTGTCGCTCGCGGTTAAAAATTGGCAGTTGCCTGTTATAGTCGGTTACACCGCCTTACTTGCATGGTTTTCGAAATACTGGAGCATGGCCAATAGTTTTGCATGCATAGGGACACATGGGATGATCAGGGAACTTTTGTAGACTTGTGTGTGATGATCTTGAGCCATTTGGGACCCTATATAATGAAGTGAAGTTGCAACACTTGAAAATGCTCATTTCAAAACTCACTTCCACACTTCCTCTGGAACTCTCTGGATCTGAATCAAGTTTCCTTAAGTCATAATCTCGTGCATAGGACCATAGTAAGTATCCTTAACCCTTCTTAATTCAGTTTTACTTAGTTTAATAGCCTAAAGTTAAACCGTCGTAATTAAAGTTTGACTTCGTGATTAATTAAAATTTGTCCAGTCAAATCTCAAATTGAAAGTACCTATAGGTTGGTAATTATATGGGTAATAAACCCTCAAAAGGGCACCCTCTGATTCCCACTCTAACTAGGTCAATTGTCAGGTCAAACTTGATTAGAAAAAGTCAACATAAAGCAATTTTTCAAATAAATGCATAATTAACAATGTAGAAGCTATGCAACCTGTTTTATCACTAATATAACTTGGTAATTAATGTAAGAACATGTCTAAACATGTTCAACCCGACAATTTTCAGTATAGGCTCGGTTCGGAACCGAAAGTCGCATAATTAGACTTTTGCTTTGACTTTCAGTTCTGACCCAATGTAGCATGTTTTAGAAATGTCGTAGAGTCTTATTAGGACCAGGTTACATGTTAGTATAACCCTCTGTGATTATACAACTTGGTTCATTAGTTATCCGATTCATATGCATGTTTCCGTTATATGCCTAAATGTTGACTATTATGCCCTTTTGACTTTAAAACAAGAATTTTGAAAATGTGAGAGGACAATAATTTTTATTACTGATTTATAAACATGTCCCTAAATTTTCACATCAGTTGGAGGTCTAGATTAAGAGTTATGCTCAATAGCGTAATTAGAAAACTTTTTATTAATTAAACGGCGTAACTAGCATAAAGCCTATCTAAACCCAATTTTTGATACCAAACTTTTTACCTACTGATGTAAAATAATATTTTTGGATTTTTGAAGATTTTTATTTATTTTTAAGCCGAGCATAACATAGGGTTATAGCTTTGATTCAGTAATTGTCGGTTTTGTCTTTTTGGCCTATAAAATGAGTTTTACATAATATTTTGATACAAAACCTTTTTGCTACTGGTTTTATATAATAAATAAAATATTTTGAGTCTTCTGGAATGATACAAATATTAGCATTTCTTTAAAAACCCGGAAATCGCTTAAAATCGCCTTTTCACGCGTCTTAAACGCATAGTATGTATTAAAACTATTTTAAATATATAAGACTTGACACCTACTGATATTTTTAGTAAATTTTTATATTCTAACAGTAAGCAAAAGTTTTAAACTCAGATTTCCAGTTTTGACCCTTTAAGCTTATGTGAAATTACCAAAATGCCCCTATGGTGCATTGTTTAGTTATAAAATATAAATTTCACATATATGTAGTATCCTACTGTTATAACTTATTAAATTAAGTATTTTTGCTGATTATATCAGACCTGTAACTCAGATTAATATTTAAACTCTTTTATAACCTTTAAAATGACCAAAATACCCCTACGGGGCATAATTTGAGTTTAAATCCATTTTGGGCATAATGGAAGGTATCCTACTGATATCACAACATATTTAAGGCATATTAACTTAGGAGACCTGTATATGACTCTTTTGGTTACACGTAACGCATTATTCGCGTTCGGTGCGGTTTATGTAACTAGTTTGCATAAATTAGCCGAAACGGGTCAAACCTTATCATTTTTATCTCAAAATCCAGAATGTGGTTAGTTTACCCATATTATACAAGTATACAAACTTGTCGGGTCTAAACCACACTCTAATCTGGTCATCGCTTAAACGTGCGTTTTGAACCGTATATCTTCCTTTAAAACTAACCGGTCTAAGTTTAGGCTTAATTAAGACCCGTTAGGAATCTAATAGGTTATTAGAAACCTTCGTTCCAGATTAGGAGCCCGGTAAAAGCTACGTGCACTTGCTGTTTTTGAATTATACTTGCTCAGGTAAATACTTTTAACTTATTTTCCCTATACGGACTTGGGATACGGTATTATAATAATACCGCTTGGTCGGGTGTGTAGTCATTTAAACCGGATTGTGATTAATGTATTTACATAACCTGTTTTAATCTGTATTATTTGGTGTATGGCCTTTGGGGGTTAAATGACCATGTCCCGGATATCCTTGGCATCATTCAAAGAAATGGCCACGACCTAAGCAAGGGGTGTAGGCAGACACCTGACAGTTGCATTATGTAAAAACTGGTAATCCACTTAAAGGAATCAACCTTGTGGGCATTATACATGTGGCGTGTCAGTTAATCATGTCCGGCTCTTCTAACCGGCCCTGACGGACGACAAATAAGTAAAACTATATACAAGATTATTTTTAAATAATTGTCCCAAGTTATAAAAGATATATTGTGCCTAATGCATTCAAATCAATTTTCTTAAACTCTTTTCAAAATGAGTCAGTTAATTGTATTTACCAGTGTAAACTGACGTATTTTCCAAAAAGGCTAATTGCAGGTACTAGACGAAATAGGCTGGCTACTCCTGGCATCATTAAAAAAGTCTTGCAAGCTCTAGACGTTAACGTCTGTTGAACAATAATCTTTTAATCTTTTGATCCACCTGTGGATCCGTTACAGTCCGTTTGTGATACTTTGATATTACTATTTTATTCGGTTTGTAATGTGATTCATCTTTTGCTTCCGCTGTGTAATTAAATTGTGTTGTTTGACTATGATGATATCAACTACGTCACGATACTCCCCACCGGGCCCACCGGTAATACGTGGAAATATCGGGGTGTGACATAAAATAAGCCTATAAGTATTGTCTTGTTTACACATATTCAACCACTATTCAGGAGGTGTTATTATAAATTGTTGTATAATGGAATGGGATCAAATACAAACACTTAAGTTTGTAAGAACCAACACATAATTGACAAGTGTCCATCAGAAAAAAATTAGTTTAGGGGTAATTTAGACCTTTTGGCCATATTTATTTATAACTAATTAAAAATAATTACAAAAAAATATAATCAGCACAACACTATATAATTAGCGTAACATCCTTAATCGTTCTTCATTATCAGCATATCGTCCTCAATCGTTCTCCATTATCAACATAAACGACATTAGCACAACATCCTCAATCGTTCTCCATTATCAGCACACCAGATGTGCTGATTATATCTACTTTTAATGTTTTTTTGTATTATTTTGTAATTAACACATAATCAGCACAATTATAAAACACCTTTTGTTAATTTTTTTAAAAATCACTTTTATAAATACAAAAAAGGTATAGCAATATGGTACTCATATTAAAGATAAAAAAAATACTTGATTTTATGGTATATTTTTTTTTAAATAATGAAGTATATAAAAGTTATTTTAGTTTAAAAAACCTTGGTGAAATTTGTATTTAATGGAAAATGGTCAAATGACTAGCAATTTTACAAAATTACCCCTAATTTGTCAGTAGTAATTTTTAATTATAAGGGTTTTATTTATAATCAATATCAACCCTTGATTTAAATTATCAATGGTTCAGATCTGTTTTTACGGTTCTTATAATTAGCACTGTTTGTACAGGATCTCAACCCGTTGTACAATAGCTAATTACATAAATTATAGTTGAATACATAAACTCAATGTGTACCACCTATAATATGAAACTTAAGACACTTGTTCTCAACAATACTATGAAGATTGCTAATTTTTTTGAAACATAAAGAAAACTATAAGTCTTTACTGCTGTCAATTCATAAGGCACATAAAGATTCAATAATACACAAATAAGAACAGAAGTTAATTTCATTTGTCCATTCACAATTTCAATATTTAATTCTTTCAAAAACATTATTTCAAATTATAAATCTGAACTTGGTGTTTATCTTCCAAGTAGGTGAAAACAAAATAAGAGTTTCACCAAAAAAATTTCAACAATGTTGATAATTAGGGCTCAGAATTGGTAGCTCAGTGTGGCTGCATACCGGTTTCCATATAAAGGCTTAAATGACTAGACATTGCCATCACGGATGCCTTGCCAAAACACGAAAACCGCACATTTGTGTGCATCATCACCGCCCCAAATGTCATCATCAAGGCTTCCGAATTGGTCAAGTTAAACTAATGGAAGCAACAAACTTTAACAGGTGTCAAATGAGCACCAACAACACCAACTATTTCAACATAAAACCCTAGCCTCTTGACAATTGTTAGTGTCAAGTGACACTGACACCAACAAACCACGGCTTAGTGCCGCTACGGCTGCAAACAAACGAAGTTGCCATGCCAAGTAGCAAGCCATCATCATCGCCAGTTTATGCTTCAAATCCGAAACAAATTTACATACAATTGCATATGTATTAAGAATTTAAGATCTGTTTAACCACAATCACAATCTTTACTTTTCCCCACAAACATAAAGTATGTTTCTTCACTACCATTGTCATAACCACTAGAGCAACATCACAGCCAAAATAATGATAACCACCAACATCACAACCAAAAACCACAATCACAACCACCATTAGGACCAAAATATCCAACCACCACTATCAACACAACCATCATCACAAAGTTTCAACTCCACCACCAACACAATCATTTCATCAATCTCAAGAAACGAAGCAAACCAAAAACGAAATCACCAACATCAATCGACTTATATCTGAAAAGATCATCATCGTCGTTGAAATGCTGAAAAGGGTCAGGAGCACACTTCCTCATCGTCTTCAAGAACAGCCCGCTCAATGGTGCTACGGTTGCAACCAGACTTGCCATACCGAGTACCAAGCTGACATCATCGAATCCACTCAGATCTAAAAATGTCATCATTATCGTCACAAAACGAAGAAGGCTCATTGTCGCAATGAAGAAAGTGGTTAGGGTTTCTGTAGGTCTTGGAAATCGGAAACAATAAAGAAGAGAACGATAGTGTCGCCAGTAGGGTTATAAATCGTGAAAAAATGAGCAATAATAAAGGTGTACTCGATGGTTGAATCGATTCGATTGCAGAGGTTGATGGATTATAGAGCTTGAAGGAGAAGAAGGATGAACAAATGGAAATCCAGGGTTGATGGATTACGACTTGAATAGGGAAAAGAGAAGAGGAGTACAAGAGAAGGAGATGCAAATCTAGGGTTTTACAAAAGAAACTTATATGCGGGTCATAAAAATAGAAAACAGATCCCGTGTCAACCCACATTCCAAAAACTTTGACCCGAATTTTGATGGCAAAAGTGATATTGAGAAGCTCTAATATTGTGCCACATCAGCCCAAATATTTTCATTTAATATATATATATATATATAGGTATATATATATATATAGGGTAAGGTTAATGCGAGAACCACCCTTATTGCGAGAACCAATGTGAACACAACCTAAAATAGCTAAAAAAACCTAAAAAACCCTAAAAAAAACCTAACCCCCACCCCCCCCCCCCCCAAAACCTAAACCCCCCCCCTCCCGCCCAAAAAAAAAACCTAACCCCCACCCCCCCCCCCCCCCCAAAAAACCTAAACCCCCCTCCCCCACCCCCCCAAAGCTAAAAACTAAATCCCCAAAAAACCTAAAAAAATCTAAAAAAAATCTAATTTTTTTTTTAATATTTTTTATGTTAAAATCGCTACTTTTAGTATCCAAATTTTTTTATTTTTTTAAATTTAAAATAATTTTTTTTTCTTCGAAAAGTAGCGAATTTTTGATAAGAAATATTAAAAAAAAATTGTGTGATTTTAAGCTATTTTTTGTTGTGTTCACATTGGTTCTCGCAATAAGAGGTGGTTCCTAACGGATCTTTGTCATATAGGACAAAGATCCGTTAGGAACCACCTCTTATTGCGAGAACCGCGAGAACCAATGTGAACACAACAAAAAATGCATAAAAATAGCTAAAAATCACACAAAATTTTTTTTTTAATATTTTTTATATAAAAATCGCTACTTTTCGAAGCAAAAAAAAATAAAAAATTTTTAAAAAAAAAAAATTTTTTGCCTCTAAAAGTAGCGATTTGAGCATAAAAAATATTAAAAAAAATTTAGTTTTTTTTTTATTTTTTTAGGTTTTTTGGGGGTTTAGTTTTTAGCATTTTAGCTTGGGGGGTTAGGTTTTTTGGGGGTTTTAGTTTTTAGCATTTAGCTTGGGGGGGGGGGTGGGGGTTAGGTTTTTTTAGCTATTTTAAGTTGTGTTCACATTGGTTCTCGCGGTTCTCGCAATAAATGGAGTTCTCGCATGAGCCCCTCCCTATATATATATATATATATATAGGGCAAGGATAAATCGAAAACCCACTCCAGTTGACTAAACCCTGAAAACCCATTAATCACCATTGATCAAACTAAATGAATGGGTGAGATTAAGTTTGGGCCATATCTTTCTTTATTTCCACTTTTCAGTATTATTTAATACATTGATTGTACATTAAAGGGCAATATAGGAAACATAATTTCATCTCTTTCAAGAAAGACAAAAGTCTCTATATGCACAGACCATCAAATCGGCTGCATTACCTACTTCAGTTGTCTTCTTCATTTCAAAACTTCAAAAACATCAAAACAAATTCTCTCTCTTCCAAAAATTTTCATCAAACATTCTTCATCTATACCCAAATCAGCGAAGAAGTTCAACTATACCCAGAATCACCGGCCAAAAATCGCTTAAAGATCTTCAAAATCGCCGTAGAATATCAACGAACGCCGGAGATATTCAAGAATCACCAGAGAATTTCAACGGTCACCGCCGGAAAAAAAATCAGGCTAAAAACGAGAGGATTTCAGGTGCGTCGCTTCTTTGTTGACTAAAATTATCAGCTTTGTTTTAGCTATTCAGAATTAGAGAGTTTCAGATGATGACGATGACGGTGGAGTTTGTTGAAAATTTGTTTTAGATCTGCTTTTAAAGGAATTCGAGCAGTTAGGGAGGCCGCCGGAGTGTGTGGGGGTGGTTTAAGATGGTGGCGGTCAGATGGAGATGGTAATGGTGGTCGGGTGGGGCTGTTGCAAGGTGGTTGTCGGGTGGGGCTGGTGCAACATGCTGGTAGTGGTGGTTGGCGGAGGTGGTGTCGGGTGGGGCTGGTGCACTTGTATATATTTTCAACATTTGTGAGATACGAGTCAACATTTTGTTTCTGTCCGGGTTAATAAAATACGGTAATTTGGAAGAACCCAATCGACTTTTAACACATATATAACATTATTTCACTGTCTTCAAAGATTTAGGAATAGGTAGAGTTTTTTTTTATTAAGTGCATGAATTTGAATAAACACACCTCTCTTTCGTAATAAAGAAGTCATTTTTCTATTAAGCATTCTTTGATCTCATGTAAACATTATATATACTTATGTAAATGCAGGGATGAAACATGGTGGTTTTTACAGAGAGAGATGCAGGGATGGGATGGTGGTGATGAGTCAACTTGTGCAGATTTATTTTTGTATTGATTTATATATTTATATGAAGAAGATTATTTGTTTTCAGTTAGAATGATGTTAGGATCTCATGTTTATATAACAAATAAATGTAACTAGCAAAACATATATGAATATAGGATTTGTTACATTGCTAAAACCCACTTACGTTGTGTTACATAAAAACCTTTCTAAAAAAATAGGAAGTGTAATATACAAATATTTGAACATTTTTTAAAAAAGAAACACAAAAAAACACCGAGTAGTTTTTTTTTTAATGTTACAAATTTTAGGTTACATAATATATATGTCCAAAAAAATGTAACATACACATTTTCAATATTTTTTTAAAAGAAAACTAGTAAGTGTTTTTTTTCATTTTTTTCATAAATAGGGAATGTAACATAAATGTACACGAACCTATTTATGTTATGACTTATATGTCCAAAAAAATGTAACATACAAATTTTCAATATTTTTTTAAAAGAAAACTAGTAAGTGTTTTTTTTTTCATTTTTTTCATAAATAGGGAATGTAACATAAATGTACACGAACCTATTTAGACTGCGGGGTATGGTGGGGCTTGGGTTGGGCGTGGGTTGGGGCGGGTGCTGACACGTGGAATGGGAGCCCCCCTACTGCCTGGTACGTGTCCGCGGGGTATGGTGGGGGCTTGGGTTGGGTGCACCGCGTGGCAGGGTAGTTTAAAAAATATATACAAAATTTAAAAAAATCACACAAACATTTATAAAAAAAACATACAACTTCATTAATATTTATAAAATTACATAAACCTAAAAATTACAAAATAAGAAACCTAAAGCGTTAAAAAAATTTCAAAAAGGTCGATCTTGTCGAACGCCTTTTTTTCCTTGCCGCGAAACTCTATGTTCGCCACCGCCACCCGGTCCTCGTGGCTTAACTCGCCCCCGGGAACGGCTTCGTAGTAAGCCTTGAAACGCTCGAGCTTGGGACGTAGCTCGCACCATTTATGTTGGCACGCATTCATGTTGTGGCGGTCGATACCGACGTTTAGTCGGTAGGCCGCGAAAGCTTCCGTCCAATATTTGGTTTGGCCCGGTGGCCGCCCCTTCATAGCGTCAACGACGCTTGTGACTAGGGCAAGTTCTTCGTCGTGGGTCCAGGATGCCATAGCGGGTTCGTGGGATGTTGGCTTTGGGACGACCGGCTGGGGCAGCGGGTGGGGATATCGAATGTTTGGGAGCACGGTGGGGGTTGGGATGGACCACATGGTTGGGGTTTGGGGGTATTTATAGGGGCTGTTGGGGTTTGGGTGACCGCTTGGCCAAGCCAACGGTTTGAATTTAAAAATTCAAAACTTTTGGGATGGCCCGCTATGACGTGGCGGGTGAGCCAATGATATTCAACCAAAATTTTGTAACTTAAGTATTTTATTCATAAAATTGTTTTACGATACTTTTTTTTAATTTATCGGTGTTTGGGCCACCGGTGTTGTATATAACAAATAAATGTAAAAGCATTAGGTGAAAAACTGGATATACACGTTGAATAAGGTTACATTATATGTTACTTTATATGTACCATCTTATTAAGGTTACATTCTACAAATGAGCAATAAATATTACATTATATGTAACATTTTACAAAAAAAAAATGTAACCAATGAGGAAAAATGTTACTGTATATGTATCATCTTATTAAAGTTACATTCTATAAAATGAGCAATAAGTATTACATTATATGTAACATTTTACAAAAAAAAAAGTACAAAAAATAACGTTACATTTTCTGTATAATTTCAAAAAATGTAAACACCCAGTATACAAGAAAAAATGCTTGTTTTTTACCATTTAATGCAAGTTATATGTTACACATTTTTAGAATGAAATAGTTGCATGTTATATGTTACATATTTTTAAGAGAATAAAAGAGTTGCATGTTATATGTTACACATTTTTTAGAATGAAATGAAATAGTTGTTTGTTATATGTTACATATTTTTAAGAGAATAAAAAAGTTGCATGTTATATGTTCAACAAAAAAAAAATCTGTGCAAAAAAGATTAGTAGATATGGCTAGATATATTAACTTAATATAAAAAACACTTAAACATAGAGAACAAAATAATTAAAACATAGTATGGCTAGCCTAAAAAACACATAATAAAAAGAACACACAACACTATTGTCGTTGAAGGGGTATGGTCCCAAATATCGCGTCAGCACGACCGCGAATGACCATTACCCTCATTAAAAACCCCCAACAGCAATTAACTCTCCAGTGTCCGCGTAGACACACGCGAACACTGCGGTCCAATCTGTCCATTGATGAGAAGATTTACCTTAAGGACGGAAACTAATGTTACGCATAGCGATGCGGCCTCGCACCGCATCCTATGAACATTTTCGTCACGACAAGGGATCTGGACAACAGTAACAGTCACTCAACAGGCGATGCGGCACAACACCGCATCCCGCGCAAATCATGGATGGAACAACCAATGCGGGAACAACATCAATGACCGCAAGCAGCGATGCGGCTTGGCACCGCATCCTGCCTACAAGGCAAGTGGGTCTGACACCACAGTGCAAGTGGCACTGGGAACAGTCGCCTACTAGCCCACGTATGAACAACAGTCTGACACCACAGCCGGACGTGGCATCACCACAGCATCCGACAGGTCTGACACACCTGCAAATAGCTGTGCGATGTCAGACTAGCTACTCAACTACCCTCATTCACTCCTCGGCTATAAATACTCACCCCAAACCAGGTTTGAGGTATCACTTTCTAACTCTCTCAATACTACTACTATCATACTTTGCTTCCCAAGCAAATTACTGATTCTCACGCCGGAGAGTGGTAACAAGGAGCACCCCCACCCCATCCTCCTTGTTACGAGTCACGGTTTGTTTCCTTGTGCAGGAAACCCACCACCAGACGATCCAGCCAAAGATCCTCGGAAAGAAGGGATTAACCCTCTTGACGAGATCAGTGAGTTAACCCTACCCGGTTAACCATTGTTTCATCATTGGCGCCCACCGCTACTCTTAGCACTTTTTTCCAATCATCCTTTTCTTTCCAAAGATGTCTGATCGTCAAAACAACACTACCGGGGATAACCTAAACCCCGCAAACCAAGGGCCTGCGGGAACCATTCCCCTGGCCCCAAATGCCCAACACATTGGCACGTCAGCGCAAGGGGGCGCATCCCTTACGTTCGGACACGATCTGTCACAATACGCTGCCGTCATACCTCCAGGCATGAGCCCTCATACCTGGTATGACCAACAAGCAGCCCTTCTGGCCGCAACGTACAACAGAGCTTGCGCCGACGAACAAGGAGGTATCGGACCTACACCGATACCGCGTACACCTGCCGGTCGTATCTTACGATACGACGACAGGGCCCCCACACATCCAGCCTCCAGAAGCAGACAGGAGGACCGCGACTCCTCCTATTGTGATGTCCGCACAATCAATTAGGATGATTCCTCGTACGGGTCCCGCCGCAGGGACTCCGTACACAGCCGTTTAGGCTCTCAAGAAGAAAGAAGGTGACAGTCTACAATGCGCCGCAACACAAACATTCATAGTCGTTTGGGACCACAGTCCCACCATGAAGGGTATGACCATACTGATCCAGATGACAGTACATACCGCGGGGAGTCCCATTCCACCAACAGTAGACCGGGCGGACGCAACTATGTTCCTCCCAGTCAACCCCGCAACACATACCTCCGCGCTGCAAAGCGCAACCAGGGCAAACCTTACAGGCCGAAATCTGCGGCCGAAAACTCTAAATTTGTCCCAGAGATCGCCAACGCCGATGTCACCACCACAAAATTCCCATTGAACATTGGGAAATACAACGGCTCGACCGACCCAGATGATCACAACAACATCTTCGTCGGCGCTGGGTGCAACGGTAAGTGGGACGAACCTACCTGGTGCCATTTTTTCCCACAGACCCTAACAGGTCTGGCCAGGGCATGGTTCGATTCTCTCCCACCAGGGTCACTGACCTCATTCGAGGACTTACAACAAAAGTTCCTCGCGCACTTTAGCCAGCAACGACGCCATGAACGTGATTCAATGGACGTCATGAACATCTGGCGCAGAGACAACGAATCGCTTGACGCATTCGTTGTCCGTTACAATAAAGAGATCCTAGAGATAGGCGACGTTGCCGACCAGATGGCACGTAACCATTTCATTGTTGCAGTCAAAGACGAACAAATGGTTATGAATATTTCCGACGGTAACGGCTTGCCTAAGAAGTGGGATGATGTCATGGCTAAGGTCAAAACATATGCCCAAACTCAGCGGTCTCTCAGACCGCACATGTCAAAGGCACAACCCCTAGCGGAAGGCCAGTCTTCCCGCCAAGAGCCCAAGCGCGGCAATAAGCGCAATAGGGACACATGGAATCGCGGCAGCGATCCCAAGCCATATGTCCCCCGGAACAACCAGCCCGACGCAAGGGCTACAATCAACGCCCAACGAGAAAACCGGGCGTCAAAGAAAGAGTCTCGGGACCGCAGCTGGACTGAAATCAACCAGTCGCCAAGTGACGTTCTCCTCATGGATGCGCAATTCCTGAGACCGGCCCAACCAATGAAGTCCAAAAAGAATCAAGATCTCGCACTCTACTGCGAGTATCACAAGGACTCGGGCCACACCATGAACAACTGCATCAGTCTCCGACTGGAGATTGAGCGAGCCCTAAAGGAGGGGAAACTGCAACACCTTTTGACAGGCGCACAAAAAGCTACCAAGCGCATCACTCCCCACAACGAGGGCACCTCCACGGGTAAAAGGGCCATGTACGTGGCCTCTACCCACATGATCAATGGAGGGAAAGGAAGACCGCGTAAGGCGGCGAGAAGACCGGACAATGACTGGAAGGACGAGCAAGTCGTCTTTCCAAAAGTCCGAGGCGGACCGCGCGATAGGCGCGCCGTGGTTATCACTGGGCACCTAGCTCACTACTGCACCGAGCGATTGTTCATCGACCCGGGCAGTACGTCCGATATTATATATGAGCAGTGCTTCAACCAGTTCGATCAAGAAGACAAAGATCGACTGCAGCCAGCGGACTACCCGTTGGCTGGATTTTTAGGGGAAACCGTGTTCCCCCTGGGACAAATTACCTTCCCTGTGCGCCTCACCAACGGAAGGCACACAAGGACGGAGGAAGTGAACTTCATGGTTTTACCTCACACCTCAAAGTATGACGTAATTCTCGGGATGGAGTCCCAAGGCGACTTCAACATGATAACATCCGTCCCCCACTCTGCCATCGGTTTTCCAACCGAAACGGGGATCGCGATAATATACGCCCAAAGAGAAGTCATGTCTACGGACGAACTGCGTCCGACAAAGGTAGCAAGGCCTACCCCCAACACTCAACCAGAAAAATGGGTTCTTAATGCAAGACACCCAGAACAAATAGTCACGTTGGGCCATGCCTTGACACCTACCATCAGAGCGCGCCTGAAGCAACTCCTCTTCAGAAACCAAGATATTTTCGCGTGGACACCCGCAGATATGACAGGGGTACCACGCGAAATTGCGCAACACTTCTTGAATACCATGCCAGGTATCAAGCCCGTGATCCAAGGCCAACGCCACCTTGGATCAGCAAAAAACGCGGCGATGGAAGAGCAGGTACAGGAACTGCTCTCCGCAGGCATCCTGCAGGAAGTAAAATACCAGACTTGGCTGTCTAACCCAGTCATGGTAGAAAAACCAAGCGGGGGCTGGCGCATGTGTGTCGATTACAAAGACCTCAATAAGGCCTGCCCCAAGGATTGTTACGCGCTTCCAGAGATCGACGAGAAGGTCGATAACCTCGCACCATTTCGATGGAAGTGCTTCCTCGATTGTTACAAAGGCTATCACCAAGTACAAATGGCAATCGACGATGAAGATAAAACGGCATTCCGCACTCCTATCGGGAATTACTGCTACACCAAAATGCCGTTCGGGCTGCGCAACGCGGGCGCAACCTATCAAAAGTTGATGAACGACACCTTTCGCGGTCAAATCAGCAAAAGTGTCGAAATCTATATGGACGACCTGGTCGTCATGAGCATGGAGGAAAACACCATGCTCGACGACATTGAAAGAACATTCCAAACTCTGCGAAGCGTTAACATGAAGCTCAACCCAGGGAAATGCTCGTTTGGAATGGAAGAAGGCAAATTCCTTGGATTCATCGTAACCAAAGATGGATTCAAGGTAAACCCGGAAAAAGTTCAGGCGATCGAGCGCATGCCATCGCCTTCTACGATGAAGGAAATGCAACGACTAGCCGGTAGGCTAGCCGCACTCAATAGATTCTTAGCCAACCATGCAGCTAAGTCTTACCCTTTCATCAAGACCCTGCGGAGCTGTCTAAAAAAGGAACAATTCCAATGGACCGCAGAGGCCGAAAAAGCTTTCCGGGAAATGAAAGAGTGTTTGATCCAACTCCCAACTTTAACCGCACCACGAAAAGATGAGCCACTTATCTTATACCTATCTGCCACGGACAACGCGGTAGGCGCGGTACTTATAGTGGAGCAGGAAGGAGTCCAAACACCCATCTACTACATCAGCAAAATGCTCAACGACCCAGAGACAAGGTACTCCATCATGGAAAAATTGGTACTGGCACTAGTGCACGCATCGATACGTTTACGACGTTACTTTGCAAACCACGTCATCACAGTGTTAACCAACTATAGGATCGGCCCGATCCTATCCAAACCCGACATCTCTGGGAGGTTAGCAAAATGGGCAATCGAGCTGGGCGCGCTGTCACTGAACTATAAGCCGCGCCCCGCAATCAAAGGCCAGGTCTTGGCTGACTTCGTCGCTGAAATACCAACAAACCGCATCCAAGAATGCGAAGAAGAACAAAACCCTGTATCACAACCATCATCCACAGAAACCTGGGCACTATTTACAGATGGTGCATCCAACGAAGATGGTTCTGGCGCAGGTTTGTGACTTGTCAGTCCCGATGGCCAAGAGCTAACCTACGCAATACGCCTCGATTTCGAAAGTACAAATAACGAAGCAGAGTATGAGGCTCTATTGGTAGGAACTCGACGTCAAACATTTGGAAGCACACGTCGATTCACTACTAGTTGCAGGGCAGATACGCGGTGACTACGCCGCAAAGGGGGATACCATGATCCTCTATCTCGAACAAGCCCTGCAACTGAAGTCAAAGTTTATCTCCTTCAATATTCGCCACATCAACAGGAGTGAAAATAAACCCGCGGACGCACTATCAAAACTTGCGTCCACCAGCTTCCAACACCTGGCAAAAGAGGTACGCATCGAAGTCCTGCAAAATCCTTCGGTACCCCTGCGCCAAGTCAATGTCATCCAATACGGTACAACATCTTGGATGACACCGCTCATTGCATACTTACAGTCAGGGGTTACTCCCGAAAGCAAAGCAGAGGCACGGAAGTTGCAATACAAAGCGTGTCATTACCAAATGGTAGACGGTATCTTATACCGTAAATAATACCTGGGGCCACTCCTACGATGCGTCAACCCCCAAGATGCCGCATACCTTATCAAAGAAATTCACGAGGGGATATGTGGCATACACGCAGGACCACGCATGGTGGTGGCCAAAATCATGAACGCCGGCTACTATTGGCCGGGCATGCACCTGGATGCAGTCACAGTCTTACGCAAGTGTTTCAATTGTCAGCGACATGCTCCCAAGACCTTGCGTCCCAAGAACAACTTGATCCCCGTCACCACCGCATGGCCATTCCAAAAATGGGCAATCGATGTGGTGGGACCATTTCCAGACGCACCAGGAGCAGTGAAATTTATCATAGTAGCTGTTGATTACTTTACAAAATGGGTAGAAGCAAAGCCACTTGCATCAACCACCGCTATGATAACAAGGAAATTCGTGTGGGAACATATCATTTGTCGTTTCGGTCTACCAATGTGCATCGTCACCGACAACGGTACCAACTTCGCTGCCGACGACTTTCAAAAATGGCTAAAAGAGCTAAACATTGAACACATATTCTCCTCAGTGGCGCATCCGCAAGGGAACGGCCAAGTCGAGAGTATCAATAAAAGCTTAGTCGAAGGCATCAAAGCACGGTTGGGAACAGCCAGACGCGGCTGGGTTGATGAACTCCCAAGTATTTTATGGGCTCACAGGACAAGCCCAAAAACAAGCAACGGCGAGACCCCCTTCAGCCTAGTCTACGGTACTGAAGCGGTGATCCCCGCGGAAGTAGGCCTCCCCTCACCTAGAATGTTGGCCATCAACAAGATGGACAACAATGAGGAACGCAGGGTTGACTTAGACCTCTTGGAAGAAAGGCGCGAAAACGCTGCAATCAACGAGGCCAAGTACAAAACCGAGTTGGAAAAGTACTACAATACACGCGTTCGCATTTGTACTTTCAACCCTGGAGACTACGTCCTTCGGGACAACGAAGCATCCAACGCAGAACGCCCAGGGAAACTTGCCCCCAAGTGGGAAGGACCGTACCTCATCCAAGAGGTCCTGGGCAAAGGCGCGTATAAACTACAAACATTAGAAGGCGAAACTATCTCACGCACATGGAACGCACAGCAACTTCGACGCTGTTATATGTAAGCCATGTTTTCTGCATGTAATCTATTGGGCCGCAGGCCATTTGCAAATAAATAAATAGACGATTCAATGCAATATTGTTTATTTATTTCTATTACAAATGCGTGTTCCACTCTGAGGTATACACAAAAACAGATTAGCAAAATCTTCATTCGTGATACCCACACAGAATGGTAACCACACGCAACTATTGTAATAGGCCAGCAATGGCAATACTGTTTGTCTAGCCAGAGACAAATCTTCATACTTGCATATCACCTAGATATGCAAAAGGCAATTACAGATTTAGTATTACTCACAGTAACACTAAACGCGTACAAATTCAAACATGCAAGTACTAAAAACACTTATAAAAATTGAAACAACAATTCTTTATATTCAAAAAATTCCTGCACCTGCGCGGTGCACAAGGAATTTACATAAAGTTTTGTAACGGTTACATAAGGAACCAAAAGAGGCACGCAGGCCAAATCTAATCTTCCTTTGTGCCACTGGGGCCCGCACCATCCGTGCCCTCAACATCTGGTTTTTCCTCATCTTCGTCTTCAGCAGCGTATAAGACTCGCAAGCGGTCCACATAATCCTCCGCTTCTAGACACTTTTCAAGTTCTTCAAGATCTGTGAGGGTTGTATCATTAAACTCCTTAATCGCAGAAGCAAGAAGCGCTTCAGTGTCCACGCCATGAAACCCGGACCGCTCATCAGTAAACCCGCCACGCGCTGCAACGTTCAAATGACTAATACAGCGGTTGTAGCCAGCTTTGAAACCAGCATCCCGGGCACGCTCCCTGATCTCGTTAATACCTGCTACGGTCTCAGGTGCGTCAAGAATGGCAGTAACAATCTGCGAAACATGAATACAATGGTTATCAAAGGCAAACCTACAACAAAAATAACAAGGCAACGGATACTTACATGCCCGATCCCGCGCATACGCATCCATTCATGATCAGCCTTGAGCAACTCAAGAGAAGAGGCGTGGCTATCCCTAGCCTCTTCAGCCTCTCTTGCCCGCACTTCAGCTTCAGCAGCACGGGCAGAGATTTCCTCAATAGCGACCCCTCGGGTCCGCACTTCAGCCTGTTAAACAAGGAATCAGAAGTATACAAAAAGAATCAACAAACTTGTGAGACACAATTTCAAAGTTAGGAAAAACTTATACCTGAAGGTCCAAGATAGTTTTGCTTAACTTGGTGCGGTCAACATTTGCCCCTTCAAGAGCTTTTGCAGCACGAGCCTCCGCCTCCTTGGCCTCTTCCAGAGCCTTGGCAAGACGAACCTTTGCTTCCTTGGCCCCTTGGGCAGCCGCAACAGCCTCAGCTTTCTCTTTAGCCAACGCAGAAATTGCTGCCTTGGCATTGATAAGCTCCTGACGAACATGAAAGAGAGTTTCATTCTGTTTACCCCAAGATTCTTTCCAAGTCTTGCGCTCATCAGATAGCGTCTTGCGCTCATCAGAAAGGGTTTCTTTCCAACGCTTACGCTCATCAGACAGCAATTTTGCAAGAGTACGAACCTGTTTAAGCTCAGCAGTTGCAGCCCATTCTTCAGTCTGCTTATGCTTCTCAAACGCAGCTCTATCCCTCTCAAGCTGCTCTCTATCCCTCTCAAGCTGCTCTGCACCCTCACGTGCAGCCTTCACCAACTCCTCGGCCTCGGCCCGTAAACGCGCATTCTCCTCCCCCTTGCGCCCCAGCACCTTGCACTTTTCCATAACGGCATTTGCCATTATGGAGCTCCCCACAAGCATGGAGGAGAGTTGGTTCATCTGGACCTCAGTCGGTAAAGAACGGGCCCGGTTTACCTCAAAAGGAGTGCCCAAACCACTCAAAACCTCCCTACACGCAGAGGGATCAGCGGAAATGCCATCCCCTTGCATCACAGACCACGGAGGGCGGTGGTAAGACATGGCCCGGTCTTCTGTGTAAGAGCGATAATAATACTCCAATTCAGACTCTTCTGGCTGAATTGGAGTCTCTACAAAACCCGCACCACCAGCGGAACTAGAAGCCTTCTCGGCAGCAGGAGACTTTGGCTTTCCGGTGTAACCAAACTTCAAATCCATATCAACAGTATCCTCTGGGGTGATAACATTATCACTCGAATCAACCGTGTCATGGATTTGAGCCGCGGGACCCTTTCCAGTGTCCACCCCCCGCACAGAGGCTTCAGGAGTAACAGCCTTATGAACCCCCGCACCCGCAGCAGTGTCGTGCGGGGGAGGGGGAGGAGGAGCATCAAAGTCGAAGAACCCTTCATCTTGCGGCTCTGAAATCAACACAGAAATACTTTAAAGAACAAGTATAAGCACGAAATATTTGTTAGTCATGCGTCACATACCAGAAACAACCGCAGGCTTCCTTGGTATGACAAAAGGCTTGCGCCTGGTTTGAATCTTCGGTTTCTTTCCCCTACCAGCATCACCAGCATCCTCCGCTTTTCTCTTCTTTTCATCACCCGGTTTCGAACCCGCAATGGTTCCACCGGTGGCCGCACCAACACCTGGAACACCCAAGCCCTCTAGGGTGTCAGATACTACCACGTAATCGGTATATCTGCGGAAATGAGAACGAGAGATACCTGCTGCTTGCTTCACCAAGGGCGGAACAACAGATACATCAGGTTTCTTCACACCGCGACCCCGCCCAGGTTTATCCACATGCTTTTTCTCCGCATGTTTTTTGGGGGCACCCTTTGACTCAAATTTACCAAGGTTCCCAAGTGTACCTACGTATAGAATATCAGCCACAAACCTGGTAAAGCAATAAAGGTTATGAGTAATACCTTTGCCCTGCGGCAGGGGTGCAGTCATCACCTCGCGTGAAGCAACGCGGAAGAGAGGGACAATTGTCAAGTTAAAACCTTTACCCTCCGCAGTCGGAATAAGATCAACTTTGCCAGTAAAAGTTGGATCAAATATCTTCCACACTTCCACAATTTCTGATAATACATGTCCAAATTAATAACAAACACGGGAATAAAGAAACCGCAAAAGAGTGGTAACACTTACCACCAGTTTTCTCCCGCACCACAGGCGTGAAATTCCTCTTAGGCCGGGTCAACATCATCCGCAGCACCCACAACTCATTATTGGTCAGCTTCCTATGATCAATGGGTTTCAGCTTTGAGAACCACTCCGCAGTCTCCGCGGTAGGCATAGCAATATCCTCCGCAGGGATAGGCTCATTGACGTTCCGCATATTCATGTCCACAACAACTGCGGCAGCTTTAACGTAGAAGAACTTACACTTCCACTTCGTAATACCCTTCGGAGGGGTCATCAACTTGATACTTCCATACCGTTCTCTAAAGGAAAAGAAACCGGTGTTCACCGTCAACTGGTAGAACCCCCGGAAGTTTTCAACGGTAACCGGCACACCAAGAGCATGAAAAGTTGATTCAAAATGTCTAATACGGATCATCCCAAAAGGACTCATCTGGGAGATATGGATCTTGTAATGTTCCAAGACCTGAGCAACAAAAACTGTTAAGGGTAAACGAAGGTTACCATCAGTAAAACACTCGGCCCACATGGTGATGTGACCGGCCGGAGCACAGGCACCAGTATCACCAGTTTGGGGATAAACAGCCCCATACTCGTGAGGCATCTCAATCTTGGCCATCAGTTGGTCGAATGAAACTCTCAACCACTTCAATGGTGGTAGGCCACCACCAGGAACACTGCCACCATCATCTTCTTCTTCTCCGGCCACCGGAGAAGATGCTTCAGGGTTTTCACCATCCACATTATGTGGGTTAAATGGATCAGCCATCAGAAATATGTAGAACAGAAGTTTCGAGTTAAAGAAAAACTCAGAAAACTCAAAAGATTGCCGGAATAAAAGACAGATTGATCGGAGAAGACGAATGGAATGCTCTCTCTCTCAACAGAAATTTTTCGAAAATTTTGAACAGTGAGGAGAAACCAAACGGTTCCCCCTTTATATACTCATCGCAATAAATGCGATACAGTAAACCGCCTCAACACGTTCAAAATAGGCGAGTTACAAGGCGACACGTGGCCAGCAACCTTTCCGCTGACGGTTATCACGCGCGCGTGGCCGCCCACGCGCCTGACAGAGAAGACTTTTTTACTCCCTGCTACAGTGCAGTTATGACCTCGGTCAGTGCAAACGTCTTTTCAAATCAGCACATGTCAGAATCCTACCAACTTCAACAACCCACACGTGCAATCGTGACGTAGGCAACAGAAAGCGACAACCTTATCCAAACACAAGCGGCATGCGGTTTCTCTGGTTTACCGCACCATAACCCATACCGCATGTCGTTTTTTACATACCTCTCAAAAAAGGCAAAAATATATATCTTTAAATTATATAAAGGGGTATAAGTCATAAACCGCACATATCCACGAGCACACGTGGAATATGCAGAGATGACGCACACCAACCCGCACAGGTGTGTCAGATACTCAGAACGAGCACGGTTCTTTGGACTGCGAAAACCGCTTCTCAGGATGCGGTAAACCGCACCCCATGAAAGCTTCTTCAAGCTTCAAAACCCTCGTTTCCGGTTCACAACCACAGATGGAACGCAAACAGCTTCTCCTTAAGGAACAGGACAAGTATGTTGAGCAACCGCACATCAGCAACCCTGTCCCCTGAACCTTCAAGAGCCACATCCAGGCTACAAGACTTCTAGAAGCGAGTTCTTTGCTGCAAACCGCAACCATTCTTACGTAGTTACTGCAAACCGCAACTATGCGAACGGTAGCTACGGAAGAGCCACAACTAAGCCACCACGCGGAAGAGCAAAGCTATTTCAAGAAAAACTGCTTTCCAACTAAGCGTGAAGGAAAATGGCTACAAAATGGATGCGGAAGAGTTTCAACCAACTTCCCAAGTATCTAAAACGATCTCTTCCGGCAACGCTACTTACAGGGAAACTACTTTCCACCAAAGCGTGAAGGAAAGTGGCTCCAGAACAGCGGTAACAAGTCTGCCTATGACTAGTTACCCACCTATGGACCGCATAGAATAAACAATGGTGGGCACAACCCTGCCTATGATCATGTTTATTTGCCCATAGTCCAGATTCACATTGTTCGACCAAACACGGCCAACAATGACGCAACTACCCCACGATCCTCAAAGAAACATGGCAAACGAGGTTCGGCAACGAGGTAACCGCAAAGAACGAACGGTTACCAGAGAGCTACACCTCTGAGGACGTGCGGTTACTTGAGAGATAAACCGCAGAAGACGCGCGGTTACTAGAAAGCTTAACTGGAGAACACGAACACCCCACAAAACAGGGATCATCGTTACATGTCCAGTTGCTGAACATAGAGCTTGAGCAAAGTACTTACAACTTTGCACCAACTGACGCAGAGATTCCAACTACACTGAAGAAGACATCTTCAGTCACGATCTCAAAGGTTGGTTCGAATTCTGCTAATACCTTCAGTCACCGTCTCAAAGGTTGGTCCGAAACACCAACAGGTGGCTGATGACATCAGCAAAAGGTAGACAGAGTCAAGTTTTTGGCTGAGAATTCCGCATCAGACGGAACTTGCTCACCATGCACCCTTCTCAAAGGAAGAAATAATCCACTAGAAAGGGCCTACTACTTAAAGAAGATGCCATCTGCATGGCACAATCTTAACCTTCTAGACAACATAGTCCAGTATCCCTCCCACATGCGACTCGCATACGGAAGGAACACTAGACTGGGGGGACTTGAAGGGGTATGGTCCCAAATATCGCGTCAGCACTACCGCGAATGACCATTACCCTCATTAAAAACCCCCAACAGCAATTAACTCTCCAGTGTCCGCGTAGACACACGCGAACACTGCGGTCCAATCTGTCCATTGATGAGAAGACTTACCTTAAGGACGGAAACTAATGTTACGCATAGCGA
Organism: Helianthus tuberosus; assembly: GCA_030545235.1. Taxonomy (NCBI): domain Eukaryota; kingdom Viridiplantae; phylum Streptophyta; class Magnoliopsida; order Asterales; family Asteraceae; genus Helianthus; species Helianthus tuberosus. Next base: position 2,296,106 of record CM060407.1, read on the forward strand.
TGCGGCCTCGCACCGCATCCTATGAACATTTTCGTCACGACAAGGGATCTGGACAACAGTAACAGTCACTCAACAGGCGATGCGGCACAACACCGCATCCCGCGCAAATCATGGATGGAACAACCAATGCGGGAACAACATCAATGACCGCAAGCAGCGATGCGGCTTGGCACCGCATCCTGCCTACAAGGCAAGTGGGTCTGACACCACAGTGCAAGTGGCACTGGGAACAGTCGCCTACTAGCCCACGTATGAATAACAGTCTGACACCACAGCCGGACGTGGCATCACCACAGCATCCGACAGGTCTGACACACCTGCAAATAGCTGTGCGATGTCAGACTAGCTACTCAACTACCCTCCTTCACTCCTCGGCTATAAATACTCACCCAAACCAGGTTTGAGGTATCACTTTCTAACTCTCTCAATACTACTACTATCATACTTTGCTTCCCAAGCAAATTACTGATTCTCACACCGGAGAGTGGTAACAAGGAGCACCCCCCACCCCATCCTCCTTGTTACGAGTCACGGTTTGTTTCCTTGTGGAGGAAACCCACCACCAGACGATCCAGCCAACGATCCTCGGAAAGAAGGGATTAACCCTCTTGACGAGATCAGTGAGTTAACCCTACCCGGTTAACCATTGTTTCATCAGTCGTACATGTGCCAAAATACAAAATACATACGTATAAATAGATGTATGAAATTGCAATACATGTTGTTTTGGATAAGATAAGCTTGTTTTAATGGAGCATGAGATAAGTATGTTATTGGTATTTAAAAAGAAACGTTGGAATCTCTCACTTACAATGATGCCTTTGCTTTGGGTGAATTATTTTTCTATATACTAATTTTCTTAATTAATATACAACGTTGTCATGAAAAAAAAAAAGATATTCAAGCAACCATCAACAAAAGCACATGATCAAACACACATAGAGCAAAAATGTACAAAAATCTCAGTGAAAAAAAAAATGTAACAAGGATACAGCAAAAATGTACAAAAATCTGAGGCAAAAATAAAATGTAACATGGTAAAAACAAAACCAAAAAATCCATAACATATAAAATTCTCAGATTCAACACATCAAAAGTCTACATAAAAATGTAACATGTTTTTTTTCTTCGATTGTTACATTTCTAACACCCGGTTACACAGTGTTACATAAAAAATGCCTAGATCTTGGAGTTTCATAACTAAGACGCATAAAATTGTTATGAGAATTGTTACATCAAAAATATAACATGCATATAAAAATATAACTTTATTAACAAGAATCCAACAACAACAGATTTTTTAGATTCAATCATCATAACAATAAACAAGAAAGTAACTTAGATTTTAATCCAATACATAAGAACTTAAATCAAATTGTTTCCATTTGTTCAGATATGAAAAAAAAATCAAATTGTTTATATAAGAACAAATTTTACACAAAAAAAAAAATGAAAAAATCAGTAATAAAAAACAACATATCCAGAAAACAAGAACTAAAAAACATTCATCTTCTTGAACAAAAAAATGAAAAAAGTTGCAGATCTACAAATCACAAAAAATAAAGATCTATAAAACACAAAAAAATGCAAATCTGAAAAAAAAAAACCCTGAAAACAAACATACTTATGGATCTGGAGGATCTTTTAGATCTGGAACATCATGTTCAACATCGAACATCTTTTGGATCATCTTCAACATCGAATCGTTATATGGAATATCATCTTCAACATCGAACATCTTCAACCGGATCTGGAGCATCTTTTAGATCTGGTAACATCTTGGAACTGGAACGTCTTTTTGGATTTCGGATCTGAACCAGATCTGAGTCTGATGTTGTATGGAACACCGGTTCGATCTTCTGATCTTTCTCTGATCTTCACTGCCTCTCTCACCGATCCTCATTGCCTCTCTCTCTCTCCGACCTTCTCTCTCTGACCATCTATCTCTCTAGATTTTTGGGAAGTAAAATATGTTCTTCATTTGAGAAATGCTTCATAAAACATAAAAAGACTCTGTTTGGGAGAAATGAGATGTGAGAGATTTGATTTTTGATCTTGTTTCATCTATATTGGAACAAGAGAGAGAGGATGATTTATGTAAGGATTCTTTCTTTCGCTCTTCTCTCTGGTTCGATTAAATGATGTTAGATGATGAGGGATATGTATTAATGAGAGAAAAGGAAGGTTGTGAGAGAAAAGGCAAACTTTCTTTAGTTCCACAAGTACAACTTTAATTAATTAAATGGTGACAAGAAGAAGCAAGTATGAGAAGTCTGCATGTGCAGACACATCACCAACCCATCACCATAATGTCAAAAATGTAAGATAGAAAAAGACGATCATGCCCTTACTCCTTTCAATCTAAATTTAAACGTGGATCAATCCTAGCCACATGTTAGAGTTTTCAGGGTTTAGTCAACTGGAATGAGTTTTCTCCTTATAATTAGCCTCTATATATATATATATATATATATATAAAAGATATAAGATTATTCTTATCTCTTATTTATTTAATATTTTTTCCTTAACTATTTATTTCATTTTTTCACTTATTAATAATAACTATTTAATATTTTATTGATTCGACCACGTGTAACACACATGTTTCTAACATTTTAAATAAATAAATAAATAAAATCAAAGTAAAATGTTATTATATGTAAATACTACATCAAAGTTCATTTTTCCCAAAAATGTATCTTGATGATTGTGTGTGTTAACTGATGAATGAGGGACACGTATCATTCACTGGATGCGTCTATTTTTTAGTTTTGTCGTTTTTCTCTCCTACTTAATTATAGATAATTATAATTTTTAATTAACAAATCTAAAACATGATAAATCATTATCAATATTTATATCTATATACTTAAATTTAGGAATAATGAAATTTAATAATCCTAACTTTCACCAGTTGGCCGACAACGGACCCAACTTCAAAAATAGTCACTGACGGTCCCAACTTTTGACATTTTGTAAAACAATGGACCCTTGCTGGGAGAGGAGGAGAGGGTTGTCCCAACTTCAAACATTGGACCACTGGCGGTCACCACTAACATCCCTTGGACGGTGTTAGCAAGGGTCCAATGTTTTACAAAATGTCAAAAGTTGGGACCGCCAGTGGCTATTTTTGAAGTTGGGTCCGTTGCCGGCCAAATAGTGAAAGTTGGGATTATTAAATTCCATTATTCCTTAAAGTTATCTTGTAATATATATAATTTTTATCTTTATTTTTATCTTATTTATATGTCTTGTTTATTTAATATCCTTTTCTTATTTGTTTCTTTTATTTTTTTCGGTTATTAATAATAACTATTTAATATTTTAATGATTCAACTATTTTATATGTCTTGTTTATTTAATATCCTTTTCTTATTTTGTTGCTTGCTTACCTGCGATATTGATGTAAAGTGCATTTTGTCGAATAGTAATAAAAATAAAATTTTCAAAAAAAAAATGTTATTATATTTAAATAGTACATCAAATTTCATTTTTCCTAAAAACATTAAGAATACGATAAAATAAAGTTAAAGATAACCAATTACATTATAGGGGAAGGTTCAAATGAAAACCACTAGTTATTGTGAAAACTCGAAAACTAATTAGAAAAGCCAAAAAAACATACCAATTTTTTTTTTTTTTTTTTGCAAATCAATTTTTCGCAGGTTTTTATATATAAAAAAAAATTTCAAATTTTTTTTTTTTTTTTTGTGTAGTGCACATGTGTATGTGTACTACACATGTGTATTATTACACATGTGTAATACAAAAAAAATTTTTTTTTTTGAAAAAAAGTTTTTTTTTCATATATAAAAACTAGCGATTTTTATAAAAAAAAATTGAAAAAAAAAATTTGTGTGTTTTTTAAGCTTTTTTTAGTTAGTTTTCGAGTTTTCACAATAAAAGTGGTTTTCATTTAAACCATCCCCTTACATTATATTTATTTAAGTCGTGTAATACGCATGTTTATTCAACTCGTGTAATACACGGGTTTTTAAAGATGTCACTTTTTTATTGCTTAGGATATAAAAATATATTTAATCAACCCTTGTGATACACGAGTTCTAACCTAGGTTTTATATAAAATAAAAACTAAAAATAAGACTTTACAAAATATGACTTTTTCAAAGTTACATTTATATGCAATTTTTGATTAAAAAAACAAAAACTAGAATTAGACTTTTTTATTGACTAAAAACGAAAGGATGAATAAGTATTTTTAGGGATTATTTGGTTATTATATTTTGCTACTTCACTACAAGATTACGAATAATTTAGTTTGAACGTTTAATATTCCGTTTGCATAAACTAAACAAGTTCAAACAAAACTACATAGTTGACGCCTAGAGAAGTAATTACCCCACTAAGGGTGAATGGGCCGGGTGCGACAAAGATGGCGGTGAACCCTTTCATCGCGCGAGGAACACCGCCGCCGCTCTTCTTTGCCACGCGAGGTGAGCTTTAATCAGAGGGTATACACCGCTTGCTACATGTGACCGTTGGTGGATGTTTATGACCGTTGGAAGGTTAACGGCTTCATAGCCGTTTGAATTAAAAAAAACAAATAAATCTATACTATATAATAAAAGAAACTAAGTTTTGGACACGTGTCATTCATTGAAGGTATTCTCAAATCTATACTTATCTTATATTAACTAAATAAATAATAAATTAAATAATAAAAAACAAAGCATATCTGGAAAAACTCTACGGATTATCAGTATGAATTATACAAAGGTGGTTTAAAATAATAGTTTTTTCATTAACTTTAAAAGAAAGAACTTTTTTTTATAAATTTTTAAAAGCCTTAAATTATAAATAAAATCTAATAATGACTGTGATATTTTTTATATTCAAATAGTAACCTAATTATAAAGAAAACTCTAAATTCTTATACTAATCTTATACTAACTAACTAAATAAATAATAAATTAATATTAAATCAAAATATAACTTTTTTTTATTATTTACTATACAAAGTTACATTTATATAACTTGTGTGATACAAGAAGTTTTAAAGATATAATTTTTTTATCATTTGCTATGTAAAATTAGATTTATTCAACACGTGTAATACATGGGGTTTTTAAGGATATATTTTTTTATTATTTGGTAGATTTTTCAACCCGACTATACACGGGCTTTTTAAAGATACGACGTTTTTAGTAACTTTTAAAAGCCTTAAATTATAAATAAAATCTAATAATGACTGTGATATTTTTTATATTCAAATAGTAACCTAATTATAAAAAAAACTCTAAATTCTTATACTAATCTTATATTAACTAAATAAATAATAAATTAATATTAAATCTAAATATAACTTTTTTTATTATTTACTATACAAAGTTACATTTATATAACCTGTGTAATACACGAAGCTTTAAAGATATAACTTTTTATCATTTGCTATGTAAAACTAGATTTATTCAACACGTGTAATACACGGGGTTTTTAAGGATATATTTTTTATTATTTGGTAGATTTTTCAACCCGACTATACACGGGTTTTTTAAAGATACGACGTTTTTAGTATTTAATATTCAAAATTACATTTATTAATCTGTATAATACACATGGTTTTTAAAGATATAACTCTTTTTTATATATATTCAACACGTGTAATATACGGGGTTTTTAAGGATATAATTTTTTTATTATCTGGTAGATTTATTCAACCCGGTTATACATGAGGTTTCTTAAGATACGACGTTTTTAGTATTTAGTATACAAAATTACATTTATTTAATCTGTGTAATACACATTTTTTTAAAGATATAACTTTTCTTTTATTATTTGATATATAAAATTATATTTATTTAACCCGTACAATATACGAGTTTCATAAAGTTATAACTTTTTATTATTTAGTATATAAAATTATATTTATTCAACCCGTGTAATACACGGGGTTCTAACCTAGTACATTATAAATAATACCATTTTACATCCCATTTTCACCCAATTCACATACTCCCATTTATTAATCTCAAAAGTCTCATACTATGGATAGACAAAACAAGGGTGATGACAAGAAAAAAGTTTCGGGTTCCGGTTCGAAGGCGGGAGGCGCGGCTCGCAAAGTAGACGAGGCGAGTCAAGTTGTTCAATCGTGCCATTTCAATCGAAACGCGAGATCGCAAAAAAAAATATAATTGGCCATGTAGTTTCTAAATTTTTTATGGTTTTAATTTATTTTACTAGTTTTAATTTTTGTATTGTCTTTTTTTCAATTTAATTTAATGTAATGACTTTGTTTAATTGATTATGTTTTATTTATTTTGTCTAAATACATAATTATTAAATTAAAAAAGTAGTTTACCTCCAACCAAGAGTGATATCACATCTTATGTTTTTTTGGCAAGAGTGGACTTAGAGAGATGAGTTAACATGACAATAGATGATTAAGTGGACGAAAAGTTTACCTCATAGGCAGGGGCGGACCTAGCATATAAGAAGGGGCAACCTCCGCTACGGCTTGGCGCTCCGGCGGTAGTGTAAAATTAGTGTAAATTTTGGAAAAATTTGACGTTTTTACTATTTGGTTACGGTTTTTTTATAAAACGTTACGGCTTGGCGGATTTTCTAGATCCGCCACTGAGTCATAGGACCCTTCATATGAGGTGACCACCCCTTTCACCAGAAAATTTAATTAAAGCAAAAACTTTTTTTTTGAACGGTGACTTCCTTTTTGAGTGACCCAATGTCACACCGCCTAAACAGCGACCCTAACCAAGATATGCTAGACTACGTTGTTTTAACCGGGTCTGGGTTGGGTTGGGTTGGTCAGACTTGCTTACGGCGTTCCTCCGGAAACCGTACTGCCTCCACACGAGATGCCTCACTAAAGTAGCAGTCGGATGAAAACCAGGGTGCGGCTCAGGATCGAACCCCCCTCGGTGGGTTTGTCAATATGACACACGTGAAAATTGAACTTAAGTCTCCATTGGAAAACCCAAATCATAAACTTTAACAACTACAAGATAAACCTACCATAAAATTTAATTAAAGCATAAACTTTAACAACTAGAAGATAAACCTTAGTCAAAGAGAATCAAACAATCTTTTGAAATAATCCATAGTTACAAATTTCCATATCAACCGCTTTCATAATACATATATTTGTGGATAAATGCGTGTGTAATCTTTTTGGAATATTAAAAATTATATTCATCAGGATAATCACACAAATTATCAATTTTCTAAAAATTTATTTCTAATATATTTTATTAGAAAATAAATAAATAAATAAACGATGACTTTTTGTTGATATTAGTGTTGATTGTTGTGTAGACTTTTTTGCTGACTTGGAATATTATCATATTATCTTATATGATAATAACAAATGTTTCAACGTCACGTCATCTTATATTTCAAACTTTTTTGCTGACTTGGAATATTATCGTTTGCAGACTTTTTTGTGTAAATGAATTAAAGTCTTAGGTCTTTATGGTATTAACCTTTGGGTATTTTGTATAAACTTTTGACAATTTCAATCTTGTTAACTTTTTTTTTTTTTTTTAAATGTAACTTTTATAAAACACCGAGACCGACTCACAAAAACAACTTACAACATATACATCGGAAATTTACACCACTCTTCCCACACAATTCTATTATGTTTAGATCTATTTCTAAACCAAAGAAACCCTAGCGACTTTAAATCCCCCAAAATGTCAACGCTCCTACATATCCCGTTGGAAAAAAATTTCTCATTCCTAGCCCTCCATATACACCAACACCCTACCATGATAAGCCCTTTGATCACCGTCTCTTCCTCCCTTTTGAGCCTGCAAACCGAATGGAACTCTGCCACGTCTTTGAAATCAAAAGCGAACATCTGGGGGAGCCGAGCCCAAGAACAGAAAAGCTGCCAAACCTGTAAAGCCACCGAACATCCCGAAAAGACATGATTGGTATCCTCCTCATAGTCTCCGCAAAAGCAGCAGTTCGGATCAACTATTTGAATGTTTCGTTTGATCAACTCGGTTTTGGTCGGGATCCTATTCTGGAGAGCTCTCCAAAAGAAAATACCAACTTTAGCCGGCACCCAAGCAACCCAACCCATTATATTATCGAAGGAAGTAGCCTGATCAGCGATAAGAGACTTCCTAACCGACCTTGAAGTAAACCGACCCTCTTTATCCTCACTCCAACTCCACTGGTTTGCAGAATCTGAAAGCCGAGTCCCCCTTAGCAGATCAGTCAGCGCCTGTAGGTCCGATTGTTCCCCAGAAGAGAGAGGATTACCCGCCCAGTTCCAGACGAACTCCGTTCGGGCCTCCGAAACGGACACCCTATCAGCAATAAAACATGATTTAACTGCCTCCTTCTCGTACAAATTCGGCCAATACTGCATAATAGGTTTGTCGCCTATCCAGTAGTCAGACCAAAATCTGATATTCTTCCCGTTGCCCGGAACCCCTTTAAAAAGCGAATTAAGTCTTTTTCCATTGATAAAAGTCTCTTTCTCCAATTTAACAATGTTTCTCCAAATACCGAAGACCGAAGAATTATTTGGCAGAACCGACCATTTCTTTCCCTTCCCATGCAAAGCCTCTATGACAGATTTCCAAAGGCAATCTTCTTCCACCTTGAGCCTCCAAATCCATTTGGATAAAAGAGCGATGTTAATATGTTTAAGTTTACAAAGACCCAGCCCCCCTAATTTTTTAGGCAACGCCACCCGCTCCCACGAAACCCAATGAGTCTTCCTGACTTCTTCGTTACCCGCCCAAAGGAATTTCTTCATCAAAGATTCCAGTTTATCCAAAACCTTCGCTGGAACCTTAAACAAAGAAAAAAAATAAATCGGGATACTTTCAAGAACCGCTTTAATGAGGGTTACCCGTCCTCCTATAGATAACGAGTGAGCTTTCCAAGACGAAAGTCTTTTTTGAAACGTCTCCACCACCGGACACCAGTTATTAATCCTATTCATATTCGCGCCGACCGATATCCCAAGATAATTGAAGGGAAACGAGCCCGTCTTACAACCCAAGATAGAAGACATTCTATCAGTTTCTTCTACGCTGACCCCAAGCCCGTACAAGAAGGATTTCTGAAAATTAATTTTCAGACCTGAACAGATGTGAAAAATCCTCAAAATACTGGCAACCGTCTTAATGTTCTCCTCGCTCCCTTCCCCCAATATGAGTGCATCATCCGCGTAGAGAAAATGCGAGACCACCGGCCCTTCGTTTGGCATCTTAATCCCATTAAAAAGCCCCAAATGGGAAGCATTAGATATGAGGCACGAGAGAACTTCCGTAACAATCAGGAAAAGAAATGGAGAGATCGGATCTCCTGTCTCAAACCCTTCTGGCTCTGGAATTCAAAAGTAGGGGAGCCGTTGACAAGGATCGCTGATCTAGCCGAGGCAATGATCCCTTCCATCCACATCCGCCATTTAGCGGGGAACCCCATTTGTTCTAAGATGTCGATAACAAACCTCCAATTAACGTTATCATACGCTTTCTCAAAATCGATCTTGAATAAAAACGTTTTTTTCTTCCTTTGCTTTAACCAGGCCATGACCTCATTAAGCATGAAAGGGCTATCCAAAATGAACCTGCCTTTGACGAATACAACCTTGAAATATCTATGAAAGTTTGGTCATTTTATTACTTTTATAACAAATGATTCTTTCAACTTTTACTTTTATAAAATGAATGATCACTTAAGACGACTTTATAATGTGAATTATATTTTGGTTATCCAGTTTAGTTTTAATATGGATTTCTTAAGTTATATAAATATTAACAAAATGCAATATGATAGTTTATATAAAATAAATTACGTATGTATATCTGAATGAAAAAATAACTTTAGTTAGACAGGGTAGCTTGGTTATTTTAAAATAACTTTAGTGAAAGTGCATTAATTTTAACGTTATTTTACTAGTTTCGTGAAAATAATGTTAAAAGAGAGGGATGGTTAATCATGCATCATGTGGTGGTGTTGATAGCCGAAAGACAAGGGAGTACATGCCTTAATTGGCCTTTGTCTTAATTACCGAGTGTTATGTGCCTTATGTTCAAGGTTTGATGCAAAACTACCATCGAGCCGGGGGTCTTACTGTAAGCAGTCTCTCTATTCCTACGGGGTAGAGGTAAGGCTGTCAACATCTTACCCTCCTCAGACCTTATCTTAGCTTTGCTATTGGTGAGATTTACTGAGTATGATGATGATGTCCTTTATGTTTGGACCAAATTGCAGACCGTGTCCTTTGCCTTTAAATTTGACGAGTTTTATCCTTAACGTTTCAAAATCCTGCACAATATGTCATTTAGCCCTAATTCAGTCAGATTTTTTTTGTTAAATATGGTCATGTGCCTTGCACAGTTGCACATGATGGTATTCTTGTCATTTTAACTCCCTAAGGACTGTTGAGTAAATAATTTGATATTCAGGGGACTAGTTGTCAAAATAATGTAATTTTTGTTCTAAAACGCTAATTTAAATTACATCTTTATCCTTCACCAATTTCTTCATTCAACCACAGCCGATGGTTTTGAGGATGGAAGATAAGCCCTAATTTCACACTGTTCGTCATGTTCATTTCATATTGCAGTAGAGTTCATTCTAGTTCTAGCCAGGTAAATTTAACACCTTTCATAAAATCTTTACTTTCCCACCACCGTCACTATCGTCGGCGATTCATCTTGAAACCACCACCACACCGTCATCGTTGCCGCCGATTTTACCATGAAACCACCACAACTACCGTCATCTTGAGGCTGGAGATGGAGGAGAGAGAGAGAGGAAATTTCAAAGAGAGAGATGTTTGCATATCTTTTATAAATGTAAATCTTTTTTATATTTTACACAACAATCCCTTACTATAATTTTTTTTACACAATAGTCCTTGATTAGGTAAAATGACAAGAATACCCTCATGTGCAAAGCACATGACCATATTTAACAAAAAAATCTGACTGAGTTAGGGCTAAATGACATAACATGCAAGATTTTGAAACGTTAAGGACAAATCTCGTCAAATTTAAAGGTAAAGGACACCGCCTGCAATTTGGTACAAACATAAATGACAAAACTTGTAATTTACTCTTTAAATAAACTAGTAAATTTCCCGCGCATCGTGCCGGCCATTCGATTGGTATTGGTTCGGTTCGGTTCGTTACGATACCGATATGATATTAGCACTCGGTATAACAACCAAAAGAGATATGATCAAGATGATATCGACACATGCTTACATCGATAAAAAAACATAAAAACGAATAACGGTATCAGTTCGAATTAAACGAAACTGGTATCGGTTTCACCTTTTGATGAAAAAAAAATATAAAGCAAAGGATTCAAACCTGGGCACTTTCCGTAAAACCAGACATGCATCTTGTGACACCCCAGGAAAACCAGGAAACCAACGCAACTTAACTAGCTTCCTCAGTAACCACGCGCTAAATTTCGGGACGAAATTTTCTTAACAGAGGGAGAATGTGACAACCCTCAAAATTTCATGTATCCGTACGATTAATTAATGTTAATTAAAGTGTTTGATGTCTGTGCTGAATTACTTAACTGCTTTCTGATTACTGTGTCATATTTACATGTGCTTGTAAACATACTAGTCTTGTGTAGAAAATTGACTAAATAATCATTTATGCTTTCCCAAGTGTTGGGAATTAAAAATGTTACAAAAAGATACATAAAAGACACTATACGGAATAACTTAGCACTTTAACGAACCGGTATCTAGCCGAACAATCGGACACTACCCGAAACACCAAAATAATGTTAGAAGTATTGTTTTAACATTACCAAGCTAGTTATGATCCCCGAACATCATAACACACTATATAAACATATAACAACTTAACACCTAACTATTATACTTAGAATCTAACTAGTTACCATGACTTGCCATTACAAGCTAACCATGACCCCCCCCCCCCCCAAATCGGTTATGAATCATGGGACCCCACCATGATTTTATTTATTTGTTTACTTGATCTTGTTAAGTACTTGGAAGACACAAAGACTAATAGATAAAGAGATGTTGGAAGTTTGTTTATAAAAACCATTAGATCTTCATAACATTCATTCATTCATCAACTCAACACAACTCGCCTTCTCTCTTCTCCCTTGGCTTCGGCCGAAATCAACCACACCACAATCACTATCATTAAATCTTCTTCATACAATTCCAAGCATACTCAAAGGTGTTAGAAGGTGCACAAAGAAGCTAGGAGCTTTCGGAAGTTCAAAGACCTTCTTCGTTTGCTATTAACCACCTCATTTCTTCTCTTGAACATCCCTAGCCTTGAGTTAGTGGTAAGAACATCCTACACTTCATATTTCATCTCATTTAAGTGGTTAAAGTAGGTTACATGATGATAAACTTAAAGAACACTAAGAAACTTGAACTTGAAACATGAACATAAGCTAAAGTTATGAAGAAATCATGTTGTTTAGTGTTGATATACTTGTTGATTGTTTGTAGAAATGATGTTGATCATCATGTAGTCTTGCTAGATCATGATTAAAAACATAATCTAGCAAGATGAGAGGATGAACATGTTGAAAGTTATGAATTATCCTCACAAAAAGTCATGAACTTGAATAAATATGATGTTTCTTGTAAAATGATGAACAAGTAAGTTTAAAGTCTTGTAAATCTAAATGTTTCAAGTATGATTTACCAAGAAACCAAGTTAAAAATACAAGTTTTACTAAATCTTGGTTCTTACACAAATAAACATCATTTTTAGTGGTTAACAAAGTAAAGAAGCACATGTGTAACAAGAAAAATACATGTAGAAGTATTTTTGGAAAATATGAACATAAGTTGTAAAGATCCACATTCTTTAAAAATGGAGTTTTTAAAGAATCAACCTCAAATTAAAGGGTAACAAGACTTAATAAATACACTAGTAAGTTACTACACATTTTTATAAATCTTCAAGTTCATGAGTTGGTAGTTTATACTTGTTTTTAACAAGATCGAAGCGAATTTGCAGAAAAATGAAATTATACCGAAACTGAAACTCACAAGGTCAAGGACAATTCAAGCTTATGAAAAAAAACTCATACAACAAATCTGCAAAAAAGAGTCAGCCTTAACATTTCAACTTTGATAAACCTAATAATACGATCAATACCGACATTATTAAACAAATCATATTCTTAGAAGATATTTTCCCCAAATAATCAATCCGTACAGACTCTATGATATCAAAGTACGCTATTATACAATAATGATTCAGCAGTAACTTTGATAGACCTAATGCAAAAAATAAAATTCATAATAATAGGAACCGATTTTCGATTCTCTAATAACCTAGCGTTACATAATCGAAACTAATTTGCTGAGTAACAAATTGAAATTAGGAGGAAAACTGAAACGCACAACCTCAGCAAACTCAATGACGATTCAATCTTACGAACAAAACATACAGCAAATCTGCAAAACTGAAGCACTCCTAACCCACTGATTCAGAGCCGACCTTAACATTTAAACTCTAGTTATACGATCGATACCAACATTATTACACAAATCATACTCCTGGACATATTTTAATCCCTAGAGACTCTTCGAAATTAGTTAAGTACGTTATCATACAACAACGAATTCAGCAATAACTTTAATCAAACCTAATGCAGAATACACAACGAATTCAGCAATAACTTTACACCATTATCATTGTTGTATACAGAGCAAAATGTTATCAAGACGAACCACTACAAGAAATTAGGGTGTTTACCCACACATAATTTACCTACACATGTAAATGTGTGGTTATTTACCTACACATGTTTGTATATGTGTGGGTAATGGTTGATAATATATTTTCATAATGATTAACACTTAATATTTGTTGGTAATGGATTTTAGCCACACTTGGTGTTGGTGGGAAAATTTCCCCCCAAAATTGGCAATCGATTAAATATTAAATTACCTACACATGTGGCAAATTTTCTTCATGTGTAGGTAAATTATCTACACATATGTAAAAAACTAATATATGTGTAGGTAAATGATTATTTTTAACACATAATTTAAAAAAAAAATATGTACATATATGTGTAGGTATAGCTTGCTATATACCTACACATAACTTATGTGTGGGTAGTGGCCTATATCCACAGTCACGAGTCTACACATCATTACACTTAATTTATGTGTAGTTAAAGACAACTACCAACACACTATATGCTTTTTCCCACACATACTTTGTGTTGGTAAAACACCAAATTTATTGTAGTGAACGGTAAGGGAAAGTACATGAACTGTAACCTTAAACAAAATGAACTTACCAGAACCGTAGCCTTGTCCAGAATCTGTTTATGTCGGAACCCTAGCCGATCAATTTTTTTCTGGCAACCATATTAGTCTCTCCGATCATCGTCATAAATAAGATCTGGACTGCCGTTTAGGGTTCGGCGTAGTAACTCATGATGATGATGGTGGTGACTGATGGTGAACTTTGTTTGATGGAATTGTGTGTGGGAATGGTGTAGTGACTCACGATGATGATGGAAGAACCCTAGGTTCGCCGGAATCAGGGATGTGTCCCCTGTTATCTTCACCACCGCGGTGATGTTGCTGCCGCGACGACGCCCTAGAACCACCGTGTCACACCCCGATATTTCCACATATTACCGGTGGGCCCGGCGGTGAGTATCGTGACGTAGTTGATATCATCATAGTCAATATACACAATATAATAGCACAGCGGAAGGCTTGGTGAATTAACTATTACAAACCATAATGTCTGAGTTGTTCGAGTATATGAATGTACAGACTGGAATGTAATAAGATCCACAGGCGGATCATAAATGTACAAAGAAACAAAAACAACAGACTTCAGGTATCTATGGATTTGCAAGATCCTCTTATGACACCTAATAGCTCCAGCCTATTACGAGAGGTACCTGTCAATCAGTCTTTAAGAAAATACGTCAGTTTACACTGGTAAATACAATTAACTGACTCATTTTGAAAAGAGTTTAAGAAAATTAATTTAAATGCACAAGGCACAAACCATTTATAACTTGGGACAATCTTTAATAAAATCTTGTATACAGCTTTACATGTTTGTCATACATATGGGGCCGGTTTGGAAGCCGATCATGATTAACCGACTCACCACTTATAAAACCCACAGAGGAGTTATCCCCAACTTGTGGGTAATTTAATATTTAGCATTTGCATCTGTCAGGTGTATGCCTACACCTCGTGCATAGGTCGTGGCCATTTTCAAATGAAATGAGCCGAGGATATCCAGGACACGGTCAGTTTAACCCCCAATGTTTATGTTATCAAACAAGACAGATCAAAACGGGTTATGCAAATTTATTAATCACAATCCAATTAAATGATTTCATATCCGACCAAGTGGTATTATTATAATACCATATCCCAAGCCCGTATAAGGGAAAATAAGTTAAAAGTATTTACCTGATGCTAGCAGTAAAAATCCTAAAGCTTTTTGAAGGCACATTCTACCGGAAGCTATTTAATCTGTATAGAAGGTTTAATAACCTATTAGGGTGCTAACGGGCCTTTAGTTAAGTCAAGGACTTAGACCGGCTAGCTAGAAAGAAACATTACGGTTCTAAACGCTAGATTAAGCGGTGACCGGAATAGAATGTGGTTTAGACCCGACAAGCTTGGATACTTGTATAATATGGGTAAACTAAACACATTCTGGAAAATGAGAATTTAATGATAAGGTTTGACCCGTTTCGGCTATTTTATGTAAACTAGTCACATAAGCCGATTCGAACGCGTAAACGCGTAACGGGTAACCAAATAAATTATATACAGGTCTTAATCATTATTATGCTCAAAATATGTTAATACATCAGTAAGATGTTAACACATATGCCCAAAAAGTAATTTAAACCAAAATAATTCCCATAAGGGCATTTTGGTAATTTTAATGCCCATAAAAGAGTTTAAAAGTGAAACTGAGTTTCAGGTCTGATTTAATTAGTAAAAATATGTATTTTTATAAGTTATATCAGTAGGGTATTTTATATATGTGAAATTTATCTTATAAAATCAAACTATGCACCGTAGGGGCATTTTGGTAATTTCACATAGGCTTTAAGGGTCAAAAATAGATTTCTGAGTTTAAAAACTTTGGATTATTGTATAATTATATAAATTAGCTTAAAGCATCAGTGGGTAATAAGTTTTATATGCCAAAAATAGTTTTGACCCACACTAGGCAATAAACGCTTAAAAGTCGGTTTTAAGGGATATTTGGGTTAAAATAGGAAATATGAGTTTTTGATCAGTTTATAAAGTTCAAAATAATTTATTTATTATATAAAATCAGTAGCAAAAAGTTTGACATCAAAATGTTATGTAAAACTCATTTTATACATGAAACGGGTAAAACCGACAATTACCGAAATCGAGCTATAATCCTATGTTATGCTCAGCCTAAAATAAATAAAAATCTTCAAAAATCCCAAAATATTATTTTACATCAGTAGGTAAAAAGTTTGGTATCAAAAATCGGTTTTAGATAGGCTTTATGCTAATTACACCTTTTAAATAACAAAAAGCTTATTAATTACGCTATTGAGCATAACTCCTATTCTATGCCTCAAACTGATGTCAAATTTTCGGGACATGTCTAAATATCAGTAGCAAATGTGTTAGTCCTTTCACATTGCTAAAAATCTCAGTTGTGTGTCAAAAGGGCGTTTATGGCATTTTTAAGCATAATTATGATCAAGTGCATATAATTCAAACCATTAGGCATCATGCAATATAACTCCAGAGGGTTATACTACTAAGTAATGTGGCCCTAATGGAAGCTTTAAACATGGGAGAATTAAGCTTAAACGGGTCAGAACTGAAAGTCAAAGCAAAAGTCAAGCTTTTGCGACTTTCGGTTATAAACTGACCTTAGACTATTAATTGTCGGGTTAGGACTGATAAAACATGTTTAATTATTAATTACCAAGTCATTAGAATGTTAAAATATAATTTAGAACCTCTGGTTTATTAATTTTAATCATTTTTTGACCATTCTGTCCAGTTTGACTTTTTGTCAAACTACTTTGACCCGACAATTGACCAGTCAAACAAGATAATTAGGAGGTGCCCTTTTAAGGGTTAATCACCTACACTAATATGGTTCTATAACCACTTTCAATTTGATCAGTGGTTAAACCATATGTAATTAAAACGAAAGTTAAACTTAATTTACGATAAGTTTGACTTATAGACAATTAAGCTAATTAAAACGACTAAACAAGTAATTAGAGTCTTACTAAAGGTCCTAGCAGTCTTTTCTACACTTCAAATTCTTCTCCTTGTCCTAAGCAAGCTCCAGAAGTAGTAGAATGGAAGATGGTTGCAAATTTGCTTATGAACACAAGAATGAGCTCCCTTATATAGCAAAGTCCATGAATCTTGATCACTTCCAGGTGTAATGGGACATCCTAGGATCACTCCAGGTGTCCTAGATGATTTTTAAACCGACTTATAGCTCCTAGAAATCGATATTTTTGAGGTTAAGGTGGTGGAACAGCCAAAACCCGCACCTGGCACATTTTTACTGATCTGGCACTCTAAGGCGGGCCGCGTAAGCCATAGGGGGGGGGGGGGCTTACGCGGGCCGCGTGGACCGTCTGATCTGGTAAAACAAGTTTCAATGTTGGCAGTTTTGGTCCCTGATCGATTTTAACCCTTTTTAACCTTGTTGTTGACATGTAGGGCCCTTGTAGTTAGATTGATGAAGCTCAAGGATGAATAAACAAACTTCGTTAGGCTCGGGTTTGTTAAATATCATAATGAAAACAAGTTTCGTCAAGTTGACACTTATAGCCCAAAGTCTTGAAAACATGCTTAACGATCTCGAAACCACGTGAAACTTTTATCACTTATTCTTGGGAGTATATTTGAATATTTCGAAGCCTCGGTTTCGTTAAAAGGTCACTCAGAGGTCAGAATTGATATATTGACACGTTTAACCTTTGTAATTTTAAAATATTCCGATTATTTTTCACTAACGGCTTCTTATATCCAATTGATCACCCGTTTAAGAATATTTTCTTCACGTATGGTCATTCAGAGGCACAAGTTTGGCATGTTGACACTTTTAGTCCCTCTGGACACATAGTTTCACTTTTTGACAACTTTTAGTCCTTCAAACTCAATCTTTTTCATATTTAGAGTTTAGGACACGTGTCTTTACATAATTGGACACGTTTTTACGTGGTGTTACACACCGTTTCTGGACTCCATCTCCTTTATGGTATCTCCCTCTTCAAGTCTATCTTCCCTTGTTTTCTTGATTATGTTGCAGGTAGAAAAGGACGCGTGTGGATAACAACAAAATGTTGGAAAAGCTAGTACAACATTCTAAGCATAATGTACCAACTTCATTGCACCGAATTGTTGTAAATTAGAGTATATATAAACTAGGTTATAACCCCGTGTATTACACGGGTTGAATAAATAAATTTTATATACCAAATAATAAAACATTATCTTTTTAAAAGCCTCCTTTATTGCACGGGTTGAAGAAATGTAATTATATATTAAATAATAAAATAAGTTATATCTATAAGAACCATATGTATTGTACGGGTTGTTGGATAAATGTAATATTATATACCAAATAATAAAAAAATTATATTTTTAAAACCATTGTATTACACGGGTTGAATAAATGTAACATTGTTTACTAAATAATAAAAAAAGTTATATTTTTAAAAACCCCCGTGTATTACATGGGTTGAATAAATATGATTTTATATACAAAATAATTAAAAAATATATTTTAAAAAACTAACGGATTTTTTATATATTTAAAGTAGGATAAGATTGAATATTAATCTGAACTAATAGATTTTTTTATATTTAAAGTAGGATAAGAATGAATATTAATCTTTATTTATTTAGTTAATATAAGATTGAAAATCATATAATTGAATAGGTGGGAGGTTGTATTATGATAAATCGGTTAACCGTACTGAATGATAAAGATAATAGTGATTATTGAACAAATTAATTAATCGAATTTAACATAAACATTTGTGATGTTAGGCGGATTTTTTTTAATTATTTGAAAGTTAATATCAACTTTGGAATTCGTATGAATTCTTATTAGATTAGATTAAATATTATTGATAATAAAAAATTGTATTAGATTAGATTTGATTAAATTAATATTATTAATAATAAGAATTTTAATAAAAATGGGTGAAATCTGTTAAAATTATCCATGGAGCTAAAATGATTATTAAATTATATATACGTAAAGCATCTAGTTTGTATTAATTTAGATTAAATATTATTATTTTTAGTATTATTAATAATTTTAATCAATTAAATGAGAGAATGACAAGTGTCCCAATAATAAAAAATTGTATTAGATTAGATTTTAGATTTGATTAAATTAATATTATTAATAATAAGAATTTTAATAAAAATTGGTGAAATCTGTTAAAATTATCCATGGATCTAAAATGGTTATTAAATTATATATACGTAAAGCATCTAGTTTGTATTAATTTAGATTAAATATTATTATTTTTAGTATTATTAATAATTTTAATCAATTAAATGAGAGAATGACAAGTGTCCCAATAATAAAAAATTGTATTAGATTAGGTTTTAGATTTGATTAAATTAATATTATTAATAATAAGAATTTTAATAAAAATTGATGAAATCTGTTAAAATTATCCATGGAGCTAAAATGGTTATAAAATTATATATACATAAAGCATCTAGTTTGTATTAATTTAGATTAAATATTATTATTTTTAGTATTATTAATAATTTTAATCAATTAAATGAGAGAATGACAAGTGTCCCAAAACAAGTTTCTTTTATTATATAGTATAGATTTTATATAAAAAATGCTGGTGGTCGGTGTTACTTGATGTGGTTTATTTTTCCTAAGTAGGATGGGAATGAATATTAACCATTTATTTTTCAAATCAATGGTTAAGATAAAGTGTAGGAAAAAAGAAGATTGTAAGGGTATTTTTGGAAAATTCTATTTATTGACTTTCTTTCTCCACATGCAAAGCACATGCATATTTCACCCTCATTTTTTAAACGTTTATAAACGTTTATAACTTTTTTATACGACATTATTTTTTCATAAAAATTTCACCAAAAAATCGAGTGTCTTTTTATCTTTAATTTGAGTACCATTTTGCTATATAAAATATGACGACTAAAAAAACCACAAAAATGTGTTGTATTTCTATGTTGTATAACATTTTTGTGCTTGATTTTTGTACTACATTTTTTTGTATATTTTTTTTGTTGAAATTTTTTGTCTTAATTTTTTTTTTCCTAAATTTTTTGTGTTGGATTTTTTTTCATGGATTTTTGTTGCATTTTTGTGCTATATTTTTTTGTATTAGATTTTTTTGTGCTATACTTTTTTGTACTGATTTTTTTGTGCTATATTTTTTTGTACTATATTTTTTTGTTAAATTTTTTGTACTAGATTTTTTTATTGTATTTTTTAGAAAACAAAAGGGGCGTCACATGTCATTTTCACACTCTTACTTATAAGGAGCAAAATGTTTTTGTACCAAAATGATCTTCCTTCCTACTTATAAGGAGTGACACATCATCACAATCCTTCTTAGACTACTTAAGCAAAATCTACTTTTTAGGGGATCATTCCCTTATATATCTTTACTCTTTATTAGGGATGAGTATTTGGTACTGGATACCGGTACCGAATTTTTTCGGTACCGGTATCCACTTTTTGTCATTTTTGGTATCGGTACCGGTTCGGTACAGTACCGAGAAAATACCGAATTTTACCTTCAAATAGCGATAGCGTATCAGTCCCGTACCATACCGAATATTTCGGTACCGGTACCCAGTTGCTAGTTTTGGTTAATTTCGGTATTGGTATTTTCAGTACGGTATCGGTACCATACTCATCCATACTCTTTATATAATTAACATAAAACAAATATTTATGTATAATCCAATCACTATCAACTAATATTGTCATGCCCATGACATTATAGCCTAGTAGTATCTTGTGGCTGAGATAAGGCTTAGGGGACCATGAGTTCCTTGGTTCGATTCTTACAAAGGAGGTTTTTCCTATATTATTGGTTTTCCTCCTAAGTTGGTGCATAGGCAATATTGCCTAGTGGAGATGGATATGGTCGGGTGATTCCGCCGATAGTACGATGATAGTCCAACGTTCCGTCAATGATCCAAATTTGTCGTTCAAAAAAAAAAAAAAAAAACTAATATTGTCCCATTCGTCTTCTAAAAACATATTTTCGGTTGATCGAGTAGACACGTACTTATCAGGATGTCTATCATCATGGAATTACTTAATTTTAACACGTTTAACTGTTGAATTTTCCTCTTAGCCATATCCAATGCGCCCAAAATACATTAATGGTATTTGGAACCGTACATTTTTAATGAACCCAACATCTCTTTTACTAACGATTGATATGTGATTTGCTGATACAGTTTCTTTTGCATTATTTGATAATAATTTTGTTTAGAAAAGATCCAATGTATAAAGACAAGTCATCATCTCCATATTAAAGATGATAATTTTGTTTAGAAAAGATCCAATGTATAAAGACAAGTCATCATCTCCAGACTAAAATTAAAATAATTAATTTACACTTTCTTTGATCAATCTCTTGATACAAGTTCAATATGAACAGACTATTTTATATATAAACAAAAAAAACAACTCATGACTTGATTAGGTTGTAATTGACCCCATATAAACAACAAGAAAACAAACAACTGAAACAAGCTTAGTTGGGAGGAAGATTACTTCATTATTACCTTAACATACAATAACTAATAAATATTCATATACGTTCCTACTTAATGTACGCAGGTTAAAAGTTCCTTTCAGGGACTTGTACATTTATGTTTTGCTAACTCGTACACTATCACACAAAACTCAGTTTTAAACGAAACCTATATCGAACGTAGATGAATAAAAGCATGTTGGAACCGTATATTTAGAATTTTATAAAACATTATATTTTAAAAGTTATAAACAAACAAAAAAAAAAGAGAGAAGATTATGAATGTGACACATATCTTTGCTCAATTTCCTGGAGATTCGATGTGCTCAAGGATAAGTTAGCTTAATGTGCCTTTTATCTCTTTGTTGACATAGCCTCCTCAAATTACCTTTTTTTCCCAAAGACCATACACTTGAACTCAGACTTTGATTAGTACCCAAACAAACAACCCTATTTTTCGAAATATAAACTTGTCTTCTAGATTTAGAACATTCGTAATGAATTCCATATCCAGATCCATACATTTCCACTAAAAACAACTATCTTTTCTCTCTCTATTTCAATTAAATAATATTTTTTATACATTTATCATTATTTTTTCTCTCTTTCACTCACAACCATTTCTAAAAATATTAAAAATTTTATAAGGTTTCTCTCTCCATATTTTTTTCCATATATTTACATATGAACAGTAACTTTCTCATGTATTTTCTCTCTCCTCTGGTCACAACCACTAACAACCATTCCTTATAATATAACTAAAAGTAAACTGTCATTTTGGTCCCTGAGGTTTGGTCACTTTTGCCATTTTAGTCCAAATCGCAAACCTTTTAAATCAGGGTCCCTGTGGTTTCACTTTTATTGCCATTTTGGTCCAAAAATCAAATCACCTCTTATTTGGCTATTAAAATCTGATTTAAAATGACAATAAAAGTGAAATCACAGGGACCCAGATTTAAAAGGTTTGAGATTTTGACTAAAATGTCAAAAGTGACCAAATCTCAGGGACCAAAATGACAGTTTACTCTATAACTAAACTCCCTCACATATTTTTAAAGTTTTTATTGTGAATGCTCTTAATATCATATGATTTAACCATCTCATTCACCTTGTTCTAATCATCAATCAATTCACCAACATATAATGTGAATGCTTTTAATATCATATGATTTAACCATCTCATTCATCTTGTTCTAATCATCAATCAATTAACCAACATATAACGAATCACTGCCTTTTTGTGAGTCATTTATTTTCCTTCTAATCTTTTTGGCAACCTTGGCTAAAACTGGGGCATTCTCACATGAACCACTTTCAAAGTCATGTAAGCCAACATTAATACCATCCTTATCCCCATGATCCTCATCACTTTAATAATTAAGTTTCTTATGACTTATGAGTAAACTCCACATTAGACTTAAAATGCCTCGTGTCTACATCAACATTCACCAACAGATTATCTTCTTCAACATACTCATAATCAGGATCGTCTAAATCACTATACTCACATGATCCACCATCACTGCTTTCTTTATCACTTTTATTTCAGGTTCATTTTCACTAGCATTTTTAGTTGCAAGCCTTAATGAAAGATCATTTTGAGATGCAATGAATTTAGCTTTATCAAATGCATTGCTATAAGGAACAATATCTCTAGATGGACTCATATCATCATCTAATGAATGCAACATGACTCTTGATTTCTAATGTTCAACATATGTATATCAATTAACATAACTCCTTTACAGACATGATCAAACATAGCTTCTAAATCATTATTACAACTCAACATTCTAAGACCAAAATCCAAACACAAATACAACAGCCATTGCACAATATGGGTTCCTTTTGAAATTTGGGTTCAAATCGATCTACTATTCTGTTTGAATCATTTGGTCGATCTCCAGTTCGAGATTTTAGGTTAAACAAAGGTTAAACGATGCTAAGATTACTAAATTACCCCTGGGGGTAACGGTGGAAGTAACAGAGTTATGACATAGGGGGATGAATTGATGTGATTTGGAAAGGTTAAGGACTTAACCTAATGATTTTCTGAAATAAGGATGCAAAGTGTCATTTGAAGGAAACAAGAGGGACTAAAACTACAATATACTCTAATTTCAAAATGTGATAAAGAATTATTGAGAAATTGTTTTTAACATAAAATTGTATTATTGGTTAGTAGATAGAGTTCTTGAGGGACACGTTTAGCAGCTGTGTATATCTGTTCTTGGCAAAAAGACAATACCTAAAACTTTTTCTTGACATCTTGCAACCCCATTTTAATATTAAAGAATATCTACCAATCGATCAAGGAAATAATGATACCATTGGTCACTTTATTTAATTATTTTTATTATGTTATACGTTATTATAATCAAATAGGGGAGAGTGATTTTCTTTTTTATTTTTTTTAAAAGCTAAAAAGAAATCTCGCACCTTCACTTTTTTTAAATCAAGGATTGGGATGAAAGAGTATTTAGAAATAATCACTTTTGTTGATTTTTTTTTTCATTTTTTTCTTTTTTTTTGAACGGCGATTGACTCCAACAGTCGAGAGGATCACACCCACATTGCATGGGTCCCTAGTCAACGTTTTTTGTATATTTAATTATAGTATAGTATTGTTATAAAAATGATAATTTAAAAAGTATTAAAACCTAGAAATTTATCTTTCAAAAAAAATATAAGTATTAAAACCGTGATGTATTTATGTGTTACATTGTTGTGTTTTGTTCTTGTTGTGTATATTTCATGTGTTGTACTCTTTGTGCTATATTTTCTGATGTATTTTTTTTTTTTTTTTTTTGTGTTGAGTTTTAAGGTGGTGCTTTTTAAAACCAAAATGCACTTTAACCTAAATGAATAATTGAGTCGCATGCAATCTTATTCATTCCTCCATTTTTAGAGAAAAAATTACTTTTTATTTGATCAAATTCTTAATTAAACATGTCAAAAGATTTACAGCATTTAGATACACTTCGAAAGTCATTCCCTGAAGCCTTTAGTATGTTTAATACTTTAATTTGTTTTCCTCGTGAGTAATTTTTATTTTATATTATTTTATTTTGAGATATCGTGAGTAATTTTTATTTTATATTATTTTATTTTGAGATACAACAGGATAAAGATTAATTCGTTAAATTGGAAATTATTAATTTTTATTTATTTTAGAGATAAAATAGAACTCAATTTCTATTCTTACATTATTAAATTCCTACAAAGTGTAATTCTATTCTTACATTGTTAAATAAATTTCTATAAAAAAAAACTAAAAACTTATGATAATTATACAGAGTTTTTTCCAAACTAGTGATGGTAGAAAAAATATTTACCAAAATAGTGTTTCTTGAAAAATATTTACTAAAATGATGTTTTTGTCTCTCTCCTTATCTCATTGAATAAAAACTAATTTAGTAATTCATTATTTATTTCTATTAATGCTTGATTATTTTTGAAACCCAACGTAATACTTCTTATTCATTATTTTTTTTTGTTATAATTTTTTTATTCAATCAAGGTAATATTTTGTTTTACTCCAATCAATCCATTATAGTTTTTCTTTTTTTACCTTTTACCAACTCTTTATATTTTGTTTTACCAACTTCTTATCTTTTTATATATTAAACAGTATGAAATAAGAAACATAAAAAAGTTAGACAAACATCATAACTTTACTCGCTACGGATCTTTAAAAAATGATCTTTTAAAAAAAAATTCAATTATTTAATAAAAAAAAATATTTATCACTCTTATCTACGCTAATATGTTTTTTCTTTATTTTTTACTAAATAAATGATATATCATGTATTTTTGATCGATTAAACTACTTTAAAGTGTTGTCAATTCATAGAAAACGAATTCCAAATTTTATTTTTATGGCCTACTTTTTTGTAATCTTATATTAACAAATACACTAAATTATTTTAGTGTCAGACCTCTTTTATAACTAACTAACTTAACACTTTTATTGTTACAACTAAAAATAACAAAATATATGTTAAAATGAATTTAGATATAATTATAAATTGAGTAAATTATGTTAATCGTATATAAATTATTAGATAAGACAATATTAGGTGACACAATGGAGAACCTCAAGTCTTACGTTGGGTTTCAAAAAGAAAATAAAGTGTCAATATAATTAAATAATAAAATTACTAATTTAGTTTTATTGGGTTTCTAAAAAATAATAATAAATAAAGTGTTAATAGAAATAAATAAGAGAATTAGTAATTTAGTTTATATTCAATGAGATGAGAAACGAGACAAAAACACTATTTTGGTAAATATTTTTCAGAGAACACCACTTTAGTAAATATTTTTTCCACCAAAACTAGTTTGGAAAAAAAAAAACTCAATTATATAGGTGTCAATCATTAAAAGTTTTTGGTATGCATAAATGAGAGGCGAAATGAAATGAAGTATTGCAAGTGAATGAAAAAAAATGTGTTTGGTTGGTCAGTGTAATAGAATCACCCATTATATAAGTCATTACATTTAGGGCTGCAAACGAACCAAATGAACACAAACAAGACCTTGTCTGTGTTCGTTTGTTAAGAAATATATGTGTTAACGAACTGTTCATGAACAATTACCGAACAAGATTTTATGTTTATGTTCGGTTGTTAATGAAATGTACTTGTTCATGTTCGTTTGTTAACTTTAGGTAACGGATGAAAACGAACATTGATAAACGCAGATGAGCACAAACTAATGTTCATGAACACAAATGGAAACACATGAATACAAACAAACATCAAGAACAAAGTATTTAATACAATGACATTTATTAGGTATTTTATTTGTCGGAGTTTTGAAGTATTTAAATAACATATAAAAACTAAAAACGCTAACGAACTATCGAACACAAATGAGCACATTAACGAACGTTCACGAACATAAATGAATGAACGCGACCTTTGTTTATGTTTGTTCATTTAACTAAACGAACGAAATTTCTTGTTCGTGTTCGTTTGTTTAATAAACGAACGAATACAAACGAACTTCATGACGAACGGTTCACAAACTGTTCACCGAACGTTTGGTTCGTTTGCAGCCCTAATCACATTCCCTCAAATTCATTCCATCCACCCCCTTACTTTTTTTATTTCATTCCCCCTACATCCTTCATCATCAACACTGCCCACCACCATCACCACATGCCACCGTCACCACCGGTCATTGTTGCTACCCTGCGCTGCCGACCACCACCGCAACCCGCCATCGTCACCACCCGCCATCCTCCGCCGCTGACCACCACCACCTTGACCAACGTCGCAGCCACTGGCCACCGCTGACCCCCACCACCCGTTAACCTAAGTATCTATGATGAGCCTTATACATCGTTTAAGTTAACTACAAAACAAATTTTTTACCTAAATATTTATGATTATAATTATAGGTGATTGATTGGCGTATATGTGCAAGTAGTTGGTGAAAGCTTGCAAGCATTATTTTTCTTTATTATTCAAACATTTTCTAAGGCCATGTCTATTCACACACACATCTAGTCTATCCACACACCCCCCAGTGTCGACCTGTGGCCAGAGCGCGGCGTTTTGGTCCGGTCAACCAGACAAAAGACTGACGGGTTTCTGACGGGTCTGTTGACCGGACCAAAACGCCGAGCTTTGGCCGTGTTCTGGTCCTGTCAACCAGACAAAGACTGACACCCGGCCAGTCTTTTGGCTGGTTGACAGGACCAGAACGCGGCCAAAGCTCGGCGTTTTGGTCAGGTCAACAGACCCGTCAGAAACCCGTCAGTCTTTTGTCTGGTTGACCGGACCAAAACGCCGCGCTCTGGCCATAAGTCGACACTGGGGGGGGTGTAAATAGACAAAGGGGGTAGGTGGGGTGTGTGAATAGCAAGACCCTTTTCTAATCATATTATCCATTTATTATTACACAGAATCCTAATCATATTAACCCTTTATTATTACACAGAATCCAATACTTACCAAACATTTCATTGTCAACAC
Organism: Helianthus tuberosus; assembly: GCA_030545235.1. Taxonomy (NCBI): domain Eukaryota; kingdom Viridiplantae; phylum Streptophyta; class Magnoliopsida; order Asterales; family Asteraceae; genus Helianthus; species Helianthus tuberosus. The sequence continues at coordinate 2,323,840 of CM060407.1, forward strand.
TTTTGGAACTTCAAAGCATCTTCCAACTTTTCTATATATATTGTTAGGTTATTGCTTAATCCATAATCTCTAGTCATTTATTGATATTTTAGGAGGTAAATGGTATTATGGTGACATGTGAGTGGAAACGCCAACTATTTGTAGTAATACATGTAACGTATGCATTTAGGACAATCGTAACGTGGGCATTATAGGGACGTAAAGAAGTTAGATGAATCCTACTTCGACATTTCGACTGATGACGGTGGGATCAGTGGGTCAAACCATTAGAAATGACAAGTCTAAAAAGGAGTTGATTGTATTATTGTGGGTCAAACCATTAGAAATGACAAGTCTAAAAAGGAGTTGATTGTATTATTGTAACATCGTAAGTAAATTCTATCAAACCTCAAATACCACTAATATTGCTTTATACCATTTAGTTGTGAACGGGTGAAGAGCTCATAAATCGAATAATATTTACAACTAGTGATCTATGTTTTTAGTTTGGTTGAAGCATATTTATGAAAAAGTGGGTAGACAACAAACATAATTTTTATGTGTGACGATTCTCAAATTTGCCTTTTCACGTGAAATAAATAAAAAAAAAGGTTGAAAAAAGTGTGGTGTAAAAGTTGAAAAGGAATTATGGAACTTTTAAATAGTTTCCAAAAATTAGAGGTGCACGAAAAAAGAGTACTCGGAATCGGATCCGGCAAAAAAACAAAATCCCGGAACCGGTTTTCAAATACCTCGGTATTCTATACCTGAAACTGGATACGACCCGACCGGTACGGTATAGATAGGGTATGCATTTTGATCTCAATATCTAGAACCGAAACCGGAACCGATCATACCTAATTAATGCCCGAAACCGGGCAAGATCCGGAACCGATTATACACGACTATACCCAATACATGATTCTAATATATTTTTTTTTTAATTTATGTCAGTGCATTTATTTTAATTTTCTTACATTATACAATGCATATTTAATAATAATAATAATACTAATAATAATAATAATAAGGCAAATTGGATTTAAATAATCCCAACTTGCTCAATTTGGCCGATAATAATCCCAACTCAGTTATTGGCCGATAATAATCCGAACTGGTCCACTTTTGGCCGATAATAGTCCGCCGCTAAAAAAAGCTTAACGGAGTTAAGCTTTTTTCCGAATTACAAACCGATGTTTTATGGATTTTGATCAGAACGAGGATACAATTCGATTTATGTAAAACTTACCTCGAAACGGTGCTTCAAACGACTTGATTTTTGTTAATTGGAAGTTTAAACACCCGAATTGAAGCACCGTTTTCGTCGTTTGGGGCAGTATTTCGAGGTAAATTTTATATCAATCAACTCGTATCCTCGTTCTGATCAAAATCCATAAAACATCGGTTTGTAATTCGGAAAAAAGCTTAACTCCGTTAAGCTATTTTTAACGGCGGACTATTATCGGCCAAAAGTGGACCAGTTCGGATTATTATCGGCCAATAACTGAGTTGAGATTATTATCGGCCAAATTGAGCAAGTTGGGATTATTTAAATAAACAAAAAAAGAGAAAATCAGATAATAAAAACGCAATAGAGTAGTAAAAATATGAAAATATAGAATTAGAAAACTTGGAAATAGGGTATAAAAACCCTGAAAATAGGGTATTTTAATACCCGGTTTCTTAAGAACCGGAACCGAACACTATCCAGAACCGAGCACATACGGTATGGTTTTTGGTCAAATAACCGGAACCGGAACTAAACTGGTTATAGCAATAACCGGTTCCAACTTTTAAAACGAAAAACCGAAACCGGTTTCATAGCCAGAACCAGTAATTAAAAATATCCGGTTTGTGCACCTCTACCTAAAATACGGTACAAAAATAACTAAAAGATAATGGGTCAACTACAATATGGACCGTCCATATGCTATGGGCTTGAATCCATTGACGAGTTGAGTGTTTTTGGTCTTCTAAGACCGAAGCATGTGGCCCATTTAATCACTTTGTCTTAAGCCTTTTTGATTCATGGGAACGAGAAAAGCGTACCAGACATCGAAACGTGAATTGGCCCAGGTCGGCCCAGTTTAGATTAACAAGCTATCCCTTTCTCTTTTTAGACTAAACTAGTGGGTTATCATCGCGCTCGAAGTGGGTTCGAGACGTAGATAAAGATAAGCAAATTATGACGGGACACTCTACGTGACGATAAAAAACATATCGCAACGGTATATTCAAAAGTCACAAAAAGTTATCGGTTAGGCTCGGTTCGTTACAATATTGAGACTCGTTATAACCATAAAAACGAGCACCCGCGACAGGTTCAGAAATCCGAGAATAAATAAAAGAAGCTAATTATGACGATACATATGGAATTTACAAAAACAATACATTGAGAAAAAACTAAAAAGAAACGACAAAAAATGAGCAAACATTACATTGAGAAAAAAAAACTAAAAAGAAACGACAAAAAATGAGTAAAAAAAAAAGAAAACAATTAAAAATTCATGATCTAAATAACAATTAGAATAAAGTGTAAACTAATCTAAATGTTGAGAGTCTAATTGATAATTATAATAAAGCATATGAGTAAATAATAATTAAAAAAACTGATCATCTAAATGTTGAGGGTCTAATTAATAATTATAATAAAGTATATGAGTAAATAAAAATTACCAAAAAAAAAGTTATTAACGTTGAAGGGCTAAACTTGTCATTATCAAAGTCGAGTGGTAAAAAATGGGTAATGTTGACGAAATAGCCTTTTAATATATATAAAATTACAATGTCCTTTATTTTTCTTCAAATTATGGACTACGTTTTTTTTTAAATGACGACTTTCTTGTATCATGCTACTTCAAATTATGGACTAAATCCTTTAAAAATGACTTTCACTAACCGTTATTTATTTGAAAACCTTGCTAGCTTATTATACTTTACGCTAACCCTCATCCATTTTTTAGTTAAGTCTTGTCACATGCTAGTCACATGAGGGTATTTAGGTAAATTTCCCCTGATCCCATCATATTTTCTTCTTCCCCAATTTTTTTTGTCGTCAACTCGTCAGTTTGTTTACAACCCGTTTATAACTTGCTTAACCCATTCGCAACATAGTATAACCTATTTATGGGTTGTCAACTCGTTTGACTTTTATAAATAAATGAATTATAGGAGTTGTGTTGATGTTATTAGATTTGAAGTATATTTAAGTTAGGGTTAATAATGTCTTTCATATAAATAAATATACGAGTCAGATTCAACACGGATTCAAGTTTATATACCATGAAGAAAAAATAAGGGTTGGCTAAACGTATCCAGTTCTTTTTGTAAGAATATATTTAATATATATTCATAGGGGGTTCATTTGAGAAGAAAATTTGATTGGGAAGAAAAAGAACAAACGATATAATTGTAAAATATTAAGTAGTTTTTCTTTCTTCTCATTTATTACTATCTTTAACTAATTAATTAGTTATAAAGAATATCATTCTCTACACTAATTTGTTTTTGCCTACACACATAAAAAGTTATCCTACGCATTTCGAAATTTATCCTACACATGTTTAAATTTATCCTACACGTCTAGTAGTTTGTCCTACACTCTAAATGATTATTATTATTTTTTGAAAAAATATACATTTTGAAAATAAGTTACAAATTTAGTGTAGTTACTATTAAAGAGAAAAGACTAGAAATTAATGATATATGTAAGTTTACAAATATACAATTACATTAAAATTTAATGTAAATACTAAATGAGATAAAATGAAACATTCTTATTGGTTAAATTTTTTTTTCATTTTACAAAAAATTTCTTCTCATTTAAACCCTTCACTATATTCATATGACCATTATTATCATTTATATTATATGTTGATCATTGACCTTATTGTCCCTATTTACTTAATTAGTAAATATTTGATGGACATGTTTACTCTTACTATAAGAATATGGTTCCCCCTTGAGTTTATAAATAGAGCTCAATAGAGAGCTCATAAGCCATAACATCACTCATAAACCATCACTCTTTCTTTACTAAAAACTCCATCAATCATCATACACCCATAAGAGGAACCCGACTAGATCATCTTATGGCTACAACAATCTCTACCATCCCGGTATTAACGGGTACACATATTCCTTCATGTTAAACACTCATCACGTCAATGGTATCTAAAGTTTGATGAAGTTATGAAAAAAATAAGGTTTTATGAAGAATCAAGCAGATATGTGCATCTACCTCAAGATGAGTGTGAGCAACCATATTATACTTGTCCTTTACATAGATGACATTTTTCTGGCAAGTAATAGTGTGGATATGTTGCATAAGTCGAAGCGAATTCTTTCGCAAAATTTCGACATAAAGGATGTCGGAGAGGCCTCTTATGTCAATGGCATCAAAATACACCAATACAAACACGGAGGAATTTTGAGATCATCTCAAAAGGTCTATATTGAACGTATCCTTACTCGCTACAACATGCAACAATGCAACCCACGGTAGCTTAAGTAGTGAAAGGAGATGTTTTCGGCTTCTTCCAATGTCCCAAAACAACGGTTAAAAAGAGCAAACGATAATGATACCTTATGCGTCAGTAGTTGGGAGCCTTATGTATGCTCAAGTCTATACTTGCCGAGATAGCGCTTATATTACTGGAATGATAGGCCATTATCAGACTAATCATGTCCTAGATCACTCGAAAGCAGCTAAGAAAGTATTTTGATATCTACAAGGGACGAAAGACTATAAACTGACCAATAGAAGAGGTGATAATTTAGTAGTGGTAGGTTACTCTGACTCAGACTTTGCGACTCAGACTTTGCTAAATGCAAAGATGATAATAAATCCACTTCAAGGTACATCTTCATGTTAGCAGGCGGACATGTCTCATTGGAAGAGTCATAAATAACAGTTAACCACAACTTCCACCATGATGGCAGAATATATTGTTGTTTATAATGAAACCTGCCATGGAATGTTGCTTAATAATTTGATCACTATACTCAAAGTAGTTTACTCCATTTCTAGACCATTGAAGCTTTACTGTGACAATTCAGCTGACGTTAACTTCTCGAACAGTTACAGTTCGACTGACGCTGGTTTGTATCTCGATACAAAATACTTGTTTGTTCATGAGTGAATTGAGGAAAATAATCTTTGTATTGAGTATATAACCACTGAAAATATGTTTACGGATCCGATGACTAAAGATCTCCCACCTAAGCTATTCGAAGAACTTCTTTTTAGATGGGATTTACTAAAGACCTTGTTTAATTGCATATTGTACTTATTTACATTTTATTATTATTATTATTATTATTATTATTATTATTATTATTATTATTATTATTATTATTTCCTCACTTATTTGATTTATTGTCTCTAAATATGTAGCGGCTAGCCTAATGAGCATATAGACAAATAATTGTAAAAATCAAACACTAAGGGCTTACTTGTCAATTGATCCAAACTACTTAGGTTTTAAATTGGAATTATAGTATGATTAATGAGGGTCTTGAATTGAATATCGATTCAATGATTGTATTTCTCTGCTATTATTCTGGTTTAAAGCTAAAATAAGTATTAACTCCGATCAGTCTTATCTAATGCTCATAATAAATGATAACTCGGCCAAGTATGAGAATATAAGAATATATTTAATATATTTATTCATATGGCCATTATTATCATGTATATTATATGTTGATCATTAACCTTATTGCCTATATTCACTTAATTGGTAAATATTTGATGGACGTATTTACCCTTACTAAAAAAATTTGATGGACACATTTTCCCTTACTAAAAGAATATGATTTCCCGTTGGGGTTTATAGATAGAACTCAATGGAGAGGGTCTAAGGTTGGTCACAATCATTCCATAATTTCACTCACAGATCATCCTTCCCTCTATACTAAAAACTCCATCAATTATCATACACCCTAAATATAACAATCCTCAAGAAAACCGACACCCTCGAATTATTTCTGACACCCTAATATATTTTAAAATATCCCAATACGTCCTAAAATACACCCCATACGTGAAAACGGGCCCCGAATACCCTAAATATTATAAAAAATAATTAAATGTTGGGGTATTTGTAAGAATACAATTATCATGAGTATGTTGGGGTTTTGTATACAAAATTTGTTACCACCTGGTCAAGGAGTAACATTTCCACAAGTCGGGTCTGACAGTTCCATGGATGTTAATTGATATAACTTGGAAACAAATGTAATTGCGAGATTGCCCTCAATACTGTACAATGAGATTTTATTTAAACTTGATTAAACTGGGATTCACTCACCAGTATTTCCCACTGACAAATGTTTTTAAAACGCATTTCAGGTAACAAATTGTGAAAGCCAAATAGAAGCCAGCTGGACAGCACTGAAGGCTTGGAAAAGTGGCAATAAAGTTACCTAAAAATAAAATAGATGTTTTTATTGAATAAAATAGGATTTATTCATATGAAAATGTGTGTACTACGAACTTGGGTTTATCCCATTTGTTTAATATTATGAAAATGTGGTATTTTACTCTGATTCAATATTTCCTAACTACGGTCCTGATGAAAAATTCCGCTGCCAAATTAGGCAATACGCGATACCACCAAAACTGGCTCGCGGCCGCCCGTTCCTGTATTTGATTAATAGGGATCGGGGGTTGCGACAGAAGGTGGTATCAGAGCTAAGCCACTGATTCAGCCACAGAAGTGTTCTGCTGACATCAAAATTTAATCTGTTAGGAAATAAATTACGGGAATACGTGCATAATTGTATTTCTTGCTATGTGTTATTTGACTATTTGTTAGTTTACAGTATGAGTGACCAAGGACCATCTGACGCGTACCGTCAATTGTCTGGTTCGCCTAGAAGTGAAGGCACCTCCTCTTCTCAGCCTGCCCTCTCAGGGTACTCTGCTGATACAGAAGAAGAAATCTTTGTGTTTAAGGCTCAGTCAGAAGAGCCATTTCCTCAGAAAAAGAGGGGATGGTTCAGTAGAGGAGCACACGAGCGTAGAAAACGAATGAAAAAATTACAAGACCAGAGTGTACTAGCCGCAGCCAAAAGAGAAACCGATGCCTATGCCCAGGATATGCTTAATAGGGGTATAGCCAACATCCACATCCTAGCAACCACTGCAACTGACCCTAATCTGGAGCAAATAATAGCACCCCAACCACAACCACCAATCCCTGACCAACCCCTGAAAATCAAATAGAGATGCGTGACTTCAATCCGGAAGAAATACCTAGGGTACCTGCACCAAAACCCTTAGACCCAAATTACGACCCCTGGTGGGATGACGTTAGGGACTATGTGCAACGCTAACCGATACATGAAGACACACTCATGCAGAACTTAGGAGCCTACCCAGGTTTGGATCCTTTAGCTCCCTATTACCACGATGAATACATTAGGGAGATTTTAGAAGATCCTTACCGATTCCAGGCCCCTACACCCCCATATCAAGAACCCGCACCCCAGCTTCCGAACCCAGTCCTAGAACCTGCACCCCCAATGAGTGCAGAAAACGTACAAGAACTTAGGACATTTGGTTAGGAAATTTTAGAGAGTAGTGAACGAATGAGACAGGTGGGAGAGCTACTCGTCTGGAAGTACGATGAGCGCAATATGGATTTCTGGATGAATCCATATCCGTGAATGTGAGAATGGAGACGGTAATAGTAATAATAATATTAAAATAATATAATATATGTGTGTATGTGTATGAAAAAAAAAACTATGGATGCCTACTACTAGTAGTGTAGTTTTAAATTTTATTTGGTATTGTAATTTTTATTTAAGTACTGGTGTGTAATAGATGCATAGTATATGAATAGTGTAAGTCACAATGATCGACGCTTTTGACCAAAATGCGTGTCATGTGATTGACTATATTAATTATTATTTTGTGATATTAATACGGGGTAAATGTTTAAAATTCAGATGGCCGACGAAGGAAATCAATGAAATCTGAATAACGATAACCAGAGTAACATTAACTTGGTTAATGAGAATCCAAGCATCAATAACAATGGAAACCAAGTGGATAATAGTGCTATCCAACACATAATAGCACAAGGAATTATAGATGCAATGCCATTTATTATTCAAACGGTTCAATAAGCAAATAATAAAAGTAAACATAGCAGTAAGCGACCAATTGAACCAGAACACAGCGTGAACAATGGACCCATACTTCAAGTGCCCATTCCCAAAAGAAGAAGAACCATGCCTTATGGCTGTTCTTACAAAGAATTCTGGTCCTGCAAACCGATAGAATTCTCGGGCAATGAAGAACCTATTGCAGCTCTACGCTGGATAGAAAAGACTGAGGCTGTTCTGAAAATAAGCAAGTGTGCTGAAGAAGACAAGATAATGTTTGCCTCTAATTTATTTAAGAACTCAGCCTTAGAGTGGTGGAACACTATCCTCCAATCAAAAGGAAGTGATAGGGTATACAATATGGAATGGGAAAAATTTAGGAATATGGTAGAAAGAAAATTCTGCCCTCATAATGAAAAAGAACAAATAGCAAACAAATTCCTAAATCTTAGGATGAATGGAGTGGATAGTAAGGGGTACACAAAGTTATTCTTTGAATATGCCAGAATAGTACCAACCCTTGCATCACCTGAACCTGTATTAATCTCCCGTTACGTCTGGGGATTAATTGGAGAAATTAGACATGTAATCAAGGCAGCTAGACCTCAAACTATAGAAGAAGCTGTAGAATTAACAAACACCTTGACTGATGAATTAGTACGTACACGAGAAGAAGACCAGAAGAAAAACCTAGCACAGAGGCTTACCCAAGAATTCCGTTCTGGGAATTACAATCGTAGGAATATGGGTTCTACCTCTGCACCATTCTGTAAGATCAGCAAGAAAAAGCATTTGGGAAAATGCTCCACTCTCTGCAATTTTTGCAAGATGCCAGGACACAAGGAAGAAGATTGCAGGAGAAAATCCAGTAATGGATTATGCTTCAACTGTGGAGAAAAAGGTCATATAAAGCCGAATTGTCCGAAATTAGCTCCAGCTACAAACAACAAGAACGCTAAAAATGCTAGAGCATTTGTTCTAACTGCAGATGAATCCAAGATGATTCCAGACGTGATAGCTGGTACGTTTTTAGTTAATGATGTTTTTGCTAAAGTATTATTTGACTCTGGTGCAAACCAAAGTTTTATTAATACTTCATTTTGCAAACTTCTAAATCAATCATTAACTAAACTACCACAAGAATGTCTAGTAGAGACAGCTAATGGAGAAATCGTTAGGATTTCTGAAATCTTACAGGGAGCAAGAATAGAATTTTTAAATCAAAAGTTTATTGCAAATCTTTACCCAATGAATCTGGCAGGATTTGATGTCGTTTTAGGAATAGATTGGTTAATATCCAATAAAGCCAGTATTTTATGTGATCAAAAGTCAATCCAAGTAAATTCACCAAAAGGTAAAAAGATCACAATTAAAGGAGATAAACCATCTAGATCCACAAAATTCATCTCTGTGATGAAAACTGCAAGCTATATAAGAAAAGGGTCTATAGTGTATTTGATTTCTATAATCACTAACACTAAAGGAAAAGAATTAAAAGACATTCCAGTAGTGTCACAGTTTTCAGATGTATTTCCAGAAGAATTGCCAGGGCTACCGCCAGACAGAAAAGTCGAATTCAGAATCCATCTATTACCAGGAACAGCACCAATTTCCAAGGCACCTTACCGTTTGGCCCCAGCCGAAATGCAGGAACTAAAGAAACAGTTAGATGAATTGTTGGAAAAAAGGATTTATACAGCCAAGCTCATCGGGAGCACCAATATTATTCGTTAAAAAGAAGGACGTATCAATGTGTATGTGCATTGACTACCGTGAATTAAAAAAGGTCACGATTAAGAATCGGTACCCATTACCAAGAATCGATGATCTGTTCGATCAACTCCAAGGAGCTCGATTTTTCTCTAAAATCGATTTAAGGTCAGGATATCATCAATTAAAGGTACAGGAAGAGGACATTCCTAAGACCACATTTAGAACAATGTATGGCCAGGGGCGGACATACCCTATGTCAAGGGGTAGCCCGCGTTGCCCCTTGGCTCGGCCGCGATAGTGTAAAAAATTTTTTTTTTTTTGCGTTTTTCGGATTTCGTTGCCCCTTAATAAATATTATGTTACCCATTTTGAAAGCCCAAAAAAATTTATAAGCCAATACTTATTACCCAATACTTATAAGCCCAATTATTGTAGCCCAAGTCCCAACCCCATACCCAATATTTGAACCAAAGAAAAAAAAGACGCAGCCAAAGAGAAGCAGCAACAACGAACGAGCAGGACTGCAGGAGCACTAGAGCAGCGCCCTTTGCCGTCGCCGACCGCCGTTCCGCCCTTTGCCGCCGCCGTTCCAGTCCGCCACTCCAATCCATCATCGTCCGCCCCTGATCAGGTAAGTGTTTTTCACTTTTTCCAAATTCCAATCGGGTATTTTAGTTAGTGCTTTATTTCTTATGAAAAATTGAATAATTTATATTTTTTAATTGCAAATTACAATGTTTCCATTTAAAGAGAGTTTAATTGGAGTTGCTCATGTGAGGAATACATATTCTTTAACTCTTAAAGAAGCCATTGTGTCTTTATTAGCCGATAACCATTTAAGCATAGATCAAGTAAGTTATATGTTTCATAATTTCATTACATAAACTATAATAAAGATTATATGTCGTATCATTGTATTTTATTGTTTGTTTTTGTTTAAACAGATCAGGGGTCAAGGTTATGATGGTGCAAGCAACATGCAAGGAGAGTTTAATGGATTAAAAGCTTTAATTCTGAAAGACAATCCATCGGCACATTACATACATTGCTTTACTCATCAACTTCAGTTAGTGATTGTGGATGTAGCAAAAAAGCATGATGGTGTTAAAGAATTTTACGAAACTCTTGGCATGGTTAATACGGTTGGTGCTTCTTGCAAAAGAAAAGATATGATGTTGGGGGCAAAAAAGAGAGAGTGGAAAACGAAATTCTGGCGGGTGAAATTAACACAGGAAAATGATTAAACCAAGAGGTTTCCCTTGCCCGACCCGGAGACACACGATGGGGTTCTCATCATAGAACCATCATAAGTTTGTTGAAATTATTTCCGGAAGTTGTTGAGGTGCTTACTTTTATTAAACAAGATGGAGAGACCTTTCAACAACGATCCAATGCGTCAGGTATTCTATCATATTTTGAGAGTCTTGAATTTGTGTTTTACATACACTTGTTGAACGATATCTTAGGCCTCACAAATGCTCTATCAAAATATCTTCAAAAAAAGAGTCAAGACTTGTTAGAAGCATCTCATTTGATAAGCGGGACAAAACGAGCTTTGAATCATTTAAGACAAAATGGGTTTGAAAAGATGTTGGCAAACGTAACATCTTTTTGTGAAAAAAACAACATTAAGATGTTAGATATGGCGAAAAGTTATGGTAATCAAAGAAACCGAAAGTATGTCATTACTAACCGACATCATTTTGAAGTTGAGGTTTTTAATACGGTTTTGGATATGCAACTTCAAGAACTTGGAAGCCGATTTAGTGAGGTCTCAACTAGTTTGATAGAAAATATGTCTGGTTTAAATCCTTGTAATTCGTTTGCTAAATTTGACATATCAAAGATAGTGAAGTTTTCTGAAATGTATCCGAATGACTTTAATAAAGAAGAAAGAGGGGTTCTTCCGGGTGATCTTTCGACATTTTATCACACTTTAAAGGAAGATGATAAATTTGCAAATTTAACTGGATTGAGTGACCTTGCTCGTGTAATGGTGGAAACCGGAAAAAATGAAACTTTTCCTTTGGTTTATCGAACATTGAAGCTAGCACTGGTTTTACCGGTTGCAACCGCAACCGTTGAAAGATGTTTTTCTAAAATGAAGCTTATCAAGACGGATTTACACAATAAGATGGGTGATGAGTATTTAAACAATGCTCTAATTTGTGCGGTCGAGAAAGAAAGTTTTTGTAAAGTAAAAGAAGAGGATGTCATGGCTCGGTTTCAAGCTTTCAAAAATCGAAGAGGAAGAGGAGAAATCATTTAGGTATGTGTTTAAATTTATTTATTCCCGCACTACTATCGTTGTTTTGTTTACATTGTATGAAGTACGTTAAATTTTTTTTTGAAACGTTGCCCCTTTAGTAATTTTCTAGATCCGCCACTGGGTATGGCCATTATGAATTTACTGTCATGCCATTTGGTTTAACCAATGCCCCAGCCGCATTTATGGATATGATGAACCGAATATGTAAGCCATATTTGGATAAATTCATAATTGTTTTTATTGATGATATTCTAATTTACTCTAAAAGTAAAGAGGAACATGCAAAACATTTGCACGCACTTCTAAGTCTATTAAGAAAGGAAAAGCTTTACGCTAAATTTTTAAAGTGTGAATTTTGGTTAGAGCAAGTACAGTTTCTTGGACACTTAGTTGATCATGAAGGAATTCACGTAGATCCAACAAAGATCGAGGCGATTACTAAATGGAAAACACCTGAGTCACCAACCGAGGTTAGAAGTTTCTTAGGATTGGCCGGTTATTATAGAAGATTCATTCAAGATTTTTCTAGAATAGCCATTCCTTTAACTAAGTTAACCTGTAAATCCATTAAGTTTGAATGGGGACCAAAACAGGAAGAAGCTTTTAGAATTCTTAAGCAAAGATTAACCCATACACCCATACTAGCGTTACCAGAAGAAACTGAAGACTTTGTAGTCTATTGTGACGCTTCCAAATTAGGCTATGGATGTGTGTTAATGCAACGCCAAAAGGTTATAGCTTATGCATCTAGACAACTTAAGAATCATGAAGAGAATTATTCATCCCATGATCTAGAATTAGGAGCTATAATTTGTGCCCTTAAGATTTGGAGACATTACCTCTATGGTAGTAAGTTTACCATATTCACTGATCATAAAAGTTTAAGGTATGTTTTTGAACAAAAGGAACTGAATATGAGACAAAGGCGATGGATGGAGATGCTTAATGATTATGATTGTGATATCCAGTATCATGAAGAAAAAGCAAATGTAGTGGCAGATGCTTTAAGCCGAAAGTATCATGAAAAGCCAAAAAGGGTACGTTCTCTTAAATTAATTCTACAAGTAGATTTAAATGATCAAATTAGAAAAACACAAGAATCAGTAATCAAGGATGATACTGAAAAACTAAAAGGTATGATTAAAGAATTAGAACAAGGAACAGATGGAATTTGGAGATTCCATAAAAAGAGAGTGAGGATACCTAAATTAGGAAACCTACGTCATCGTATATTAGAAGAAGCCCATAAGTCTAAATATACGATGCATCCGGGAAATGATAAAATGTATCAAGATTTAAGAAAGAATTTCTGGTGGATAGGAATGAAAAAGGACATAGCAGCCTATGTTTCTAAATGTTTAACTTGTTCCCAAGTTAAAGCTGAACATCAGAAACCCTCAGGATTATTACAACAGTTAGAAATGCCAGTATGGAAATGGGAATTGATAACAATGGATTTTGTTACTAAATTACCCAAAACAAAGAAAGGAAATGATACAATCTGGGTGATTGTAGATAGGCTAACTAAGTCAGCTCATTTCCTACCAATGAAAGAAACTGTCAGTATGGAACAGTTAGCTAAATTATATGTAAATGAAATTGTTTCATTACATGGAATACCTTTATCAATTGTTTCTGATAGGGATAGCCGCTTTACCTCTCATTTTTGGTCAAGTTTCCAAAAGGCAATGGGAACCAAGTTAAATCTGAGCACAGCTTATCATCCTCAAACGGACGGACAAAGTGAAAGGACAATTCAGACGATGGAAGACATGCTTAGAGCTTGTGTAATTGATTTCGGAGGTAATTGGGACGATCACTTACCTTTAATAGAATTTTCTTATAATAATAGTTATCACACAAGTATCAATGCTGCACCATTCGAAGCACTTTATGGACGAAAGTGCCGAACCCCAGTCTGTTGGGCAGAAATTGGGGAAAAGCAACTATCTAGACCTGAGATAGTACAAGAAACCACTGACAAGATTATTCGAGGAACGACTTAAAGCAGCACGTGATCGACAAAAGAGCTATGCTGATAACCGACGCAAACCGTTGGAATTTCAAGTAGGAGATAAAGTATTGTTAAAGGTCTCTCCTTGGAAAGGAGTAGTAAGATTCATCAAACGGGGAAAGCTAAGTCCCAGGTATATTGGACCTTTTGAGATTATTAGAAGAATAGGACCTGTAGCCTATCAGCTATAACTGCCAGAGGAAATGGCAGGAACACATGATGTATTTCATGTATCTAATCTCAAGAAATGCTTAGCCGATGAATCGCTGATGGTACCTCTTAAGGATATAGAGGTAAATGAACAACCCAAATTTGTAGAAAGGCCTCTACAAATTGAAGACAGGAAAGTCAAGAATCTCAAGCATAAGAGATTAGTTCTGGTCAAAGTGAAGTGGGACTCCAAAAGAGGACCTGAGTACACATGAGAGCTTGAATCTGAAATGCAAAGGAAATATCCACACTTGTTCTAGTAGATCTCGAGGACGAGCTCTAAAACAAGGTGGAGAGGATATAACAATCCTCAAGAAAACAGACACCCTCGAATTATTTCTGACACCCTAATATATTTTAAAATATCCCAATACGTCATAAAATACACCCCGTACGTAAAAACGGGCCCCGAATACCCTAAATATTATCAAAAATAATTAAAAATTTAATTTTTGGGGGTTTAGGCGGGCCGCGTAAGCCACCCCTTAAGCCTACACGGGCCGCGACAACTTAAAACATGGCGAAACCCTGGGCCGCCACGTGGCCCAACACCGGCAGACCTATACGCTGACCCAGCCAAGCTACCCGTTGACATGGGTTTGACGCGGGCCGCGTAGACCCATGTCTACATTTACGCGGGCCGCGTAAAAGTTGAAATGTGGCACTATAAGTAGAAGGCATCGGGTTTCAGCAGAAATCGTTCAAATCTTTCTTTCTTTCTCTCAATATTACGAAGTAGGCATTATAATCGGGTATTATACCCCCCTAATTAGCGAAGTTCTGCTCCGTTGTAAGTATTATAACCTCTGGATACGTATTAGATACACTGCCCTATTGATCTAGGGTTCCGTAACGGCTGTCGTGGTTCTGCCCGACGTAATCGTTGGAATGCCGTCTCGGGGAGGGTATTACTAATGTTAAAATGGGTTATTATACTAACGCGTGTGTATTTGTGTAAATTATAGATTGTCACCAGGAAACCCTTACAGAAAATCTAAGACAACAATGTGAGTTGATCCGCTTTTTGTAAACTTTCTGTTAGTTGTTTTTACAAAGCCTCATACAATTAAATGCATATTAAACAGTTATTGAGTATTTGTAAGAATACAATTATCATGAGTATGTTGGGGTTTTGTATACAAAATTTGTTACCACCTGGTCAAGGAGTAACATTTCCACAAGTCGGGTCTGACAGTACCATGGATGTTAATTTATTATACTTATACTATTACACTTTTATTGTTTTTTTGTTGTGTTCATGTAATGCACGTCTGGACATTTGACTCGATGTGGGCTTGCTGTTGACTTGAAGTGGGCTTATGACTTTTGGGCTTGTAGCTGTTGTTGGCTGAAGAGTGGGCTTCTTGCACAGTTGATATACATGAAGATAAGATAACAAAATCTCATCAAACGGTTGTGATGAGATAAAGTGTCTGATCGTGTGGTTTATGTTTGTTCGGGTTATGTCCGGGTTATCCGGGTTCAAGCACAATATAAAATGAACTCATCATAGTGATGAGTTCATAACTGCAACATTTCCTCAGATACATTCTCTCTCTTAGGGTTTTCTCTTTGTTCTTGTTAGTTGATTAGTTCTTGTATTAAGATCTAATCGGTGATTAACAGTTCTAGTTTGAGAGTATAACAGATCATCGTGTTGATGATCTGTGTGTAAGAAGAGAGTGAGATATTCTTGTTGTATTGTTGTTTTCTGTTTGTTTCTTTGAAAGTAATAAAGTTGTTCGTTGATACATGTCCTGTTTTGACACCTTTCTTCTTATAATTACTCGTTTTCACATAACTATGCATCATTACCAAATCTTTAACCGAGAAGGCATAGAAGTTTGGTATTTTGCACCAATCGCTTATAGATTGGAGGACTTTTAATGTAACTATATAGTGGCAAAGGGTGAATTTCTTTAGCTTTTGTTTGGTGTATGCAATATGTTCCTCAGCAGCATCTTGCTCTGGGGAATCAGTTTTATTGTTGAATGAAATTGCATTGCTTTTAAAACACTGTGAATATTTTTGTACTTATAATAATGTTAATCATTTGCCATAATTAATGTGTTTTCAGAAGGTGGAACACAATTTACAATTATAATAACTTAAAAGAAAATTTTAAACAATATTAGCTCAATAAGCAAAGCTTGGGCTCGGTTATTAAACGGGCTTGTCTCTAGGCTCGGGCTCGAGCTCGTTTAAGCTCGACTCATTTGCAACCCTGAGTACCCATATCGATACCGAAAATACTAAACACCGACATCAATAAAGCTTGGAACCGATACATGTACTGAAAGTTAAAGTACCGGATACAGTACAAGTAGGGGTACAAATATTTAGGAAAAAAATTCTCATCACTCCCCACATCATTAAATTAGGATATTTTGGTTTTACTAATGTTGCTTGAAAATTACATACCTAGCGTATTTTGATACTGTTTATCTTTTTCATCTTCATGATGTATTCAATCTAGAAAACGAAAATTGTGCCGAAGATTAAAACTATTAACAATACAAATGTAATCACAACACAGAGTTTTTACTTTTTAATCTTATAGTTTAATTCATACAAAATCTGCAGTGTGTTAGCGAATTTCATCTAGAAAACGAAAATCCTGCAGCAGATTACAGCTATTAACAATATAAATGTAATCACAATGTAGAGTTTTTACTTTTTAATCTTATAGTTTAATTCATACATAATCCGTAGTGTGTTAGCGAATTTCCGGATATCAGTTAGTTTTATACCTTATAAGTTCTAACGAGTCATATTCAATAGTGTGTTTTTATGAGGGGAATAATTAAATTAAAGTCTTTATGAAAGTGAAACATTTAATTAAATTAAATGTGTGTTTTTATGAGGGGAATAATTAAATTAAGAGTAAATTGCAGTTTTACCCCCTGTGGTTAGGGGGCATTGGCAGGTCTCCCCCCCTAAGGAAGTAATTGCAGTTTTACCCCCCACTGTTTGGGGTTATGTCGCACGTTTACCCCCTGACCATTTCAACGTTAGATGTTACCGTTAACTGTTAATGGTCAAGGGGCAGTTAGGTAATTTGGCTTTCATGTTGACCTGCAACCTCAATTAATCAACCATTCACCACATTGAAACCCTGAACTTAACCTAAGTCGAAATTGAAGACCTCTGCACGGCGAAACCAGCCATTCTTCAACAGATACAGCAGATTTGAAGTCTGTTACGAGCATGGATGTTCGAATGTGGAAGATACGAGCTGAAGATCAGTATTTCGAACCGGGTGAAATGTACCGTAAGTGACATGCAAGTTCAAAGGGTCTGAATTTGGTAAGATGTTAACTTTTTTCGGTATTAATTTGTTGTTGATGTGTGTTTACAGGAGAAACCCAATCTCAATTTACCATTAAATTTCACCATGGAGGTAATTTTGTAGAAAACCCAAATAGGAAATACTTTGGTGGGAAGATGAGCTACATTGATCATGTAGATTTTAGAGTGTTGAATACTGATGTTTTAGAGGAGATTGTTAAGAAATTAGGATATAATGATGGTTTGTTTTTCTGCATTCATTACAAGGAACCGTATTGTTCGTTGGATCTTGGTCTTAGGACATTAAAATGTGATGTTGACTTAGAGCCTATCTTCGATCATGTGCGTCAAGGAGTCCACACCATAGACATGTATGTTGAACACCGGATGTCAACAATATTGGAAAATACAAGTGAAGGTCCTGTAGGGGCAGGTAAAGCAATTGTTCCAGCATCATTTACAATAAATAATCAGGATTATAGTATGAATGAAGATGAAGAAGAGAGTAAAGGAAGTGATGAAGAAGAGAGTAAAGGTAGTGATCCTGATTATGATCCTGATTATGAGTATGTTGAAGAAGATAATCTGGTTTATGAAATAGAGGTGGATATGCAGAGGTTCAGGGCTAATGTTGATTTTACCAGGGAAGAGTTGGATGGTTCAGGTGATGAGGATCATGATGATGACAGAACTGATGAAGGTCATGAGCCTGTTGACTTGGAGGATTTTGAAAGTGGATCGGATGACAATTCAACCCTTAGAGATAAGGTTGCTAGGAAGATAAGGAGGAGAAAGAAGAGTGCTTCAAAAGGTCCAAATGATCTGCCATTCTTCATTGGTCAGCTTATTGATGACAAGAAAAAGATGAATCGGATGGTGAAAGAGTATGCTCTTAAGGCAAGGAGGGATGTTTTTATTCAAAAAAATGAATTGTTAAGGTATAGGGTAGTATGTTTTGGAAGCAATCCACCACTACTTGGTTATGTAAAAAATAAAGGAGAAGAGGGGCAAAGTAGTAAATGCACCAAAGTAGGGCAAAAATATAAGCACCTCAAAAGGCATACCAAGCCCACATGTCCTTGGGCAGTTCACATCTCAAGGAACACAGACAAGGACCGGTGGTGTGTGAAGACCATTCATAATCAACACAATTGTTTGAAAACAAGGGCCGTTTCTTTGTACACAATGAGTTCGATTGCCAAAGAGATCCAACCCATGATTGAAAGCAATCCAGACATGCCAATTCAAGCAATCCAAAGTCAACTGCTTCGGAAGCATCAACTTGATGTTTCACTACATAAGGTATTCAGAGCTAAGAGGATAGCAACTACAAAGATCTATGGTGATTACCAAGAACAGTATGGTCTGCTAAGGTCATACTGTGATAAACTTCTAAAAGCCAACCCAGGTAGTACAATTAAAATTGATGTGGAGCCATGTGGGAACCCAGCTACTCCTACAAGGCAGTTTCGAAGGGTTTATTTTGGTTTTGCCTCTATGATGAGAGGATTTAAGATGATTGGGAGACCATTGCTGGGTGTGGATGGTTGTTTCATGAAAGGTCCATTTCCAGGACAGATCTTGAGTGCTGTTGGTATTGATGGGAACAATAGCATATATCCCGTTTGTTATGCCCTTGTTGAGGCAGAAACAACACAAACCTGGAAATGGTTTTTGCAACTCTTGAGAGATGACCTAGAGTGTACGGCAGACTCTTGTTTCACCTCATCAGTGACAGACAAAAGGTAATATGTTCTTAATTGTTAATTAAAACCTTGCAAAATAGTGTCATTAATTTCATTTTGTATCACAGGGTCTGATTCCTGCTATGCTAGCCGTTTTCCCTAATGCTGAGCACAGATTTTGTTTGAGGCACATTCATGAGAATATGAAATCCAAGTGGCGTGGAGATGTTTACAAGAATTTGCTTTGGTCAGCCGGAAGGAAGACATCTATTCCATACTTTAACCAAGCAATGGAAGAAATTAAGACAACAGAACGAGCCATGTATGACTGGCTGAATGAGATCCCATTCACCGCTTGGTCAAGAGCATATTTTTCTGGAAGAGCAAAATGTGATATGTTGCTGAACAACATATGTGAGGTTTTTAACAGACAAATCGTAGGAGCAAGGGACAAGCCGATTATCACATGCCTAGAATTCATTCGGGAGTACATGACCAAGAGGATAGTGAATGTCAAGAAATTACAAGCAAAGTGTATGGGGCCACTGACTCCTCATGCCACTGAGGTCTTCGATCAGATCAAGAAACAGGCTGCTGAAATGTCTGTTTTAATGGTTGATTCGGACAAGTATCAAGTCACAGGTCCGAGATCACAGTGTGTTGTGAATGTTAAACATAAAACATGTGCATGCAGGAAGTGGGATTTGACCGGGATGCCTTGCAAACATGCAGTTGCAGCCATATGGGATATGTCAAGGAATAGCATTGATGCTGGCATACCAGAAGAGTGGGTGGATGAAGTGTATTGGCTGTCAACATGGAAGAAAGTTTATTGCAATGTCATAGAGCCAATCAACGGGCCGGAGATGTGGACTCCTTCAGGGTGTCCAACAACACTCATCCCACCTAAGCATCATACACAAGTTGGAAGGCCAAAGAAGAAAAGAAAGAAGGCATATGGTGAAAAAGAACTTGAGAAAGATTTCGACAAAGGAGGTAAAATGACCAGAAAGGGTAGTAGCATCAGGTGAGGTAAATGTGGGAATATTGGTCACAATGTCAGGAGCTGCAAAGGACAAGGGGCTGAACAATCCATTGCTTCAAAGGAATCACACACTGCCACTCAAGGTGCACCAGTTTACAATGTTGATGAGTGATGGATGGTTTGTAAGTTTAGACAATGTTTGTTAGGTTTGTCAATGTTTGTTAGGTTTGTCGACTTTGTTCAAGACAATGTTTGGTTGGTGTGTAACTTTATGTTTGGTCAAGACAATGCTAGATTTGTCAACTATGTTCAAGACAATGTTTGGTTTGGTTTGTACCTTTATGTTTGGTTTGGTCAATACAATGTTATGTTTTTATTAAAATGACCATTTTGGTCAATTGCAGCAGGTTTGACTTGTTTATAAGGTCAAAATGACCATATGCTCCATTTGCAGCAGGTTTGACTAGTTTATATGGTCAAAATAACCATATTATACATTAGCAGCAGGTTTGGCTTGTTTATAAGGTCAAAATGACCATATGCTCCATTTGCAGCAGGTTTGACTAGTTTATATGGTCAAAATAACCATATTATACATTAGGAGCAGGTTTGCCTTGTTTATAAGGTCAAAATGACCATATGCTACATCTGCAGCAGCTTTTGACCATATGATCCATTTGCAGCCTATATCAATTTGCAGCAGCTTTTGACCATATGATCCATTTGAGTTCATTATATTGGTTTGCAACATGTTTGGATAATTGGTACAATTAAGAGGCGGAAAGTGATTCGTTTACATTACATTGCAACATTTAGTACAAAAGGTTTGTCCAACATACAAACTTAAATCCAAACAAAATCTAGCCTATTTCCAGTGACAATCATCCAAACAAGACCAATCCGAATCAGAACCATGCTCCCCTTCATATGGGTCAAAGTACGAATCATCATCTTCATCCCAATATGTGTAATCCTATGCATGTTCAAGCACTTCAGGGTCATAATCCTTTGTCGGATCTCCGAATAACTTTTCATAATCTGTTTCTTGCTCCATGTAACGTCTGAGTATCTCAGACTCTTGATCCTCAAAGTAGACATAACTGTCTGGTTGTTCGGCTGCAACGACGTCTTCATCCTTACCAACCTCTGTTTCTTCATCCTTACCAACCTCTTTTTCTTCATCCTTACTAACATCTTTCTCATTCTCAACATCCTTACCTACTGAATTACAAGAAAGCTACCAACACAAACATATAAGAAGGCTACCAACACAAACATATAATAAGAACTTGAAAAAGACCATTGCATCAAAAAGTAAGCAACTACAAAGTATAATTACAAGCAGTCAAGATACACAACCAAATCCAATTTGTCTACATTATACTACTTAACCAAAAACAGTAGAACAATCAACACCCAAGTAATCACAAAGTACATCTTCAGTTTCAACACATCTCCATTCTTGTACCGACCCAACTGTTCTTTGCAGTTAGCCAAGTCAATGATTAAACCAGGCATTACCTCTCCACAAACCGGACAACCCTGTTCTTCACCTTTGTCAGCCCATCTTAGGAATCCACATCCTCCAACCTATTATCGGACATCATAAGCAACACTATCCAACAAAGTTAAGATTCAATAAGCATAAAACAGAAGAAACTTACACATCGAATATACCAACGACCAGGATTAGCTGTTGATGCTGATTGTTTCACCACTGTTTTCGCACCACATGGACATATGATGTCTGAATGTTGACTCTTGCCCTTGAATCGAAGCCCAGACGACGAAGATGATGGCATTTTCAAGGCACAGACGACGAATACGAAGATGAGGGATTGAGGGATCGATTGAAGAGCAGTTGAAGAACACAGATCAATTAGGGCTAGGGCTTATTAATGGAGAAGAAGAAGGGTAGTTTGGACATTTCAACCTAACTAACGGTAACATCTAACGTTGAAATGGTCAGGGGGGTAAACGTGCGACATAACCCCAAACAGTGGGGGGTAAAACTGCAATTACTTCCTTAGGGGGGGGGGGGGGGGGGGGAGACCTGCCAATGCCCCCTAACCACAGGGGGTAAAACTGCAATTTACTCTTAAATTAAATTAAAGTCTTTATGAAAGTGAAACATTTAATACTAATATATAGTACAACTACATAGAGTGTAAAACATAAAAACGTGTCAACTTGTAACCCACCCATATAAAAACACATGGTGATTGGGTTCTGCCTATGGTTATGGCCGGTGACTCGGTGAGTCATCGACTCAAATTGGGTGCCATGCTCTTTTACCCTTTATAAACCATGGGGAAGGTTCATTTGAGAAAAAAATTAATTTGAGAAGAAAAAGAAGAAATGACATAATGGTAAAACATTAAATAGTTTATAACTCCTCCTATTAATTATGTTATCTCTCATTAATAAAGTAAAAAACATTTTATCCTACACATTTCAAAATTTATCTTACATATATCTTACACTTACCGAAATTTACCCTACGCATATCTAAATTTTTCATACACATTTAAGAATTTATCTTACACATATTAAAATTTATCATACACATGTCGAAAATTGTCCTTCACCCTAAATTATTTTTATCTTGAAAGAGTATATTTAAAAGTGAGTTACAAATTTAATTAGTTAGCTAATTAATTACAATTAGAAATTTACCTATGTGCCCTTATTAATAACATTAAATACACATATTAAATGAAGTAAAATTAAGCATTTATATTGGTTTAAAACTTATTCCTTTTATTCTTACAAAATTTTTCTTCTCATTTGAACCTTCCACTATAAACCATAAACCACATGTTTAAATAGAAAAAAAACTATCCCCACTAGCTAGTAACGCATTTGAAAATTTGTAAATCACATTTTATTATCTTCTTTGAGACCATATAATAATAATCTAATCTAACTTATAATAAAAAACATCAAATAATGTCACATGTCATTCTATCATTTAACTTCATAAATTTTATTTATATTTGTTTAATAAATTTCTTTTAATTTAATATTAACTAATAACCAATATATAGATATCACTTATTTTTATCCTTATCTTTATCTAAAATTAATAAATAATTTTAATTTTGCAATTTAGACCCTTTGTTTTATTACTTTTAACCCAAAGTTTTTCATCTTTTACAATTTAATCCCAACTCTTTTTATTTTCAATTTTGGTCCACCATACTTTTCATCTTTCGCAAGTTTTTCGTTTCGTTGTAAATTTTGTGACTTAACGCACCACAACGTGCGTGTGGGGTTCAACATTTTTCCGTTTGACTAGCCCGTCGCGTCACATCTATTTTTCTGCGTTTGACAAGTTCGTCCAATACGCGGGTCCTGGATGGACTTAGTTATTTTTTCTATGTTTTACGTTTCGGTTTGATTTCTCAGCAACGAGCGTGCGTGATTCAAAGATTTTACGTCTGCTTTTTGCTCGACGTTATTTTTTTCCCATTTTTATTTATTTTGTTTTTACGAGCTTTTCCTGTGTTGGTGGTCGCTGACAATGGTATAGTATTGCTATTACTTAACACATTTTTATGACAACCGCTGCAACGCAGAGACTTAATACTAGTAATAATAATAATAATAATAATAATAATAATAATAATAATAATAATTATTATTATTATTATTATTATTATTATTACTATTATTATTATTACTATTATTATTATTATCTAGACCATAATCAACCTACAATATTAACAACATATTTATATATTTATATATTTATTTAGTATTTATATATTTATTTAGTTTTTTTCTTAGTGTCATATGTTAACTAGATATATCTTTTATTAAGTGGGCCTAATTGTTGTTGCAACTAAAACCCCACATGTGTGCTAATTCGCCACTCATATATGAGAAAAGTCAAAATATCTATCCATAAATGTGAGAAAAGATATCATCTTAATATTGTGAGGACCAATTTCTTCTTTCAGAAAAAGGTACCATAACATTAAATTGTATTTTCCCCCCAATTTATATCTCTAGATGTTATACCAAGATGTTTTTGTCTTGCATATTTATTTTTTCTTATATTTTTTTTATAAAATTTATGAACTATTTCCAATCAAAATTTAGTAAGGGTTGATCGAAGAAGAAAGGGAGGAGTTGTGGTTTTATCTGTAAATTAGCTACTTAATATAAACTTAGCATAACTTTTAATGCTAGCAAGTGAAGATAATAGTGTTACGACTAAATAAATAACAAGGACCGTGAGTGTTATTCTCGAAAACTTGAGAGTAAACCGTAATATGACATTACCATGTAAACTATGTAACTAAAAAACTTTTATTGTTTAGGGGAATTGACATCTAATAATTCTACCTAGACCTTATTGGCCATTAATAATCACACCTCAGAATATTCCCCCCACCAGTCCCACCTTTCACCTATTTTTCCTACAATGGTCATCCGTTAAAAAAACTTAACGAAGTTAAGCTTTTTTCCAAATTACAAACAGATTTTTTAGGGCTTTTGATCAGAACGATAATACGAGTCCATTGATGTAAAACTTACTTCAAAATGGTGCTCCAAGTACTTGACTTGATTTTGGTTAATTGGAAATTTAAACACCCGAATTGAAGCGTCGTTTTCATCGTTTGGAGCACCGTTTCGAGGCAAGTTTTACATCAATGGACTCGTATCGTCGTTCTAATCAAAAGCCCTAAAAATTTGTTTGTAATTTGGAAAAAAACTTAACTCCGTTAAGTTTTTTTAACGGGAGACCATTGTAGGAAAAATAGGTGAAAGGTGGGACTGGTGGGGGAGATATTCTGAGGTGGGATTATTAATGGCCAATAAGGTCTATGTGAGATTATTACAGACCAATTTCCCTATTGTTTATTAGTCATTGTTGATGAAAATTTGGGTTAAGGGTTGCTAAAATTGGAATTTTTAGACAACAAATGCATATTATCAAACTACTCCAAAATAAATATTACGTTAATAATTTACCAAGATCAATAGAAAATGTGGGATAAGTCTTGGATGAGATTGATGGTGACACCATTGGACAGCGTATACTTGCATATAAATCCATTGTAACGATAAGATAGATTAATCTCTCCCCAAAACTTGTGCACTACCAAGTGCCAAATTTAGCATTTTCTATCCAAGTGTATGTCTGTGCACACATATACATATATATATATATAGGGAGAAGATCATGCGAGAACCACCTCTTATTGCGAGAACCAATGTGAACACAACCAAAAATGCCTAAAAATAGCTAAAAATCACACAATTTTTTTTTAAATATTTTTTATATAAAAATCGCTACTTTTCGAAGCAAAAAAAAAAAAAAATTGGCCACTAAAAGTAGCGATTTGAGCATAAAAAATATAAAATTTTTTTTTTTAGATTTTTTAGGTTTTTTGGGGGTTTAGTTTTTAGCATTTTAGCTTGGGAGGGGGGGGGGGGGGGGGGTTAGATTTTTTTTAGGTTTTTTGGGGGTTTTAGTTTTTAGCATTTAGCTTGGGGGGGGGGGGGGTAGGTTTTTTTTGGGGGTGGGGGTTAGGTTTTTTTTAGCTATTTTAGGTTGTGTTCACATTGGTTCTCGCGGTTCTCTCAATAAGGGTGGTTCTCGCATGAACTCCTCCCTCCCTATATATATATATATATATATAGGGTAGGGATAGTGTACATTAATTCAGAAGTGTGAGAAGTGTGAAAAACGTATTATAACACTATATAAACACCGTATAACACTATGTAACAACATATAACACCATATAACACTATGTAGCACTATATAACAATATATAACACTATACATCTATCATCGACATGCTATCAGACAAAATATAGTGTTATATTTGTTATAAAGTGTTATATAGTGTTGCATAGTGTTTTATGGTGTTATACGGTGTTACATAGTGTTATACGGTGTTTATATGGTGTTATATAGTGTTATAATACACTTCTCACACTTCTGGATTAATGTACATGATCCTCTACCTATATATATATGTGTGTGTGGATACATTTCACGTTTTCAACATATTCTTGTATATACTAGTAGTAGGAAAGTTTTACCATATGTTAGAATACATACATCCATTCTCCGGCTTTTCATCATTAAACTTTTACTGGTACATGGAATTGAACAGGTACACGTTAAAATGGGTAGAATTGAACACGTACACCTTAAAATGGGTTAATTAACAAACAATTACATTAAATCGTAATCAAATGAAATTTTGAACGCTAGCTAATAAGACGGGACCTTTTTGAGGGTCTACTAATAAGTTTCAAAAGCCGATAACATATTAATAGAAAAACTATATTTTTATACTTACAACATTGGGTTTTTCTTTGGTCTAAGGGTCCGTCCATGAGTGATTTTTGTACTACGTCTGCTCCTTTAAGTTAAGATGGTTCGGTTTGTTTTGTACTCCATATCTTAAACTTGAGCTCAATTTAATGTTTTAAATTCTATGTATAAAGTTTGAGACTAGTGCGTGAGTGATTTTAAAAACCTTTAGTGGGCTTGACTCATTTATTATTTACTTATTTTGTATATTATGTATAATTATTTTTCATATATATTTATAATTATATGTATAGCATAATATATATTGTTTAGTTTTACATCATAAGTATAAATATGTGTATATATATATACAAGTGTATTTAATTATATAATACATTATACTCTATAAAGTAACACTTCATATTAAGTTATATAACTTATACTATATAAATCTAATACATATACATAAACACTAGGACTTAATGTACGAAACTTATGTGTGTTTATTAAAAGACCTTTAATTTATGATTGATCTTGATTTGATTTCGTTTAATTAATACAATCATTAAACGTTGGATTCATTTACACCCTTACTTTGATGGTTGGGACAAAGGTGTATCCTCCACACAAAAACATGTGAATACAAATGATGATACATAAGATGAACAAACAAACACAAAAAAAGAAGATGAAGACATCCTAGAAACGTTAATATAGGAGACAAAGGTCTTTGTCTTTTTATAGGTCACTGTTTCTTAAAAGAGCATATTCAAGAATCTGATAACAAAACAAGAGATTTAATGAGAGTAGTCAACTTCTATGAGCCAAGTTGGTACTTCACATATGGGAATATGTCAAATGGGGTTAGTGTTTGTGGTTTTGAATACATATGATATGGTTAATTCTTTTAAAAGATTAGCTTTATTGAGCAAAAAGACTTGATTTGCGGAATAATTTTACTTTGATGGATAAACGGAAACTAGTAAGTTGTCACGTGCGTTGCTGCGACGTTGAAACGTAAAGTATATCAAATTTTACCTTATGAAAACGTATTATATTTGACCCGACTGGTTTCTGAAAAATATTTAGTCAAAACGTAGACCATTTGAAAACGTACATAAAAATAAGCACGAAAACGTATTGTATTTGACCCGACTCATTTCCGGGAAAAAATAAAATTTATGTCAAAACGTAGACCAATCGAAAATGTATGTAATAATAAGCATAAGAACATATTATATTTTACCCAACTCATTTCAGGGAAAAATTTATGTCAAAACTTAAATCAACTTGAATGTATAACGACACGTACCTAAAAACACGCAAAACCCGATTATATATTCTTTAAAAAGACAAAAAATACAAAAAAAGACAAAAAAAAAAAGAGAAAAGTCAAGGTGCTATTCACGCAATTGATAATTGTAGGGTCATAATATTAACACATGGGAAAACTTATTTACACATGGTGTATATGGGCCGTATACTGTTATACGGCCCGTATACACCATGTGTAAATAAGTTTTCCTGGTCGTATACAATGTATACGAACGTGTATACGGGCCGTATACTATTATACGGCCCGTATGGAACGAAAATTTGATTTTTCAAGTATTTTAGAGTCGTGAGGTGCTCAAAACTTTCTAAAAGTAGAAAAAAATAAAACATCAACAAGTAACAAAGATTGAAGAACAAGAAAACGTGTCGTATGACTGTAATAAAACGGAAGCTATCAACGCGGGATTACGGGCATGGTGTTATTCTTTATTTAATATTTATAGAATAAAAGGAAGGGTGAGGCATTTGATGAGAGTTGTAAGGAG
Source organism: Helianthus tuberosus (assembly GCA_030545235.1). Classification (NCBI taxonomy): domain Eukaryota; kingdom Viridiplantae; phylum Streptophyta; class Magnoliopsida; order Asterales; family Asteraceae; genus Helianthus; species Helianthus tuberosus. The sequence continues at coordinate 2,352,195 of CM060407.1, forward strand.
TCTGAATAAAACGGAAGCTATCAACGCGAGATTACGGACATGCGTTTAATTCCCTACATATTTGTTTTGTCACGTACATTTCGTAAGAAACTTTTCGTGCACTGAACCTTCACCTCCAATCATTTCCTGGTCAAATCACACACTATAAAGTTTAAACTTATCGTGTGTTGTAGTTTGGAAAGATGACCGAATAGAGATCTGAATAACAAACTGTGGAGAACTTGTTTGCGTTATCCACCAACAATCCGTTCATTATCTGTTGTTGTCTAAAACAATATCAATTAACGTTCAGTTGTGTATACAAATTCATCACCGGTTTCTACAGCACAAGCACATACAGAGGGAGAATGTTCTCGAAATTGAAGGAAAAGAAAAAATGGTTGTTGATGTTTTTCTCTATCAGGATTTTGTTGGTTTGTTTGAGAACCAGATTCCAATGTCCTACTACTTCAATCCTTCCTACATTATTGAAAATTACTATATCACCCGCCATTCTCTTGCACCTGTATACATTGATTGTGGATTTTCTTGAGTCGTCGGGAAAACTTTTCCTCAGGGGAGGGTGAGTAGTATGAGTCTGAGTCCATTGTGGTTCGTGAATGTTGGAAGAACCCGACACGTCTTCTGCTGCCTCTTCGGTTGGTAAAAGACATAGGATGGCTTCTAATACAGGCTCTTTGTCAGTTGTGGTTGATTTATAGGAGGAGGTTATGAAACGAATATATGTTTATGCGAACATCCTTATTTTGTCACGTACATGCGTTTAATTCCCAACATCCTTATTGTATCAGACTCTCTCCCCTCCTGATGCAATTTTACTCCCGAACAAACCATGCCCACCTTGACCAGAATAGATAAGCGTATCACTCGATCCACTGTCAAGATTATATTTGCAGAACCCGACATACTTGACAGTGGTACCAATGTCAAGTCAAGTTGAGCTTCCTGATGCAATTTTCACAGTGGTACCAATGTCCTACTACTACAATCCTTCCAACGTTTGACTCATATACTCTCGATTAAATAATGGTAAAAAATGGTTTATTCTCTTTAATCTATTAGAACGATCCTTGTCTTGAGAACCTGATTCTGATTTAAACAATGGAATTTGTGGATCAACAGAAATAACTGAAAATAACTCGCCATTCAATACAAACTCTTCTGAAAGACAAGAATTCAACGTTCATGTATCACAAGGAATGACCAAGTTTGGAAACCGGACGGAATCTACGAAGAAACTGTTGGAATTTGTGGATTTCGGTTGGTTCAGAAACTTAACAAGAGAAGCAACTAAAAAAAGGAAAGAGAAATTTTTTACCATATGTATACGGGCCGTATACCATTTATACGGCCGTATACTCTCGGTAAAAAAAATTTACCGATCGTATACAATGTATACGATGATTGTATACGGGCGGTATATTCTGATACGGCTCGTATACTATGGTAACAAAAGGGTAAAAAATGGTTTATTCTCTTTAATCTATTAGAACGATCCTTGTCTTGAGAACCTGATTCTGGTTTAAACAATGGAATTTGTGGATCAACAGAAATAACTGAAAATTACTCGCCATTCTCTTGCACCTCTATACGTTGCAAGGTATAGAATGTTTGAGGTATTCTTGGTTCAATACAAACTCTTCTGAAAGACAAGAATACAACGTTCATGTATCACAAGATAATGGTTTCTCGACAAATGAAGTATTATCAAGGTCTTAAGTGATGGACAACTGGTTAAAAGATGTAGAAGAGTTTGTGTAGAGATCTTTACGTACAAATTTGCATCATCCTTACGGTTACAAATGAACCGTTGGGATTCAAGGGTTTATGAGTAAAAGAATTGTGGATTTCGGTTCGGTCAGATCTTGGAAGTACTGAACAACAGAAATAACAATATACGGCCCTCACAAAGTTGTCATTTTCAAGTGTGAGATTAGCCAAACGAGGATGAAAGATACTCAAACCATCTGATCCCGTTGTTGCAAACTCCTTTAATGTGAGATTCTTCAAGTTTGCACATTTTGAGAAAATACCAATGTGTTTGTCAGCTTCGTCAATACACAAAGTGACAGAATTTGTGGATTTCGGTTGGTTCAGAAACTTAACAAGATAAGCAACTAAAAAGTTAACATTCTGATTCAGATTCAGAAAGCATATGTTTAGTAGTGTTTGAGAAACTAACAAGGTAAACCTTAATTTTCAAAATTTTATACACTTACTTGAACCGTTAGTAATGCTAGATGTCATTTTGGTTGAACCACAACCTATTACAGCACTGTATGAACATGCGTTTTGAAAATAGGCTTTGTTCTTCGTTTATTGGATCGTTCTAATAGATTAAAGAGGTTTTTACCATTTTTTACCATATGTATACGAGTCGTATACGGTTTATACGGTCGTATACCATTGGTAAAAAATATTTTTACCGATCGTATACAATGTATACGATGGTTGTATACGGGCCATATATTATTATACGGCTCGTATACTATGGGTAAAAAATGGGTTATTCTCTTTAATCTATTAGAACGATCCTTGTCGTGAGAACCTGATTCTGATTTAAACAACGGAATTTTTGGATCATACTACTAGCAGAAGAACCCGACACGTCTTCTGTGATGATTCGAAACATTCACGAACCACAATGGACTCAGACTCATACTACTAGCAGTAGAACCCGACACGTCTTCTGTGATGATTCGAAACATTCCGAATAACTAGCAGAAAAACCCGTACTGGTGATTGTTTATCCATACTATTCTTCATAGCCATATTCCCACTCACAAGTTGTTGATACATATCGTCCGTTCAAGTTGAGCTTCCTGATACATATCGTTCGTAAGAAACTGTTCGTGCACTGAACCTTCAGTTGTGTACCCTTCAATCTTTGTTGAGTATTTTTCTAACTTTATGCTTGCATCCACCACAGTGAATATTAACTTTGTGTGAAAGAGTTTGGAAACCGGACGGAATCTATGAAGAAACTGTTGGAATTTGTGGATTTCGGTTGGTTCAGAAACTTAACAAGAGAAGCAACTAAAAAAATACAATTGATTTCTCTTCCGGTTACCAGGCCTATCATCTCCGTCTACGTTTGGTTTCCTCAACGAAGAACCATCAGCCATTATCAGCCTTTTTTTCCTTTGGTTTCTGGTTGATTTTTGAGGGTGAGGGTTTTGAATTGATTCCTGCGCTCAAGTTTCAACTACTGGAGTGAAAATTGGTAAAAAATGGTTTATTCACTTTAATCTATTAGAACGATCCTTGTAACCATCAATCGTTCAAGTTGATATAGGGCCCGTATATAGTTATACGGCCCGTATACATGTGGTAACATCAAAAACCCACAAAAATAAACCAATTGAGCCGTATACGTTTTACAAATCGTATACACATGTATACGACTCGTATAATTGTATACGGGCCGTATATAAGAAAACAAAAAAAAAACATTCCCTGCGCATTTTCCTATTCAAAAACATTCTATACGAGCCGTATAATTGTATACGGCCCGTATACAATAGGTGATGTGAAAATAAGATATAGGGTATGTGGGAATAAGGCACCCCTAATTGTATTATAGATAATATAAAAACATGAAAAATCTTGAAAGAAGTGATGTAGTAGTAATTTGAGTCCATCTAGCAGAGGTCGTGTCAGATTTGGATCTAGTTTTCACTGGTTTTCTGTCCTTAGGCTATGGGGTGTGGGGGCTCCATGGGGCTCCATCCCTGCCACATAAGCCATGTATAGCGCCCATCACCACACCCTCCAAGGGCGCCATTGATGGGGCTCCATGGTGGTGAAGCTCTATAAAGCCCTTCAAGTGGGGCCACTAGTTCGACAACCAATCAAATGTTTTTTTTTTAATTTTGTTTAATAGGGGCTCCATCCACGCCCTCTAAATTAAAGGGGGGCTCCATCGCTGACGTGGATCCTATGTGGACTTGATAAAGCCCCATGGGGCTCCATCAACACCCCATAGCCTTAGGCTGGAGGGTGTGGGGCGCCACCCTTCGGCCACCTGGACCACCATAGCGCCCCCTCCGCCATCGCCCACACCCCCGGCGCCATAGCCGGGGCGCCATTGAACCTCCGCCACCGCTATGGCGAGCGGTAACGCACAGGGACCGAGACAAATTTGATTTTTTAGACCGTTGGAACGGTCAAAAAGTTAAAAAAAATTTAACTTTTTATTTTATTTATAAAATCACACTATAAATCATTCCTTCTACCTTCATTCCTTTCACTCTCTACCTCCATTTTTATACAACTCTCTTAATTTTTTTTAAAACTTCCAACAATGTTTCCCAACAACCCATGGGATCCGACCAATCCGTATTGGCAAACTTTGCAAAACAACGAGCAAGAGGACCGCTATCGCCGAGACCCGCGTACGGGGGAGGTTGGATATTATCCAATGCCACCAACTTCTCCTCATCCCACCACTCAACCGATGCCTCCTCCATATTTCGGGTATTATTCTCAACCCCCTTTTTTCCGCCAAACATGCCACCACCAAACATACCTGCCCAAGACACAAGCGAACCGGAATTCGTTCCCGAAACCCAAGTCGAATCCTCTTCTATCAAAAAAAGAAGCCATAAAAAGAAAGATGAGACCGAAAAACGTGCGACAAAGAAGGTAGAATTTTGGTCGCTTAAGGAAGAGTTCGAGTTGGCAAAAGCTTGGCTCGACGTGTCGGAGGACGAGATTGTTGGTAAATAAATTTTTTTATGCTTGTCTAAATACTAATTTTGATGCTTTTGTAAATAATATTTTTTATGCTTGTCTAAATAATATTTTTTTAGGAGACGACCAAGACATAAAGGCTTTTTGGGGTCGTATACGCGATAAGTTTTTCGCCGCAATGGGTCGTGGCGTGTATCGAACCCCCGACTCTTTTTCGGGAAAGTGGGGGGCTTTGAGGACGAAGGTTAGCAACTTCAACAACATATACAATAACCTCGTCAATAACACTCGAAGGAGAAGTGGTGCGAGCGATGTCGATATCATGACCGAAGCCCACACCGAGTATAGAATGCACCATGGGCATATGTTTAACCTGGTAACCACATGGGAGCTTCTTCGCAAATCTCCAAAGTGGCACCTTGTGCCACCGTTCGACCCAACCCGCCCTAGATCCAAACGGTCCAAATCGACATCCACCACCGAACCTTCTGGGTCAGATGCTCGTACAGTAATTAATCTAAACGAGGATGCTGACGAGTTTGAAGAACCCCAAGAGCTGCCTCGTCCAACTGGTAGGGATAAAAGTAAAGCCAAGGCAAAGGCACGTGAAAAGTCTACTAAATCAGATGGCCCGTCAAAGATTACCGAGTTCCAGGCAGACCTGAAGCAAATAATCTCCATTAGGGAAAAACAACAAGAAATGAAAATGGAGAAACAAATTGCGAGAGACATGGACTTTCTCGCAAGGGATCTGTCACATGTCTCGGAGGAGGACCGAGTCATTTTGGAGGCTCGTAAGGCACAAATTCGGGCCAAATATATGTAGTTTTTTTAAGTATGTTGCCTTTTTTTTTCTAGTATGTTATGTTTTTTTTTTTTTTTCTAGAATGTAATGTTTTTTTTAATGAAATTATGTTTTTATTTTTAATTTTGTAGTTATTAAAATTGCCATTTAATTTAAAAAAAATAAATATTTAAATAAATAATTACTTAATCATTACACAGGGCTCCATCCACACCCTCCAAATTAAAGGGGGGAATAATAAAGCCCCTTTGCTGACATGGCGATGACATGGCGCCTACATGGCATGATAAAGCCCCTTGGGGCTCCATCCACACCCTATAGCCTTAACTCTCTTAAAGATCAGCCGCCTAACGTAAGCTGCCTTTTACTTGATTCATTGATTAACATGGTAGTGGTGGGTCCCGTACGTTTTCTCATAGTTACAAGCAAGAAACCAACTCTTAATAAGCATAAAGACCTGCTAGTATACTGATTATCACAGGTTACTACTACTGATAGACGATATATTTTTAACGAGTTAGATGAACCAAGAGATCTTAACAAGATTTGCTATACTCAAATGATTTAGATAATCCAAATCAATAAATTTGTCCAAGTTAAAGGCATCTATCATTTTCAAACCTCCAAAATCTCTCTTTGATTTTGTTCATCATGTTGGATTGAACAATAAGGAGACAAATGTTTGAATTATAAAGCTCTAGACCCATCTACAATCTTTTCTCAGATTGATTGAATCTTTCCATCTTGTCTTCATCCTCTAAGAAGGTCCACATATCAATTCTTAGGTCTTAATCTCAATAGCTTCTAGTTGCAGGATAATGAACAAATTCTGATACAAAGGGTACAACTAGTTGTTAAAGTGGTCCATGTCTTTCAATTTCTGCACCATGTTTTTGTCTAAATCCAAGGATTACCGTTGTTACATTGTAACATCTTTTCATTGTCTGAGTTTTAAGTAAACTGTCAAAATGGTCCCTAAGGTTTGGTAATTTTTGCCACTTTAATCTAAAACTCAAATCTTTTGAAGTTGGGTCCATGCGGTTTCAATTTTGTTGTCATTTTCATCCAAAATCAAAATCTGGTCATATTTTTCAGTTAACATCCAGTTTTTTTTGTTTTTTTTTCTTCCCTTTTAATGAATGGTAAAATGGTCTTTTAACGTTTTATTATAACAAATTAAAAAAATCTGACCATTTTACCCTTCATTAAAAGGGATGAAAAAAACAAAAAAGCTGGATTTTAATTGAAAAATCTGACCAGATTTTGCTTTTTGCTTTTGGATGAAAATGGCAACAAAATTGAGACCACATGGACTCAGATTCAAAAGGTTTGAGTTTTGGACTAGTAAGTGACCAAACATCAGGGATCATTTTGGCAGTTTACTCGTTATTTTTTTACAACCTTTTATATGCAATTGAGATTAATCAGGACCAAAATTGAGATTATTTATCATATAACTCGAAATATTATATGCATTCGTCACACGTTTACCTTGTTAAGGTTGCATATTTTTGCATAGTCCTTTAGATAAATATGTTACTAATTTTAAAGGACTCACAATACACACATAACAATGGGCCAAAAGGATTACGCTTAAAAATTAAACATGTGGATTAAATATTTTTTTACGCTTCATAGATATTTGAGGTTTTTTTAATTATTATTCTTTCATCGTTAGTGTCTGAAATATATATAAAATTAAACACCTAGAATTTAAAAGTAAACTTCGTGTTTCATGGCTTGAGAGTAATTAGGTATTGACATTGATGGGATTGTTTTTTACAATAAAATAAATTAATAATGGGTCCAGGATATCATCATGAAAGATTATTATTGTTATTATGCTTAAAAAACACAAGATAATATTTGGAAAAAAAAGTATATATTTCTTATCATCAAAGTTTTTTATTTTTTTCGTATTTCTACTATTCATTTGTTATTTTATTTTGGCAAATCTAGTTTGTCTTCCTGAAAAGTGAGTGATGTTTAAATATTCTAAAACATTTATGATGATATATATATGCTCAAAGAAAGATTATTCTCTTGTTTTTAATCCTAATTTAATAGAGTACATACATATATATATTTATAGTTACAAAAATATTATCTAACCGGAGTACAAGACCCATGTCAAAGGTCTCAAAATTCAAGAACATATCTACAACATTTGATCATAATTAGATTCTTCAACATGAATTAACATACGTAAAGTGTCAGATCAAACTGATCCCTAAACAACACTAATAATCGGACCGAGTTGGAGGGAGGTGGTAGACGATTTGTTCTGGTCCATCGGGTTGGGCGCAGCAAGAGTAAGTTCTAAATCAAGAGTAGCGCTTGGAGACGCATAACATGTTGATGACGACGATGTTTCATAGGATTTGATCATTGGATTGAAGTAGCCCTTCTCTTGTTTTAGAGAACCGAAATCAATCAAAGAAAGATTATTGTCGTTATGATCCTCATCGTATTCATCATCGAATGAGCTTGTTCGACTCATATTACATTTCACTATTTGATTTTGTAGCCAATTCTTATCCCTCACCTGTGACCACCAAGATAGCAACTATAATTTAGGCACATTTTTCATTTCCTTACAAAAAAAAAAAAAAAACACATAAGCCAACTGAAATACATTGTATGGTGAAAGGCATTCAATAGACTAGTATTTGAGGGTGGTATATACAAGCCTTTAGGTACAAAGTAGAAGCTTGAAATGCAAAAATACGTACCAAGTCAAAGAGGCTGGAACGACGTTTCTTCTTGACAAGACTCGCCTGGCGGAGGAAGTACTTTTGAGCATGACTTGCAACTTGTGTAGGTGTCCTTGTGGTCACAAAGTTTCTTGAAATTCCTCTCCAATCACCTTTTCCTAGCTTCTCAAGTCCGGCTAGGAAGCGACGATGTTCGTCTTCGGACCAAGGGAGACCTATAAAACCACCCCTCCTATATGTTACCATTGAAATCTACATTCTTTTATCTCTAGATGTGAATCTTGAAATCAAACACATGCATGTCTATCACAATGCACGTGATATAACATAGCATAACATAACGTAAAAAAAGAGATATTTCATAGGTTTTTAATAGACATGCATGATTTAAGTAACTATTAGTAGATATATAACTATCTTGCATACCCTTTTTTCTTTCTTGAGCTCGGGCAATGAGACCGTCTGAGAGATAACCAACCGACATATTCTTGTCGGTTAGGTCATTGATGGAGACTCGTGAGGAAGACAAAGAAGAAGAAGGTGAAACCGAAGCCGGTAATGGTGAACTAGATGGCAAACAATCCATGCTAAGGCATTTCTTCATAACCATAGAGTGTGGTGAGTCAAGTTGAACTCCAAATAACCTTAAACCTCCTCCACCACCACTTATTGTGCTATTGACATTGCCTCTATTGTAAGTAGTGCAAGTTCTTGAATTGTGGCCTATGTTTCCACAGTGTGAGCACTTTCTCCCCATTTTTGCTCAAACTTGTATTGCAAAAACAAAGAAGTAAGAATGACCCACAATCATTCAACCCCTAAAAAGCACACATAAAGAGAGAAAGATAGAGAGAAGAAGTCTTAGGTTTGGCACCAAGGGAAATAATGATGATGATGATGATGATATATGTGTGGTGGGAGGTGGGGTTTCGAACAAAATTGGATATAAACCTAAGAATAAATGATTGGATGGATATTTTTTTTTTTCCAATTTGCATACCTACAATAAATAGGATAACATTTTTATGACTAGAATCACTTATCTTCACAATATATTTATATTTATACATATATAACTACAGAATATACTATAAATTGGCATCTCAAAAGGTTATCAATATAATATATGATCTTATATATTAGTGATTTTTGTGTACACACAATAAGGTTTAGAGATCAATATATGATAAATTTTTCGAGTAAATAGGGACTTGTTAAGAGTAGGGATTGCAATGGGTTGGGTTCGGGTCGGGTATTGGTAATCTCATACCCATACCCGCTTGTAAAATTGTGTCCCATACCCGATCCAATACCTGTTGGGTATTTGTCGGGTAATTACCGCCGGGTATCGGGTATACCCATTAATTTGTTAAAAGATATACGTTGGGGTTTCCAAATACATTTCTTTTACTATTACAATTATTATATATTTTATTTATACTACAACAATTATAAAATAAAAAAGTACATTACATAATATAAGTTTTATCATAAATTAGTAATAACTTTATAGTACTTATACACTTATATGTATATACTTCACAACATACAAAATATAAATACTATTATCAAATACATATACTAAAAGAAAATGTATTTTTTCACATTATGAACATATAAAATAAAAATACTAATAGACAACGGTTAAGGGAAAATAAAAATATAAATTAAAAAATCCGGGTATATGATCGGGTATATAGGTCGGGTAAACGGGTATGTGGTTTCGGGTAATCGGGTCGGGTATTACCTAATCCCATACCCGACCCATACCCGTGAATTTTTTTAAATCTAATCCCATACCCGGCCCAATACCCGTCGGGTATCGGGTATACCCGTTCCATTTGTGTCGGGTTTCGGGTATACCCGTCGGGCTCGGGTATTTTTGTCATCCCTACTTAAGAGGTAGTTTTTCTTGATATTACCATCACCAAGAAATGCTTAACTGTGGTGTTCAAATGGATATGTTATTGAAATGTAAGATTCGACTAAGGTGATGTAATTCTCTTTTAAACATTGATATTGTTAGTCTAATTTTGTGTAAGTTCGGGTAAAAAGTGACCGACTTACAAAGCTCGGGTAAAAAGTGACCGAGTCACAAACTTAGGGGTTTTTTTGAGTTAGTTTTTTTAATCCTAATTTGAGTCAAAATAGGTTTCTTGTTTAGGTTATATATAAGGGAATTTATGTAACCAGATGTAATCAATTTAATAACAAGATCGAGTTTTGATTCAATATCTACTGTACCAATTTCTATCAAATTGGTATCAGAGCGCAAGGGAGATCGATCAAGAATCAAGATCATCAGTGAAGAGAGTCCGGCAAGAAATCGATTCGCAAAGGACTAACGATCAATTACTTGCGACGGGTTCAAGAAGGCACCAGCGATCAGGCGGGTTCAAGGAAGTACCAGCAATCAAAGGGTGTTGGTATTGAACAAGACTGTTGTGATCAGAATCACAGGTGGCTGGAATTCTCGTGAAGAAGAAAAGAGGAACAGAAGGATAATTGGCATATTTTTCAAGGCTGCCATTGTTTCCAAAAGTCAAAAGGAGCTGCTGCGATTAAAGAAAAAACACAGAGAATAGGTTTTGTTCTTTTTGAGTTGTGTTTCAAAAATAACAGAGTAAACAGGAGACTATTCTTTGTTTGAAGACTTTTTTATTTTTGGGTTTATAAAATTGCTTCAAGTCCGAGTACCCCTCTTACTTACAACAGACGAAACCGAAGGATGGGTGATAACGTGAATCGGGTTCCTCCCGCAAAGGAACATCTGCCTAGTCTTCCATGTCCAATGCTTACGAGTACGAATTACGCTGTTTGGGCTATGAAGATGAAGTCTATCTTCAAGGTTTATAAGGTTTGGGAGGTTATTGATCCAGGAACGACAGTAGATAAGAACAAGGACTCAATTGCAACTGCCTTACTATTCCAAGCGTTACCCGAAGAGCTAACTTTGCAAATCGGTAACAGTGATTCAGCAAAAGAGATGTGGGAAACCGTTAAGTCCCGCAATCAAGGAGCTGATCGAGTAAAAGAAGCGAGACTTCAAACCTTGATGTCTGAGTTTGAAGCCTTAAAGATGAAGGAACCTAGCACCGTTGCTGACTTCGCAGGAAAGATTTCAGGGATGGCTTCTAGATCTGCTTCTCTTGGAACGACGATTGAAGAAGAGAAACTGGTTAAAAGGTTTCTACATGGCTTACCGAAAAGGTTTATTCATATAGTTGCTTCTCTCGAGGAATCTCTTAACCTTAAGACAGTTGGATTCGACGATGTCGTGGGTCGTCTTATAGCCTACAAGGAACGAGTTAAACTTGAAGAAAATGATCAACCAACTAAAGGTGATCAATTACTTCTTACTTACGAAGAGTGGGAGGCAAAGAAGAAAAAGGAAAAGGGTTATGGGAGGGGTAAAACGGGAGCCGAAACTAGTCAAGGTGGTCGAGGTCGGGGGCGTGGTAAATCTGGGGGGCGGGGAAAGGGCAAGGAACCGGAACAAAAACAACAAAAAGACCGTTCTAAATTGAAGTGTTTTCGTTGTGACGGTTTAGGTCACTTCTCTTCAGATTGTCCCACACGTAAGACAACCGAAGAAAGCAACCTTGTACAACAAGATGGTCCTGTACTCTACATGGCATGTCACGAGAAGGAAGTCGTGTTATTGAATGAAGAACAGGTCGATCCGAGGAAGTTTGCATCAATTCCACATGAAGATGATACATGGTTCTTGGATAATGGGGCCAATAATCATATGTCGGGTAACCTCGAGTGGTTTACTAACCTCGACCGTCACACGGTTGGCAAAGTAAAGTTTGGGGATGGATCGTGCGTTGAAATCAAAGGCCGAGGAATGATCATCTTGGAAGGAAAATCTGGGGAACAAAGGGCATTACACGATGTTTATTATATTCCATCACTAAAAAATAATATAATAAGCATCGGTCAACTTGATGAGATTGGGTACAAAATCACGATTCAACATGGCGTACTTTGGATGTTCGAAGAGGATGGAACATTGTTGATGAAGGTACCTCGTTCACCGAATCGTATTTATAAAATTAACTTAAAAGTTATGTCCCCAGTGTGTTTACAGGTTAAGCTAGACGACGAGGCTTGGATTTGGCATGCTCGTCTTGGGCACCTTAACTTTGAAGCACTCAAATCTTTATCCAAGCATGCAATCGGGTTGCCTACAATATCACATCCCATGCAAATATGCGATTCTTGCATAATGGGGAAGCAAACACGAGCCGCCTTCCAAAAGAAGAGTCTTTACCGTGCGACCGACTCGTTGCAACTATTATACACGGATGTTTGTGGTCCAATCACACCGAAGAAGAATGCGGGAAATCAATACATACTCCTCGTAGTCGATGATTTTAGTCGCTACATGTGGGTAACATTGATAAAAACAAAGGATCAAGTGTCGGGTGTTCTAATCGAGTTGATTACAATGATTGAGAACGATTTTAGCAAGAAAGTTAAAGCATTACGAACCGACAACGGGGGTGAGTTTACGTCACATGTCTTGGGTGATTTTTGCAAACATAAAGGGATTACGCGTCAGTTTACCGCTCCTTACAACCAGCAACAAAACGGGGTGGTCGAAAAGAGAAATCGGACGATTTTGGGCACCACACGAAGTATGTTGAAGGCGAAGGGGCTGCCACAAATTTTTTGGGGTGAGGCGGTACATCACTCGATTTATCTCTTGAACCGATCACCGACGAAGGCTTTAGAAAACTCGATTACTCCGTATGAAAAGTTGAAGGGTAGAAAACCAGATCTTTCCTACTTAAAAGTATTTAGTTGTTTAGGTTTCGTGAAAGACTTAACTACCGGGCTGAAAAAGTTGGATGATAGAGGTGTGTTAATGGTGCATTTGGGTTCTCAACCGGGGAAGAAGTACCGTATGTTCGACCCGATTAATGGACGAGTACATGTAGCTAGAAGTGGAGATATAAAGTTTGATGAAACGAAGAGTTACAAGTGGGAAAAGTATTTAAAGGGCTTTGATACAAGTAAACCGGGATGGAAATAATTTATTATTCATGCTGAAAATAGCGACCAAACAGATCAGTCAGCAACAGCACTTAGCGACCAGTCTAATCAGTTAGCGACACAATCTGACCAGTCAGCGACAGATCAGACTTTTAGCGACCAGTCTGATCAGTTAGCGACACATTCTGACCAGTCAGCGACATATCAGACTTTTAGCGACCAGTCTGTGACAAACCAGTTTTTCAGTACATCGACATGTTCAGAAGGCTCGTATCAGGTCCAGAACAGCCCAGAACAGGTTCCAAATGCAGCAGATGATTCAAATGAGTTGCGAAGGTCGATGAGACAGACCGTAGTGCCTAGAAGGTTCAATGATTTTATCGTAGAAGGGTTACCAGGTTCCTCAAGTCAAAGTTCAAGTTTGGAAAAAGGAAATTTGTTACTTTCAATTGATGACGAACCAATGAACTTTCAGGAGGCAATAAATGAAGATCATTGGAAAAAGGCGATGGATTGCGAGATAGCTTCAATTGAAAAAAATAAAACTTGGAAGTTGGTTAACCCTCCACCAAATGTAAAACCCATCGGGGTGAAGTGGGTATACAAAGTTAAAAAGGATGCAAAAGGGTCGATAATAAAGTATAAGGCACGACTTGTGGCTAAGGAATATGTCCAAAGGTTTGGGATTGATTATGAGGAGGTTTTTGCACCGGTCGCACGTATTGAAACCGTAAGGCTTATGCTTGCTTTGGCGGCTAACCAGGGTTGGGAAGTACACCACTTAGATGTTAAGTCGGCCTTCCTTCATGGTGAGCTAAAGGAGGATGTTTATGTTCATCAACCAGAGGGCTATGTGAAACGGGGTCAAGAACGCCAAGTTTATAAGTTGATAAAGGCTTTGTATGGGCTTCGTCAAGCACCGAGAGCATGGAATACACGACTCGACTCGGCGTTAAAGGAACTCAGTTTTACTAGGTGCAAACACGAGCAGGCGATTTATATATGGGAAAGGAACCAACGTTTGCTGTTAGTTGGTACCTATGTTGATGACTTAATTGTGATCGGAGCAACAAATCAAGACATAATTGATTTCAAGAAACAAATGGAAGCTCGCTTTGAAATGAGTGATCTTGGTTTACTCCATTATTATCTCGGGATCAAAGATAATCAAGATGTTCGTGGAATCAGCATCAAGCAATCCGGGTATGCAACTAAAGTTTTAAAACAGTTTGGTTTATGGGAAAGTAACTCGACCCAGTTCCCACTTGATCCTGGATTAAAGTTGACGAAAAAGGATGAAGCCAAGAAGACTGATCCAACCGAGTATCGGAAGGTTGTTGGATGCCTACGCTACTTAACCCACACACGACCGGACTTGTGTTATTCGGTCGGTTATGTTAGTCGTTTTATGCAAGAGCCAACACAGACTCATGCTCAAGCCGTGAAGCAAATCTTGAGGTACTTGAAGGGGAGCATCGACCTCGGTATTTTCTATCTAAAAGGTGGAACCAAGACGTTACATGGGTTTAGTGATAGTAGTCACTCGGTGGATGACGACGATGGGCGAATCACAACAGGAATAGTCTTTTATTATGGTGATGCACCTATAACGTGGAGTTCTCAAAAACAAAACACTGTTGCATTATCATCTTGCGAGGCGGAGTTCATGGCAGCTACCTCAGCCGCGTGTCAAGCGTTGTGGCTTCGAGGATTGCTATCGGAGATAACCGGTGAAACGGAGAAGGTGATGACACTAAGGGTGGATAATTTATCGGCTATTTCTTTGATGAAAAATCCGGTATTTCACGGAAGGAGTAAGCATATACATACGAGTTACCACTTTATACGGGAATGCGTTGAACGGGAGCAAATTAAAGTGGAACACGTGAGCGGGGATTTACAATGGGCCGACATCCTTACTAAAGTCTTGGGACGGTTGAATTTCATCGAGATGAGAGGACTCATTGGTGTCACAAGATTAGGGGGGTGATTGTTAGTCTAATCTTGTGTAAGTTCGGGTAAAAAGTGACCGACTTACAAAGCTCGGGTAAAAAGTGACCGAGTCACAAACTTAGGGGTTTTTTTGAGTTAGTTTTTTTAATCCTGATTTGAGTCAAAATAGGTTTCTTGTTTAGGTTATATATAATGGAATTTATGTAACCAGATGTAATCAATTTAATAACAAGATCGAGTTTTGATTCAATATCTACTGTACCAATTTCTATCAGATATTAATAATAAACATGATTAACGTCTAACAAGATCGAGTTTTGATTCAATATCTACTGTACCAATTTCTATCAGATATTAATAATAAACATGATTAACGTCACATATTTGATAATAATAGTAATGATGATGATGATGAAATATCATATACTATATACTAGGTTAGTTCCCCGTGTGTTACACGGGTTGAACAATCTAAACTATATAATAACTATTTCTTGTAAATGCAAACCAAAGATGGAGACATTTATATACCAAATTGACATAAATGAGTTAATATAACCAATAAAGTCTACAATGAAAGAAAAAAAGGTTATAATAATAAAACTTGATTATAACGGGTATATTATTACTTTGGTTAGTTTAGGAAACGAACCGATTCGATATTTTGAAGAAACTCCACCATCTTTAATAGCCTTAAATGATGAAAACTCAAAACCATATGTTGGGCCTGTGAAGTTGTTACACTTTCTAATAGTTGTTTTAAAATTGAAGGTCAGCACATATTTGGTGTCAAAATGTTTAAACTTTGGATTACTTTCATCAACTCGGGGTTTAAAAACTGTATAACATTCATTTTCTTCTAACATTTTTTCATGTCTTTTAAAGTTATTACTCCATACAGTGGCTTGCACTTTCGTCTCCTGACATTATAATGAAAAATAATGTATGTTAAAAAAAAACTTAAAAAATCCTTAAGTAAATACGTATTAACTAATTAAAGTGGTTAAAGATGTACCTTTTCATCCATGAGCACCATCTCAATAGCCCATATCTCACCAACCTTTTTGAGATTTGGTTTTCTCCAAAGCCTAAGTACTTTTACCTTTATCGTAAAAGTTGTTGTTTTGCCATCAATATCATTCAAAGAGATTAGACTTCTCCCTCCCATCTCTGATTGTTTAGAATGAGCTCTGATTGTTTAGAATGATTAAGTCTACTATTTATAAGGTAAAGATGTATAAATAGATAATGTTTTTTTTTTTGAGTTATCACGAATTTTTAAAACTGATTTTATAATAACTGTAGATAAAACTGATTTTATTTAGAATTTACTTTGGCTTATCATTAACAATATAATATAATTATTAATTAAATAATAATAATAAAGATAAAATAAAAAGATTATATAGTTTTTTCAACCCAACGACTACTTTGGCTTATCATTAACAATATAATTATTAAATAATAATAATAAAGATAAAAGAAAAAGATTATATATTAACAATATTTTTTTTTGAGTTATCATGAATTTTTAAAACTGATTGATATAAGTTGAGAAATTATTATTGTTATTTATTTATTTATTTATTTAACATAGATAAATAGGAAATAAGGTGAGAAAGCATGAGGGTGTGACATGTGTCCCAAAACAGGTTTATTTTATTATATAGTATAGATTATCAAGAAAATAAAAACTGAAAGGAAGTTTGGACTGTTAGAAAGATATTTCACAATAGCCGGCGTCCATTATTATAGTAGGTAACCTCAATCAACATTTTAAATAATCTTGACATTAACATCATTGAGGTTGTAAGCATATGTTGACATGATCAATTCAGCAAAATCAGAAGTAATTAGTTGTAAACTTGTAACTCTTGATACTTTTAGATTGTTCGATCAACCAAGAACGATTGTTAGGGATGACTTTTACATTCAATACATCAACGGATACGTGGAGGGGTATATAAAATCGACCCCTCTATTATTCAACCCTTAAGTTTTATTTATTTAATATTATTTAAACCGAGTTTTATTAAGATAATCTAGACTGGCTTTTTAAGATTAGAGGTTAAACCAATCAACCATGTAGTACTCCTGATATGATTTTAGGGGCCGTTTGATAACTTCTAAATGGTTAAGTGCTAAACCAGTAAAAGGTCTGAACCATTAACCGTTCAGATGCAAATGTCTAACCAATTCAGATTAGAGGTCTTAACCATTCAGACTTAATATAATGCTTAACCATTCAGAGACAATTATGTTTGAACCATTCAGACGTTTGATCATGATACAAACAGTCTGAACCATTAAGTGCTGAACCAGTAAAAGTCTGAACCATTAAGAACCTCATTAAGAGGTAAACTATCAGCACAACTCACTTTATGACATTGCTCCTTCAATTATTGAAGTTTTTATAAACAATTTTTTAAATCTAGTTTTTTAAGACTGGTCTAGACTATTCTCTTCATCATCAGAGGAATCAACCAATTAGGTCGGATCGGATTTTATAAAATGATTTCAGACACAGCAAAATCACATCATTGGGTGATCTATGTATGAGCATTTGGCAATTGCCATTACTATAACAAGGAATCTTTTAAATATATGTAGCCCAATAAACAACCTCCATTGACTATGCCTTTTCATGACAAAATATTCAATATTATAATATAAAGTTGAGATATCTTTAATAAATATATCATGTGTTGATCAAACTATATAATAATTCGTATCCAAAGTCATATTGGCCAAACAAGATGGTCTCCACTCAGAAAAAAAAAAGGTTATAGATTTGGAGTGAGGTTGGCATCATATGAAAACAACTTATAAATAGTATGGCAACTTGCCAACTATAGTTTTTATTACTATAACTTTTGGTTCCTTCTAGAAAAGCAAAGTCTAAGCGCACATGTACAACCCTTAAAAGCAAGCTAGATGACCTTTATGTCCTCGTGTCTACTTCTGAAAACCAAGATTGGTGTAAACGTGTAAACTCATTGTCCGCATGTCTACTTCTGAAAACCAAGATTGTTGTAAACGTGTAAACTCAAATATAAAGAATATCAATCTACAATTACAACAATATTAGGATTACAAGGGTGTTTGGATGTATGTTTGAAAGTGATTTTCGTGCTCGAAGAATTAGATATCACTAGTTTAAATTCAAGATATGTCTTACGGCCAAATATAAGTCGGATTTTAAATTAAAACGGGTTCTAAAATTTATTTTTGACGTGGGACAAACAAGTCAAACCCAGCTTTAGGAAAACAAACGGGGTTTAGAGAAAAACACATAATGTTCGGTTTTTTGAAAGAAACCAGACTATCTTTGCTCTCATCATACCTTGTTTACTTAATAATTATTTTTGTTTCAACTTCAAATATGATTAAGCAAATCTAATTAGATTGATCTAGTATGATTATTAGAATCAGGATCACTTTAATCTAATATGTTGTTTAAAAATGAAAAGGTCCACATATCCTCAAGCACTAATCCTATCACAACCTAAAACCAATTAACTTTTGAGACAATAATAATAATAATATCTATTTTCATGATATCAGCTGTGGAAAAGCACTAATACAGTTATACTAGATTACCAGGATCAGATCTAAGCACTTTGATCTAAGTAAAAGCACCAAAGAAGTACAAAAAACATAACAAAACAAAACCCTCTTGTACTTGTATGCATCATTATGGTATATTATCATCATGTATTAATCTAGTAATTGTTACAAAAAAAAAGAACACAAACAAAGTTACATAACCATTCAACCAACCCAAGTATGTTTATTAATTACTTAATAAACACGAAAGGTGTTTAAAATAGTAGGTGTAGGGCACATATTAGTTAGTGTCAAACATGAACAACTAGACCTAATAGGTACAACTATGTAAGTTAAAAGCCAACTAACAAGAAAGATTTTTTTATTCATTTGTATATATCAACTTGAAATAGTGATGGGTTGCAAGAAACTAGTAGATAAAATTGTAGAATTCTACTGTATTTTGTTTCTTAGACCTCAAAGGGGTAAGGAAAAAGTAAGTTAAAAAGGAAATAGGTTAAATGGTTAAAACTCACCTAAATCAAAAGCCTTTCTTGTGAATGCGTGTTTGTATACTTGAATGCTTACAACCTCTTAAATCGTTTTATTTACAGTAATAGTATTATGTTGCTAATCACAATTAACTTGTAAGAAAACGGAAAAGAAGTATTTACAGGCCAACCCAACGTGCATTAGAGATACGGCTACCAATAATGGTGAGATGGACACTAAAAAATGCAATGAAAAATATTCTTGTTACAAATCCCATAGAATGAATGGAAGGATAGTTGAGGATCATGTTAATGGAACTTAATTATATGTATGACCTAATATAAGTATACACATAGCCAACTAGATCTGGAGGTGGAAAGATTGTGATGCAGGCCCAAGTGTAGAGGACGGACCATGACATTTCTGGAGGCCCATGATCGAGCTTCTAAGGGTGATTTACAAAAACGGGCATAACTTTGGCTACGGGTCTCTGTTTTAGGCGTTCGACCAGTCAAATCGAAGTTTGAAACGAGGGGCTTGTCCAAGTTTCGCCCCAGAAAACGCGTTCCAATGGAGGTTTTTGGACACTTTTTATGTTTGTTCGGTGTTTTATGCATTTTGTTTTTGGGCTTGTGTTTGGCCCATGGCCTTTTTGTGGCCCATTTCGAATTTCAGTCTCTATTTATGTATTGCTCTTGTAATTTCAATGGTCAGAAATCAATTTCGAGTTTACTCACTTTTCACTTCAAATTTTCTGCCCTTTGGGCTGAATTTTGGGGGTTTGGGGAAGATCATTGTCACGGCCCCCGACTCGGTTTTACCCGTTTCAGGAGCCGCGGGACAGAAACCCGTGGTATTATTTATTTTGGCAACGGAAATTTTAACAGGATCTTTTAAAACTGAAAATGCCCAATTATTTTATTCACATTTTGGGACAAACCCCATAATTTACAATAAGGGTAATTTCACTAGGAAATCCCTGTTTACAAAAACATGTTTATTTATTTTATTTACTGAGCCACATTCTTCAGGCTGGTGTGCTACGCGACACCTTTCCTGGTTCACAGTAAATCACCTGAAACATGTTTAAAAAGACTTTATCAGCGGGGAAATATTGGCGAGTCACTCAAGTTATAAAATGACACATTAGTTATAGGTTACAGCATAAGAGCGATTACAATGGCCCCTATCTTATAATTATCTGGCCCCGTGTCACACTCTGGTGACGACAGTCATACCACCATTGGGTCCTTTCACCCAATAGTAATGATTATCACTGTTAAAAGTGAGAAATAATAGTAATGTGCACAATACCCCACTTGCCAGTAAATTTAAGATAACCAAGACTTAATCCCTGTAACATATAACTGGAAAACATTTAGGTATTTGTAAAATACTTTTGACAAAAGAGAATGACTCACATTGCAAGTTTAACTGGACAGAACCTCGCCTACTGATTTAACCTTGTAACCTAGTTAAATAACAATGCACACGAAACTAGGTCAGTAACTTAATACAACATTTACGATAAACTCACGAAATCAAAACCCTCATGACGAATGCCCGAATTCGGGCAACACTTAAACATCCATCGGATCGGTTTCAATCGATCGGACATTGTATCGTAGCAGTGATCGAGTTAATACCCTGTATTCGTAGCAACGTTTCCCTATGCCAAATTATGGATTTGAGCAGTATATTTCGTCTTTTAGAAAGTTTTACGATCACAGATGAACATGCCATGCTCGGTTCAATTTATAGCTGAAATTTGGGTTTTACGCGGCCCGCGTAAACCCAAGAGAGATCTTACGCGGCCCGCGAGGGCCACCTATTCTACGATTAGGGCTAGCGTGTCACGCGTAGGTCCGCCACGTGTCTGACACGTGGCCTGAACGCTTATCCGGTCGAATCACCTATCTGTCGCGGCCCGCGTAAGCTTGGCTTAAGGCTTACGAGCCCCGCGAGCGACCCAAAATTTTGATTTTCTTGGTTTTCATCAAGGATTAGGGTTTTAGGGGTCCGGGTTCCTACTTACGGGTCTTTTTGGGATATTTTTGCAGGTCCTTACATCCTCCCCACCTTATTTAAAATCTCGTCCTCGAGATTTACAGGAATAAGTGAGGACACTTTCGTTTCATTTCCGATTCCAGTTCCCACGTGTACTCAGGTCCTCTTTTCGAATCCCGTTTGACTTTAACCAGGACCAATCTCTTGTGTTTGAGAAACTTGATCTTTCTGTCTTCTATTTGGAGTAGTTTCTCAACAAATTTCAATTTTTCATTTACTTCTATGTCTTGAAGAGGTACTACCAGGGACTCGTCAGATAAACATTTCTTGAGGTTGGATATATGAAATACGTCGTGTACTCCAGCTAGTTCTTCTGGTAGTTGTAGGCGATAGGCAACTGGTCCTATTCGTTGGGTTACTGGGAATGGTCCTATGTACCTTGGACTTAACTTTCCTTTCTTACCAAACTGAACTACTCCTTTCCAAGGAGAAAATTTTAAGAGTACCTTGTCTCCAACTTGAAATTCTAGCGGCTTGCGTCGATTGTCTGCATAACTTTTCTGGCGATCTCGAGCCATTTTTAGTCTTTCCTTGATTTGAGTTATCTTGTCGGTGGTTTCCTGTACAATCTCAGGACCTGATAGTTGGCTTTCTCCTATTTCTTCCCAACAAACTGGAGTTCTACACTTTCGTCCATACAGTGCTTCGAATGGGGCAGCTTCGATGCTTGCATGATAACTATTATTATAGGAGAATTCGATTAAGGGTAGGTGGTTATCCTAGTGTCCACCAAAATCTATCACACATGCCCTGAGCATGTCTTCCAGTGTTTGAATTGTTCTTTCACTCTGTCCGTCTGTTTGGGGATGATAAGCAGTACTTAAATTCAGTCGGGTCCCCATTGCTTCTTGGAAACATGTCCAGAAATGCAAGGTGAAACGACTATCCCTATCTGATATTATGGAGAGTGGAACTCCATGTAAGGATACTACCTCGTCTACATATAACTTTGCTAATGTTTCCATGCTAAAGGTTTCCTTCATAGGCAGAAAATGAGCTGATTTGGTTAATCGATCCACAATTACCCAAATCGCATCGTTACCTTTTTCTGGTTTTGGGCAATTTAGTAACAAAGTCCATTGTTATGAGTTCCCATTTCGATACTGGCATTTGTAATTACTGAAGTAAACCTGAAGGTTTATGGTGTTCTGCCTTGACTTGCGAACAAGTTAGACACTTAGATACATATCTAGCTATGTCCTTTCTCATTCCAATCCACCAGAAGTTATTCCTTAAATCTTGGTACATTTTGTTGTTTCCAGGGTGCATGGTATATCTAGATTTATGGGCTTCCTCTAAAATCTTATCTCTTAAATTTCCTTGCTTAGGAACCCAAATTCTTTTCTTGTGGAATCTCCAAATTCCATCAGTCCCTTGCTCTAATTCTTTTATTCTTCCTTTCCTTTCTTCAGCATCATCCTTGATTGCTGTTTCTTGCATGTTCTTCAGTTGTTCCATTAAATCTAACTGTAGATTTAGTCTAAGAGCACGAATTCGTCTTTGTTTTTCATGATACTTATGACTTAGGGCATCTGCTACTACATTTGCTTTTCCTTCGTGATATTGAATATCACAGTCGTAGTCACTTAGAATTTCCATCCATCTTCTTTGCCTCATGTTTAATTCTTTTTGCCCAAATATATACCTTAAGCTCTTATAATCTGTATAAACTGTAAATTTACTTCCATACAGATAGTGTCTCCAAATCTTAAGGGCAAAAATTATTGCTCCTAATTCTAAGTCGTGAGTCGTATAATTCTCCTCGTGCTTCTTCAATTGTCTTGATGCATATGCAATTACCTTTTTGCGTTGCATTAACACACATCCTAAACCTAGCTTAGAAGCGTCACAGTAAACTTCAAAATCTTATGTTCCTTCTGGTAAGGCTAGAATTGGAGCGTGTGTTAATATAACACCCCTAAAGAAAACCGACACCCTCATAAATTTTCCGACACCCTAAAAATATTTAAAATATTTCAATATGTCTTAAAATACCCCCCATATGTGAAAACGGGCCCCGAATACCTTAAATATTATTAAAATTGATTAAAATGGAAATTTTGGGGTTTAGGCGGGCCGCGTAAGCTACCCCTTAAGCTTACGCGGGCCGCGACAAGGTGAAAGCTGGCGAAACCCTGGGCCGCCACGTGGCCCAACACACGTCGAAGCTAGCTGATGACCCGGATCACCTAAACCCTACCCGGGCTACTACGCGGGCCGCGTAGGCCCTAGTCTTAGTTTACGCGGGCCGCTAGAAAGGCCAAATTAGACCCTATAAATTGCAACGAAGGGTCTTCAGTCAAATTCGTTCATTCAATCGATCTCTCTCTCAATTTCTTAAATAGTAGAAGTTATACTCGGGTCTAATACCCCCTAAATAACGAAGTTCTGCTCCGTTGTAAGTATCATAACCCCTGGATACGTATTAGATACTCTGCCCGATTGATCTAGGGTTCCGTAACGGCTGTCGTGGTTCTGCCTGACGTAGTCGTTGGAATGCCGTCTCGGGGAGGGTATTACTAATGTTAAAATGGGTTATTATACTGACACGTGTGCATTTATGTAAATTATAGATTATTCCTAGGAAATCCTTACTGAAAACCTAAGACAGCAATGTGAGTAATCTCCTTTTTGTAAACAGTTTTTACAAAACCTGAACTATTTTACAATGCAATTTAGCAGTGATTGAGTCTTTGTAATTCTACGATTACTGCCGGTATGTTGGGGTTTTGTATACAAAATGTGAGACATGTTACCATTGGACGAAGAGTTAGCTAACGTGTAATATCACCCACCAGTCAGGATTGACAGTACTGAATGAGTAATTGGGTAGATATAAACAATGTAATTGCTCTCAATACTGTTTAAATTAAATTAACTTTTCTTAATTAAACTGGGATTCACTCACCAGTATTTCCCCACTGACAAATGTTTTTAAAATGCGTTTCAGGTAACACAATGTGAAAGCCAATTAAAAGGCAGCTGGACAGCACTGAAGGCTTGGAAAAGTGGCTATAAAAGTTACCTAAATAAAGAAGGCGTTTTATTTCAATAAAATGGGATTTATCCCTATAAATCAGTTTGTAATAAAAACTTGGGTTTCATCCCAATATGTTTATTTATGTAAAATGTGGTGTTTTACTCTGATAAAATATTTCCTAACTACGGTCCTGATGTAATTTCCGCTGCCAAATTAATAAACACCGATACCACCAACACTGAGTTCGCGGCCGCCTGTTCCCAGGACAGATAGTGTTCTGCTGAAACCAAAATTCAAAGTGTTAGGAAATAAATTACGGGAATACGTGCATAATTGTATTTTCTTGTTATGTGTTATTTGACTATTTGTTAGTTTACAGTATGAGCGACGAAGGACCATCTGACGCGTACCGTCAATTGTCTGGTTCGCCTAGAAGCGAAGGTGCCTCTTCTCAGCCTGCCCTCTCAGGGTACTCTGCTGATACGGAAGAAGGAATATTCGTGTTTAAGGCTCAGTCTGAAGAGCCATTCCCTCAGAAAAAGAGAGGATGGTTCAGTCGAGGGGCACATGAGCGTAGGAAGCGTATGAAAAAGTTACAAGACCAGAGAGCACTAGCAGCAGCTAAAAGAGAAACTGATGCTTATGCCCAGGATATGATTAATAGGGGTATAGCCAATATCCACATCCTAGCAACCACTGCAGCTGACCCTAACCTGGAACAAATGATAGCACCCCAACCACAACCACCAATTCCTGACCAACCGATGGAGATAGAAAACCCTGAAAATCAAGTAGAAATGCATGATTTTAACCCGGAAGAGATACCTAGGGTACCCGCACCGAATCCCTTAGACCCAAATTACGACCCATGGTGGGATGACAATAGGGACTATGTGCAACGTTACCCGATACACGAAGACATGCCCATGCAGAACCTAGGAGCCTACCCAGGGTTAGATCCTCTAGATCTCTATTACGATAATGATGTATTCATTAGGGAGATTCTATAAAATCCTTACCCATACCAGGCACCTACACCTCCGTACCAGGAACCCGCACCCCAGTTTCCGAACCCAGTCCTAGAACCTGCACCCCCAATGAGTGCAGAAAACGTACAAGAACTTAGGACATTTGGTGAGGAATTATAGAAAATAGTGAAAGGATGAGACAGGTGGGAGAGCGACTCGTCTGGAAGTACGACGAGCGCAATATGGATTTCTGGATGAATCCATATCCTTAGAAGTGATGATGGAGAAGGTTATAATAATAATAATAATAATAATAATAATAATAATAATAATATAATATAATATAATATAATATAATATAATATAATATAATATAATAATAAAATATGTGTGTATGTGTATGAAAAAAAAACTACGGATGCCTACTACTATTAGTGTAATTTTATTTCAGTTGGTATTGTAATTTTAATTTCCAGTGTTGGTTTGTAGTAGATGTATATTATATAAAAATAGAGTAAAGTCGCAATGATCGACGTTTTTGACCAAAGTGCGTGTCATGAGATTGGCTATATTATTTTGTGATATTAATGCGTGGTAAATGTTTAAAATTCAGATGGACAACGAAGTGAACCAGGAAAACCAGAATGATAACCACTCGAATAACGATAATCTGAATAATGAGAATCCGAACAACAATAACAATGGAAATCAAGTGGATAATAGTGCCATCCAACACATAGTGGCACAAGAAATTATAGATGCAATGCCATATATTCTTCAAACCGTTAAGGAAGCGAATAATAAAAGTAAGCATAGCAGTAAGCGACCCACTGAACCCGAACACAGCGTAAACAATGGACCTGTACTTCAAGTGCCCATTCCCAAAAGAAGAAGAACCATGCCTTATGGTTGTTCTTATAAAGAATTCTGGTCCTGCAAACCAATAGAATTCTCGGAAAATGAAGGACCCATTGCAGCTCTACGCTGGATAGAAAAGACTGAGGCAGTTTTAAAAATAAGCAAGTGTGCTGAAGAAGATAAGATAATGTTTGCCTCAAATCTGTTTAAAAACTCAGCCTTTGAATGGTGGAATACTATCCTCCAGTCAAGAGGAAGCGATAGGGTTTACAACATGGAATGGGAGGAATTTAAGAATATGGTAGAAAGGAAATTTTGCCCTCCCAATGAAAAGGAACAGATAGCGAATAAGTTTCTGAACCTTAGAATGACCGGGGTAGATAGTAAGGGTTATACTACCACATTCTTTGAAGATGCTAGAATAGTACCAACCCTTGCATCACTTGAACTGGTATTAATCTCCCGTTACATTTGGGGATTAATTGGAGAGATTAGACATGTAGTCAAGGCAGGTAGACCCCAAACTATAGAAAAAGCTGTAGAACTAGCAAATACCTTGATAGATGAGTTAATCCGTACTAGAGAAGAAGACCAGAGGAGAAACCTAGCTCAAAGGCTTACCCAAGAATTCCGTTCTGGGAGTTCCAACCGTAGGACGATAGGTTCACCATACTGCGAGGCTGCAAGAAAAAGCATTCGGGAAAATGCTCCACTCACTGCAATTTCTGCAAGGCACCAGGACACAAGGAAGAAGATTGCAGGAGAAAATCCAGTAATGGACTATGCTTCAACTGTGGAGAAAAAGGTCACATCAAGCCGAACTGTCCGAAACAAGCTCCAGCCGCGAACAACAAGAACACTAAAAATGCTAGAGCATTTGTTCTGACTGCAGATGAAGCCAAAATGATTCCGGGTGTAATAGCCGGTACGTTTTTAGTTAGTGGTATTTTTGCTAAAGTATTATTTGACTCTGGTGCAAACCAAAGTTTTATTAATACTTCATTTTGCAAACTTCTCAATCAACCATTAAATAAACTCTCACAAGAATGTCTAGTCGAGACAGCGAATGGAGAAACGGTTAGGATTTCGGAAATCTTGCAGGGAGCAAGAATAGAATTTTTAAATCAAAAGTTTATGGCAAATCTTTATCCTATGAATCTGGCAGGATTTGATATCGTATTAGGAATGGATTGGTTAATAGCCAATAAAGCTAATATTTTATGTGATCAAAAGTCAATTCAAGTAAATTCACCAAGGGGTGAAAAAATCACAATTAAAGGTGATAAACCATCCAAATCCACTAAATTCATCTCTGTGATGAAAACTGCAAGTTATATAAGAAAAGGATCTATAGTGTATTTGATTTCCATAATCACTAACACCAAAGGAAAAGAACTAAAGGACATTCCAGTAGTGTCTCAGTTTTCAGACGTGTTTCCAGAAGAATTACCAGGACTACCGCCAGACAGAGAAGTCGAATTCAGAATTCACCTATTACCAGGAACAGCACCAATTGCCAAAGCACCTTACCGTTTGGCACCCGCAGAAATGCAGGAACTGAAGAAACAAATAGACGAATTGTTGGAAAAAAGGATTCATACAGCCAAGCTCATCGCCATGGGGAGCACCAATTTTATTCGTTAAAAAGAAGGACGGATCAATGCGTATGTGCATTGACTACCGTGAATTGAATAAGGTCACGATTAAGAATCAGTACCCATTACCAAGGATTGATGATCTGTTTGATCAACTTCAAGGAGCTCGATTTTTCTCTAAAATCGATTTAAGATCAGGATATCATCAATTAAAGGTACAGGAAGAGGACATTCCTAAAACCGCATTTAGAACGAGGTATGGCCATTATGAATTTACTGTCATGCCATTTGGTTTAACCAATGCCCCAACCGCATTCATGAACATGATGAACTGAATAGCCATATTTGGATAAATTCATAATTGTTTTTATTAATGACATTCTTATCTATTCTAAAAGTAAGTGTTGGACCGTGTTCGTGACCCTAAATAGTCAGTTAAGGCAGTTCATCTTCGTTTACAGAGGCGGAATCAAAGTAAACAAAGTCACAACAGCTTGTTCTTTTCAATTCTTTTCTATTAATGCTTTTCCCGAGACTTTACAATGATTTCTGATGAAATTTTGGCAGCACCTTGTCTCTCTCACACACACACATGTCCGCTTCAAATGAAACCACACACCAACTATATATAGGCGTTGCCGTTTCGCTTGAATGCACACTATGTCGTTTCAAGCGAACTTGCAAATTGTTGGTTTCCCTTGAGATGTCACAGGTTGGTTTCAAGCGAACTCAAGTAAATTGATTTCGCTTGAACTGCATTTTGTCACTTTCAAGCGAACTACCTCATTAATGCATGTACAAACCCTAATTTCTATCATACTGTGTGCTCGTTCATCCCATCTAGACATAAGACTTGATTAAGACGTAGTAAACAGACACTAAGTGCACCAACAGACTCCCCCTTGGATGTTGACGAAGTCTTCAGCGTCAAGTCTTTAGTCTTTGTCTCTCTCCAAATAAATTTATCATTGTAAAAGCTCTTTTTAATCTTTATCTTCAACCTTTAATCTTCAATCTCTCCTTTGATTGTTGATCCAGAATCCTGACTCCCCCTTTCACAGACTCCCCCTCTCAATAAGCTAGGGCTTGAATTCTGGTTCAAACTTTGACATTTTGTTGCCATGGGGATTCCTGTTACCTGCATATACTCTACCCAAATATAAGATATATGACAAGAACAGAATCAATTCATACTTACCATTCAAACTCAATTTGATAGACTAACCAGTGTTTAGAAATCCACTTAAGTATTCGGGTCCAAGTTAATGACCCTGATTACTCAATTAATCTACCAAGTCCAACTTAATGACCTTGGTTGATCTGAGATAATTCACACTGACTTTCAGTTCAATTCGTTTTTCTGAAAATTTACAAGTTTCAAGTTAATGAACTTGCTTAAACTTTTCAACTTTCACAGACTTATCATGATTAGCTCCAAACTCATCCTCCAGTCCAGAAACTTCCTGCATCTGCTTCAAATTGAGAATCTGAATATCAACTCTCCACTTTGGTTTGTCCGAAAATAAAGTAGAAATGTAAAATCTTTTTGGATTTTTAATAAAGCTTCTAAACTAGAAATGAAATACAGAACTAAAATGCAGTAAAAGTAAACTATATACAAACATATTTTTGGTTAAGCGTGTTAGGGAATCATATCAGCTATTCGACAAGTCACAAGTACCGTTAAGCTTCAATTACATACTCAGAATTAAACAATTCGCTTAGATTGTCGATATACTGATCCACTTAAATTCTCACACAATTTTCAATCTGTCCAGGATACGGATTTAGTGTTTTAGAAACTTAAACGTGTGTTCCACCTCTTGAATATACTCCCGTATCCAGATCCCAATATTCAGTCTTACAGGCGAGTATACCACAAATGATATCTGTAAGGGGTTAACAAATTATGAAGAATCATGAGAGCTCAGGTCAGAACTACCGTTCAGCAGAGAGATCATGACTCAACTTTTGGGTGTGTCCCCTTTAGAGGATCTTTTTTACAACAGCATTGATTAGCAATTTTATTGTCTTATCATTTATGCTGAGGGTGATGCTATGTTTCAAGCATTGTGGAAAGTATTATTCGAGGACTAGGTCAGAACTTCCATTCAGCAGAAGTCCCGGAATAATACCCCAGATATCACTGAGTATAAAAACCTAGTATATCAGAAAAAGGAATCTTTCAAACAAGATTTCAGGGGTTACCTATATATCCAAGTAGTGTTCCCCACGAAATAAGTAAGTAAAGATTTAAGTTTATATCCCGAACAAACCTACTAAATGTGTAAAAACCTATCGGCACATCATCAGCAAGACTGTTTAACGCATTTAAAACATTCCATTTCTTTAGCATACCGTAACTGTCAGGCCGATGTACTATCATTTTCCCTTTTTACACAAGCTCTTTTCTGGTTTTCTATTGTTTTTGGATTTTGAAAATATCTCATGTTTTTGTATTTTTGTCATTTTTTTATTGTTTTTGTATTTTCTGAAAATATTACCCTATACTCCCCCTAAATACCAAAACAAGTAAAAAATCGACAAACCATTGCAGATTGCTTCTCAACATCATCTACAATGTCTCCTTCATCAACGCCAATAATCTTCTCCAACACCAATAAAAGTTTCATACCATTCAGTTTTAGCAAATATTGAAAATGTGTTTTATCAAATGCTTTGGTATGTAAATCAGCTTTTTGTTCATCAGTGTGGATTTTCTCAATTCATATCAACTTCTTCTCGAAACAATCGCGAATGAAGTGATGACGAATCTCAATGTGTTTAGTTTTAGCATGATGAACAGAATTTTTAGTAATGTTAATCGCTGCCTCATTATCAACAAAGATAGGGGTGTTTAGAAATTGCAAACCGTAGTCGCGCATCTGTTGCTGGATCCACAAAATCTGTGAGCAGCAGCTGCTAGCAGATACATACTCCGCTTCACATGTGGATAAAGCCACAGAGGTTTGCTTTTTGAATTGCCAGGTGACCAATCGTGATCCAAAGAACTGACACCCTGCTGTTATTGATTTAGCATTAACTTTGCAGCATCCGAAATCGGAATACCCTTCGAGCGTGAAATCGCCTTCTATTGGATACCACAACCCCAATGATGGAGTTCCTTTCAGATAGCGTAATATCCTTTTCACAATCACCATATGCGAAGCTCTCGGGTTAGATTGAAATCTTGCTGCGAGGCAGGTTGGGTACATGATATCGGGTCTTGAAGCTGTCAAATACATCAGCGATCCAATCATGGAACGATACATCGTTTCATCTACCTTCTCTCCGGTGAGATCAGGATTTATCCCATGATTCGTTGCTAATGGGGTGGAAGCTGGAGTAGAACCTGACATCCCGAATTTCTCCAAGATATCATGAACGTACTTCGTTTGATGTATGAAAATTCCTTTGGGTAGTTGATCAACCTGCAATCCCAAAAAGAATTTCATCTCACCCATCGATGACATTTTGAATTTCTGCTTCATAACTCGTTCAAAATCTTTGCACAAATTTTCATTTGTTGACCCAAATATGATGTCGTCCACGTAAATTTGAACTATCAGAAGATGTCCGTCGACCTCTTTGGTGAAGAGAGTGGCATCCACTTTTCCTCGAATGAAGCTGTTGGCTAGTAGGTGTTGAGACAATGTCTCGTACCAAGCTCTCGGGGCCTGGTGTAAACCATACAGCGCTTTGTCTAGCAAATAAACCTTATCTTTGTGGATTGGATCGGTGAAGCCCGGTGGCTGACCGACATATACCTCCTCTTTTACCTTCCCGTAGAGAAACGCCGATTTTACATCCAACTGATATACTTTGAAGTTTTTCCAAGACGCAAAAGCTAGAAAGATTCTGATCGCTTCTAGTCGAGCTACCGGAGCATACACTTCAGTAAAATCTATACCCTCCTGTTGACTGAAACCCTGGACTACGAGTCGAGCTTTGTTACGAACCACAACTCCTCTATCGTCTCTCTTACACTTGAACACCCACTTGGTGTTTATCTTCCTTTGACCATCAGGCAAATCCACTAACTTCCACACACCTAACTTCTCGAATTGGCTCAGTTCCTCCTGCATCGCATTGACCCAAGAATCTTCAGTAAGCGCCTCTTTGTAAGTCCTTGGTTCAATCTATGAGATAAAACAACTCAATGAGAATTCAGTTTGTAAAGGAGCAACTTTTGTATAAAAACATGTAAGCCCTTTATCAAGCTGTCTTCGAGTGCGGACTCCTGACTGCAATTCTCCAATGATCAACTCCTCTGGATGGTATGAAAGAGTTCGTGGCATCACTTCGCCTGGAACATCTACATTGCCTTCCAGATTAGTAACATTCTGATTTGCACCTTGTTCACTAACTGGGTTTGTTTGACTAGAAATCTGAATTTGCTCCCCCTCAGAATCTGAATCACCATGATCAAATACTTGTATGTTCTCAGATTCTTGATTATCATTCTGTGTCGTCTGATTATCTTGAGCAACTTCATTTTGTTGGACATCATCATGTTCACCAGCATTGCTTGGACCTGCTTCATCATCATTTGAAGCTCGTTGTGGTCTTCTTGAATACTCAGCTGGGAATCTTTCTTGCGATTCTTCATACTCTCTTAGAATATCCAACTCGTCAAAGAAATCTTCTTCTTCTTCCTTTTCTTCTTCCATGTCAAACGAATCCCACAATTTATCATAATTAAAACGCCATGAGTCACCGGGATTCTGAGGCGGCATAGTATACCCCTGACACTCAACATGTTGTGCTTCGATGATCTGCTTCAAACTTGGAACAAAGACCCGTCTTTGTGGACTTGAGTAACCCACAAATATTCCTTCGATACTCTTTGGACCAAACTTACCAAAAGGCTCTAGAACTGTACAAGGAGACCCAAACGGTTCTAAAAACTTCAGGTTCGGTTTGCGGTTATTGATCAACTCAAAGCATGACTTGTTGAATTTCTTCACACTGAGAACCCGGTTGAGTGTATAGCATGCGGCAGAAACTGCTTCTGCCCAAAAATTTATCGGTAGCTTTGAATCAGCAAGCATTGTTCTGGCCGTTTCAATTAGCGTCCTGTTCTTTCTTTCAGCTACTCCATTCTGCTGTGGAGTGTAAGGCGCGCTAAATTCATGCAATATACCTATTTCATCACAAAATTCTTCCATCTTGTTCTTGAACTCAGTACCATTATCACTTCTGATTCTTTTGATACGCCTTTGGTACAGATTTTCAATCTTTCTGAACAACGCCATCAAACTATCAAACGTTTCATCTTTCGAATTCAAGAATGATACCCACGAAAATCTGGAATAATCATCAGTAACCACAAGACAGTAGAGATCCCCTGTAATACTTTTGACGTTTACTGGACCAAACAGATCCATATGTAGTCTCTCTAAAGGTCTGGAAACTGAATTGACTTGCTTTTTAGGGTGTGACTTTTTCTTCTGCTTGCCTTTGATGCAACTAATGCACTCCCCTTCTAGATGAAAACCTTTGATATTAACTCCAAGAACTAAATCGTTATGCACCAAATGATTCAATTTTCTCAGGTGTATATGACCCATCTTCCGGTGCCACAACTTCGATTCTTTCTCAGTTGCTCTTGAAACAAAACAGTGAGCCTGACCCGTAGTTGTAGTAGCTACGCTCATGTCCAACACGTACAGATCATTCACTCTAGGTTCCCTCATGATAATCCATTCTTCAGGGATAACAAATCCTGGTTTCAAGATCAAACATTCTTTGTCAGTGAAGTGAGTGGTATACATCCTGTCACAAATCTGCGAAATACTTAGCAGATTATTCTCCAGCTCAGCAATGTAGTTAACTCTTTCAAACGTAACAATCCCATTGGATAACGTTCCTTCACCAATAATTCTACCACCTTGGTTTCCTGCGAATCCCACATAACCACCATTGAAATTTCTAACATCATACAACAATGAAGTCTTTCCTGTCATATGTCGAGACGCTCCACTATCCATAATCCATCGTGAAACAGTTCTTGGAAGATCCTGCACATATAACAAACAATTCAATAAAGATGCCGATTCATGCTTCACAATTACCAACTAGGAAGCTCCGGCAAGTCCAAAAAAATTTTAGTGAGATTTTGATGCTACCCAAGCCTTTTTCAACTCAGGTAACTGGACTTTAATGTGAGATTTTGTAGTGTAAAGTGGTGGAAAATTTTTATCATTCATCTTTAAAC
Source organism: Helianthus tuberosus (assembly GCA_030545235.1). NCBI lineage: Eukaryota > Viridiplantae > Streptophyta > Magnoliopsida > Asterales > Asteraceae > Helianthus > Helianthus tuberosus. Next base: position 2,386,083 of record CM060407.1, read on the forward strand.
TCTCCTTAGATCCAACTTCAACCTTTTTGTATAAGAAAAACTCATCTATCTTAAGTTGACCGGTTGTTTGATTCTTCTTTTGAACATTTTTCTTCTCTGTTGGAGTAGAAGATTGTTTCTCCAATAGTTCATAGTAATCCAAAGGAACATCCATCTTTACCGGAGTGGTAGAAGACGATTGTTTTTCTTTCTTTGAAACCTATGGTTTAGATGAACTTTCTTTCTTATCAATCACTTTTGGCTTCCATGTTTGTTGAGATGATGCAACCCGTTTATAGAATTTGTCATTTTTAGTTAGCACATTCTTAACAGATTCAATTTTGACTTTTGTTTTCTCATTTTTCAAAATTTTCTCAACAACCATTGGAGTTTTTCCTTTTGCATCAACCTTCTTCTTTCGATTCTCAACAACTTCAGTCTTAGGCTTGAAGTTGGTGCAATTTCTTGCAATGTGACCAACTTTGTTGCATCTAAAACATGTACGAGTATCAACTACCCGACTTGTGCCTTCAGACTGAGGTTGTGAGGCTCTCATCTCAAAGAATTCTTCATTTGATTTTGAAAAAAATTCATTTTCCTCATCAGAAAGTGAACTTGAACCGTTCACAAACATCTTCTTTTCAGCAAACCTTTTGTTTTGAACATTCTTTTTCTGATATTTCTTACCACCCTGATAACCACCCGACCAATTGTTTCGATTGTTATTATAAAAACGTGGTGGAACAACAGGTTTCTTGTAGTAAGCTTTATCTTTCTCAAAATTCATTTGCCTTTTTGCATTTTTCAAACTTTCAACTTCTGACACATCAATCTCAACCAACTTGAAAACATTTTTCAATTTGTTCACATTAACATTCTCTAATGGAAAATCACAATCCGAATACAACTTATCAGATCCAGCCATCTTGTACATCACAAGAACCGGTTCATCACCTAAGTTGTTTTTGGATTTTGATTTTGGAATGTATTTGTCCAAGAAACATTCATCTTCCTCAGTAGTGTCACTTTCAGATTTTAGAACATTTTCAACCACACTTTTTACCACTTCAGTTTGAACACTATCATCATTGGAAGATGAAGAAAATGTCACATCAATTGAAACAGGAAGTTTCACTTCATTTTCATCTTCAAGATTAACCAACCCAGATTGCTTTTTCGAATAATTGTCTAGAACTGGTGGTGGAACCTGATGAAACCCAACCCCAGTTCCATCACAGTATACATCTTGGCCTGCTTTGTTTTTCCCGATGGGTTTGGGAACAATATGTTGCAAAACAAAGCTTGCAGAGCTGTAACTGTTCAATTTCAAATTTATTCGCTCATTCTCAATCTTAGCTTCTTCAAACTGAAGCTTCAATTTAGCAATCTTATCCAATTGTTTGTTGATTAATTCTTCTTTAATTCTCAAAACACTTTGCAAGTGACAATTTTCTTTGTATGTTTTACCGTTTCTATCATCATTATCTTTAACGGTGCTTTTAAGCTTCTCAAATTTTTCAGTGATCTGACGATTTTCAAGAACTAACCTTTCATTTTCTTTCCCGAGAGCTTCGCACGTAATATGTCAAGTAAGTCCAAACAAAGTAATCAACGCAATTGCCAAAGAATCCCCGGCAACGGCGCCAAAAAACTTGATGTGCACGAAAAGTGGTTTAACTAAATTAACTAAATTAAACCCTAAACTAGACTCTCTAAGTTTTAAATTTATAAAACTAAGACTCTCTAAACCCTAAACCACACGACCGACAAGTGTACCGATCGATGCAGTATAGCCTAAGGAAGTCCGAGTATCGAACCCAAGAGACTCTACTAAATTCCGCTAATGACTCTATCTAGACTTAGACTGACACAGACTTTAACTAATTGTTTATTTGATGGGGGGGGGGGGTTTCTAAATATCCTAAACATATAATTAAAATTATACTAACTAAACGAACTGGACGCGAACTCGAACGAGGACTTAACTCAAGGATGATGAAGGCTACCTAGGCTAGACCCCTGTTTAACTTAGATTGGATTTCTATTCGTAATTGACGTGGTATGGAATCGGGATCTTATGATACTAAACCTATTATGATACCAACTAAGCCCCTCAAACCCTCTCAAGGTGATTCTTGTGGCACTACCTAGGCTGTTAATCCTATCGGTTATTAGATTTCCTCACAGTCCTCTAATGTCTTGAAAGTGCCCTAATATGACAATCTACCTTACAGCGCGAAAGTCTATGGCAACTACGGATTTTAATTTGGTTTAATAGACAAGAGAATGGTTAAGGAACTAAGACCGATAATCCTAGCTATTTACCAAACCAAGACCTATTAATAATCTCGAGCCTCACAGCGACAAGAATTAGTAGAGCACTTGATTTTAAAAGATTACCGAATATTGTTTCTAAGGTTTGATGGCCAATTAACCCTAAAGAATTAAAGGTTTATTATGTGATATAGACACTCACCAAAACCTAAAACCCTAGCCCGACTCTATTATGTGATAAAGACCGTCACCAAGAATCGAACGAAGCAATAATCAATAATCAAACAATCACAAGCACGCATACACACCAAATCAAAGATTCCAAAGCCTTTTACAATTCAAGATAATCCATAACCAATATCATAAACGAATAAAAATCCAATCTTTGTTAAACATTCATCATAACCTAGGTAGTACGAAAAGTCTAGCCGATAACCATCGTGTTAAATAACATAACAATCATAGCTAATTCAGAATTCATCATCAAATAACAAGAAACAAACGAAAACGAAAGATTACGAAAGTATAGAACCCGAATTATTCGACCACGTATGCTCCCGAGCTTCAACGATGATTCCACGCCTTCCCGAACCTTCAAAACCTTCGAAAGATGCCCAAAATTCCTCCTTTGTTCGTCCCCCTATTTCTTTCGTGCCCTCCTGATGTGCACGTCTGATCTTTTTTTATTCGTTGAACCCCACCCTTATTTGTCGTTTACCAAAATCTATGAATGATATTCCTTTTTTCCCAAGTTAATTATCCAATACAATGTACTAGGGTTGAATATGATAATGCATGAAAATATAATTCAAGGCCCATATCACACTTTTGTTAAAATTCGCTGGTCATGTCTTCTGTGGCCCAATGATAATAAAATTTATGGCAATAGATTCGCGCATGCATGTGTCTGCTCCCCTCAAGAATCAAAATTATAGAGCCTCTTATTTTCTTTCTAATCATTCGTCCACCAATGGGCTTGGCCCATTTTACATTGCTTTCAAATATGTCCGCTCTAGCTTAAAAAAATAGAGATAGTGGCTTCGACCCACTTACGGAAAATAGCGGCAATTTTACTTCGGTTCCTGGCACCTCACTCTGCCCAACTGGCTGGTCATTTCCATATTACTCGTTTTTGCTTCATTTGCACCGGGACCTGACCCAACACAAAATAATATAAAACCACACTAAAACTAAAAAGAATAAATAAAAACTAAACAATAATTATACAATTTACACGGGACAAATATGTGTATTTTACCACTTATCAAAGAACCACTGTGAAATCCACTCCTTTGACTCTCTTTGCTAGAAGTGTTGGAATTCTCAGCAGAAAACGCTGTCTTGGGAGATGTATTCTTTGGCATCATGCTTTTTGGATAATACAAATCCAAATTCTGTTGATAAGTCGAGTGATTGACTTTGTGAGTTTTCTTTATCTCCGCTCGTGACTCTCTAGTCTTTCAATCAACAGATCCACAGTCAACACTTCAGGCGACTTGATAGTATTCTTCAACATTAAGGCATAATATTGACAATCCATCTCATCTGGCAATGAATCAAACAATTTGTCAATTAGCTCTTCTTGAGAATAGAAAATTTCATGTCTCGTCAGTTCCAGCTTCAGGTGCCCAAACCTCTCAATCATTTTACACACTGATTCATTCTTTAAACACCCAAACAAATCAAACTCTTTTCTACGTAGTTTCTTTTTGTTTTTCACTGTTTCTGCACTTCCTAAACATTTGATTCTCAACTTATCCCAGAGATCTTTAGCACTCGTGTATTCGATCAAAGATATTATATCTTCTCGAACATATTGAAACAGCAACGCAATACATTTTTGCTCAGCAACAAACGATTCTATTTCGTCAGGTGATGTTAAGCTTTCACCATTTTTGCCTCCATCATTGTATCCATTCTTTAGACTCTTCCAGCTAGGATAAGCAAAAGCCCTCAACCAATCGTCAAACTTCTTGGCCCACCGACTGTACTCTTCGATAGCCATCAACTTCGGGGGTTTGTTATATGTTCCAAATGCGCTTTCAACTTCCAAAGCATCCGATAACTTTTTCTTTGTATTTGGCATGTTCTCATTGGTGTTGCTAGAAGAATTATCATCCCCAGAATTTCCAGCAAAAGCATACATGTCGCTAAATGGATTCATGAATAAATCATCCATCTTGCACGTACCTGAAAAATCAGCAAACACTTAGAAAAATTTTAAGTTTTTGAAAAATAGCAAGTTCAAGCGAGATCACTTGAAGCGAAATAGCTTCAAGCGAACACAAGAATTTTCAAGCGAGAACAGATTGAAGCGAAAACAAGTAATACAAACTCAAGCGAACTCAGGTAATACAAGTTCAAGCGAACTCAGAAATCAAGTTCAAGCGAACCCCACTTCAAGCGAACTCACTCATTACTTTCAAGCGAACACAATTGAAATGTACTTTTCAAGCGAGATCCCAAGGTATTTCAAGCGAACACACAATTTTAAAGAGGTTTCGCTTGAAATTTTCAAGCGAACTGTGATGATGTCAGCATTTTCGAACCAAATTTCAAGCGAAAAGTCAATTGTTTATATGAATTTGATCGATTTTAAGTCCAATTCACTCAGGGATTAGTTAACTCTATGTTTCGCTCAATATATGTAAGTTTCAGGCCATTTCAACATTGAATTATGTCCGAATCAGAAAAAGAATGAGTAGAAGTAAGAAAATCCAATGATTTCAAGCTGCAATGGTATGAACTCCTTGTCCTGAGCTCTGATACCACTTGTTGGACCGTGTTCGTGACCCTAAATAGTCAGTTAAGGCAGTTCATCTTCGTTTACAGAGGCGGAATCAAAGTAAACAAAGTCACAACAGCTTGTTCTTTTCAATTCTTTTCTATTAATGCTTTTCCCGAGACTTTACAATGATTTCTGATGAAATTTTGGCAGCACCTTGTCTCTCACACACACACATGTCCGCTTCAAATGACACCACACACCAACTATATATAGGCGTTGCCATTTCGCTTGAATGCACACGATGTCGTTTCAAGTGAACTTGCAAATTGTTGGTTTCGCTTGAGATGTCACAGGTTGGTTTCAAGCGAACTCAAGTAAATTGATTTCGCTTGAACTGCATTTTGTCACTTTCAAGCGAACTACCTCACTAATGCATGTACAAACCCTAATTTCTATCATACTGTGTGCTCGTTCATCCCATCTAGACATAAGACTCGATTAAGACGTAGTAAACAGACACTAAGTGCACCAACTGTAACACCCTAGTTTCTATTTAACGTTTAAAGTGTAAATACCAACAATTAGATGTGCAGTTAAGACTACACATACTATAAAAAAATACGGGTTTATTAAAACTTTTACAATTCATAAATTATTCTAGGTAACATGATCGAATTCGTTATTTAAATTTTACAACGTGGCAAAGTGCGGAAGCGTGTATCTTTATCGTGTTCGGTTCTTCGCTGAGCTTGATCGTCTTCCGGCGTCCAAAAGTACCTACATTTCAATAACATGAAATGCTTTAGTCATACAAGATTTAAATCATGTCCGAACGATGTCCGGGGAAACAATTGATTTCTCAATGAAAAACAAAATATATAAAAAAATTCACCACCGTAAATTACGGCGGTGGCCCCTGGGTTCATGCTTTTCTACCGTAAAACAGTAGAAACCCACCGTAGCTTTATTAGCTCCACCGTAGATTACGGTGGCACCGTAATTTACGGTGGACCCTGCATCCAACTTCTCCATTTTGCCGTAATTTGACACGAAATCTTTCGTATCTTTTAAACCGCTTATCCGTTTGGCCTACCGTTTCTTCCTACGTGTTTGTAATTTGATTCTCCATCATTTGGAGTTAAAATCCGACATCCGGATTAGCAAATTTTGAGACTTTTAAGTCTTCGGCTTATTACATTTTTACCAAATTTTGACCCGTTCGCTATTTTATCAAACAAACACGTTTACTTGATCTATAAACTCATGAGAATCATCATTTCAATATTTCCTATCAAATAAATCATAAATCATGGGTTTCTACTTAGTTAGAACCCGTTTATGTTCAAGTGCTTATTTTGACCCGTTAAGGTATTTAAGCACTTTAAGCTTAAAATTGCTTTCATTCATTTCTAGCGTTATTTACAACATTCAAATCAAGAAATCTTCCACCACAACTATAATTGTGGTGGACTTAATGAGGTGATCCATATAATCCGAGTTTTTCTCATCTGATTACTAATTTACGACAAAGACTCATATAAAGTCATTTGACCGAAGATTTACATATTTCGCTTCTTACACTTATTCCAATTATTTGATTGATCATAAAACTCGTTTCAAAACTACCTTTAAAGGTTGTTTATTCGAATTAGCCAACAAGGGCGTTTTAGTCAATTTTTGTCATTCTTTTACGACGAAGGACTATTAGTGCTTGTTTGAACCACAAAGTCCGACCTTTTAACCATATTCTTGTTTAGAAACCAATATGTTTCTAAACACCATAATTATAACTCAATTTATTCGCTTTACCTAAAGATAACCGAATATCTTATTTTAACCTTGTCCAACTGTTATAAAACTCCAAATTCTACATGATGAGTTGTATTACTATACATACCTGGCTCGGATCAATATATTGACCCGTTTCAATACCTTTCCTTAGTGGCTACTAATTGATAACGATGTAAGCATCCGTGTGCTATTTATTTCCTAAATTCACGCAACTTGACAACCCATTAGTCGATATTGTCAAAGGGTGATAATTTCACCTTTTGACCCGTTTGGTCTATATGACCAATTACCATTGTCAAATTATCAAAATTACCATTTTGCCCTTAATGGTTATTATGTTTTAACTTATATGATAACCATTAAAAGTACATGCTTCATTCGTCATAATATGATCGAATTACCGGTTTAACTCATTTTTAGCCATCACCATGTTTTCTTGTCATATTTAATTATCTTGTTCCGTACGACCACACGTCGGAACATCATATCTCAATTAGGTATTTTTCTTTTTCGCAACTAATAAGACGAAAGAATATTATAAATATATGACTAGTGTAAGATATACTTACCTTGCATCCGAAATATGCTTTTTCCTTCATTCTGGATTCGTTTGACCCGCTTTCACTCCAAGCTTCACCTAGCTTGTTTAAGCGCCAACTATTGTTCATCATTTACAAGATGGTTAGATTAGTCATTAACAATCACGACTATACCACCTTACTTATTGTCTTAGTCGAAACCACTTATTCGACTTCATCACTAGTTAGTTTGACTTTCTAAAGTCAACTACTTTTAATCATATAATATGCACGATTAAGGCAAATCAACATTATGATTAGATACCGTTTTATCCCATGTCTCATGTAATTTGTCAAGCTTGTCAATTACGCGTTTCACTTGAATTTAAATACTTTACTTCTCATTTAGGCGTTTTAACAAACACCTAATGGGCATAATTCTACACATTTGCTAACTAGTTCTTTATTAGTCATTTTTACCAAGATTAATATCAAATTTCAACCCTCTATGTCTAGTGTTCATGAACTATATCAAGAACTTATATCATAGCAGTCAATATTCATCAAATTAACACTTCCAAATCCGAGTGTTCATCATAACATACAAAAACCCACTTCAAGTCATGCATAAGCTTTCACTCAAACTTATAATTTGTTCAAGTATCTTGCATCAACTATCACCTATGATGATTTCTAACACCAACATATCGTCATCTTCATTATTAAGTCAAAACCCACTTAGCATATAATAGGGTAATTATCAAATCCCTAGTTTTGACTACAATTCATCAAATTTTCTATTAGGGTTTGTTTCTAAACCAAGATATAATCATAATAACACTCATAGAATCAATATTCATTCCAGAATTTCGATTATGATTATTCATCATAATCTCAAAGTATCACCAAATCGAAATTTTCAACATACCTTGTAATCCTCATGACTAGGTGGTCACGAATTTGTGTTCATGCATTGATTTGGCTCTTGATTTGGGCTTCAATTTGAGAGATTCTTGAGGGACTAGGGTTTTTGAGCAAGAGAGCCTTCACTGGCTTTGTTTGAAGTCGCAGACACACACACGTATGTGTGTGTGTGTTTTGTTTATTAATTGGTTTTAATAAAACTTTATCTAATTTGCCCATGTTTAGTCCCTCGACTTTACACCAGTTATTTATAGGTATCTTAACCATATTTGTTCCATTATGTCAAGACACTAACTAACTAGGTTAGTATTCCTAGTTACTTGGTGAGTCCCGGGAATTATAACCCGTTATATTTTAAGTCCCGTTAACTCGGGCTCTTATAATTTCAATTTCTGAAAACTTTGATTCGCTTATATTTACTATTTGTATTTCTTGTTTAAACCCAAATATTTGCCGCGTTATTTTTACTAATAACGGTACGTTACCCGTCTTTTAGTATTAACAGAGTTTAATTACTAAGCCCATTTTCGGGGTGTTACACCAACAGTAAGGAAGATCATGCAAATCATTTGCACGCACTTCTAAGCTTACTAAGAAAAGAAAGGCTTTACGCTAAGTTTTTAAAGTGCGAGTTTTGGCTAGAGCAGGTACAGTTTCTTGGATATTTAGTGAACCATGAAGGAATTCATGTGGATCCCACAAAAATCGCGGCGATTACCAAATGGAAAACCCCTGAATCACCAACCGAGGTTAGAAGTTTCTTAGGATTTGCCGGATATTATAGAAGATTTATTCGAGATTTTTCTAGAAAAGCCATTCCCTTAACTAAGTTAACCTGTAAATCCATTAAGTTTGAATGGGGACCAAAACAAGAAGAAGCATTTAGAATACTTAAGCAAAGATTAACCCACGCACCTATACTAGCATTACCAGAGGGAACTAAAGATTTTGTAGTATATTGTGACGCCTCTAAGTTAGGTTATGGATGTGTATTAATGCAACGTCAAAAGGTTATAGCTTACGCATCTAGACAGCTTAAGAATCATGAAGAGAATTATTCAACCCATGATCTAGAGTTAGGAGCTATAATTTTTGCCCTTAAGATTTGGAGACATTACCTTTATGGTAGTAAGTTTACCATATTCACTGATCATAAAAGTTTAAGGTATGTTTTCGGGCAAAAGGAGTTGAATATGAGACAAAGACGCTGGATGGAAATTCTTAGTGATTATGATTGTGATATCCAGTATCATGCAGGAAAGGCAAATGTAGTTGTTGATGCTTTAAGTCAAAAATATCATGAAAAGCCAAAAAGGGTACGTTCTCTTAAATTAAATCTACAAGTAGATTTAAATGATCAAACTAAAAAAGCCCAAGAATCAGTAATCAAGGATGATACTGAAAAATTAAAAGGTATGATTAAGGAATTAGAACAAGGAACAGATGGAATTTGGAGATTCCATAAAAAGAGAATGTGGATACCTAAATTAGGGAACCTGCGCCATCGTATATTAGAAGAAGCCCATAAGTCCAAATATACGATGCATCCAGGAAGTGATAAAATGTATCAGGATTTAAGAAAGAATTTTTGGTGGACAGGAATGAGAAAGGATATAGCAGCCTATGTTTCTAAATGTTTAACCTGTTCACAAGTTAAAGCTGAACACCAGAAACCCTCAGGTTTGTTACAACAGTTAGAAATGCCAGTATGAAAATGGGAATTGATAACAATGGATTTTGTTACCAAATTACCCAAAACAAGGAAAGGTAATGATACAATCTGGGTGATTGTAGATAGGCTAACAAAGTCAGCTCATTTCCTACCAATGAAGGAAACTTTCAGTATGGAACAATTAGCTAAATTATATGTAAATGAAATTGTTTCATTACATGGAATACCTTTATCAATTGTTTCTAATAGGGACAGTCGTTTTACCTCTCATTTTTGGGCAAGTTTCCAAAAAGCAATGGGAACCAAACTAAATCTAAGCACAGCTTATCATCCTCAAACAGACGGACAAAGTGAAAGGACAATTCAGACAATGGAAGATATGCTTAGAGCTTGTGTAATTGATTTCGGAGGTAATTGGGACGATCACTTACCTTTAATAGAATTTTCTTATAATAACAGTTATTACACAAGTATCAACGCTGCACCATTCGAATCACTTTATGGACGAAAGTGCCGAACCCCAATCTGTTGGGCAGAAATTGGGGAAAAGCAACTATCTGGACCTGAGATAGTGCAAGAAACAACCAACAAGATTATTCAAGTCAAGGAACGACTGAAAGCAGCACGTGATCCACAGAAGAGCTATGATGATAACCGACGCAAACCATTGGAATTTCAAGTAAGAGATAAAGTATTGTTAAAAGTCTCTCCTTGGAAAGGAGTAGTAAGATTTATTAAACGAGGGAAGCTCTGTCCCAGGTATATTGGACCTTTTGAGATTATTAGAAGAATAGGACCTGTAGCCTATCAGCTACAACTGCCAGAGGAAATGGCAGGAATACATGATGTATTTCATGTATCTAATCTCAAGAAATGTCTAGCCGATGAATCACTGGTAGTACCTCTTAAGGATATAGAGGTAAATGAACAACTCAAGTTTGTAGAAAGGCCTATACAGATTGAAGACAGGAAAGTCAAGAATCTCAAGCACAAGAGATTAGTTCTGGTCAAAGTGAAATGGGACTCCAAAAGAGGACCTGAGTACACATGGGAGCTTGAATCAGAAATGCAAAGGAAATATCCACACCTATTCCAGTAGACCTCGAGGACGAGCTCTAAAACAAGGTGGGGATGATATAACAACCCTAAAGAAAACCGACACCCTCATAAATTTTCCGACACCCTAAAAATATTTAAAATATCTCAATATGTCTTAAAATACCCCTCATACGTGAAAACGGGCCCCGAATACCTTAAATATTATTAAAATTGATTAAAATGGAAATTTTGGGGTTTAGGCGGGCCGCGTAAGACACCCCTTAAGCTTACGCGGGCCGCGATAAGGTGAAAGCTGGCGAAACCCTGGCCCGCCACGTGGCCCAACACATGTCGAAGCTAGCTGATGACCCAGATCACCTAAACCCTACCCGGGCTACTACGCGGGCCGCATAGGCCCTGGTCTTGTTTTACGCGGGCCGCGAGAAAGGCCAAATTAGGCCCTATAAATTGCAACGAAGGGTCTTCAGTCGAATTCGTTCATTCACTCGATCTCTCTCTCAATTTCTTAAATAGTAGAAGTTATACTCGGGTCTAATACCCCCTAAATAACGAAGTTCTGCTCCGTTGTAAGTATCATAACCCCTAGATACGTATTAGATACTCTGTCCGATTGATCTAGGGTTCCGTAACGGCTGTCGTGGTTCTGCCCGACGTAGTCGTTGGAATGCCGTCTCGGGGAGGGTATTACTAATTTTAAAATGGGTTATTATACTAACACGTGTGCATTTATGTAAATTATAGATTATTCCCAGGAAATCCTTACTAAAAACCTAAGACAGCAATGTGAGTAATCTCCTTTTTGTAAACAGTTTTAACAAAACCTGAACTATTTTACAATGCAATTTAGCAGTGATTGAGTCTTTGTAATTCTACGATTACTGCCGGTATGTTGGGGTTTTGTATACAAAATGTGAGACACGTTACCATTGGACAAAGAGTTAGCTAATGTGTAATATGACCCACCAGTCAGGATTGACAGTACTGAATGAGTAATTGGGTAGATATAAACATTGTAATCGCTCTCAATACTGTTTAAATTAAATTAACTTTTCTTAATTAAACTGGGATTCACTTACCAGTATTTCCCCACTGACAAATGTTTTTAAAACGCGTTTCAGGTAACACAATGTGAAAGCCAATTAGAAGCCAGCTGGACAGCACTGAAGGCTTGGAAAAGTGGCTATAAAAGTTACCTAAATAAAGAAGGCGTTTTATTTCAATAAAATGGGATTTATCCCTATAAATCAGTTTGTAATAAAAACTTGGGTTTCATCCCAATATGTTTATTTATATAAAATGTGGTGTTTTACTCTGATAAAATATTTCCTAACTACAGTCACGATGTAATTTCCGCTGCCAAATTAATAAACACCGATACCACCAACACTGAGTTCGCGGCCGCCCGTTCTCGGGACAGATAGGGGGCGGGGGTTGCGACAGTTAACCTTTGCTTTAAGATCTTAAAAGCCTCTTCTTGCCTAGGTCCCCATTCAAACTTAACTGTTTTACAGGTTAGCTTAGTTAATGGCACTGCTATCTTAGAGAAATCCTTAATGAAGCGCCTATAGTACCCAGCTAATCCTAGAAAACTTCTAACTTCCGTAGCTGATTGCGGGACCTTCCATTTGGTGATTGCTTCTATCTTGGAAGGATCTACGTGAATACCTTCGTGATTCACCATATGTCCTAAAAATTGCACTTCCTGCAGCCAAAATTCACATTTCAAGAATTTGGCATAAAGCTTCTTGTAACAACTCTCGGTAAAACCAATACCCTTATAAATTATTCCGACACCCTGTTATATGTCAAAATACCCTTATATATTTTATATTACATCCCGTATATGAAAACCGAGCCCAAATTATGTTATAGTTTATAAAAATAAAATAAAAATCTGAATTTAGAGCTGAGGCGGGCCGCGTAGGATCCCACCTCAATCTCACGCGGGCCGAATTAGGACCAGGTGTTGACTTCGCTGACTTTTCTAGTCAAAGCGGGCCGCTTTAGGTTTTAGTTAAGTTGAAGCGGGCCGCGAGTGACTTGGTTACGCGAATGCACCAGAGGTCGACACGTGTCGTAATCGTGTCAAGTCTAGTAAACGACTCAGCTAAGCTACCGCGTTGACTTATGTTGACGCGGCCCGCTTTAGGTTGAGCGTTTTCGAACGCGGGCCGCGTGAGGATCAGATTTCACAACTATAAATAGCCAGCATCAGATTTCATTTTCCGTCGCTCATTTCTTATTCTCAATCTCGAAATCTGAAAGCATAGACATAATATTTTGGGTATTATACCCCTAATTAGCGAGGTTCTGCTCCATTGTAAGTATTATAACCCCGGTTTCATAATAGTTACGCTGCCTGATTGATTTAGGGTTCCGTAACAACTGTCGTGGTTCTGCCCGACGTAGTTGTTGGAATGCCGTCTCGGGGAGGGTATTATTAATAATTTCAAAGGGTTATGGTACTAATCAATGTACATTTGTATAAATTTTAGATTATAGCCAGGAAACCCTTACGAAAAGCCTAAGACAGCAATGTGAGTTTATCCTCTTTTTGTTAATGTTTTTGGTACTGTTTACCAAACCTTAAATGTTTTAATATGAAATTAAGCGGTGATTGAGTCTTTGTAGTTCTTCAATTACTGCCGGTATTATGGGGTTTTGTATACAAAATTTACTACGAGTAGTAGTAAGTCTGAATGACAGTGCATTACCATTGGACGACGAGTTAGCCAATGGGTAATTTGACCATAGCCATAGATCCGGTCGAGTGGCAAATACTGAATGAGTAATTGTGTAGAAATAAACAATGTGATCGCTCTCAATACTGTTTTAATTGATAAAATGTTTTTTTGATTAAACTGGGATTCACTCACCAGTATTTCCGACTGACAAATGTTTTTAAAACACGTTACAGGTAACACAATGTGAACAGCCAATTAGTGAAAAGCCAGCTGGAGAGCACTGAAGGCTTGGGAAAATGTGGCTATAAAAGTTACCTAATATACGATGTTTTAAATTAAATAAAATAGGGTTTATCCCTATAATGTATTGTAATAAAGAAACTTGGGTTTTGCTCATGTTATTATTAATATAAAAGAAGGTGGTTTTACTCTGATAAACATTTCCTAACTACGGTCCTGATGTAAATTCCGCTGCGAGACTAATTAAAACTGATACCACCAAACTCTGAGCTCACGTCCGCCCGTTCCCGGGGAACAGGGATCGGGGGTTGTGACACTTCTCTTTCTTTAACAGAGTTAAGAGTGCTCGTAGATGCTCACAATGCTCGTCCTGACTTTTGGAATAAATAAGTATATCGTCGATGAAGACAATTACAAATTTATCCAAGTATGGTTTACAGATTCTATTCATCATGTCCATAAATGCTGCAGGAGCATTTGTTAATCCAAATGGCATGACTGTAAACTCGTAGTGACCATACCTAATTCTGAAAGCGGTTTTAGGTATGTCTTCTTCTTGTACCTTTAACTGGTGATATCCGGAGCGTAAATCTATTTTAGAAAAGTATCTAGCTCCTTGAAGTTGATCAAAAAGATCATCAATCATAGGTAATGGGTATCGATTCTTAATTGTAACCTTATTCAGTTCCCTATAATCGATACACATTCGCATTAACCATCTTTCTTTTTCACAAACAACACTGGTGCTCCCCAAGGGGATGAACTAGGTTGTATGAATCCTTTACTTAGCAATTCGTCTAATTGCTTTTTCAGTTCTAACATTTCAGTGGGTGCTAACCGATAGGGTGCCTTAGCTATTAGTGTTGTTCCAGGAATTAGATGAATTCTAAACTCTACTTCCCTATCTGGTGGTAATCCTGGTAGCTCTTCTGGGAATACATCCGGGTATTCTGATACTACAGGAATTTCTTTAAGTTCCTTACTTTTAGTGTTAATGATTACTGAAATCATATACACTATCCCTTGTTTTCTCTCATAACTAGCAACTTTCAATACTGAAATGAACTTTAATGGTTTGCGCGGCTTATCTCCTGCAATCATAATTACTTCTCCTGCGGGTGTATGAATTTCTATGGAATTCTTATCACAGAGGATTCGAGCATGGTTGGCTACTAACCAATCCATTCCTAACACGACATCGAATCCGGCTAAATTCATAGGTAGCAGGTTTGCAGAAAATTTGTGGCCTGAAAGTTCTATCTTCCCTTCCTGAAGAACCTTATCTATATTAACAGAATTACCGTCTGCTGTTTCTACCGTATAAATCTGCCTAAGTGTGGTTAAAGGTAGCTTAAGAGCTTGACAGAATGAAGTATTTATAAAACTTTGGTTTGCACCAGAGTCGAATAATACTTTCGCATAAACGTCGTGAACTAGGAACGTACCCACTATCACGTCCGGAATCAGATCTGCTTCCTGGGTTGTCAGCTGAAAGGCTCGTGCGTTCTTCTTATTAGTTCCTTCAGCAGGTTTGGTCTTGTTGTCAGCTGGTTTGACCAGTTTAGGGCAATCTGGTCTAAAATGTCCAGCTTCTCCACAGTTGAAGCAAATAGTTGATTTCTTTCTTCTGCATTCTTCTTCTTGGTGCCTAGGAATTTTGCAGAAATTACAGTACCCATTACATTTTCCAAAATGCTTTCTTTTACAGGTACTGCAAAATGGAGCAGTGGAGGATTGCCCAGTTCCTCTTTTCTTGAAGTTGCTACTAGTATTACCCCCACGAAATCCTTGGGTAATCTTTTGGGCTAATTCTTTCTTCCGGTTTTCTTCCCTCGTACAAATCAGCCCGTCGGTTAAGGTGTTGGCCAACTCCACCGCATCATCAATGGTGCGGTGTCTCGCAGCTTTAACAATATCACGAATTTCGCTAATTAACCCCCCAAATGTAGCGATAAATAAGTACCGGTTCTGGCGAAGCCAGAGTTGGTACAATTCGAGCATATTCGAAGAATTACGAAGTATACCCTCGACAGTCAACATCCACCATTCGGTGGCTCAGGAACTTATTGGTCATTTGTTCTTTTCATATTCGGGGCAGAATTTCCTTTCCACCAGTTGCTTAAATTCTTCCCAATTCATAGCGTAAGCCATGTCGCTTCCTTTAGCCTGTAATACCGTATTCCACCATTCTAATGCCTCTTCCTTGAAAATGTGAGAAGCATACATGACCTTATCCTCCTCGGCACATTTACTTATTTTAATTACTGCCTCGGTCTTTTCCAACCAACGCAGTGCAGCAGTCGCCCATTCCTTGCCTGCAAATTCAACAGGTTTACAGGCAAGAAATTCTTTATAAGTACAACCAGGTGTTGCAACTTTCATTTTCTTAAGTATTGGGGCTTGAATTACGTTGTTGTCATTATTGCCGCCTCCGTTAACACTGTTACTAAAATTATCGTCGTGCGTGCGTTTACTGGGGTTGGCTTGTGAAGGCTCAACAGGGCTTTTAACAGTAGCGACGATTGCTGGAATAGCATTTGCTATTCCCTGGGCAACGATATTTTCTATATCTTTCCTATTAAGAAAGTGATCCTCATTGTTTTGCTCAGATTGGTTAACTTCGTTAACTGGTTCACTAACGGCAAGTTCCATCTAATAATCAATAATATATATAAGTTATTGGCATAAAATAAATAACAACCAAACGCAATAAAGCAAGCACATATAATTATGTCAACACGTATAGCCAAAATTGTCGACTTTGCGACTTTCATATTTTATATATATTAGTATGCATCGATACACACCAGTTATATTACAAATTTTTTATTTGAGTTATTTCACATGATTATATTATTATTATTAAACACATAACCACACAACCACAGTCAGCTGGCATTTCAGAAACGACGCTCCCTCTCGTCGTATTTCCACGTGATTTTCTCCCCCACATCCCGAATTCTATTTCCTGCCTCCATCAGCTCTTCACCATAGTGACGGAGTTCGGCCAAGTTTTCTGTGCTCATAGGTGGGTTTGGTGCATGCTCAGGGTCAAACTGGGGGAAGTAGATGTTAGGGTTATTCATGAAATTCTGAAATTGCCAGTCGTTTGTCCACCATTCTTCCAGCTCTCCAGGTAGAGGTCGGGGGTTGACAATAGGATCTGGGATAGCAGGCTCCAGATTAATTGGAAGTTGTGATTCAGCGGGGTAATTGAAGAGGTTTTCATCGGCAGGTCCGATGAGGTCACAATTCGCCAGTTTGCGATCCAGCTCCTCCCATGGTGGCATTTCCTGGGCTTGCATGGAACTTTCCCCGATCTCTTTTCCTTTCCCTTTATCTTTCGGATCCTCAGTCTTTTTAACATTCTGTGCCGCTGGTTTCTTCCTACGCCCACGTTTCCAGTCCAAGATTCTCCTCCTCTTTTTCGGCTTTGGTTTCTCCTGGGCCTGGAAAGTTAGTGGTTCCTCCGTATCTGCCAAGTAGCCAGATGGGTTTCCTGTGGTATCCATATCGGTGCTATGGATAGTAAAGTTTCGGAGTGCCTCCGACAGTTCATTCATGCTGTTAGCACACATGATGAAACACACACAAATTTAAGTTAAAATTTTGTTTATTGTAAATTAAATTTTCACAGAATCACAGAATGGCAATCAGAAAAATTAAGTATTTCTAAATACTTAATTGGCTTAAATCAGTGGCTCTGATACCACCTTTTTCTGTCACGGCCCCCGACTCGGTTTTACCCGTTTCAGGAGCCGCGGGACAGAAACCCGTGGTATTGTTTATTTTGGCAGCGGAAATTTTAACAGGATCTTTTAAAACTGAAAATGCCCAATTATTTTATTCACATTTTGGGACAAACCCCATAATTTACAATAAGGGTAATTTCACTGGGAAATTCCTGTTTTACAAAAACATGTTTATTTATTTTATTTACTGAGCCACATTCTTCAAGCTGGTGTGCTACGCAACACCTTTCCTGGTTCACAGTAAATCACCTGAAACATGTTTAAAAAGACTTTATCAGCGGGGAAATACTGGCGAGTCACTCAAGTTATAAAATGACACATTAGTTATAGGTTACAGCATAAGAGCGATTACAATGGCCCCTATCTTATAATTATCTGGCCCCGTGTCACACTCTGGTGACGATGGTCATACCACCATTGGGTCCTTTCACCCAATAGTGATGATTATCACTGTTAAAAGTGAGAAATAATAGTAATGTGCACAATACCCCACTTGCCAGTAAATTTAAGATAACCAAGACTTAATCCTTGTAACATATAACTGGAAAACATTTAGGTATTTGTAAAATACTTTTGACAAAAGAGAATGACTCACATTGCAAGTTTAACTGGACAGAACCTCGCCTACTGATTTAACCTTGTAACCTAGTTAAATAACAATGCACACGAAACTAGGTCAGTAACTTAATACAACCTTTTACGATAAACTCACGAAATCAAAACCCTCACGACGAATGACAAAGTATAGCCCGAATTCGGGCAGCACTTAAACATCCATCGGATCGGTTTCAATCGATCAGACATTGTATCGTAGCAGTGATCGAGTTAATACCCTGTATTCGTAGCAGCGTTTCCCTATGCCAAATTATGGATTTGAGCAGTATATTTCGTCTTTTAGAAAGTTTTACGATCACATATGAACAGGCCATGCTCGGTTCAATTTATAGCTGAAATTTGGGTTTTAAGCGGCCTGCGTAAACCCAAGAGAGATCTTACGCGGCCCGCGAGGGCCACCTATTCTACGATTAGGGCTAGCGTGTCACGCGTAGGTCCGCCACGTGTCTGACACGTGGCCTGAACGCTTATCTGGTCGAATCACCTAGCTGTCGCGGCCCGCGTAAGCTTGGCTTATGGCTTACGCGCCCCGCGAGCGACCCAAAATTTTGATTTTCTTGGTTTTCATCAAGGATTAGGGTTTTAGGGGTCCGGGTTCCTACTTACGGGTCGTTTTGGGACATTTTTGCAGGTCCTTACAATCATCACGGGTATTCGCAGAATCAATGTGATTTTTTCTTCGTTATGATAACACACGCTACATCAGATTGGCGGGTTGAGTAACTGGCCAATTTCAAGTACATGTTCAAATGGCCGCATCGGGTTGGTTGACCGTTGACTAACACCTTTTTTTTTTGCCAATTCTTGTATCAACAATTACTATAGTAATAATAATCTTAATCTTCAAATATAATGGTTTAGGGAGGTTGTATGAAATAACAACAATAGACTTTGGGTTACTTTTAACCTTTTTGACCCATTTGATATGTTTTCATTTTTAGCTAGTTCTTTTGATTTGACCCATTTGATATGTTTTCAATACCTCAAGTTTACATTAGGAAGCATTATAAGCAGCTCTCAGGTTCCTGGCCTATTTTTGCCAGTGAAATGAGTTCCACTTCTATAACAGTATCCCAAATCAACAGAATTAACAGATAAAAACATCATCACCTGCATGCATCTTTAAGCAATATGTTTTCGACAAATTATATACCTTTTTATACCAAATCAACAAATAAGAACACACGCCGTTCAAGACCTGCTAGATTCAACCATAGAGCTTTGGTGTATCTCCAACATGAGCAGATCTATGTTATGCTAAATAGGAGAAAAGGCGCTTGCTCACTTTTAGTCCATGTATGTAGTAAAAAATTCATATCGTATTAAGGGCCCCTAGATAATTTTAAACATGCCAGACCCTTAGAAAATTAAAGCTCACTCGCCAGGATTTCTAAGAACCTTCCATGGTAATTCCATACCTCTCTAGATTCTTCGTATCTCGACGAGTATGAAACTTCAAGAATCAAGACTCCCAAGTCTTTGATCCACATTTTAGGCGGTTCGTCACAATAAACTTTAGTTGTACGCAATTCCCAATGCTTATAATTTAGTATAACCCCAAACACGACCAGACAAGATTGATAAAGCTGAAAACATGTACCTAAACAAGACACATCAGACACGTCGCACCCCCCCCCCCCCCCCCCAAAAAAAAATCTCGCATGGAACACCCATGCCGCATCAGACATGCATGTTGTGAAGGTTAATCTTGAATTCGTAGTAAAGTTGAAGGGGCCAAATTGAAAGATTGATTAAAATTAGTTTTTATTTAAATTGTTTGAGTTATCTAGATTAGTTTCAAAGCTCAAATATTTTGCAAGTTAGGGTGTTTTGAGTTCTAGTATGATTGGGTTAGAGTCAAGTATAAATAGGGGCCTATAGGTTATTGTTTATATTCACTTATATAATGCATGTAAAATGAAATACTTTTTACTTGTGTATATAAATGTATATGTACAAGTATTCCACTAAATAATGGTTGCTAATATCACACCATAGTACATATTGATCACTTGATAATATCATTATTTTCCAACATCCATAGAACCTGTTTCCCAAAAACATGAAACAGTCAGTTGATACAACAATCATCTCATACAAAATAAAAAGAAAAGCGGGTACGGTGTGCATACCTGAGACATTCGAGGTCTCGAATGTGAGTCCCGTGCAATGCACAACCGTGCACAATGTGTCATGCATCGAACCTCTCGCTCCGAGTAATTGTCTCTAAGCCGTGGATCAATCAACTCGGCAATGGCAGCCTCCTCGAGCAATGGCCGGGCCTGTTAACCAAAATATACAATAATTAGAGGCGTAATGGCAAGGTGGGTAACGGCCCAAAACATATTCGGGTCACACGGGTCATAAACTAAGCAGTTAATGCGATAAAAAATCGGATATCGGTCAAGGACCTATACTTGAGGTATAGGTTATCGCGGTGGGATATCGGTAATTTTAATATCATGTAGAATTTATGTATATCGCAATTTAACACTAACAATTTTGTATACTCTCCTACCACTAATAAATTAACCTTTTGCAACTTGCAAAAACACTAACATTTAACACTAACAATTAACACTTCTTCCCCTCGTTTCAAAAAAAGAAAAAAACAATTAACACTTAAGACTTAAAACACTAAAGAAACACGGATAGTAGAACTTAGAAGAAAGGTACTGATATCGGGAAAATCGGTGATATATCGGTCAGACGTCAGACAAATATCTGTCAATATCGCCGATAATATTGGTACCGGTATTTTACATGGGTTTTCAAAAGCATACCCATTCAGCAAGATATTGCTGGCCCTTCGGCCGGTTTATATCAACCGCTTTTCGTCCAGTAATGAGCTCAACTAACACAACCCCGAACGAATACACATCCGCCTTTTCAGTGATTTCACCACTTTGAGCGTATTCTGGAGCCAAGTACCTAAAAAACAACATGTTGGTAAACCAATCATACATCAAAATTTATAATAAAAATTAAATATAGATACACAAAAAGTGTTTGGGGTTCACAAAAACCCAACCCGACCCGCCACCCCATGGCAAAGCCGAACACATAAAATTGACCCCAAATTTAACCCGTTGGGCCGTTATCCAACCCACCCATTTTGTCACATCTGCCTACAACTATTAATGTGTATAACTATAAATTGTGTGATTACCCAAATGTTCCAATTATTCTAGTTTCCTCACAGGTTTCGCCATCGGGTTGCCACCTTGCAAGTCCAAAATCTCCAACCTGTATGCAATTTTCAAAACGAGATCTTGATCAGGGTTGACTTTAAAAGTCAAAATGTTCTCGTAAAGTGAAAACATAGTAACATTATACATACCAATACTTCGAAATCATGAGTTAGGAGAATATTATTTGGACGCATATCGCGATGAACAATGCAGCCCACTCTGCATTCTTCATGAAGGTATCTCAACCCTCGAGCAGCTCCAATCGCAATCTTTTGTCGCGCAGACCATTCCAATAGCCCGTGATTCTGCCCTGCAAACAAAACGTTCACCTTTTTCTATTGGTTTTTGTTCACTTGAATGTTGAATATCACCAAACTTGACATGTCTAATTAGGGCTGCAAACGAACCAAACGTAACAGTTCGTGAATCGTTCGGCAGGAAGTTCGTTCGTTTATTAAACAAACGAACACAAACAATAAATTTCGTTCATTTAGTCATTCTTTTATGTTCGTGAACGTTCGGTAGCGTGTTCATTTGTGTTCGATAGTTCATTAGTGCTTTTAATTTTTATATGTTCATTTAAATGCTTCAAAATTCCGACAAATAAAATAATTAATAAGTGTCAATGTACTATATATTCTGTTCATGAAAGCTTGTTTGTGTTCGTTTGTTTCCATTTGTGTTCATGAACATTAGTTTGTGCTCATTTGTGTTCGTCAACATTCGTTTTCGTTGGTTGCCTAAAATTAACAAACAAACACAAACGAACACGAACAAGTTCATTTCCTTAACAAACGAACACGAACATAAAATCTCGTTCGGTAAGTGTTCATGAACAGTTCGTAAACACATATATTTCTTAACAAACGAACACGAACAGGGTCTTGTAAGTTTGCAGCCCTATGTCTAATTGTATATATCTTAAAGGAGAAACATGTACCATAGAGGTGAGTATCTAGGGAACCATTGCAAATATATTCATAAACAAGCAACCGTCGACCATCCTCTACACAAAATCCAATCAGCATGACAACGTTACGATGCTGTGCACAGCTTAAAACCTCAACTTCGGAGAAAAACTCGTTGTCCCCTTGAAAACTAGCGAGTTTATGCTGTTTGACCGCAACCATTCGACCATCTTTCAGAACCCCTCGATGTACAGATCCAAATCCACCTTCTGCCAAGAAGTTAGCTTCCGAAAACCCATTCGTAGCGTCTTCAAGCTCGTTAAAACTGAACCATTTTGGTGGTGCTCCGAACACCGGTGCTTTATCTTGACAGATCGAACAGAGCGACGGAGATTTATGCTGCAGGTATCTCGTTACTGGAACCATCTCCCTCGCACATTTGGTTGACTTTTCGGGTCTGTGGTCAAGCTCCGAGAATTTTACACGTAATGCGTCGGTAATTGGATTGACATCGTCCAACCATGGTGAACAAAAGCTTGTTGAGGGCGAGGAACTCGTGTTTTCACGATCAGAATCGGAATCGGGATCAGATTCGTGAAGAGTCGTGTGTTTCTTTGTGTCCCAATCATGATCCGCAACCAAAAATGGAGAAAAGTCTAGATCTAAACTTGATAACGAAGAAGTGTTGCGATCAGTAGTGGTGAAAGACGAATGTTCGGGGCTGCTTACAGGTGTTACATTTGGGACTTTGGTAGTATCACAAATGAGTTCATTTTCTTTGAAACAATTTGTTGGTGTTTGTAAACCAGAATCCGAATTTTCGACTAGTTTTGTTGGTGATCCGATCAAATTCAGGCGAAGTACTTTTGGACCGGATTTTTTTATCACGACAACGTTGCATTCTAGATCCTCTATGCATGCTCTTGCCTCTTTTTTCAAGTTCCTGCGACCAGAAATCATTTATACAATTGATATTTATAACAATTGAATATATCTAGGCCTGTAAATGAACTGAACGTTCATGAACTGTTTGTGAACTTGTTCGGCGGGAAGTTCGTTTATTTAATAAATGAACGAACATGAACATAACTTTTTGTCCATTTAAATTAACGAACAAACATGAACACACACTTTGTTCGTTCATTTACATTTGTTTATGTCTGTTCGTTTATGTTTGTTCATTTAAGTTTGTTCGTTTATGTTCGTTTCAATCTAAATACATAAGTAACTATATTTATGTAAATATTAAACATAAACGGAACTTTCTACTACTTATATGTTTCAATCTAAATACATAAGTAACTATATTTATGTAAATATTAAACATAAACGGAACTTTCTACTACTTATATAAATATAACTAATTGGTAATTGAGCTTTCTAGTAATAGAAATGGGTTTTCCAATGGAACTTATCGTAATTAATCACTAATATATATAAAAAATTACTTTATGTTTGTTTATGTTTAGTCAATAATGTTCATTTGGGTTGTTTATTGTTTGTTAAATTATGTTCGTTTAAGTTTGTTTGTTTATGTTCGTTTACGTTCATGAACTGCCCGTTTAGGTTTTAAACGAACCAACATAAACAAACACAAACATGACCATTTTCTTAATAAACGAACACGAACAAAAAAAATGTGTTCGATTATATGTTCATGTTCGCGTTCGGTTAAATTATGTTCGTTTAAGTTTGTTTGTTTATGTTCGTTTACGTTCATGAACTGCCAGTTTAGGTTTTAAACGAACCAACATAAACGAACACAAACATGACCATTTTCTTAATAAACGAACACGAACAAAAAAAATGTGTTCGATTATATGTTCATGTTCGCGTTCGGTTAAAGTTAAATGAACGAACACGAACAAGGTTCATTTACAGGCCTATATATGTATTCTCTTTAAAACATGTGCTGATCCATCATTTTGCTATAATGTATTATATGTACTTACGTATCCAAAACAACCCACTGTGTTTCGGTTTTCTTTGCTTCAGCAGCCACTATTCCATGAGGGGTGCCGGAAATGACCTTGATCTTCATCTTTATCTATCAGAAACCATCAAATTATACAAATTTAGTTGAACATCAAACATAAATTTCAAAGGCCAGCAAGAAAAAGAAACTACTCACTTTGTCGGGATCGTATATACTATGTAATTGTAGCATCATTTGGGAGCATGATTCAGTGATATCTTCCTTCTGGTCCTTAACATCACCCTGAAGAGATTTCCATAACTTATGACCTAAAAAAGTCAACAGTAGCATTTAGTGCATAGAATTTGGTCAAGAACAGTCCCCTTTGTTGATTATTTTGGTTCAGATATCATTGATTACAAGAAGAATGCGTATCAACAAACACATATATAGTCTTGAACGTTTGAAATCATAGTTGTTAATGGCGAATAGCAACAAATAGTGATAAGGCACCTATATGTTGCATAGCAAACAGCGATAAATAGCGGGCGCAATTTTATAAATAGCAATACAATAGAAAAAAAATTATATGTATATTATATCAAAATACCCTGGTATATACGCTATTTTACATGTATATCTAACAAAAACCTAAAATGCAGCTATTTTATAGCTATATTTAATTGCTCTTAATATTAAAAAAAAAACAAAAAAAAAATTAAAGGCCGCTATCTATCGCTACAGACCATTTAGCGAGCATGGACCTATACGCCATGATATTCGCTATAGCGACCGTAGCGATCGCTATTGACAATTATGTTTAAAATTTAGAATCAAACTTGACAATGGACTTAAATTCCAAAAAAGGCCATGTCAATAAGAAATCAAGAATGTGATTTGAGATCACGGACACTGCTGTTGGGGTGTTCACGGTTCGGTTCATCCAGTTTTGACGAAACTTTTGGTCGGACTGCTAACTACAGTTTTGGTCGGACTGCTAACTACAGTTTTGGATGGGTCAGCTGATAGGTCATTTTTACGGTTTGGCTGGTTAACGGATTGAACTGACTTTTTTTATATTTTTTTCCCAAAATCGTTTGATTGTATCGAATTTGGAATGATGGATGGTTGATGCATGTTTCATAAATAAACAAATAAATCGAAAGGTTAAACGGACGGTTTCAAGTTCCAAACCATAGTGTGGGATGGTTAAACCGTCAGATTCGAACCGTATAAGCCTCAAACCTGCCATACTTATTTTAGATTGTATGCTCTGATCGGTTTCAACGGTTTATAAACGAGTGACAGAATATCATAAACTGATAGATGTAAAAATACTCAAGACCTAAAATGTCAAAAATCAAGAGTCAAACAAACTTACACAAGATCAAACAGAGCTTATGAACCCTAAATCTAAACAAAAACTTAAACAAAGCATTAATGAGGTTAAGATGGATTACTTGAAGTGTGAGTAGGGATGACCACCAGCAATTTAGCACAATCACCAGGCTGAACAACATGGGTCAAAGCCCAAATCAAAGCATTTCTTGATATTTCTCTTGATGCTTTCACTGCAACAAGCACAACTCTCTGCCCTACAACTCTACCACTCTTTTGCCTCTTCATCATTTTTCAAGAAACCCAATGAACTTTCACAATGTGTGTCCCAAACAACAAGATTTACCCAAAATGAAAGCCCCCCCAGTATGCCTATATGATCAGATCTTTGAACAAAAAATACCCACAAACAAACTCCACTTTATTCATCGTATTTCAAGAAACCAAGACAAAAAGCAGCAAACTTTACCCAAATTACAGACACCCAATTAGCCAATTTGTTAAAAAATTATCGAAAGTTTCGCTTTCTAATGTTGGAAAAACAAGAAAATGTGGAGACTTTTTCACAAAATCAGAGCCGAAAAAGGTGTCTTTTAGTCAAGATTTCACAACAAATGCATGATGGAAAGAAAACAAAGAAAGCCTGCAAAGGCAATCGGATCACACTATTTGCACAACAGGGTTCTGTGTGAAAACAACAAAAAAGAAGAGCCAAAAGGGTATCAGAAAGATCAAAACAAAACAAAACATTGGTGTTTAAAGTAATGACAAGGGTGATGACCCACAACTATGTATGATACTAATATTATTGAGTCAATGGTAGATATAATTGGAGCCCTCTATTTTACTATTTTTGATTGTTACATTTTTGTGAAAAGTCGTTTAAAGACACATTTAATGGGCCTCATTCCCTAGAATAATCATTGTACTAAAATTAATGAGCTTTTAGAGTTAGACCATGTGTAGTGGTAACAACTTATAATGCCCCCACCATGGGGCATTATCCGACACGTGGCATCCTAGTCAGCGTTGGGGCATTATAGCAAAAGTGGCGTAGTGGGGCATTATGCCAATAACCCCCATTCAATCATTAAAAAAAAAAAAGGAAACAAAGGTGATTGGGTGGTCAAAGGGTTGAAGATTAAAAAAAAAAATAAAAGAAAAGGCCCCTTACTTGGACCACTCTCATTGGCCACATGCATGTTCAATTTCATCACTTCAGCGTTTTATTAAACACGCCTGCATGCAAGATTCCAAATTACAACGCCCAAAAACGCTTGATGTAATGGGGGGAGGGGCGTTTCCGGGCCTTTTTTTTCAATTTAAAAAAAAAAAAACGCCCCACTACGGGTGCTCTTAGTGGCTGCTTTGAATTAGGGTCGTTCACGATCCGAACTGAGCAGATCTTTGCTCGTGCTTGGCTCGTTTACAACCGAGCGAAATTCGAACGAGCATATTTGAGCGTGTAATTTTCCGAGCGAGCGGCGAGCGAGAAGCGAGCAACTGGTAATTTGGACAACCATAGATTTAGCATGTTTCCTTCGATGTCTCCGCTATCGGGTCACGAATAAGGTCCAACTGTCCGAGGATGACACTAAGATCGAGATCGGATCGTCCGAGGATGAGGCTCTGGTTGAGGCAGGTGAGACGATGAATATACAACAAAAAACAATTGTCGCATTGTGGCGTATGATGAGAGCGAGAGACGATTGTCGACTGACGATTGATGAGAGAAAGATGTCAAATTTTTTTATTAGTTTGATTAAGCTAGTATGGACAAATATAATTGTAAATTTGAGTATAGTGGTCCAAATCTAATAGAGTGTTATGGCTAAAATATGAATATACATGTAATTTGTGTGTGTATATATATATATATATATATATATGTATGTAATAAATTAATAAAAATTAATTCGAGCCGAAGCGAGCCGAGCGGACCTTTGCTCATGTTTGGCTCGTTTGCAAACCGAACCAAACCGTGCGAGCATATTCCAAGTGTTTTCCGAGCAATCGGCGAGCGAGCGATTTGAACAGCCCTACTTTGAATCTTGGGCACTAGAATTGTTTACTTTTTATCAATATTTTAAAATTTTGAAAGAAAAAACAAAGGGATATGTTCTTCGGAATACGTAAATTCTTGCTAAAAATTAAATTAAATTGAGCTTAAACGATCATGAACTTATATTAATGCCTATTTACTAAGCAAGTTTAAGTCTAAATTTTATGTATCGAGCTTAAAAAGGCATGCGGGCTCAAAGGAGTTTGTTATTTATATTTATATTTTATTACTTATATATATTGGTATTTATCTTTATAACTATACTAGATTATCACCCGTGGTGCCCACGGGTTGTTTTATTTTATTAGTTATTAATCATGTATATTTTTTAAGTATAACGGTTTATATTTTTAAAAATTTGTGAGGACATTCACCGATAATTCTATATAAATTATGAGACAAGATTATTGGTTTACTGTTTGAGGATATAATCTTTGATTTTAAAATAAATAACATGTGGCTATTGAGCAGCTGGAATACTTACTTGTAATACCAACTTCAACATAATAAAGTAGTCAATATAAGACACAATAAAGTAGTCAATACAATTTACGAAAATTTATTTCAAATCAAAATAACTTAAAGGAAAACTTCAAATAAATCAAACTGGAAGTGAAAATTATATCATAAGTTACCAAATATCTCCTTATAAACCACTGTCGCAACCCCCGCCCCCTATCTATCCCGGGAACGGGCGGCCGCGAGACCAGTTTTGGTGGTATCATTTGTTTATCATTTTGGCAGCGGAAATTTCATCAGGACCGTAGTTAGGAAATGTTTATCAGAGTAAATACCACACTTTTATAGTATTAAACATATTGAGATAAAACCCAAGTTTTCATTACAAACATTTTCATAGGGAAAATCCCTATTTTATTGAATAAAACATCTTCTTTTATTTAGGTAACTTTTATAGCCACTTTTCCAAGCCTTCAGTGCTGTCCAGCTGACTTCTAGTTGGCTTTCACATTTTGTTACCTGAAACGCGTTTTAAAAACATTTTGTCAGTGGGAAATACTGGTGAGTGAATCCCAGTTTAATCAATAAGAGTTTTATCCTTTAACAGTATTGAGAGCTATCACATTGTTTATTTCTACACAATTACTCATTCAGTGTTGTCAATCCTGACTGGTGGGTCATATTACACATTGGCTAACTCGTTGTCCAATGGTAACGTGTTCCACATTTTGTATACAAAACCCCAACATACCGGCAGTAATTGAAGAACTACAAAGACTCAATCACTGCTTAATCACATTGTAAAACATCTAAGGTTTTGTAAAAACAATTTACAAAAAGGAGATTACTCACAAAAAGATTTACACAAAAGAAGGATTACTCACATTGCTGTCTTAGATTTCTTCTAAGGTTTCCTGGTGATTATCTATAATTTACACAATGCACACGCATTAGTATAATAACCCTTTATATTTACATTAGTAATACCCTCCCCGAGACGGCATTCCAACGACTACGTCGGGCAGAACCTCGACAGCCGTTACGGAACCCTGGATCAATCGGGCAGCGTATCTAATACGTAACCGGGGTTATAATACTTACAACGGAGCAGAACTTCATTAATTGGGGGGGTATTATACCCGATAATTATGCCTACTATTCAGAATTTGAGAGAGAATCGAAGGAATTGAGCAACGGAAAGTGAAGGCTGAGGACCTCTATATATATGCGACCCTTCAACTTCCCTCGCGGCCCGCGTAAGATTAAGCTAAGGCTTACGCGGCCCGCGACATAGAGTAATAGGGCGTAGGCTTGCTGATTCGTCGAGTTAGGGTTGACACGATGATGACACGTGGCACGCTAGCGTTTCGTTTGAGTTTGGAGCTGTCGCGCCCCGCGTAAGATCCCTAAGGGGTCTACGCGGCCCGCGAGCGACATTAAAACTTTGTTTTTAATTAATTTTTAATGATATATGGTATATTGGGCTCGGTTTTCACATACGGGTTGTATTTTAGGACATATAGGAATATTTTAATATATTAGGGCGTCGGAAAAATTCAGGAGGGTTGTTATAACCACGTTAGATGTCTGCGTTCTCGGTTTACCATTAGTATCAAATACTAAAATTTTGACACCTTATCTCGTCTTGACTCTTGATAAAGCGACATACAATTGACCATAAGTAAAAACAGGATCTTTTAAATAGAGACAAACTCTGGATAACGATTGCCCTTGACTTTTGTTAATCGTCATAGCAAAAAACTGATAACGGAAATTGCCTTCTTTGAAATTGAAAAGGTATCTTCTTGTCTGAAGGAATCATACTAATCCTTGGAATAAAAACTCTGGTGCTCATATTTTCGCCTGATATTACTTCAGCTTCAATAACTCGTTTACCAAGAAAGGTTACTTGAAGTCTAGTTCCGTTACACATTCGTTTAACTAAAACAACCAACAAGGTTGCAATTTACTGGATGCCCTTAGTCTGGAATGAATGGAGTAATGATCCATTAGAATATTAACGGGTCTTATTCAAGTCATATGACTTGGACCAGTTAACTAATAAATAAATCGATACGGTTCGCTAGATTAAGCGGAGACCAAATAGAATATGGTTTGTACCCTCACAAGTACCATGACTTGTATAATATGGGTTAAACAATAATATATTCTGATTATAAATGAATTTGAAGGATTTTGACCCAATTCAGTTAACTTATATAAACTAAGCTATGTAAGTCAACCGTACGCGCATAGGCGGCATCGGGTGATCGGATGAGTCAATGTCAAGTTCATTATGCCAAAACATGTTTAATATATTACCACATCAGTATGTATTTCAATTTATATGTTCATCATGATTTAAAATAATTTTATACGCAAAAGGGAAAAATCGGCATTTTTAAGGCACATTATAAGAACTTGTATAAAACCCGACAACTGATTATGATCAAATGGTATAACCTCAGAGGGTTATTCCATACATTAATATGATCATAATACAACTTCAAATCAGTAGCTAACTTGTCACACCCCTTTCTAAGGCGGAAGCACGAGGTGTGATCTTGAAAGGTTCTCATTGCATACGAAAGGTAAACATACTACATGCTCGTAAAATAACTCCAAATGCCATTATCATTGCATAATTTAAAACATAACATAGCTTAAGTGTTTACATCACAAGACAACATATTGTCTGAAAAGTTTACAACTTTATTTAAAAGACGAACATCGAGATCTTGGTTTTTATATCCCACATAGGATGAGATTTAATAACCAATTCCTACCAAAACAGGCATCGGAGTCTTGACACAAGATAGCTAAAAACATAAACAACATCCAGGTGCAGGAGTATGACCGCGTGCACATCCACTTTAGTTACCTGAAATACATGTGAGTTTTTGGAAAATCGTCAACATAATGTTGGTGTGAATTCATGCAGTTTTTGTATTGAACGTTTGTATACTTGAATGAAAACATGGTATGTATTTTGTATGAAACAAGTATTTCTGTAAATATAAGGAAATCGAGATCGCTAATGGTTTGCAAGGCCATTAACATGTGACACGACATAGGAAGCATCCAAACCATAGGCATTTTTAGCTGTTGAATCCACGACTGTCGATTCACGACTAGAGACACAAAAGCACTGCTTGGTACTAGAATGACCAAGAGTGTGGCTGCCTGAAACCCATTAGATCTAACCTTTTGTTCCGCGGTCTTGGTATGTAACTGATTAATGGTGCTTATGGCACGCTATTCGTGACATGATCTAAAGTATCATTCCTTAGTTTTAGTATTCAACATACCATAACACATGTATTTTTCCCGAAGTTTAGAAAACAAGTAAAAGTTTAAAAGTGGGGACATGAACTCACAACTTTGCGTATCCTGCGCCGTAAACTCCACCGGTTGTTTTTATAACGTCGTGACCTATACGTGTTTTATTAACGTTAGTCACTAGACTTGTATCGCACAAGTACAAATCACCATCTTTTATGTATGTGTTCTTTGTTGTTAAAAATAATTTTATATTTTTAACTATGTATCTTACTTATATTATTTTCCCAAAAATAAATATAAGTATCTTGTATTTTCCATCCGAGTTATATATTTTCGTCAAAAAATACATTTTAAGTTCATAACTTGTCCAAGTTAAATAGTATGTTAAGAAATATATTTTCGTAAATATATTTTCTTGTATTAGTCCATGTGTTTCTATGTATTCTCACGTATTTTTACTCCTTAGGAGTATTTAGTGTATTTTCGAGTCCTAATACACTATTACATATAATACATATTACATACACTTAGCACATAATTTGGTGACCAATAAATATATATATTTTCCTCAAAAATATACATACTTAATATCAATTTTTATCTTGAAGAAATCATCATATCTTAATCTTGAAATTTACACAAAAATTAGAGAAACCTTGGTAAATATTTTTAGGTACATTTTTAGGGAATAAGTTTCACCAAAACTTATATTTTTCTAAGTGTCAAAATTTTATAGAAATTTTGACATGGTTTCCCCTAAAAATGGAGGTTTCCCATTTTTTTTTTCAAAACATGTGTTTATTTTCTTTTAAAATCAACCTCAACCATCAACTATACAATCAAGACTTACCATAAGCCAAGATCATGTAAATTACATTACATTACATCATGAACTTGAAGTTTTTGTAAAAACTTGTAGTAACTTACTATGTTATTTAGTAGGTTTAGTTACCCTTTAAAACATATTTATTTGTTTCTAACTCACATTCTTGAAAGATTTAGTCATTTACAACTTGTAGGATGATTTTTCTAAAAATATTTCTTTTGTATTTTTCTTGTTACAAACATGTTTCTAGTATTGTTTAAACACTAAAAATATGATTAGTTTACTTAGAAACCGTGACTTTGTAAATCTTGAGAATAAACTTGGTTTCTTGAGAAAATTATTTTTGTAATCATTTATTTACAAGTCTTTTGAAATGTATCAACCATCATCATACTCTAAAACATTCTTATTTTCAAGTTCATGTGAGACATAAAGGATGATCTTTATGATTTCTTCAAGATCCACCCTTATACTTGCTAGACCATGTGTTTAATCATCATCTAGCAAGGTTATTTTGGTGATCAACACCATAAACACAAGAAATCCACAAACAAGTTTCATACATACACTTTATCATCATAGATTTCATGTTATTTAGCTTTATGTTAATGTTCATCTTCTTGTTTCTTTGTGGTCTTTGAGTTTAACCATTTACATAACACTTTAACCATTATAATTAGAAGTAAAAACAAGATTAAGAAGCTTACTACTAGCTCTAATGGCTAGGGAAGTGGCACAAGAAGGTTGATGATGAATATGAAAGAAAATAGGGGGCTAAAGACTCCACAAAGAGGTCCTTCAAGTTTCCACACTTCAAGCTTCCTTAGATATCCTCTTTACACCTTTTAGTAGCCTTAGAATGCTTGGAAGATGAATGAAAATGGATGATGTATGGTGGGTGTGGGTGAGCCGAGAACAAAGGGGAGAAGAATGATCTTCTTTATAACATGTTAATCTTTTATCCAATGGGTCATGTGTTTCTTAAGTACACAACATGATCTTAAACATATCTAAGTGAATCAAAGGGAGATTATGCAAGATCAAGAAGGATCTTGGTGGGGTCACCCTTGTGACCGTCCACTTACATAGGGAGGGGGTATTGGTTGTGATTAAATGGTAAGTTAAGTTTGTATGGTCCGTTCGCTCTGGCCGTCTGTTTGCGGATGGAAGGCCGTGCTTAGATCTAGTTGAGATCCAAAGGCCTCCTGGAAGGATTGCCAGATCCTTGAGACAAAACGTCCATCTCTGTCTGAAATAATCGAGATAGGCACTCCATGACGTACTACAATTTCTTTCAAGTATAGCTCAGCAAGCTTTCCAGTGCTATCCTTCTCTCGGATCGGTAGGAAATGCGCAGACTTTGTTAACCGATCGACTATCACCCATATCATATTGTGTCCTCTAGGGGTTCTGGGTAATTTTGTTATGAAGTCCATCGAGATTTGCTCCCACTTCCACACGGGTATCTCGGGTTGTTGCAGTAGGCCAGACGGTTTCTGATATTCAGCCTTAACCTTAGCACAGGTTAGGCATTTTCCAACGTAGACAGCAACATCACTTTTAAGCCTCGGCCACCAATAGTATTCCTTCAAGTCTTGATACATTTTGTCCGATCCTGGGTGGATCGAGTATCTCGACTTGTGAGCTTCATTAAGGATGACTTCTCGAATACCGCCATAGAGCGGAACCCAAATACGCCCCTTAAAGTATAAGGTTCCCTCTTTGTTTGGCACCAAATTCTTCAGCATACCTCGGAGGTATTCATCTCTACGATTCTCCCCCTTGAGGGCTTCTTGTTGTGCGTCACGAATGCGTGCAGTGAGGTTCGTTCGAATAGTCATTTCCAATGCTCGAACCCTTAGGGTCTTAACCCTTTCTTTTCGGCTTAACGCGTCTGCTACAACGTTTGCCTTACCAGGATGGTACTTAATCTCACAGTCATAATCGTTCAGCAACTCGACCCAACGTCGTTGATGCATGTTTAATTCCTTCCGATCAAATATGTGTTGTAGGCTTTTGTGATCTGTGAAGATTGTACATCGAGTACCATATAAATAGTGTCGCCAGATCTTCAAAGCAAATACCACCGCGCCTAGCTCCAAGTCGTGCATGGTGTAATTCCTTTCATGCACCTTCAACTATCTTGAAGCGTAAGCGATGACTTTTTAGCGTTGCATGAGCACGCAACCCAAACCTAGACGCGAAGCGTCGCAGTATACCACGAAGTCTTCAGTGCCTTCGGGTAAGGATAGTATCGGTGCATCGCATAGCTTATTTTTGAGCAGTTGGAAGGCTTCTTTCTGCTTATCACCCCAGTCATACTTCTTGTCTTTCGGTGTAAGGGTAGTCAGCGGTTGAGCTATCTTGGAGAAATTCTCGATAAATCGTCGGTAATAGCCCGCTAAGCCCAAAAATTGTCGAACTTCAGTTGGGGTTTTGGGGGCTTCCCAATTCTTTATCGCTTCTATCTTGGCTGGGTCTACATGAATGTCCTTCTCGTTCACAACATGACCAAGGAATTGTACTTCGCGTAGAATTCGCACTTTGAGAACTTTGCATAAAGTTTCTCTTTCTTCAGTAGTTCCAAAATGGTCCTGAGGTGTTGCTCGTGTTCTTCTCTCGTTCGCAAGTAAATCAGGATATCATCGATAAATACAATCACGAATTTATCGAGATATGGTTTACAAACACGGTTCATCAGATCCATAAATACCACTGGCGCGTTCGTCAGTCCGAATGGCATCACAAGGAACTCGTAATGCCCATAACGTGTTCTGAATGCAGTCTTGGTATGCTCTCCTCTTGGATCCTTAACTGATGGTATCCAGATCGAAGGTCGATCTTGGAATAGTAGCTCGATCCTTGCAACTGATCAAATAAGTCATCAATCCTCGGTAGTGGGTACCGATTCTTGATAGTGAGCTTGTTCAACTCTCTATAATCGATACACATCCGCAATGTTCCATCCTTCTTCTTCACGAACAATATTGGAGCTCCCCAAGGCGAGAAGCTTGGCCTTATGAATCCTTTATCCAACAACTCCTGAAGTTGTGTAGATAATTCTTGCATTTCGGATGGTGCAAGCCGATAGGGTGCCTTGGCTACAGGAGCGGCTCCTGGAACCAAGTCTATATGGAATTCGACTTGTCGCTGCGGAGGTAGTCCTGGCAGATCTTCGGGAAAAACATCAGGGAATTCCCTCACCACAAGAATGTCTTCGAGTTTCGGCTCATCAGCCTTCTCATCTACAACGTGTGCCAAGAAAGCAACGCATCCTTTCCTTAAGCACTTCTGTGCCTTCATACAACTGATGATTCGCAGAGGCGCGTCTCGTTTTTCTCCATGCACGATGAGAGTTTCATCATTCGCAAGAGGGATGCGAATGATTTTCTCGTGACAAACCACTTCAGCCTTGTTCTTGGACAACCAGTCCATTCCGACCACTACATCGAAGCTACCCAATTAAATAGGTAAGAGGTCGATGCTAAATCTTCGCTCACCGAGTTCTAATGTGCAACCCCTAACAACTTCGCCCGATTCAACAAGTTTACCATTGGCTAGTTCTATGGAATAAGGAATATCTAATCTACTAGATTCTATTCCAAGCATACGTTTAAATTCCATAGACATGAAGCTATAATCGGCACCAGTGTCAAATAGTATGGATGCAAAGTGTTTGTTAACGAGAAACGTACCGATGACCACATTAGGGTCCTCGCGTGCGTTCCTTGCTCCAATCACGAATGCTCGAGCCTGAGCATTGTTCTCCCTTGGGCAATCTTTCTTGAAATGATCCTTGCTTCCACAACCAAAGCATCCTTGGTTCTGCCCAGCTCCATTACCATTCCGGTTACCATTGCCAATGCCATTTCCACCACCGTTTCTATTACCAGCACCGTTGCGTTTTCCATTCCCGTTCCTATTACCGCTTCCATTTCCTTTTCCCCAACAGTTCTCAGTATGGTGACCCAGTTTTCCACACTTGTCGCATTTTGGAATGCGACAAACTCCTTCGTGATGACGCTTGCACTGGTTGCAGATGGGCAGAGTGCCCTGGTATCCCCTGGCAGGAGCGTCATTCATGGCTGCAAGAGTTCTCGCCTCATGTGGCAGGTTGGGGTCGCGCTTCTTATTGTTGGAACCCTTGTTGTTACGTGTCGCTTGATTCAGGCCCGAATGCTTCCTTTTCTTGTCACCAGACGACTCAGCATGCGTCTCGGTCTTTTCAGTTGAGTTCAGTGATAACTTCTTCATACGTACAACATCTTCAGTAAGGCTGACAGCCAGAATTACAGCCTGAGTGATCGTTGCAGGTTTAGCCGAAGTTACCATGCTGCGAAATTCTGGAGCCAATCCCTAGATGTAGCGTTCAACGCGCTTAAATTCGGGAGTCACCATATAGGGGATCACTCTTGACAAATCGTGGAACCTTCGGGTATAACCAGTAATGTCTGCACCTTCCATGGTCAAGTGCCAGAACTCAGTCTCCAACCTTTGGAGTTCAGCACGAGAGCAATACTTTTCTCTCATTCGTTCCTTTAGTTCATCCCACGTCATGCCGTACGCAGCATCATCACCCAGAGTCTGGACTTGCAAATTCCACCAAGTCAAAGCTTCATCAACAAACAACCCCGTAACAAAAGTGACTTGTTGATCTGCGGTACACTTGCTCATACGGATAGTGGAGTCAGTCTTCTTCGTCCAGCGTACAAAAGCCACTGCACCTCCAGTGCTGTCGTAATTCAGTGGTTTGCAGTCGAGAAACTGCTTGAAGGTGCAGCCTTGAGTTGTGTTTCCTCCAGATGAATCTCCCTGCCCATTACGTCTAGCATTGCTTAGTCCTCCACTTTGTTTGGTACGGTTCGCCTCGTATTGGGCGATAGCTGCGGAGATCCTTTCTTCCAGTAGGGCGTTTGGTTCTTCAGCAGTCCTCGGTAGAAGAGGAGGAAGGGGTTGATCGGAATCCTGATTGTTCACAGCTCTCCTAGGTGCCATGTTCTGACAGAACACAACACAATAGGGTTAGACATTTGTTTGATATCATCATACAAGACAGTAGTAGTATATATACACAAGCATATACCCACATAAGTGACATCAAACAATCCGCCAAATGTACAAATCAATTCATACAGCAACAAGCATGCATAAATAGATAAATACTGATGTGTCATAAGATATTCACCGAGTCTTTACACATATTAGGGCAACTTGTTACATCATTGTTTGCGAAGTAAACAAAATGCATAAGGGTTACATCACGCCATAGTACAAGTTTAATATATGTAAAGGGCAAAATATCTTTCCTTACATTGGCGGTTCTTGTCTTTATACCCAAAATCATTACTCCAAAGGAGTATTTAATAGGCTGGGGGAGGGGTGAGGGTGTTCACGTTTAACCTTTTCTTGTATTGAAGGAATCTTGTTTGATAAGTGACAAGACTTGCTGTGATTTCTGTGCACTGAATTCCATAATTATGTATGCATCCATAATTACGTAATTCCTTGCACAGTCCGCACAGTTCGTTTCATCATCGGATCACTTCCTTCAGATAGGCCACTGCTTTCAGGCGAAGACACGCGTACCTGAGATATTCTATTTCTAGTATATGTATATATATCAATTATTACACATAGTTGCAAGTAATTTCTAGACAAAGACAAGTGCTACTTCACGGCACCCTAAGTCTCGTAGTGTCCTTACTTGACTTTTTGAAAACTGTTTTAGGCAGTGGATGTCGCGGAAAGTTTTATGCAATGAAAACTTTTGAAAAATTGTTTTCGTGAGAGGAT
This sequence comes from Helianthus tuberosus, assembly GCA_030545235.1. Classification (NCBI taxonomy): domain Eukaryota; kingdom Viridiplantae; phylum Streptophyta; class Magnoliopsida; order Asterales; family Asteraceae; genus Helianthus; species Helianthus tuberosus. The sequence continues at coordinate 2,424,093 of CM060407.1, forward strand.
CCTAAAGATTGTAGTCTAGACTCGAGAAGGAATCCTGGTTCACTACAATCGCAGCTCTGATACCAATCTGTCACACCCCTTTCTAAGGCGGAAGCACGAGGTGTGATCTTGAAAGGTTCTCATTGCATACGAAAGGTAAACATACTACATGCTCGTAAAATAACTCCAAATGCCATTATCATTGCATAATTTAAAACATAACATAGCTTAAGTGTTTACATCACAACACAGCATATTGTCTGAAAAGTTTACAACTTTATTTAAAAGACGAACATCGAGATCTTGGTTTTTATATCCCACATAGGATGAGATTTAATAACCAATTCCCACCAAAACAGGCATCGGAGTCTTGACACAAGATAGCTAAAAACATAAACAACATCCAGGAGCAAGAGTATGACCGCGTGCACATCCACTTTAGTTACCTGAAATACATGTGAGTTTTTGGAAAATCGTCAACATAATGTTGGTGTGAATTCATGCAGTTTTTGTATTGAACGTTTGTATACTTGAATGAAAACATGGTATGTATTTTGTATGAAACAAGTATTTCTGTAAAAATAAGGAAATCGAGATCGCTAATGGTTTGTAAGGCCATTAACATGTGACACGACATAGGAAGCATCCAAACCATAGGCATTTTTAGCTGTCGAATCCACGACTAGAGACACAAAAGCACTGCTTGGTACTAGAATGACCAAGAGTGTGGTTGCCTGAAACCCATTAGATCTAACCTTTTGTTCCACGGTCTTGGTATGTAACTGATTAATGGTGCTTATGGCACCCTATTCGTGACATGATCTAAAGTATCATTCCTTAGTTTTAGTATTCAACATACCATAACATATGTATTTTTCCCCAAGTTTAGAAAACAAGTAAAAGTTCAAAAGTGGGGACATGAACTCACAACTTTGCGTATCCTGCGCCGTAAGCTCCACCGGTTGTTTTTATAACGTCGTGACCTATACGTGTTTTATTAACGTTAGTCACTAGACTTGTATCGCACAAGTACAAGTCACCATCTTTTATGTATGTGTTCTTTGTTGTTAAAAATAATTTTATATTTTTAACTATGTATCTTACTTATATTATTTTCCCAAAAATAAATATAAGTATCTTGTATTTTTCACCCGAGTTATATATTTTCATCCAAAATACATTTTAAGTTCATAACTTGTCCAAGTTAAATAGTGTGTTAAGAAATATATTTTCGTAAATATATTTTCTTGTATTAGTCCATGTGTTTCTATGTATTCTCATGTATTTTTACTCCTTAGGAGTATTTAGTGTATTTTCGAGTCCTAATACACAATTACATATAATACATATTACATACACTTAGCACATAATTTAGTGACCAATAAATATATATATTTTCCTCAAAAATATACATACTTAATATCAATTTTTATCTTGAAGAAATCATCATATCTTAATCTTGAAATTTACACAAAAATTAGGGAAACCTTGGTAAATATTTTTAGGTACATTTTTAGGGAATAAGTTTCACCAAAACTTATATTTTTCTAAGTGTCAAAATTTTATAGAAATTTTGACATGGTTTGTTGGATCGATGTGTGACCCTAACGAGTCAATCAGAAGAGTTTACGATCTATTTCAACGGCGGAATCAGAGAAATAGACGTGTAACAGCTTGATTCACTTATTCGACCCGTTCATGTTTTAAATCCACAAACTTGTGTGATTACTATAATTTTCGTACTAGCTTCATAACCATGAATGTTCCCTAACACTCGGACCTTAATCATGAAGTTTATGCGCCCGTTATCAATTTCTACGTGTAAACGTATTGTAATCCGCTAAAGGATTCAAACACTTTAAACTTAAATCTTGCTTTCCTTTCCTTATATCTTATGACCACATTATCACATCTAACTATCATTCTACACAACCATATATGTAAAACCTTACTTGAATTCAATTATCATGTTGATATACTAGTACATAACTTTACTTAAATAACATGAGAAGTGATTCCAAAAATCACTTACCTTATGCGTCCATGCTCGTATCTGCTTCCTTGCTTCTTCTTGACCCGTTAACACCTCGTGCTTGAGTCCGTCTCGACGTGATTCCTTTACTTCCATTTCATCAAAATCGCGCCCTTATTAGCATACTCATTTGTACATGTTAACTATCATATAAATCGCATATTTCACACTAGACTTTCATTAGTCATTTCTAACAAACATATGACATATAATCCAATTCATATCCTTTCAAACTCATGAAATTCATTATGTAATCACAAATAACGCATATTAACGTAACATGTACCATACAACTTCCTATAATCCTACCTTTACGACAACAAACCAAATCATGCTTTTTATGTGTATAGTTGACTTTCAGAAGTCAATAATTCATCGTATGAGCTTTCGGCTTATCATTATATATATATATATATCCGTAATATTCTAATAAGCTATACGAACGACACTATATACGTCAAGCCGTTTCACATAATTTCACCTCCTAACTTCATTTAGACATTTCATCATACACTTGGTGTGCGTACTACTAACGAAGCATATTGTACAACCCGTTCATGCATGATCCTCCATGTTCCTATCTTTATTCATCAATTCAATCTATACATCCATTTATTTCATGTCCTAATCAACTTATCTAAAATAATTCATCACATACAACACGCTATATCACAAATTACACAATTTTTTAACATGGTGATTCACTCACTTCATCATCCCAAATGGGTTTTGCTTCTAAACATGAAATTAATCAAAATCAGGCACAACACATGTTCCATATGATGATTCTAACACATATTCATGCTCAATCTCATATAAATTCGTGGATTGATCATAACCCACTTCATACTAGATCATAAAATTAACTTCTACAACTTACCTCATGTGTAGCAAGTCTAGATGATCACGAATATAAGCCCATGCATTAGTTTCTTGCCAATTTCCTCTTTCAATTTGATAGATTTTGGTGTTCTAGGGCTTGACCCCTTTCTTTCTCCTCTCCTGATCGAACACACGCCCAGGTGTGTGGTTTAAGGGTTAATTTTTTGTTTTATCTTTTATCTTTCCCTTTTGTCCATATCAACCCCTCATGTTTGCCATAGTTCATAATTTACCCAATTCATATTGTTACTTGTTTAAACCAAGCATTTAACTTTGTTTAATAACCTAGTTATTAAATCTCCTTCTTTTAAACGTGATAACATATTAACAACTAGATAATTCGAGTTTTTGGGTGTTACAAGTCTACCCCCCTTAAAGAAGGTTTCGTCCCCGAAACCTTTCCCATTCTTAGTAGACCAATACTACTCTTACTTTTTCATCTTTCCATTCACGATGCTCAATACCACATGAATACATTCAGGATCTTTGCAAAAGTCTTATTCATGAATAAATATAATCGTACCATCACATTATCGTACTAGAACTAAAGTGTGCAAAATAGAAGCAAACCCAAGGGTTTACTACCATGATTTACATAAAAGCAAAATGAAGTTCATATGAACTTGCTACCACATTCACCGTTAGTATTAGTTCTAATAATTTCGTATATACTTGGAGTTTTACTTCTATCCTTCTTACTCATACATGCACTGTCTACTACTTAAGCCAGATTTAAAACTCATTCTTAGCCCACTTCTAAAAGTCAACCCTGCCTTATCATATCACATCTTGCATTACCACTGGTTCGTGCGGAAGTACTTATTCAATTCATAACTTTATACTTAAATTTACATATTAAACAATTCACTAACCTTACTATTTTGGCATAATGCCACGACCCGCGAAAGCAAACCGACCACTTCATTACAAATCCAAACCATCCCAGGATTGATCTCATTCATCTGTGTATTGAGCTTCCGCTCATGAGAATTCTTTCACTGATCTTGATAGGTTTATCACACTATGATATCTGACGGAAGTAGATTCCATTGATTCGTCATCCTTATCTTACGGTGATCATTCCTTTCCGATTGGTGACATTGCGTGTCCATTCATCAAGCTCACCTATGAGTACAAAACTTAACATATCAAAACATTAACTAACGAGTTCAAATGGCAATCGCCATCTGGCCCGTATGACCCATTTATCCTTTCGACCATTCTTGCATGCAACGCATTTGCATAGATATATTCATATATATATACACATGAAAGTTTAAGCATAATTTGAATCATATCACTTAAGAAATATTTACTTGTCTGGTCCGTAATTACTTACACATTCCGATATTTTCATTCCTATCATTCTTTAGTTCATTTGCTTTACATTTACTTATATGACTTGTTTGACGCACACATGGTCAAGCTATCGACTTCTTCTTATGTAGACTAGTTCCGTCTTTTATATCTTAAATCTGTTTCGCGGATTCGAACACATTATTCATACCTTTCGTACCTTCTATGTTCTGAATCCGTCTCGCGGATTCAAACATTGCATTCACATCTTTCATTCTTTGAATTCGTCTCTCGGATTCAGACATTGAATTTACGCCTTTCATCTCTTGAATCCGTCTCGCGGGTTCAAGCATTGCATTCATATCTTTCATTCTTTGAATCCGTCTCTCGGATTCAGACATTGAATTTACGCCTTTCATCCCTTGAATTCGTCTCGCGGGTTCAAGCATTGCATTCATATCTTTCATTCTTTGAATCCGTCTCGCGGATTCAAACATTGCATTCATATCTTTCATTCTTTGAATCCGTCTCGCGGATTCAAACATTGCAATTACGCTTTTCATCCCTTGAATCCATCTCTCGGATTCAAGCATTGCATTCATACATTGTTGATCCGTACTTTCTTACGGATTCAACATTCTTCATTCTTATCATTCGCACTTTTCGCTCTTACGTAGTACTCTCAATCTCCTGATAGTCCTACTACCCATTTCACCCCTACGCCCACCTGCTACCCAATTCTAACGGACACACCTGTAACAATTATCACGGGCTCACGAACGTCATATGTTTCTTGTGTACTGGCCAGGTACACAATCCCCATACTAGTTTCGTGTCTTCGTGTAATTGTCACCTTATGTCCGAAGAATTAGGTTCCGTCACGTATAACATTTCCAAAACTTCATTACCATTCTTATCATTATTTTTCATTTGATAGGTTTTACCATCACATGTACTTACATATATTAAATATATGTACCTGGGTCAATATGTCATATTACATACCTTGGTGCCGGTGCTAGACCGCATCCACAAATCATTCTTTCCAAGCAACCATGCTTACCTTCCACATAACATATTGTTAATTATCTTCCAATACATACTTAAGCACATACTTACCTTGGCTTTTACCCTTAGATCTTGATCGAGTCTTGGATTGTACGGGTTCCTGGTCACGAGAGCACATGAGTTTGAGTTCAAGTATTTACCTCCTCATACTTGATTTCTCTCAAACCAGGGCTCTGATACCAACTTGTAATACCCTAACTCGTATTTAACAAAAGTCGCAGCGGAAATTCGTGCCATAAAATTTCTTTCATTACAAACGTCTTAGCTTACTTGAAAGTCCTTTTTAAAAATAACTCTTTAACGAAACATAAGCAAAACTTCTGTTTGCTAAGGTACATAATCAATTATTCCCGTACAATCTACCTTGTGACTCGGTCTTCTATCTTTATTCCTTGTAATAATCGCCCGTACTCTTGTACAACCTGCACTCACCACATACATTTATAACATTAGCATACGTTATACATATAAACAAGATTCATACATGTGCACTTTCCATTCAGCTTTCTCTCTAATTTTAAGCATATCATTCGCATATCCATTCCCTGGTGAGCCTTCAATAATGTACCTGCATAAATCTTCGTTTTTCAGGCACACGATTAATATCATTAACACTCAACGTATCCAAAATCATACTTACATATACCCGTGCATACATTCATACCTCTCTACATACATGCATACACTCATACATATCTTCATATATTCTTAAACACACTTCTACATACGTACCTACATTCGTACGTTTCTACATACATGCCTACACTCATACGTATCTTCATACATACATAAATACACATCTGCATACGTACCTACGTTCCTACGCCTTTACATACCTGCATACGATCACACGTACTTCCATACATACATAAATACACATCTGCATACGTACATACATTCCTACGCCTTCATATATGTACATACTATCATATGTATCTTCATATATATACATAAATACGCTTCTATATACGTACCTACATTCATACATCTCTACATGCATGCATACACTCATACATATTTTCCATATATAAATACACATCTACATACACGTACAAGATCTTGCATACCTCTTACATACTCATACGTTAATTACATGGGACTTAGACTTTGATTTATAGCCCATAAACATCTAAGGATCGATCAAAATCATGTTTAGAAAGCCCGTCGTAGTCCACGGATAACAAACTGAAGCCTACGATACATAAATCAACTTAAATAACAAATTTTATGTTTTTGGACTTGGGGAGGGCGTCGGCGACGGCCCTAGGGCCCGTCGGCGACGGCCCGTGGTTTTTCCCGTAGCCAAAAACCCCGTAGACAGGTAATTAGGGCGTCGGAGAAAAACTGGTTTTCTAAAGCCCGTCGGCGACCCCCCTTAACCCGTCGGCGACGCCCTCTTGAAATGGCATTTCTCTGCAGTTCCGTTTCGTCGTCCGTACGCACTAAAACGCGCATAATTTTTGAACCGTTTACCCGTTTAACCTCCCGTTTCTTCCTACATGCTTGTAAATTCACATTCTATCATATGAACTTGAAATCCAACATCCGGTTTAAGGAAAATATTAACTTAATCTCTCGGCTTTAAATACCCTTTTTTACTTATTCGACCCGTTCATGTTTTAAATCCACAAACTTGTGTGATTACTATAATTTTCGTACTAGCTTCATAACCATGAATGTTCCCTAACACTCGGACCTTAATCATGAAGTTTATGCGCCCGTTATCAATTTCTACGTGTAAACGTATTGTAATCCGCTAAAGGATTCAAACACTTTAAACTTAAATCTTGCTTTCCTTTCCTTATATCTTATGACCACATTATCACATCTAACTATCATTCTACACAACCATATATGTAAAACCTTACTTGAATTCAATTATCATGTTGATATACTAGTACATAACTTTACTTAAATAACATGAGAAGTGATTCCAAAAATCACTTACCTTATGCGTCCATGCTCGTATCTGCTTCCTTGCTTCTTCTTGACCCGTTAACACCTCGTGCTTGAGTCCGTCTCGACGTGATTCCTTTACTTCCATTTCATCAAAATCGCGCCCTTATTAGCATACTCATTTGTACATGTTAACTATCATATAAATCGCATATTTCACACTAGACTTTCATTAGTCATTTCTAACAAACATATGACATATAATCCAATTCATATCCTTTCAAACTCATGAAATTCATTATGTAATCACAAATAACGCATATTAACGTAACATGTACCATACAACTTCCTATAATCCTACCTTTACGACAACAAACCAAATCATGCTTTTTATGTGTATAGTTGACTTTCAGAAGTCAATAATTCATCGTATGAGCTTTCGGCTTATCATTATATATATATATATATCCGTAATATTCTAATAAGCTATACGAACGACACTATATACGTCAAGCCGTTTCACATAATTTCACCTCCTAACTTCATTTAGACATTTCATCATACACTTGGTGTGCGTACTACTAACGAAGCATATTGTACAACCCGTTCATGCATGATCCTCCATGTTCCTATCTTTATTCATCAATTCAATCTATACATCCATTTATTTCATGTCCTAATCAACTTATCTAAAATAATTCATCACATACAACACGCTATATCACAAATTACACAATTTTTTAACATGGTGATTCACTCACTTCATCATCCCAAATGGGTTTTGCTTCTAAACATGAAATTAATCAAAATCAGGCACAACACATGTTCCATATGATGATTCTAACACATATTCATGCTCAATCTCATATAAATTCGTGGATTGATCATAACCCACTTCATACTAGATCATAAAATTAACTTCTACAACTTACCTCATGTGTAGCAAGTCTAGATGATCACGAATATAATCCCACGCATTAGTTTCTTGCCAATTTCCTCTTTCAATTTGATAGATTTTGGTGTTCCAGGGCTTGACCCCTTTCTTTCTCCTCTCCTGATCGAACACACGCCCAGGTGTGTGGTTTAAGGGTTAATTTTTTGTTTTATCTTTTATCTTTCCCTTTTGTCCATATCAACCCCTCATGTTTGCCATAGTTCATAATTTACCCAATTCATATTGTTACTTGTTTAAACCAAGCATTTAACTTGGTTTAATAACCTAGTTATTAAATCTCCTTCTTTTAAACGTGATAACATATTAACAACTAGATAATTCGAGTTTTGGGGTGTTACACATGGCCATTTCATGAGAAATCACAACTTTTAATTTTGTTTGAAATGGTCAGTGGCCATTTCATGCGAAATCACCAAATTTCACACAAACCCTAGTTTCTAACCTGTTGTGTGCTAGTTAATCCTATCTAGACATAAGACTCGATAAAGACGGAGTTAACAGACATTTGTGCACCAACAGACTCCCCCTTGGATGTTGACGAAGTCTTCGGCGTCGAGTCTTCAGTCTTAATCTCTTTCCAGTTTGTTTAACAATGTATGCTTCCTTCAAATCTTCTCTTATTCTATCAACAGCTTGCATGAATCATAGAATCTGAATCTTCAACAACCTTCAAACTCCCCCTTGAATGTAGATTCAGGAACTGTATCTGACTTTTAAGTTTTCAGACTCCCCCTATCAGTTAGCTGGGATTTGCTATGCTGCTTTCAAGAATTCAAACTTGTTACCTGCACAATCTCTACCTTAACATAAGATTTATGATTATGACAATCTTAGTCCAAACTTACCATTTTACTTCATTTGTTGGTTTTGTCAGAATTTGGAAATCCACTTAAGTATCCAGGTCCAAATTAATGACCCTGAGAACTTAATTTGTCTACCAAGTCCAATTTAATGACCTTGGTTGACCTGAGACAAAAACACACTGACATTTTGTACAAACTAGTTCAAACAATTTTCTGAAATTTACAAGTTTCAAATTAATGAACTTGTTTTGACTTTTCAATTTCACAGGTTTAACATGATAAGCTCACGACTCATCTTCCAGCCCAGAAACTTCCTGCATCTGTTTCAAATTGCGAATTTGAAGATCAACTTTCCACTTTGGTTTGTCAGAAAATAAAGCAGAAATGTAAAATCTTTTTGGATTTTGAATAAAGTTTCTAAAACTAGAAATAAAATATAGAAATAAAATGTAGTAAATGTAAACTATTTACAAACATATTTTTGGTGAGCGTGTTAGGGAATCATATCAGCTGTTCAACAAGTCACAAGTACCGTTAAGCTTTGATTACATACTCAGAATTAAACAATTCGCTTAGATTGTCGATATACTGATCCACTTAAATTCTCACACAAATTTCAATCTGTCCAGGATACGGATTAGGTGAATTAAGAACTTAAACTTATTCATGTGTCCCACCTCTTGAATATACTCCCGTATCCAAATCCCAATATTCAGTCTTACAGGTGAGTATACCATAGATGATATCTGTAAGGGGTTAAATTGCGAGGGCCGTGAGAGGTCAGGCTATTGCTTCCGCAAAATCAGAGAGATGACGGCTTCGACTTTTGGTGTGTCCCCTTTAGAGGATCTTTTTTTACAACAGCACATGATTAGCATTTTTCAATGTTTCATCATTTTTATGCTGAGGACGGTGCTATATTTCAAGCAAGCGGTAAAGTATTATACGGGGACTAGGCCATTACTTCCGCAAAATCAGAAGTCCCGGGATAATACCCCAGATATCACTGAGTATAAAGACCTAGTATCTCAGAAAGAGGGATCTTTCAAACGAAATTTCAGGGGTTACCTATATATCCAAGTAGTGTTCCCCACGAAATAAGCAAGTAAAGATTTTAAGTTTATATCCCGAACAAATCTACTAAATGTGTAGAAACCTATCGGCATATCATCAGTGAGACTGCTTAAGACTTTTTAAACTTTCCATTTCTTTAGCATACTGTAACTATCAAGCCAATGTACTATCATTTTCCCTTTTTACACAAGCTATTTTCCAGATTTTCTATTGTTTTTGTATTTTTGAAAATTTTACTGTTTTTGTATTTTCTGAAAATATTACCCTATACTCCCCCTAAATACCAAAACAAGTAAAAAATCGACAAACCATTGCAGATTGCTTTTCAACATCATCTACAGCGGTACCTTCATCTACGCCAAGAACCTCCTCCAACACCGATAAAAGCTTCATACTATTCAATTTTAAAAGATAATGAAAACAAGTTTTATCAAACGCTTTGGTATGTAAATCAGCTTTTTGCTCGTCAGTGTGGATTTTCTCAATTCGAATCAACTTCTTCTCGAAACAATCGCGAATGAAGTGATGACGAATTTCAATGTGTTTTGTTTTAGCGTGATGAACAGGATTTTTAGTAATATTTATCGCTGCCTCATTATCAACAATGATAGGGGTGTTAAGAAATTGCAAACCGTAGTCGCGCATCTGTTGCTGGATCCACAAGATCTGAGAGCAGCAACTGCTAGCAGATACATACTCAGCTTCACATGTGGACAAAGCTACAGAGGTCTGCTTCTTGCATTGCCAGGTGACCAATCGTGGTCCAAAAAACTGGCACCCCGCTGTTGTTGACTTAGCGTTAACTTTGCAGCATCCGAAATCGGAATCGGAATACCATTCGAGCGTGAAATCGCCTTCTCTTGGATACCACAACCCCAATGATGGAGTTCCTTTCAGGTAGCGTAATATCCGTTTCACAATCACCATATGCGAGGCAGGTTGGGTACATAATATCGAGTCTTGAAGCTGTCAAGTACATCAGCGATCCGATCATGGAACGATACATCGTTTCATCTACCTTCTCTCCGGTGAGATCAGGGTTTATCCCATGGTTCGTCGCTAATGGGGTGGAAGCTTGAGACATACCTGACATCCCAAATTTCTCTAAGATATCATGAACGTACTTCATTTGATGTATGAATATTCCCTCAGGCATTTGATCAACTTGAAGTCCCAAGAAGAATTTCATCTCACCCATCGATGACATTTCAAAATTCTGCTTCATAACTCTTTCAAAATCTTTGCACAAATTTTCATTTGTAGACCCAAATATGATGTCGTCCACGTATATCTGAACTTTCAGAAGATGTCCGTCGACTTCTTTGGTGAAGAGAGTGGCATCCACTTTTCCACGGATGAGGCTGTTGGCAAGCAAATGTTGAGACAATGTCTCATCCCAAGCTATCGGGGCTTGGTGTAAACCATACAGCGCTTTATCCAGTAAGTAGACCTTGTCTTTGTGGATTGGATCGGTGAAGCCCGGTGGCTGTCCGATATATACCTCCTCTTTTACCTTCCCATAGAGAAATGCCGATTTAACTTCTAGCTGATAAACTTTAAAATTTTTCCAAGATGCAAATGCTAGGAAGATTCTGATCGCTTCGAGTCTAGCAACCGGAGCATATACTTCAGTGAAATCTATACCCTCCTGCTGACTGAAACCCTGGACTACGAGTCGAGCCTTGTTACGAATAATAACCCCTCGATTGTCTCTCTTACACTTGAACACCCACTTGGTGTTTATCTTCCTGTGACCATCAGGTAAGTCTACCAATTTCCACACTCCTAACTTCTCAAACTAACTCAGCTCCTCTTGCATCGCGTTGACCCAAGAATCTTCAGTTAGTGCTTCCTTATATGTTCGCGGTTCAATCTGCAAAATAAAACAACTAAGTGAAAACTCAGTTTGTAACGGAGCAACTGTAGAATAAAAACAAGTAAGGCCTTGGTTAATTTGACGTCTTGTGCGAACGCCTGATTGTAATTCTCCAATAATCAGCTCTTCTGGATGATACGAAAGAGTTCTCGTCATCACCTCGCCTGGAACATCTACCTCGCCTTCCAAATTTGTTACATTCTGATTTGCACCTTGTTCACTGACTGGAATTGTTTGACATGATATCTGGATCTGCTCCCCCTCAGAATCTGAATCACCACGATCGAATATAGGTCTATCATCAGATTCTTGATTATCATTAACTGCCGTCTGATTGTCATGAGCTTGTTCTGAGGATTGTTGAATATCATCATGTTCTCCATCATTACTAGGACCGGCTTCATCATCATTTGAAGTTTGCCGTTGACGTCTAGAATACTCAGCTGGAAACCTTTCTTGTAATTCTTCATATTCTCTCAGAATATCCAACTCGTCAAAGAAATATGTTTCTTCTTCAATGTCAAACGAATCCCACAAAGTATCATAATTAAAATGCCATGAGTCGCCTGGATTCTGAGGTGGCATGGTATAACCTTGACACTCAACATTATGTGCTTCGATAATCCGCTTCAAGCTTGGAACAAAGACTCGTTTCAATGGACTTGCATAACCCACGAAAATTCCTTCAATGCTCTTTGCACCAAATTTGTCAAAAGGTTCTAGAACTGTACAGGGAGACCCAAACGGTCTAGATACTTTAGGTTCGGTTTGCGGTTATTGATCAGTTCGAAACATGTTTTGTTGAATTTATTCACTGTTAGAACCCGGTTGAGTGTATAGCAAGCGGCTGATACTGCTTCTGCCCAAAAGTTAACTGGTAGCTTTGAATCAGCAAGCATAGTCCTAGCCGTCTCAATTAGTGTCCTGTTCTTTCTTTCAGCTACTCCATTTTGTTGTGGAGTGTAAGGAGCACTAAATTCTTGCAGTATACCTCTCTCATCATAATATTCTTCCCTCTTGTTGTTCTTGAACTCTGTACCGTTATCACTTCTGATTCGAGTTTGGTACAAGTTTTCAATTTTTCTGAACAATGTCATCAAACTTTCAAACGTCTTATCTTTTGACTTCAGAAATGATACCCATGAAAATCTTGAGTAGTCATCTGTTACTACTAGACAGTAGAGATCTCCAGTTATACTTTTGACGTTTACAGGACCAAACAGATCCATATGGAATCTCTCTAACGGTCTTGAGACTGAGTTGACTTTCTTTTGAGGATGTGATTTCTTCTTTTGCTTGCCTTTGATGCAGCTAATGCACTCCCCCTCAAGATGAAAACCTTTCACATGAACACCAATAACTAAGTCATTATGCACCAGGTGATTCATTTTCCTCAAGTGAATATGGCCCATCTTTCGATGCCATAACTGTGACTCTTTTTCCGTTGCTCTTGACATAAAACAGTGAGCCTGAATCGTGGTAGTAGTTGCTACACTCATGTCCAACACGTACAGATCATTCACTCTAGTTTCTCTCATGATAACCCACTCTTCGGGAACAATAAATCTTGGTTTCAAGATCAAACATTCTTTGTCTGTAAAGTGCGTTGTATACATACGATCACAAATCTGAGAGATGCTCAGAAGATTGTTTTCAAGCTCGACGATGTAGTTAAGTCTTTCAAACGTGACGATTCCATTAGATAGAGTTCCTTCACCAACTATTCGACCACCTTGATTTCCTGCAAATCCTACATAACCTCCATTAAACCCTCGAACATCGTACAGTAGGGTCTTTTTCCCCGTCATGTGCCGAGAAGCTCCACTATCCATAATACAACGTGAAACGGATCTTGGAAGCTCCTGCACATATCAAAAACATTTAATTAGATTTTGATGCTACCCGAGCCTCTTTCGACTCAGGTAGGTTGACTTTGATGTAAGATTTAGCAGTGTAAAGTGGCGGAAAATTCTTGTCATTCATCTTTTAGCTCTCCTCAGATCCAATCTCAACCTTTTTGTATAAAAAGAAATCATTTTCTAAAGGTTGACCAGATGATTGATCTTTCTTTAGTACGTACTTCTTTTCAGAAGTAGTAGACTCTTGAATCTCAAGTTTCTCATAATAATCCACAGGAACATTCATCTTTATCGGAGTTGTCACACCCCGATTTTTCCACATTTTACCGGTGGGCCCGGTAGGGGAGTAACGTGACGTGGTTGGTAACATCATAGTCAAACAACACAATATATAAATGCACAACGGAAGCAAAAGGATAAATATATTACAATCCGAATTCATGTAACGTCAAGTATTACAACGGAAGTAAAGGATCCACAGGCGGATCGAAAATAAAATAACACTGTTCAACAAACTTTAGGCATCTAAGCTTGCGAGACTCTTTATTGATGCTAGGAGTAGCCAGCCAATTCCGATTAGTACTTGCACTTAGCCTTTTTGGGAAAATACGTCAGTTTACACTGGTAAATACAATCAACCGACACATTTTGAAAAGGGTTTAAAAATGATTGATTTGAATGCACATAGCACAAATAATATTTTATAACTTGGGATACTTATTTGAATATATAAACTTGTAAAGGATTTACATGTTTCTTATGCGTTCAGTAGCCCGGATCGAGCCGGGTTAAAGATCAATAGACACACCACATTATTTAAATGAGTCACTGACAGGTGTACGCCTACACCTGTGTGCTAAGGTCGTGGCCATTTCGTAAAATGATGCCAGGGATATCCGGGACACGGTCATTAACCCCCAAAGGCTTTAAGCAAACAAAACAATTTAAACGAAACATCCCAATACTTTAACCATCATACAATTAAAGATTCAATGCCCGACCAAGCGGTATTTTATATACCGTACCCCAAGCCCGTATAGGGAAAATAAGTTAAAAGTATTTACCTGAGCTAAATATAAATTCAATCCCAACCGTATCAAATCAGCAAGTACAGATAGCTTTTACTGGGCTCCTAAATCTGGAACGAAGGTTTTTAATAACCTATTAGAATCCTAACGGGTCTTTAATTAAGCCTTGACTTAGACCGATTAGTTTTCCAAAAGGAAGATACGGTTCAAACGCATGATAAATCGAAGACCGGAATAGAATGTGATTTAGACCCGACAAGTTTGAATACTTGTATAATATGGGTGTTTCATACACATTCTGGATTTTGAGATAAAACCGAAAAGGTTTGACCCGTTTCGGCTAATTTATGTAAACTAGTTACATAAACCGAACCGAACGCGTATGAAGCGTAACGGGTAATCATAAGAGTCCTAAACAGGTTTCCTAAGTTAACATGCCTTAAATATGTTGTGATATCAGTAGGATACCTTCCATTATGCCCAAAACGAGTTTAATCTCATATTAAGCCCCGTAGGGGTATTTTGGTCATTTTAAAGGTTATAAAAGGGATTAATTAAACTTCTGTGATCCGGGTCTGATTTTATCAGTAAAACAACTTAACTTAACAGGTTATATCCGTTGATGTTAAGTCTTAGGTGGCAAAATGGTTTTAAACCCTTACTATGCGTTTAATACGCGTATAACGTCGTTTTAAGCGATTAACGGGTTAAAATAGGATTCTGAGTTTTCTGATCGATTTAACAGGTTCAAAATACTTCATTTATTTTTTAAAACAAGTAGCAATTGGATTGGTGTCAAAAGGATTTGTAAAACTCATTTTATGGCCGAAAAGGGTATATTCGGTATTTACCGAATTAAGGCACTAATCCTAGCTTATGATCAGTTTAAAAATAATTAAAAATCTTCAAAAATCCCAAAATATTATATTACATCAGTGGGTATAAGGTTTGGTGTCAAAAATTGGGTTTAGATAGGCTTTATGCTAATGACGCCGTTTAAATACAAAGAAGCGTTCTAATTACGTCATTAAGCATAACTCCTAATCTAGACCTCCAACTGATGTAAAAATTTAGGGACACGTTTAATAATCAGTAACTAAGATTTTTGTACTTTCACATTTCCAAAATTCTCGTTGTATGGTCATAAGGGCATTATGGTCAATATTTAAGCACTTAACGGAAACGTCGGACAATTAAGGGTTTAAGTGGTATAAACGCAGAGGATTATACAATCATGTAACTAGGTCCTAATGGAACTTTAAGGCATGTCTAATCCTATCAAAACCGGGTCAGAACTGAAGTCAAAGCAAAAGTCAAACTTTTGCGTCTTTTGGTTCCGAATCGGTTCAAAACAGAAAGTTGTCGAATCAAACAAGCTTAGACAAGTTCTTATGCTTATTATCAGGTTATATGAATGATAAAATAGGTGATACGCCTTTTACATCGTTTATCATGCGTTAAATCGAATATTACATTTCTGTTGACTTTTTCTAATCTTTTTTGACTCGACAAACGACCTAGTTAGAATGGGTATCAGTGGGTGCCCTTTTAAGGGTTTAAAGCCCACATAATTACCAACTTATAACTACCTTAAGTTTTCCTAATCGCTGGACCGTTAGCGATTAATCGTTAAGTCAAACCGTATTTACGACGGTTTGACTTTTAAGCTATAAACTAACCAAAACTTAATTAAGAAGGGTCAAGGGTATTTACAAGTGTCTAAAGGATGATTAGAAAGGCTTGGGGTCGGCTCTTGTGCTCCTCAATTGATCAGAAGTGAATGAAATGAATGTTTGCAAACTTGGAGGCCTTATATAGTGATTGTAATCACCTTAGATTGTTGCCATGCATGTCTAGGATGATTCCCAGATGTAAACAAGTGTCCCCTAAAGCTAAAAACCATCTTAGGCAGCCCATGGTATGCAATACAAGACATTGGAGTCGGTTACAAGCTAAAGTTCTTTCTTTGAAAATTCTTACCACCCTTATAACCACCCGACCATTTATTTTGATTGTTGTTATGAAACCGCGGAGGTAAAACAGGTTTTTTATAGTAAGCTTTATCTTTTTCAAAGTTTAAATGTTGTTTGGTACTTTTCAAACCTTCGATTTCAGACACATCAATCTCAATCAACTTGAACACATTTCTCAATTTTCCAACATTCACATTCTCTAAAGGAAAATCATGATCCGAATACAACTTATCAGATCCCGCCATCTTGTACATCACAAGATTAGGTTCTTCATTTAAGTTGTTTTTGGATTTTGATTTTGTAATATATTTATCCAAAAAGCATTCATCATCCTCAGTAGTGTCACTTTCAGACTTTAAAACATTTTCAACCATGCTTTTCATAACTTCAGATTGAACACTATCTTCATCAGATGATGTGGTAAACGTGACATCAATCGTGTCTGGAAGCTTAACTTCATTTTCTTCTTCATCATTAACCAACCCTGATTTTTTCTTTGAAAAATTGTTTAAAACTGGTGGTGGAACCTGATGAAACCCAACCCCGGTTCCATCAAAGTATACATCTTCGCCTGCTTTGTTCTTTCCAATTGGTTTAGGAACTATATGTTGAAGAACAAAACTTGCGGAGTTGTAACTGTTTAGTTTCAACTGGATGCGTTCATTCTCAATTTTAGCTTCTTGAAACTGAAGCTTCAACTTAGCAATTTCATCCAGTTGTTGATTGATCAGCTATTCTTTTACCCTAAGAACTCCTGATAATTGAACATTTTCTTTGTATGTCTTACCATTTCTCTCATCAGAATATTTTACCGTTCGTTTTAGCTTCTCAAAATTTTCTGAAAGTTGACGATTTTCATGAATTAATTTTTTGTTTTCTTTCCTAATTCTTTCTACGTCACTTTTATCATTTTCGATTTTCTCAGTTAATTCTTTTAATCGTTCATTTGAAGCTTTTAACATTTTGTCACGGTTTAAGATCTGATCTTCAACGTCTCTGACTCTTCCTGTCAGTTCTTCAACCTTTTTAACGTTGAGGTAAGCAACTGTACTACAAACTTTGTAGTCTTTCATACAATTTTTGCAGTCACTCTCATTTTTAGCCTTCTTACTTGACTCATTGATTGCATCATTCTGACTGACCTTGGTTTTAGACTCAGTTCCAGAACCAGAAACTACCTCTAGCTCTTTCGCAGCAAACACTTTGTCAGCCATCTTCTTCAAATTCTCAGCAGTAAACTCTTGTGACGTGTCAATAATCCCGTCATCAATTTTCATTAATCGTTAAGTCAAACCGTATTTACGACGGTTTGACTTTTAAGCTATAAACTAATCAAAACTTAATTAAGAAGGGTCAAGGGTACTTACAAGTGTCTAAAGGATGATTAGAAAGGCTTGGGGTCGGCTCTTGTGCTCCTCAATTGATCAGAAGTGAATGAAATGAATGTTTGCAAACTTGGAGGCCTTATATAGTGATTGTAATCACCTTAGATTGTTGCCATGCATGTCTAGGATGATTCCCAGATGTAAACAAGTGTCCCCTAAAGCTAAAAACCATCTTAGGCAGCCCATGGTATGCAATACAAGACATTGGAGTCGGTTACAAGCTGAACAGACAGTTGTCTGTTAGTTTCTGCATCTGTAAGTCAGACACGGCCCGCGTAAAGATCTTCATGATCTTACGCGGCCCGCATTAGCCTTGTCTTCAGGTTTCAAATTTTTCCTTAATTGCACTTTTGGCCCTTGGTCCTCCTAAACGTCGCTTTCACTTCAATTCTTGCATTATGAGGCTTTAAAATTAACATTCAGGGGCTTTAAGGCTTATACCATCTTTGTCAAGTCCTCGGGTAACTTTGTGATCACCCGAAAAACCCTAAATTTCAATGTTGACGATTCTAACCCTCACACACGAATTTTATCATAACTTTCTCATATGGTAACGAAACTTGGTGAAATTTTTATGGTGCATTCTAGTGAGCATAATTAATTGTTACAAGGCTTCGGTTTTGCTAAAAGGTCACTCAGAGGTATATCTTAACATGTTGACACATTTAACCCCTGTAGTTTGTAATCTCTCACTTTCTTTCACAATTCGCTTCGTATGATCCATGATCCATTCGTTTATGGTTATAAACATCATGTAAGGTTATTGTAAAGTATATTTATTCATTGTTGACACTTTGCACCCTTATATTTACATAGTTTCATTGTTTGTCAACTTTAGTCCTTCGAAAGTATTCTTTCACACGTTTAAAGGTTATGACACGTGTCAAGACATTATAGGACGTAAATTTTCGAGGTGTTACATCCTCACCCCCTTAAAAGAAATCTCGACCTCGAGATTTGTTAAAATCCTGGAAGTACTTTTTGTCGCATAATGGACTTAACTTTTATAACATATCTGGAGTCTTTCCAAGCTCCCAAAGTGACTCCTATAATAGGTACACGTATCCTTTTGGAGCTTCTTTACCTGTCGATTCTCAATCGATACAGGATGCTCAACACGTCATAATTCTGCATATCATTATGTGATAGTGTTTCTTGACTTATTGGCGGAACACATCTTTCCGTCACTAGTGGGCAATGTATTTCGAGCTCCGCCAAGCTCCTTAAATAGGCTTTAGCTTACAAGCTACTTGATCTTGATACATTCGATTTCCTTCGAATGATTCTATATATTTAGAGCTTAACTAGCCTGATAATTTAACAAATTTGGCACACCCTTCCTGGGTGACATCTTTTGTTGAACCTTATTCCTTAACAAGAATTTAGGAGGTTGCTATTTTCATAAATCCTTGATTTTCTGCCAAATACTGGCATCTTACGGATGATTATGAATTTGCGTGATCTTATTTGTTGTTTCCAATACAACTTTCAGATCCTGTTAATTGGACTTACCAATCTATTATCCTAATCAATAGATTGTTTAACATTCCATCTATACAAGGTCTCCAAAGGAGCAGCCTTGATTCTTATTTATCAACTATTATTGAAAAGCTTATCTTAAGGTGAGATGGTTATTCCAACCACTGCTTAACTAATTTTAAGGAATAGCTAATCCTTTCCGTTAGTCGAACAGATCGACGATCCTGGGCAGCTGGTGGCAATTTATTAATCGTTGCCAAATTAGGGTTGCGGTGATAACGCATAAGCAAAATGAACCGTCTTTCATAATTAACTACACCGGATTCCCAGGATATTGAGTTAGGCTATATGAACCCCCTATTTTAACTTAGTTAATCAGGGTTTCGATTCTTCCAATGATGGTACTAGCCGTTTTGGAGATTTCATAACAACACAGCCTTAAACGTGATTTAAACCTTAACTCTACCTGCCTCTCAGGGGCAAACAGGGTAATATTAGAAGAAGATATTCAAGGTACAAGGAGGTTACAGAGATTTTTACAAATCTCAGGCTCCAATTCATCCACCATTGTTTGTGTCAATTAAGTGACACATTTATGTTATGAGTCCAAGAACTCCTTACTCGGAAACATTTACTTAGACAATTCCATCCTGGACATCTCCTTTGAATACCATTAGTTGACTTTAGTACCATATGACCTCTCGGAATATCTTTGTGGTCCCATGCATTAAACCTCCATACTGATCAGGCATGGAAGCAATCTATGGAACTTATTAAGATACACCAATCTTCATATGGCGCTTTTATCATACCATCTGGTATTCGGAATCGATAGAGATTAAAGAGATATCAACTATATATGCTTTCGCACTTCCTCTTAGAGAGAGGATACTTCTAAAATTTTATGCCTAAAGGTTTCTGACAAGAACAGAAGAAATGGTTCATATGATTTGTCTGAAGGATCTACCTTACACTTAACATCTGAGGTTCTTACAGGGAAAAATTTCTAAAAGTTTGCTAAGTTTATGGTCTTGTGAGAGACTTAACAGCACCCGAAACCACATGTAATTTATAGCAATAAATTCACAAATAAGGGTTTATCTGGTGAAATTCCCAATGTGAGCTGTCTCTAATTATTCAACAGGAGGGTTAAACGCCTCCATTATTAATCCTTCTAAACTTAGCTGTAAAATCTTAGATAACTTTAGGGCAGTCTCAGCTTTGACTGATTACTTCTTAATCATTTTAACGTGGGTAGCTGAGGTAGATCCATAATGGATTTTTAATGAGTAGGTTTTGAAACCTTAGCGTGCCCTCTTATTGCCAATGCTAACCACTAATAATTATGTGCTTTAATAGGGTACTATCTCAGCCAATGAATTAAAATTTGCGACATACTGTCGACAGTCTAGAACTTTTATGGCGAGAGTCAGAAATTCTTATTCCGTCTTTTCCCTTTTCGCGAAACGGATACTAGGTTTTTCTAATAAGGTCCTTAAAACTTGGACCATTCCACAATGTATAAGAGGACCCTTCTTGAGGATTTCATTAATGTCCTTACTAATTAAGAGTATTGCCATCGAATGACTGTGATGTATACCTTACCATGTCCTTTCTAGCATAACCACTGATATAGTTAATGGTTTCTACTTCATCCTTTCTAGTGTTTAGTCAACATAAGCAAGCCAAGAGTAATTAAAACATAGAGGTAAAATCTTGGATTCTAATACTTAGTCAACATAAGGAGGATAAGTAGGTGACTTATAGTAAGAAGTAAGGAAGTTATTGTACATGTGCTTATATTTAATCAAAATGGAAATTTCACAAACTAGGCACCTAGCTCGGTTGGCTAGGCGCGCGAAAGGGTGTGGCCTAGACCCAGGTTCGATTCCGGGGACGGCCGGTTCCACCATTTTTTTTGAGGTATGTAAGGTATAATTTATATATTGTTTAATATAAATAAATCGTACGGATACATGTAATTATGAGGGTTGTCTCATAAGGAGTCTTGATAATTAATTGCTTCTTATCACCCACAATATGGGCTTGGTCACAAGACGGCCAATCCATTCCTATTACTATATCGAGTCCTCCTATTAACGAAACAAGGACAGCGGAGAAGGGTAAATTCTAATGGATATAAAACATCCATTTAATATTGCTGGAGCAGTCTCTGAGGTACTATCGGCCAATTTTTACTTCATACTTAACGCTTAGAGTTTTAACAGGCATATTTAATGATTTAAAATATCTATTGTCTACGAGAGACTTATCTGAACCTGAATCAAATAATACTCTAACATGAGCGTTATTGATATAGAAAGTACCTGTTGTGACCCTGTCATCCTGAATAGCCTCTTGAGTATCCATTTGGGGGTTTCCGGTTTTGGTCTTCTTAGCCTCGCCAGACTTCTTGGTTTTATTAGGGCAATTAGTTTTGATGTGCCCTATTTCATTGCAACCATAGCAGGTTGCGTCCTCCATCTTCTTGCAGTCCAAGGTCTTATGCCCCTTGGACTTGCATATCCCACATGCAAAAGTTCTCGACTGTGTATGCGAGTTCGATCCATACCTGCACTTCCCGAAGTGTTGTTTCTTGCAGATTTTGCATCTGGGTTTTTCACCTGACTCCTGGTTGTCCTTTAAATCCTTGCCAGACTTAGCTGCTCCTTCCTTGGCAGCCTTAGGACAATTGGTACTGATGTGGCCTTTTTCGCCACAGCTGAAACAGTTTGCATTCTTTATGTCCCTACATTCGTGGGACTGGTGGCCTGTCTTTTTACAGATGCCACATTGCTTTATATTTTAGTTTGATCGACACTGGCCCGAGTGTCTTCTTTTGCAGGTTTTACATTTGGGTTTTGCCTCCTTTGGCTTGGACTGGTTACAGCCTAAACCGGTCTTACCCTTTTTACAACTTTTATTTGGGGTATTATCGCACTTTCGCTTGTGACCCTTCATCACACGGTCCACAGCGTTGTTTACGGCTGTATTTATCATAGCCTGTAACTCGGTGCTTGTTAGGTTCAGTCTTGCATTATCATTCTGATCAACTGGATGATTGTGAGCTTCAGAGGAGTCAACCATGGTGAAGCTTTGAAGGCTACAAACCAGTAGTAATATTTGATTTAATTATATAGCAAATTGTCGAATTTGATGATTAAATAGCTATGGTGTAAATAAACCATATAGGCCAATAGATAGTATTTAAATTGTTTGATTATGTTTTGCCTAGGTTTTTAAATAAACCATCCTTGGCGTGTAAACAGAATATAATCCTTCACATTTATTAGACAGTGAATATAAATCATGACTGTCAATGTCGTACCGACACTTTATATAGCACAAGGGCTTGTTCCAAAGGACCTTTGATGGCACAGGGCCTTGTCACTAGGGAAAAATCCTAAACATAATCGATGATTCCTTTGGATCGGAAAATTTCATAATTCATTGTCTTGACAAGAATTTATGAAATAAAAACTATCTTTTCATGTATACACCTTTTCCCGTAGGTATACATCCCAAATGGATGTTTGATGCGCTCAACATGTTCGACGTTTACCAGCCATGATTTCTATTGATCATTTACGCTAAATAAGGGATTTGGAAAATTCCTAATATAAGGGTGACAAGTGTGATTTTATCGCATCACTGTTGTCAGGAGTGTTAACACATTTTCAGATGTTAACAAGGATCTGAATCTCTTTTTAAACAGGTTTTACCATCTTAGCTAAATCTTCAATGACATTCAAGCTAGGTCAAACCTTTTAAGATTCTCTTTTAATATTTATACTGGCAGGAAAGGAATGATATTTATTTTATTCAGGATTTTTATCATAAATCCTTATTTATAAGTTAATAATAGCACAAATGGCCTAGTCGCGTAGACAAGTTTAATTTATAAGCCATGATTTCAGAGAATCGAGGCATTAAGGTGTGAATCAAAGTTCATTGCCTTTTCTTGACAGGGAGTTGTAGGCTACCACTGTCTTTAGTCTCAGAGGACATTAATTATAGCCCGTGGGCACTTTACCCTTAAGGGATGATTATTCTAATAAGGAAAAGTGGAGTAATCCATCTAAGGATGACTCATGCGGTTTTATCGAACCACGTCTGCCAGGAATGTTAACAGGTTACAGGTGTTAACAATGATTTGAATCTCTTGAATAGGTTCTACCATCTTGGCCTTGTAATATAGGCTAGGTTTACCTTTAAGATTCTTTTTAATAATTAATGCCGAACAAATTTTAAATCGAGATGTTAATAAGGATCTCAATCTAACTGAGGAACTACCGTCTTGGCCCTGTCTTAAAATGACACAAGGCTAGGTCTTGTTCTTTTTTAGATTTTGCCATTTTATTATAATGGTAGATCTTATAATATAGGAATGATATTTTAAACATAATCGTTCCTTTAAAACTTAAACAAGTATAGGGTTGCCCTAAACGGGACTTCAAAGGAATAATGTTGTCCTCGAAGGGACGAAAAGATAAATATCGTTATAAGGACTTTTAAGGAAACGATCTTTAGCAAAAGGAGTTTCTTCTTCATTTTATTTCCGAATGCTTTCTCCTTGGTTGCACGTTTCATCCTAGCCGCTGTACGAAGGTCAGCAATTCAAGGATTCGGGTGTGGAGAATTCCTATTACGGCTTCTTCGCTTGGCGACGTATCCAATATATAAAAATTGGAAGCAAAATTTCCAGATGAGGATTGAGAATATTCCTATGTTAAGTCTAGACTCAGAAGGTCAAGGAATGTGCAAATGTGTCATTGAGATTAAACACAAAAAGCTAGTGTTTAATTCACTCAATGTTGGCTCTGATACCAACCTGTCACACCTCGATTTTTCCACATTTTACCGGTGGGCCCGGTAGGGGAGTAACGTGACGTGGTTGGTAACATCATAGTCAAACAACACAATATATAAATGCACAGCGGAAGCAAAAGGATAAATATATTACAATCCGAATTAATGTAACGTCAAGTATTACAACGGAAGTAAAGGATCCACAGGCGGATCGAAAATAAAATAACACTGTTCAACAAACTTTAGGCATCTAAGCTTGCGAGACTCTTTATTGATGCTAGGAGTAGCCAGCCAATTCCGATTAGTACTTGCACTTAGCCTTTTTGGGAAAATACGTCAGTTTACACTGGTAAATACAATCAACCGACTCATTTTGAAAAGGGTTTAAAAATCATTGATTTGAATGCACATGGCACAAATAATATTTTATAACTTGGGATACTTATTTGAATATATAAACTTGTAAAGGATTTACATGTTTCTTATGCGTTCAGTAGCCCGGATCGAGCCGGGTTAAAGATCAATAGACACACCACATTATTTAAATGAGTCAGTGACAGGTGTACGCCTACACCTGTGTGCTAAGGTCGTGGCCATTTCGTAAAATGATGCCAGGGATATCCGGGACACGGTCATTAACCCCCAAAGGCTTTAAGCAAACAAAACAATTTAAACGAAACATCCCAATACTTTAACCATCATACAATTAAAGATTCAATGCCCGACCAAGCGGTATTTTATATACCGTACCCCAAGCCCGTATAGGGAAAATAAGTTAAAAGTATTTACCTGAGCTAAATATAAATTCAATCCCAGCCGTATCAAATCAGCAAGTACAGATAGCTTTTACTGGGCTCCTAAATCTGGAACGAAGGTTTTTAATAACCTATTAGAATCCTAACGGGTCTTTAATTAAGCCTTGACTTAGACCGATTAGTTTTCCAAAAGGAAGATACGGTTCAAACGCATGATAAATCGAAGACCGGAATAGAATGTGATTTAGACCCGACAAGTATGAATACTTGTATAATATGGGTGTTTCATACACATTCTGGATTTTGAGATAAAACCGATAAGGTTTGACCCGTTTCGGCTAATTTATGTAAACTAGTTACATAAACCGAACCGAACGCGTATGAAGCGTACGGGTAATCATAAGAGTCCTAAACAGGTTTCCTAAGTTAACATGCCTTAAATATGTTGTGATATCAGTAGGATACCTTCCATTATGCCCAAAACGAGTTTAATCTCATATTAAGCCCCGTAGGGGTATTTTGGTCATTTTAAAGGTTATAAAAGGGATTAATTAAACTTCTGTGATCCGGGTCTGATTTTATTAGTAAAACAACTTAACTTAACAGGTTATATCCGTTGATGTTAAGTCTTAGGTGGCAAAATGGTTTTAAACCCTTACTATGCGTTTAATACGCGTATAACGTCGTTTTAAGCGATTAACGGGTTAAAATAGGATTCTGAGTTTTCTGATCGATTTAACAGGTTCAAAATACTTCATTTATTATTTAAAACCAGTAGCAATTGGATTGGCGTTAAAAGGATTTATAAAACTCATTTTATGGCCGAAAAGGGTATATTCGGTATTTACCGAATTAAGGCACTAATCCTAGCTTATGATCAGTTTAAAAATAATTAAAAATTTCAAAAATCCCAAAATATTATATTACATCAGTGGGTATAAGGTTTGGTGTCAAAAATTGGGTTTAGATAGGCTTTATGCTAATGACGCCGTTTAAATACAAAGAAGCGTTCTAATTACGTCATTAAGCATAACTCCTAATCTAGACCTCCAACTGATGTAAAAATTTAGGGACACGTTTAATAATAAGTAACTAAGATTTTTGTACTTTCACATTTCCAAAATTCTCGTTGTATGGTCATAAGGGCATTATGGTCAATATTTAAGCACTTAACGGAAACGTCGGACAATTAAGGGTTTAAGTGGTATAAACGCAGAGGATTATACAATCATGTAACTAGGTCCTAATGGAACTTTAAGGCATGTCTAATCCTATCAAAACCGGGTCAGAACTGAAGTCAAAGCAAAAGTCAAACTTTTGCGTCTTTTGGTTCCGAATCGGTTCAAAACAGAAAGTTGTCGAATCAAACAAGCTTAGACAAGTTCTTATGCTTATTATCAGGTTATATGAATGATAAAATAGGTGATACGCCTTTTACATCGTTTATCATGCGTTAAATCGAATATTACATTTCTGTTGACTTTTTCTAATCTTTTTTGACTCGACAAACGACCTAGTTAGAATGGGTATCAGTGGGTGCCCTTTTAAGGGTTTAAAGCCCACATAATTACCAACTTATAACTACCTTAAGTTTTCCTAATCGCTGGACCGTTAGCGATTAATCGTTAAGTCAAACCGTATTTACGACGGTTTGACTTTTAAGCTATAAACTAACCAAAACTTAATTAAGAAGGGTCAAGGGTATTTACAAGTGTCTAAAGGATGATTAGAAAGGCTTGGGGTCGGCTCTTGTGCTCCTCAATTGATCAGAAGTGAATGAAATGAATGTTTGCAAACTTGGAGGCCTTATATAGTGATTGTAATCACCTTAGATTGTTGCCATGCATGTCTAGGATGATTCCCAGATGTAAACAAGTGTCCCCTAAAGCTAAAAACCATCTTAGGCAGCCCATGGTATGCAATACAAGACATTGGAGTCGGTTACAAGCTAAAGTTCTTTCTTTGAAAATTCTTACCACCCTTATAACCACCCGACCATTTATTTTCATTGTTGTTATGAAACCGCGGAGGTACAACAGGTTTTTTATAGTAAGCTTTATCTTTTTCAAAGTTTAAATGTTGTTTGGTACTTTTCAAACCTTCGATTTCAGACACATCAATCTCAATCAACTTGAACACATTTCTCAATTTTCCAACATTCACATTCTCCAAAGGAAAATCATGATCCGAATACAACTTATCAGATCCCGCCATCTTGTACATCACAAGATTAGGTTCTTCATTTAAGTTGTTTTTGGATTTTGATTTTGTAATATATTTATCCAAAAAGCATTCATCATCCTTAGTAGTGTCACTTTCAGACTTTAAAACATTTTCAACCATGCTTTTCATAACTTCAGATTGAACACTATCTTCATCAGATGATGTGGTAAACGTGACATCAATCATGTCTGGAAGCTTAAGTTCATTTTCTTCTTCATCATTAACCAACCCTGATTTTTTCTTTGAAAAATTGTTTAAAACTGGTGGTGGAACCTGATGAAACCCAACCCCGGTTCCATCAAAGTATACATCTTCGCCTGCTTTGTTCTTTCCAATTGGTTTAGGAACTATATGTTGAAGAACAAAACTTGCGGAGTTGTAACTGTTTAGTTTCAACTGGATGCGTTCATTCTCAATTTTAGCTTCTTGAAACTGAAGCTTCAACTTAGCAATTTCATCCAGTTGTTGATTGATCAGCTATTCTTTTACCCTAAGAACTCCTGATAATTGAACATTTTCTTTGTATGTCTTACCATTTCTCTCATCAGAATATTTTACCGTTCGTTTTAGCTTCTCAAAATTTTCTGAAAGTTGACGATTTTCATGAATTAATTTTTTGTTTTCTTTCCTAATTCTTTCTACGTCACTTTTATCATTTTCGATTTTCTCAGTTAATTCTTTTAATCGTTCATTTGAAGCTTTTAACATTTTGTCACGGTTTAAGATCTGATCTTCAACGTCTCTGACTCTTCCTGTCAGTTCTTCAACCTTTTTAACGTTGAGGTAAGCAACTGTACTACAAACTTTGTAGTCTTTCATACAATTTTTGCAGTCACTCTCATTTTTAGCCTTCTTACTTGACTCATTGATTGCATCATTCTGACTGACCTTGGTTTTAGACTCAGTTCCAGAACCAAAAACTACCTCTAGCTCTTTCGCAGCAAACACTTTGTCAGCCATCTTCTTCAAATTCTCAGCAGTAAACTCTTGTGACGTGTCAATAATCCCGTCATCAATTTTCTTTGACTGCTGCTCTTTCACCTTTTCTTTTTCTTTTTCTTCAGCTTCTCCTCCTCCCCACCACTCTCTCTGTCTGGCTTCTTCTTCATCAGCAATTTGTTTGATGAACGTTTCAACATCAACAGTAGCTGGATCAACAGCTATGTTACCATTTGGATCTAGGTAACATTCTCTATCAGCATCCCATCTTTTTGCCATTTTTGCTTCTTTGTATGTTCGAGAAATTCAAATCATCCTGTTCTGAGCTAGCATCTTTCTGTTGATGTATTTCACATCTTCTGTTCTGGAGTTTTTGAAAGGAACAATCTTTGTCACAAACGCATAGCCCACTGCGTCTTCTTCTGGTAACACATCACTCCAATCATATCCCTCTTCATCATGAATAACAGCAAGTGCTCTGGATTTTTCTTTGGGATTTTCTTCTATCTGCTTCATTCTGGGCGGTTCAGATTTGTTCTGATGATAGATTGCTCTTTTGTAATAATCTTCACAGAACGGATTTGCCGTATCATCAGTATATGCATTTCGACATTCTCTTTTAAAATGACCTTTTTGTTTGCATTTAAAGCACGTGACCTTTGATTTATCAAAACCAAGTTTTGTGGATGGTCCTCCAATTGAATGTCTGCCTGTAATCTCCATGAACCTTTGTGCTCGTCTGACTGCACTAGCCATACACCACCTAATATCGATCAACTCTATCTCCTCTGGGTCAATCTGGTCATAGTCCTCCTTGGTGAGATTAGTATTTCCAATCTTGCCTGGAACAAGACTCTCGTATGACTCTAAAACAGAAGCTAAGAACACCATCTGCTGCTTTACAGATTCCTCACTGAAATTTTGAGCATTCTTTAAATCCACAACAATGTTACATTGGAACAGATTCTTTGGAACTGATTGACTTGAAGTTGTTGACGATGAACCACTATGAAAACCACTGCTTGAACTTTCTTGATTTGACGTATTAGAACTTTCAGCTGAGAAAGCTGTCTTAGGAGACACATTCTTCGGAATCATACTTCCTCGATAATATAGCTCAACATTCTGCTGATATGAGGAATTGTTGACTTTGTTCGATTTCCTGATCTCCAAATCATGATCTCCAATCTTTCGATTAATAAATCAACTGTCAGTTTGGTTGGTTCAACTGTGTTTTTCAGCATCAAAGCAAAATACTGCCAGTCTTTATCATCAGGCAGTGAGTCAAACAATTTGTCAACCAATTCTTCTTGAGTGTACACGATTCCGTGTCTTGCAAGTTCCAGCTTCAAATGCCCGAATCTTTCAATCATCTTTGGCACAGATTCGTTTTTCAAACATCCAAACAGATCAAATTCTTTCCTTAACAACTTCTTTTTGTTTTTAACTATCTCAGCACTACCCACACATTTCACTCTCAGTTTCTCCCATAGATCTTTTGCATTTGTGTACTCAATCAACGATATTATGTCGTCTCTCACAGACTGATGAAGCAATGCAATGCACTTTTGTTCTGCAACAAAACTTTCTATACCATCAGTGCCTTCTAAATTTTCATAATCTGATCTTCCGATATTCAAACCATTCTTCAAGCTTTTCCAGCTTGGATACGCAAACGCTTTTAGCCACTCTTCAAACCTTTGAGCCCATCTATTGTATTCTTCAATCGCCATCAGTTTGGGAGGTTTGTTGTACGTCCCATAAGCACTCTCTATACTCAAAGCATCAGAAAGAGTTTTCTTCGCACTCGGATTTGAAATGTTTTCATTTGTGTTGTTTGATGTATCATCTCCGGTGTTTCCCGTGAAAGCAAACATGTCACTAAACGGATTCATAAACTCATCCATCTTCAAGTATCTGAAATAATCAACAAACACTTAGAAAATTTTTGGATTTTTAAAGACAATTTCAAGCGAAATTAGTTCAAACGGAATCACTTCAAGCGAAATTACTTCACACGAAATTAGGTTTTCACACGAAATACTCCTCTCACACGAAATCAGTGTTTTTCAAACGAAATCACCAAACGGAATCTGATTTCGTGCGGAATTAGATTTGATTCAAACGGAATCAAGTCACTTTGAAGCGAAATAGCTAATTTCGTGTGAACTCTCAAACGGAATCTGATTTCGTGTGAAATCAGCAGCAGTTTCAAACGGAATTAGTGATTTTGTGTGAAATCACACAACAGTTTCAAACGAAATTAACCACAACAGCTAATTCCGTGCGAAATCACAGGTGCTATTTCGAGCGGAATTATGATGACATCATCAAATCGGCCACCATTTTGTCAAATTTATCCGGTTTTTGTTCGAATTTTGGTCCAATTCTTTCAAGGATTCTTTAAAACAGTGTTTTACATGATATATGTGAAATTCAGTCACTTTTAACCGTAAAATCTCGTTTAATTTTGAAAACAAGGAGTAGAAGTGATGAAAACAAGATGAATTGGTATAAACTCTTCTTCCTGAGCTCTGATACCACTTGTTGGATCGATGTGTGACCCTAACGAGTCAATCAGAAGAGTTTACGATCTATTTCAAAGGCGGAATCAGAGAAATAGACGTGTAACAACTTGATTCTCTTTAATTATCTTCTTATTATTAATTCCAAAGCTTTTACAGATCGTTTGACAAACTGGAAGGCTGGCAGCACCTCGGCTCTGAATCGGAAAAGTTACAAATGAACTAGCAACACAGGTATATATAGTTGAGCTAATTTCGTTTGAAAGTGGCATGGCCATTTCAAGCGAAATCACAATGTTTAATTTCGCTTGAAATGGTCAGTGGCCATTTCATGCGAAATCACCCAATTTCACACAAACCCTAGTTTCTAACCTGCTGTGTGCTAGTTAATCCTATCTAGGCATAAGACTCGATAAAGACGAAGTTAACAGACATTTGTGCACCAACATGGTTTCCCCTAAAAATGGAGGTTTCCCATTTTTTTTCAAAACATTTGTTTCTTTTCTTTTAAAATCAACCTCAATCATCAACTATACAATCAAGACTTACCATAAGCCAAGATCATGTAAATTACATTACATCATGAACTTGAAGTTTTTGTAAAAACTTGTAGTAACTTACTATGTTATTTAGTAGGTTTAGTTAGCCTTTAAAACATATTTATTTGTTTCTAACTCACATTCTTGAAAGATTTAGTCATTTACAACTTGTAGG
The DNA here is from genome assembly GCA_030545235.1 of Helianthus tuberosus. Lineage (NCBI taxonomy): Eukaryota > Viridiplantae > Streptophyta > Magnoliopsida > Asterales > Asteraceae > Helianthus > Helianthus tuberosus. The sequence continues at coordinate 2,455,643 of CM060407.1, forward strand.
ATGATTTTTCTGAAAATATTTCTTTTGTATTTTTCTTGTTACAAACATGTTTCTAGTCTTGTTTAAACACTAAAAATATGATTAGTTTACTTAGAAACCGTGACTTTGTAAATCTTGAGAATAAACTTGGTTTCTTGAGAAAAATATTTTTGTAATCATTTATTTACAAGACTTTTGACATGTATTAACCATCATCATACTCTAAAACATTCTTATTTTCAAGTTCATGTGAGACATAAAGGATGATCTTTATGCTTTCTTCAAGATCCACCCTTATACTTGCTAGACCATGTGTTTAATCATCATCTAGCAAGGTTATTATGGTGATCAACACCATAAACACAAGAAATCCACAAACAAGTTTCATACATACACTTTATCATCATAGATTTCATGTTATTTAGCTTTATGTTAATGTTCATCTTCTTGTTTCTTTGTGGTCTTTGAGTTTAACCATTTACATAACACTTTAACCATTATAATTAGAAGTAAAAACAAGATTAAGAAACTTACTACTAGCTCTAATGGCTAGGGAAGTGGCACAAGAAGGTTGATGATGAATATGAAAGAAAATATGGGGCTAAAGACTCCACAAAGAGGTCCTTCAAGTTTCCACACTTCAAGCTTCCTTAGATATCCTCTTTACACCTTTTAGTAGCCTTAGAATGCTTGGAAGATGAATGAAAATGGATAATGTATGGTGGGTGTGGGTGAGCCGAGAACAAAGGGGAGAAGAAGGAGGTTGATGGTGTGTGAAATATGAGGGAATGATCTTCTTTATAACATGTTACTCTTTTATCCAATGGGTCATGTGTTTCTTAAGTACACAACATGATCTTAAACATATCTAAGTGAATCAAAGAGAGATTTTGCAAGATCAAGAAGGATCTTGGTGGGGTCACCCTTGTGACCGTCCACTTACATAGGGGGGGGGGGGGTATTGGTTGTGATTAAATGGTAAGTTAAGTTATCTAGTTAGAAGTTAAGTGTATTGATTAATGTTCTTGTGCATTAAATGTTATATAGCGTGTTAGGGTATTCGGGGATCATAACTAGCTCAGAAACATTAAAACAATGCTTCTAGTATAATTTTGATGTTTCGGGTAGTGTCCGGTTGTTCGATTAGATACCGGTTCGTTAAAGTGTCAAATTACTCCGTTTAGTGATCTTTAAGTACCCTTTTGTGACACTGTCAATTCCCGATATTTAGGAAAGCATTTAGGACCATTTAGTCATGTTTTTGCATGGTACAAACTTGTTAAAATGCTGAATTTTGCTGAAATATGCTGAATTCAGCACTTTAAGTGTATTTCGGGTGCTTTTTAATGCATAATTTAGCTTCCGGAAAGTCTATATGTTAACCCTTGTATCCATACTTGCGTTTTAATATATTTTAGATGTTGGACCTACTCCCAGGCCCTAATTCCATTATCTGACTGCTTTCTGCAGTGTTGCTGACACAGTGTGTCTTACCGGTGAGTTTACTAGTCTTTCTGACGCAACGCTAACAGTAATGCATAAAGCAATATTTGAAGTATAAAACGTGCATGAATTCACATGTATAGCATGAAATCAGAAAATGTTGACATTTAAGCACATACTTGCAGATATTAAATAATAATTAAACTGTACGGAAATTGCCGGTTTTGTGCCAGTTGTCACATAACTTAGCTTAAACGGGTCAGAATCGAAAGTCAAAGCAGAACTCAAACTGCTTGACTTTCGGTTGCAAATCGAGCTATAAGCAGGAAATGATGGGTTGAACATGATCTAACATGTTCTAATATGTTATACCAACTGATATAATGTCAAAAATTATATATTCAAATTAGTTGTTAATCTAGGGCCATTATTCGTTTCCTAATCATTCCCAACCTCTACCAACTTCCAATTCAAGCTCAATCTCTGCAATTAATGAAGAACACATATAGGGCTCGTTTCTTGTTCATCCGAATTTGTCATCAATTCTTAACTAAATCAGGTACATGTTATTTGTTTTTCATATGGTTTTTCGAGGTCTACAAAACCCCCTGTCAATTTTACAAAACAGAGAGGTTTTGGAGGTCGACCCATTTGGGTGCAAATCTAAGTTTAAGCTAATTGGGTTTTTAGGATTTAACAAACTAACACTTAAATTGAAGTTTGTAGTATGCGATTTAAGTGATTCTAAGCATGTTTGAGTTTTCAATTTGTCATAAACTTATATGCATGATTTTATACGAATTAAATTTGAATATGTAGTTATGGGTCAAATGGGTCATTATGCATGTTCTTGAGTTACAGGTTGTTAATTGTCAATGGGTTGTGATCATAGAATCCGTGCTTAGGTTTACATGTTTAAAGTCTTGTATGATTAGTTGGTTATTAGGGCGTGCACGGTTCGGTTCGGTTATTGGCATTAACCGAAACCGAAGTCATCGGTTAATCTTTTTTATTAACCAATTGGTTTTCGGTTAATCGGTATTTGGTTAGTTTTTTGGTTTTTGGTTAAACAGTTAGGTTAATTTCGGTTAATAACCAAAACCAAACTTGTGCTAAAAAAATAAATCCCAATAAAAAATGTGAATGTATGAGAAAATATTTTATTAGAATCTTAGGATAAATTTGTCATTCATAAAAATATTAAACACTTATTGTTGTATATATGTATACACAGTCACATAATATACAAATAATCACGAATTATGATAAAATTATGGGCTTACATATTGTGGCAATCTGCATGATCTGAATTTGTACCGTTCCTTTAGGCTATATAATTTTACTTTTGACAACGAGTAAACTGCCATTTTGGTCCTTGTGGTTTGGGCACTTTTGCTATTTTAGTCCAAATCTCAAACCTTTTAAATCTGGGTCCTTGTGGTTTCACTTTTATTGCCATTTTAGTCCAAAATTCAAAAAACCCTTATTTGACTGTTGAAAACTAGCTATTTTGTCTTTTTGTGCAGGGTCAATTTTATCAATCTTAATTTGTTATAACATATTAATAAACTAAATTAATTATACATAATTTATTTAACCCCTATATAAACAGCAGATTATATTTCTCCCCCATTACCACACATCATCTTCCCAAAAAAAAACCCTAATCCCACAACAATCTTCCCCTGCAACGACATGTGCAAACCACCATTGTCGTTCAGGCTCCACATGAGCATCAAGCCTGTTGAGGTCGTTGATCCTACAATCGATTTGAAGCTGAGAAATATCCTTTTATCTCGTTCCAATACTATAATTGTATTAGTACTTGTGTTTGCTTTATTAATTTTAAAGTTGTAATCAAATTATTACATGTTTTTGTTTAATTCTTGACTTGATTTGTACTCTGGTTTGAGAAACCTGAGCTGTATCATCCGCAAAAGGAACGGAATTCGAAGCAGTTTCGTGAGGCTTTATTTCCATTTGAGGTAAAGTGTGTGTGCCAATGGATAATTAAGTTGGTGGTTTAGTGATAATAGGAGTATATGAAGTTATTGATTATGTGTGTTTTTGAATTGAAATACAGTGTAGACAGGCGAAAATTTCGTATACCGGTAAGTTCATGGTGGTTGTTTGTTTTAAGTATGGTGATGGTCCCGATGGAGCTGTTATTAGAGAGAAGTTCAGTTTTGGACAGTTGCAGGGGAAGATTGTTGTGGGATTAGGGTTTTTTTTTGGAAGATGATGTGTGGCGATTTTGAGGGTAGGTTTTTTTTTTAGGAAGATGATGATTAAATGAGGGAGAAATATAATTTGTTGTTTATATAGGGATTAAATGAATTATGTATAATTAATTTAGTTTATTAATATGTTATAATAAATTAAGATGGACAAAATTGCCCCTGCACAAAAATACAAAATAGCTAGTTTTCAACAGTCAAATAAGGGGTTTTTTGAATTTTGGACTAAAATTACAATAAAAGTGAAACCACAGGGACCCAGATTTAAAAAAGTTTGAGATTTGGATTAAAATGGCAAAAGTGTCCAAACCACAGGGACCAAAATAGCAGTTTACTCTTTGACAAATGATATTTATGTTGTATTAAATGTGTCAGCGAAAAACGGAATTTCGCTAATTATTAACTGATTCATTATATCTACTTATCTATAAAAGGAGAAGTAATGCTGATGTAAATTTGGGTACTTGTCAATCATACAGGCATGCCACGTAGGATCTGATGGTGTCATAAATTGTTTATTAAAAATGTTACTTTATTTATATAAAATACATAATTTAACCCTCTTTATTTGAATTTCAAAATTCAAAATAAAGACAAGGGTTTTAAATATCCCCCTCAAATATGTCTTTCACCAGACCTTTTATTCCCTTCCTCTTTCAAAATTCAAATTTCAAACCAAAAACAAGAAATCCATCTCTCTTACTCTAACGACATCCATGGCGGCTTGGTCAGCTTGGTCAGTTCTTCAGCGCGTGAAACAAGCAGCCGAAAGATCATCTCGTGCATCCGATCGGATAAGAGTGGTCGCAGTGAGCAAAACGAAGCCCGTTTCACTCCTCCGAGAAGTATACGACGCCGGTCACCGTTGTTTCGGTGAAAATTACGTTTAGGAAATCGTTGAAAAAGCACCTCAGGTTTTCATTTTAATCTCACCAATTATCAATTTATCAAAGTGTAGAAATTAGGGCTCACATATTAGAACACAAATTCGATATTTAATTAGGAAGTTGTTGGGTTGAGCTAATCAGACATTGCGTCCTGAAGATATTGGAATATTAATATGCTTTTAGTAATGGTAGCATTGTTGGACCAGGTAGGTGTTTTGGGTGTCTGTGGGTCGGGTTACATAAATAATAATGACTTGCGGTTAAAATGAAGAGGTACATTTTACCGACTAAAATTCCAACTGAATTTGCAGCTTCCTGAAGATATAGAGTGGCATTTTATTGGAAATTTGCAGAGTAACAAAGTGAAGCCAAAAGATTAGCTCAACTTAGGATTATATGTCAATGTCAAGACTATTTTGGATATGTTTGGGTGGTCATATGGTGTAGCTTTCAGGTTGAGACAGTAAGGTATTTTTTCCCATTTCAAGCACTTAAGGGGTTAACCAGGTTAAAAATGCTTATTGATAAACGGGTCAACGGGTAAAGCATAAAAATAAGCTAAAAACGGAACATGCCAAATGGGGCTAAATTGGTTAACCTGGTTAAAAATGCTTACATTTATGTCGTTTAATAAAAAAAACTACATACATTTAATCATATAGTGTTTGTTATTGTGATGAATGGATTAATTATTTACAAGGACCAACAAAGTATACAGATTACCTGTGTCGGTCTCTACAAACACTAATGTAACCCCATAATTTATATGAAAACTTTTTCATTATGATGCAGGGGAAGTCCTGCAAAGACACATGCCCGTCCATGTTCAGGTTGCCGTCTACTATGAACCGACACCCTATGCCAATAGGTGGGCGAGCTACATTTCTTTTGGAGGATTTTAAAGTTTTCACTTGTGGTAATGGATAGCCGGATCGACCATAATAAGTAAATATCTGTGTTCAGTTTTGGGTTGAGATGTAAATAAGTTGAACCGAGCCTGAGCTCATCTAACCTCGAGTTTTGTTCGTTTAACTTAAGAGAGCTCCAACCGGTTCACTCATTTCTCATATAAATTTCACTTGACCTTAAAAAAAAGTTTTTTTTTATGTGATTTGCAGTTTGTTCGGAACCTAGAGCAATGATTAGTTCTATAACTAAATTATCAACATGCAAATACGCTCTCACAATCCAATGCCCAACACTTTGCAAGCACCCGTAAGTGTCCATCTCATTCGGTTATTTCTTTTTTTTACACTTTTTCACGTTGTAACATGTAAAGTGTATTATGTCTTTTCAGGTTGTTCCAAGAAGAAAGAACAGTTTGGTATACAATCAACTGTAACGGTATTTATTTTCCATCGTTTCTCTTAACTTTGATGTAATAATATAAATAGAGAGTATGGACATTAATAGTATACTTCCCTTGGTGAAATTAAAACCATATTCTTTAACTATTCAAGTATCATAGAAGGAATGTACTAAAGGCAAGTGATGCTATTTGATGGCTTCACTTCTGTTCAATATAATTTAAGATATGAAATGGGACTTGGTGTTTTTTTATTTTTTGATCTTTTATATTTGTTTTTTTTTTCAGATTGGCACATACAATGGAGATAGTATGATTTTGGTCCTGGCATTGCTGGTACTGCTAATGTGTATTACAATTTACAAACAAATCATGGCACTGTCAATGAAGGTGGGGCCCAAGTGATTACACTTCAATTTTAGTGAAATTTGAAATCTTTGTTTATGTCCCGCTAAACTTCTTCATGGAAGGCGACACGTTTAGATCATCTATAGATCTGAAGAGATTGAATCTTAACAAAAGGTCAAACAATTGATGTATTGATTCTCTTTGATATTGTTTCTCCAGAAAATCCCATTAATAAAGACTGCACGACGACCTGGTGATGCTGAGATTGTATATGCGTCAACAACAAAGGCAGAACACGAGTTAAACTGGAAGTAAGTTTTCAACGGGCCATTTCAACCCGTTTATATAAATCATTTTATTAATAAATGTTTGTTAGTTATTGTAGTAACATTTATTTTAACAATATTTATAAAAAAAAATATGGTTCTTTTTTACCCTTTACTTTTTAACATATACAAACTCGAAAAACAATTTAGTAACAGATGCATGTTGTTAACGTTATAGTAATATTTAAAAAATTAAAATGGGAAAAATGTTTTTGCGGGTGACATGGTCGAAACCCATTTGCCAACTTTAGTGGTTGACATTATATTGTAATTTGTAGGGCAAAGTATGGAATAAAGGAGATGTGCAGAGATCAGTGGAACTGGGCTAGCAAGAATCCTTATGGCTATCAGACTCAAGCAAAGAAACTTGGTGCATGAACATAAAGTTTTATAGGGAAGGAAAATCATTAGGTACGCGATTACATCCATGTCGTGGATTTAGCAGACGGACATACTGCGGCGTTGGCGAAACTTTCTGATCCCAAAATAGGTGGGTCTTTTACCATTTTTAATGGCCGATAAGCAAAGCTGACTTACATGTGTCGTGGAGCTAAAGCACAAATAATAAAAGAGATTTTTTTAGGGAAAATGATGTATTTCTGAATCCTTAAACGAATACATCAAACCCTCTTTTATACGGAAAATCTAAATTTGTCAAGTTGTACCAAATTTTTGTCGAGATTGACTGGAAAAAGATAAAATCAAAAAAATAAATAAAATTGTAAGTTAATGAAAAATAGGAATTTGGACCCCAAGAGTCGGGCCAAACCACTTGTGGACCCCCGTCACACCAAACGGAGTGAAAGTTATGCCTGTTTAAGTTGGGCCTCTTTTTAGCACACTTGCTTATATCCCGTTGACCCAAACATGATCCATGTCAACATGTGACATTGCAAGAATGGTGGATTCATAAAAATGTTTATAAATTTGTTTTTATAATGTTTTCTGGTTATAAATTATTATTTTTTAAATTACTATTTTTTTTTTAATAATTTTAGGTTGTGAAGTTTATAACTTGGGGACTGGTAAAGGGACATCTGTTTTGGAGATGGTATCAGCCTTTGAAAAGGCATCAGGAAAGGTACTGCATTTTTATGATTCCTTTAGTTATGTTATATTTGTTGAGTGCTTTAGACCGTTGACAAAAGGTCAAACAATTGATGTATTGATTCTCTTTGATATTGTTTCTCCAGAAAATCCCATTAATAAAGACTGCACGACGACCTGGTGATGCTAAGATTGTATATGTGTCAACAACAAAGGCAGAACGCGAGTTAAACTGGAAGTAAGTTTTCAACGGGCCATTTCAACCCATTTATATAAATCATTTTATTAACAAATGTTTGTTAGTTATTGTAGTAACACTGATTTTAACAATATTTATAAAAAAATATGGGTCTTTTTGACCCTTTACTTTTTAACATATACAAACTCGAAAATTAATTTAGTAACATATGCATGTTGTTAATGTTATAGTAATATTTAAAAAATTAAAATGGGAAAAAATGTTTTTGCGGGTGACATGGTCGAAACCCATTTGCCAACTTTACTGGTTGACATTATATTGTAATTTGTAGGGCAAAGTATGGAATAGAGGAGATGTGCAGAGATCAGTGGAACTGGGCTAGCAAGAATCCTTATGGCTATCAGACTGAAGCAAAGAAACTTGGTGCATGAACATAAAGTTTTATAGGGAAGGAAAATAATAGCAAAGAAACTTGACATGATTGTAAAATTTTCTTTTGACTAATGAAGAACTTACATTCGTTTGATTATGTCGTGCAGCTCTTCGTATTTCATTGATGCCCCACCGTTTACCCTACAAAGGCTATATGAGGTAAGTGTTAATATTATTTGTGATGATGAGAAACTAGCATATGTTAATATTATGTCGTGCAGCTCTTCGTATTTCAGGTTTGTACAATTATTCACTACAAGTACCAACTTCGACCCAAAGGCTCAGTTGGAGTTCAGGTGTTTTACTTCTTTAAAAGTCCAAGTTTGATGTATGTTTTAGTAATATTTGTTAGGTTTTGATATTGAGTTGTAAGTTGATGTTGAAATATGGACGTTTTGCAGTATAAAGAAGTGTTGGGTAAATGGTCTTTCAAAACAATGTCCTTATTTAGCATTATTATTTTATTTGATATTAGGTTATCAATAGGTTTATGTTTTAATTTCATGTAAGTTTTAGATTCTTTGATTATTAGGTTATCAAGAAGTGCTGGGTAAATGGTCACTTGATATCATCACATGGCAACCGGTAAGTTTGTAATTTGAACCTACTACGTCGATACGTCCCAAATGATTCAAGAGGATTGTAAAAAGAGTGAAAATTGTAGACCTCTGAAGTCTGAACCCTCAAATTAATTCATAGAAATCTGATGAAAGGATGAGGTAAGTGGTGAGGTATGCTTTAGACTCTTACGCAATCGTGTAATTAATATAGATGTTTTAGATAGTGTACGGACATGAGGTTCAGTAATTAACATGTTTTTGTATATTTATTTTGCAGAATGATTCCAAATTTTGTGGGCAACTTTCTTCTGGTATAAAGGTAATTAATTTACTCAAATTGAATTTATTCGACATCCATCTTTATTCAATGCGTAAACGATCCAGTTTTGATCGTATTTTCGCTTCTATCTTGCAGACAATTGCAGCAATCCCTGTGGAACCACAAGGGGTGTTACAATTTGGGTCTACTAATAAGGTTAGTAAGCCAACCTTAAAAATATGTAGCTTTAAGTTTTTATATAAATTGTCAACATAATTTTTACAAATCTAATGAATTACTTGTGTGGTGAGATTCTGGAGAACACGGATTTCATACATCAAACGAAAACAATGTTTAACGAAATTGTTAACGGAAATTTATCAACAATTTCATCTTCTTCACCAAATGGAATGTTTACGTCCTTGACACCATCACAAGATTCGTATTTTGGATCCATGTTTGTTGATAATAACCAGTCTACTACAGATTTACAACCAAACATCGGTTCGGGTTTGACTTCCTTTAAAGAACCACTTCAAGACATGTTTGACTTACCCGAACGGTGAAAAGGTATTTACTTTTATAGAACACTAAATATTGTCATATTACAATTATTTGATTTGGACCCTTTAGTAACTAATTAAATAATTGATTCCTTTTGATTTTATAGATAAGCATTGACTGTTTTTTTGGATCGAACGATTAAACACTTGCTTTTCTTGCAAAGTGTAACGAAACATCCTGACAGAATCAAACAAGTCGATGAGCCAAAGGTGATCATAGACTCATACTTCATCTCTTTACATGCATAGGCTCATTTTAAACTCTTAAATCTTGTTGTAACTGAAGATTATGTTTTTTCAGTATAATGGCGTCATTCAGAATAACCATTCAAATGATCTGAACAACAGCGGTGTGACATGGGCATGTGAGGTCGGAAATCAAATGATGAGTTGTCCGCTAATAGTAGAGGACCTTAGTATCCCGGGACAAATGCTCATAGAGATAAAAAAGTTAAATCAATTAGTGAAATTAAATATGTTTTGTGGGTTCGTTATGCTTCTCTTGTGTCTAAACTTAATCAGTCGACAACTTTAATGTATTCTTAAGTATAATGCGAATGTGAATTCATTAAATAATTTCACATCATATTTTACATAAAAACGTAGGCTTACATTCAATGTTTACGATGTACCCGCGTCCATCGGATGGGTGTCCACTTAGTTATAATATATATAAGAGTTAAATACTTGGTTGGTCCTTGTGGTTTGCGAAAATTGCAGACTTGGTCATAATGGTTCACTAATTACAGAGTTGGTCCTAATAGTTGCAATTTTTGCACTCGAGTGGTCCTTATCACTAACCTATGTTAAGTTTTTCAGTTAAATTTGTGTGAAATAACCAGATTACCCATAAACAATAAAAAATTAAAAGAGATGGCCCACCTCATAAATCAACCAAAAGGACATTTTTTTTCTTTCTCTAAACCATCTTCTTTCTCTCTCTCTACCCATCCAAAATCACCTCCACTCTTATGGCCACCACCACCATCACCAGCCGGCCACCATAACCCTTGATCACCTCGCCTGAAAAACAAACATAACCTTGTGTACGTCGTCGATTCCGGCTGCTACATCAAAAATATCTTCAGATTGTTGTCATCGGATACATTTAATCTGGAAACAGGTGCCGTTTTTTATTCTAGATCGAGCTTTGGTCGGATCTGATCTGAATACACGTTGACCGACAGTCACATCTGAATCGAAATGGTCGGATCTGAACTGAATCCGAAATGTCCGTTGTTAATGAAGTGAATTTGAATAGGGATTATTCCTTGCGTATATGGAGATGCGATTATTTCAATTTGATTGTTTGATTTGTTTTCTGTTGTGTATGCAGTATGTGGTTATATTGGACTGGATTTCATGGAGTAGTTTGAGTTAAGTTAGGATAAACATCTGATGGTGTAATGATTACAATGGAAAAGCAAAACAATCTGGCATGAAAGCAACATCATACTTATGGAACATAACCAAGGAAAGATACTTGCAGAGTGTTTTAAAGACCAAAATTATGTTATTATTAGGATAGAGGGGATGCAGGTAATGTGTTTTGGGGTTTCCGCAAATGGAGTAAAATTGAGTTTAAGAATTGCAGTGGCGCAACGGTAGTGGCTGTGGTGTAATGCTTGCGTGTGGTGGTCAGGTGGGGTGGGTAGTGGTGGGTGGTAGGGATGGTGGTGATTTGAGGTTGAAGAAAAGTAGTTTGGGCCCACAAAGATTTAAATATTGTTCTAATATAACTATTTTTTTAATAAATAAGGGTATGTTGGTCATTCAATATAGACTTAACTGAGAAATCTAACTCAGGTTAGTGATAGGGACCATCCGAGTGCAAAAATTACAACTATTAGGACCAACTCTGTAATTAGTGAACCATTAGGACCAAGTCTGCAATTTTTGCAAACCACAGGGACCAACCAGGCATTTAACTCTATATATAATGGTTTGTCGAAACCGCACACTACTACCCTACTACCCTCTCATCTAGATATTGGGCTGCTATTTTTGAATCCTCTCTACATGAGTCGCATATCCTTGATCCAAACCCAATGCCAGCCCAATAAACCCACCTGGTTAAGAATAAAACATGAATAATAGGCTAGTCAATCTTAATGAGTATATCTATCTGCTGGTTTGATATTAAAACAGAATGAATTTGCATTCGATGATTAAAGATTAGCTATGAATGTGTTATATGATGACTGTTAAAGCTTTGATATGGGTCTTTCTTCATGAAACGTACAAGTAACCTTTCGTATTGTACAACCCACATAAGTATTGGGTGATAATTGTCTCATTCGGATTGATCTAAAAAAAGGGGATAAAGAATTGTGTTATGTCCGTACAACCATGTAGTCGCACAATTGAAGGCCTGGCCCCACCGTTACATCGTACAAAGTTTTGGTCGGCCGCACACATAAATCCAATCGCACACTAGTCCTTTTTTTGGGCCTCATGGTTGGGCTGTAACCAGCTGGACCGCACATGGGAAGCCCATGTTTTGTAGACAGTCGCACACCACTTGTTCATATGCTTTCAAATAATGGCCGCACAATTGTATTTCGACCGCACAATCATAAAGGCCTACCATCTTAGAAAGTTAGTCTCACACTAAAGGTTAATCATGTTCCCGTCTATTTCAATCGCACAGTTTATGACCCTATTTTATATATCACTTAGAAACCTACATGATTTCAATACATGAGCAACATACGTGATATACTTGTGTAAATGATTACTTGATACGTGTATGAACTACGTGTTATGTGACAACTGGCACCAAACCGATAATTTCCGTACAATTTAATTAATACTTAATGACTGCAATTATGTGCTTAAATGTCAACATTGTTTGATTACATGATATACTTGTGGATTCATGCACGTTTTATACTACAAGAATTACTTTATGCATTAATGAACAGCGTTGCGTCAGAAATACTAGTAAACTCACCGGTAAGACACATTGTGTCAACAATTCTGCAGAAAGCAGTTAGACAATAGAATTGGAGCCTAGGTGTAGGTCCAACGACAATAATACATTAAAATCCAAGAGTAGACACAAGGGTTTATATAAAGACTTTCCGGAAGCTAAATTACGCACTAAAAAGCACCCGAAACACACTTTAAATGCTGAAATTCATACAATTCAGCAAAATTCAGCATTGTAACAAGATTGTATCATGCAAAAATATGACAAATTGATCCAGAATATTTTCCTGAGTGTCAGGAATTGAAAGTATCACAAAGGGCACTTGAAAGACACTAAACGGTGCAATTTAGCACTTTAACGAACTGGTACTTAACCGAACAACCGGACATTGCCCGGAACATCAAAATATTACTAGAAGCATTGTTTTAATGTTTCTGAGCTAGTTATGGTCCCCGAACACCATAACACCCCTTAAAACATAATAACACATCAATTCCCTAAACTTTACACTTGAAGACTAACTTAATTGTGTAACTAGAGATTGGAATTTACATTTAACCCCCCCCCCCCCATTACATAGTGGACGGTCACCATGGACCCCACCATAATCTTTCAAGATCCTTTAATATCCTACTTAAATCTTCTCTAGATCCATTTTGATACACATAATCTTCCTTGGATTCTCTAGGATATGATAAGATCTTGTGAAGTACTATATAGATATCATAAGAGATCATTCTTCACTTCACACCATCAACCTCCTTCCTCCCCTCTCCATTTTCGGCCGCCCCCCACACCACACACCACCATCATCATTTCTCAATCAAGTTCATCCATTTCAAGCTTCACATAGGGTGCAAGAAGGTGTTTAAGAAGGTTTGGTGCTTGAAGAACTTGAAGGACCTCTCTTGTGTGCTTTTATCCACTCCATATTCTTCATTGTTCTTCCCTAGCTTTAAGCTAGTTGTAAGATTCTTGAACACCCTTGTTTACTTTATATTTTAGTGGTTAAAAGATATAACATGTTGATTATCATAAGAACACTAAAAGACATACACATGAATCTTGAAACATAAGGTGAAATATGATGATATCTTGATGAAATGATGTTGTCTAGTAGATGTATAATGTTTGCTTGTTGATTACTAGAAATATTGATGTTGATCAATACATGAAGCTTGTTAGATTGTGATTAAACACATGATCTAGCAAGTTAGAGGATGATTAAGTGATAACACAAGAAGATCATCCTCATGTATAAACATGAACTTGATGAATAAATGATTTCTTGGAAAATAATAAACAAAGTAAGCTAGTAAACTTATAAATCTAAGATTTATGAATGATTTTCCAAGAAAACCAAGTTTAAAATATGATTTTTAGAAGATCTTGGTTTTTACTTAAACCTACACTATTTTTATTAGAAAAACAAGTGTAAGAACACTTATGAAACAAGAACACATATACAAAAGATAGTGACTTGTACTTGTGCGATACAAGTATAGTGACTAACGTTAATAAAACACTTTTAGGTCACGACGCTAAATAAGCAAATCCGATGAAGTTTACGACGCAGGAACGCAAAGTTGTGAGTTCATGCTCCCCCTTTTCTTTTAACTGTTTTCAGTTTTATAACTTCGGGGGTGAAATACATGTTACAAATGTTACATTGTTTACAAATGGTATGATGGATACAAGAATTGAGAAATGATACGAGAAATGATACGAGAAATCGTGTCACGAATAGGGTACCATAAGCACCATTAATCAACAATATACCTAGACCGTAGAACAAAAGGTTAGATCTAATGGGTTTTCGGGCAGCCACACTCTTGGTAAGAACGAGTACCGAGTAGTGCTTTTGTGTCTCCGTCGTGAATCGACAACTAGAAAAATGCCTTTAGGTTGGTTGCTTCCTATGTCGTGTCACATGTTAATGGCCTTGCAACCCATTAACAACCTTGATACATACAGAAATACGAGATTTATACAAGAATACTTGATTTATACAAGAATACTTGATTTATACAAGAATACTTGATTTATACAAGAATACGTGATTTATACAAGAATACTTGATTTGTACAAGATACATACCATGTTTTCATACAAAGTATATAAACGTTCAATACAAGAACTGCATAAATTCACACCAACATTATGTTGACGTTTTTCCAAAAACTCACATGTATTTCAGGTAACTAAAGTGGATGTGCGCACGGTCTTACTCATGCTCCTGGATGTTGTTTATGTTCATCCTTAAATAAAGTTGTAAACTTTCAGACAATATGTTGTCTTGTGATGCAAACACTTAAACTATGTTTCCCGTTATGTAATGTTAATGGTGTTTGAAGTTATTTTACGAGCATGTAGTATGTTTACCTTTCGTATGCAATGAGAACCTTTCATGATCACACCACGTGCTTCCGCCTTAGAAAGGGGTGTGACATGTTATACGTGAACTACTTGCATACGTTCCTAACAAGTGGTAACCGTTATAGGACGCGGTTGACCAAGTTTAGGATAAACATACTAGCTATCGAGCAATCTAAGGTGAGTTCACACTTAGACTAAACGCTTGTATTCCCAATGATTTGGGGACTTCGCTCACACCAAGGTAACGATGTGACAACTTTATAAAACTCATAAAGCATGCACTCCCAACGGTTTGGGAGCTACCATACTAAACGAAACTCTACCAAGGAAAGTCCCTTACAGTTATACCGATTAATCGCAGGAAGCGAACAGGATATTAGTTGATAGCGCTATTAGGTTTGACAACATCACACCGTGCGGGGAGTGGGGCGTGAACTATTATCTGGACTATCGGGTCAATGACAGTAGACATTAACCTAAGAGGGCAAACAACAACTATGTCAAAGTTTCGGTACTACACAGTTTAGTAGCTCGTTATGGGATGGAATTCCCACAACATGTTCTGATAACATGGTAACTCATAAAACGAATGTTTTTGGATAACGTGAAAACCTTTTTGAAAACCGTGAACTCGTCAACTTTATGTTGACACACTACTGCATGCTTGAAGGTCCGTAGATATTGTGCTGGAGTCCGCTTGGAGCGTTGTGGTGGTCGTCTACTATTTATGTTTTCATGCTTCCGCTAAACCCTTGAACTTTATCTATTAACTATATTTGGAACTTTATTTTAAAGACTTATTATGTTTTAGACTGGAATGCTATGTCACAAATTATGTTGATGATGGTTTTTATTTTACTTATATTAAATGTTTGATGTAACTGGTGGCTTGATCTTGGTTAGTCACACGCCTCGCGGTGATACTCCGCACGTGGGATTTGAGGGTGTGACACATAAAAAAATAATAAACATTGGGCTTGTTTGTTCGGTTCGGTTATTGAAAAATGAATAACCATTATTGAACCGAAAATACCGGTTTCGGTTATTTTCATTTTCTCGTTCAGTTCGGTTAATTCGGTTCGGTTTTATTGGTTAATTCGGTTTCGATTCAATTAATTCGGTTTTCTGCTCACCCCTAATTGGTTAACACATGTCATTTAATCAACACATATGCATGCTAAGTAGTTTGTTTAAAAAGATAGTCTTAGATGCTTCGTTCGTTAAACTTGTAAATATGAAATATGTTTATAATATGCTAATTAACCTTAAAGTTGTGAACTTGATAATTATTATGCATGTTAGCTAGGGTTTTAGAAATTATTTGTTAAATCCAATGTTTATCATTTATTTTAGCTTTAAATGTCGTTTTAACTTACGTCTTAGGATTCAATTGTCAAGTTTGTTACTTTATTGCATGAATCATTATATGGATGTATATTATGCTAACTATTACTCGATTATTAATTTAGAGGCAATTATATATTTTATCTCATATGTCACATTGTGTGCTTATGTCTTGTATGTTGGATACCATATCTTGTGAAATTGCATGATTTTCGTTAAATACTTGTGCACATATTCTAAATATTACATTAGTGTTTATAATTAATTAAATGGATCATTGGGTGGCTTTGTAGCCTACATATACAATCTCCAATTCTATTAAAGTCCTCACACTTACAAACCAATTAACCATCGCAGCCGCTTCCCAAATAGTGGTGAAAACAATCCCATCTCATTTATTTTGGGTCAATATGGGTAAATTTTAAATTGAAATGGGCCAGGATGGGTCAAGAAAATTATTCAAGGAGGTAATGATGGATTGTTTAGATACAACTTACATTTGTTTAAGGGTCAGGATTGGTCAAAAGAATTCTTTCAATAGGTTAGGATAGGTAGATAAGATATAAACCTTTTGGTTGGCACAAATTCATAAGAATTCAATGGAATTGGAATCTGAATTCCATGGGTCAACAACCACCACAACCGACCACTTTCGTCACCAGCGGTCGCCCTCACCGCCGCCCCTTAACACCACCGTTGCCGACCGCACAATAGATAGGGATAATTATTGGACACAAATATAATAGATAACTATGTGTATTGGCAAAGGCACAATGGGGTGGTGGTCCATTGGCAAAGGCAAAGCCTTTAAAACACCTAGGTTTGAAAGGGAAAGGTCTTGGGTTCAAGTCCCACAGACAACAAGGATTAAAGAAATTAGCCGGTCAAAAAAAAACTATGTGTATTATTGTGTTAGGGATAATTACAAAGAGTCCTTGTTTAGTTATTATTGTACTAGGAGTCAATCAACGAAATGTTTGTTAAAAAATATAAAACAACGTTATACTTTATGACTTATCATTATTATTTTTTAAAATCAAATACATAAAAGCTTTTTTTTTACTATTATTTAAGGGGACCGGGTTGGGGGGTTGGTGGTGTATTTGTCATTTGGGTGTGATTATTTTTTGCCTTTTCAATCTTTTAAAACTTTCTATTATCTATAATGTCGTCTTGACCTTAATTGTAACCAATAAATTAAAGAATCGACGGAAAAATCCCTTCTTACGCATATGTCTAGATGATGTTTGTAGGAGTTAATAAGAAGAAAATTAAACAATTGAAGTGAAGTTATTAGATGCTTAAATCATTACATATAATGATATAATGAAAGTTAAAGCTTGAATGGTTTATAAGATTTGGACATGTCATTAATTTTAAAAAAAAAAGGACCTAATGATCATTTTGTTTTGTTGTGTAAAAATAAATAATGCATTTAAAGATTATAGGAGTCGTTATCTGTTTAGACAAAATTTAAGAAAAACGACATAAACAAACTTTATAGCACATGCAAATTTATTAGATTGCATATATAGTTGTTTGTTGGGCCCGTAGATGGACAAACCCTTCCTATGATTAAATATTATATACTGATTGATGTCTAATATTATATGTTATTTTGGTTGATTTAGTAATGCTTGTAGGTCAAATGTATAGTCATTTGTAACCTAATACGTATTATTTAATTCGTTTACCATATTAAAATACATTGACGTAATTATATGATTCTTTTAGATCATAAGTATAAACAAACAACTAATTACTATATTCATACAACACACAACCGAAATCTTAAAACGAAACAGGTTCATAACCTGAACTTTATTCATATACACAACACACTTGAAGAAGCAATATATTGTCCCCAGACTTCCCAACTTCAAAAGTCTCGAAACATCCATGTTGATCTCATGATTACCAACTTATTCTGCACTGATCATTGGAAGCTGCAGAGAAGATACAGTTAGACTACCATTTCAAAAAAAAAAAAAAATTGAATTTATATATAATTTACATCGAGATAATTGGTAAACGGGCAACAAGCTGCGCCGCTACCCAAAAGGTAGTCTAACTTTAACTTTGCATTTTTCATTATTATTATTATTATTATTATTATTATTATTATTATTATTATTATTATTATTATATTTAATACGTAATTTGGATGTCTTTAGAGATTTATGAATTATATATCATCTTTATTATATATAATAATACACGAGTTTCTAATCTATAAACAGTAATACCTGAGAGATGAGCTCGTTAGATTGATCAGGAATAAGAGGACCATATTCGCAAGTCTTAACCTCCTCAAAGTTCGATCTATCGTAAGTTACAGTTTGAGTCGCAAATTTGAACACGAGCTTATTGAGAAGCACTGTGACGTCGTACATATCTGTCCATACGCCCGTAGACGGGAGTTTATCCTTATGGCCTCTCATCCCGGAAATTTTACCGAAGGTGATCTTTCCGGTAAACACCGGGGCGAAGTAATTAGGGTATACGTACGTTACGTAACATGGTTCCTTAAAGTAGATGGTGAAGTTGACGGTGGGTGGCAAAAGGCCTGCGAGGGATATATCGAAACTTTCGACGGGTTCAGGTATAAGGCCGGGCGGAAATCCAAGTAATTGGAGAAGTACGTGTAGTATGTCAGCGGGTGAGTTTAAGTTTGGGGATGCAGAGCTGGGTTCAAGTAGTTGGAGAAGTTGCTGTAAGTTTAAGTTTTTGAGTGGGGATGCGGCTGAGGTGGAAGGTGTGAGTGCAACAAGGGCGAGAAGGAGGAAGAGGAGGAGGAGAGACTTAGCAGTTGCCATGCTTAAATATATGTATGTATTGCTTCTTAAGTTAAGTTGTGAGGACTTGATAAAATGAGAGTGTAGTATATATAGGCAACAAAAGCCACCCATCCATTTCAAAAATCAATTTAATAAGTATTATAAATTTATAGTCACGTTTTTATCCATTTCAAAAATCAATTTTAATAAGTATTATAAATTTACAATCACGTTTTTTAATATATGTTTTGTTCTCTAATATATGCTTAAAATAAACTAGAATTTTTAACCAATATGTGATATTAATATTAATATACTCGTAGTAGTAGTTACATACGTAATAAACAATAGAAAATTGGTAACTTATCTATTGTTTATTATGTATGTAATTACTATGAGTATATTATGATGTGATCAACATTTTTTCGGGTACCTGATATCCGACTGCAAACTTGTACTATCCACACGTCTTTTGGGCTTATTTTGCGTTGTTTGAGGGTATGAGTTCAAATGATGAGTAAATCAAGAAAATGGCAGAACTGATGATGACCAAGTTTCAAAAATGTTGGTCAAATTTTAGTCTTACTTTAGCCATAATCGCAGTATTGGATCATAGATACAAGTTGCATTTTATTGACTGGAGTTATTCACAAATATATGGAGAGGCGAGCCTCGAATATTCAAATGTTGATCAATTTTTGAATTCTACATTTAATGAATATGTCAACATGTTAAATGTGGCCGGTGATGATAGAAGGGATGATCCAACACGTGCTTCAAATGCAAGCAAAGAGGTTGAGGATACAATGGATAATTCTACACATGCCTATGGAATGAGAGCAAGACTTTAAGGTGTGTATATATATATATATATATATTGTGTTTAATTATTGACTAACTAATTTCCTAATATTTTTTTTAGGATTTTGATCAATTTCAAGGTAAAGATTTTACAATTAACAAAAAATCAGAATTGCAAATGTGTTTGGAGGAGTCAAGGGTTGACATAAGCTCCGAACTTGATGTGTTGGCTTCTTGGAAAGCCAATGAGTTTAGATATCTCGCACTTGCGAGAATGGCAAGAGACTTTTTGACCATTCCGGTATCTACTGTCACATCGGAGTCTACATTCAGTGCAAGTGGAAGAGTACTTAATGAACATTGAAGTTCATTTAGCAAAGATACCGTTGAGGCTCTCATATGCACAAAAGATTGGTTATTTGGAGATTACTGTAATGTCTTTTCTCTTGATTTTTCTATGTCTTTTTGCATAGTTTTCTATAAATGTTATTATGTATATTTGTTTGTACTTTGTAGGTTCAAACCAAGTTAGTGTAGATGAGCTCACAGAAGATATAATGTCGCTTGACATTAGCCGTGAATCAGATGCTTCAAATTATGTGAACAATCCTAAGGTATCCACTCCAAATGCTTCAAGTAGTGTTGCTTGTTAACAATCAGAGAACATTCTAAGGTACCCACTTCAAATGTTTCTATAAATGTTGCTTGATAAAACTATATGAATGAGTTTATGTCAAATTGTCCATGCCTAATACGACTATAATTATTTGTGTGTAGGTTTGATTGTTTGGAATTGAAGATCTTGAGAAAGAAAGACACATTTGAACTTGAATGTTAGAAACTATTTGGATGTTATGATTAGACTTTTATGGATTTCGTTTTAAGCTTGTTAAGACATTATGTATTTATGCATGTTTTATGACTTTTGTGAACCTTTGGCGACTAAATTTTCACTAAGCATGTTCCTTAATCGTTAATTTCAAATATGGAATAACATGCTTTGTCGTGTCTTAACAGGTCGTGTTCGTGTATTAATAGGTCGTGTTTGTGTCTTAAACATGTCATATAATATGTTGGTAACATTTTTGTGTCTTAACAGGTCATTTCGTATAACCTGTTTATTAATAGGTTCGTGTTCGTGTTTGGAAAATCTGACACGATAAGATTTCGTGTCGTGTTCGTGTTTACATATTTCGTGTCCGTGTCTTAACAGACCGGGTTGACTCGATATTCCAGCCCTAGTTAAAACCCTGGAATCTTTTCATAAATAAATAATTATTAAAAAAAATAACTTGGTACATGCTTTTATTTTCCTTGAAAGACCACAAGTATGGTTGCCATTAAAACTGAAGAAAAAAATTACACGTGGACCACGAAAGGGTAGAAGACGACGGGGAGTGGAGAGTTTAGGTATATATGGGGTTCATAATTAATCTATTTTTTTAACGTTAAATTTATTTTATTTTATTTTGTTTGTGGAACTTGAACCCAAGACCTCCATCTCCCAATGTGTTTAATTGCCATTACCAATGGACCATCACCCCATTAGTATTAATCTATTTTTCTAATTAAAAAAATAATAATTGGGCATATGCATTTATTTTCCTAGGAACAAGAGTTCAATTAATTGTTTGATTAATAACATAGTCATTGTTGTTAAAAAAATAAATAGTTTATTATCCTAGTTTGTGGTTCTTGCGCATATCCGGTTCGATCTTGTTTGATTTTTTTCTTGCACGGCTCTAGTTTTCGACGGTAAACCTCCTGTTTACATCCATTGTTTTGTTATATTTAATCGCTGAAAACATCAGCGGCAGGTTTGGCAACGGAATTGCCAGCGTTGATCTCCACCTTTACAAATGGTTAAAGATGAAGGGTTTGAATGTTTGATTACTATGCAACTCGATCAGAGATAGATATTTTATATATTTTTTTAGTATTTTAATTAAACAAACAAAACTTGGTTATGTGCAATTCGAGTTTATGTGCAACTCACTTTTAATTAAACAATACAAAAAATATATAATTTTAAACTTTTATTAATTTATCTTCTAAATGTATTTAACGAGTATTTTTGTCCCGCACGTTTAAGCTGGAACAACAATTTTCAAATGAGAAATCAAACAATAAGATTTACCCAAAATGAAAGCCCCCCAATATGCCTATATGATCAGATCTTTGAACAAAAAATACCCACAAGCAAACTCCACTTTGTTCATCATATTTCAAGAAACCAAGACAAAAAGCAGCAAACTTTACCCAAATTAAAGACACCCAATTAGCCAATTTACAAACTTGTTAAAAAATTATCTAGAGTTTCGCTTTCTAATGTTGGAAAAACAAGAAAATGTGGAGACTTTTTCACACAATCAGAGCCAAAAAAGGTGTTATCCAAGTTGTGAGATGCAATGGAGCACATCTGAGGTGGGGAAATCTGATGATAAAATCCGTCTGCAAGGGCTTGGGTTGTCTCGGTTCTTAAGCCATCTTCTTTTTTTTATATTTATTTCATAGATAATTCTGAGTTTCTTTATAAAAGGCAACCACCCATGAAGACTTAGAATAAACCATCGAATAGCAATAGCTGTGAAATCTTGGATAGCTTTGAGGGAGCTTTAATGGAAAAAATGTTGTGGAGAAGATGAAGTGTAAGAGGCTAGTTATTATAATATTAGAAGTTTGATATCCAATTTGAGTTTTTTAAAATAATCCAATTTAAAGGAAAATAACAATTTAAAAATAAAATAGTTCGTTGCATGTGTAATACAGTTTCTATTTTTAATTTTTTAAAATCTCCAGTTCACTTTTATGTTAGTACTAGGTTAGAACCCCGTTTATTACACGGGTTGAATAAATGTAATTTTATATACTGAATTAAAACAGTTATTCTTTAAAAATCTTGTTTATTACACGAGTTGAACAAATGTAATTTTATATATTAAATAATAAAAAAATTATATCTCTAAGAACCCTATGTATTGTACTGAATAAATGTAATTTTATATACCAAATAATAAAAATCCGTGTATTGTACGGGTTGAATAAATCTAATTATATATACTAAAAAATTATATCTTTAAAAACACTGTGTATACACAGGTTAAATAAATATAATTTTGTAACCTTGTATACCGCAAGCGGGGCGAATATATACTAAATAATAAAAAAGTTATATATTTAAAAACACCATGTATTACACGGGTTAAATAAATGTAATTTTGTATAGTAAATAATATGCTATTAGATTCGTTTAGAAAATCATAAATTTGGTTCGGTTTAATTCGAATCAAATCACAAACTTAGTTAAGTTTAATTCGAATTGATTAGAACCCCAATTTGAAATCAAAAACAGAATTATATAATTAGCTTCTCTTCCTAATTAGTGTTTTTTTTAAAGTTTGATCTAATGTCTAATAAGTTATTTTGTATATTTTGTTTGTACTTTAAATTTTTTATATGAGCGTATTATTGTTTTTTTAAGTTTAAGATTATTGTTTTGTGTTATTATTTAAAAAATATCTTTAATTTATAACTTAAATTTGAAGATAATATATTATTAGAAAAAAATGAATGATTCTATCCGTCATTCAAAGTAAGATAAGATTTAATATTAATTGATTATTTATTATTTGATTAATTGATATAAGATAAGTATGAAAAGACATGAAATTACAAATGTAGACGCCTTCAATGTGACACGTGTCACTTATTGGTTTCTTTTATTATAGTAGATTACTTGTTTACACATATTAATTATCTAATCATTTGATTATTTAAATATATTATAGTAATTTTAGTAAATATATTTAAAGAAAAAAATGGGTGATTATCTAATCATTTGATTATTTAAATATATTAGAGTAATTTTAGTAATTAAATTTAAAGAAAAAATGAGTGATGATGTGAAAAATGTAAGGATATGTAAGGATGTTTGTATGGTTGGAGATGAATTGTGGGTTTTTAAGGATTTGTAAAGATTTTTATGGATTTGTAAGGATATGATGTGGCAGCTGATTAAACAGCTAAAAACGCCTAAAGACGCCCTTAACATTGGAGATAGTCTGATGGAAAGAAAACATAGAAAGCCTGCAAAGGCAGGGGCGGATTTAGTATGGTTCCATGTAGGGCTGTAAACGAACCGAACGTTCAGCGAACAGTTCGTGAACCGTTCGGCTGAAGTTCGTTTATGTTCGTTCGTTTAATAAACGAACGAACATGAACAAGAAATTCCGTTCGATTAGTTAAATGAACGAACATAAACAGGGGTCTCGTTCGTTCGATTGTGTTCGTGAACGTTCGGTAAGGTGTTCGTGAACGTGTTCATGAACATTCGTGGATTTGCGTTCGTTTATGTACGTATGTTATTAAACTTTTTTATATTATTAAACTTTTATTTATTTTATTTCCCTAACTATTAAACTAGGAAACCCACTTTCACCTTGTTTATGCATCATTTCCCTTTCATTTCTCATTATTTACATCCACGAATACGATCGACCTTCGTTCCACAATAAGGGATTCAAGTTCGAGTGCTACTCTCTAGGCCATCTATCTTTAACCTTCGTCGCGTTTGCCAAATTTATTTGTGTTCGTTTGTGTTCGTGAATCGTTCGCGAACACACTCATTTCCTTAATGAACAAACACGAACAAAAAATCTCGTTCGGTAAGTGTTCATGAACCGTTCGTGAACACATTTATTTCCTTAACGAACGAACACGAACAAGGCCTTGTTCGTGTTCATTCGGTTTGTTGGTTCAGTTCTGTTTGAACATAATGGAAAACATGAAAACATACCTTTGGTTGCATCAGCACAGGTTAGCAGAGAATCCAGATGGAGTCGCAGCAATTAAGGTTTGACATGATTGTCATCTTGGTCTGGTTCCTCCTTAGGGTGCTGACTGATGATGGTGAAGATGAGAACCGAATAGGGGATTCGGTTTAGGAGAGGAGGTCGAATTGAATGATGTTATGGCTAATGGGTTGTGTCTAATGTGTAACTGAGTAACCCTTTAACCTCCACATAATTCTCCTTATATAAGCACCCAGGAGGAAACCCTAATTAGTTAATAAGGGTAATATGGTCCATCAACAATTACCAACTAATTATTTAATAGGATTGTTATATATTTTGATCTATATAATGTAAATGATTATAATGGCTACAGATTAAATATTAATACGTAATATATTTAATCTTACATTCTCCCACTTAGCCGAGTAATCATTTACTATGAGTATTAGATAAGCCTGATCAGGAGTTAACACTCATTTTAGCCTTAAACAAGTACTATAGCAGAGAAATATAGCCGTTGAATCATTATGCGACTCAGGACCCCCATTAATCATACTATAGCCTTAATTTAAAACCTAATCGTCATGATCAAAATACGTATAAGCCCTTTGTTTGATTTGTAACTTTATTTGTCTTATATGCCATTATGTCGACTTGACATATTCTTAGAGACGTACAAAATCAAACTGATGAGGAAAAATTAACTAATACTTAGTCATTCATAGTACGATATGCAGTTGCGCATGGCCATAAACTAATACCCGTCTATGAGCTCTCTTAATAAGACTTATGGGTAATAGCCATTCAGTTATAGGATCCTTAAGCATATCATGAATGTATTCGATACAAAACTTAGTTTCCTCAATTCGTTCATAAACGAATAATTAATTGTGTATCGAAACTTAATGCAGCACCTCTTGAACTGTTACTGTTCAAGGAGTCATGGTAGCTGACTTTATCACACTAAGTCTTCAAAACATCAATTATATGGAGTTAATAAACTTATGAGTCTACTGATATATTTTCCAACAACATTTAGTGACTATATTATGTCGTTATAACTTAGGTTGTTATTATCAGTTTGTTATGACTCCTCCATAAGATAAGTTTTGTCTGCTGACATAAATATATACCCGAAATTACATTTTATCATCTTTGAATATCTCAAAGTTAGAGTAATAAACCGGTTTTAATTCTCACTTCTTCTTCAAATTATAGTCTCTCGTTTCTTTTAAAGATATTGTAATACTCCATTAGATGCTTCACATTAATCTAGACATATCTAGTGTGTTGCAATGTGAGTAATATCTAAACGAGTATAGACTTGAACTTACATAAGGCTTCTAATTAATGAAGCGTAAATAAATAATCTCATTTATCCTATTATCCTCTAAAGGAGAGCAGTATTTTGTTACATATGTAAGGACCCATTTAATGTTAAACTTATGGAACGGAACTAATATCCCATTGGGTCTATCTCAGTATGTTATGATATCAATCACGTAAGAGATATCTCTGAGATTTATTATATCAAAGTTTGTGTTAACAATGTTTTGACTTATGTAACATATACCTGTCAAAAGAATATCATCTATATAGACAGGTTTATCTTAGTTGCTCCCACTCATTTTGAGGTAGGTACATTAATCCACTTGGTTGTTGATGAAAATAATTACGTTAGCTTTTCATCACATTATGATGTTTGCATTAACCCATACATGGATATTATTGGCTTACAAATAAAGTGTTCTTTAACCTTCAGTTTGAAACTTTAGGTTGTTATCTAATGAACATGTAAATATGCTAGCCATTTGTTAGGGAAAATTGTTTTTAATGTTTATCTAATGTAGCTTTAAACTATTATAAGCTACTTAGAACAGTGATGATCCTTCAAGAAATCTTTTGTAAGAAAGACTCTTTCATAATTTATCTCTTCCTGAGTATAACCTTTGACAATCAATCATGCTTCTTCGTATCTTAACGCTTATATTAGGATTTGGTTTTGTTATGAACACTCTTAGGTAATTCAATCAAATCTCAAACGTTATACGAACACATAAAATCAGTTTTACTAGAAAACTGTTTTATTCCATTTAGAAGATTGATTGACACTAATGGCTTAATTATAAGAGATAGGATCAGTAAACTTTCCCAAATCCATTTCAACTTCAATTAGGGAGGTTATGTAATCATCAAAGTTAGTAGGCTTTTAAACCTAGATGACCTCCTGAGTTAATTATTGGGTGCATTAGAAGTTTCAGTTTTATGGATTAGCTCTTGATTAGGTTGCTATCATTTTCATGACTCTAAGTTTGTAAGAGTTGGTGCAGTATGGTGTACAAGAGGTGTAATCGGAGTTAAATTTGGAGTGAAATTTAATGACACTCTTCCCCCCGCCTCTTGTATTCCTTGCAAGTCATAATAAGGACTTTGACTGCTCCCACTGACCTTAGAAATCTTTAGGAACTCTGCATGCTTAGAGTCAATACTTAACGACCAACTAATTCTAATAGAGAAACAAGTTAATGACGTCAGTCGTTGTAGTTTCTCTTGTTGAGGATTATGTTAGTTTAGGTAAGAAATCCAAGTGCGCCCACAATTAGGCAACAATGAAACTTTTATAAGAGTAGCATTAGATTTAAGGAGATAAGTTTTGATAGAACAGTGTCGTGATGGAGCGGTGTCTTGTACAAGAGGTGCAAATTTAGGTAATGTAAAATTTTCACTCCCCCACCTCTTGCAACTATTGCAAGTTATTATTAAGACACTTAATGCTCCCACTGATCTTTAATATCTCTAGAATGCTACAAGAAAAGTTTCAATGAGCTATGTGACGTGGGAACCTATCACATATACATTAGACTTTATTTGATTTCTTTAATGTCCAGATATCAAAAGAAATTTTAGGGACATATCTAATAGAAATCTTATTAAGTATACATATGAATAGATTTCTTCTAAGACTGTGGGCCATATACGACAAAATTTAGATACAAGTTGATAGTCTTTCAAATGATAAATAGATTATGTCTGAATACTCCATTTGGAATAAGTTCCACGAATGTCAATGAATGACTTATGATGGACCCATACTTATTCCTTAAGCCAAATAATATTTAGGGCTATAACATCATGATTTAAAATCACTTAGAATGAGATTAAATGGAAAAAATCATCCTCATTAACCATGTCATGATTTCTCATGAATTTTGCTTATAATGGATGAAATTTATAAGTCTCATTTTCCTTTTGTCAAATTCTCATTTTCATGATGACAAAAGTTGTGAAAATGTAAGGTATCATCTAGTTCCATCTTAGTAATGTTTCAATCCAGATATTTAGAACAAATAAGATGAGAGTTTAAGGTAAGTGTGACTTTATGTTGACTATGCAAACCTCACAACCTTCATGACATAGCCTAAGTAATGATACTGTACTCTGATTAATAATCAGAACATGTAATGTATCGAAAAGCTTTGGTAGAAGACTGCTTATTATGGTTATTATAGCCTTAACAATTAATTTTGTCACTAACTCTCATATTAGTTATTTGTCAAGTTCTGGGAAGGAAACGTATGGAACTAGAGTCAACTAATCATGTGTTAATTGGAATATTGAAATTACCAGACTTAAATATCATTAATAAGTGACTATCTAATTAATTTGCCCAACTGTTCTTTAGAATAATGGATAGTCTCGTTGCTTATGTCTAGTCTAATGACATAATTATGCAGTGAGATTTTCCCTTGAAGAACCTTAATGTTGGAATTAGCACTTGTAATTTGTCTATGGACCTTAGAACAATCCTCTTTTAAACGTTTTAAGTGGTTGTAAGGTGAATAACAACTTATTTTCCAGCTTTAAACATTTATTTCTTTGTACATATGTTGCTTATCAACACACTCGTTATACTTTGGTATTTTGAGTGTTGTAGTTGATTTATAATGCATCAAATTGTACAAGTGAAAATCTTAGTATGTAATGTACTGGAAAAAATGTACTTATTTCCATGCGTAAGCCCTTAACTTTATGGGTCATGGTTTTGTACATTATAATGTATTCACATATACCACTTAACTTTATAGTTTAGAGTTTCAAATTAAGGCATGCATCTTAGGAGTTCTAGTGATTATTCCATAATTATAGATTAGTCTTAGGAAAGACTTAATCTGGAATAACTTTAGTGATAACATTTACGTTAGAGAGTTCGTGATTATCATAAGAGACATCATGTTTGATTTATCCTATTCATCATGCTCTAACTTTCTTCTTTATAATCTTTATCAGAAGAGAGCAATAGGATTATCGTGTCTTAGGAAATAACCAAGGATTTAATTTAAGAGCTAATTCTAATAGAAACTTTAAATAAAGCAAACATTTTAGGTTTAAAAATGAGATATATATATAGAAGAAAATTATAGTGAGTAACATTATGGGTACTAAGAATAAGGCAGACGAAATGATCATAAAACTTAATTAAGGATCATTAATCTAAGGATCATTATGTGAAGAGATTGTGATATGTCTATTACTAACATCAAAATAATAGACTTAGCTAAAAAAATTCTACTTAAACGAAGACAAAACAGCTTTGGCCAGAAGTGTAATCATTTAAGCATATGTGCAAAGTGGTTGTAACAAATCAGCTTTGGCCAGAATTGAAACAATCACTTTAGTTATGCACTTGTTGAGTATGCCATCTATGAATGAATTAAATCAGCTTTGGCCAGAAATTAAGACATTCATGCTTATGATGAATACACAACATAGCTTTCGTAATACTTGAATGATAAGTAGATGTATCAAGTCAGCTTTGGCCAGAAATGATATATCAGAAGCTCATTCAAGTTAAGCTATTTTGGTTTTGTAAAACATTATTTGATCCTTATTAATTAGCTAAGTAATTACAAAACCAATTATTTAATAGCAAACCACCTGTTGGTTCAGTTCTGTTTGAACATAATGGAAAACATGAAAACATACCTTTGGTTGCATCAGCACAGGTTAGCAGAGAATCCAGATGGAGTCGCAGCAATTAAGGTTTGACATGATTATCATCTTGGTCTGGTTCCTTCTTAGGGTGCTGACTGATGATGGTGAAGATGGGAACCGAATAGGGGATTCGGTTTAGGAGAGGAGGTCGAATTGAATGATGTTATGGCTAATGGGTTGTGTCTAATGTGTAACTGAGTAACCCTTTAACCTCCACATAATTCTCCTTATATAAGCACCCAGGAGGAAACCCTAATTAGTTAATAAGGGTAATATGGTCCATCAACAATTACCAACTAATTATTTAATAGGATTGTTATATATTTTGATCTATATAATGTAAA
The DNA here is from genome assembly GCA_030545235.1 of Helianthus tuberosus. Taxonomy (NCBI): domain Eukaryota; kingdom Viridiplantae; phylum Streptophyta; class Magnoliopsida; order Asterales; family Asteraceae; genus Helianthus; species Helianthus tuberosus. The sequence continues at coordinate 2,485,588 of CM060407.1, forward strand.
TGATTATAATGGCTACAGATTAAATATTAATACGTAATATATTTAATCTTACACGGTTCGTTTACAGCCCTAGTTCCATGGGGTTCCCAGGAACCCATTCGATTCGAAGAAAATGGAAAAAATTAGTGTAAACCTTGTATGATTTGAGAAAAATAATGAAAATTAGTGAAAAACTACCAAAAGGAACCCAGTAGAATCCGACCCTGGATCCGCCAAGTCAATCGGATCACATTATTTGCATAACAGGGTTCTGTGTCAACAAAAAAAAAGAGCTAAAAGGGTATCAGAAAGATCGAAACAAAACAAAACATTTGTTTAAAGTAATGAAAAGGTGACCCACATCTTTGTATAATACTAATATATTAAGTCAATGGTAGATGGAACTGGAGCCCTCTCTTTATTTTACTATTTTTGATTGTTACATTTTTTGTTTAAAAAACATTTAATGGGCCTCATGCCCTAGAATAATCATTATACTAAAATTAACGAGCTTTTAATTATTTGAAGAAAATATATTATAGTTGGGACTTGGGATATGCTTTTATTAATTTACTAGTTTTATCCCGCCCGCGTTGCCGGGCGTTAGACCGAATATTTATCAAACAATTAAAAAACACTATCATAGTTTTGTTAGAAAAAAAAAAGCTAAAACGATAGTAAGACTGCAATTTTGAGCTAGAGCAAAACAGAATTTGTCAAGACTGCAATCTGACACGAATAAAAATTACATCAAGTGAACCAATTAAAAAAACTTCCATACTTTTGCAAAAAAAAAAAAAAAAAAAAAAAACACTATAACGGTGGCAAGACTATTTTGAACCGTGGGCAAAAACGTAACTTTGAACTGGGAAATCATAATTTGTCAAAAAGCTAAAATGATGATAATATTATAATTTTTAAACGGGCGGAAATTGTAATTTTTAACAGGAGGCATATTTATAATTTTTAAGTAGGGGTAAAATCGTATTTTATTCGGGCCAATAGAGGAGTGTCATGTAACGGCCTGACACTATTCCCCCTTATTAGAATTGTAGTGTATATAAATATAAATATAAATAAAATATATATATAGTAAATGTAATAAGAAAGTTTGACATATTTTTAAGGTGAAATTTTATTAACATAATATTAATTCAAAACATTCAATAATCATATGCAAAGTATAATATTCACTATATTAATATTAATATTAATATTAATATTAATATTAATGTTGGACGAAATAAATTGGTATCATGCAATAATCATATATAGAAATAATATTATATATATTCACTATATATGTTTGTAATATTGGCGTAAATATTTTAGTATTGGGGTAAAAATTTAGTTTGGGAAATTTGTGTCTGATATCAAACATACATACATGTAATGCACTAATGTTTAGGTTGGGTTAATTCGTAGATTTTTAAAATTTAATTTATAATGATAATGATTTTTTAAAACTAAACCTTATCATAGTGTTATTTGAAATTATTTATTAGAATTAAGATAAGGATTAAGGATATATAATAAAATATAATTAAAAATTTTAAGATTGAATGAGAAAATGACACGTGGCATTAATAGGAGTCTTTTATTATAATTTAGATTAGATTAGATCTTCTAAATGTATTTAACTAGTATTTTTGTCCCGACACATTTAAGTTAGAAAAATAATTGCTTTAAATCTTGCCAATGATCTCTAGATTAAGTGGTGGAAGACTTGTATTTCTCTTGAGAGATGCGAGTTCAACTCCCACTTGGTACAGAGTGAGACATTGATAGGAGACCCAAGGAAATCTGGGTTTGATCCTTGAGCCAAACGGGTTTTACCGGTAATTTCATCGTCGTGCGTACGGGCGGGTGGGTTACCGGGTTTCCTCGAAATTAGTGGTGGACTCGGGTTACTGTCGGAGTATTCCGTTTGGTCCAGTGAGTGCCCCGAAAATGCTCGAAATTGATTCTTTTGGCCGTTAAAAAAAAGAATAGTTTACTTTTTATCAATATTTTAAAATTTTGAAAAAAAAAACAAAGACTCAGAATATGTAAATTCTCGCTAAAAAATAAATTAAGTTGAGCTTAAACGATCATGAACTTATATTATACTAAGCAAGTTTAAGTCTAAATTTTACGGGCTCAAAGGAGTTTGTTATTTATATTTTATACTTATATATATGAGAAAAGTGCCCGGATAGTCCCTATGCTTTGCCTATTTTTCACTTTTATTCACTAACTTTCTAAAATTACAGCTAGAGTCCTCAACTTTTGCAATTTCGTTCCCGGATAGTCCCTAGCGCGGATGGAGGTTAGTTTTCTCAGTTAAGTGAGTGTAAAATGACCAAAATGTCCTTACTAATAAATAATTAATAAAAATATTATTAAATATCTATTTAATCATTTAATAAAGTGGGAGACACCTTTCACCCACATACCCACCCTCTCCCCTCTCCCCCACTGTTATTCAGATGTGAATTGGGTGGTGAGAGTCATGGGCGAAGGTTTTAAGGGGCGGTAGGGGGCGGCCGACTCCCCGAACTTTTCGCTCAGTAGTGTGGAGTATGTAGTTTTCGTATATAAATTTTTCGGTATATACGTTTTCGACTCTCCAGTTTTATAGAAATTTTTAGATCCGTTGATTTCTGCCCCCGGGTCGAAAATCTCAAGCTTCGCCACTGGTGAGAGTGGAGGCAGTTTGCCGGGGATGGGGGTTTGGTCTGCCAGTTCGTCGGAGGTGAATTCAAAATTTATGAAAATATGGTAAGTGTTGGTTAATCCACATTACATACAAGACACATTCATACCATTTTATTCTAAAGTTTAAGCAAAGAGATAGATAGCTGATAAGCTTTCAAACAAACACTCCAAATGGTATAACCCCAAAGAGAAAGAGGGCATATGGGATGCTAAAAAAAGTCGTGTGTTGTGTGTGATTTTATACCAAGTGTAACAATCATCTGATCCATTAAAATGCTTCGTTAAATTACCCAGAAACACGAAGAAATCTGGGTTTTTGCTTGACGGAACTGATCATCTTCAAGATTCCAACACCATCATGTATACTGAGAATGTAGAAAATGCTATATGTTGTTATAGATGTTAACATGTAGCTGGAATGCTCATAAGCTGTTCGATCAAATTACAAGCAGAGATTAATAAAAATGATAATGTTTTTTTTGTTAATCTGATTTGCCAAATGATAACAATTTATATGTTATATGCTAATTCATGTTCATTATATGTGCTTTATTACAAGATATCAGTTCATTTCATCCTCTTATTCATCATGCTAATTCATTATATGTGCTTTATTACAAAACATTATTAGAGTTTTATTTTTTTTATTTATTAAATGCCCGGATAGTCCCTGTGGTTTGTCCTTTTTAAGAAGCGTTATTGGATTTTATCACCCCAAACTATTGGCTATTGGCCGCTGTCACCCCCAATTATCACTTTGACGTCTATCACCCCCAACTTAACATTTAGTGTGTTTTGTCACCAGATCGTTAACTGATCACTGATTTTTTATCATGTTACTATACTTTTGGGGGTGTCATAGGGATCTTAGGACACCCCAAATGTATAGTAACAGGATCTAAAGTTAATGATCAGTTAACGACGTGGTCACAAAACACACTAAGTGTTAAGTTGGGGGTGGTAGACGTTAAAGTGATAGTTGGGAGTGACAGCGGCCAATAGCCAATAGTTATGAGTGATAAAATCCAATAACCCTTTTAAGAAAAGGGTATTTTTGTCATTTCACACTCTCTTAACTGAGAAAACTAACTCATGTTAGGCACAGGGACTATCCGGGAACGAAAATTGAAAAGTTGGGGACTATAGCTGTAATTTTAGAAAGTTAGGGGCTAAAGGTGAAAAAAAGACAAACCATAGGGACTATCCGGGCATTTAACTCAATATATATTTGTACTAGGTTATAAACACCGTGTATTACACGGGTTGAATAAATAAATTTTATATACTAAATAATAAAATAATATATCTTTAAAAACTTCCTTTATTGCACGGGTTGAATAAATATAATTTTATATATTAAATAATAAAAAGCTATATCTATAAGAACCATATTGTACGGGTTGAATAAATGTAATTTTATATACCAAATAAAAAAGTTATATCTTTAAAACCACATGTATTACATGGGTTGAATAAATGTAATATTGTTTACCAAATAATAAAATAATACATCTTTAAAAAACCTCATTTATTACACGGGTTGAATAAATGTAATTTTATATACCAAGTAATAAAAAAGTTAGTAAATGTAATTATTTATAGTGAAAATAAAAATATTTAATATATTAATACAGAGTTTGGTTTTCGTGATAAATAATTTGTTTTATATAAAAATATTTTAAATTAACAATTTAAAATTTCGGATAGTATTTTATTAGAAAAATAGAAGAATGGTATTCGAAATTTAAAGTAGGATAAAATTTAATATTAGCTCATTATTCATTTATTTATTTAATTAATATAAGATAAGTTTGGAACTGAGGCGAGAAAATTAATAAATTTCATTTATTATAGATTTAGACCGATATAAATAGATTATTCTATTGTAGCAAAATTTGTTAACGAAGTCTCAATAAATTTAACCCTTTATTTAAAACTCCGTAAATGTATAAATGATAAATAATATTAGTTTATTTTATTTTAACTTTCGTAAAATCTTTTTGATACCAAACTAAACAAAACGTTCAAATATATAGTTAAGATCAAATTAGATAACCAAGTTTGAATTTGAAGTAAATAGATAAATATAAAAGCTATTACTTCAAATAAATAATATATTATAAATGAGAAGGAGATTCAACTAAATAATAATTATCCATAATATATTAAACTAAATAATATTTAGTAGGAGGGTTATCTATAATTAATTAGAATAGATTAAACTAAAATAATAATTATCTATAAGACATGACCTAATATGATGACAAGTCTCCCCCAAATGATTTCTTTTATTATATAGTATAGATATAGATTTATTTACATAATAGCTATTATGCAAAAATGTTGATAAAATTAATTAAACACATATATTATGGTGTATATAATATATATGCATATAAATAAAAAAAATTAATAGTTAATAAGTAATGAAAGAGTCGAGTTAAACTCAAGCTTGAAAAACTACAAACGAATCAACCTTTAGCCTCAAAGCTAAAACTCGAAACGAGTCGAGGTCGAACTCTCTTAAGTTAAATGGGTTGAACATGAACTCAACCCAACATAACTCAACTCGTCCAGTTTACACCCATGTGAATATCTACAAATGGGTTTTATTATATTTACACGTGAAGTATGCAAACAACTTCCATTTTCAGTGTACACAGGGTGGTACGTGATAGTGGTGTGTGATGGTGTGATACACCGCTGCAAGGGGTGTATCACGCGTGATGGGAATGGAAAGGGTGAGAGTCTCGTTGTGATGGTGGGTTTTGTTTTAAGAATATAGCCGTTGAATGACTATATATCCGTTTAGGAGGGGCAACTTTTTTAATATAAATTTATATATATATATATTCTCACCTTATATATACATCCAACCTTTACCCATTTTATACATGTTTCATATCTAAAAAATACACATTATAGCACCCAATTTTCAACCAAAAAATTCGATGGCGGGTTCAAGCAAAAAGAAATTAACGTCCGCTACAAAGAAAAAAAACTAGGCCATGGATCGTGCTAATCTAGGCAAACCGGATAGGTTTCGTTTACAATACGAACTAATACCCACACGACCATTTCCCACCCAATTGTTTCCCACACAATCGTTTCCCACCCAACCATATCCACTTTATCCACAACACTTCTCCCACCCCAACATACCAACCCAAGTCACAAGCGAATATGTAAACTTTATCACCCGACCAAAACCCCATACACGATAAAATGGTGGACTGTTTCGCGTGTCGCGAGCCTACCTCCCACTACCAAAACAATCTATTTAGTAACCCGGTCCGTGATCCCGATTCGAACAAAGACTACGAAGAAGAATATGAGGAAGATGAAAAACAAGAAGATGAAGAATTACAAGTGAAAGCTACTCGTGAAGGACGGTGCAAAGAGTCGGGAATCATCAACAAAAGGGTACCTTAGACGGAAGAGGAAGAAGTTGCCTTGGTGAAGACTTACATATTTCTGGTGACAAAAGGGTCGGAATCAACAACAAAAGGACGTATTTTGGAGATGAGTTATCGCTTTGGAAAACTACATGATGAAACTACTCAGGGCATGGATCAAATCGGCAAATAGACGGATATAAATAAAAAAAATTAGTCGATTCAATGAATGCTACATGCAAAAGGTGTATTATTTTGTTTCATTTTATTTATAAAATGTAAAATTTATAACATTATTTTTTTACCTTATTATTAATTGTATATTTTTTTAATATATTTTAACTTCGCAACCAACCAAGTGGAACGAATGACACTAATTTAATCTAAGGAGCCCAAGCGAGTACGAAAGACTCTACTCGAAGAAAATTGGATTTATTCGTTTGAAGGCTTGGGAAATTGTGAGGAATCATGATAAATAGGTACCGGTTCCATTGGTTGATCTTAAGGGACCAACGGGTATTCGTGGAGGGCGTTCTCAAAAAAGATTAAAAATGTCTATTGCGGGAAATTACACAACCTCAACGGATGGGTTATCAAGCAACATTCCCGACATTAATTTAAATGACGACATAACACCAACAAGGCCGCAACAAAGGAAAAGTTTCGAGTCATATAGCAAAAGGAAAGAAGCTTGGATGGATTCCATAAGCAAATTCAAGTCGGCAAAAATGTTGGACATGGAGAAGAACAGATAACGACGCAAGTTGTTGGCGGATACAAAGTTAAAAAGAGAAGACAATACATGAAACACTTGATTGATATCGAGAAGAATAAAGATTTGAACGTTTTGGCCAACGCACGAAAATGCCGTAGAATCGTATCTGTCGATTTTCATAGAACGCAAACTGGAAATTTGTGCGAAGTGGAATTGACCATGTAACTTTTAGGTAGTTTTTTATTTCCTTATATTCGGCAGTTCATTTATTTATTTATTTATTTTTGAAACGTTTTTTAGGTTATGAAGGTTTAAATTTATTGTATTTTTTTAAGTTTAATGTAATTTTTATTTATTTGTCTTTCATATTTTATTTTAATTAAAAAAAAAAAAAAAGTTTAATAATGGAATGTGATCGCCTTGCAAGTATTATAACTACCCATTATAGAATCTTTTAGAGTGGTGACCATCACGTGAGTCGTGACCCTCATTTTAATTAAGTATTTAAGTTATGTACAGGAGAAAATAAATGTATAAAACAACTGTATATATATTGAAAAGATTTAAGTTATGTACAGGAGAAAATAAATGTATAAAACAACTGTGTATATATTGAAAAGAGACATTTCTTTAAAATTTTGTAAGTATATTTTTAAAGGGTTACAAGTCTGTTATATCTAACAAATGTTATCTACTTTTTAAGCTTCTATAAAAGTTTGACTGTTTTATATTTATATTTAAGATTTCGATTTATATTAACTTATTTATAATCTTTTGTTGTTTTAGCTTGTTATATGAACTTTTATAAAAGCAAATACGAATCAGTCATAGTCGGTAATGTTAAAATTATGTGTCACTGAAGCAACAAGTGATTGACTTCTTAGAGTAAATACATGGTCAGTAGTGTTATATATGTAGTTTTCATATAGAAATTTTTGAGTATATACGTTTTCAACCCCCCCCCCCCCCCCGCGTCATTCGGGTCAAGCTTCGCCACTGCATGGACACTGAGGGTCTCTGAGAATTCACGTATCCTATTCGTGCTTGAAAAAACGTGCCCTTCCGTAATATTTTATTATTATTTAAAAAAATCAAACTAATATGAGGCTCAATAAACCTAATGCCAAGTGGACTAAATTCTAAACCATAAAATAAACAACAACAACAACAACAACCATACCCAGTAAATCCCACAAATAGCAATGCTACTCATAGGGTCTGGGGAGGGTGGGATGTAGGCAGACCTTGCCTCTATCCCTGGGGATAGAGAGGCTGCTTCCAGAAGAGACCCTCGGCTCCAAAACAAACAGCAAACCAACACATCAAGTAAAAGAATATAGAAAAAGGAGTCACCTACACCAAGCTAGTGATCAGATTGACACAGTATAATGCAAATCGTGTATAAAAATTCTAAACCATAAAATGTGATTTGTAAATGAGCTATATTGGAATTGGTATGTGTTTGCTATTTAAAAAAAATAACACACACATATATATATATATATATATATATATATATATCGGATTTTTTTTTTAAAACCACGTGCTCCTCGAAATTAAGGGTCTTTTGCGGAGGTCCTCCCCACACACCGTCAAAGCCGCCACTGCATGGACATTCACTGTGGTTTTTTAAAATTTTGGATTTAATGTCTAGCTTTCTAAAAGTATACGGATAGTCTGGATGTTTTGCACTTTATAACGCATTTAGTCCTCAACTTTTGCCAAAAGTACATGGATGGTCCCTATGGTTTGCACTTTGTAACACATTTATCCTAATTTGGACCTCTTGAAACCTTTAGATTTTCTGGTTGAGGACTAAATGCAATATAAAGTACAAACCACATGAACCATCCGTGTAATTTTGGAAAACTAGAAACCAAACCCAAAATTTTGAAAAACCACATGGACTATCCGTGTACATTACTCGATTTTTTATACAGAAAGGTAGTACATTTTAAAGATGCATCTTGTAAAGTGGTTTTTTAGCGGAACCGGGATCTATCGCTTTCACTTTTGACACTTAGAAAATTGAATATTGAGACAATGGAGCGTAGTGGGCTAGAAAACAATAAAGATGGGTGACCCGGCCCAACTTCATTTTTTTAACTAAAATCTTGTCAACATAAAATAGTCAAAGCAAATTTATCCGCCCTGGTTTTAGTAGTAGTTTGTTGGGATTAAAGAAGCAAATGTCTTTTGCTTATGTGGATTTGGTTTTAGTAGTAGTTTGCGGGACCAACTTCGTGACACCACCAAAGGAACATCATTCATTTCTGAATTTGGAAGAAAGTTTAAATAAATTTATGACCAACTAGTCGCGGTTGGTCAACTAGTTGAAGAAGCCGACAAGGTCCACTGATTTCTTTGTGGACTTGGTGTTTCCTTTGAAACATTCTCAACCGCCATCCGTGCATCCAAACCCATCTTGTTTTTCCGTGACCTTCTCATTCAAGCCGAGTCCCATGAATTGTATTTAAGATCCTTACATGGACCCTCAACTCCGACCATTGCCTTTTCTTCCCAAAGCCCTCACACCACACCCAACCCTAGGGGTCGTGGTGGTCATTATGGTCAGGGGCACTGCGATCGTGGTAGAGGTCGCCATCTCCCTCATTGCCAACTTTGTCGCACAAAGGGTCATTATGCTAATGTTTGTCCAAACCTTGTTGATTATGCGGTTAATAAAGTTAGCCAGTTCTTCCAGAACCCACCACCTATAGGTCTAGTTGGGGGCTTTTCAATACCTCACCATTATCAGACCTGACATTTCTTATGCGGTTAATGAAGTTAGCTAGTTCTTCCAACCTCCCAGTGCTACACGTTTTCAACATGTCAAGCGCATTCTTCGGTATGCAAAGGCACTTTGGCATACGGTCTCCATTTTACCAAACGTGTTAAAACTGCCATCCTTGGTTTTTCGAATGTTTACTCGCTGCATTGACACACGTCGCTCAACATATGGTTATTCAATATTTTTGGGTGGAAATCTTGTCTCTTGGAGTGCCAAGGAACAACCCACAGTTGCTCGCTCCAGTTGTGAAGCCGGAAAACATGACGTTTTAGGAAAACGTTCACCTAATGCTAATTGATTCCAATCTGTCAACAAAACCATCCGTAAAAATTCAATTACTGAACGAATCTGGCCCATATTTCATTTCGTGAAAGAGGCACTACATACATACTAGTTAACTCAATTAGATGTTTATCGGTTTTCCTAGAAATAAGATTTTTTTTTTAAATCATCCCTGCCTCAAGTTTCTTGGTATTGGCACGTAGCAAAAAGGCTCTATGTAAAAAGGATTTGTCTCAGATTCTTGAAATAGTGATTCATTGTTCGTCCTTGATTCAGAAAACGAAATAACATACAAAAATATATTTGTCTAGTCTTTAACAAAAAGGGATTTGAAGTTGATTGTAGTGAGTTATCTTCCAAATTCCTAACTCTCATTTGGGAAGGAGTCTTTAAAAACTTGTTTTTTACATTTGATTGTTGAAAAGAAATAGAAACCGATAACGAAAAGAAAAAAAAACGAAAACATAAGGCTTAAAGAAAACCGTTGCTAGTTAAATCCATAAATTTGAGATTTTTATGGTTTAATAAAAAAGGGTAAAATATTCATTCTCTAATCCATTATTAATAAATTGGGTATATTCCTTTTTTTAGTTTTTAAGAAGAGGATATATGTAAATAAAATTTTAGCTTGAGTATATATGTAATTTATGAAGTTAATTGGCTAACATGTGCCATTTAATGGAATGTAGTTGTGTATCATTGGATCCCATTTTTTCGTTGAAAAAAAAATCCTCTATAATTTATTATATGTTTTTGTTTGTTTTTCATCTAGTCAAAATTGAATAGCGTGTATGGTTTTCAACTTTAGATCAAGTAGTAAAAGACTTGTATTTATCTTAAGAGATGTAAGTTTAACTTTTACTTGGTGCAGAGTGAGGTATTGGTGGGCAATGATAGGAGACCTAGAGAAATCTGAGTTCGATCCTTGAGCCAAACGGGTTTTACCAGTAATTTCACTATCGTGCCTACGGGCGGGTGGGTTACCAGGTTTTCCTCGGAATTGGTGGTGGACTCGGGTTACTCTCGGAGTACTCCGTTTGGTCCAGTAGGTGCTCCGAGAGTGCTCGGAATTGATTCTGTTGGCCGTTAAAAAAAAAATCTAGTCAAATTTGAAAAGCATACACGCTATTTAATATTTATCTCATATGGACACACTATTTAATACTTTATTTCTATATGGGATGTAGCCGAACTGTTGAAGTCGAGGAGTATTCAAACCTGTAATTTTGAATATATACTTTTCAAAATATTTACATCAAATGTGTGTGAACGTCATACAAACATGCGGTAGATTAGTAGAACTTTGTTTAAGATTGCGCAAATTTGTACATTTTAATATGTTTATTATAGTGCTGGTGTTGGGGTTAACTTAAGTCTAAATAAGCAAATTTAATCATGCTCTTTTCTAAATTTCTTTTAGAAAAAAACCACACTAAACTAGCAAGCCACTAATAAGGGCGGCTAAACAACGACACAAAACAACTTACAAATCAAAGGAGTTCCAACCGAGAAGACTAACTTATTACACCTATTTTTAATCCAAAGAGAACTATAGGACTTGTTCTCCCCACAAATACCATCTATCTTTGGCGGAATATATTTGAAAATGCGATTTTTTCGAGCCTTCCACAAGCACCAGCAAACCACCATAACTATAGACAGCACGCACCATCCTCTTCTTGACATCCGAACCCTGAATAAACTTGTGAATTTCAAAGACATCTTGGATGGAAAACACGAACGGCAGAATGCGACACCACGAGCTAATGTGTTGCCATATACAAAGGCCATATAGCACGAGGTGAACAAATGTTCTGCCATATAACAAAGGCCAATCATATCTTAATAATTATATTGGAATTGTTCTGTAAACCGGCAATATTTGCGATGTGTTCAGAGAGTCACTACAAAATAGTAATAAAAATATTAGTAATATTAGAATGTGAATTAAAAGAAAAAGAAAAAAATGGTATAAAACATGAATGAATAAAGTTATTTACCAAGGTATCAAGTAAATAGAATTCAAAATATAAAACCATGTAAAAAACAAATTACATAAAGCCAAAAAAACACTTTAAATTAAGATTGCATGTAAGTTGTACTCAAATATAGTGTACTATCACATTTCTATTGCTACTGGTGTTGAAGTTATAAGTTAACAATTAACATGCTCACTTATGCTTTCCAAGTGTTTTGTGTTTTTTTTTTTTTTTTTTTAATCTTCTCACTATGGACACTTGTTTTAACTTAGACGTGTGAGTCCTTCTTAAACCGCTATGTCTTTGATTTTACGTTTTTACTCAAACAGACACTTTGATTTCTCACAAACCATTTACTCGGCATTACGTTCATCTTCATCCTTCATAATACAGATGAGAGAAAAAGAAGAATTTATAGGGTTTTACACATTAAAGAAACACATACATCTAGATTTTTTAGGGTTTTACATTATTAGAAAAATAATTATTTTTACTTTTTCATTTGGTTTTATATATAATGAAATATGTTACCGTGTAAGTAAATCTTTTTACAAATATAAATGACAAACTAAACTTCATTGTTGTAATATAGCGCTCATTTAACCATAATAACTTTTTTTTTGGAAGGCAACCATAATAACTTAACACAAGAGTTTTTAAATAGTCGTTATGTAAATTATCACACATAACATAGTGCAGTTATATATACATAACAAAGTAATGTAATGTTAGAATTGTGCAAACTTATGGTATGATCAATGCCGCTTGGGTTATTTGCATCTATGGTTGAAAACAAATACTTGATGAATTGTTAACAATCAATCTTTCTTATAAATCCCAACAAAATTTCAATCATTGAGTTTTCGTAATAATTGAGCAATCAAGTAAATATAATAAGCTTCATGAAAACAATTTTAAAGTTTTCATTTTGTCTATCCTGGCCTGGCCTGTATCACATGATTCACGTAGACGGACTTAAGTTTTCGTAATAATTGAGCAATCAAGTTATATCAATATAATAAGCTTCATGAAAACGATTTTAAAGTTATCATTTTGTCTACCCTGGCCTGTATCACATGATTCACATAGACGGACTTAAGTAAAAAAAATTAAGTTAATTATAAAATGATTTGACAATTAAAGTAAGGTAAATATATAACAAAAACAGTTTTTGTTATATGACAATAGGTTTATGTGTCTCAATGACATTGGTGCATAATTTTTACATGCCAAGTGGTCTTGGACTAGTGGTTTTTGTGAATTTCTCTTAGTCAAGTGATGAGGGTTCAAACCTCATTTTAAGTATTTTAAGTTGATTTTAGATTATGAAAAACCGTAGAAAGTGTCTTGACAAACTATGTTGTATTTGGCTTTTTGATGTTTTATTGTGTCAATCGAAATATCAGTTATATAAATATTTACATGTTTATGCTACACACACAGGCGCACACATTCTAGTTGTCGAATACCCAAATCCCGACTGACGATCAATGGGGTCTTCGCTGACGTCCAGATATCCCGTTCCTTGTAGTTACAAAAGAATAAACCGTTAGCCTCGTCACGGAGGGCCCCGGGAGGGGGATCCGTGACCAAGCTCCGGCGTGAGAGTAAGTAAACTTGCCGGAGAATGTGAGGAGCTTCTTCCGATGAGTGTGATCACCGGAATGTTTCCTTTAAGGTGTGAATCCAATAAATACGTGTGTGTATTGAATATGTGAGAATGTAGGTCGGAATTAATGAGAGGAGAGTAAATGAGAGAATATTGAATGTGATACCTCCGATGTCCCTTATGGTTCTCCCTCTGGCTCTTATATAATCCTTAGCCCTTATCCCACATGCGAGATATTTTATCAAGATGATCCAACGGATTCTGCGGGCTTTCGAGGGGTACATACACGTGTCTGACCCCTAACGGTGTGATGGCAACTTCATTTAATGTTCCGGCCGGAGAAGTACAATTGCCAGCCAAGATCCTCTACTTATCAAGCATTAAATGAGACCTGCTCCTTCTGATTATGGTTTCCCGCTCATTTCTAATGAAGGGATCCTTAATGGGCAAGGCAACTTGCTGTTTGGGCTTGCACTTTGTTGGGCCCTTCACGAAGTCAGCCCAAAGCGAGTAAAATGGGATCTCCCATTGGCCCGTCGTCAAGTCATCTTTAGTCCCTGGTTCTGAGACCCGAGGCTCATGATCCGGGGCTGAGTCATAACTATACAAGAGGGGGTTAAATCTTTTTGAACTACGAGTGTGGGCCCATTCTTGGCTAGCCATTAATTATCACCTTTTCTTGCTAGCCCCATCATTCCACCGTAGACTAGTGGCGGGGGTTTAACCACTTAAATGCACGTGTCCCCTTTTTTGAATTTCGAAAGGACGGGTGATATGACGGTTACTCGCCTTGTCAGTTATCTCTTTTTTAAATACCCCCAATCCCTTTTAAACTGCCCCTTATTTCCTTCCAGTTCTCTCTTCCCTTCCGTCATACTTCTCCGATCACCGTTTCCTTTTCAGATATGAGTCGTTCCGGCCGCTCAGCAATCAGGTCGGTCTTGACAGAGAGGGACTTGAAGCTTTTTGTTGAGACATACAACATCCCTGAGCGGTTTTCTCCCACCTTGCCGGGTCCTAACGAATCGGCTGAGTGTACACCGGACATAATTCCCCTTTACACGTTGGCGTTTTCTTCTTGTGGAGTCCGGTATCCTCTTTCACCCTTCAAGATTGCTTTACTTCGCCATTTTGGGGTTCACTTTTCTCAGTTGCACCCCCTAGGGTTTATGAGAGTGGTGCACTTTGAGTTGTCTTGTGCGGCTGTTTCTGGTGAGCCATCTATTCCCTTGTTCTGCATGTTCTATAAACTGATCTCCGATGGAGATTGGTTTACTTTTGCTAAGCGTCAGAACAGTGTGTCGAAACCCTGATATACCTTCATGCCAACATCTACTTATCCAAAGGATTGGAAGAATAGGTTCATCTTTGTTTCCGCTGCCATGCTACCGGAGTCCCCCTTGCCAAGAGATGCTGAGGCCGCTATTGACGATGTTGTTCCTACCTTGTCTGCTAATGAGACGGTTCAGTGGAAACGCATCTATGAAAACCCTACAAGGGCCTTCACCTTTTCTGAGGGAGTTTTAGCCATGGGAGGGTTGAGTCCTTCTTACCCTATTCGTCCCAAAGCTTTCTTTGGTAAAAAAAGGTATCTTTTTGTCTTGGATCTCCCTTTGTTTGTTTTTGTTTTTTGGTATTTGTGTAGTCATCTTTAGTGTCTTTCTCTCACAGAGTTGACTTTATGGAGGCTGCTTCAGGGAGATTCTAAGGATGTGAAGTTTGTAGTTGGCGATGAGGTTGATCCGGGCTTGAACCGGAGTGGGATGGTGCAGGTTACCGGGGGGTCTACTGTCACAACCCCCGATCCCTGATCCCCGGGAACGGGCGGACGTGATCACAGAGTTTGGTGGTATCAGTTTTTATTTAGTCTCGCAGCGGAAATTTACATCAGGATCGTAGTTAGGAAATATTTATCAGAGTAAAACCACCATTCTTGATATTAATAAACACATGGGCAAAACCCAAGTTTCTTATTACAATACATTTATAGGGACAAACCCTATTTTATTGAATTTAAAACATCATTTATTAGGTAACTTTTAAAGCCACATTTTCCCAAGCCTTCAGTGCTCTCCAGCTGGCTTTCATTAATTGGCTGTTCACATTGTGTTACCTGTAACGCGTTTTAAAAACATTTGTCAGTCGGAAATACTGGTGAGTGAATCCCAGTTTAATCAAGAAACATTTTATCAATTAAAACAGTATTGAGAGCGATCACATTGTTTATTTCTACACAATTACTCATTCAGTATTTGCCACTCGACCGGATCTATGGCTATGGTCAAATTACCCATTGGCTAACTCGTCGTCCAATGGTAATGCACTGTCATTCAGACTTACTACTACTCGTAGTAAATTTTGTATACAAAACCCCATAATACCGGCAGTAATTGAAGAACTACAAAGACTCAATCACCGCTTAATTTCATAGTAAAACATTTAAGGTTTGGTAAAACATTACCAAAAACGTTAACAAAAAGAGGATAAACTCACATTGTTGTCTTAGGCTTTTCGTAAGGATTTCCTGGCTATAATCTATAATTTATACAAACGTACATTGATTAGTACCATAACCCTTTTTAAATTATTAATTATACCCTCCCCGAGACGGTATTCCAAAAACTACGTCGGGCAGAACCACGACAGTTGTTACGGAACCCTAAATCAATCGGGCAGCGTAACTATTATGAAACCGGGGTTATAATACTTACAATGGAGCAGAACCTCGCTAAATAGGGGTATAATACCCGACTATAATGCTTAATATTTTCAGAATTCGAGATTTAGAAGTGTGAATGAGTGACGGAAAACGAAGTCTGATGGCCTTCTTATATAGTCGTGTAATCTGGTCTCCACGCGGCCCGCTTACGATACAGGGAACATGTACGCGGCCCGCGTCAACACCAGTCAACGCAGTAGCTTAGCTGAGTCACCACTAGGCTTGACACGATTACGACACGTGTCGGCTTCTGGTGCGATCGCGTTTTATGAGTCCGCGCGGCCCGCATTGATGTAAGCTTAAGTTGAATCGGCCCGCATGAACTTAAAGAATCAGCGGAGTCAAATTCTGGTCCTAATTCGGCCCGCTTGATATGTTGGGGTGGGTCTAGGCGGCCCGCCTCAACTTATATTTCCCATTTTTATTTTATTTTTATACATTATAATATAATTTGGGCTCGGTTTTCGCATACTGGGTGTGATATAAGACATATTAAGACATTTTATAATATATCAGAGAGTCGGAAATATTATAAGGGTATTGATTTTACCGAGGGTTGTTACATTCTCCCCACCTTGTTTAGAGCTCGTCCTCGAGTTCTACTGAAACAAGTGCGGATATTTCCTCTTCATTTCTGACTCGAGTTCCCATGTATACTCAGGTCCTCTTTTGGATTCCCACTTCACTTTGACTAGAACTAGTCTTTTATGTTTGAGATTCTTGATTTTCCTGTCTTCAATTTGTAGAGGTCTTTCTACAAACTTGAGTTGTTCATTTATCTCTATATCTTTAAGAGGCACTATCAATGATTCATCAGCTAAACACTTTTTAAGATTTGATACATGAAACACATCATGTATTCCTGCCATTTCCTCTGGCAGTTGTAGCTGATAGGCTACAGGTCCTATTCTTTTAATAATCTTAAAAGGTCCAACATACCTGGGACTTAGCTTTCCCCGTTTGATGAATCTTACCACTCCTTTCCAAGGAGAGACTTTCAACAACACTCTATCTCCCACTTGAAATTCCAAAGGTTTGCATCGGTTATCAGCATAACTCTTTTGTCGATCACGTGCTGCTTTCAGTCGTTCCTTGACTTGAATAATCTTATCAGTTGTTTCCTGCACTATTTCAGGTCCAGATAGTTGCTTTTCCCCAATTTCTGCCCAACAGACTGGGGTTCGACACTTTCGTCCATAAAGTGCTTCGAATGGTGCAGCATTGATACTTGTGTGATCATGGTTGCAAAAGTCGCTAGGCGCTCCCTAGTCGGTCGACCGGGGAGTACTCGGACATGCCAAATTATAAAGAAATTAGTTTTCGGAAATTAAATATATATCAAATAACATAAATTTACTAATATTTATAACAAAATACGTGAAATTGATATTCATTCTTTAATATGATAGACATATAAATTATGTTTTATTTTATTTTAAGTCAAACTCGCCCTGGGTTGACCTACTAGATCCGATTTTGGCCGATGTTGACCCCATTTGATCGATTCCGAGTAATTAGTCGGCGTTAAAGAAAGTCGCCTCGGCAACCTACCTTGTAGCGACTACTCGGGGAGTACTCGGCCTTGGAAACCTTGTTTTACAACCATGTGTGTGATAACTGTTATTATAAGAAAATTCTATTAAAGGTAAGTGATCGTCCCAATTACCTCCAAAGTCAATTACACAAGCTCTAAGCATATCTTCCATTGTCTGAATTATTCTTTCACTTTGTCCATCTGTTTGTGGGTGATAAGCCGTGCTTAGTTTTATCTTGGTTCCCATTGCTTTTTGGAAACTTGACCAAAAATGAGATGTAAATCGACTATCTCTGTCAGAAATAATTGATAAAGGAATGCCATGTAAAGAAACAATTTCATTTACATACAATTTAGATAATTGTTCCATACTAATTGTTTCCTTCATTGGTAAGAAATGAGCTGACTTGGTTAATCTATCTACAATCACCCAGATTGTATCATTTCCTTTCCTTGTTTTGGGTAATTTAGTAACAAAATCCATTGTTATTAATTCCCATTTCCACACCGGCATTTCTAATTGCTGTAACAAACCTGAAGGTTTCTGATGTTCAGCTTTAACTTGTAAGCAAGTTAAACATTTAGAAACATAAATTGCTATGTCCTTCTTTATTCCTATCCACCAGAAATTTTTCCTTAAATCCTGGTACATTTTATCACTTCCTGGATGCATCGTATATTTAGACTTATGAGCTTCTTCTAATATACGATTACGCAGGTTTCCTAATTTAGGTATCCACATTCTCTTTTTATGGAACCTCCAAATTCCATCTGTTCCTTGTTCCAATTCTTTTAACATACCTTTTAATTTTTCAGAATCATCCTTAATTACTGATTCTTGTGCTTCTCTTATCTGATCATTTAAATCTACTTGCAGATTTAATTTAAGAGAACGTACCCTTTTTGGCTTTTCATGATATTTTCGACTTAAAGCATCTGCCACTACATTTGCTTTTCCTTCATGATACTGGATATTACAATCATAGTCACTAAGAAATTCCATCCAGCGTCTTTGTCTCATATTCAACTCCTTCTGTCCGAAAACATACCTTAAACTCTTATGATCAGTGAATATGGTAAACTTACTACCATAAAGGTAATGTCTCCAAATCTTAAGAGCAAAAATTATAGCTCCTAATTCTAAATCATGGGTTGAATAATTCTCTTCATGATTCTTAAGTTGTCTAGATGCATAAGCTATAACCTTTTGACGTTGCATCAACACACATCCATAACCTAATCTAGAAGCATCACAATAGACTACGAAGTCTTCAGTTCCTTCTGGTAATGCTAGTATAGGTGTATGAGTTAATCTTTGCTTAAGAATTCTAAAGGCTTCTTCTTGTTTTAATCCCCATTCAAACTTAACAGATTTACAAGTTAACTTAGTTAAGGGAATGGCTATTCTAGAGAAATCTTTAATAAATCTTCTATAATAACCAGCCAATCCTAAGAAACTTCTAACCTCGGTTGGTGATTCAGGGGTTTTCCATTTCATAATAGCCTCGATTTTTGTTGGATCTACATGAATTCCTTCATGCTTGACTAAGTGTCCAAGGAATTGTACCTGTTCTAACCAAAATTCGCACTTTGAAAACTTAGCATAAAGTTTTTCCTTTCTTAACAGACTTAAAAGTGCGTGCAAATGTCTTGCATGATCTTCTTTATTCTTAGAATAAATTAGAATATCATCTATAAAAACAATTATGAATTTATCCAAATATGGCTTACATATTCGGTTCATCATGTCCATAAATGCAGCTGGGGCATTGGTTAAACCAAATGGCATGACAGTGAATTCATAATGACCATACCTTGTTCTAAAAGCAGTTTTAGGAATATCCTCTTCCTGTACTTTTAATTGATGATATCCTGACCTTAAATCGATTTTCGAGAAAAATCGAGCTCCTTGCAGTTGATCAAACAGATCATCGATTCTTGGTAATGGGTACCGATTCTTAATTGTGACTTTGTTTAATTCACGGTAGTCAATGCACATACGCATTGATCCGTCTTTCTTTTTAACAAACAATATCGGCGCTCCCCATGGCGACGAACTTGGCTGTATGAATCCTTTTTCCAACAATTCATCTAATTGTTTCTTCAATTCTTGCATTTCTGCAGGTGCCAAACGGTAAGGTGCTTTGGCAATCGGTGATGTTCCTGGTAGCAGGTGAATTCGGAATTCAACTTCTCTATCCGGAGGTAGTCCTGGTAATTCTTCTGGAAAGATATCTGAAAACTGAGATACTACTGGAATATCTTTTAGTTCTTTTCCTTTAGTGTTAGTGATTATAGAAATCAAATACACTACAGAACCTTTTCTTATACAACTTGCAGTTTTCATCACAGATATGAATTTTGTGGATTTAGAGAACTTATCTCCTTTAATTGTGATCTTTTTACCTTTTGGTGAATTTATTTGGATTAACTTTTGATCACATAAAATACTAGCTTTATTGGCTATTAACCAGTCCATTCCTAAAACAACATCGAATCCTACCAGATTCATGGGATAAAGATTTGCAATAAATTTCTGATTTAAAATTTCTATGCTTGCTCCCTGCAAGATTTCAGAAATCCTAATGGTTTCTCCATTGGCTGTCTCTACTATGTATTCATGTGGTAGTTTAGTTAATGACTGATTTAAAATTTTGCAAAACGATGTATTAATAAAACTTTGGTTTGCACCAGAGTCAAATAATACTTTAGCAAAGACATCATTAACTAAAAACGTACCAGCTATGACATCTGGAATCATTTTGGCTTCTTCTGCAGTCAGAACAAATGCTCTAGCATTTTTAGTATTCTTGTTGTCTGTGGCTGGAGCTAATTTTGGGCAATTCAGCTTGATATGACCTGTTTCTCCGCAATTGTAGCATACCCTGCTATTAGCTTTCTTCCTGCAGTTTTCTTCCTTGTGTCCCGACATTTTGCAAAAGTTACAGTATATAGAACATCTCCCATAATGTTTTCTTTTGCAGTACCTACAGTAAGGTGCAGAGGTAGAACCTATATTTTTCCCATGGTTAGAATTTCCAGAACGAAATTCTTGAGTCAACTTCTGGGTTAGGCTCCTTCTTTGATCCTCTTCTCGGGTACGGACTAACTCATCAGTCAATGTATTGGCTAGTTCTACAGCTTCCTCTATAGTTTGTGGTCTAGCTGCCTTAACTACATGTCTAATTTCCCCAATTAATCCCCAAATATAACGGGAGATTAACACTGGTTCTGGTGATGCAAGAGTTGGCACTATCCTAGCATATTCAAAGAATAACTTAGTGTACCCTTTGCTATCTACACCAGTCATTCTAAGATTTATGAATTTGTTTGCTATCTGTTCTTTCTCATTGGGTGGGCAGAATTTCCTTTCTACCTTGTCCTTAAACTCTTCCCATTCCATATTATAGGTTCTATCACTTCCTTTTGTTTGGAGGATAGTATTCCACCATTCTAGTGCTGCATTCTTAAACAGATTAGAAGCAAACAGTATTCTATCTTCTTCAGCACACTTACTTATCCTTAAGACTGCCTCAGTCTTCTCTATCCAGCGTAAAGTTGCAATGGCCCCTTCATTGCCCGAGAATTCCATTGGTTTACAAGACCAGAATTCTTTATAAGAACAACCATAAGACATGGTTCTTCTTCTTTTGGGAATAGGCATTTGAAGTACCGGTCCATTGTTCACACTGTTTTCTGGTTCAACAGGTCGTTTACTGCCATGCTTACTTTTATTATCAGCATCCTTAACAGTTTAAAGTATAAATGGCATAGCATCTATAATTCCCTGTGCCACTATATGTTGAACAACACTATTGTCCATTTGATTTCCATTGTTATTGTTGTTTGGGTTCTCATTATTCAGATTATCGTCATTCTGAATATTATCATTCTGGATTTCCGGGTTATTATCCAAATTGACTTGAGCTTCTTGGTCGGCCATCTGAATTTTTAAACATTTATCCCATATTAATATCACAAATAATATATTAATATAAGTAAATCACATGACACGCAGTTTTGTCAAAAGCGTAGATCATTGCTACTTTACTCTTTTCATATACTTATGCGTCTATTACACACTAGTACAGAAATAAAGATTACAATACCAACAGAATTAAAATAATAATATGCATCCGTACACACATATTTTATTTTTATTTTTATTATATTATTATTATTACTACCGCTTCCTTCCTTCTAACATTCACGGATATGGATTTATCCAAAAATCCATATTGCGTTCATCGTATTTCCATACGAGACGCTCTCCCACCTGACGCATCCTCTCACTGCTCTCTAAAATTTCCTCCCCGAAAGTCCTAAGTTCTTGAACGTTTTCTGTACTCATTGGGGGTGCAGGTTCTCGGACTGGGTTTGGAATCTGGGGTACGGGTTCCTGATATGGGGGTGACAATTCCTGAAATTGGTAAGGATCCTCTAATATTTCCCTAATGTAATTATCTTGGTAATAGGGATCTAAAGGGTCCATACCTGGGTAAACTTCTATGTTCTGTATGGGTGGATAGTCCTGGACAGGGTAACGTTGCACAAAGTCCCTATTATCGTCCCACCAGGGGTCGTAATTCGGGTCTAGTGGGTTTGGTGCAGGCACCCTAGGGATTTCTTCTGGATTAAAGTCGTGCATTTCCACCTGGTTTTCCTGATTTTCTATTTCCATGGGTTGTTCTGGGTTTTGTGGTTGTGGGGCTACCAGTTGTTCCAGACCTGGGTCAGCAGCAGTCGTAGCTAAGATATGGAAATTAGCTAATCTTCTATTTAACATATCTTGAGTATGAGCATCTGTCTCTCGCTTAATAGCTGCTAAAGCCCTTTGCTGTTGCAATTTTCTCATCCTCTTCCTACGAGCAAAAGCTTCTTTACTAAACCATCCTCGTTTCTTAGTAGGAAATGGTTCTTCAGATTGAGCTCTAAAGGCAAATATTCCATCTTCCTGATCAGCAATATACCCAGAAAGGGCAGGCTGGGATGATGTACCTTCACTCCTAGGTGAATCAAATAACTGACGATTCACATCAGATGGTCCTTGATTACTCATACTGAAAACTAACAAATAGTCAAATAACACATAACACATAATTACAGTTATGCATGTATTTCCATAATTTATTTCCTAACACAAAATTTTTATAATTTAAGTGTGAGCAGAACACTTCTTTGGCTCAGACCAGTGGCTAGGCTCTGATACCACCTTCTGTCACAACCCCCGATCCCTGATCCCCGGGAACGGGCGGACGTGATCACAGAGTTTGGTGGTATCAGT
This sequence comes from Helianthus tuberosus, assembly GCA_030545235.1. Classification (NCBI taxonomy): domain Eukaryota; kingdom Viridiplantae; phylum Streptophyta; class Magnoliopsida; order Asterales; family Asteraceae; genus Helianthus; species Helianthus tuberosus. Next base: position 2,508,572 of record CM060407.1, read on the forward strand.
TTTTATTTAGTCTCGCAGCGGAAATTTACATCAGGATCGTAGTTAGGAAATATTTATTAGAGTAAAACCACCATTCTTGATATTAATAAACACATGGGCAAAACCCAAGTTTCTTATTACAATACATTTATAGGGACAAACCCTATTTTATTGAATTTAAAACATCGTTTATTAGGTAACTTTTATAGCCACATTTTCCCAAGCCTTCAGTGCTCTCCAGCTGGCTTTCATTAATTGGCTGTTCACATTGTGTTACCTGTAACGCGTTTTAAAAACATTTGTCAGTCGGAAATACTGGTGAGTGAATCCCAGTTTAATCAAGAAACATTTTATCAATTAAAACAGTATTGAGAGGGATCACATTGTTTATTTCTACACAATTACTCATTCAGTATTTGCCACTCGACCGGATCTATGGCTATGGTCAAATTACCCATTGGCTAACTCGTCGTCCAATGGTAATGCACTGTCATTCAGACTTACTACTACTCGTAGTAAATTTTGTATACAAAACCCCATAATACCGGCAGTAATTGAAAAACTACAAAGACTCAATCACCGCTTAATTTCATAGTAAAACATTTAAGGTTTGGTAAAACATTACCAAAAACGTTAACAAAAAGAGGATAAACTCACATTGTTGTCTTAGGCTTTTCGTAAGGATTTCCTGGCTATAATCTATAATTTATACAAACGTACATTGATTAGTACCATAACCCTTTTTAAATTATTAATTATACCCTCCCCGAGACGGTATTCCAACAACTACGTCGGGCAGAACCACTACAGTTGTTACGGAACCCTAAATCAATCGGGCAGCGTAACTATTATGAAACCGGGGTTATAATACTTACAATGGAGCAGAACCTCGCTAAATAGGGGTATAATACCCGACTATAATGCTTAATATTTTTAGAATTCGAGATTTAGAAGTGTGAATGAGCGACGGAAAACGAAGTCTGATGGCCTTCTTATATAGTCGTGTAATCTGGTCTCCACGCGGCCCGCTTACGATACAGGGAACATGTACGCGGCCCGCGTCAACACCAGTCAACGCAGTAGCTTAGCTGAGTCGCCACTAGGCTTGACACGATTACGACACGTGTCGGCTTCTGGTGCGATCGCGTGTTATGAATCCGTGCGGCCCGCATTGATGTAAGCTTAAGTTGAATCGGCCCTCATGAACTTAAAGAATCAGCAGAGTCAAATTCTGGTCCTAATTCGGCCCGTTTGATATGTTGGGGTGGGTCTAGGCGGCCCGCCTCAACTTATATTTCACATTTTTATTTTATTTTTATACATTATAATATAATTTGGGCTCGGTTTTCGCATACGGGGTGTGATATAAGACATATTAAGACATTTTATAATATATCAGAGAGTCGGAAATATTATAAGGGTATTGATTTTACCGAGGGTTGTTACATCTACCCAGGCAGGGGGCTCCGTCGCTGTAGAAGGGGATGAGGAAACCTCCTCTGATGGGGAGGAGAGTTCCCCTGATCCTGCCCCTGTCAAGCATTCTGATCAAAGCGATGATGAAGCGCTGGAAGTTCGTTTAGTTCGTAAGAGGAAGGCTACAAGTCCTAAGCCAGCCCCTGCTCCCCGTGACATCCGGCAAAGGCTTCGGAGTGCCAGTGGACAGAAGCTCCCTCCCTCATCGAAGGCTGCTTCCGAGATTCCCCCTGTTGGGGTCAAGGGTTCTCTGTCCAAACACCTGAGATCTTCGAGTCTTGTGAGTGCACCTTTGCTGGTGAGTTCCTTTTTCTTCTTGTTTGTCTGCCCCACCTCTGTTTTATTTCTGATGTTCTGTTTCTTTTTGTGCAGGGGAGTTCCCATGATCCCATAGAGATTCCTACCGGTCCCTCTTCTTCCCGTGTTCGGGACAAAACCCCGAAAGTAGGCATGGCTCATTTTTCCTCGGCCTTTGAACTCTCACCTCTTCATGCTACGGGGACCAGTAAACCTGTTGAACCTGAGGGTCTTACCCATCGGTCCCCTTTGGCTCCTTTGTTTGCCGACGCTATCCCCTTCACCTATGTCCCTAAATGGAAAGTAACTCACTCCTCGGTGATAGGGACTCCTGAGGCTGCTAGGGACTTCCTGAGTCATGCTGTTCCTCCCTCCCATAAATTCGTAAATTATGCTTTGAGGGATGATCTTTTCGAGGATCAATATAGCATGTCTCTTTGTGAAAGCTTTTTCAGGGGTGCTGGCATGCTGCAGCGGATTGATGATTTAAGGAGGGCAAATGAAGGTCTCAAGGGCGAGCTTAAGACCTCCCAGTCTGTTGCTGCCGATCTTAGGTGCCGAGTGGTTGAAGCTGAGAGGAAGTTGCAGGAGGAGAAGGTATATAGCCTTCTCTCCCCCTCCCCCCCTTTTTTATATATATACGCCTTACAACAACTATATGGATCTTTTTATGATGTTCTTTGCCCAGGGGACTGGGGCCGTGTTGGAGCAGAAGGAACGAGCTTGGGAGAGAGAGATGGCGATGCTGGTGGAGGAGAAGGATGAACTGGCTGCTGAGTTAAAGCATCTGAAGGAAGTTGGCTCCGTTTCCCAGGAGCAGCTGAATACCATGTATGCGGATTATGGGATAACTTCAGATGACAACCAGCGGTTGGCAAAGGAGAAACATTGGTTAATCACTGAAGGTTTCGGAGCCTTCCTTGCTGCCGTTGCTCAGTCAGAGGATTTTAAAAGCGGTTTGGAGGAAGTGTATAGGGTGTACCGGGATGTTGGCTACCAGGCTGGTTTGAAGGATGGTTATGTCTACTCTGCTCAAGGCCTGGGCAGGAAAGAGACTCCGCTTTACAACTCCAAAGCAAAGAAGAGATTATCCAAGCTGAATGAGGAGTTTGGGGGGTAAAACCCCGGTCATTCTCAAGAAAATCCTGGAGCACCCCATGATATTGATCGACGAACTGAAAGCCCTGTTTTCCTCCGCTGGTCCTTCATCTCCACCGTCTTTGTCTGGGGGTAATCCCCAGTGACTTCTAGACATTAATCTCTTTCGATATGGTTGTAATCTGGATAACTTACCTACCCTAGGATACTTTAAACTTTTGTGGTTGTTTGGAAGGAGGTCCTTCGTGTTGGGGGCCTCCTAGGTGTCTAATCGTATGGCTTATGACTGTGTATCGCTTTCTTGTTTTTGCTTGTTTCTTGTTGTGGTTTTTCATGTTGCAGGGGTTTTTTGCCAGGAATCAAGTTGGCGTCTCCCTGAAGACCCTTGGGTGTTTTGCCAGAAGATGTGCTTTGGTCTAAGTTTGTTGTGTTTGTTGTTTTGTATGCTTTTTGCTTTTGCCAAAGTTATTAGGGCTTTTCTTTGTACATTTATTTTGCAAATAAATAAAGAAAGACTTCTTTTTGTAGTTTGCTTACAGAAGTGTATTGTATTTATGGTTTGTTTAGAAAACCAAGATTGTCTGTTCGAGGCCAATCACTGGACAGGTTTATAATGTGAGATTATGCTTTTGGTTTGTTTTGTCCGCTCTCTTTGGGTTAGCTAGACCCTATTTTGCCCCACAGCCGGGCTTTTGGTATGTTTGATATACCTTATACACGTGTGTTCATTTATTGGTTAGGTTTATAGTATTCCTGGGCACGTCTGCCTGGTTATAACACCTGTTATTTTACCAAAAGAGGACAGGTTAGTTGTCCGTTTGTCATTTACTTCTTGGGGGTTACACTTCCCAACATAAGTTGTTACAAAAGATCTGTTCTTGGGGGGAGCCCCAGACTAATAGTTAAATATTACAAAAGTGGCGCTTGGCCGTTTTTCCTGGGGATAAACCCCTCATATGTAGTACTTCCTAAGTTGCATGAGGTTCCACGTCCTGGGGATCTCCTTGCCTTGGAGAGTTTCCAGTTTGCAGCTTCCTTTGCCGTTTGCCCATACGACCCGATAGGGCCCTTCCCAATTGGGTCCTAACTTTCCAGTGCTCTCCTGCAGGCTGGCTTCATTTGCTCTCAGGACCAAATCTCCCGGGACGAGGTTAAGCTTCTTCATCTTGGCATTGTAATAGCTTTCCAGCTGTTTCTTATACTTAGCCTCCCTGACCGCTGCCACTTCTCTCCTTTCTTCCAGTAAGTTCAGGTTCATCCGGAGGTCTTGTTCGTTCTCCGCCTCCCTGAGCTTCATCCTTGCAGTCGGGGATCCTATCTCAGCTGGGATGACTGCCTCAGTCCCGTAAGTCAGGCTAAAAGGAGTTTCCCCGTTGTAGTTCTTGGGGGTGGTCCTGTATGCCCACAGTATAAACGGTAGCTCCTCCAGCCATCCTTTTTGTTTCCTCCCTAGTCTTCCCTTCATCCCTTTGATAACGCTTTGGTTGACTCTTTCTACCAGTCCATTGCTTTGGGCATGAGTGATGGAGGTAAACACCTGCTGTATGTGCATCTGCTCGCACCATGGCCTGAAGGGTCTCCCAGCAAATTGGACACCGTTATCACTTACCAGCTCTTTTGGGACCCCGTACTTGCAGATGATGTTATCTAGTACGAATCGCCTCATATGTTCCCCGGTTATTTTTGCCAAGGGCTTTGCTTCGATCCACTTGGTGAAATAATCAATAGCGACAACCACATACTTGACTCCTCCTGGACCCTCCGGAAATGGCCCTATTATGTCGATGGCCCACTTCTGGAAGGGCCAGGATGTTGAGACTGGTATCATCGGGTGTTTATGTCGATGAGTCATAGGTGCATGTACCTGGCAATTATCACACTTTTTAACCTCTTCGGATGCTGTTTCGTACATTCGAGGCCAATAGAATCCCGCATTCATCGCCTTTGCTACTATCGTCCTTGGCCCCGAATGCATTCCACAAATTCCCTCATGTATCTCCCTAATCACATACTCAGCTTCCTCCATGTCAACACACTCCAAGGATGGGCCTAGGTATGACCTCCGATATAGTTCTCCATCAACCATCTCGTATTGCAAGGCCTTTACCCTTATCTTCCTAGCTGCCCAGTCTCCCTCGGGTAGTGTCCCGTCCTGGAGGAACTTTACGATTGGTGTCATCCAAGTTTCTTGTACATTTTCAACCGTAGCTACCTCCTTCGTGCTGAGGGAGGGAGAGGTTAGGACTTCCACTTTGACTTCTCTGGCTAGGTGGTCAAATGCTACTGAGGCTAGTTTACTGAGGGCGTCAGATTTTCTGTTTCTCCCGCGGGGGATGTATTCCAGCTTAAAAGTTCTGAATGCCTTGGCCGTCTCTTTAACCTTTGCCACGTATTGTGCCATGGTGTTGTCCTTGGCCTCGTATTCTCCTTGGTATTGTTTGACTACCAGCTGCGAGTCAGTACTGGCTTCCACATGCTTTGCTTTCATCTTTTCTGCCAACCTCATCCCTGCTAGAAGGGCTTCATATTTTGCAGTATTGTTGGTGTTTTCAAAATCCAGTCTTATGGCATACGTTAGCTCAACTCCATCAGGGCTTGTCAAAGTAATGCCCGCTCCGCTCCCTTCTTCGCTGGAGGCTCCATCTGTGAATAGCTTCCACACAGCCTCGTCTTCCCTTTCTTTCTCTTCTTTCTCCAAGGCCTCCCATTTTAGGAGTTCTTTTTCTTCATCCTCAGGGACTTCTGCTAAGAAATCGGCCAGTATTTGTCCTTTCATGGCTGTCCTGGGTTTGAACTCTAAAGAGTGTTCTCCCAGTTCCACGGCCCATTTAGCCAACCGTCCTGACAGCTCCGGCCTCTTGAGTACCTTTTGGAGGGGCTGATCTGTCATTAGGGTGATCTTGTGCCCTTGGAAATACGTCCTGAGTCTCCGGGATGCGAAAACAAGGGCCAATGCTAACTTCTCCAGAGGCATGTAGCGTTCTTCAGGGCCTTTAAGTGTTCTACTGATGAAATATATCGGTATCTGCTTTCTCTCCCGTTCCACCATCATGACCGCACTTATGGTTGTTTTTGAGGCGGGCAGATATAAGAGGAGCTGCTCTCCGGGTACTGGGGTGGCCATTGTTGGGAGTTTGCAGATATAAGTTTTCATTTCTTGAAAGGCAGCCTCTGCCTCGGAGGTCCATTTAAACCTGTCTGTTTGGAGACAGTCCTTCAGCACCTTCATGAAGGGGAGAGTCCTGTCAGCTACTTTTGACAAAAAACGGTTTAATGCGATTAGCCTCCCGTTCAGCTGCTGGATGTCCTTCAGGGACCTGGGAGACCGCATTTCAGCCACACCTTGAGTTTTCTCCGGGTTAGCTTTGATTCCGCCCTTAGTGACTACTACCCCCAAGAATTTTCCCTCTTCTACCCCAAAACAGCACTTCCCGGGGTTTAGCTTCATATTCACATCTTGCATAGTGCGGAGGGTCTCGGCTATGTCATCTATCATGGCCATCTCGGTCAAGCTCTTGATAACGATGTCATCAATGTTTACCTCCAAGTTCCTCCCCCGTTGTTCCCTGAAGAGGGCGTTCATAAATCTTTGATACGTGGCCCCGGTGTTTTTAAGACCGAAGGGCATCTTGGTATAACAAAATGTCCCTTCGTCCGTGATGAAGGCGGTTTTTTCCTCGTCCTCTATTGACATTTGGATCTGATGGTATCCTTTGTAGGCATCTAGGAAACATTTCGGGGGATACTGGGATAAAGAGTCTACTTGGACGTCTATCTCAGGGAGAGGATAACAGTCCTTGGGACATGCTTTGTTCAGGTCTTGAAAGTCAATACACATCCTCCATCCTCCGTCTTTCTTCTGGACCATAACCGGGTTAGCAACCCAAGATGGGTACCTCACTTCCCTTACTATTCCGGCTCTAAGCAGTTTCCTAGTTTCTTCACAGGCGGCCCTCCTTTTACTAGGGCCCATGCTTTGTTTTTTCTGTTTTATTGGCTTTGCCCAGGTGTACGTGTTGAGCCGATGTTCAGTTAGGCTTCTTGGGATCCCTGTCATGTCCCCATGTTGAAATGCAAACACGTCAATGTTGAGAAGGAGCAACTCCTTAAGAGTACTCTTGCACTTGTCGCTTAGGTGACTTCCTACTTTGATCGTCTGCTCCGGGAACCTGTCGAAGAGGACCCATTCTTCAACCCCCTCCTTCGGGGTCTTCTCGGATGCTTCCCCCTCAGCCACGGAAGAAACTACTTCGTATGCAGACTTTACCCAAGCCAAGCCCTTTGGCGTCTGGAACACTAAGGCTCCGTGTGGGGTGGATGCTTGTGCTTGCAAATCCCCAATCCCAGGTCTTCCTAGGATTGCGTTGTACTTTGAGGGTGCTCGGACAACTGTGAAAGTTAGGTTGACAGTTCGAACTCGATCTCCTACCCCAACTGTGAATGGGAGTCTGATTTTTCCCAAGGGGTGTGACACACTGTTGTTGAATCCTACTAGAGGGATGGAATCCTCCTCGAGCCTATCTCTTACATCCCTGTCGAATCTGAGGAAACAGTGTTCGTATATAACTTCTACCCCAAATCCCCCGTCCACGTGTATTCTGGCCACCTTGTGGCCAGCTATTATGGCCGAGATGTTTAGTGGGAGCCGCTGCACTTCACTTTCCTCCAAGTGTGGCATTAAGATGGGAGCTTTCATGCAGTCCGGGGAGCCTAGGATTATGGCCTTTACACTTCTGGTGGTATCAAATTCATTCATCCTTCTAATCATATCTACATCTGCCCACCCAGGCTCCCTTGCATCTTTCCCCCTGCGATCCCCCCCTCCTTCCTTAATTTCTTTAACCAAATGGGCCAGTTTTCCCGTTTTCACCGCGGCCTCTATCTCCCTCTTTAGGTACATGCAATCATCAGTTTTATGGCCAAATCCTTTGTGAAAGTCACAATATTCGCTTGGTTGTGCCTTTGGCCTAGGTTTTATGGGTGGTGGCCTCGGGAAGGAGTTCTTCACCCTCTCAGTGGCCAATATTTCACTTGGGGTCTTGGTGAGAGGGGTGAAGCTGTCAGAGTAGGGGGATGGGCCTCTCCCCCGAGGTCTATATGGGGAGTATGAGGGTCTTGCCCTATCATGCAACATTCTATCAAAAACAGGTTTTCTGGAATAAGGTGTACCTTTGTCAAGAGATTTTGCGACTGGGGTGACCCTTCGGGGTAGGGTATCTGTTTCCTTAGCCTTGCTGACCGTGTCTTTGCCTTTGACAAAGGCTCTGACCCTGTCCATGAGATTGTCAAATGAGTGTGGGAACTCTTCCCCCAGTTTCTCGCATAGCTGTGCATGATTTAATCTGTTTATGAAACTGCTGATCTTCATGATCTCCGGGACGTCCTTGATGTTCATGCTCTCCTTAACAAACCTTTCCATGTATTGGTCTATCCGCTCGTTGTCTCTTTGCCTTATGTGTAGGATTTCGTTTGGGTTCTTGACCACCTTTCTTTGCTGACCAAAGTTTCTCAGAAACTTTTCACTTAGTTCTTTGTAGCTGTCAATCCCCCCAGGAGGAAGGCTGTCGAACCAGAGCCGGGCCCCCTCCATCAAGGTCTGTACAAACATATGGCACCGCCCCAGTTGCCCCGCACCTCTGAAAGCATGGAGATGGTCTTCAGGATCTCTTGTCCCATCATACCGGTCAAAGTTTGGGGGTAGCTTCGTCTTAGGGGGCATTGGTGCTTCTGCTATCCTCCGGGTGAACTTTGAGACTTCAGCTAAGTCCCGTGGGAGGTAGGGTTGATCCAGGCCATCGTTGCTTGGATTCTCCTTTTCCTTTTCTTTTCCTTTTAGTTTCTTTCCCGTGATGAGATCCTCCCTTTCTTCCGAGGACATCTGTCTAAGGGCTGTCATGAACGCTTCCAGTGGGTCGCTTCCACTGCCCTTGTTTTGAGGGTCTGCCTTTTCTTGATTAGAGGGTGTATCGAACGATAGTTTGGCCCTGATACTGTCGAGTTTTTCCTGTCTTTATAGGTCTTTGAGACACTTCTTCAGTTTCTCTTTGTGCATGGCCATGAAATCCGGAGTGACGGTCTCTTCTTTTTCCAGGATTTCTACCTGATTTTCATTCTCTTCCTCATGAGTTATGTCTTCCACCGTAACTTGGTCATGGTCATTCTGTACTGTCTGGACGACCTGTAAACCAGGTGTGGTGTCCATGTGTACTTTTTCTGAAACGGGTTATCTATAACGTCGGAGTTCAGTGTGGAGACACCGGTCAAGCTGATGTCCCACGGATGGCGCCAATGTCGAATACCCAAATCCCGGCTGACGATCAATGGGGTCTTCGCTGACGTCCAGATATCCCGTTCCTTGTAGCTGCAAAAGAATAAACCGTTAGCCTCGTCACGGAGGGCCCCGGGAGGGGGATCCGTGACCAAGCTCCGGCGTGAGAGTAAGTAAACTTGCCGGAGAATGTGAGGAGCTTCTTTCGATGAGTGTGATCACCGGAATGTTTCCTTTAAGGTGTGAATCCAATAAATACGTGTGTGTATTGAATATGTGAGAATGTAGGTCGGAATTAATGAGAGGAGAGTAAATGAGAGAATATTGAATGTGATACCTCAGATGTCCCTTATGGTTCTCCCTCTGGCTCTTATATAATCCTTAGCCCTTATCCCACATGCGAGATATTTTATCAAGATGATCCAACGGATTCTGCAGGCTTTCGAGGGGTACTGACACGTGTCTGACCCCTAACGGTGTGATGGCAACTTCATTTAATGTTCCGGCCGGAGAAGTACAATTGCCAGCCAAGATCCTCTGCTTATCAAGCATTAAATGAGACCTGCTCCTTCTGATTATGGTTTCCCGCTCATTTCTAACGAAGGGATCCTTAATGGGCAAGGCAACTTGCTGTTTGGGCTTGCACTTTGTTGGGCCCTTCACGAAGTCAGCCCAAAGCGGGTAAAATGGGATCTCCCATTGGCCCGTCGTCACTAGTCATCATTTTAAGTTATTCATTTGTTCTGACATTTTGAATAACATATTTCTTTAAAATATAATGTTTCACACATGTTTTTTTGCTACAGTTTGTTATGTTGTTTGACGAGAATTTATGGGTTCTTTAAATTATAATGCTTCACACATGTTTTATTGATACAGTTTGTTATGTTGTTCGAAGAGGATTTATAGGTGTTGTGTGACTTATGTCAAGTCCAGGTATATTTGTTACATGGCTTATAATTATAAAATTCATAATCAACACATTTAGCCCCGCTTGCGGTATGCACATATAATGTATATATGTGTGGACGCTCGGGTGATAAAAGTGAAAGTGCACTAATTTTAACGTTATTTTACTAATTTCGTGAAAATAACGTTAAAAGAGGGTGATGGTTAATCATGCATTATGTGGTGGCGTTGATAGCCGAAAGACAAAAGGGTACATGCACTAATCGGCCTTTGTCCCGATTGTTGAGTGTTATGTGCCTTTGTGTCCAAGACTTGATGCAAAACTACTATCGAGTCGGGGGTCTCACTGGAAGCAACTTCTCAATTCCTACGAGGTAGAGGTAAGACTGTCTACATCTTACCCTCCTCAGACCCTACCTTAACTTTGCTATTGATAGGGTTTACTGAGTATGATGATGATAATCAACACATTATATAAACAACAAGAATACATATTTTGTTACCATATTTTTTACAAGAAACAAACCATAAAATGCATAAAATAATTGGTGTCAAGCTTATTTAGTTGTGTTGAAATAATGCACTTGTCCTTATAAAAAGAAACACATATATGATATGTATACCCGTTCTTATATAAAATATTTTTGTAGAATCCAATATGCGAAATGTGTATTTTAGGTCAAGGGTTTATGTGTTTGCAAAATTACAAAGTAGTTTTAGATAGAGGGGGCAATCTTGACCCAAAGCCTTTCAAATGGGTCAATTTGGGTTCCTTTTAAAATTATATGGGTTGATATGGGTAAGATATTTTAACTAATTGGGTCATAATGGGTCACTTGAAATTCCATCATGTTATTTTCGGGTCAAAGCGGATCGACAACATTAAAGAAATGGGTCGATGTGGGTTAGTGTCTTAAAGAAACAGGGTCGGTTCGGGTCGGGTTGCGGGCCGACAAGGGTTTCTGCACGGACGGGTTTCGGATCGCAACGGATTTTGGGCCGGCACGAGTTTCCGCACGAGACGAGTTTCGGGTCGGGACGAGTTTCGTACCGTTTCGACGCAAACCGTTTCGACCCGTACCGTTTCGACCCGTACCGTTTCGACCAGTACCGTTTCGACACGAAACATTTCGACCCGTACTGTTTCTACCCGTACCGTTTCGACCAGTACCGTTTCGAATCGAACCGTTTCGACGGGAACCGTTTCGACCAGTACCGTTTCGACAAGAAACGTTTCGAATCGAACCGTTTCGACCCGTAACGTTTCGACCAGTACCGTTTCGACACGAAACATTTCGACCCGTACTGTTTCTACCCGTACCGTTTCCACCAGTACCGTTTCGACCCGTACCGTTTCGAATCGAACCGTTTCAACGCGAACCGTTTCGACGGGAACCGTTTCGACTCGTACCTTTTCGGCCAATACCGTTTCGATGCGAACCGTTTCGACCCGTACCGTTTCGACGCGAACCGTTTCGACGGAACCGTTTCGACTCGTACCGTTTCGACGCAAACCGTTTCGACCCGTACCGTTTCGACCAGTACCGTTTCGAATCGAACCCTTTCTAATAAATCAACTACAGAAAAACGAATTCTCAATTCTAATTTCCAAACCAGACGTCTATACCATAGAACTGATCATAGAAGCTTGTAAATTGCCACATTGTCATCGTATTTAAAACAAATGGCCACTGATAACAAAACTATTACCAGGGCTAACAATAGCCAGGTCTAACCTAATCTAACAATTTCCAAAAAAAAAAAAAAAAACATTATTCGACAAAGTAGAGATGGTGATGCATTAAGGCTGTGTTTTTTTGGACAAAGTAGGTACATTATTCGAAGGTTACCAACCCGGACCTGTTTTACCCGACAAAATTGCCCCTTGATGTACAATCATTTAAAAAAAACGTTTCGATTAGTACCGTTTCGAATCGAACCGTTTCGACGCGAACCGTTTCGACGTGAACCGTTTCGACCAGTACCTTTTCGACCCGTACCGTTTCGATTAGTACCGTTTCGACCCGTACCGCCATTAGTACCGTTTCGACCAGTACCGATGCGGCTGATACTACATTTAAACAGTTATAAAGTCGGTTGTTAGTTGCATGATGCAAGTTACTTTGCGTCAAAAGAACCAATTCTTTTATCTGCGTCCAACATACTCAGATTGTGTAGAAGTCAAACTAAGCTTAAGGTATCTGATTAAAATTTAAACAAGCAAGCAAGATATAGTTTCATAAGTCACCAACTTGGAAGGCTTTGGGAATTTTAACCCGACAAAATTGCCCCTTGATATACAATCATCTAAAAAAACATTTTTTAACCAACCCGACCCGACCCCAAACCCGTTCCGACCCTAACCCGTTCTGACCCGAACCCGTTCCGACCCGAACCCGTTTCGACCCGAACCCGTTTCGACCCGAACCAAAAAAACCCTATTTTTAATTGACCCGTTTTGACCGTAACCCGTTTCAACCCGAACCCGTTTTGACCCATGACCCAACCCGACCCAATCCGACCCGTTTGCCAGGTCTAGTTTTAGACGCACCATTGTAAATGATTGGACCGTTATATTCACACGTTAAATCGTTAATTTTGCATTAGGCCCTAAAAACTTGGATACACCAATGTAACCAACTTAGGCACACCATTACACATCAATATATACTCAAAAGAAATGTTTTAAAAAAAATATGAAACAACATTATACTTAAACTAAAGTTAATAAAATTTTCAATTTTTATGACTTATCATTATTATTTTTTAAAATCAAATACATAAAACTTTTTTTATTACTATTGATGAAACTAAATTTAAGGGGGCAGGGTTGGGGGGGGGGGGGGGGGTTGGTGGTGTATTTGCTATTTGCGTGTGATTATTTTTTGCCTTTTCAATCTTTTAGAACATCCTATTATCTATAGTGAGAATGTCCGCGTGTTGCGGTGGGTGTCCGGACTAATATCATATTCAATTATAATGTTTATTATGAGCCACCATACATGAATTTATGTAAGTTTCACATATTTTCAATTGTGTGCCTCAACAATGGCTTCCAAAGAAGATAAAAGAACTCAAAATTTACACATCCATTTTCATCGTAATATTCTAAATCTCTACTAATGAATTCAATGACTAAATGTAATTTTATATATTAATGGTATTAGTTTCTCCCCGCGCTTCACGGTGGGAGTGTTTTCGTTTTCTTTCACACACAACGTTGCAAGAGTTTGGTCGTTATTTGGTTTGACCTGCCGAAAATCATAAAGGTGAACACTGACACCGTTTCCATTAGCACAAAATACTGGCAACGATGTTCACTCATAAGTAGCTGGGTTCGTGCACACAATACCGCAACCGTAACGTCAATCGCTATGGCGTATGTTACCAAAAAAAATACTTGATTTTGGTTGAAATCTAGGTCTGATGGTGGCAAAAATTTACAAAACTTGAAGAACGGGTTTCTAAAGTTTACTTCCATATTAATCATAGTTGTAATATTTATTTTTCATAACGTTAAATTTCATAATTATTTACAAATAATGACAACAAATTATTATAATCTCTAAAAGTTCATTTTTAAAGTCTAGTTTATTTAAGGTTTTGAGATTTAGTAAAAATTCACTAACTTGTAAGAATTAATAAATGAAAAGTTTAGCTAGCATATATAGTTTAGATTTCTATTAATTAATTGTTTAATGATAAATCAAAACATATTTAGTTTCTAAATGCTCACCAGCCATGTGTCCGAGGTGAGTGACTGCTTGCCCACTTTTTCAAGCCCTCTGTGAAGCTACTGTCTTGATTTTTAAAATGAAAATTAGAGAAACAAATTAATTGGCATGCTTAAATCCAACAAAACAAATTCAATCTCAAGATGATGAGAATGTAATGCAAACACAATTAAAAAGTGAAACAATTTACAAATTGTACTCATATAGTCCAAATAATAATACTTGTTATCGTAAAAATAATAGTCTAACTATATATCTTACCTTCTAATAATACATTTTTATTTGCCAAAAAACACATTAATCCCACTTTTTTATAATATCTGTATTGTTTAAACCAACAAATGATAAGGCTCTAATGTCTGTAATCAAAGAAAAAACATAACTGGATTAATACAAAACTAAGGCGTTACATTTGCTTCTTACTATCAATTCAATGTCATGTATGACAGAACATATGGAGGTACCAAAACCGGTGCCATGAACAACATTTAAATCAGTGTTGGGTGAAACAACTTTTATTTCCGGTTCTGTCCCTAAAAAAAGAGGGCAGAGAAATAAGCCAAAAATCTGTAGTAAAATATCTAGTGAATGTTGATAGCATCATAAAAGAAATTTATAATTAATAGATGTGGAATAAAAGTTAGTACTTCCAAATAATTATACATCTTAGTGACCAACTACAAATTGATGAACTTTCTTTTGTATGCATTGCAGCGTTCATGATCTCCATTACTTTACTTACTGGTGATTGACCAGAGAATCTGATGCATAAAAAGTGGTTTGTTTTAGTGTTTATTTAGGATCGAAGCAACACGAGTTCTTAAGAATACGAAACTTACTTCAGTTTTCTACCAAGCTGGTGACGGATGAATAAGATAAGGGCCACGGCAGTAGCGCGGGGTTAATTAACATGTATAGGTGAAGGTTTGAGAGAGCGGACATAGCTTGATATTGTGACTCATGTGGTTGTATATGGAATATATAAATACACTTCTGAAGGTTCAAATGATTTTATAAGTCATCGGTTACAGGTTGGGGTTATTAACACCATAATGAGAAATGATGGTGGCTTTAAGACTAACTCATAAATGACTGATGACAGTTGATTGGCTTATAAGGTAGTATAGATTATAGATAGTATAGATATAGTCCATATAAATCTGTTTATTATATTTATACATACTATTAAATCATGAAAATCCCAAAGGTTGCATGTCTAACCTTTAATTTAATCAATTAATTTCTTTAATTATTATAAAACTTTTATTTAATTCATTAATTTAATTCAATTAATGGAAGACATAAGTGGACATGGTTTCCATGGATGAAATGTCTAGATTGCCCTCAAAGTGTCTTAAAACTTTAGACAATGTCCAAGTTTCCCCCCTCTAAAATGGTTTGCTTTATTTGTACATGGTGCTTTAAGATTTGTACCTATAGCAAAATTACCAAAAAGGTAGAAAACTCAGTTATCTTAATAAGGTATTATAGATAATTAATTGTAACCATTAAATTAAAGAATCCACGGAAAAATCCCTTCTTACGCATATGTCTAAATGATGTTTGTGGGAGTTAATTAAACAATGGAAGTGAAGTTATTAGATGCTTAAATCATTACGTATAATGATATAATGAAAGTTAAAGCTTGAATGGTTTATACGATTTGGACATGTCATTAATTTAAAAAAAAAAGGACCTAATGATCAATTTGTTTTGTTGGGTAAAAACAAATAATGCATTTAAAGGTTATAGAAGTTCTTATCTATTAAGAAAAACGACATAAACTTTATAGCATTTTTCACATGCAAATCTATTAAATTGATAGTTGTTTGTTGGGCCTGTAGATGGACAAAACCATCCTATGATTAAATATTATATACTGACTGATGTCTAATATTACATGTTATTTTTGTTGATTTAGTTAGTAATGCTTGTAGGTCAAATGTATAGTCATTTGTAATTACCTACGTATTCTTTAATTCGTTTACCATATTAAAATACATTGACGTAATTATGTGATTCTTTTAGATAAGGATAAACAAACAACTTACAATATTCATACAACACACAACCGAAATCTTAAAACGAAACAGGTTCATAACCTGAACTTTATTCATACAACACACTTGAAAAGGCTATATATATATATATATATATATTGTCCTCAGACTTCCCAACTTCAAAAGTCTCAAAACATCCATGTTGATCTCATGATCACCAACTTATTCTGCACTGATCCTTGAAAGCTGCAGGGAAGATACAGTTAGACTACCATTTCAAAAAAATAATAATTGAAACAACGGATTTACATGCACAGTTGAATTTTAATTAACTTTAACTTTACATTTTTCATCGTTATTATTATATTTAATAATGCGTAATTTGGATGTATTTAGAGATTTATGAATTATATATCATCTTTATTATATATAATAATAATACACGAGTTTCTAACCTATAAATAGTACGTAATACCTGAGAGATGAGTTCGTTAGAGTTATCAGGAATAAGAGGACCATATTCGCAAGTCTTAACCTCCTCAAACTGCGTTCTATTGTACACTACAATGTCAGTCGCAAATCTGAACACGAGCTTATCGCCAACCGCTATGACGTCGTACATATCTGTCCATTCACCCGTAGATGGGAGTTTATCCTTATGACCTCTCATCTCGGAAATTTTACCGAAGGTGATCTTTCCGGTAAACACCGGGGCGAAGTAATTGGGGTATACGTACGTTACGTAACATGGTTCCTTAAAGTGGATGATGAAGCTGACGGTGAGTGGACAAAGGCGTGCGAGGGATGCAGTGAAATATTCGACGGGTTCAGGTATAAGGCCAGGCGGAAATCCAAATATTTGGAGAACTATGTGTAGTATGTCTGAGTAAAAGTTTTTGAGTGGGGATGCAGAGGTGAAGCTGAAGGCGGGTGGCAAAAGGCTTGCAAGGGATTCTTCAACGGGTTCAGGTATAAGGCCGGGCGGAAATCCAAGTTGTTGGAGAAGTTGGTGTAAGTTTAAGTCTAAGTTTGGGGATGCGGCTGAGGTGGAAGGTGTGAGTGCAACAAGGGCGAGAAGGAGGAGGAGGAGGAGAGACTTAGCAGTTGCCATGCTTAAATATATATATGTATTGCTTCTTAAGGTAAGTTGTGAGGACTTGATAAAATGAGAGTGTAGTATATATAGGCAACAAAAGCCACCAACCCATTTCAAAAATCAATTTTAATAAGTATTATAAATTTATAATCACGTTTTTTAATATGTGTTTTATTCTTTAATATATGTTTTAAATAAACTAAAATTTTGAACCAAGATTTGACATTAATATTAATATACTCGTAGTAGTAGTAGTTACATACGTAATGAACAATAGATAAGTTAAAACTGAAGGAAGAAAATTACACGTGAAACATGAAAGGGTAGAAGACGACGGGGAGTGGAGGGTTTAAGAAGACGTTATTATCCTAGAGTTCATTGTTGTTTAAGAAAAATAATAACTGGGCACATGCATTTATTTTCCTCGGAAGACATGGTTATTATCCTAGAGTTCAATTAATTGTTTGATTAATAACATAGTCATTGCTGTTAAAAAAAACAAACAGTTTATTATCCTAGTTTACTTTTCAAAAAAAAATATTTTATTATCCTACTTTGAGGTTCTTGCGCACATCCGGTTCGATCTTGTTTGATTTTTTTCTTGCACGGCTCTGGTTTTCGACGGTAAACCTCTTGTTTTCATCCATTGTTTTGTTGTATTTAATCGCCGAAACATCAGCGGCAGGTTTGGCAACATAATTGTCAGGGGTGATCTCCACCTTCACAAATGATTACTATGCAACTCGATGAGATATAGATATTTTATATATTTTTTTAGTATTTTAATTAAACAAACAAAACTTGGTTATGTGCAATTCGATGAGTTTATGTGCAACTCACTTTTAATTAAACAATACAAAGAATATATAATTTTAAACTTCTATTAATTTATCTTCTAAATGTATTTAACCAGTATTTTTATCACGACACGTTTAAGCTGAAACAACAATTTTCAAATGAAAAATCAAACAACAAGATTTACCCAAAATGAGAGCCCCCCACAATGCCTATATGATCAGATCTTTGAACAAAAAATACCCACAAACAAACTCCGTTTTATTCATCATATTTCAAGAAACCAAGACAAAAAGCAGCAAACTTTACCCAAATTAAAGACACCCAATTAGCCAATTTGTTAAAAAATTATCGAAAGTTTCGCTTTCTAATGTTGGAAAAACAAGAAAATGTGGAGACTTTTTTCACAAAATCAGAGCCGATGAAATATATCATAGGTGGGACTTGGGATATGCTTTTATTAATTTATCTTCTAAATGTATTTAACTAGTATTTTTCTCCCGACGCGTTTAAGCTGGAACAATAATGGCTTTAAATCTTGTCAATGACGATCTCTAGATTAAGTGGTGGAAGACTTGCATTTCTCTTAAGAAATGCAAGTTCAACTTCCACTTGGTACAGAGTGAGGCATTGATAGAAGACCCAGGGAAACCTGGGTTTGATCCTTGAGCCAAACGGATTTACCGGTAATTTCACCGTCATGCTTACGGGCGGGTGGGTTACCGGGTTTCCTCGGAATTGATAGTGGACCCGGGTTACTTTCGGAGTACTCCGTTTGGTCCAGTGGGTGCCCCGAAAATGCTCGGGATTTATTCTTTTGGCCGTTAAAAAAAAAAAGAATTGTTTACTTTTTATCAATATTTTAAAATTTTGAAAAAAAACAAAGAGATACGTTCTTCAGAATATGTAAATTCTTGCTAAAAATTAAATTAACTTGAGGTTAAACGATCATGAACTTTTATTAATGCCCATTTACTAAGCAAGTTTAAATCTAAATTTTACGGGCTCAAAGGAGTTTGTTATTTATGTTTTTATTTTATACTTATATTATATAGAATTGTACTAGTTTATAACTCTGTGTATTACACGGGTTGAATAAATAAATTTTATATACTAAATAATAAAACAATATATGTTTAATAACCCCCTTTATTGCATCGGTTGAATAAATATAATTTTATATATTAAATTACCAAATAAAAAAGTTATATATTTAAAAACACATGTATTACATGTGTTGAACAAATGTAATATTGTTTACCAAATAATAAAATAATACATCTTTAGAAGCCTCATTTATTACATGGGTTGAATAAATGTAATTTTATATACCAAATAATAAAAAAGTTAGTAAATGTAATTTTGTATAGCTAAAATAAAAATATTAAATATATTAATACAAAGTTTGGTTTTCGTGATAAATAATTTGTTTTATTTAAAAATATTTTAAATTAACCATTTAAAATTTAGCCAAGTATTTTATTTGAAAAATAGAAGAATGGTATTCGAAATTTAAAATAGGATAAAATTTAATATTAGCTTATTATTCATTTATTTATTTAATTAATATAAGATAAGTTTGGAAGTGATGCGAGAAAATCATAAAATAAATACCTACAATGAACGACATGTGTCACACATTAACGTTTTATTATATAGATTTAGATTGATATAAATAGATTATTCTATTGTAGCAAAATTTGTTAACGAAGTCTCAATAAATTTAACCCTTTATTTAAAACACCGTAAATGTATAAATGATAAATAATATTAGTTAATTTTATTTTAACTTTCGTAATATCTTTTTGATACCAAACTAAACAAAACGTTCAAATATATACTTAAGATCAAATTAGATAACCAAGTTTGAATTTGAAGTAAATAGATAAATATAAAAGTAATAATTGATTCAAATAAATAATATTATAAATGAGAAGGAGATTAAACTAAATAATAATTATCCATAAGATATTAAACTAAATAATATTTAGTAGGAGGGTTATCTATAATTAATTAGAATAGATTAAACTAAAATAATAATTATCTATAAGACATCCGTTCAAAAAAAAAGTTAATAGTCCGTTAAAAAAAATCTATAAGACATGGCCTAATATGATGACAAGTCTCCCTCAAATGATTTCTTTTATTATATAGTATAGATATTGATTTATTTACATAATAGCTATTATGAAAAAATGTTGATAAAATTAATTAAACACATATATTATGGTGTATATAATATATATGCATAAAAATAAAATAATTTAATACTTAATAAATAATGAAAGAGTCGAGTTAAACTCAAGCTTGAAAAACTACAAACAAATTGTCACACCCCAACCGATGGCGGAAACATCGGGGTGCGACACTAAGCGTTCAGATTGCTCATGAGTTTCCATGACACTATAGTTTCAATATAGATTAATCAGATTCAAAACATTGTCTAAGCATCAAAGTTTCACAACCACAAAATATCAAGTACAAAACATCCCAAATATTGTTCAAAGCTTCTAGATTAACTAAGGTGTGTTTCTAAGCAGCATCCTAGCAAGTTTCTTGTTTCCTCGGCTACTATCAACCTGCAACATGTATTAAAATATATCAACAAGAATGTTGGCGAGTATAAAAGTTTGAGTACTTAGTAGTATAATAGTTAAAACGTTCCAAAAACTCATATCCAGCATAAACACATATAACAAGTTTCACCATGCTATTAAACGCAGTCCAAGTGATAGCCCAAGTTTCCAATGCGTTAACCGCTTTCCCAAGACTCAAGGAAAGCAAAAATGTCTCCTCCTAACAATACCCCCAAAGACTAACGGGAAGGTGCATTACCCCTATAGCGCTATGATACGTGGTCGAAAACCGGTGTTCGTTTATGTCTAAGTTTATGTTTTTAATTAACTTTTAATCCCGAATAACCTACCTGTAAAAGGATTTGTGTTTTGCAGGTCTTGTGAAGTTTAAGGAGCTAATTGGGAGCTAAACGGACCACCGGAACGAAAAACGAGCAACCAGGATGCGAAACGGGTAAACCGGGAACAAGGAACACGAAAAACAGAAAAGAAAATTTCTGAGCACCGTCGCCGACGCCCATATGGGCCGTCGCCGACGGTCATTGTATACGTGCATCGCCATATTTGACCGTAGACAGCCAGATTAGTCGTCGGATCAATTTGAACATCTGCACACCGTCGCCGACGGGACATCAAGCCGTCGGCGACGGCTCCCCTATATGCATGTCGCGAATTTTTTATTTCTTTGGTCTTGGAACGAATCAAGGGGGGATGGTCATCATTATTCGGGGAGTTACACTTGTTTTGAGTTTGAAACTTGTGCTTGGAGCCATTACCATCCATCATTCACCTACCATCCACCTACCTTCATCTTTACAACCCGAAATCATTATCAAGAATCATCACCATCATCACAATTAATCCATCATCCACAAACCCTAATCCTTCCACCATCATCATCTTTCACCAAACCTCATCATTCACCATTCTCAAGGCTTCAAGATGACTCCATCCGCATTCCAAACATCTGGTGATCAAGTTGCATCAATCATGAACGGCTAATCATCTCGGTTTCACCCCGGTGTAGGTAGTTGTTAATTTTAGGGTTTCAATTTGTTCTTGTTTCATCTTAGTGACAATTTGTATTTGGTTTTTGAAACTTTTGACAATAGTATTACATTTGTTACGAATTCGTGAATTGTCGAACGATGTTAAAAGTTATGACTTTGCGAAACGGTGATATGTAATTGTACGTTGGCGTTGTTAGGATTTACTTGTGTTGATTACAAAGTGTCTTTTTGTCCGTTCTTCGGGGCATTGATAGTAAGTAGGACCTAAGTCACGGTACACTAAATCCGTTAATCGAATGCATTTGAGTTGAAACTAAAACTTGTAGAAATCCTAGGTTAACAATTACCGAAACCGGGTGTGATTCCTTTTTATCATTATTGTTCTAGTAATCATTTTTCTTGCAATCGTTAATTAGTAGTTGTTAACCATTCGCATCAATTCATTTAGTTAAAAATCATATCTCTCCATTAAACGAAAATACAAAAATACTTTAGCAAGCTTCATAAATTGTGACAATTGTTTTAATTCATTCGAATCCACACACAAACCACATACTCTTCGTGGTTCGACCCCTTACTACCACTAACACATTGTTAAGGGTAATTTGGGCTTATAAATATTATCTTTGACTGGAGCGCGACACTCCGATCAAATTTTGGCGCCGCTGCCGGGGAGTGCGTGCGCTTTGTGTTTGGATATTGTTTGAATTTGTGTGATTATCTGTTTAATTTGTTTAGCTTTCTTTTTGTACTTGTCTTTTTCCTTGTTACGCGGGGTGTGTTACTTGTGCAGATTACAGGTAGTGCATGCATACGCGGAACTCCGGGATGACTTCACCTTTAGTCTACGAACCGGAAATCGAACGAGTTGCAAGAAGAAACCTAGCAAGCCGGTTAGAAGCAACACTTGCTTCTAATCAAACCAACCAAACACCACAACATACACCATCCATTGAAACTGATTCAATGGCAAACCAAAACTCCAATCACCTAAACCTCAACCAAAACCTATTCCAATCCCGAGGAACCTTTTATCCCGCTCAAAATGTTCAACCCATGCCTCAAGAGCAACCGGGTGGTAACAACAACAATGGACCACCTACACCACCTTTCCAAAATCAAAATCCCAACAACAATCAAAGAACACCTCAACAACAAAACCTTCATAGACACAACTCCCTACCCATTAACCTAGTTGACCGGAATGTCAATTCCGACCGTCGGGGAAATCGTGATCGTGGCAATCCCGCAAATGAAGACCCATTCTTCAACATCGATGACTTGAGGAATGCAATCCCCGATGATGAACCGTATAGTGTTCACGGTTATCATTCGCCGGAACATGTGAGTGTTCATACGGAAAATTCGGATGACGGGGGATATTATGATGATAGGGCTAACGATGACGAAGATTGGGGCTACGTGAATAGGGGTAACGTCTACAACGCAAGAAGGTATGATGATGAGGAATTTGGCTATCAAAATGCCAATTACGTTGGGGACGACGAATACGGTTACGGAGGTGGAAGAAATGATGGTTATGGGAACAACCGTCAACCACGAAACAATGACCAACGGAACCGGAATGATGGGTTTTATAATAACAACAACAATGCAAACCCTAACCGGATTCCTCGTTTCGTGGGAGGTGGTAACCCAAGGGATAATCGAAGGGATAATCGAAGAGATGATCGAAGAGGTGAAAGACGGGATAATAGAAGACCGGTTGATCAAGAAGTTAATGGTCCACATCGTCGTCAACGACCCCCACGGGGAGTGAATGATCGTTTTAGGCCGGTTGTCACCGAGAACGACTCACCAATCGTTTGTGAGAGGAGGATGTTTGATTGTAAACCACATTACATCAACATACTTCCTCATTTTAATGGAAGATCTAACGACGAACCGTATACACATTTGACGGAATTTTCTTCGGTTTGCAGCACTATCGGGGGTCACAACTTTGCTTTAGAGGAGGTCAAACTTCGACTATTCCAATTTTCACTGAAGGATAAGGCAAAGCAATGGTTCCTCACACTTCCCGCAAATAGTATTCACACTTGGGGAGAAATGCAACAAGCGTTCCTTGATGAATACTACTCAATGGTGAAGACCGATGACGCTCGTGATGAAATTCGGTCTTTTCGCCAATTATCGGGCGAACCGTTACATGAGGCCTTTACAAGATTTAGAGAAATGATGCGAAGATGCCCTCATCATCAAATTGAGAAGTGGGAGTTGGTTAAATGCTTTGTACGGGGTCTAGATGACAATACATGGAACCGACTTGAATCCACAAGCAATGGGACCCTCCTAAGTAACCATGAAGACGATGATTGGGAGTTTTTGGAACGAATGAGCAAGCGTTCGAAAGAGAAAGAATCGGCCGACCGAGCCAAGAAGCATCCCGTTTCCCGGTCACTTCCCGATCTTGATTCTAAAGATCGGATTTCTACTTTAGAGCGGGAAATGGCTCGAATGAAGAAGAAAGAAGTGAACGCGGTTCAATTTGAAGTGTGTGAAGAGTGTGGTGATATTGGGCATAGAGCGGAACAATGTCCAACGGGGTCGGGTGATTACACCGAGGAAGTCAATCAAGTGTATGGGGACCGAAAGCAATATGACATGAACTCCAACACTTACCATCCGGGCTTGAGAAATCACCCTAATTTTCGGTATGGTAATGCTTCAAACCAAATGAACCCGAATTTTCAATCGGGTAACCAAGGAGGTCAAGGTGGGTCTTCGTACAACAATCGTCAAGGTGGTAACCAAGGGGGTTACCAAATGAATTACAATCAAGGGGGTAACCAAGGGTATCAAAACCGTGAAGGTAATTATCAAAGAGGTTACAACCAAGGCGGAAATGGGAGTAATGCTTCAAACTCTCAAGGTGATGACTCGATCAATTCGAAATTTGATTCTATTATGAATGCTATCAATCATTCAAATCAAGAGATGAAGAAAGAGTTTGAGGTACGAGATAAATCCCATAAGGCGCTGGAGAAGCAAGTGGGCCAACTTGCGGAAGAAATGGCTCAGATGAGAGGAAGCACGGGAAGACTCCCAAGTGACACCACGGTGAACCCTAAGCATCAAGGGTCAAACTCAAGGAACACACGTGAGGTACCAATTAATAAAATTACTTTACGTAGTGGTCGAGTTGTTGATAATGGTGTCAAAACACCATCACCCCAGTTTGTTGAAGGGGTGGTGGAAGATGCTAGTGAAGATGAGAATGAGAATGGTCCAACGGGTCAAAAGAAAAATGACTTGAAAAAGAACAATGATACCCCCGTTGTGACCATCCCCGTCCCCAAGGCTAAGGAAAAGGGTGTGGAGGCTAATACCGCCCCTTATCCCGAAGCATTGAAGGGACCCGTGAAAAAAGTTGTAAACAAAAGAGGTCCACAACAAGAAGAGTTGTTGGAAATTTTTAAACAAGTAAAAATAAATTTACCTCTTTTGGATGCAATCAAACAAGTACCGTCGTATGCTAAGTACTTGAAAGATTTGTGTACCCAAAAAACGCACTCACAAATTTCCAAAGAAATTAGATTTAACCGAAAACGTGAGTTCGATTCTTTCGGGTGCACTTCCACCTAAGCTCCAAGATCCGGGTGCGCCTATCATTTCAATTCAAGTAGGCGATTTTAAAATCAACCGGGCACTTCTAGATCTTGGTGCTAGCGTGAGCATTCTACCGGGTAGTTTGTATGACCAATACGAGTTTGGTCCACTTCAGTCGTCTAACACCACCGTGGTGTTAGCTGATTTGACACCTAAACTACCCCGTGGAATTGTTTCGGATGTGATAGTGAAAATCGAGGATTTCTACTATCCGGTGGACTTTTTAGTGCTTGATTATGTGGCCAAGGACCCAACCAAACAACCTACGGTGATTTTGGGTCGACCGTTCTTAGCAACCGCGAATTCTCAAATTGATTGCAAAACGGGAACGGTTGACATGACATTTGGAAACCGAAGGTTGAGGTTGCATGTTTTTTCCGGACTTATGAACCCTCCAGTTGATGATGAATGCTATATGGCGGACGTCGTTGACACGTGTATACCTCTTTGCGACACAGTCGTAGATGGGGAAAACACAATGGAGGATTGTTATATGTTTGACAGGTCACAGGTGGAGATGGATAAGAGCATAGACGAGGAAGTGAGAAGTTTGGAGGTGCTTGCGGTTAGAGAGGGAAAACCGACATGGACGCACCAAGTTGAGAGTTTACCGGAGAGCATCGACACCAAGTTGAAGCCGTCATTAGTAGAGCCTCCGGAGGTTGAATTGAAGGCGTTGCCTAAGCATCTCAAGTATGCTTATGTTGGTGAAGGCAACACGCTCCCGGTTATCATTGCATCAAACTTAACCATGGAGCAAGAGGATAAATTGATGGATGTTTTGGTCACTAATCGGGCGGCGATTGGATGGACCATTGCTGATTTGAAGGGTATTAGTCCCTCGGTGGTGATGCACAAAATCATCACGGAAGAGAATGTGACTCCCGTTCGAGATGCACAACAGAGGTTAAATCCGAATATGCGGGAGGTAGTGAAGAAAGAGGTGCTGAAATGGCTCGATGCGGGTATCATTTACCCGATCTCGGATAGCCAATGGGTGAGCCCAACACAGACGGTTCCCAAGAAAGCGGGCATACAAGTCGTCAAAAATGACGCAGGTGAAGAGGTAGCCACTCGGCCGGTAACCGGGTGGCGAATTTGTATTGATTATAGGAAGTTGAATACCGCAACTTCCAAAGATCATTTCCCTTTACCGTTCATTGATCAAATAGTTGAGAAATTGTCGGGACAAAAATTTTATTGTTTCTTAGATGGCTATTCTGGTTATAACCAAATCGCCATCCATCCGGAAGACCAAGCAAAGACCACGTTTACTTGTCCCTATGGCACTTTCGCATTTAGGCGAATGCCGTTTGGATTATGTAACGCCCCCGCCACCTTCCAAAGGTGTATGATGAGTATCTTTTCAGATATGGTGGGGAAGTCTTTGGAAATCTTCATGGATGATTTCTCAATTTTTGGGTCATCTTTTGAGGCTTGTTTGGATCAACTAGATAAAGTGTTAAGAAGGTGTGTCGAAACTAGTTTGGTCTTAAGTTGAGAAAAGAGCCATTTTATGGTTCAAGAGGGAATAGTGTTGGGACACGTGGTGTCAAGTCGTGGGATAGAGGTTGATCGTGCAAAGGTACAAGTCATATCTACTTTACCGTATCCCACGACCGTTAAAGGTGTTAGGTCATTTCTAGGTCATGCGGGTTTTTACCGGCGGTTTATTAAGGGTTTTAGTGACATAACCAAGCCTTTATGTAACTTGTTGTTAAAAGATCAACCGTTTGATTTTAATGAAAATTTCCAAAATGCTTTTAACAATTTGAAAGAGAAGTTGGTTGAGGCTCCAATCTTGCAATCGCCAAATTGGTCTTTTCCTTTTGAAATTATGTGCGATGCGAGTGATTATGCGGTGGGGGCCGTGTTGGGACAACGGGTCGATAAGAAACCCGTTGCCATATACTACGCGAGTAAGACTCTTTCGGATGCACAATTAAATTACACCACTACCGAAAAAGAGCTACTTGCGGTGGTATATGCTTTGGATAAATTTCGGGCATATATATGGGGTAGTAAAGTGATCATTTATTCTGATCACACTGCAGTTAGGTACCTCATGGAGAAGAAAGATGCAAAACCGAGGTTAATCCGATGGGTGTTGTTACTCCAAGAGTTCGATTTGGAGATACGGGACAAAAAGGGTACCGAAAATGTTGTGGCGGACCATTTGTCCCGGTTGATGGTTGAAGAAGATCCTACAACTGTAGAGATCAATGAGTCTTTCCCAAATGAGCACATAATGAAATTAGATAAATTGCCATGGTATGCTAACATTGTCAATTATCTTGTTACAGGTGATATGCCGGCACATTGGGATAGACGGATGTTGGTGCATGTTTGGTGACAACAGCTTAGATTTGGTCTTTGGATATCTTGTAATTAGTTAAACGATAAACAGTTAGCGGGTTTAGCTTTGTAATAGTTAGTTGTAATGTTTGGGCTAACCAAACCCAACGAATTGGGTGTGTGGAGGCGAATTGGGCCTGTCCAATTCGCAGTCCATGAGGTTTAACCTTGGCCCAAGTAGTAACCTTGTGTTATATAAACAAGGTTAGACTTTAGGGTTAAGGTTAATCAGTTAATCAGCCAAAACAGTTGTTAGAGAGAAATTTCGTGAGAGTCTTTGTGCTTGGACGAAATTGATAGTTGGTTAGGGTTTGATTGATTGTAATTCTTGTAATCGATAATCAATAGAAACCCAGGTTTTAAAGTGATTGCTGATTTCTGTTTTCTACTTGTTTCTGTGATATTCTGATCAAGAGGATTCCGCACTCTTGATTGGAAAGACAATTCTGTGAAAGATCCATACGAATAGGGGACCTACAATTGGTATCAGAGCATTAGGCTCTTGAAGGCTCGGTTCAGAATTGTTCTTGGCAGAAACAAGGAGTTTTCGAAATTTTTGAAAAATTAGGGTTTTTAAAATTTTCGAATTTTTCTGTTGGTTTGATAAAATTTTCGAATTTTTGGCTGTTTTGATATTCTGTTTTGTTTGATTGCTGATTCGCAGGATTTCAGGAAAGATTTCATTGATTTTGGAAAAGTTTTCGGGTGATAGACTTGAAGATTCGAAGACTGTTCTTCGTGTTTATCGATCTGTTTTTTCATAGTTTTCGAAATTATTTTGCTGATTTAGGTGTTTCGATTTTGCAGGATTCTGTTAGGAAAGATCTGGAAATCTTCAAAAGTTCGAAAAGATTAAGTTTCCAAGTTTACTGATCAGCGAATTTGTGACCTGATACATCTGTGACCAGCGATTTTATCTGGACTGTGCGAAATTAACTGTACCAGCATACGTATTGGCGAAGTAAATCCAAAGGCGACTTTGGTAACCGTGTAATTATCCACAGCGAAATTATCACGGTTTTCAGAGATTTTGCAGGTCGTCGTAATAGCGAAATTGACCAGCGAAATTGAACTGTTGAGCGAAATTGACCTGACAGCATAATAAGCAGCGAAATTAATCGTATCAGAGGAATAACCAGCAAAATTAACAGGCTAGCGAAATTAAACCAGCGAAATTAGTTAAAGCGGTGGAATTTCCGTTGGCAAGCGTCGATAAAATTTTACTGTTTTGCAAATTGAAAGTGATCCGTAGCTCGTTTGACAGAACCGTCTGCACCGTTAGATTCCTTGGATTTTTAGGGCAAAAAAAAAAAAAAAAAAAAGACTCTGGAAAATCCCGAATACGGTTTTTGACATTATATATCATTGGATTTGTCTTTTCGAGACGATTCTAAAGGTGTAAGTTAGTAACCACTGTTTTCGGAGATCTTTTGTACGGTTTTAACAGTCTGTTACGTTAAAATGTCAAACATGATGAGTTTGAAAGCACCTAAGATGATGAAGGTGGAGAATTATCTTACATGGAAGGACAACTTCAAATCCTTCATTGAATCTCAGGATGCACGCATGTGGATCTGTATTGAAGATGGGTACGTAAACCCAACACACGATTATGAGGGCAGACCACGTAGAACAGACTATGTGAACATGAAAGAGGATGATAAAAGGAAGTATGACGCTGAAAAGAGAGCATTGGCTGCAATTAAAATGTCCTTACCTGATAGCATCAAGCATATCTTCAACAAGTACACTAATTCAAAGGATATGTGGGATGCATTACAAAAGCGATATCAGAGAAATGTGAGTGCCACTCAGGCATTTATGGCAGAGATAGTGTCGGTTGATGAGGCTGAAACTAATGTGAGTGATGCTGAATCTGAAGTGAAAAATGCTGAAGCTCAAGTGGAGAATGCTGAAGCAAAAGTGGATGCTGAAGTGGAGAAAGAGAGTGAAGCTGAACAGGTTGTTGCTGATGAAATCTCAGAAGTTCATGAGAAAGAGGTACAATCTAATTCAGTATGTTTGAGATGTCGTGAACTACAGGGTGAGGTTGCCAGGTTGACAACACAAAACCAAAGTCTGGTAAGTGAGATGTCTAACATAAAAGAAGCAAACTTTTTTGTTAAAAGAAATGAATCGTCATACTTGAAGAAAATAAAAGGTTGTGAAGCTGAAATTGAAGCTTTAACTTGCAAACTAAATGAAAAACTTCAAGTCATAGACTTAGCTCATGACATGATGGCTGAGAAAACAAAAGAGATTTCTGATAAATGCAAAGAGTTGTCAGATGCACAACTCAAAATAGTTGAACTTGAAAAGAAATTGAGTCAATTCAGAGATTCGTCTTTTGTTATGAAACACATGATGGGTGGGTTAAAGAAGAGTAATGACAAGACCAGTGTGGGCTTCCACGGCTTTAATGAAGTTCCACCTCCTCTTAGTCATAACTATTCATTCCTGCCTAGTGAAAATGAGCTAGCAGACTTTATGGCATCTACACCAAGTAGTTTCGGATCCACATCAAGTCAAGGTGATAGATTTGAGAGTGATGATGATAAGAAGAACAATAACAGGGAACCTTTTAAAAAGAAAAATCCACCGCCTAAGAATAAAAATCAAGCTTTTGTCAAAAAGATTACTTTTGTTCAAGGTAGTGATATGAAAAACGAAACTGCTGTTATTGAAAATGAATCAAATGTAGAGTTTGCAAAAAATAAGAGCATAGAAAAATCTGAAATTAAGCAAACTGAACAAGGTTCATCTAAGGGATCATCACCATCTGATAAGGGATCTACCTCAGAGACTCCAGCTAAGAAGTCTTCGAAAAAGAGATAGTGCTTCAAATGTCACGTCAAGGGACATGTAGCAAGCTGCTGTCCTAACAAAAAGAGTGAAGCACAAATGAGTGAAAAACAGAGAGGGAAATTACCTGAGAAGATAGGTGATAGTGAGGAGAAAGGCTCAAATTCTCCTAAGAAATCTGCTCCTAAGCAACGTAATGTTGCTGTTGGTGTAGATAAGGCTGGAAAAGGAACTCCACAAGTTCCACGTTTTCAAAGAAATCAACAAAGATTTCAGCCTAGATCTCCACCAGGCAGATTTGAGAGACCTACAAGCAGTTTACCTAGAATGAACAATTATAATGCAAATAATTTCAGAAGTCAAGGTCAATATCAAAATCGATACCAAAATAATGGTTGTCGAAATTTTTATAACAATGGCTTTAGAAATTATAACAATCAAGCTTCTTGGAATCAAAACTCAAGGTTTCAAAATCAAAATTTTCAAAGGTCAAATGGTCAAAATACATATAGGAACCCTCAGGACCATAGACCTTATGGAAATCAAAACCCATTTCCATCAACAGGTCTGAGATCCAAGACTCCAGTTAGGAGTAATGGATATTGGATGGATGTTCAAATAGTTGGTGAATTTGGACGACCCAAGACCATTAAGGCTTGGGTCCCCCAATCTAACTAATTTCTTAGTTGGTATGTGCAGGAGCTGCTAAGGAGGATTATCAACTTATGTTGATAGTGGCTGCTCTAGGCATATGAAGGGGGATGTGAGATTGTTGATATTTATATATTAATTGATTTAAATTGAAGTTCAAAGTGCTGAGTAGACACACTAGATAACCTGGCAGATCTTTATACTAAAGTATTTGACAGGGCTCGCTTTGAACACTTAGTTGAACTCAACGGGATGAGGAATCCTGAATAACTGGTTTTTCATAAGAATTTTTGTAAATAGTTTACTGCTTTTCTTAAAAATCAAAAACATAAAAAAATAGAAAATCAAAAATGAGATATCACTGTGTGAAAAAGAAGAAATGATAGTACATTGGCAAGTTAGACTGTCACACTGAAATGAAATTACAATGCTTAAGTGTGATAGCAGCTTCATTATATGATGTACCAGTAGGCAAAAAGCATGAAATAATCAACTTACCAATGTGATATAAACTTAAATAAACTGAGTTTGAGTGGGGAACACATCAGTGGTGTATGGTTTAATGACCTTAAATCTTGCGTTGATAGATTGCCATAATCTGAAGTTTTGGGTCTTTATACTGTTATTTCATCTAGGGATATCTTGGCTGTTTTTCTGTTCAGAACTAAAATTGTACATGACCTCAGGAAAGAAAGTCACTTGGAATTTGCACATTTCTATTTGAATGTCTGTATGTTGTCCCGATACACACAATTTTGATCTGATTCTGAAATCTTCTCTGAAAAAATCGTGTACCTCCTCTGCTGCATCCAGATATATGCTGACCTGGAGGTGCTAGGCAACGACAGCTTCTGCTGCATCCAGATACATGCTGACCTAGCTGTACGTTGTCGCGCTATAGATCTAATACACCCGAAAGAGGCCCTCTAGTGCCCAAATGAAACCCAATAAACCTATATCAAATTGAGAAAAACTCATTTGATCTGTATATTATACCATCTCTCCTAAAGATCTATTCTGTTCTCTTCTCAACCTATTCCCAGTTAAGATTTCAGAAATCTGGATTGGACTTGTGAAATATGTGGTAGGGAAGATACTTGCATGATAGAGTGTGTTGTTTATATTTCCAGGATTTGATTAGTATTTATTTAGTTGTTCATTGTTAAGCAATTAAAACATGATAAAACAGATTATATGCAGACCTAGACATTGTCAGGATATCTTAAAGGATGACTTCAGTATACTCACCTACTACGATGAATCTTTGTGCATACCTTGATCGTGGGGGTATATCCTGAAGTGGGACACACTAGTATATCAGTATTAAAATTACCTTAACGTATCATACGGTAATGGTACTTGAAATGTTCATGCCTTTTGTTTAAGTGGATAAACATACTGGTAATCGTCTTGGACTGCTTTTCACGA
Organism: Helianthus tuberosus; assembly: GCA_030545235.1. Taxonomy (NCBI): domain Eukaryota; kingdom Viridiplantae; phylum Streptophyta; class Magnoliopsida; order Asterales; family Asteraceae; genus Helianthus; species Helianthus tuberosus. The sequence goes on from CM060407.1 coordinate 2,540,676, forward strand.
AAAATTTAATAAAGAATTATCTAATAGTGTGAAACAGTTTGATTTTGTTGATATGATCTTCTTACCAGTGATTCTCACAAAAATAGAGTGTTTATTGCTTTTGTATTTACTTGCTTTCAGAAAAATATAAAAATCCAAAAATAGTGTCTTTTTCTGTTTAAAATTCTTAACGTACGGAAAACAGTTATTCTTGGAGGAATTGTTACTGATAGGGGGAGACAGTGTTAGAAAGTGAGTTCAAAATTTTAAATCATGCGGGTTATAGGGTGTGATTATAAAGTTTTGCGTGTTGGTGATAAGTTGAAAACGCTTAATCTGTTATACAGTTTAACAAATCTCTTGAATAATAATAATTTGTTTAACTTATGTTGAAAAATTCTTATGGTTTCTCGAGATGTTTGTTTTATAGTAAACAGATTGAAGCAGTATGTTGCTGAGAAGTTAAAGTGATGAGTTGCTGTGAAGATGAGAGTTTGATTGGATGCATGGTAGAACCTCCTTTCTATATTGCAGACAAAGTTGAAGAGTTTGAAGATTGCTATACATATGCTGAACTGGAGTTTACTCAAACGCTAAAGTTTTTGAAGATTTGGTGATTGGATGCATCAGCTTAGGGGGAGTCTGTTGCTGACAGAAGCTATTGAAGCTGAAGCTATCCAAAGACCAAAGACAGTGCAAGAATAGATGAAGATTGCAAGATGAGTGAAGACAAAGTTATTTTATGAAGCTATTGTCAAGGGGGAGTTTGTTGGTGCATGTTTGGTGACAACAGCTTAGATTTGGTCTTTGGATATCTTGTAATTAGTTAAACGATAAACAGTTAGCGGGTTTAGCTTTGTAATAGTTAGTTGTAATGTTTGGGCTAACCAAACCCAACGAATTAGGTGTGTGGAGGCGAATTGGGCCTGTCCAATTCGCAGTCCATGAGGTTTAACCTTGGCCCAAGTAGTAACCTTGTGTTATATAAACAAGGTTAGACTTTAGGGTTAAGGTTAATCAGTTAATCAGCCAAAACAGTTGTTAGAGAGAAATTTCGTGAGAGTCTTTGTGCTTGGACGAAATTGATAGTTGGTTAGGGTTTGATTGATTGTAATTCTTGTAATCGATAATCAATAGAAACCCAGGTTTTAAAGTGATTGCTGATTTCTGTTTTCTACTTAGTGAAAAACAGAGACGGAAAAATTGTAGGTCCCCTATTCGTATGGATCTTTCACAGAATTGTCTTTCCAATCAAGAGTGCGGAATCCTCTTGATCAGAATATCACAGAAACAAGTAGAAAACAGAAATCAGCAATCACTTTAAAACCTGGGTTTCTATTGATTATCGATTACAAGAATTACAATCAATCAAACCCTAACCAACTATCAATTTCGTCCAAGCACAAAGACTCTCACGAAATTTCTCTCTAACAACTGTTTTGGCTGATTAACTGATTAACCTTAACCCTAAAGTCTAACCTTGTTTATATAACACAAGGTTACTACTTGGGCCAAGGTTAACACTTCATGTCTCAAATCAAGTATTACCGGTTGGAAGAACCGCACTTGTGGAAGGAATGTGCGGACCAAGTGATAAGAAGATGCATAGATGATGAAGAAATTCCAAGCGTGTTACAGCATCTACATTCGTTTGCGTGTGGTGGCCATTTTAGTGGCCACAAAACGGGTCATAAAGTGTTGAACAGTGGTCTTTATTGGCCAACTATCTTTAAAGACGCAAATGAATTTTCTAGAAATTGTGTAGAGTGTCAAAAACTAGGGGGTATTTCAAAAAGGGATGAGATGCCCATGCAACCAATCCTTGTAGTCGACATTTTTGACGTGTGGGGAATTGATTTCATGGGCCCATTCCCCAATTCCTATGGCAATTTGTATATCTTGGTGGCCGTTGACTATGTGTCAAAGTGGGTTGAAGCAATAGCCACCAAGACGAACGACCATTCCGTAGTGTGTAATTTTGTTCAAACCAATATTTTCTCAAGGTTTGGGATTCCTCGTGTCATCATAAGTGATGGAGGATCTCATTTTAAAAATTTTCGGTTTGGGAAACTTCTTAAACGGTTTGGTGTTGACCATAGGATTGCTACCCCTATCACCCGCAAACAAGCGGGCAAGTTGAGGTGTCAAATAGGCAAATCAAAGAGATTTTGCAAAAGACCGTGCGGGAGGACCGTAAGGATTGGTCAATTAAGTTGAACGATGCTTTATAGGCCTACCGTACGACACATAAGACACCTATTGGCACTACACCTTACCGGTTGGTTTATGGTAAAAATTGTCATTTACCGGTTGAACTTGTGCATAAATCATTATGGGCTATTAAGGAAGTTAATGTTCAATATGATGATTCAGGAAAGGAAAGGAAACTCAAGCTATGCGAGTTGGAGGAGCTACGGGAAATGGCATATGAATGCGCGTCCAACTACAAGGATGGAATGAAGAAAGCGCATGATGCCAAGTTGAGAAAGAAAGAGTTCGAGGTTGGCCAAAAGGTGTGGCTTTACAATTCGAAGCTCAAGTTCTTTCCCGGAAAGCTCCGGAGCAAATGGATGGGACCCTATGTGATCACCCGGGTCGGACAATTGGGTGATATTACCATCGAGGACCCGAAGGATGGGATACGACAAACGGTAAATGGTCATCGACTAAAACCGTTTCTTGATGGTAACGAGAAGGTAGGGGAAAGCAAGGAATCGGTGAGCTTCATGGTAAGCATCCCGGTTTATGAGGTCGAATGAAAAGGACCGGTAACAAATTTTGTAAAGTTATGTACCATCTATTTAATTGTTTGTGTGTTCTTGTGTTTAATCGTTTTTGTCTCGTACTAATCCTCTTGATTATGTGAAGTTCGGATATCACGAATAGGTGTTGAAGACAAAAAGGTATGTTTTAAGACTTATTTGTGTGTATTAGGGACAATACACGACTTTTCGGGGGGTGGTAGGGCCGTTAACGGTTTCCGCGTTTTTGAAATTTAACTTATAAAAAATCACAAAAAGATTTTTAATAATTTTTAGGATTTTTGTATGTACATAGCTCTTTTATTAAAAGTCCATAAAATTCTTTATATTTTTCAAAAAAAAAAAAAAAAAAAATTTAAAAATAAAATAAATTAAAAATGATTTTATAAATACCGTCGCCGACGGTCAATGTTGGCGTCGCCTACGATGCTTCAGTGTGTCCGTAGCCCCAATTCTACCGTAGACAGCCACTTAGGCCGTCGGCAGATTCCAAAAAATTGCAATACCGTCGCCGACGGTCATCACACCCGTCGCCGACGGTCCCTGAAAGTTGTGCCGACGCTGTTTGTTGCTAATCTCCTAGATTCGAACCCAAAACCCCTCTCAACCCTCTAAACTCGAAACAAACTTGATTTTCACCATACACAAGACCCGTAAACCTCATTACATACCCACCCACCATCATTTACCCTCAATCATTCAGATCTATACGTTATATCCTGCTCCCTTTAACTCCATCTTCTTCCCCAACTCACCTCAAAAAAAAAAAAAAAAAAAAACCCTAATCTTGCACTTCTCATAACTCCTTCAATTCTACACCAAATCAGACGATTCTTGAGCATAACTTGTCTAGTTTTTCAAGAGGAACAAAACCCCCATAACGGATTCCATCAATTCTTGCTCGTTTGCAAGATTTCTGGGTGTGCGTTTTAGGGTTTTGAAGAGTGTTCATCCAAGCTTCTTATTTTACACTTTTCTTTAGTTCTTCTTGTCAATCTTCACCAAAGGTATGAACTTTCACTTAAATTATGCATGATTTTCTTATGTGTTGCTGATTTCTTCCGAAATTTTAAACTTATTGTTTAAGAGTAGGTTGTTTATCACAATGTAGGATGTTTTAGCATAAACTTAAGAATGTTTGCTTGATTTGGGTGGGATTTGAGCATGCTTTAGTCTTGGTGATGTGATTACACTAGATTTGTGCATGATTGAACATAGTTGTGATGTTGAAAACATGAAATTTTGCGAAATTTTTGGAATAAACATGTTTAATCAATATAGATGCTAAGATGTGCGACTTTGGAAGTTTAAAAAGGAGATTTTACATCTAAAATTTGATTGAAGTTCAACATTGCATACCATGTTCAAAGTTTAAGATTGTTGAAGGTTTGGAGTGTACTAATTGTTGTTGTCTTTGTCTTGTGATTGTAGCCATGTTCCGAGGAGGTAAGAAAGCAAAGACCTCCGGTCAAGGTTCATCTTCGGGAGCCGGGTCGGGCTCCGGGGTATATCAAAGACGTTGGGAACAACTAAGTAACGTACAAGAGGGCGATGGGCAACTTATTCGACAGGATTGGGATTGGGAAGAAGAAAAAAATAGTAGATCGGCTTCAGCATGGAAGGAAGAGAAAACAAAGGCTCTTTCTCGTTACAACAATAAGAGGTTAGAAGCCAAGATGTGGAAGATGAAAATGGTTACGGGTATTTCAAAACCCGTACCCGACAGGGCGGTTTGTGAACGTACGGTAGATTTTGAAGAGTTTAGAAAGATTGGTATAGTGAAAAGGTTTGAGAAACTTGGTTGGGAACGGGTGATTGACTGGTGTGATGATATCACTACTCGGGTATACTTGGGGGTAGTTTGTGAGTGGTTATCCACCCTTCGTTTTGAACACTCTGATAGACCGGCTCATAGGTGGAAGTTGATTGGTAACATTGGAAAAAGTCAAATGGTCATGTCTTTCGAACATATGAATGCTATAGCGAGGTTTGACTCGCTTGGGGTCGACGCGTATGAATATTATGGGTATGATCAGTTTTTGGACAACAAGAAAAACGATGCTGACCCAGTGAGGCTTTTAGAGGACACCCTACTAGGTTCTGGGGGTGCAGGTGATTCAAGGGCCGATTTGTCTTTGATGGGAAAGATACCTCAAGGTATCTCGTTAGAGAATATTTTGGTAAGGTTCGGAGACCGTGGAACGGTGAAGGCACCCGACTGTCGGGTTTTGCATGCATTGTTATATGGGACGCCCAAGCTCTCGTGGCGTCAAATTGTTATGATCAACACATGGGATACGCGGGAATCGTTTAAACGAAAGATGATTCTTTATGCAAGGTTGATTAGCGCCATGATTCTCCAACAGAAGGCATTACCTCAAGACTCACTGTGGGTGTCTAAGCCCATTGATCAATTCAACTTCGCCTCTATGAGGCGACATTGGAGAATAACTGTGAAAGCTTTTGGGCATTTGCATACGGTTGAAGATGAGCAAGGGGATAGTGATCGGTTTAATGATAAAGAGGGTGATGAAGAAGGTGATGAAGAAGAGGGCGATGAGGAGATGGCCGATGTTGAGGAGGAAATTGATCCTTCCGGTCCACGGGGACCGAGGCGTAGGTACAGGAAGAAGCATAGGGAAATCTCTGCTAATGTGGCAGATTTTGTGAATCAAAGGCAAATACCGTCGTATCGGTTGTGGAACCGTGGAGATCAAGCGATCTACGACAATGTGTCGGCGGGTATTGGTGAAGCAAGAGAACACCATGCTAGTAGGAACGAATGGGAAGAGGCGCAAGGGGCGTATTCGCAGCAACAATGGGGTTTTCAAGCATCTTTCCGCGAGAGGGTGGAAAAGCAGTTGGAGGAACAACAGCTGCAACATGCGTTACAACAATCACAAATGGAACGCATGATACAGTTGCAAGAGGAAGAAAGGGCCCATAGACAGGCATGGGAATAAGATGAGGCTAGGCGCCAAACCGCACAAAGAGAGTTGGACCAACGCCGATGGGGAGCATTGGCTTTCTCTAACCAAACGGCGATTAACAACTTCAAGGTGCTCCATGATCAAGAGCGCCATCAAAGAGATTATCAAGCCGGTCTCCCATATGTTGAACACTCGGGGTGGACCGATTACCCCAATCTTCCTCATCCGCAAGGCCCATCCGATCCAACCCCTCATTGGCCCGAAGCCGTTGGCTCAAGTTTTGTTCCGATGCCGTACCAACCGCCGCCACAAGGAGAGTCGAGGCCATTAGATAACTATAGGGATATGCTTGAGGCCCTCACTGGTTATCCGTACCAGCCGAACCCGCCAGTGAACCCTAATGAGAGATATCAGCGGTAGAGGCGAGGTATGTCTTTTGTTGTTGTTGTTGTATATTATTTTTATTTTCTTTATTCTCATTTTGTTATTTAAATTCTCGCCTAGTTAAATTAACGTTGTGGGTGTGTTCCCTATATAACCCTCACGAGACCTCTCGTCCTCCCAAGCTATTGGGGGGTTTAAAAGGGCTTGTTGCATAAGCTAAATGCAACCGTGATTCCTACGAAAGTGAGTTAGGTTTATTGTTGTTGTAAATTATTTTCCACATAAATCAAAGTGAAATAACGTATAGCTTGACAAAGTTTTCATAAAAGTGGTAGACCTAGGTAACTAACAAATTTTAATGGTTGTGAGAAGCATGCTTCTACACAAGGGTTAAGATTTGTAGGTACATCAGGTTCGTGGGACAACCGCTTTCTTGAAGAGAAGAAGAGCACACGAGGAATGAGCTCCAAAATCAGGTGCATACGTTTCTTTTTACCTTGATTCTTAGTTTAGTAATAAGTGGATTGTAAATTGTATTTTATTTTTCGGGGTGAAATTTTGGGGGGTTAGTCGTGTCACATCCCTTGTGCGTTTTAAAACTCTAGTTCTTACACATTGAGGACAATATGTACCTCAAGTGTGGGGATGGGGGAGTAGTAAAAATTTTAGATTTTGACCCGTTCATTTAAATACTACACATTGAGGACAATGTTTACCTCAAGTGTGGGGATGGGGGAAAATTTCAAAAATTTTTCAAAAATGTCTTGTTTCAAAAGCGGTCTTAAAGCACAAGTAACTAAGTCAACGAGGGATGTCACAACCCATTTGGTCTTTTGTCATGGTCAAGTTCAAATTAATAGCATGACTGGTATTTAACGGGTGGTTATTTGGGAATAATCCGCCTAAGAAACTAGTCTTTTATGCATGTCACATACCATACCCTTTTAGATATGTGAGGTTTTGAGCCACTTTTATATCATAGATTACATACCTATGTTTCTTTGTTTGAGTGGACTATTAGTCATATATTGTAGAACTTGCAACTTTTGATACATTTGAGACTATAGACTGAATACAAGCACGAGAATGATTAAGGCATTAGGTAAACCTTTTCTCTTAAAACCATTTATTTATCCTTACCCAAACAAATTCCCTAGTCGCCCATTTTGAAGCCTAATCCCTTCGTTTGATCACCTTATAGCCCATAACCTTATACCTTTTTCTTTTAAACCCGTGTAATGGAAATTCGATTATAGGAGTCGTTTTTGTATAGTTGTTCTTGTTTGTTTGCATATATGTCAAAAAAAAATCAGAAAATATTATGAAAAAGAATTGAAAATCGTTGAAAAAAACACAAAAAGAAGTGTTAGTAGTTGTCGAATAAAAGGGTGAAAGATTATTGCCCATAGTTGATGTTTATATATAGTTTAGTTTAAGTTAGTGGTTTGTAATAAAAATCGAATTTTCATCACCTTAGCCACTTTAAAATATCCTAATTCCTACCTTTAGCCTAGCCCTGTTACAACCCTTACAAAGACCTTATGACTTGTGCTTAGTGTTTGTGATCAATGGTGGAGAATGATTGAGTTGCAAGCTTATGCGGGTATGTGTTCTAATCGGTTTTGAGTGAATATTCTTTGACGCGCTAATACATTATAAACATTAGCCAATTTAAAAGCCGAGTGGAGAGAACATTGTGAGGGATGTGCATGAATTGATTGGTTTCACGGGCGGATTAATCTTGGGTAACCATTTGTGTACTTGAAATCACATTACTGTTAAATATATTGAAAATTGTAAAGAATTTGAACTTTAGCATGACATTGGACCTTAACCTTCGTCTCGGGAATGGGGTGTGTGTTCGTTGTTCGACCCACGTGAAAGTGAACAACAGATTTGCTTGAGGGTAAGCAAAAGACAAGTGTGGGGATGTGATACGTGGTCGAAAACCGGTGTTCGTTTATGTCTAAGTTTATGTTTTTAATCAACTTTTAATCCCGAATAGCCTACTTGTAAAAGGATTTGTGTTTTGCAGGTCTTGTGAAGTTTAAGGAGCTAATTGGGAGCTAAACGGACCACCGGAACGAAAAACGAGCAACCAGGATGCGAAACGGGTAAACCGGGAACAAGGAACGCGAAAAACAGAAAAGAAAATTTCTGAGCACCGTCGCCGACGCCCATATGGGCCGTCGCCGACGGTCAATGTATACGTGCGTCGCCATATTTGACCGTAGACAGCCAGATTAGTCGTCGGATCAATCTGAACATCTGCACACCGTCGCCGACGGGACATCAAGCCATCGGCGACGGCTCCCCTATATGCATGTCGCGAATTTTTTATTTCTTTGGTCTTGGAACGAATCAAGGGGGGATGGTCATCATTATTCGGGGAGTTACACTTGTTTTGAGTTTGAAACTTGTGCTTGGAGCCATTACCATCCATCATTCACCTACCATCCACCTACCTTCATCTTTACAACCCGAAATCATTATCAAGAATCATCACCATCATCACAATTAATCCATCATCCACAAACCCTAATCCTTCCACCATCATCATCTTTCACCAAACCTCATCATTCACCATTCTCAAGGCTTCAAGATGACTCCATCCGCATTCCAAACATCCGGTGATCAAGTTGCATCAATCATGAGCGGCTAATCATCTCGGTTTCACCCCGGTGTAGGTAGTTGTTAATTTTAGGGTTTCAATTTGTTCTTGTTTCATCTTAGTGACAATTTGTATTTGGTTTTTGAAACTTTTGACAATAGTATTACATTTGTTACAAATTCGTGAATTGTCGAACGATGTTAAAAGTTATGACTTTGCGAAACGGTGATATGTAATTGTACGTTGTCGTTGTTAGGATTTACTTGTGTTGATTACAAAGTGTCTTTTTGTCCGTTCTTCGGGGCGTTGATAGTTAGTAGCACCTAAGTCACGGTACACTAAATCCGTTAATCGAATGCATTTAAGTTGAAACTAAAACTTGTAGAAATCCTAGGTTAACAATTACCGAAACCGGGTGTGATTCCTTTTTATCATTATTGTTCTAGTAATCATTTTTCTTGCAATCGTTAATTAGTAGTTGTTAACCATTCGCATCAATTCATTTAGTTAAAAATCATATCTCTCCATTAAACGAAAATACAAAAATACTTTAGCAAGCTTCATAAATTGTGACAATTGTTTTAATTCATTCGAATCCACACACAAACCACATACTCTTCGTGGTTCAACCCCTTACTACCACTAACGAATTGTTAAGGGTAATTTGGGCTTATAAATATTATCTTTGACTGGAGCGCAACACTCCGATCACGCTACCATTATTAAGGCGGAACTACACACAAGGATTAAACGTTCACCTAGCATAAAAAGTCTCAAGTTTCCAAGTATCAAGTTTCCATGTTTACAGCGGATAGAGTAAGCTTCAAATAGTTTCATGTGTCAAGTGTCAAGTTTATAGAATACATGTTGCATCCCAAAAGTGTTTAAAACAAAAAGGGATCGAGTATACTCACAGTGGGTACTAAGTATCGACACCGACTATTGGATTGAAGGGAGCGCTGGAGTTAGCCTGATTATAGTTTAATAGTATGAGCGTTGGACAGAAGGTCAAATTGTGCAAAGTGTCGGACAGGTTTCCTGATCGGATGGCCATCCGGATGGGTGGTCATCCGGTCGGATGACCTGTTGGATTTGATGGACTTTTATCTGATCGGATGGTCATCTGGAGGGATGACCATTCGATCAAATGGTCATTCGATCAGTAGGTGTGTTTTGTAACATGTTCAAACTTTTGAAGTTTTCGTTGTAGTGTAAGCTCAAGTCGTTCGATCGGAAGGTCATCCGGTCGGATGACCGTTCGATTGGATGACTGTTCGAGTGAAAGTTTCATAGTTCAAAATCCTGATTCAAATAGTTTAAGTATTGAAGGCTACGGGGAACAGGTCATCCGGTCGGATGTCCGTTCGATCGGACGATCGTCCGATCGGATGGTCATTCGACTGTTGTGATCTTGTTCCTTTGCAACCTTTGTAAAATTTCTAAGTCCGAGCTTAATGGAGACGACGTGGTAACTTATCAAGACAACGGAAACTCACCAGTGTTTAGCTCGTCTGATCGGATGGGAATCACCCCGTTCGATCGAATGACTGTTCTTGGTGAAGTTTCATGTCTGATCTGTAATTTGGTCATCTCTTCGGTGGAAATCCGTTATCGAGCCGACTCCAGGCTAAGGAATGAGTCCTAGGCCTGTTTTAGTTCCAGATTTCACCTGTTTGAGTAGATAAGTTAAGAAAACATGTAATTCAACCGAAAATGTTTAGATTGTGTTTAGATTCGCAGTAAAACATGTAGAAATCCCATAGATCTGGACTAAACCTTGGTGGAATGACATCACACAGCCGTTCGTACAACAACCATGATGACGTCATCTTCAAGGTGTCCAAATTTTGGTGATTTCACGGTGGAAACCAGTGTTTTGATAGTGAAAAAGATGAGAAATGTAACACCCCAAATTCCGTACGTCATATTATAATGTCAAAACTTTAATGTTTCGATGATAAGAAATGGTAAGTATAGATTTTTACCATTTTCTAAGTTTTATAAACTATGAAAAGTCTAAAGCTTATGTGCACATGAAGTTAACCAAGTTAGTGAAATAAAAATGAAACCTCCTTTAAGGGGGGTAGACTTGTAACACCCCAAATTCTATGTGTTAATTAATGAAGGTTAGTGGTGAATGTGTAAGAAATAAAGTGTTAGCCATTAACAATGTAAGCACCAAACTTGAGGGGCCAATAATGAATAAGATGAAAGATGAATTAATAAAACTCAATTAACCCACAAACACACACACACATCAGAGGTGTGTGTGTCGACTAGAACTGGGTGAAGAAGAAGAAAACCCTTAACATCACAAATCTGCAAAATTGAAAGGAAAATTGAAGTTTAAATCTGTGCATGAACTAAGATTCATAACCCCAAGTAAGTCAAATTTTATGTTTTAGCAATGCTTGATGAAATGGGTTATATGTGAAATGTGAATGTTGTATGAAATTGAAGATGAATACTAGTTCATATTAACATGTAGAAGTTGTAATATGCTCAATTTTGACTATATTGATGATTTGGGGGAAAACCCACTTATAACTATGGAATGATGAAGTTTGGTAAAGAATTATATGCAAATTAATATGATGTTAGTGTTTGAAGTAACATTGTAGATGGTATCTTGTTAGCTAGATTGAATGTGATATGAATTAGTTGATGTTTTGTGTTATTTGATGAATGAGAGCAAGGGGTAGGAGGTAAGCATGAATTACATGTACTTTGTGCTTAAAATGTTGTACGCGCACCAAGTGTTTGATGAAATGACTAGGTGAAATAAGAAGGTGAAATTGTATGCAAGAATTTGGTAATTAGGTATAGAATGTGATAATGAGGTATTTGATAGTAAACTAACGTGAGAAGTGCGTTTTAGATATAGTTCATGTGGAGATTATGTTGAGTTGATATTGGATTGCTAAGTATGGATCATGATGCAAGTGTAGAATTATAGAGGTTGCTAGCATGGTGTGTGTGTGTGCATGTAACTAGATAACCATGTAGGTGTATAAGTCATGTAATATGAACATGAAATGCGTATGATGTTAATACTATTGTCTACCATTTAACGATGGAAATTATGTTCATAATTTGAAAGTACCTAAATAGGGCAGTTGACTTTTAAAGTCAACAATGCACGAGTATCGTGGATTGAATCTTGGACACATTTGTTGGAACAGAAAGATAATGTGTTATGTACTAGGTAATTGATGTGTTGTGTAAGATGATCATTGAGTTGTGTGGAATGGGAATGAAGTAATTGTTAGCATATGTCTTATATATATAAATGCGACAATTTACTAAAGAAAATCAAGTAATGAATGAATGAAAAGAAAATTATTGTTTGGGTGTATGTTCACATATGCTAATCATGTAATGAACATAATGGTATGTAAAGATGGAAATGTTGGCGATTGGCTCAAGCATGGATGGTGAACGGGTCAAGATGAGGCAAGGAAGCGGATACGAACACGGATGCATAAGGTAAGTGATTTCCAGAATCACTTCTTAGTTTGTTTAAATAAGGCAGCGTTCTAGTTAAGTAAGCATGATGTGAAGTCAAATGTGGATTTGGTTGAATGAAATTGATGATTTTCGCTAAGAAGATCGAACAGGTCAAAATGAGGTCTTGTTGTTATAACGGAATGAAGTGTAAGAAATGGCTACGGTATTATAACCGGGTAATGGGTAGAATTGCACATAAGTACGCTAACCGGGAACGGGGACGCTGGTTAATAGTCAAAAGACTCGGTTGTGAATTTTGACTAATGGGTAAACAATTTCGTGAATGGAACTTGGGCTATCAAAGTTTGATTTCATATAATTAAATAAAATGAATGAGTTTAACGCATACCAGGTATCGGGTGCGTAAGCCCCAAGTACGAAACTCCGGATAATGTAAAAGTATTATGGGTATAATGTTCATGTAAGATTTGGGTTAAATCAAATGAGTCGTTTGATAAAAACATGAACGGGTCGAATAATTTGTAAATGAATAATAAGCCGAAAACGTATAAGTTAAGAATTTCCTTAACCCGGATGTTAGATTTCAAGTTCACATGATAGAATGTTAATTTACGATTATGTAGGAAGAAACGGGAGGTTAAACGGGTAAACGGTTTAAAAGTTGTGCGAGTTTTAGTGCGTACGAACGACGAAAACAACACAGCAGGAAAACCCACTTTCGAGAGGCTGTCGCCGACGCCCTTAGGGGCCGTCGCCGATGCCTCATGGAAAGTCAGCTTTTGCCGACGCGTTATTTACCTGCCTACGGAGGTTTTTGGCTACGCGTAAATGCAAGGGCCGTCGCCGACGCCCTCCCCATGTCCTAAAAGCTGAAATTTTGTTATTTACGTGATTTATGCATCGTCGGCTTCGGTATATTATCCGTGGACTACGGTGGGCTTCCCAAACAAGATTTTTATCATTCCTTTGATGTATATGGGCTATAAATCTAAGTCCAAGACCCATGTGATTAATGTATGAGTATGTAAGAGGTATGCAAGATGTTGAACGTGTACGTAGGAGTGTATGTACGTATGTAGATGTGTATTTATGTATATATGAAGGTACGTATGAGTGTATGCATGTATGTAGAGACATAGGAATGTATGTACGTATGTAGTTGTGTATTTATGTATATATGAAGATACGTAGGAGTATATGCATGTATGTAGAGATGTAGAAATTTAGGTACATATGTAAATGTGTATGTACGTATGCATGAAGGTGCGTATGAGTGTACGCATATATGTAGAGGTATAGGAAGGCATGTACATATGTAGATCTGGATGTATGCATCAAAGAATGTAAGTATGCATGATTTAGATGCATTGAGTAATACGTTATTAATGGTGTGCCTTGAGGATGAAAAGTAATGCAGGTACATTATTGAAGCCTCACCAGGATAAGGATACGCAGATGAAATGCTTAAAGCTAGAAAGAGATAACGAAATGGGGAGTGTACAGGAAAAAAAATTGTTTATGTATTGTGTGCTAATGTTATGATTGTACGTGGTGAGTGCAGGTTGTGCAAATCACGGGCGATTATCACGAGGATTAGAGATCGAAGACCGAGTCACAAGATAGATTGTACGGGATTAATTGAGTATGTACTTTAGCAAACAGGAGTTATGCTTTTGTTTCGTAAAACAGATATTTTTAAAATGAACTTTCAAGTAAGTCAAGACGTTTGTAATGAAAGAAATTTTACGGCACGAATTTCCGCTGCGAATTTTGTCAAATATGTATTAGGGTGTGTGTAAAGACGAAAGTTGTACAAGAATCACAGAGAAAACTTACAAGAATCGCTTGAAAATAGAAGAAAGGTGCCTTAGAAAGTCAGAGAGCGTGCTGGTTGGAGGAGCCTGTCACATCAAGTGATGTGACATGGGTATTTATAGTGCAGAGGGAAAGAGGCGGTGCAAGCTCGTTGGATCGGACGGCCATTTGGTCGAAAGGCTATCCAGTCGGACGGTCATCCGGTCGGACGGTCATCCGATCGGACGTCCGTTCGGACAGTCCAATCCGTTTGGCTAGTTTTCCACCTTTGGTTCATTTTGCGAGTTAGATTAAGAGTTGCGTTGCATATTGTTGTGTAATATCATTTCATGACAAGATTATATATCTAACACAAAAGTTTCCATGTTTCGATTATATATAAGCTAGCTAGTAAGTGTCAAGTTTCAAGTTTCAAAGTTTCTCGTTTCATAAGTATCAAGAGTCAAGAATCAAGTATCAAGTCTCTAGTTTCACCAAGAATCAAGATTCATAAGTATCAAGCATCAAGAGTCAAGTTTCAAGTATCAAAGAGTCTAGATTCCAAGTTTCATAAGATTCAAGTATCACAAAGTTTCACATAGTGTAAAGTTTCACATAGTATAGGGACTAGAATTGCCAAAAGTTAAAAGTTTAGGGACGCAGGGCGTTACAGTCTCCCCTCCTTTAGGAGATTTCGTCCCCGAAATCTAAGAGAAAGACTCCTCAAAGAGTTGCGGATACTTGGCCTTCATCTCACTCTCGAGTTCCCAAGTGAATTCGGTGCCACGCTTGCCTTCCCATCGTACCTTAACTATGGAAATCTTGCTGCGCCTCAGTCGCTTGATACGTCGGTCCATGATTTCGACCGGTTTCTCCACAAAATGCAAAGTTTCGTTTACTTGCAAGTCTTCGCGGGGAACCTGAAGTTCCTCGTCGGCTAAGCATTTCTGAAGATTAGACACGTGGAATATCGGATGTACATTGTTAAGTTCCTGTGGCAGGTCGAGTGGATACGCCACCTTGCCAATCCTTTCGAGTATCGTGAAAGGACCCACATAGCGAGGGGTGAGCTTTCCCTTCTTACCCAAACAAACTACCACCTTCCAGGGAGATACCTTGAGCAGCACTCGATTCCCAACATCAAATTCCAGAGGCTTGCGCCTTTTATCATCATAGCTCTTTTGTCTGCTCCTAGCCTTGATCAAGTTATCACGGATCTGAAGAATCTTATCCATCGTCTCTTGAATGATCTCAGGGCCAGTAAGTTGCTTGTCACCAATCTCATGCCAGCTGAGGGGAGATCGACACTTGCGACCGTATAAAGCTTCGAAAGGAGCCATCTGAATACTGGAATGATAGTTGTTGTTGTACGAGAACTCGATCAATGGTAAATATACATCCCAATTACCACCAAAGTCGATGACAAAAGAACGGAGCATATCCTCTAGGGTCTGGATAGTACGTTCGGTCTGGCCATCTGTTTGAGGATGAAAGGCCGTACTAAGATTCAAGTGAGAACCCATAGCGGATTGAAACGTTTGCTAAAGACGAGAAGTGAAACGACCATCACGGTCAGCGATTATGTTGAGAGGTATGCCATGACGGCATATAATCTCATCGGTATAGATTCGAGCAAGTTTCTCCACTTTATAATCTTCGTGAATAGGAAGAAAGTGGGCTGATTTAGTCAAACGGTCAATGATTACCCAAATACTATCATGACCAGCGGGTGTACGGGGTAGTTTAGTTATAAAGTACATAGCGATGCGATCCCATTTCCAAACAGGGATTTCTTGTTGTTCAAGAAGACCTGAAAGACGTTGATGTTCAGCCTTTACCTTCGTACCAGGCCACCAATAAGTCATACGCAAGTCATGGTACATCTTATCAGCGCCAGGAAGAATAGAGTAACGAGATTTGTGAGCCTCATTCATAATGAGCTCACGAAGATTATCACGATATGGAACCTAGATACGATTAAGATAGTATTGAAGTCCATCAGACTTAGTTTCAAGTTGATCAACAGAAGCACCTCGTACTTCAACAAATAACTACCTTCATTAGCTGACGAATACTGAGCTTCATAGATACAAGTATGCAAGTCGCTGGAGATATGAAAACAACGGATAGTACTAACTTGAGTCTTACGACTAAGAGCATCGGCCACGACATTCGCCTTGCCAGGATGATAGCGAATCTCGCAGTCGTAGTCGTTAAGCAATTCCACCCATCGCCGCTGACGCATATTCAGCTCCTTTTGGTTAAAGATGTGCTGCAGGCTCTTATGGTCAGTGAAAACCACACACTTAGTACCATATAGGTAGTGTCACCAGATCTTTAATGTCACAACCCCCGATCCCTAATTCCCGGGAACGGGCGGCCACGAGCCAGTTTCGGTGGTATCATGGTATTGGTCTAATTTGGCAGCGGAATTTACATCAGGACCGTAGTTAGGAAATGTTTTATCAGAGTAAAACCACCTCATTAATATTAATAATCACATGGGTAAAACCCAAGTTTCTTATTACAATACATTATAGGGACAAACCCTATTTTATTGAATTTAAAACATCGTTTATTAGGTAACTTTTATAGCCACATTTTTCCCAAGCCTTCAGTGCTCTCCAGCTGGCTTTTTACTAATTAGCTTTTACATTGGGTTACCTGAAACATGTTTTAAAAATATTTGTCAGCTGGAAATACTGGTGAGTGAATCCCAGTTTAATCAAGTTTAAAGTCACAGTGAACAGTATTGAGAGCGATCACATTGTTTATGTCTACACAATTACTCCATTTGGTACTATCAATCCTGACTTGTGGGTCATATTACCCATTGGCTAACTCATTGTCCAATGGTAACGTATTGTCATCCCGACTTACTACTCGCAAGTAGTACAAATTTTGTATACAAAACCCCAACATACCGGCAGTAATTGAAGACTACAAAGACTCAATCACCGCTTAATCACATTGTAAAACAATTAAGGTTTTGTAAATTATTTCAAAAACATTAACAAAAAGAGGATAAACTCACATTGCTGTCTTAGGCTTTTCGTAAGGGTTTCCTGGATATAATCTATAATTTATACAAATGTACATTGATTAGTATCATAACCCTTTGAAAATATTAATAATACCCTCCCCGAGACGGCATTCCAACAACTACGTCGGGCAGAACCACGACAGTTGTTACGGAATCCTAAATCAATTGGGCAGCGTAACTATTACGAAACTGGGGTTATAATACTTACAACGGAGCAGAACCTCGCTAATTAGGGGTATAGTACCCGACTATAATGCTTCTAATTCAGAAAGTGAGATTGAGAATGAAATTGTGAACGAACTGAAATGAGATCCGATGCCATCTATTTATACATGCTGAATTCGACTTTCAGGCGGCCCGCGTAAGGTAAGGCAAAGCCTTACGTGGCCCGTGTTGACTCTAGTCAACTCAGTAGCTTAGCTGGGTCATCAACTAGGTTCGACACGATATCGACACGTGTTAGCTCAAGGATGACCCACCATTTGGAACACGCGCGGCCCGCGTCAACTATGGAGAACTCTTACGCGGCCCGCTTGAACTAAAGGTTTCAGCGGAGTCAAAGTCTGGTCTTGATACGGCCCGCGTGAGATTGAGGTGGGATCCTACGCGGCCCGCCTCAACTCAGAATTCAGATTTTATATTTTATTTCTAATACTATAACATATTTCGGGTTTGGTTTTCACATACTAGGTGTAATATAAGACATATAAGGGTATTTAAGATATAATGGGGTGTCGAAAAATATTCGAGGGTGTCGGTTTTCTTGAGGGTTGTTACATTTAACGCAAAGACAACTACGCCAAGCTCAAGGTCATGGGTAGTATAGTTTTTCTCATGTATTTTGAGTTGGCAGGAGGCATAAGCGATAACCTTGTCATGTTGCATGAGCACACAGCCTAGACCACGGTTCGAGGCATCACAGTATACCACAAAGTCATCATTCCCATCAGGGAGAGCGAGGACAGGAGCATTACAGAGAAGATTCTTAAGAGTCTGAAAAGATTCCTCTTGCTCGGGACCCCAAGCAAAAGGTTTCTCTTTCTAGGTCAAAGAAGTAAGAGGAACGGAGATCTTTGAAAAGTCCGAGATGAATCGGCGGTAATAACCCGCCAGTCCTAGGAGAGAACGAATCTCAGATGCGGATTTAGGCGTACTCCAATTCTTCACAGCTTCGATTTTAGAAGGGTGAACATGAATACCTTGTTTACTAACAACGTGCCCGAGAAATTGTACTTCATCAATCCAAAACTCACACTTAGAGAATTTTGCATATAAGCGTTCACCACGTAAAAGTTCCAACATAAGACGTAGATGTCGTTCATGATCAGCTCTAGTTTTCGAATAAATAAAAATATCATCTACAAAGACTATCACAAAACGGTCCAGATAAGGTTTACAAAACACGATTCATAAGATCCATGAACACAGCGGGTGCGTTGGTCAAGCCAAAAGGCATAACCACAAACTCGTAGTGCCCATAATGAGTGCGAAACGCAGTTTTGGGGATATCATCTTCGAGAACACGGAGCTGATGATAACCAGATCAAAGGTCGATTTTCGAGAAGCAGGACGCGCCTTGTAGTTGGTCAAATAGATCGTCGATACGAGGGAGAGGGTAACGATTCTTAACGGTGAGTTTATTAAGCTCGCGGTAGTCGATACAAATACGAAACGAACCATCTTTCTTCTTGACGAATAGCATAGGAGCACCCAACGGAGAGGTACTTGGACGTATAAAACCTTTGTCGAGCAGTTCCTACAGTTGACTAGATAGTTCTTGCATCTCGGAAGGTGCAAGTCGGTAAGGAGCCTTGGCGACAGGAGTCGCACCAGGTATGAGATCAATACGAAAATCAACAGATCGAGGAGGAGGAAGACCAGGAAGATCTTCAGGAAAGATGTCAGGGAAATCACACACTACTGGAACATTGCTTATGTTTTTTCCCTTGCCCTTTTGTTCCACCACGTGGGCCAAGAAGGCAAAGTTCTGTTTACGTAAGCATCTGTTCGCTTGAGTGCATGACATCAACTTCAGTCCTCTAGAAGGTCGGTCACCATAAACGTGCAAAGTATCACCGGACGGAAGAGGTAAACGAACATACTTCTCGTGACAAGCGATATCGACATGATTCTTATGCAACCAATCCATGCCGATTATAACATCAAAATTACCCAATTGCATGGGTATGAGATCAATAATAAAGACGTGGTCGTTAAGAGTCAGGGAACAACCACTGAGAATAGAATCAACTAGAATAGACTTACCATCGGCAATCTCAACCGTTAACGACTTAGGTAGCTTAGAGCGTGCACAGTTTTACAAAGATTCAAATTCTACGGACACAAAGCTTCTGTCGCCACCAGTATCAAATAGTATCGAAGCGTAAAGATTATTGACGAGAAACATACCATTAACGACGTCATTGTCGTTACGAGCCTGGTTTGCATTGATGTTGAACGCTCGTCCTCGAGTGACTGGCTGTTGCTCCAGGTTTAGCTGGGGACACTGGTTACAGAGATGAGTAGTGTCTCCACACTTGTAGCATGCACGAACATTGTTGACTTGTCTGGGGTTCTGCGGGGAGCTGGTAGAGCTGCCTGAGCTGGCGGTGCTTGCTGGACCTGATTGACTTGACGGCAGTAGGGAGTTGTGTGACCATAGCGATTATAGTTGGTACACAAACGGAAAACGGAGGTTACAGGATGGTGATTGTTACAAGTCGCACACTTGGGATGCACTCCAGTGTGCGGCTTCTTGTTGTTCTCCAGAGCAGGAGGATTAGCAGCAGCAGGCACAACAGCATTGCCCGTAGGGTTTGCATTCGCAGCAGGGACAATTGCATTGCAACCAGAAACTTGAGACTTTCGTTTCCTGTTCTTGTTGCCACTTGGCTGCTGAGTGATTTGATGAGCAAGTTTCGATAGAGCGGAGTTTCCATACTGTTTATCACGTACACAATTGTTGTTCAAACTCGCTGCCAGAAGGTAAACTTCTTCAATAGTCTCGAGCCGAGCTGCTTCAATTGAATCTCGCATGGCAGGAGGTAACCCATTAATGTACTTGGTTATTATTCATTTCGGAGTAGAAACCAAGTGAGGCACGATTAAGCTGAGTTGTTTAAAACGGGTAGTGTAAGCGAAATTGTCATCTCCAACCTGCTTGAGGTGCCAAAACTCTTCCTCAAGCTTTAGCTGTTCATGGGGAGGGCAGAATTCGAGCATCATCAATTCTCGCACCTCGGGCCATGGAAGAGCGTAAGATTCCTTGTTGGAGCGGATGTTTCTCTCGTTTGCCCACCACTCTAGAGCTCTGCCTTGAAACATGCCAGTTGCACTCCTTGTCTTTATGTGTTCTGGGCACTCACTGTTGATGAAGGTAACCTCGATGCTGTCGAACCGCTCCAGCATAGCAGTCACCCCATCGCTGCCCGTGAAAGGCTTAGGGTTGCAAGAGACAAAGTGTTTGTAGTTGAACTTCGTAGGCTTTGCTTTCTCTGTCTTAGAGTCAACAAAGGAGGGTGGAGTGTTTGATCCCTGGATCTCAGTGACAATCTTAGGCACGATGCGAGCGATCTGATCGGCCATGAAAGACATCATTTTCTTCTGAGAGTTGGCCCTGGATCTATTGAGAGAATCGAAGAGTTTATGGGAAGACATCTAAAGATCCAAGAAAAGGATCGTATAAGTCTAGATCATAAAGTCTCGTAGTATTTAGTTTCACACACGATCGTATAAAGACTCAAGTTTCAAGCTTCACAAAACGTTCAACAAGTTTCACAAAGATTCAACATTCTCATCACAAGTCCGCAAACCCACGACTTTCGCATGGCACGTGGTACGAAAGTTCGGTAACATGTCAGAAACACTTATATATAGGAAGAACTAGCGGCGTATCCACCATGTTTTGGGCATGTCACGTCCGTTTTGTCTTCGGTGTCATGTTACGTGTCGCGTTTTGCCGACCATAACAATACACCCCATCATTTCCACGCGCCTCAACCAGTTACATACACATAGATCAACCAAGTAGTTTCAACATTTCCACCACGAGTCTGCAAAACCATGCGTTTCACATAGCACGTGGTACGAAAGTCTGGTAACATTCTGAAACACTTATATATAGGAAGTACCAGCGGCGTATCCACCATGTTTCGATCATGATACATTCGTCTCGTCATTCGGTGCTAGGCTACGTATCGTATTTTACCACCCACAACAACACATTCCATGACTCTCATTAGGGCACACATAGATTAAGCAAGTAGTTTCACATAGCTCAACATTTCAACATTCTCATCACCGGTCTGCCAAACACCGAATTTCGCATGGCACGTGGTACGAAAGTTGGTAACATGTCGGGAACACTTATATATAGGAAGTACCAGCGGCGTATCCACCATGTTTCATCCATGTTACTTTTGTCTCGTCATTCGGTGCCATGTTACGTATAGTGTTTTGCTACCCACAACAACACATTCCACATAGATTACACAGGTAGTTTCACATAGCATAGCGTTCAATCATGTTTCCCATAGTTAAACCAAGGTTCCACATAGCATAGCATAATGAATAAAGCTTCATAAATTTAGCTCGATCCTGAGAGATTACGATTATTACTGTTTTTGATTGTGGAGATACGTGCGATTTGTGTAAAAGTCTCGAAATGAACAAAGGATCAGGTTTAAAACCATATATAAAACCGAGATAACATAAAAGATAGGCTCATAAAACATAGGATTGTTCCTGGTAGAGGAACGTTGACTAACCAAAGTGTATCGAACCCCTCTCGAATTGAGGCAACGTGCCTTGACTTACTTAGACAAATACGTCATTGATGTTAGGCCTACGATATCTGTCCTTTCGATCATTTCACGTCCCTAATTGATTGGGAATTTCGAGACTTTGGCAAGACAGAAAAATCAAAGAGTGGGACTAGTTATCAAGGTGTGAGTTTTACCTCTAACTTGACAACATCGTACCCTAATTGTGTTGGCACTTATCAAAAGGTAAGACCTACTAGAATATAACGTGGAATTTTCCCATCAAGGTTCGGATGTCACTCCTGACTTGAGGGTAAATCTCGTGCAAAATACAAACACCAGTGGCGGATCTAGAAGAAAAATTCAGGGGTATCCTAATATTTTTTTCTACGGTACACCTATACAATACAATGTAAACGAAAAAAGAAACACCTTAATAAATCAACATTCGCTTCAATATCTGATAACCCAAAGGAAAATAACTATATTTTCTAAGTTCCACCATTAGACGAGTAAGGTCACATATTCCATTCGATTTTGCAAATCTGTCATCTTCTTCGGTGACATAACCAAAAATTTTAATTGGAGTAGTGCCGGTTCATCAACAATTTCATCTTTTTATAATAAAGTTTCCTCTAAACTTCATCTATTATTAATTTTATTGAAAATTTTACAAATTTGATGAAGTTTCTATACTTAGTTTGGGATTTTTAAAATATCTTTCTAAAAGTGTTCTACACATACAACATAAAAATTGACATACATCATCAAATATATTATATCTATAATTATTTATTATATAAAATCAATTACATAAATATTCTCACTAGCAGTTCGTAAAATTTTGTCAAAGAAATAATTAAAAATAAAAAATAAAAATATATACACTTTTATTCATGATGGAAATTAATTAATGAAAAAAGTGAATGGTAGAAATGTGTGTTAGTCCCAAGATAAAATTTTAAACGGTTTATAAAGAGCTTTTCTTGAGAAAAGAAAAATAACATTAAAATATACATAGTCTTCTTCTTTGTTCTCAACTTCACAAATAATAACAGTGGCCGGAACTTCAAACTCCTGCCGGAGATTTTAAAATCTTTGTATTTTCTTTCTTCTTTCAAGTTTAGTAAGATTTAGGAGTATCCTAATATCTTCCCCAGGGGTATCTGACGGGTAGTCCATGGGACAACCCTTAAGTGTGTTAAAAGACGAGTTAATCCCTCATTTGATCATGTAATTGTCTTGAATTAGATAACTACGGTTGCTTGTGTTTCAGGTACATTTGGAGCTTAAAAGTGTGGAAATGAAGCTTCGAATAGGCACGACTGGATTGGAGATTGAAAGATGGGGAATAAATGAAAAACATTAATTATTGGTATGGAAGAATTAAGAAGATAACATGATAGAGGACGAAATTACGAGAACGTAGGCGAAAACGGTGAAGAAAACGGAGTTGAAACGAAAAAGTTATGAAGAAAACAAAATTGCATGCTGAAGGCTACCGTAGCTTACGGTAGCTACCGTAAATTACGGTAGCCCCCAGCATTTTTCTTCCACCGTAATGCAGTAGAGACCCACCATAAGCCATTCCAAGCCACCGTAAGCTACGGTGGCCACCGTAACTTACGGTGGAGGCCAGCGAGAAATGTGTAACTGCCCTATTTTATGAAGTTTTATTGTGTCTTTTCAAATCCAATCAATCCCATTCGGTTACCAGCAGTCTAGGGGCGATTTTTGGGTGTTCTTGAGAGCTTGAAACAATTTCTAATCATTTCGTTAGTGTTTTGAATCCATATGAACATTGAACTAATTGTGAAGATGATCACTACCCTCTTATCCTGTTACAAAACTTGTCTTTGATTTGTATTCTAATTTAGTAATTCTAGATAATTAAAACCAATCAAGCCAAACATTGAAATTTACATTTCTTGCAAATTAGATTAATCTAGTTAGTTGGACATACATTGAGATAACACATATTCCACAAACTCCCTGTGTTCGATACCCACTTACCGCTAGCTATTAGTTGTTATTTGGATTAAATTTGCGTGTACCTATGACTATACGTCAAATTTTGGTGCCGTTGCCGGGGAGTAGTGCGCAACGTGTGTTATTTTTTATCTTTTTAAGTTTGTTATTTTTCTGGTTTACGCTGGGTGTGTTAGTGTGCAGGTAATTACAGGTGCATGCATACTAGAGGCTCTCACAAGCTATCACCATTGGCATTTGATCCGGATATTGAACGAACTTTGAGAAGAAATCGAGTTCTATTGAGAGAAAACAAAATCATTGGTTCACCAACAACACCAGTTACACCAACCGAAGAAATGGATCAATCACAATTACCACCCACCACGGGTCAACCTACACCCTCCACACCTTCACCAAATACTACCATTCCTACATCCACACCCGAAATTAAACCAACCAACACCACATTACCCGAAAACACCCAACCTGAATACTCTTTTAGCTACACCACTACATCATCCGCTGTTCCATCCTTTTCATCATTTTTCCCAATTTCCAGCCAATCTTCATCATCACAACAAATTCCACCACCCAACTTATTTCAACCTGGTCCATCTATCATCCATTCCACTCCATTTCAACCACCTTTGCAACCAGGAGCACAATATCAACAACCACAGTTTTTACAAACTTCGGGTGCAAGACAAGATGGGTTTGATGATGGGTATGATGAAGAATTTGGGGGATATGAAGATGAAGGGTATATGTATGGAGGAGACGAAGAGCAAGGAGAGTACACTTATGTTCAAGGCCAAAATCAAGGGATGCAAGGTGTTGGTAGAATTCCTCAACAAGTTATACCTCAGCAATTGCCACCATAAGGTCCACTGATTCAAAGGCAAGTTCAGCAACAACAATATGTGGGGCCAAGGTTTCAACTACCTCTTCAACAATTCGCGCCTCCAAGACCACAAGTGCAAAGACCAATGGGTCCACCACATCCAAGAGTTCCTTTGGGTGTACCAAGAAGACATCACCGTGAAGTTGTACGGGGAATTGAGGCTCATTTCCGACCCGTTATCACTAATAACCCTTCTCCGGAAGTGATTCCTCATTACCCGGATGGAAGAACATTTGAGGTTAGGACCAATGCACTTCAAAGTTTACCTAAGTACAAGGGGTTAGCAACAGAAGAACCCTACTTTCATTTGGAGACATATGATTCCATTTGCAACACCATTGGAGGTCAAGGGTTTTCTTCGGATGATGTCAAGCTAGTTCTATTCCAATTTTCTTTGGAAGATAAGGCAAAAAGATGGTTTCACACTTTGCCCTCCGCATCGATTTATACATGGGCCGATATGCAACAAATTTTCTTGGAGGAGTTCTACACTTCTCAAAAGACTAATGATGCAAGGAGGAGTTTGAGGAGCTTTCAACAACAATCGGGGGAGATGTTTCATGAAGCTTTTGAAAGATTCAACATGATGTTGAAAAATTGCCCCCACCACGGTATACAACTTTGGGAATTGTTGAACGCGTTTCACGAGGGGTTGAGTTTGGAGGATGCTCGTGATTTAATGTCAATCACTAACGGTACTTTTGGTACCAACTTTGAGCATTATGATTGGGCATTTTTAGAGCAAATGGCGGTTACTTCAAAAAGAAAGGCTCAATCTTCAAGACGGGCAAGGCATGTGATAGCAAGGCCACAAGTGCATGGGGTAGAGAATGTAGGTGTGCAAGCCACGAATCAAGTGTACAACGTGTGCACTAATTGCAATGAGATAGGCCACACAGCGAAAGTTTGTTTAGTAGGAGTGGCAGAGGAGCAAGTGGAAGAGGTAAATGCTATTCAAGGGGGTGGTCGAAACTTTAACATGAATTCGAACACATACCATCCCGGGTTGAGAAATCATCCTAACTTCCGTTACGGGAACCCGGCGAACCAAGCTAACCTAAATTTTCATGGAGTTCAAAGTAATTTTGCACCTCGCCAACAATACCATCAAGGTTCCTTGGGTGGAAATGAGGTCATGGAGATTTTGAAAGCGATGCAAATGGAGATGCAACGAAGAAATCAGCTTGATGAGGTTCGTATGCAAAAAGATGAAATCCGTGACAAAGCTATTCAATTGTTGACCACTCAAATGGGTCAACTTGCAAGTGAAGTGGCAATCTTGAAGAAAGGAAAAGGTCAACTACAAAGTGACGCGGTGACAAATTCCAAAAACATTAAAAGTGTTAATATCAATGTAGTAAGTACCGTTCCTAATAGTGAATTTAATGAAACATTTCTAACTTCTTCTTGTCAAGTGAGTGTAGGTATGGGAAAAGATGCTGAGGTTGAAAATGACAAAGAGCATGGAGCACCACTCGTGCATATCCGAATGGGAAAACTAAAAATTCCTCATGCATTGTTGGACTATGGGGCGGGCATGAGCATGCTATCAGGCAAGTTGTATGACATGTATGACTTTGGCCCGCTGCAAGATGTAGACACCATGGTGAGCTTGGCGTATGAAAGTTGGAGGCGTCCACGGGGAATGGTTAGGAATGTTAAGATTCAGTTGGGAGAGTTTGAATACCCGGTGGATTTTCTAGTTCTAGACTATGCTTCTACCAAAATGGCAGCACAACAAAGGGTAATCTTAGGTCGACCGTTTCTATACACAGGAAATGCTCAAATTAATTGTAGAGACGGGATTATTACCATGACCGAAAAGAACCGTAAGTTGTCCTTTGATGTTCAAACTGGAGTGATTAGTTATGAGTCCATTGAGGGGAAGGGTGGTGAGTCTAGTGATTGTATGAAAAATGTGTGTCAAAGAATGAAAATAAATCACCCACCGAATCGTGAAGAAACGTATACGGGATCAAGTAGGAGTGTATTCGATTACCCACCGAATCAAAGCGGGACGGATGCATTTTACGCAATGGCACGATGTAGTGATGGAAGTGGCAGGAACCGATTCTTTGAGCCACCATAAATGGGGGTGGCACGGTCTGGCTGAAGACTCGAAACTTAGCGCTGCTCGGGAGGCAACCCGGGATTTTATATTGATCTTGCTGTTTTTATCTTTCTATGTTTCAGGGCCATGGCGACATTCAAGTGTGGGGAAGATGTACGGATATTTGGGTAAAGGTGGTGATAGGAAGTCGGATTATCTACAACATCTGTTGTGGCAAACTTCACCAGGTCAATGTACTCTTTCCTTAGTCTTGTTATGTTCTTTAGCTTTGAAATATTGGTAGTTAGTTTGTTTGCTTTTTGATAAAAAAAAAAGAAATTTGGGGTTTGAGTGTTTAAGCTTTTGTTGATGTTGAATGGGTTTTAGTGATCAATTCCTTCCAAAACCATACATTGGGGTCAATGTATCCCAAGTGTGGGGATGGGGGGAAAATTTTGAGGTTTTTGAAATTTTTAAATCAAGCTAAACATTGTTGGAATTTGAACACCTTGGACTAACTCCGAGTGGCACACCGGCAACCCTTATTTACCCTTTTTCTTGGTGAGAGTTGAAGCCACAAATGTAAATAAATAATTATATCTTTGATGAGAGTGGCAATGGATGTGGGTGCATTAGAACTTGTGCTTGAATACGGTTCGAGGCCTTAGTAAAACATGAATGTGGATAGGATAAGGGCATTTAGGTAGCCTCGTCATAGTATGTGCGAGTGTGGGTTTTGGGGGGTTGGACCTCATAAATTATATATATGAGCTTGGTAGTGAGAGGGGCGGGGGTTTGAACATTTAGTTGCTCATTTTGTGCCTAAAGCCAATCATTTGTTACCCCTTACCTAGTTCCCCAAAAATTTACCCGACTTAACCCGGTCTTATAGTGTTAGTAGTTGTTATAGTTGTGTTTAGATATGTTTTGTTGAATGTTTCTCTATGCTAAAAAAAAAAGAAAAAAAAAAGCAATGAAAAAAAAAAAGAAAAAAAAAAGCAATGAAAAAGAAAAAAAAAGTGATGTTGAGTTGTCTTGTATATAGAAGTTATGTCATGTTTATTGTTTGTTTCATTGTGTAATAAAAGACCGGGTTAAGTCCTTCGCTACTACATATATATTCCATTTCCTACCGTACACCTAGCCACGTTACAACCTTAAAGTCCCTTTGATTTGCATTCATGTTTGGCACTTGTTAGGAGAAGGACCGATTTAGGTACAAGCATATAGTTGTGCAATCACCTATTTGCCTTTTGTGTGTCTAGCTTATATTTGCTAGTGCTTACTTGTTACCGAGAGGAGAGATATAGTGAGGGGTGTGTTGTTTGGGTGTTAGGAAAGGGTTAGTAAAAGGATAACATGTTTATGTTTGATTTGTGTTGATCGCTTGTGCACTTGGAAATGATTTGTAATGGGTTGCTTGGGGCAAGCAACGGTTAAGTGTGGGGATGTGACGGGTAGTCCATGGGACAACCCTTAAGTGTGTTAAAAGACGATTTAATCCCTCATTTGATCATGTAATTGTCTTGAATTAGATAACTACGGTTGCTTGTGTTTCAGGTACATTTGGAGCTTAAAAGTGTGGAAATGAAGCTTCGAATAGGCACGGCTGGATTGGAGATTGAAAGATGGAGAATAAATGAAAAACATTAATTATTGGTATGGAAGAATTAAAAAAATAACATGATAGAGGACGAAATTACGAGAACGTAGGCGAAAACGGTGAAGAAAACATAGTTGAAACGAAAAATTTATGAAGAAAACAAAATTGCATGCTGAAGGCTACCGTACCTTACGGTAGCTACCGTAAATTACGGTAGCCCCCAGTATTTTTCTTCCACCGTAAGGCAGTAGAGACCCACCGTCAACCATTCCAAGCCACCGTAAGCTACGGTGGCCACCGTACTTACGGTGGAGGCCAGCGAGAAATGTGTAACTGCCCTATTTTATGATGTTTTATTGTGTCTTTTCAAATCCAATCAATCCCATTCGGTTACCAGCAGTCTAGGGGCGATTTTTGGGTGTTCTTGAGAGCTTGAAACAATTTCTAATCATTTCGTTAGTGTTTTGAATCCATATGAACATTGAACTAATTGTGAAGATGATCACTACACTCTTATCCTGTTACAAAACTTGTCTTTGATTTGTATTCTAATTTAGTAATTCTAGATAATTAAAACCAATCAACCCAAACATTGAAATTTACATTTCTTGCAAATTAGATTAATCTAGTTAGTTGGACATACATTGAGATAGCACATATTCCACAAACTCCCTTTGTTCGATACCCACTTACCGCTAGCTATTAGTTGTTATTTGGATTAAATTTGCGTGTACCTACGACTATACGTCAGTATCCCATACATAAAACTTGAAAAAATGAAGAAAAAATTACACTTCGCCAAGAAAGTTGAGGGGTATCCCGGGCTACTCCTCGCCTCCACGTAGATCCGCCCCTGACAAACACTGCATAGCAGTGTTTTCAAAGTATCCAAGTGCATATTGTGTCAGCCTTAGGAAAGGCTTGTAAGTTTTAACCGGAAATGTGTTGCTAGGAAGCAAATACGGTAGAATGCATATGTCTTAAACAACAGATAAGAGTCAAGATTCCTAGAACTATAGGCTAGGCAAAGCATTCCTACTTTTCCTAATTCCTTATAATTATGGCTCTGATACCAATCTGTCACTCCCCAACCGATGGCGGAAACATCGGGGTGCGGCACTAAACGTTCTGATTGCTTATGAGTTTCCATAACACTATCGTTTCAATATAGATTAATAAGATTCAAAACATTGTCTAAGCATCAAAGTTTCACAACCACAAAATATCAAGTACAAAACATCCCAAATATTGTTCAAAGCTTCTAGATTAACTAAGATGTGTTTCTAAGCAGCATCCTAGCAAGTTTCTTGTTTCCTCGGCTACTATCAACCTACAACATGTATTAAAATATATCAACAAGAATGTTAGCGAGTATACAAGTTTGAGTACGCAGTAGTATAATAGTTTAAAACGTTCCAAAAACTCATATCCAGTATAAACAGATGTAACAGGTTTCACCATGCTATTAAACGTAGTCCAAGTGATAGCCCAAGTTTCCAATGCGTTAACCGCTTTCCCAAGACTCAAGGAAAGCAAAAATGTCTCCTCCTAACAATATCCCAAAGACTAATGGGTAGGTGCATTACCTCTATAGCGCTACCATTGTTAAGGCGGAACTACACACAAGGATTAAACGTTCACATAGCATAAAAAGTCTCAAGTTTCCATGTTTACAGCGGATAGAGTAAGTTTCAAATAGTTTCATGTGTCAAGTGTCAAGTTTATAGAATACATGTTGCATCCCAAAAGTGTTTAAAACAAAGAGGGATCGAGTATACTCACAGTGGGTGTTAAGTATCGACACCGACTATTGGATTGAAGGGAGCGTTGGAGTTAGTCTGATTATAGTTTAACAGTATGAGCGTTGGACAGAAGGTCGAATTGTGCAAAGTGTCGGACAGGTTTCCTGATCGGATGGCCATCCGGACGGATGGTCATCCGGTCGGATGACCTGTTGGATTTGAAGGTCCTCCATCCGATCGGATGGTCATCCGGACGGATGACCATTGGTCATTCGATTAGTAGGTGTGTTTTGTAACATGTTCAAACTTTTGAAGTTTTCGTTGTAGTGTAAGCTCAAGTCGTTCGATCGGAAGGTTATCCGGTCAAATGACCATTCGATCGGATGACCGTTCGATCGGATGACTTTTCGCGTGAAAGTTTCATAGTTCAAAATCCTGATTCAAATAGTTTAAGTATTAAAGGCTACGGGGAATAGGTCGTCAGGTCGGATGTCCGTTCGATCGGACGATTGTCCGATCGGAGGGTCATTCGACTGTTGTGATCTTGTTCCTTTGCAACCTTTGTAAAATTTCTAATTCTGAGCTTAACAGAGACGCCGTGGTAACTTATCAAGACAACGGAAACTCACCAGTGTTCAGCTCTTCTGATCGGATGGGAATCACCCCGTTCGATCGGATGACTGTTGTTGGTGAAGTTTCATGCCTGATCCGTAATTTGGTCATCTCTTCGGTGGATATCCGTTATCGAGCTGTCTCTTGGCTAAGGAACGAGTCCTAGGCCTGTTTTAGTTCCAGATTTCACCGTGTTTGAGTAGATAAGTTAAGAAAACATGTAATTCAACCAAAAATGTTTAGATTGTGTTTAGATTCGCTGTAAAACATGTAGAAATCCCATAGATCTGGACTAAACCTTGGTGGAATGACATCATACAACCATTCGTACAACAACCATGAAGACGTCATCTTTAAGGTGTCCAAATTTTGGTGATTTCACGGTGGAAATCAGTGTTTTGATGGTGAAAATATGAGAAAGTTTGTAAAGACGAAAGTTGTACAAGAATCACAGAGAAAACTTACAAGAATCGCTTGAAAATCGAAGAAAAGTGCCTTAGAAAGTCGGAAAGCGTGCTAGTCGGAGGAGCCTTATAGTGCAGAGGGAAAGAGGCGGTGCAAGCTCGTTGGATCGGACGACCATTCAGTCGAACGACTATCCAATCGGACGGTTAGATCGGACGGTCATCCGATCGGACGTCCGTTTGGACAGTCCAATCCGTTTGGCTAGTTTTCCGCCTTTGGTTCGTTTTGCGAGTTAGAGTAAGAGTTGCGTTGCGTATTGTTATGTAATATCATTTCATGACAAGATTATATATCTAACACAAAAGTTTCCATGTTTCGAGTCTACATAAGCTAGCTAGTAAGTGTCAAGTTTCAAGTTTTAAAGTTTCAAAGTTTCTCGTTTCATAAGTGTCAAGAGTCAAGAATCAAGTCTCTAGTTTCACCAAGAATCAAGATTCATAAGTATCAAGCATCAAGAGTCAAGTTTCAAGTATCAAAGAGTCTAGATACCAAGTTTCATAAGATTCAAGTATCATAAGAGTCAAGTATCATAAAGTTTCACATAGTGTAAAGTTTCACATAGTTTAGGGACGCAGGGCGTTACACGAATCAACCTTTAGCCTCAAAGCTAAAACTCAAAACGAATCGAGGTCGAACTCTCTTAAGTTAAATGGGTTGAACATGAACTCAACCCAACATAACTCAACTCGTCCAGTTTACACCCTTGTGAATATCTACAATTGGGCTTTATTATATTTACACGTGAAGTATGCAAACAACTTCCATTTTCAGTGTACACGGGGTGGTACGTGATAGTGGTGTGTGATGGTGTGATACACCGATGCAAGGGGTGTATCACGCATGATGGGAATGGAAAGGGTGAGAGTCTCGTTGTGATGGTGGGTTTTATTTTAAGAATATAGTCGTTGAACGACTATATTTCCGTTTGGGGGGGGGGGGGCAACTTTTTTTAAAAAAATATATTTTTTTCCTCACCTTATATACATCCAACCTTTACCCATTTTATACATGTTTCATATCTAAAAAATACACATTATAACACCCAATTTTCAACCAAAAAAACTCGATGGCGGGCTCAAGCAAAAAAAAAAATTAACACTCGCTACAAAGAAAAAAAAACTAGGCCATGGATCGTGCTAATCTAGGCGAACCGGATAGATTTCGTTTACAATTCGAACTAATACCCACACGACCATTTCCCACCCAACCGTATCCACTTTATCCACAACACTTCTCCCACCCCAATATACCAACCCAAGTCACAAGCGAATATTTTACTTTATCACCCAACCAAAACCCCATACACGATAAAATGGTGGACTGTTTCGCGTGTCGCGAGCCTACCTCCCACTACCAAAACAATCTATTTCGTAACCCGGTTCGTGATCCCGATTCGAACAAAGACTATGAAGAAGAATATGAGGAAGATGAAAAACAAGAAGATGAAGAATTACAAGTGAAAGCTACTCATGAAGGACGGGGCAAAGAGTCGGGAATCATCAACAAAAGGGTACCTTAGACAGAAGAGGAAGAAGTTGCCTTGGTGAAGACTTACATATTTCCGGTGACAAAAGGGTCGGAATCAACAACAAAAAGACGTATTTTGGAGATGAGTTATCGCTTTGGAAAACTGCATGATGAAACTACTCAGGGCATGGATCAAATGACGGCAAATAGATGGATATAAATAAAAAAAATTAGTCGATTCAATGTATGCTACACGGAAAATGTATATTATTTTGTTGCATTTTATTTATAAAATGTAAAATTTATGACATTATTTTTTACCTTATTATTAATTGTATACTTTTTAATATATTTTAGCTTCGCAACCAACCAAGTGGAACGCATGACGCTAATTTAATCTAAGGAGCCCAAGCGAGTACCAAAGACACTACTCGAAGAAAACTGGATTTGTTTGAAGGCTTGGGAAGTTGTGAGGAATCATGATAAATAGGTACCGGTTCCATTGGTTGATCTTAAGGGCCTAACGGGTATTCGTGGAGGGCGTTCTCAAAAGAGATTAAAAATGTCTATGGCGGGAAATTACACAACCTCAACGAATGGGTTATCAACCAACATTCCCGACATTAATTTAAATGACGACACAACACCAACAAGGCCACAACAAAGGAAATGTTTCAAGTCGTATAGCATAGGGAAAGAAGCTTGGATGTATTCCATAAGCAAATTCAAGTCGGCAAAAATGTTGGACATGGAGAAGAATAGATAACGACGCAAGTTGTTGGCGGATACAAAGTTAAAAAGTGAAGAACAATACATGAAACACTTGATTGATATCGAGAAGAATAAAGATTTGAACGTTTTGAGCCAATGCACGAAAACGCCGAAGAATCGTATCGGTCGATTTTCATAGAACGCAAACTGGAAATTTGTGCGAAGTGGAATTGACCATTTAACTTTTAGGTTGTTTTTTATTTCCTTAACTTCGGCAGTTCATTTATTTATTTATTTATTTATTTTTTGCAACGTTTTTTTAGGTTATGAAGTTTTATATTTATTGTACTTTTTTAAGTTTAATGCAATTTTTACTTATTTGTCTTTCATATTTTATTTTAACTAAAAAAAAGTTTAATAATGGAATGTAATGACCATTGCAAATGTGAATAGTAAAATGTGATGAAATAAGATGTCAAATAATGATTAGAATGTATGATAGATGATATTATTATAACCACTCCTCATAGAATCTTTTAAGTTCTAAAACTCGACAATAGGTTCACAACTTGCATTTGAATAATTTAATAATGGTGTCTTGCTCTTAGAGCATTTAGAATGGTGGCCATCACGTGAGTCGTGACCTTCATTTTAATTAAGTATTTAAGTTATGTACAGGAGAGAATAAATGTATAATACAACTGTGTATATATATTGAAAAGAGACATTTCTTTAAAATTTTGTAAGTATATTTTGTAAAGGGTTACAAGTCTGTTATATTTATCAAATGTTATCTACTTTTTATGCTTCTATAAAAGTTTGACTGTTTTATATTTATATTTAAGATTTTGATTTTTCGTCAACTTTACAAGATTTTGACTATTAACTTATTTATAATCTTTTGATGTTTTAGCTTGTTATATGAACTTTTATAAAAGCAAATACGAATGAGTCATAGTCGGTAATGTTAAAATTACGTGTCACTGAAGTAAAAAGTGATTGACTTTACACAAAAACTTGTTTATTTTTTTTTAAATATATAGTCGGCGCTTTTTTGATTTTTTTTTCCCAAAACACTTAAAAACATGTATATAACATGTGTAAATTTTTTCAAAAAAAAAATCGGGAGCTTTGAGTTTCCCGGGTTTTCTAACCACAAATGGGTTTTCTATACATGCTTCCCATATATATATATATATATATATATATATATATATATATAGGGTAGGGTTCATGAGTGAACAATGATTTATTTGTGGAACAAAATGAACTTATCCTGATCATTGATTTTGTAGATCTAGATTTTTTCTTTAGTGGCAAGATTGTAATTATTTTGTGTAACTTACATGTACTTTAATAGACACAAGGGTATAATTGTATTTTTCTATCTTCATTTAATTAATTGATTTTTTCTCTCTCCTGATTTCTCCTTCCAATTAAAAGAATATTTAATTACATTCGCTATACTTTTTTCTCTCATATATTACCTAACTTAATATTTGATAATTTAAAAAAATACAAACATTATCAAATATTGTTCCATCTAGAACACGATTAAAAATATTTAATTACATTCTCTATACATATATGTATTAGATCAATGTTTGATGAAAAGATGTATAGTGGAAACAATATGTAGTAATACACAAGTGTATAAGTCTGGTATATATCGACATGTATACACTATGTACTTGAATAATACACAGGTGTATACGTCTGGTATATACCGACCTGTATACATATATGTACTTGAATAATACACAAGTGCATAAATCTGGTTTGTACCGACCTGTGGAAACAAGATGTAATAATACACAAGTGTATAAGTCTTGTATATACTGACCTGTATACACATATGTTAAAAAACATAATTTAATTAGGTTTAATATTTAATTTTAAAAGGAACATAAGAGTTTATTTAAAAAAAACATTATCCCTTCAATCTCTTATAATTAAAATAATTGAGAAATAATTAAAAGTATTTGGCTAATGTCAATCTTACCCTTTTAATCTAAAAAATGATCAACTGTCAAGATTAGTTCACTCAGTCCACTCTTAGAGAAGTTGTTCACTCATGAACCTAATCATATATATATATATATATATATATATTATATATATATATATATATATATATATATATATATATATATATATATAGGGGGCCGCTAGAATGAGAACCATCACGAGTTGTAAGAACCACGAGAACCGCGCCCCGCGGGTGGCCGTTGTCCACGAAATTTTTTTTACACCTAGATCCGTATATTTTAACACAGGGGGTAAATTTTGGGTTCAAACGGCGCGCCCGAGGGGGTAGTTTTTTACGCCCAAAGTTTGGTTAAAAAAAAAGAAAAATTAAAAAAATTAAAAAAACCCAAACTTTGGGCGTAAGAAACTACCCCCTCGGGCGCGCCGTTTGAACCCAAAATTTACCCCCGGTGTTAAAATATACGGATCTAGGTGTAAAAAAATTTTCGTGGTCAACGGCCACCCGCGGGGCGCGGTTCTCGTGGTTCTTACAACTCGTGGTGGTTCTCATTCTAGCGATCCCCTATATATATATATATATATATCAATATATATATATATATATATATATATATATATATATATATATATATATATATGGTGGGGTTCTAGAGTGAACACTAGTGTATTTGCGAACTGAGTGAACAAATCCTGGCCATTGATCTACAAACGTGTATGGCCAGGATCTCATCATCAAATCGTAAAATACACTTGTGTATTTCAACATCAAATCCTAACCATTGATCTACACATGTGTATGGCCAGGATTAGTTCACTCAGTTCGCAAGCTATACTAGTGTTCATTCTTGAACCTAATCCTCTATATATATATATAGTGGAGGGTTCAAATGAGAATAAATTTTTTGTAAGAAGAAAAAAGAAGAAGTTTCAACCAATAAGAATGCTTCATTTTAGTTCATTTAATATTTGTAGTTAATTTTAATATAAGGGTATATTGGTAAACTTACATAAATCATTAATTTGTATTATTCCCCTTTAATAACTAGCTAAATTAAATTTGTAACTCCTTTTCAAAATATATACTTTTTCGAAATTAAAAAAACAACTTGATTTAAAGTGTAGAATAAATTACTAGTTTCGTAGGATAAATTACGAGTTGTGTAGGATATATTTCGAGGTGTGTAGGATAAATTTTCGTCTGTGTAGAATAAAATTCTATAATGTGTAGGTATATGTAGGAAAATTTTGATATGTGTAGGTTTTGTAGATTATATGTAGTATAATTAATGATTAGTTGACTAATTAATTAAAAAGAGAAAAAATTAATGATATGAGTTATAAATGAAATAACATTTTATTAATATGCCCTTTCTTTATTTTCTTCTCACATAAAATTTGTTCTCAAATGAACCTTCCCCTATATATATATATATATATATATATATATAGGAATAAGTTAAAATGAGAACCACCTCGAGTTGTAAGAACCAGCGAGAACCACCCCCGCGGGGGGCCGTTGACCACGAAATTTTTTTTACACCTAGATCCGTATATTTTAACACGGGGGGTAAATTTTGGGTTCAAACGGCGCGCCCGAGGGGGTAGTTTTTTACGCCCAAAGTTTGGTAAAAAAAAAAGAAAAATTAAAAAAACCCAAACTTTGGGCGTAAAAAACTACCCCCTCGGGCGCGCCGTTTGAACCCAAAATTTACCCCCCGTGTTAAAATATACGGATCTAGGTGTAAAAAAAATTTCGTGGTCAACGGCCCCCCGCGGGGGTGGTTCTCACTGGTTCTTACAACTCGAGGTGGTTCTCATTTTAACCTTCCCCTTTATATATATATATATATATATATATATATATAGAGAGGAAGGTTAACGTACATTACGGCTTAACGTATATCACGTACGACAGGTAATTACGCACGTTTATTTTAAAATCACGCAAGTTATAACTCAAAAATCCAAAATCACGCATGTTGAAACACAATAATCACGCATATTGAAAACATTAATCACGCATGTTATAGAACAAAATACAATCGCCGGCCATTCAAATCATCTCTCGGATCTTTCCACATCTGAATCAGGTACATCTCATCGTATTTGCTCAATTTAAACTCTAAGTATGTAGAGAAACTCGGGAGGGGCGGCTGTGGTGCACCACCATTGGACGTGGTTGCCGACGAGTTTCGGTGTGATTCGGATGAGTTTCAGTGTGATTCGGTGTGTTGTTTGAAATTTTTGGACAATTATTCATCAATTTCGTTTAAGGATCAGTTGAGTTTCATTGAGTTTCGGTTGAAATTTTGATAAATTTTGACAAAGTTTCGATATAATTCATTGATATTCGGTGATTTTTGGTTCGAGTTCTATATATTTTGAAGATTTCAAACAGTTTGTCATTGATTTCAAATTGAGTTTCAGTTCGAAATTATCAGTTTTGAACAGTTTACAATCGATTTTCGTTGGTTTCAGTTCGAGTTTATGAGTTTTTTATTACTGTTACATTGTTTCAAATTGTTTAAACATAGTAAACTGTCGCAACCCCCGTCCCCTAACTACACGGGAACGGGCGGCCGCGGCCAGTCTTGGTGGTATCTGGGTTTGTCAATTTGGCAGCGGAATTTACATCAGGACCGTAGTTAGGAAATTTTTTATCAGAGTAAAATACCACTCTTTTCATATGTTAAACACATGGGAAAAACCCAAGTTTCAAGTACACATATTTTCATAGGGATAAACCCTATTTTATTTAATAAAAACATCAATTTATTTTTAGGTAACTATATAGCCACTTTCTCAAGCCTTCAGTGCTGTCCAGCTGGCTTCTATTTGGCTTTCACATTTTGTTACCTGAAACGCATTTAAAAACATTTGTCAGTGGGAAATATTGGTGAGTGAATCCCAGTTTTATCAAGTTTAATAAAAACCATTGTACAGTATTGAGGGCGGTCGCGCAATTACATTTGTTTCCATCTACTTAATTACCACCCACGGTACTGTCAACCCGACTTGTGGTCATGCTACTCCTCGCAAGGTAGTAACAAATTTTGTATACAAAACCCCAACATACCGCCGATAATTGTAGAATACAAATACTCAATCACTGTTTAATATATTATTAATTATGTGAGGTTTTGTAAAAACAATTTGCAAAAAGGGAGATTACTCACATTGCTGTCTTAGGTTTTCCTGTAGGGTTTTCCTGGTGATTATCTATAAATTACACAAATGCACACGCGTTAGTATAATAACCCATTATTTACATTAGTAATACCCTCCCCGAGACGGCATTCCAACAACTACGTCGGGCAGAACCACGACAGCCATTACGGAACCCTGGATCAATCGGGCAGCGTATCTAATACGTAACCGGGGTTATGATACTTACAACGGAGCAGAACTTCGTTATTTAGGGGGATATTACGCCTGAAAAGCACTTTGATTATATAGAAATTCGTGAGAGAGAAAGAGAATGAGTAACTGGAACTGAAGGCCAAAGCCCTCTATTTATAAGTGACCTTTCGATTTCCCTAGCGGCCCACGTAAGCCGAAGGCTTAGCCTTCGCGGCTCGCGACGTAGGGTAGTAGGGGCTAGGGTTGCTGATTCGTCGAGTTTGGCTTTGACACGATGATGACACGTGGCAGCTCAGGGTGTCGCCCTGATTTGAAGTTATCGCGCCCCGCGTAGAAGGTAGCCAAAGGCTACGCGGCCCGCGAGTGCCAAAATTTTCTTGATTTTATTTTATTTTTAATTATATAACGTACATTGGGCTTGGTTTTCATCTATGGGGTATATTTTAAGACATATAGGGTTACTTTAAATATGTTAGGGGTGTCGAAAAAAATATTTAGGAGATTTGTTATATAAACTCAACTGAAAATGATATTGATTTTAGAAGATTGTTCAATCTAGATCTCTGTTTGTTATCATATTCATGTATCACAATACGTACGAATCACTTTGTTTTGAATCTATATCTGAATCTGAGATACATCTTGTTGTTAAGATCATAGTTGTGCTGTACCTTGATTGTGAATAGATTTGATTTAACAATAAATTTTACATGAAATAGAAAATGGTTAATGACTGGAACAACCAAAAATAGGAACATGTACATTTGAAAAGGTGCTGATAGAGCAACAAAGTGCATTTAAGGAATTATTGATACACTGGAAGTGTACGAAGAAAAATAGCTTGCTTTATGAACAGAACTATTATAACATTCATGAATAGTTTCTATAGTAAGCATAACATTCATGGAAAGAACCAAAGATATATTATTTTCCAAT
Organism: Helianthus tuberosus; assembly: GCA_030545235.1. Lineage (NCBI taxonomy): Eukaryota > Viridiplantae > Streptophyta > Magnoliopsida > Asterales > Asteraceae > Helianthus > Helianthus tuberosus. Next base: position 2,580,214 of record CM060407.1, read on the forward strand.
CCTATAATCTATGACAATGTACAAGTATGCATGGTAGGGGTGTAAACGAGCCGAGCCGAGCCCAAGCCCGACTAGGCTCGAGCTCAGCTCGTTATGTTTTTATGAAGCTCGAGCTTGGCTCGGTTCGAGCCTACTCTCTGAGCTCGAGCTCGGCTCGCGAGTAAAACCCAAAGCTCGACCTCGGCTCGACTTGGCTCGAGCTATTTCGAGAACAACCTCAAATGAGCTAGAAGCTCGACTCGAGCTCGTTTCAACAGCGATTAAGCGAGCCAAAGCTCGGCTCGAGCTCGGCTCACCAACGTTATCATCATCATTATTATATTATATATATATATATATATATATAAACTAAAATTTTGTTTTGGCTCGTTTGGGCTCGTGAGCCTAACTGCTATGAACAGCCCGGGCTATTGATCTCCCCAATAAACCCATTGTGAATAACGATTAAATAAAATAAAAAACTGACAATCATAACCATGATAATTATTATCATGACAATAACCCCCCCCCCCCCCTTAACAACATACTTGACCTGAAGGATGAAAATTCAGGCACCAAATCTGAAGTTAATCAGCAAATTTCCACGTGGTGTCCGTAAGGGAGTGTTCTTTCATTGAAGCAACAGTTGCACGACAGCCTGATTATTGCGTTTGACTAGTTTCTTAGCAAGAATGGCACACAGATACAAATTAAAACGAGAGTCCGTTGGCAATGGAATAAACTGGTGGGTCGGCGGAGGTGGTGGAAACAAAAAATGCTCGTGGGTGGTGTGACCCATTTGGACCTGTTTTAAGTTGACAAGTTTTATAAGAGTGACTAGTTTTAACCTGTTGTATCTAATAGATTATTATGTTATTCCTCTTCTTGTTCTTTAATGGAGTTCTTAACTCCACACCACCTTCTTCTAACTAGCTTGTCTAACGATTTCTGCACATGTTCAAGCTTTTCTTTTTCCAGAGATGCTAATTCTTCACATTTTAACCTGGCAATCTCTTCCTTCAGACTGCCACTTTCTTCTTCGTTCGCGCTTAAATCATCCGTAAGACTTGTTAGTTTCCTCACTTGAAGTTAAACTTGATACGGTTATTGAAGCACTAACTTCACGAAGCACACCAAGTATTCAAATACCTACTCTATCAGAATGTATGGATATTGTTTCAAACTTCCCGGGTTTTGAGCCAAGTTCGATAAACTATAACAAGGCACTATGAATCTTGATGAAAAAGGAGGCAAGGGAAAAGCTTTATGTACCCGCCAACTACCATCGACAAGATTAGCTTTCTCTACTCACTTATAGACGAGTGATGGCGTGTTATCTTTTTATTTATTTGATATTATTCTTTGCTCTTTGGATGTTCTTTTGTAGACATTTCTATGTGTGCCTTGTTTGAATAAATGACATCGTGTTTTTTACAAGAACTTTCGATACTATGTTTCAGCTATGTTTCATTTTGAGTTATTTTGACTATTTATGTATTTTTATTGTGTACTTCAACAGGGTGGAGATACCAAACCATGGTAAATATGTGAATTTCGATAGTGAAGATGAGAGAAATGACTCGAATGAGGAAGATTGGTTAGCTGATGAGAAACGGTTTTTACTACTATGTGGTTTAGTCGTCAAAGGGGTGATGGTAGTACATAATATGATGAATATCCCACGTATCCCTTGTCGCACTTCCTGTCGTACAGGAAATATTTTTATTCAAGAAATACTCAATGGTCATCCTAGACGTTGTTATGAAGATTTCAGGTTACATGTTGATGTTTTCAAGAGCTTATGTTCGGATCTTAGAATGCACTACAACCTAAAGGAGACTCGTAATGTATCTATTGAAGAGTTTGTTGGTATTTTTTTTTGTTGATATTAGCACACGGTGGAAATAGACTAGCTTAAGAAATTTTCAATCATTCAGGGGAAACTATTCATAGACATTTCCATCATGTTTTAAGAGCGGGGCTTAAGCTTAGCGGGGACATCATCATGCCTAAAGCAAACTACAATGATGAAGTACCTCCACAACTCTTAAACAACTCTCGGTATTACCCCATGTTCAAGGTGTGTTCTATTTTTTACTTCAAATTTCAGAACTAATACTTTGTCTATAGTATTGTGAATTAGTAATTAGTGTTTTTGTATCTATAGGATTGCATTGGTGCTATTGATGGTACACATGTTAAGGCATCAGTTCGAGAGCATGAACAAGCAAAATATATTGGTAGAAAAAGATATTCAACCCAAAATATCATGGCAACATGTGATTTTAATATGTGTTTTACATTTGCATGGGCGAGATGGGAAGGCACTGCACATGACACAAGAATTTTTTTAGAAGCATTACGTAAGCCAGAGGTGAAATTTCCTCGTCCAACGGGTGGTTAGTATTATTTTATATATGTTTTATGCTATATTTTTACTTAACCCATTGCATTGAAGTACAAATTCAATTTATACAGATAAGTACTATGTTGTTGATGCCGGGTACCCAAATACCAGAGGCTATCTTGCTCCATATAAAGGAAATGATGTTCGTTATCATATACCTGATTTTCGTCGAGGTCAAACAGCTGCCCAACGCGCTCTGAAAGGACTAAAAGAAACATTTAACTACTATCACTCATCTTTAAGAAATGTGATCGAACGGACATTTGGAGTATGGAAGGCAAGGTGGGCAATATTAAAAGATATGCATGTCAATTACTCTTATGAAACACAGGTCGACATTATGATAGCATCCATGGCAATTCACAACTACATTAGGATGAAAGGTCATTTTGATGAAGCATTTAACAAAGCACAACAAGAAACTTATCGTCCAACTCGAGATGCTGAAAGTGATACATCCATCAGAATTAATGGAACACAAGAAGAGATAACTACACGTCGTAGGCAAGACGATCTGAATATGAGTTCGGTAAGAGAGAGAATTGCAAGAGATATTATGCAATCCAATTGAATGTTTATCTGTTGCAATTGCGGTACTAATGCAGAGTAGTGAATAATTTGTTTACTTACCTTGCACCGAAATCATATGGCGTAGCGATTGAACTGGAGTTTATTGTTATTGGCTTCTTGATATTGTTTGTTTGATTTGATGGTTGATGTGTTTTTTTGTCAATTCACTTATTTATTTTTTAAAATATATATATATTTGCCAAACACTCAATAGTTGATTATCTGATTATTGTGATATCAAACAACATAATCAAATCCAAACACTATCTTTCTGCAGCACGTTTTGTTACAGCTAATTATCTGATTCTGATTATTCAAAACGCATAATCTATTTTGAAAAGGCAATCCCAAACACCCCCTTAGTTTATTGGATATAGTGGGTTTATTAATTTGGAGAATTGGAAAATCATTTTAATTGAAAGTGGGATTTTCAAGTTGATTTAGAAGGGCATTGTACTTTGTTTTAATTTGGTCACTTCAAGTTTCAAAATCTATTGATTCAATGGTTGAACATTATGAGAAAAATGAGAGGTTAAAAAAGGGTAAAGGTGATAAAAGAAAGTTTGACCGGGGTGATAATGGTTCCAACAAGAAACCGAAAGGGGGTTGTTGGAGATGTGGCAAACCGGGTCATTTCAAGAAAGATTGCCATGTGAAGATTACGGGTGGAAACAAAGCTAACATAGCGGGTCCAAGTGGGTCAAAAGATCCAAATGCTTCACAAGGTACGCTTACTGATTTCACTTTAAGTTTGACAAAATCTACGAGTTTTGTAATTGATTCAATTAGTCATTCGAGACATAGTAATTATACTCTTATACAATTAGCAACTTAGGTTGCCTTTACTGCACATTCGCATCATTTCATCGAAACGCACCAATTCATTCAAAACAGGCAACTTTTCGTTCTAAATTTAACAGGCACGAATCATTCAAAATTTAACAATTGCCAATTGTTAACCGAATCGATGCGATGCATCAAATAAAACAAACCGACAGAAACAATAAAATGAATATATACAGACACAACCGACGCGAGGATTAAAACAAATTTACACCGCTTCATTCCGCAACCGTCATCCAAAACTAAACCGCCATACGCAAAGTACCGTTTCAAAAGAAAAGAACCGACGTTTCAAAAACCGTTATTTGACTGGCATTTCCACCTACTTGACGTTGAAAGTTTAGGATGTACGGATATTAAACGGCGATGGTAGCGGTGAATCGCCGACGGTGTTGTGGTGGCGGTGGTTTGGTGGTGGTGTCATTGTTGAGACGAAGGTTCTTGGTGATGTTGTGGTACCGACGATGCGATGGTTGTGTTATGGTGGTGTGTTGCTGTCTTTCTTCTCCGGTTCGTGGGTTGTAGTTGTGTAGAAGAAAGTCAAGAAACTGTCATATTTGTTTTTGAATGGTTGTAGGTGTGTGATGGTATTTGAATTGGGTTTGGTACTTCGCCGGCCACTGTTTTAACATCTCCAAAACATAAGAAACAAATGGTGTGTGGTGTGTATTTATTAAGGGATTTTTTGAAACAACTTATTAGCTTATTGGCTTTTTAAGCTAATAAGTCAAAATAATGTTCGGACAAGTGAAAAGTACTTTTTGAAACAATTTTTTGTATAAGTGGAAAAGTCATTTTGAAAAGCCATTTTTATCGGATAACCCATGCATTATACAGATATTTTATTTTTGTGAATGTGATTATTTCACAATTTTATTGTGTTGGTTGAAGTTAGATAATGTTTAATTATTAATAGGGTATAATATTTAGAAAACTAGTAGGGAACCCGCGCGTTGCTGCGGAGCTGAGATTGGGTAGGAATGTTTCAGTCGGAATTGGAACGGGTCAGTTTATTTGCGCGGGTTCAGTCAGGGAGATAAGTAAGATTTTGGTCAATTTGTTCGAAGTCAGTTTATTTGCGCGTAGACATAACGCCAAGTACGCGCGCCATGCTAGGCTAGTGTAGATATCAAATATGCCCAAGACAAATATTATATAATTGCATTAAAAAGCGAAATAGATTAATAGGTACCTTCGTAACCAGGTAAAATATGATTAACATACATTCTCCCGCAAAAAATATGATTAATATATTAGACTTGTTAGGGGTCATCATCTGACAGTGATAGTACATTTTAGTCAGGTTGAACCCGCAAACCCGTTTAGGTTAATGGGTCGGGGTCAGGTCAACCTGGTCGGGTTGGCGGGTTGATCCGTTTAACACATTTATACTATATTATATTTTTTTACAATATATTTTATATCATAAATTAAATGAGACGTGTCTATTATTATATACATTTGTGTTTTTTAAGTAAAAGTAAATAGTAATTTTAACACATTAATTTCAGGAATTTTTTTTTTTTAAAATTCGGGTTAAACGGGTCGTGTTCGACTCAACCCACGAAACTTCGGGTCGTGTTCGGGTTCATATGTATGATACAATTTTCGGGTTCGAGTCGGGCTCGGGTCGGGTTGAACCCGCCAACCCGCTAACGCGACCCGTTTAGCACCCCTAAAAAAATGTTTCTCGGTCAAACCATCCCCCATTTTGAATACGGAACCCATTACACAAACCGCCCATTTACCCACCTCTAAGCAGCCAATACGATGTATGTAACAAGATTAAAAGTTACCGTTAAATTCCAAAGGATCTTGCATAAGTTTGTTTGTTGACAAAGAAAAAAAATGGGTATTGCAAGAGAAAAAAAAGGTAACCTCATGTGTTTCATTTTCAGTGGTCTCGTGCCAGTAAAACCCACTAAGCAACTTCATGTTCAACAACTCCATTCCAATGAACAAATTCATAGATAATACCTCCATAGTTAATTCCAATCTGAAAGAGAACAAATCCATAGAAAACAAATACAAATGATGCAAACATGTTTGTAGTTCTTGATTCACATTTACAGAAGAATCACGAAAGACAAGTGCCGGTGCAACATTCTCAAATGTTTCATTTAATCCATGCAATTGCCCGACCTAATCTATCTCCACAAGTCAAACCAACTTCAATTCTCCACTTGCACCTTTAAAGACATTACATTGAACCTGTAGATGCATAGATTTATTAAAAAGGGAATCTAATCTCTTTGATACACTAATAACAGACCCATAACAGGCGATGGATACTTACCCAAAACCACTTTCTGGGAAAACCTCAAAGTGATCTTTTTGTGAGTAACTGTTACTGAATACCTGTTTCTCCTGCTCCTTTGCTCTAGCCTCTACATTTTCACATTTTTCTTCTACACGACAAAGCTGAAATAATATAAATATATTTAGTTTCTGAATCCTAACATTCTATTACTTAAACATGAAATGAATACAATGCTCTATGGCTTGTTGATTGAATTCATGATTCTCCAGCTCCTTTGCTCTAGCCTCTACATCTTCACATTTTTCTTCAACACAACGAACTTGGAATAATAAAAAAAGACAAAATTGGACAAACAACCTTTACGTTTCATCTAAACTGCAGACTATACCTTTCACTTTAAAATTCGCCAAAACTAACCTTTTGAGGGTATTTTGGTCTTTTTACTACTCTTTTTAATTGAAATTGATTCACCTACTCATGTATTATAATAATTCAATGTTCAACTTATCCATCGTCCTAGATTCTTGTAAATCTGTAATTAAACCGTGTTCTTATTACAAGAAGCAGACACGTCTTTGGTTTAGTAACTCTTTTTCTTAGTTAGTATTCACACGAATAGCTCTGACCTAATTGAAAGATTGAGTAAATTACTCTTTGAGTCCGTATGTTTTAGTATAGATAATAGTCTATAAAAGCATACTTGTTTTGTTTTTACTACCAGCAGCTTCTTTCTCTGCATTTAACTTCTCATTAGCAATGGCACTTACAAAAAAGCAACTTCTTTTGAATCAGCAGCATGTGACAAATATTTGAAGTAAACTCTTACCATCATTACATGCAATGGCTGCCTCTCAGATATACCAGGGCTTAGAAAGGTTTCATCCAAGTTTCCCGATGCGCGTTCCTTCAATTCTTGCAACTGAAAGTAGAATATAAACCACATCATGAACATACAAGACTGTTATATTAACACCTTCATTACAACCAACAGCACCAAGATCAATAAACAACTATTCAGAGCAATCAATAAAGAAAAGTTCGATAATGATTTAAGTTACCAGTGCAAAAAGAGTGGAAGGCTTTCCAGATTGGTCATCACCAAGATATTCAGAAATCGCATCAGTGGCAACAAGAGCTCTAATGTATTCCACAACACCTTTACTATCTACTGCATATTCCCGTTGCTCAAATCGTTTGATAACAGACTGGGGACTACTGACAAATTTAAAATAAAACATAAATTCAAATTGCCATTTTTTCCCTCTATGACAAGGGCGGAAAAAAAAAACCTCATCCATGCCGAATCAGTTAAATTTTATCAATCAAATTGGTCAGTAACGGTAAAGTTGCAAAACTCATAAATAAGATGTACATACAAATCATTTTCTTCAACATAGTAACTTAGATTGCAAACAAACAATTGCTAATGAGAAGTTAAATGCAGAGAAAGAAGCTGCTGGTTTTAGGTTCATCCTCCTCTTTAGAACCATCATCTTCTTCGTCTGAGCCATCACTATCATCATCGTCGCTCCCTTCTTCTTCTTTAGAGGCTGGTTCTGCATCATCCTCCTGTAGATGAACATTTAAAAGTAACGTAAGAGGAGAAATGACTAATTATAATATCACATATAACTGCAAATGAATCAACCGTAATCAAGATCTAACATGCTTTCAATAGATAAATTCACTGTCTCCAATCAAAATTTCACATAAATACATATAACATACTCAACTTTCACTCAAAAAAGGCACATGTAATCCTTTAAACACGGACCTTTTGCGTCAAGTTAAACAAGTCCCACCCCGAAATTGAACCGTCGAGGCTCGATGAAAACAACCTACCAGAACCTAAACCACACCATATGTGTTGCGAAACTACCAAATTAGGGTTTCCCTGTATTGTCTACAAAATGAAATGAACTCAAAATCAAAACTTCAGTACATAAGTAGTGAATAAACAATACGAACAACAAGAAAACCAAATCAAACCGCTAGGTTTTGTGGTGAATAACATTGACGTAGTGATGAATCTGGAAATGCAAACAGATTTGGATAAGCGATTGAAGTTAAATGAAAAGTATTAGCAAAACTTACTCATCGACAATCATGATTAGTAAAACTCGAGAATCTGAACAGTGCCCATGCCGGAATCATCTCCCATGGCAATGGTTATGGTGGCGTAGGGGGTGGTGGATGACACTGATAGAGGAGAAGAATGAGATTTGAGGTGGTTTTCGTAGAAAGCTCAGGGGGGAGAGATTTGTATCGGTTTGTGCATATGAAGGCAAGAGTCTGAAACGCTTCATTTGCAGGCTTCATATGAAGGGGTTGACAATACATTTATGATGGGGAATCAAATTCTCCATTTATGATCGGTAAAATTACTATATTACCCTTTTAGTGTCTTAAAAAGTTGTTCCACTTCATATTCTACTGCTTAGATTTATTTGTACATGATGCTTGATAGCTTGTATGTATGGTAAAATTACCATCTTGTACATCACTTCTCCTTTTTATAATAGTATAGATAAAATTACTATATTACCCTTTTAGTGTCTTAAAAAGTTGTTCCACTTCATATTCTACTGCTTAGATTTATTTGTACATGATGCTTGATAGCTTGTATGTATGGTAAAATTACCATCTTGTACATCACTTCTCCTTTTTATAATAGTATAGATGAATTGAACCATTGAGAACCAAATAATTAAAACCCTGTCCAATGTTTGATAATGCTACAATTTTGTTTTGTTTTTTTTTTTTTTTTTTTTGTCAAGGTTATATACTCTTTTAAGTATTTGTAATGTCCAAAATTCTAGACTGAAATATATTTAAATTTGTTGAATTTTTTTTTTTGGCTTTGTTAAAGCCTAAATCTTTAACCGAACTGTTCTACACAAATAACAATCGATCCGACTCGGTGTATTTGTTCAAGCAAGGGGTAAGCATGGGAGATGAAGATGGCACCAAATATGGAGGAACTAAGGAAAATCAAGATGAAAATGTTAATGTCATGGATACCATTTTTTTGTCGGTCAAGCATTGGCACAAAAGCGCCTGTACTAAGTCTTAATGAGAATATCAAGCTCGAAAAAGTCTTAGGCGAGCTCATAGGATCTTTAAAACACGAAGACGAGCAAGAAAAGGTTGTCTTTATGGCTCTACCACTTCACTCATTACCCCTGACCGGCCAAACCTTCATCTTTACTACGAGCTTTGGTTTAACAAACATATAATATATCATTCTAGAATAGATAAACTATACAAAGCAAAATCAATACCGCAAATAATTTTAAAAAGGATTGGTTAACGATTGTGGACCGATTTGTAGCATTATTATTATCCTATATTGATATTTGTGTTATTACATAATTACCATAATCGTTTATATACGAGTGTGGCCAATGATACTTAAGATGATTATTAATGTTTGTCTAAATGGTTTTGCCGAATATTTGTATGTTAATTTGGATAAGTGAAGCGAGCATAAATAATTGTTTTTGCTTATACAAAAGAATGTTTGCATTTGATACTAAAAACTTTGATAATCAACATTTCGTGCAACGCGCGGTTAACGCCACCTCGTTATTTACAAAACACAAAAATTGGATTTGATTTAAAGAAACAAAATTTATTTTGTGATTTGAATAATAAAGAAATAAAAAGTAATATTTTTGAATCAAACAAATTCAATACAAGGGTGCAGCCTACTAGCCGTGATGGTACAAACATAAGAAGTGTACAGGTCGGAAAAATCCCATTGAGTTATGAAATAAATGAAACCCGGTCTTCGGGTTTGTTATTGGACTCAAAAATCCAATGGCTTATAAACATAATTCGGCTGAGAATTATGTATCGTTTATTTCTGAATCCTTTTATGTACAAGATGATATGCTTGCATGGTGGGTTAACTCGGGTGCTATGAGTCACGTTTGTAAGGATCTCAAATGGTTTGAGGAATTTGAACCACTTGAAGATGGATCTGTACTAAGGATGAGAAATGTTGCAACCGAGCCCATGAAAGAGGTTGGAAAAGTTAGACTTGTATTTACTTCTGGAAAACATCTATTATTAGATATTGTGTTGTATGTACCAGGGATTCGAAAGAATCACTTATCTGGAATTGTATTAATCAATTGTGGTTATAAACAAGTCATTGAGTCGGATAAGTTTATCTTGTCTCGACATGGAACCTTTGTTGGATTTGAATATTTATATAATGGCATGTTTATGCTTAATATTAGTGTCCCGTTTGCTATTGAATCTGTATGTATGACATCTACATCTTCTAATAATGTTGAGAATGATTCACGCTTATGGCATGCTAGATTAGGTCATGTTAATTATTATAGGATGAAAGATATGTCTAAAATGCGCCTAATACCTGCCTTTGACATGCAAAACTGTAGTAAATTTCATACTTGCAAGTTGACTAAAATTACTAGGAAACCAATTAAAGATGTTAAAAGGGATTCTAAGGTATTAGAATTAATTCATTCTGATTTATGTGACTTTCATAGTACGCCCTCACTTGAAAATAAAAAGTATGTGGTTACTTTTATTGATAATGCCTCTAGGTTTTGTTATGTCTATTTATTGCATTCAAAAGATGAAGCTCTTGATAAATTCAAAATTTATAAACGAGAGGTAGAGTGACATCAAAGTTGTTTGATAAAGAACCTTCGGACTGATAGAGGTGGAGAGTATTATGATCCAGTTTTCTTTTAGTCTACTGGTATAATACACCAAACCACTGCTCCTTATACACCACAGCAAAATGGTGTATCAGAGAGGAAGAATAGGACTTTGAAAGAAATGGTTAATTCCATTTTATCCTATTCTGGGTTAAGTGAAGGATTCTGGGGCGAGGCTATGTTAAAAGCCTGTTATTTGTTAAATAGAGTTCCTAATAAAAAGTCTAAAGTAACCCCACATGAACTCTGGTACAAAAAGGCACCAAACTTAAGTCATCTTAGAGTTTGAGGTTGTAGAGCTGTTGTAAAGCTTACTGAACCAAAATTGAGAAACATAGGTGAAAGAGGCATTGATTGCATCTTTATTGGGTATGGTGAGCATTCCCATATTCATAGATTCTATGTCACAGAACCAAATGACTATGTTTCTGTTCACACTGTGATTGAATCAAGAACTGCTGATTTTGGCAATGAGGATAGATTTTCTTCTGTGCCTAGACCAAAGGACATGCCTTATAGTTTGAAAACATCAGTTGTAACTGAGTTTGGTAGTAACTCTGCTGGTACCAAAGATGTACCATCGACTAGTACTGAACCCAGGAAAGGTACTAGGGTCCGGAAAGCCAAGTCACATAATATACAAAGGATCACGAATTAAGATAAAATTATGGGCGTACAAAAAATAAGAAACATTGGGCTTGTTTGTTTGGTTCGGTTATTTCGGTTATTGAAAAATGAATAACCATTACCAAACCGAAAATATCAGTTTCGGTTATTTTCGGTTCGGTTCGGTTATTTTCATTTTCTCGTTCGGTTTGGTTAATTCGGTTCGGTTTTATTGGTTAATTCGGTTTCGGTTCGGTTAATTTGGTTTTCTGCTCACCCCTAGTTGGTTAACACATGTCATTTAATCAACACATATGCATGCTAAGTAGTTTGTTTAAAAAGATGTCTTAGATGCTTCGTTCGTTAAACTTGTAAACATGAAATATGTTTATAATATGCTAATTAACCTTAAAGTTGTGAACTTGATAATAATTATGCATGTTAGCTAGGGTTTTAGAAATTATTTGTTAAATCCAATGTTTATCATTTATTTTAGCTTTAAGTGTCGTTTTAACTTATGTCTTAGGATTCAATTGTCAAGTTTGTTACTTTTTTGCATGAATCATTATATGGATGTATATTATGCCATGTTATGCTAACTGTTATTCGATTATTAATTTTAGAGGAAATTATATATTTTATCTCAAATGTCACATTGTGTGCTTATGTCTTGTATGTTGGATACCATATCTTGTGAAATTGCATGATTTTCGTTAAATACTTGTGTACACATATTCAAAATATTACATTAGTGTTTATAATTAATTAAATGGATCATTGGGTAGCTTTGTAGCCTACATATACAATCTCCAATTCTATTAAAGTCCTCACACTTACAAACCAATTAACCATGGCAGCCGCTTCCCAAACAGGGGTGGTAAAACAAGCCCATGTTATTTATTTTGGGTCAATATGGGTAAATTTTAAAATGAAATGGGCCAGGATGGGTCAAGAAAATTATTCAAGGAGGTAATGATGAATTGTTTAGATACAACTTACACTAGGTTGTTGCCACAGGTCGCGCGTTGTGGCGGCGACGCCTTAATTTTTTATAGCTTGCAGCACGTTATATGATGCGTCAACCATACGAAAACGCGTGTTTCGACTTATTTGATCTAAAACATTGCGGTTACAAAAGAATCGGAATTGAACCCAAGTCGGTTCATTTAGTGAGGCTTCTACCTAACCACTATACAACCCTTACATTTGCATAAAGACTTAGCGCCATCAAAAAGTACGATAACTCGAATTTAGAACGTCGAATTAAAACATATTACATTTCACCCAACTCGTTTCTGAATGTATGCTAAATAAGCATGAAAACGTATTATAATTGACCAGACTCGTTTTCGAAAAAAAATATGTCGATACGTGAATTTATATCCTTAACGTCGAAACGTGAATTTATACTGACACGTACATGAATTTAAATTGACACATATATAGAAATAATCACGTGATAAAATAGTTCCTTCTTTTTAATTTCAATTTAAAGAATAGAATACTGAGGGTAAATTTAAAAAATCAGAAGTTAAGAAACAAAAATAATAATTTATAAAGTTTTTAGAAAGTTTTATAAAGTTTAAGGTTTATTTTTGTCAATTAAGAAAGCTTAGGATGCTTTTGTGTTATATCTCATTTTCTTTTTTGTTTCTAAAATGAAATTGTCATTTGTTTGTCGGTTTCTAAAAATGAAGATAAAAGTTTTTACCAATTTTTTTGTCTGTTTCTAAAATGAAATTGTCATTATTATGTCATGTTAGCAAAAGGCAAATGAAAGGTCGGCTGCACCACCGACCTTTCATTTTAATATTATATAAATTTGTTTAAGTGTCAGGATTGGTCAAAAGAATTGTTCCAATAGGTGAGGATATAGGTAGATAAGATATAACCTTTTAGTTTGCACAAATTCATAAGAATTCAATGGAATTGAATCTGAATTCCATGGGTCAACAACCGCCGCAACCGATCACTTTCGTCACCAGCGGCCGCCCTCACCGCCACCCCTTAACACCACCGTTGCCGACCTCACAATAGATAGGGATAATTATTGGACACAAATATAATAGATAAATATGTGTATTATTGTGTTAGGGATAATTACAAGGAGCCCTTGTTTAGTTATTATTTTACTAGGAGTCAATCAACGAAATGTTTTTAAAAAAATATAAAACAACGGTATACTTAAACTAAAGATAATAAAATTTTCAATTTTTATGACTTATAGTTTTTTTTTTTACTATTGATGGAACTAAATTTAAGGTGACTGGGTTGGGGGGTTGGTGGTGTATTTGCCATTTGGGTGTGATTATTTTTTGCCTTTTCAATCTTTTCAATCTTTTAGAATTTTCTATTATCTATAACAAGTGTCAGTAATGTAGTTAAACGAACGAACTGATACCCATCCACCGCGCAACACGAAAATTTCTGACGCAACGCGCGGATTTAATAGCACTAATTTACCTAATATTAAAAGTGAAATGAGAAACTCATACTAGGCTTTATAATTCAAACACAATTATCCATACATATTTGTATTTTTTTTTTTTTTTTTGTAAATTTATAGTTTTAGAAAACTAGTATGAAAAAAAAAAGGTTAAACACAGATTGTGTTCATGTAAACCCGTAGGCCGTAAATATTCAGATTGTATTTGGGTTCATGTGTATATAACAGTTTTACACTTTTAGCACCTTTACTTCTAACATACCTCAGAAAATTTTGATAGCATCTCAAAGTTGGTCAAACTAGGATTTAAGTTTTCTTCTTTAGTAAAAGAATGTGATCGTCGAAATATGTGAACCGTGTTATGATGTAATTAAAGCATCTTCACTTGACACCAGTGTTACCTTTAACCCTTTCTATTCTGCTTAATAAACTATTTACCCATTATAAATTAGCAACATTCGGGTGTATAAAGAAATCGTATTCTATATTTAGGGTGGTTTTCAAAAAAATAAAATAATTGGTGTTACACTTTTAACCCAAAAGTTTTCTATATTTGCTAATTTAACATTAAAACTTTTTTTGTTTCAACTTTGGTACCCAATACTTTTCATATTTTGCAAAATTTTCGTTTTACGTTTTGTTCTAAATTTTGCGAGTTAACACGGCGCAACGTTCGTGTGTTGTTCAATGTTTTTACGTTTTGTTTTACGCTTCGTTCTTAGTTTTGCGAGTTAACATGACGCAACGTGTGTGTGTGATTAAACGTTTTTATGTCGTCATTTTTTCCCGTTTGATAGGTTCATCGCAACGCGCGGGTCCTAAATCGACTTAGTTATTATTTTCTATGTTTTACATTTCGGTCTAATTTTTCCGCATTAACATGTCGCAACTTCAGTGTTCGTGGTCGTTGACGCTGTTGTCGCATTGATGCTATTTGTCACGGTTTTACCCCTCAACCGCAACGCGGGGGGCTTAATACTAGTTATAGCATAACTAATAACACGAATTCATCCTTAATTGTAAAATGGTTGGTTTAGAAAAGAAGCATGCATAATTGCATACACATATAAATGGCGTGTTTAATATAAAATGATTTTTAAATGGTGAAATATAATAATCATATTATACATTTGTCTCATATAATGATATAAGACAGGAAAAAAAAAGGTTGTCTAACCCGTCCCGACAGCGTCATCTGAGCAGCTGTCACATCATACGGGTCATATAAAAAAGCAAAAAAAGGTGATACGGGTCGTATAGTGATATGACTATCACATAAATCATTTTTTAATCAAGTCATATTTACATACATGTTATATAGGGTTGTAAACGAACCGAAGTTCAGCGAACAGTTCGTGAACCGTTCGGCGGGAAGTTCGTTTATGTCCGTTCGTTTAATAAACGAACGAACATGAACAAGAAATTCCGTTCGATTAGTTAAATGAACGAACATGAACAAAGGTCTCGTTCGTTCGATTGTGTTCGTGAACATTCGTTCATTTGAGTTTGTTTATGTTCGTATGTTTGTGTTTGAATTGAATACTTTTGTACTTTCATATATTTTATCTATATTTTTTATATTATTAAACTTTTATTTATTTTATTACCCTAACAATTAAACTGGGAAACCCTCTTTCACCTTGTTTATGCACCATTTCCCTTTCATTTCTCATTATTTATATCGGCAAACACGGTCGACCTCCGTTCCACAATAAGGGATTCAAGTTCCAGTGCTACTCTCTGAGCCATCTACCTTTATCCTTCGTCGCGTTCGCCAAATTTATTTGTGTCCGTTTATGTTCGTGAACCGTTCGCGAACACGCTCATTTCCTTAATGAACGAACACGAACATAAAATCTTGTTCAGTAAGTGTTCATGAAAACATTTATTTCCTTAACGAATGAACACGAACAAGGCCTTGTTCGTGTTCGTTTGGTTCGTTTACAGCCCTAATGTTATATGATGTAAACAAGATTCTTATGCGAGTTGTATAGTCATGTTAGCTCTTCACTCTTTCTGGCATGCCCCATATTCCTTGTACCAATATTAAGTACCAATATAAATCAGTATAATTTTAGCGGCATGCCCCAATATTCGTTGTACCGATATTAATATATACTACAAAGCCTATGAAGGGGAATGGTGCCAGACTGCCAGGCAACACTCCCTCATTGGTCCAGATAAATAACGATTTTACCTCAATTAAAAGTTATGATCTTGCACCTGTTCAAAATTACAGTCTTGTCATCGTTTAAGTTTTAGCAAATTACGGTTTTACCCCTTGTTCAATATTACGATTTTGTTATCGGTTCAAAATTAATTAAATTAAAGAATCAACGGAAAAATCTCTTCTTACCCATATGTCTAGATGATGTTTGTGGGAGTTGATAAGAAGAAAATTACACAATTGAAGTGAAGTTATTAGATGCTTAAATCATTACATATAATGATATAATGAAAGTTAAAGCTTGAATGGTTTATAAGATTTGGACATGTCATTAGTTTAAAAAAAAGGACCTAATGATCATTTTGTTTTGTTTTGTAAAAACAAATAATGCATTTAAAGGTTATAGGAGTCGTTATCTGTTTAGACAAAATTTAAGAAAAAACGACATAACCTTTATAGCATTTTTGACATGCAAATTTATTAGATTGCATAGTTGTTTGTTGGGCCCATAGATGGACAAAACCATCCTATGATTAAATATTATACTGATTGATGTCTAATATTACGTATTATTATGGTTGATTTAATTCGTAACCTAGTACGTATTCTTTAATTTGTTTACCATATTAAAATACATTGACGCAATTATATGATTCTTTTAGATAAGTTTAAACAAACAACATACAATATTCATACAACACACAACCGAAATCTTAAAACGAAACAGGTTCATAACCTGAACTTTATTCATACAACACACAATATTCATACAACACACAACCGAAAACTTAAAACGAAACAGGTTCATAACCAGAACTTTATTCATACAACACACTTGAAAAGGCTATATATATATACATATTGTCCCCAGACTTCCCAACTTCAAAAGTCTCGAAACATCCATGCTGATCTCATGATCACCAACTTATACTGCACTCATCATTGGAAGCTGCATGGAAGATAAAATTGGATCACACCATTTCAAAAAAATAATTGAAACAACGGATTTACATGTACAGTTAAATTTTAATTAACTTTAGCTTCACATTTTTCATCATTATTACTATATTTAATAATACGTAATTTGGATGTATTTAGAGATTTATGAATTATATATCATCTTTATTATATATAATACACGAGTTTCTAACTTATAAATAGTACGTAATACCTGAGAGATGAGTTTGTTAGAGCGATCAAGAATAGGAGGACCATATTCGCAAGTCTTAACCTCCTCAAAGTTCGCTCTATCGTACGGTACAGTTTCAGTCGCAAATGTGAACACGAGCGTTTCGCCAACCACTGTGACTTCGTACATATCTGTCCATTCACCCGTAGATGGGAGTTTATCCTTATGGCCTCTCATCTCGGAAATTTTACCGAATGTGATCTTTCCGGTAAACTCCGGGGCGAAGTAATTGGGGTATACGTACGTTACGTAACATGGTTCCTTAAAGTGGATGGTGAAGTTGATGGTGAGTGGAGAAAGGTCTGCGATGGATATAGCTAAATTTTCGACGGGTTCAGGTATAAGGCCGGGCGGAAATCCAAATATTTGGAGAGCTATCTGTAGTATCTCTGAGTAAGAGTTTAAGTTTTTGAGTGGGGATGCGGCTGAGGTGGAAGGTGTGAGTGCAACAAGGGCGAGAAGGAGGAAGGAGGAGGAGGAGAGACTTAGCAGTTGCCATGCTTAAATATATATATGTATTGCTTCTTAAGTTAAGTTGTGAGGACTTGATAAAATGAGAGTGTAGTATATATAGGCAATAAAAGCCACCAACCCATTTCAAAAATCAATTTAATATGTATTATAAATTTATAATCACGTTTTTATTTCAAAAATCAATTTTAATAAGTATTATAAATTTATAATCACTTTTTTAATATGTGTTTTGTTCTCTAATATATGTTTTAAATAAACTAGAAATATGTGTTTTGTTCTCTAATATATGTTTTAAATAAACTAGAATTTTGAACCAAGTTTTGATATTAATATTAACTACTAAACTTACCCGCGCGCGTTGCTGCGCGAGAACTTAGCGAAATTCAAGTTGAGGAATCTAAGTAAAACGTAAACCAATATGAGTTTAGTAACGTCAATGTTCGAGATCCTTGTAGATATCAGACGGGTGGGTTATTGCTTGCCTTCTATGTAACAGTCTAAGCGTGTTGAAAGACAGTGGAAAAGTGTATTGCAGTTAACAGTTCAGTAATTATATAATTTTTGGAAAAGAAACTAAATTTAGAAACATATGATATCTCCCTTCAATGAAGAAACGTTGAACAAACTTTTTTTATATATATTTAAAACTCTAATGAAGAATATAAGTATTTAAATATAAGTAATTAAATATCGTATTGATTTTTTAACAACCAAACACAACGATTTATTCCACCAAAACAAAGTCTTAACCTAAGTATCGATGCTTTATAGTTAGAAGATAAGATTAAAAGAAATAAATATTATTTTGAAGAAAGACATTTTATACATTTCTTCATACCCAAAAAAAGAAGATAATATGTTTCATTCTAACCTTAACTTCCTCCATCTACTCTTTCTTTCTCACCAAACCACACCACCATTGCCGTCGTTACAACACCTTCACAACCACACCTGAGCCGCAACCACCACAACCAACGTTCACCGAATTTCTATGAACTCTCTCTCTCTCTCTAAAAACCCTAACTAAACATATTTAATCAATAAATGAATAAAAATATATGAAATCGGAAAGAGGAAAGAAAGCACAGAGTAGTCATTTCACTTGGTCATTTAGTAAAGTTGAAGCCCTTACTTAATTCACCTCTCTGTCGTCTCATTACATCACCAGTCGCCACACCTTACCGTAACATTCTCTTTCTAGAAGACCCAGCCAACATTGCCAGATCAAAAAAAGATGAGGACAACACACCGGAAGTGGTCTCTGCTAGGGAGGAAGGACTTGGTGGGGCGTCATAATGGTAGTGGCATCAGCGTTGATGGCCGCCGTTGATCTGATAAATGGGTTTGTGATCTGGTACATGCATTCCTATAATGCACATTAGCCAACATTCAATGAGGAGGCATCGGTGGTTCTTTGCATGTGGTGGTCGACGTAGTAATCTCCAGTTTAATTACCGGCATTACAAAGGCCAAAATGTTCATTTCAGATATCGAAGGGTATAATTGTAAATTTGGTCAGTGGCAAGGCCACCGACCATTGATTTTAAGATATAGTTAATTAGGATTTAACTTGTGCTAAATCAAATTGTTTTAGGTTTGATAACTCGTACATTTATGCTTCGATTACTTCGGATCTGATTGGTTGGACCAGATTTTAATAGCGTATAATGTTACAAATAAATTTAAAAAAATATAGAGAATACTCCTACGTAGTTTTTTAACCTTAAACTTAAAAATATTATACAATAGTAATATTATGTATTACGTCATGTCTATTCCAACAAATATTAGTTGTTTTTCAAGAAAAATTAAACTTAAAAATATTATACAATAGTGATATTATGTATTACGACATGTCTTTTCAAAAAATATTAGTTGTTTTTCAAGAAAGAGAATATATAAAGGACAATCTCTTTTAGTGTTAAGAAAATAATTTTACCTGAAATAAGAAAATTAAAAATAGAAAATGTGCTACGGGGAAACGGGACCGGTGGCCTTGCCATTGATGTAGAACTGTTCATCCCATAACATGCTAGGGTCTACGATAATAGAAAGACCATTTGGGCAGATTAGCCTTTTGACGAGTGCGTGGGCTAAGATAATTATATCATTGTAATTTACGGTTCTTCTCTCAAATTGTTCTTATTCTTCTTTTTTTATATTCATCGGACTTTGATCAATCTTATCAATACTAAATATTGTTAAAATAATAATACTCATATTCTCAATTCTATTAATACATTTTATTAATGGCTTTATGTTTTATGTTTCATGTGGGCCTGTGTACTTGGACCTGAGCTATTGGGCTGTTGAATAAAGCTATTGGACTGCATATGAAGGCTCCACATGTGAAGACTGGGCTCTGATCCGGGTAATATAAAAAAGTTAGAGACTTTAGTGTTGCATTATTGATGAAAATATTTTCTAGAAGTTCTCTCTCATCTGCCTGAGACGAATTAGGGTTGGTCTAGTCGCCGCCTCCTTTCGTCATATTGTTGTCGCACGCCTCCCTCAACACCACCAACACCCTCCTCGGTCTAACCTCCTTCCGATCTCTCTCTAAACTTTCTCAGGTAACAAAATAGTACACCGTCGGTGACCAAACCCTCCATGTTCCTTTAGCTCTGATTTCTGTTTATCCGGCGACCGGCGTTTAAGACATCCCAGCCATTTTCGACTGTTTAAGGTCACCACAGTCCCGATCTAACATTGCATGTGGTTTTCTCAACCCGATTTGTTGCGGCTAAAGTTTCAAGGTAAGGTTCCTGCTCTCTTTTTTTATTTCCACCTACATTTTTTGTTGTTTTCGGCGTTTGACATTCCTATTGTCTTAGGGCATATGCTATTAGCGGCGATGGAGTAGTTGTACTGTTAGCATAGTGGTTTCGAGTGTGTTTTGGAAGTTGCAATGGATTCCGGCAGGACCATCAAGATATCATATTCCTCTGATCTGTGTTGGTCAGTGGCCGGCAAGATCTCTTGTTCTGGTCGTCAACAACTGGATGCCAACGAAGGATATTACTGTAATTTCATAAGAAAGGGCAATATTGTAATTTGAGTTGGGTTGTCAGTGGCCTTTGCCACCGACTTTGTGTTTTAAGTAATAGTAGAATAGAATATACTCGTAGTAGTAGTAGTAGTTAAATACGTAATAAACAATAGTGTAAATTACAAGTTTTATCATTTATATTTACACCAAATTGCAGGCGCTGTCCTTTAGCGTAAAAGTTGACAAGTTTTGTACTTAATGTTCCAAAATTTTGCACGTTGTGTCCTTTAGGCCAAACACAGTTAGATTTTTTGGTTAAATCTGGTCATGGCCTTGCATATGAGGGTATTCTCGTCATTTCAGCTCCCAGGGACTATTAACTAAATAACTTGTATTAAGAGACTATTTCTGTAAAAAATGAAAAAGTAAAATATAGATAAAAAAACCTATGCACACATCTCTCTCTACCACTTGCCACCACCACTCACCACACCCCACCGTCACCATCTGCCACCTACCACCGGAAACCTACCACCACCTTCAAACCGTTGCCTCCACCATCAGACACAACCAGAATTTAGAGAACAAACACTGTCACCCACATACCACCCACACCATCTGTCACCGCAATAACCCACCCCACGCCACCACCACCCCCACACCACATGCTACTGCAACCACCCATCACCATCATTCCCGTCAACCACAACCACCACTGTACCTTTGCCACTAAAAACCCTAGCCGCACCACCACCGTACCATTCCCACACATCAGAACCACCATTACCACCCAATTCACCACCATCCACTCCTGTTCATCATCTTTCTGAGTTAAACCCCAAAATTAAAATCTAAAAACCCAAACGCAACAATTTCATAACCTGTTCATCAATACACCTATTTCAGAATCAAACACCCAAAATTAAACTCTAAAAACCCTAACACATAAGAACATGTTCATCAATACATCCATTTCAGAATCAAACACCCAAAATTAAACTCTAAAAACCATAACACATCAGAACTTGTTCATCAATACACCCATTTCAGAATCAAAATGGTTGCTATAAACACCAATACAACCACAAAATGAAGTCAAAATCCTAAATTTTATCTTGCACACAGTTCTTTGATCGAGCATATATGCTTTTAAGGAGAAGTTGCCAGAGAAGTTGTGTTCGCCGATGATAAGAAAGGAGAAGGATTTGTTGACATGAAACAGCAGCTGTGGCGGTTTCGTTGTATGGTGTCGGAGTGGCGTTGATGGCAGGTGGTTGGGTGGGTGGACGGGGCTCGTGTAGATGGTAGGGGTATAGATGGCCGCTGGTTGTGGTGTAGCTGGGGGCAGAAGTCTGGATAAAGGAAAAGAGAGGGGAGGGATAAAATGATACTTGTAAAAATTGCATATCTATACTATATTATAATGCATGGGGGGGGGGGGGGTATTTTAAGATACCTAAAAAATAAGAACTTTTCCTCCTTTTATTTATAGATAGACCCCTAAAATGAGGGTAATTTGGTCTTTTAAATGCTATTTATTTTTTAGCCCCTAAACTTATTACACTTAAATCCCTGACTTTTAACAACATTATAGATAATTAGTTACACTTTCCCCATCCACAACAAACTTATAATTTTTTAAGTATTGTTGACATATCTTATAAACTATAATGTTTAAAAAAAATCCAAAGATAGCATGACGACCTACACATTTTTGTCTACGTTTCGGTAGTTGTCTTGTTCAATATCGACGCATGGATTAAAAGGTACAAGTTGATGATTCTTTAGTGTACAAGTGATTAAAGAAGAAAATAACAACTAATAAAGTTGGCAAAAGAGTGGTAGAAGTGTCTACTACCAAACAGTACATTGCGTATCTACACTATATTATAATGCATGAGGGATGGACATTTTAAGATACAAAAAAAATAAGAACTTGTTTATCCACAATGCATAAGGTACAACCCTAAAATGAGGGTAAAGTGATCTTTTAAAACTAATTACATTTTAATTCTCCATCTTATTACACTTTAGTCCATCAATTTTAATAAAATTATGGATAATTAGGCAGTACTTACACTTTCCCCCATCCACTATAATTCCTTTATGTATTTTTGTCACATCTTTTAAACTGTGATGTTATAAAACATTTGAAGATACCGTGATCATCTGCTCATTTTTATCAATATCGATGTTTGTCTTGGTCAATATCGCCTTTTGGATTAAAACGTACAAGCAAGTAATGCCTTAGTGTACAAGTGATTATTGCATTTATAAATACTTTTGTAACGATTTGATGTAAATTAATCACAAAGAAGATGGTGAAAAAATGGGATGATCCGAATAAAATTTTCATAAATGTCCAATTGGAAATGCAATTTTATAAATACATTTCTAGCAATTACCTTGGTGTACGGATATGAAACATATACATTAATATCAAACGTATTATTATATAACTGTTTTTTATTATCATAATTATTAGTGTGTTTGTTAGGAAACTTTATTTGTAAGTATTGAAGAAAATCACAATCAACTGGATCTATGAAGAGATCACAGTCCTGAAGATCACGAACAAGAAAAAGAAGATCAGATGGGACAACTGGAATGCACAGCATCTACTTCAAAGAATCACAAGTTGATCAAGAGCTGAATTGGATTATCAGAAAAGGTCATTTCTGATGGATCTGATAGTTTCTGACGAATCTGATCATCAGGATTTTTCTGATGATTTGTTCATCAGAATTTCTGATGAAGTGGTTTATCAGAATTCTGATGAAATACCCCACTTGTCTGAAATTGGCTCTGTCCTGCCACACTTACCGAAGCAAGTTGACATTATTTGATATCATGATGAAAAAGGCAACTTGAACGTTGGATTCAATGAATATGTCAATTGGCCACTTTTTGCAGGACTTATTGCATGAATAAACTATTGTTTATTCATGCACCCAGCCGTCTATAAATAGAAGGCTCAACCAAGAGAAGCAAAGTGAGTTTGAAGCTTAGCATTCACACATACATCAAAACTCCATTGCCCTCTCACCCACTGAATTCAAGATTCGTTTGTACTAGATAATAATCTTACAATCACCTTGTAAACCATTTTGTTTCAAAGTGATATAAACTTGATAATTCTGTAGGTCTTGTTTCTTGAAAGTCTGATTTCCATTTCCGCACATCTTTTTCATATCTACTGAAATCACTTGCCATATTACATGAAAAGAAGTTGTTTTAAGGCCATACTGGGTCCAACAATTGGTATCAGAGCAGATTGAATAAACTATTTTCAAACGATCAATCGCTCATCTTCTTTTCTCTAAATATGACCAGCTTTCAATCCTGGAATAATGCTTTTAACATTGGTTCTATGTCTAAACCTCCGACTCTGGTCAGAGAGGAATACCCCCAATGGAAAATCAGGATGGTTAACTTCCTTAATGGTCATGACCGAGCTCTGTTTCAATCCATTGAAAGGGGTCTAAAATACACCAATGACAGATATACCTGCTATTCCAGCAACTGACCAATCACCAGCTATCCCTGCCTCCCGCGCTCCCAAAAGTGAAAAAAACTGGAGCGCGGAAGACAAGGACCTGGTGGCTGGGGATGAAAGGGCAAAGTCATTTTTAATAATGGCCATCTCCAATGACATATTTTCACAAGTTGATGCATGTGCATCAGCTAAGGAAATATGGGATCAGTTGGAAAATCTTTGTGAAGGAGGAGAAAGGATGAGAAGAAACAAAAGAACAAATAATGTCTCATCTTATGAAAGGTTTAAAAGTTTGCCAAATGAAAGGTTAAATGATACATATCAAAGATTTACAAAAATTTTAAACGAGCTAAAGAAATTTGGAATAACAAAGTCAAACGATGAAAGAAACATCAAATTTCTTGATGCACTTCCTAGAGAATGGAGAAGTCTAACCATGACTTTATCATCAACCTTAGAACTAGGAAACATGAGTCTTCATGACTTATACAGCATCTTGGTCCCCAGAGAGGAAGAAATATTTGAAGAAACCATTCAAAGGGGGGGGGGGGATCTTTAGCTCTTATCTCAAATTCACAAAGAACAATACCCACCAATGATCCACAACCATCAATCAGCCAAAGTTTTGAAGCTTCTGATACTTCATCAGATTTTTCAGCTTTTGCTGAGGCAATAGCACTGCTCACCAAAACATTCGAGCAGAGGTTGAGGGGAGGTAGCCAAAGATACCAGAGGAGTGACAGAGGAAGGATGGATGGAAGATCTAAAGAAGAGGTTAGATCTAAGGATAAAGGGAAGGCTGAAGTTGTGTGTTACAAGTGTAAGCAGAGAGGTCATTATGCATCAGAATGCAAGACCAAAAAGCTGAAGGATGTTGCCTATTATGAGAAAAAGCTTGAAGAAGCAAAGAAGCAGCAACAAGTAAGCTTAATTGCTGGAACAGATACATGGTTATCTGATGATTCTTCTGATGATGAAGAAGAAGAATTGGCAAATTTCTGCCTTATGGCACTCTCTGAAGGACTACCAGAAACTTCAGAACAAAAGGTAAATTTAGACAATCTTGATCTTGAACACAAGCTAAACAAGCTCATGTCAGATTTTCTAAATCTGCAAGAAAAACATCAATCATGTAAGTGCAGTATCCGGTGACTGAAGATTATCGATGCCACACAGAACTGATGCAACAGTTAAGGGGGAGACTGTAAGTGCAGTTCCTGCCGGGTAACTGTCGCTTATCAGTTCTGGTCAACCAAAACAGAAGTCCAAGTTAAAGTCAACGATAATGAAGAATTCAAGACCACATGAAGACCAAAGGGAGTTTGTTAGTGCACTTTGGGTGACAAGTGCATGCTTTCCAATTGTTAGGGTCTTTATTGTACAAGTCTTGAAAGTTAGTCCTAGTTTTATCCTAGGGAAAGTTGTCCCAACTTTATCCTAGGGAACTTTGTCCCAAGTTTATCCTAGGGAACTTTGTCCCAAGTTTATCCTAGGGAACTATTGTCTGAGGTTTATGCTAGGGACAAGAATTAGGGTTTTGTGGAGATTGTTTGTCCGTGTTTTGTCCTAGTCTATATATATATGTGTTGTATAGGATTAGGGCAGGGATTCCCCTCCATCCATGGAGGCGGGCAACTCTTGTAGCTTGGTGCACCTCTCCCACTCGTTCATCCTTCTGCTGTGAATTCTAGAGAGAGAGAGACTATGTGTTAGTGAGAGAAAGCTAGGGTTTAGATCTATGTGATCTAAACCAGCTTGTAGATGATGTTTACTCCTTTGGTATGTAATCTGTGATGACTGATTCAATATAAAGGATTCATCTTCTACATTTTTCTATCTTGTTCTTCATATTTTGTTCTTCATGTCTTGAATCAAGTGCAATGTTTGATGTTCGTCATCGATCCGGTGCTTTAACAGTGGTATCAGAGCATGGTTACCGATTCGGAATGGTCTAACCGCCTTTCGAATCACCATTGCTCTTGATTTGATGTTTGTTTCCGCCAAACATCTTGAAGATGTGAAGTTTCTAGAGAAAACTTGAAGAAAATGAAGCTATTCGTTGGCTGTGATGGTTTTTCTTTTTGGAGATCTAGGGTTTTGATCCAAAAAGGTTTGTCTGAGTTTAAGACTCTGTGTTTGTGGTTCCGGGGTTTTTGGTGAACTAGTGTGAAGTCACACTAGGGAGATAGTCCGGAGACTTGGTTCTGAGCTTCAGCTTGTCTGAGTTTTCATTTAACTACTCCGAGTTTTTCCTCTTCAACCGGTCCGAGTTTTTTTTCTTGTTTTCCCTGAACCTGTCCTAGTTTCATTTGTTGAAACTTGTCCGAGTTTAAGGATCTGTTTTAAAATTCTCCGTTTACTTTGTCCGAGTTTTTGAATAACTCTTTGTGAGTTAGAGTTTTAATAAAGTTCTTTGTGAGTTCCGAGTTTTAACAACTGTTGTTAAACAGTTCCGAGTTTTAACAACAGATCCGACTTTTAATGATAATGGTTTTGTTCCGACCTTTAAAGACTGTTGAAACTGTTTGGTCAACTCTTGTTCCAGTTCTAATATGGATATATTTCCGAGTTTGGCCTACATTTTCTGTCCGAGTTTTGTTTCCTTGTTTGAGTCCGAGTTTTGTTTCTTTGTTCAGATCCGAGTTCATGGTTTCTGTATTCCGAGTTTTGCAAAGTTCGGAGTTTTTTTTTTTTAATTCTCTTGACAATTGACAATTCTGAGTTTTTCATGATTGATAATGTTCTGAGTTTTTCATGATTGATAATGTTCCGAGTTTTTTCATGATTGATAAATTCCGAGTTTTTCATGATTGAAAATGTTCTGAGTTTTTCATGATTGATAATGTTCTGAGTTTTTCATGATTGATAATGTTCCGAGTTTTTTTCATGATTGATAAATTCCGAGTTTTTCATGATTGAAAATGTTCTGAGTTTTTCATGATTGATAATGTTCCGAGTTTTCTCATTGTTCCGAGTTCATCTTTCCTGATGTTCCGATCTGAGTTTCTGTCCGAGCTTTGGATCAACATACGTTATTAGTCACAGCTTTCCTAATGGTCCGTTTGTTGTTCATGCTTGTCCGACTTATTAATGGTCCGACCTTTATATAGTTCCGAGGTCAGAGTGTTTGTGTTCTGAAACTTCCGAGTTTGAAGTCCTTTTGTAGCAGATCCAAACACTAAACTCAGACTGTTGTGATTAAACCGATACTGTTCTGAAACTTCCGAGTTTTGAGGGAAGTAAAAGACATGTTCTGGGGTTCCTAAAGTTCGAAGTTTTCAAATCAATAAATTGTTCTGCGATTCGTTGTTTCTCCGAGCTTTAGCAATTCAACTGATGTCCGGGTTTTGAATATAGTGAAAAGATTTTTCAAGTGTCATTTACGTCAACGGCAGTAGACTCCTGTCGGTGGGGTGTTGGTTCATTTCTGGTGGTCGTTGATGATAGTTAAAGTGGTTCTGATATGGTGAACGGAGGAGACGATGACCGTGATATATGGTAGTTCCGACAACTAGGTTTCCGTCGACGACTCAAGAGTTCACATCATCACTTTACAGCAACCACGGTAAACCCGTAATCTACGTTTCTCTTGATGGTATAGTGTCGAGGTTGTCGTGTCGGTCGGAAGATGGCCGGATTTGTTCCGATGTATCTCCGGTGATACGTGTTGGCCGGAATAATCAATTGCGGCTAGGGTTTGCCAAAGGAAATGAGTGCATGGGCTTATTAATGATTGGGTCGCATGATTATTATGGATTACAGTGATTAAGCAATGATGAAGAGAATAAGATTTGCGTGTTTTTTGTATTGTTTACAAAGAAATAGGGGGAGTAAAAATTTTGTGAAATTCCTGTTTTCTTTGTAAATCAAAGGCTCGTGGTGCTACATCGAAACAAGTTCATGCTTACTATCTTTGAGATTAACTTAGTGTTAATCTTACCGGTGGCGAAGTGCTTATAACATGAAGCAAGTGTATGATTGAGTTTTGTCAAGTTTGTTCGAGGTTCAATCAAGTGTTGACGTGATGAAGCAAATTGTTCGTTTGGCAAGTAGTTGAAGGTCAAGCCTTTATCGTATACCGGTTAGAGTAGAGATGATTAGTCTTCTTGTTCTCTTTTCCAAGTTGGTGACTGATCGGATTCTCGAAATAGGGGTTCTTACATTGGGGGGAGATTGGAGACGAAAGTCATCGGGTGATTGGTGGATTCGTGAAGATACGAGATTGGATCTTGAAGATTCGAGATGAAATGATTTCAGACACTCGGTTGAAGACTCTGGTCAAGATGGTGGATGTACCTTTACAAGGTTCAGTTTGTTATTAACTTATCGAACTGAGCTTCATGTTTTTGGGATCTTGAAGTGTTTGGTGTTGGGCATTGGAAATCCGACGTTTCGTTCTTCTACCGGTTAAGTTTGAAGATTAATGTATCGAGCGATATTCTCACATGTTGTTGTAAGTTGGTTCGCGTTAACTTGATTCGGGAGTACTTTGAGGGGGAGGATCTACAGTGTTTGATGTTGGATTCTTCGGGTTTCTCAAAGCGACCTTAAGTGATCGTCAGCAAGTCTTTAAGTAGAAGGGTTGAAGATCGCTGTGCTCTGCCAGAAAGATCAAGTCTCAGCCAAAGTTAAAAGCAGCCATGATATCATCAGTCAAGGGGGTGTCTGTAAGTGCAGTATCCGGTGACTGAAGATTATCGATGCCACACAGAACTGATGCAACAGTTAAGGGGGAGACTGTAAGTGCAGTTCCTGCCGGGTAACTGTCGCTTATCAGTTCTGGTCAACCAAAACAGAAGTCCAAGTTAAAGTCAACGATAATGAAGAATTCAAGACCACATGAAGACCAAAGGGAGTTTGTTAGTGCACTTTGGGTGACAAGTGCATGCTTTCCAATTGTTAGGGTCTTTATTGTACAAGTCTTGAAAGTTAGTCCTAGTTTTATCCTAGGGAAAGTTGTCCCAACTTTATCCTAGGGAACTTTGTCCCAAGTTTATCCTAGGGAACTATTGTCTGAGGTTTATGCTAGGGACAAGAATTAGGGTTTTGTGGAGATTGTTTGTCCGTGTTTTGTCCTAGTCTATATATATATGTGTTGTATAGGATTAGGGCAGGGATTCCCCTCCATCCATGGAGGCGGGCAACTCTTGTAGCTTGGTGCACCTCTCCCACTCGTTCATCCTTCTGCTGTGAATTCTAGAGAGAGAGAGACTATGTGTTAGTGAGAGAAAGCTAGGGTTTAGATCTATGTGATCTAAACCAGCTTGTAGATGATGTTTACTCCTTTGGTATGTAATCTGTGATGACTGATTCAATATAAAGGATTCATCTTCTACATTTTTCTATCTTGTTCTTCATATTTTGTTCTTCATGTCTTGAATCAAGTGCAATGTTTGATGTTCGTCATCGATCCGGTGCTTTAACAAATCAGATATTAGAAAATCTGATGAGTTGCAAAGGACTTTGAATAAAATCATTCTTGAAAACCAACTTCTTATAGAGGATAGCTTAGATCAAAGAGCTAAAATTGAGTTTTATGAAAATGAAAGAAAAGATCTTTACAAGAAAATCAATGACAAAGAAAGTCCATCAGAACCAACAACTTTTCACAACAAGTTAAGATGGATCAAAGGACATGTTAACAGCCTGTTATTTGTTAAATAGAGTTCATAATAAAAAGTCTAAAGTAATCCTACATGAACTCTGGTACAAAAAGGCACCAAACTTAAGTCATCTTAGAGTTTGGAGTTGTAGAGCTGTTGTAAAGCTTACTGAACCAAAATTGAGAAACATAGGTGAAAGAGGCATTGATTGCATCTTTATTGGGTATGGTGAGCATTCCCCTGTTCATAGATTCTATGTCACAGAACCAAATGACTATGTTTCGTTTCACACTGTAATTGAATCAAGAACTGCTGATTTTGGCAATGAGGATATACTTTCTTCTGTGCCTAGACTAAAGGACATGCCTTATAGTTTGAAAACATCAGTTATAAGTTATAACTGAGTTTGGTAGTAACTCTGCTGGTACCAAAGATGTACCATCGACTAGTACTGAACCCAGGAAAGGTACTAAGGTCAGGAAAGCCAAGTCACATAATACACAAATGATCACGAATTAAGATAAAATTATGGGCTTACATATAGAAAAAATAAGAAACATTGGGCTTGTTTGTTCGGTTCGGTTATTGAAAAATGAATAACCATTACCAAACCGAAAATTTCAGTTTTGGTTATTTTCGGTTCGGTTATTTTCATTTTCTCGTTCGTTTCGGTTAATTCGGTTCGGTTTTATTGGTTAATTCGGTTTCGGTTAATTCGGTTTTCTGCTCACCCCTAGTTGGTTAACACATGTTATTTAATCAACACATATGCATGCTAAGTAGTTTGTTTAAAAAGATAGTCTTAGATGCTTCGTTCGTTAAACTTGTAAACATGAAATATGTTTATAATATGCTAATTAACCTTAAAGTTGTGAACTTGATAATTATTATGCATGTTAGCTAGGGTTTTAGAAATTATTTGTTAAATCCAATGTTTATCGGGTCTTCCACTGCAGCGGAGTGGTTGTTCCCATCTCGGTGAAGGCTTGGCCCGGGGTTTTACCCGGGTTCGAGTCCAAGGGGGCACAATTTTACCTATTCCACAGGGTTTCTGCGCATCAGGGGTGCGCTACGCTTTCTAGCGGTGGTCGAGTAGTCGGCCTTTGGACATAGCTCCGAAAGGGTGGGTTTACACGTGGAAAGCAGTTAGCCGTTCAAAAAAAAAATCCAATGTTTATAATTTATTTTAGCTTTAAATGTCGTTTTAACTTATGTCTTAGGATTCAATTGTCAAGTTTGTTACTTTATTGCATGAATCATTATATGGATGTATATTATGCCATGTTATGCTAACTGTTATTCGATTATTAATTTTAGAGGCAATTATATATTTTATCTCAAATGTCACATTGTGTGCTTTTCGTTAAATACTTATGTACACATATTCAAAATATTACATTAGTGTTTATAATTAATTAAATGGATCATTTGGTAGCTTTGTAGCCTACATATACAATCTCCAATTCTATTAAAGTCCTCACACTTACAAACCAATTAACCATGGCAGCCGCTTCCCAAATAGGGGTGGTGAAACAAGCCCGTATTGTTTATTTTGGGTCAATAGGGGTAAACTTTAAAATGAAATCTACCAGGATGGGTCAAGAAAATTATTCAAGGAGGTAATGATGAATTGTTTAGATACAACTTACATTTGTTTAAGGGTCAGGATTGATCAAAAGAATTTTTCCAATAGGTGAGGATAGGTAGATAAGATATAACCTTTTAGTTTGCACAATTCATAAGAATTCAATGGAATTGGAATCTGAATTCTATGGGTCAACAACCGCTGCAACCGACCACTTTCGTCACCAGCGGCTTAACACCATCGTTGCCAACCGCACAATAGATAGGGATAATTATTGGACGCAAATATAATAGATAAATATGTGTATTATTGTGTTAGGGATAATTACAAGGAGTCCTTGTTTAGTTATTATTTTACTAGGAGTCAATCAACGAAATGTTTTTTTAAAAAATTTAAAACAACGGTATACTTAAACTAAAGATAATAAAATTTTCAATTTTTATGAGTTATAGTTTCTTTTGTTTTTTTTTTTTTTTTTACTATTGATGGAACTAAATTAAAGGTGACTGGGTTGGGGGGTTGGTGGTGTATTTGCCATTTGGGTGTGATTATTTTTTGCCGAGTTAATAGCCAAATGGTCCCTGAGGTTTGCTCACTTTTGTCACTTTAGTCCAAAATTCAATTTTTTTAAATCTGGGTCCCTGAGGTTTGCATTTTTTTTGCCATTTTAGTCCAAAAATGAAATCTGGTCAGATTTCTAAAAAAAACCTCAAGTTTTGTCCTTGTGCACAAGGGTAAAATGGTCATTTTCATTTTATTATAACTAATTATTAATTAAAAATAATAAAACCCCTCACCACCATCAACCATCTCTCTGTCTCCCTCCTTCACCCACCACCTCCAACAACACACCACCACAACCATCTTCAAACCTGCAACAACCCTAATCACCAACCACCTGCAAACCGAGGTAAAAAGAAACGAGGCTCCAACAACAAATCAAAACAAAAACCGATTTGTAAAAAGAAACGTGGCTCGGATCTATTTCACATTGGGAACAAGGAGGAATAACCGCCATGGCTGCAAACAGAGGTTGCAAGCGCACTTGCCCTCCTCCGATTCTGCCACGCCAAGCTGCGGAAAATCTCAAATGTTGACCCAATTTTGACTCGGATTAGGTGAAATCATCACAGCCTCGTGGTGAATAAAAGGACTGGGTTCAAGTTTTGATCATCCTGTTTGTTACAACCACCTTCAAACCTGCAACAAGAAACCGAGGTTGATCAGACCTGCACCCAATTACATCACCACCACCATCAACCATCTCTCTATCTCCCTCCTTCACCCACCACCTCCAACAACACATCACCACAACCACCTTCAAACCTGCAACAACCCTAATCACCAACCACCTGCAAACCGTCTTCGACTAACCCTCCCACCGCCACCGTCTCCACCGGAACCCTAACCCCAAACCTGCAACAACCCAAATCAGCAACCAACACAATTCAACGCACCACCCCTACTGAAAACCCTAATCCCAAGAACCTGCAAACCACCACTATTAAACCCACCACCCCATCCACCATCACAACCCCCCACCGTCTCCACCATCACCACCCTCACCGAAACCCTAATCCCAAACAACCTGCAAACAACCCTAATGTCACACCCTGGCTTTGCGGAAGCTTGGTTAATTTGGTGTGACTTCTTAATACCATAGCTTAACCATAACAAAGCTATATGAAATAAAATCATGCAAGATCATCCATTTGATTAAGTTTTAAAACCAGAGTAACACAACATTGTCTTAGAGACTTACATTCTCATTACATAAAACATTGTCTTGAATAACATAAACACCGACATGAAATAAACGCAGTTTAAGATTTGTGACTTGTCCAGGAAAGAGTCACATTTCCTAAACTGGGATGACCTTGGAACCCTTATGCAGCGGGAAAACATAACATACCGCGCCAGATCTTTAATTTCCTGAAATACATGTAAGTTGAAAAATCAACAATAATGTTGAGCGAGTTCATATGTAGTGAGTATGTAAAACACATGTAAGTATAAAAATCCCTGGTATGTAGCAGTGTAAGGAAAGAGATCACCAATGGTTTGCAAGGCCATTAGTATGTGTGAAGTGCAAGTAGGAAGACTCAAACCTAGCAGATTTAGCGTTGGGTACAAAGTCACTCCAAGGTCCGTTCTATTGGGCCTCTCAGAGGTCCGTTCTGTTGGGCCTAGAGTTGGGCTCGCTACACCCAGATAGATCTACCGCTTACGTCCCTCGGCCCTACAATGAGGATTAATGGCCTCCAGTTTCTGCCTACCCACTCACATGATCTAAGCAGTATTTCACCACCGCAGTTAAGAAAACTGAAAACAGTTAGAGAAAAGGGGGACATGAACTCACAGTGGTGCGTCTCTACCAAGTATGCCTCCAAATCGATCAGCTGTATGACGACCTACACGTGCTAACTCTATTAGACGGACGACCGTGCCTTAGCTTTATGGTTTAAGTTTTTGGGAAATAGTTAGGCAACTATTTCGTGTTTACGTTCTGTATATACTTGGTAGTTATTCTCCTTCCCAAGGATGGGGGATTTAATACATGTGTGTTCGTAATATTCAGATTACACTATTAAGTCTCACTTAATATATTTATTCTTAACTCCAAAATATAAATATTCTTCCCAAAAATATTATATTTTAATACATGTGATTTTCCCAAAACAATACTTAGTAATATTATTTTTACTCTAAAAATAATATTTACGTAGTTCACAAAATAATCATAAACACTTATACAAGTGATGTTGTGAAAAATATATACTAAATATATTTATGTATCACGTTTTATTTTGTGAAATCCCACCTCCGATGTTTTGTAAACATAGTCGTGGCGAAACTTATATTTTGAAAACAAGTCAAAATGTCTTTCTAACACTTATAGTGAAAATAGTTCTAAGTGTTAGGTTTTAGAAAAATTTCGCCAGAGTTTCCTCTGTAACTGGAGGTGGCCACGCTTTCAAGCGTATCATTTTCTTTTACAAATCAACCAACAATTTTCTCATTCAACCAAAACGATGTTCAAATCACAACTAGTCAAAATATGTATATAAATCGCATAAATTTTATGAGCTTGTGATTTATCCAAACTGTGAAGTAAATCTCATTACTTTTAGTGGATCTATATATAAAACAATCCGATTTTGTAAAAACCTCGTTTTTATGGAAGTTCCGTCTTTACAACTTCTCGTCAACTTGTACAAAAATAGTTATTTTGTCGAAACTTTGTGTTACACAAGTGTGTAACACTTGTGTGTTCTAAAAACCATTCTTGTTAGTGTAAGATCCATTTTTAGAAAGCATGATTTCTTTAACGCTTGGTCCTTTGAAAATACCACTTGCAGATACGTAGATCTGCTAGTTTTAAACACTATTCCATAAGTAAAACATTTTTACACAAGTTCATGATCCGTGTGTGGTAGAGTTTCACCCCTTAACCCTTGTTCTATACAAAACAACCTTATGTCATGATTCGTGATCATGACCAAACCGGGTTAAATGATGATCCGAGCTACCACAACATAGATCGGGTCTAAATAATCACAAATTTCAATTACTACAACATTTACACAACTAGTGAGCTTTTATCCAACACTTATAGCATTTTTAGTAGACTTTAAAGTATCATCTTGTAAGATTTCGAGTTTTAACCGATACAAATCCTTTTAACCACTTTAGATTAGTTCAAGATAGGGATTTAAACATCATACCACTAGCTCGAGGCTAGGGAAGAATCTACGCGCAAATGAGGTGGATAAAAGCTAAGTAGAGAGGTCCTTCAAACTCCGAGTGCACCAAGTCTCCTAATACGTGATCCTTGAAGCTTGAATGATCTTGGAATGGCTTGATGAAAACCGAAAATGGATGTATGGGGAGGGGTGTGTTCGGCCGAGAGCCAAAGAGAGCAAGAGAGGAGAGTTGTTCTTGTGTTGTTGTGACAAATGAACTCACACTACAAAAAAAATGTCATTTAGTGACATACAAAAAGTGCCACAAAATAACAAAAAAGTGTCACTAAAAACACCTGTAGGAATGGGCGGCACACAAAAAAAAAGCCATTTAGTGGCACACATTTTTGATGGCATATAGGTTTTGTGCCACTAATTTTTATTTTTAATGGCACTTTAGGTATTTAACACATACATTCAGTGGCATTTAACTTTTATGTTACTAATTAAGGCTTTTAGTGGCGTTTTGCATATGCCACCAAAATTTTCTATATGTTTTAATGGCATATTTCGTGTGCCACAAAAATTTTTGAGTAACTAGTTTAAAACTTTCATCATTTCTTCCTTCGAAACCTAAAAATTTCCCTAAAAATTTCTTATACTCTTTCACCAAAAATCAATTTCCCTCCCCCCAAATCATTTCATATTCCCGCTCATTCCCCTTCCCCTAATCAATTTCCCTCTCACACTCACCAAAAAAATCAATTTCCCTCACTCTAATTTTTATCATTCCAAAATCTCGTCCTTTTCACCTTGTATGGACCTTGTTTCTTTACAAAATCTTATTGGCAAAATGGTATTGACTTATATGGTTTTGGTTGCAGAGACTTTCTCTGTTCAAAATAGGCATGTTTGGAGTGGATTGACGCGTATTCTTCTTCCCGGACAGGCATGTGTAGGGGTGGCAAAATCAATTTCTGGGTAAACATACAGATTTGATCTACCAAACCCAATCCGTCACTCCGATGTTATAACTTTCTTGTTTCTAGGGCTAAATCATTCGTCTCGTAACCCTAATACATTCGATCAGGTACAAAATTTGCTCGATTTTGCTCGATTAATTCGATTCCTCATATACATCTGTGGTTGAATTATCTTTTTCATCATTGTTATGTTTGTTTTTTTTGCAGATTTTAAGCTACGTGCGTTCGTTTCGTTGATCTGTCCGGTAATTTCGATTGTTCATAATCTGTCATAATGAATTTGCTTCATATCTCGTTATTTTGTTGTAAATTGATGCTAAATTTTCATTCAACATTTGTAGAATCAGAGAAATATGAATATATGATGTTAGGTATAGAATTAAAGTTTGATATACATGTATAAAAAGTGTATGATATAGTTACATTCAAGAAGTTGATGAATTTTTTCTAACTTTATGTTTTATTAAATGGTTGCAATTTTTTTGTTTGGTGATGATGGTTTTGGTTTCAGGGAAGAAGTTTGCACAATGGGAAAGAGGAAGTCCAGAGCAAAGCCGCCACTTAAGTAGCGGATGGATAAACTCGACACGGTGTTTAGTTGCCCCTTTTGCAACCATGGAACCAGCGTCGAATGCCATATGTAAGTGTTTATTTATGATCTGGTTTATTTTGGTTTTTCGGCGTGTTGGTTAGGTCATAGGTGATGATTAATGATTAGTCAAGACTAATGTGGTGGTTTGAAAGTAATCATCTGGTTTTAAATATTAGACTTAAGATATCAGTTGTATAAAACAAGTTTTAGCAGATGGTGTCTGTTTTTTTTTTTGAAATAGTAATGATTAAGTTATCAGTTGTATGAATCTTTAAATATCAAAACATTTCTTGCTACTTGGAGGTGACTGCAGAGCACATTTTGTTGGTTTTGTAGTTTTATAGAATGGATTCGAAGTTGAAGATGAAGATGAAGAAAAGGGGTGAGGTGAACCCTTTTTTTGTTGAAGATAATGAGTGTGTGGGTATAAGTTTGGTAAAAATTGTATTTGAAATCAAAGTGGAAGCAAACACCATTGTTGTAAAATTATATGGAAGCTGTGTATTGAGCTTCTTCTAAGTTAAAATGGGAGTGAGTGATTTGATGGTTTCGGTACGGTACCGGTTCGGTACCGTTTCCGTACCGGTACCCGGTACCAAATGAAGTTCATCGTGAAATACAATCCTCAAAAAGCACTGAACCTTTTTTTTAATTTTTTTAAACTTTTTTGATTTTTTTTAATATCTTTTTTAATTTTTTTGATCTTTTTTTAATTTTTACCAAGTTACTTATAGACAAATTACAAGTGAATTACCCAATGGATGTTATGTCTTCTAGATACTATGCAAAGGGATTATAATAATCAAACAAGGGTACAAGTGTGTCCCTTTCTAGTTAGGGACGGTTAGAGAGGGGGGGGGGGGGGTCCTTGGTTCGATTTCAACTAGTAGTTAGCTACTAGTTAAGATAAGTAGGTTAGTTAAGTGGTTAACTTGGTTAGTCGCGTGTAGTGCTATAAAGCGGGTGTTAGGGTAGTCAGGGACCCTAACTGGCTCAGAAAAAGAGAAATAGTGAAAATAACAATATTTTCATGTTCCGGGTAAAGTTCGGGTGTTCGGTTGGATAGTAATCCGTTAAAGTGCTTAACCAAAGCTTAAAGTGCTTAACCAAAGCTTAAAGTGTCGTTATTACCCTTTTTAGTGACACAACTCATTTCTGACACTTTGGAAAGTGTCTAGTAATATTTTTCTCATGTTTTGGCACTTTATTAGTTAGCTAAAAGCTGTATTGTTTATGTAAAGTGCT
The DNA here is from genome assembly GCA_030545235.1 of Helianthus tuberosus. Taxonomy (NCBI): domain Eukaryota; kingdom Viridiplantae; phylum Streptophyta; class Magnoliopsida; order Asterales; family Asteraceae; genus Helianthus; species Helianthus tuberosus. The sequence goes on from CM060407.1 coordinate 2,618,025, forward strand.
GATTTTTGTACTTACAGTACGTTTTAGGCACATCCAGTCATTATGACTTATTCCTAGAGACGCAGTTCTACAACCCTTATATCCCTACACTCACCACTAGTGTAGCAAAATATTTCAGGCTCTTACAGGCCTTAGAGGCAGTGTTTGCCTGATGCTGGCTTGTCAGCATGTTCAATAGGTTATCCGTTATAGTGCTACTGTGCTTTTTGTGCATCATGTTTGTCACTTAGGTTCCGTCATGTAAATAATGTAGTGACAGCAAGTAAAGTATGATGCAAGTAAGTACATGTATCAGTGTTCAAGTAGCAGTTTATTCACAAGTTCAAGCAAGCACAGTAATCAAGCAATAATTAATTATTAATCAAGTTGTACGGATACCTGGTTTAGTGAGGGTTGTCACACCTAATCACCAACCACCTGCAAACAACCTAGATCCATCCGGAAGAGAGAGAGGGAGAAGAGAGAGAGAGACAGAGGCGGTTTTGTTGTTGTTCGTCAATTTACACCTGTAAACACTGCTACTGCCGTTAGCTTGATGAGTATCAGCTAATAAAGGATTTTCACAGAGGTTAGTGTCGCCGGCGTGAGGAGGTGGTGGTGGTGGCGGTGGTGGCGACAGAGAGGAATAGAGGGAGAGAGAGAGAGAGGTGGTGGTGGTGCTTGTGAAGAGAGAGAGAGATGGGAAAATAAAATAATAAGGGTTTTATTATTTTTAATTAATAATTAGTTATAATAAAATGAAAATGACCATTTTACCCCTGTGCAAAAGGACAAAACATGAGGTTTTTTTTGAGAAATCTGACCAGATTTCATTTTTGGACTAAAATGGCAAAAAAATGCAAACCTCAGGGACCCAGATTTAAAAAATTTGGATTTTGGACTAAAGTGGCAAAAGTGAGCAAACCTCAGGGACCATTTTGGCTATTAACTCTTTTTTGCCTTTTCAATCTTTTAGAACTTTCTGTTATCTATAACAAGTGTCAGTACTGTAGTTAAACGAACTGATACCCATCCACCACGCAACGCGAAAATTTCTGACGCAACGCGCGGATTTAATAGCACTAGTTTACCTAATATTAAAAGTGAAATGAGAAACTCATACTAGGCTTTATAATTCAAACACAATTATCCATACATATTTGTATTTTATTTTTTTTGTAAATTTATAGTTTTAGAAAACTAGTATGAAAAAAAAGGTTAAACACAGATTGTGTTCATGTAAACCCGTAGGCCGCAAGTATTCAGATTGTGTTTGGGTTCTTGTGTATATAACAGTTTTACACTTTTAGCACCTTTACTTCTAACATACCTTAAAAATTTTTGATAACATCTTAAAGTTGGTCAAACCAGGATTTAAGTTTTCTTCTTTAGTAAAAGAATGTGATCGTTGAAATATGTGAACCGTGTTATGATGTAGTTAAAGCATCTTCACTTGACACCAATGTTACCTTTAACTCTTTCTATTCTGCTTATAAAACCATTATAGCATAACTAATAACATAAATTCATCCTTAATTGTAAAATGGGCGGTTTAGAAAAGAAGCATGCATAATTGCATACACATATAAATGGCGTGTTTAATATAAAATCATTTTTAAATGGTGAAATATAATAATCATATTATACATTTGTCTCATATAATGATATAAGACAGGAAAAAAAAAGGTTGTCTAACCCGTCCCAACAGCGTCATCTGAGCAATTGTCATATCATACGGGTCATAAAAAAGCAAAAAAAAAGGTGATACGGGTCGTATAGTGATATGACTATCACATAAATAATTTTTTAATTAATCAAGTTGTACGGATACCTGGTTTAGTGAGGGTTGTCACATTCTCCCCCCGTTAAATAAATTTCGTCCCGAAATTTAAGTTCTACTTGTAGATGCAGGGTTCTTAGGAAAAAGGTGGGGGTATTTCTCTTTCATCTGGTCCTCGCGCTCCCAGGTGTACTCAGGACCCTGTCTGGCATTCCAACGAACTTTGACGAGCTTGACACTGCTTCGGCGGGTCTTGTTTATTTTCCAATCCGTAACCTCAACCGGTTCTTCAACGAAGTGGAGCGTGTCGTCAACATGAATCTCGTCAATGGGAACGGCAATGTCATCTTGAGTTGGACTTTTCTTCAAGTTGGATACATGGAATGTATCGTGAACTGTATGGAGTTCAGCAGGCAAGTCCAACTTGTATGCTACTAGTCCTATTCTTTCCAAAATTCTGAAAGGACCAATGTAGCGCGGATTTAACTTCCCACGCTTTCCGAAGCGTGCCACACCCTTCCAGGGTGAGACTTTCAATAACACCATTTCTCCAACTTGGAATTCCACATGTTTCCGGTTTGGATCCGCATAGGCCTTCTGTCTGTGGCGAGCTGCTTCGATGCGTTTTAGAATCTGCGCAATCTTGTCTGTCGTCTCTTGGACGATTTCGGGACCAGCAAGCTGCCTATCACCTGCGTCAGCCCAACATAGTGGTGATCGACACTTGCGTCCGTAAAGGGCTTCAAATGGCGCGACACCAATACTGGTGTGGTAGTTGTTGTTGTATGAAAATTCGACCAAAGGCAAATGCTTGTCCCAGCTACCGCCCAAATCCATAACACACGCTCTCAGCATGTCTTCCAAAGTCTGTATCGTTCGCTCGCTCTGACCGTCAGTTTGCGGATGAAATGCAGTGCTCAGATTTAATTGTGAGCCAAAGGCTTCTTGGAAGGATTGCCATATCCTTGACACAAACCTTCCGTCTCTATCAGAGATGATCGAGAGAGGTACTCCATGGCGCGTAACGATCTCTCTCATGTAAATTTCGGCCAATTTGCTCGTATTATCCTTCTCTCTGATAGGTAAGAAGTGTGCTGACTTCGTTAATCGATCCACTATTACCCAAATAGTGTCATGGCCTCTTGGCGTCCTTGGCAATTTTGTAATAAAATCCATTGAGATTTGTTCCCATTTCCACTTGGGAATCTCAGGTTGTTGCAGAAGTCCTGAAGGCTTCTGGTATTCGGCTTTAACCTTAGCGCATGTTAAACATTTGCTCACATACACAGCAACATCGCCTTTCATCCTAGGCCACCAATAATAATCTTTGAGATCCTGGTACATCTTATCCGCTCCTGGATGGATAGAGTACCGCGATTTGTGAGCTTCATCAAAAATAACCTTCCTTAAACCACCAAACAGAGGAACCCAAATCCTTTTCTCAAAACATAACGTTCCTTCCTCGTTTGGTACCAGTAGTTTCTCCATCCCACGGAGATATTCTTCTTCAAGGTTTCCTTCCTTGAGAGCTTCTTTCTGCGCGGCACGAATGCGCAAGGAAAGATCGGTTTGGATAATCATCTCTAAAGCCCTAACCCTTATGGGCTTGATCCTCTCTTTTCGACATAGGGCATCGGCGACCACATTCGCCTTCCCTGGATGATACTTTATCTCGCAGTCGTAATCGTTCAGCAACTCAACCCAACGTCTTTGCCTCATATTCAGCTCCTTCTGGTTGAATATGTGCTGTAGGCTCTTGTGATCTGTAAAGACTATACACTTTGTACCATAAAGGTAGTGTCTCCAGATCTTTAATGCAAAAACCACTGCGCCAAGTTCCAAATCATGTGTGGTATAGTTCTTTTCGTGCACTTTCAGTTGACGCGATGCGTAAGCAATAACCTTTTGGCGTTGCATCAACACACAACCTAATCCTTGACGCGAAGCGTCACAGTATACCACCAAATCATCTGTACCTTCCGGTAGTGCTAAGATTGGCGCGTTGCAGAGCTTATCCTTCAATATCTGGAATGCTTCCTCCTGTTTGATTTCCCAATCAAACTTCTTATCTTTCTGTGTGAGGAGCGTCAAAGGTTGAGCGATTTTTGAAAAATCCTCAATGAATCTTCGATAATAGCCAGCCAAACCCAAGAATTGTCTAATCTCGGTTGGCGTCTTTGGCGTTTCCCAATTCTTGATCGCTTCGATCTTTGTTGGATCCACGTGGATTCCATCTCCATTTACCACGTGTCCAAGGGATTGGACTTCACGTAGCCAAAATTCGCACTTGGAGAATTTGGCATACAACTGTTCCTTCTTCAGCAGCTCCAAAATAGCTCTTAGATGCTGTTCGTGCTCGGCCTTTGTTCTTGAATAGATCAAGATGTCGTCGATAAACACAATCACGAACTTGTCCAAGTACGGCTTGCAAACTCTATTCATCAAGTCCATAAAGACTGCAGGTGCGTTTGTCAAACCAAACGGCATAACAAGGAACTCGTAGTGTCCATAACGCGTTCTGAAGGCTGTCTTTGGGATACTCTCCTCTTGTATCCTTAACTGATGGTATCCAGATCGAAGATCGATCTTTGAATAAAAGCTTGAGCCTTGCAGTTGATCAAACAGATCATCAATTCTTGGCAGAGGATATCTATTCTTGATCGTCAGCTTGTTCAGCTCCCGGTAGTCGATGCACATACGAAAACTACCGTCCTTCTTCTTAACAAACAGGACCGGAGCACCCCAAGGCGAGAAGCTTGGTCGGATAAATCCCTTGTCTAACAACTCTTGGAGTTGTGTCGACAGCTCCTACATCTCAGACGGAGCAAGTCTATAAGGTGCCTTAGCCACAGGCGCGGCGCCTGGAACTAAGTCAATGTGGAACTCTACTTGTCTCTGAGGTGGCAGTCCAGGTAAGTCCTCTGGGAAGACTTCTGGGTATTCCCTCACGACAGAGATGTCTTCGATTCTTGGCTCAACAGCCTTCTTGTCCACAATGTGTGCCAGGAAGGAAACACATCCCTTCTGCAAACACTTTCGCGCTTTCAGGCAGCTGATAATCCTTAACGGCGTATCACGCTTCTCTCCGTGAACCACAATTGTTTCGCCATCTTCGGTTGGGATACGAACAACCTTTTCGTGACAAACTATCTCAGCCTTGTTGCCTGATAACCAATCCATTCCTCCCACCACGTCGAAGCTTCCCAACTGGACTGGTAGTAGATCCAAAGCAAACTCACGCTCTCCTAATTCGATCACACAACCTCTGATGACTTCGTTGGCTTCTACTAACTTCCCATTAGCCAATTCGATCGAGTAGGGAATATCTAACTTATTAGCGGCTAACCCAAGCATATTCTTAAATTCTAGCGACACGAAGCTATAATTGGCACCAGTATCAAATAAAACGGATGCATAGCGTTGATTTACAGGGAACGTACCAGTAACGACATTAGGGTCCTGGCGCGCTTCCCTTGCTTCGAGTTGGAACACTCTTCCACGGGCTTGGTTTAACTCTGGGCAGTTCTTCTTAAAATGCCCGATATCACCGCAGTTAAAGCATCCAAGTCTTTGCCCGTTTCCACCAGCTTGATCATTCCTCTGATTACGATTCACGGCACCCGCTTGGTTAGCATTGTTGCCTCGATTCTCGTTACCTCCATTGTTTCCTTGTGGGCGATTTCCATTCCCACCCCGGTTGTTATTTCTGTTTCCGAATCCTCCCTGGCCTCCCTGACCAGCAGTGGCCCAACAAGTGTCCTTCAAGTGGCCACGTTTCCCACATGCTTCGCATACTTTTGGCCCGCACCGGCCGGAATGGTGGAGTTGGCAGTTGTTGCACTTGGGTTGGGTGCCCATGTATCCCTTTCCCTTCTTTCCACCACCAGCTGTAACCTGAGCTGGCGCATTCGATCCTCCTTTCTTAACCGCCACACTGGCGCTCTGCCTGAAGTTTGAGAACTGCCGTTTGTTACCCCCTGACGACTCGACGTGAGTCTCTTTCTTCTTAAGCTCAGCATCACCAAACTTGTTCAGGCGAATAGCTTCCTCTGTGAGAGCCACGCTCAAATCAATCGCCTCAGTAATGGTCGCAGGCTTGGATGAGGTTACCATGCTTATGATTTGAGGAGCTAATCCCCAAATGAAAAGTTCAATCCTCTTGAACTCCGGAGTGACCATGTAGGGTACCACATGCGATAAGTCATGGAACCTTTGCACGTACTCTGCGATCTTTGGACCGTCCATTTTCAAGTGCCAGAACTCGGTTTCCAATCTCTGGATTTCCGCGCGAGAGCAGTACTTTTTGCGCATAAGTTCCTTCAGTTCGGTCCAGGTTAGCGCGTAGGCAGCAGCTTCACCAAGTGTCTGTACTTGCAAATTCCACCAAGAGAGGGCTCCATCCAAGAATAGCCTTGAGATATAGGTGACTTGCTGATCTAGTGCGCATTTACTCATGCGAAGAACAGATTCAGTTTTCTCAGCCCAACGAACAAAGGCGACAGCACCTCCCGTGCCATCAAAGTTGACCGGTTTCCAGTCTAGAAACTGCTTGTAGGTGCACCCTGCACATACATTGTAACACATGAACGGCATTAGCATCTTTGCTAAAGATATCCAATTAGGTCATGGTATGTCTAAATGACTCAGTATTACCATGGGGTGGATTGTTGTTGCCATTGTTGGTTGAGCTGCCTCCGCTGGGTCCTCCTTGCGAAGCGGCGTATTGTGCGATGGCAGCAGCGATGACTTGCTGGAGTTCTGCCTCATTGGTAGGCATGCGTGTCTCACGTCTCGGCGGCATCTTCTAAAAGATGTGTTTACGTCGGTCAGGCCATAGTTATAATACATACGTTTTAGGATAGTAATAGTACATAACATCTCATGTTATCATCATATTAAACACACAACATCCCATGTCACAAACATCAATCACACAACATCCCATGTCATAGAATACAAATAACCAAATCAAGCATCAGGATTGATGAGAATACTGCGATTGCCATATATTGAGACCACATAGTAAGCGTACAAGTACATCATAGTGTCATACAACATCAGTCGACTAAGGGCTACATCACCCTAGTCCAAAAACAATATCAAATCTGTGTCAATACATCAAATACATGTCAACCAAAAGTCAGAATCAAAATGTAGTCTCCAAAAATGCTGTGCAGTCAAAAGCATTCGCCGTCTTCTCACCAATGTCTACCTATACGGTACTGAAGAGCTCTACACGGATGGCGGTGGAGGAGGGGGAAAGTGAGTGTAAAACAAGCGGCGCAAATGGCTCTCTGGGTGCGTAAGAATGAAGCAACCTGCTGCTCCAGGGCAAAAAGGCGTGCAGCATAGTCTGGTGGTACAGGTCGAGAGGGCTGCAACGGAGAGTGGGTCTGACCCTGGCACGGACACGGCGGCGTCTGAGCTCTCTCAAGCTCCTGAATGCGCTGTGTGTGTGCCTCGTGCTGGGCGACAAAAGACATCAAAACGTCCTCAATAGTATACCCCATGTGGAAAGAATGGTAGGGGTCAGTAGGTGGCATAGCAGAGTGTGGTGCCCAAAGGAACGGCTCACTGGTGGGATCAAAAGGTGCCACATGAAATGGAGAAACAGGGGGAAAAGTAGCAGACGGTGGTATAGTAGGGATAGATACCGGTATGTGTCCAAAAGGGTGAGCCGAAGAACCTTCTCCAGCTCGTGCTGGAGGTGTAAACTGAGGAAATGAAAAAGAAGTATCAATGTGACGGGTACCAGGGATCTGAGGAGGAATAGGTGGAACCTCGTCATCAGCAGGAATCCACCCACACTGGGCGTGCTCGTCTCGGGGGTCGATCCGTGCCTCAAAAAGCGCATGATCAAACTGGGCTGGCATAGGATCATGGTGAGGTACAACAAGAGGGTCAACTGGTGCATCAGCAATAAGTGGGGGATCAACATGATCAGCAGCAAGGACATGATCGCCCTCCAACAACGGAGCATCTATAGGGTGATCATCAATAGGTGGGTCAGCAACGACAGGCTCAATAATAGGTGCGTCAGCATGAACTGGGTCATGCTCAAGTACTGGGTCAGGAGCAGGGTCTAGTGGCTGCTCGGGCTCATCAAAGGCCATCTCAAAATCAAACTCGGGATCGATGGGGTCAACTGGGTCGACTGGATCCTCCATAGGCTGATCCATGGGTATAAACTCTATATCCTCATCTGGGTCGAATCCTGGGGGAAAGACAGGATCGGAATCCTCCATATCATCATGGTCGAAAGCAAAGCTAGGAATAGGGGCAACAGAGGATGCCTGGTCGGGATCTGATCCATGAGAAAAGTGCTGCGCACTCTGAGTATGTGAAGGTGCGGAAGCCACAGACTCGAAAGAGTCTGGGACCGGAGAGTGAGCAGGAGACTCCTCGGCGGGAGCATCTGCGATCATCAAAAGATCACCAGCAGCAAGAAGGGCCTCGCCCTGAACCTCGTCCTCCAAAGGCTCGTCATCAAAAAGATCGACGTCGTCATCATCGTCGGCGTCGAGAAGCAAATCATAAGCAGGATAAACAGCTAAGGGTATGGGAGCAGGGATCTCCACTAACGGTAGGTCCCCGGCCAAAGGGCCATCAGCGAGCTCATCAGCACCATCAGGTATGGCAAAAGGCTGGAAATCATCCTCGTCCATGCTCGTAACGTCGGATGTGTGAACCTCACGCTCAGAAGACTCTAGGTCGTCCGATACTATAGGTCTAGGTCCTGTGGTGTCTGAATCACCAGTGCCAGAGGTGTCCATGGTGTCTGTAACATAAACACAAACATGCACAAACAGTCAATCATACAATCAGATAATCACATAAGTCGCCAAGTAAGCATCAAATAATTCTCCTAGTCCCACTAGCCTCCCAGCCTCTCTGACTGCTTTTCCTAGTCCCACTAGCCAAATTCTCCCAGCCTCTCAGACTGCTCTTCCTAGTCCCACTAGCCAATTTTCCCAGCCTCTCAAACTGCTCTTCCTAGTCCCACTAGCCAATTCTCCTAGTCCCACTAGCCAATTCTCCTAGTCCCACTAGCCAACTACCTCGATCTCCCAGACCGAGCCTCGGCCTCTCAGACCGATCCTCAGCCCTTTCTAGACTGAGCCTATAAATAATAAATAAAATGTGCTCAACATTTGTTTGTAAAAAGTTTTGGATCTGGGCTTAAGTGTATGCAGTAAAAATGTTTTCGTGAGAGCCCTAGTGATCATAGTCTAGACTCGAGAAAGAATCCTAGTTCGCTATGATCAGAGCTCTGATACCAAGCTGTCACACCCTGGCTTTGCGGAAGCGTGGTTAATTTGGTGTGACTTCTTAATACCATAGCTTAACCATAGCAAAGCTATATGAAATAAAATCATGCAAGATCATCCATTTGATTAAGTTTTAAAACCAGAGTAACACAACATTGTCTTAGAGACTTACAACCTCATAACATAAAACATTGTCTTGAATAACATAAACACCAACATGAAATAAACGCAGTTTAAGATTTGTGACTTGTCCAGGAAAGAGTCACATTTCCTAAACTGGGATGACCTTGGAACCCTTATGCAGCGGGAAAACATAACATACTGCGCCAGATCTTTAATTTCCTGAAATACATGTAAGTTGAAAAATCAACAATAATGTTGAGCGAGTTCATGTGTAGTGAGTATGTAAAACACTTGTAAGTATAAAAATCCCTGGTATGTAGCAGTGTAAGGAAAGAGATCACCAATGGTTTGCAAGGCCATTAGTATGTGTGAAGTGCAAGTAGGAAGACTCAAACCTAGCAGATTTAGCGTTGGGTACAAAGTCACTCCAAGGTCCGTTCTATTGGGCCTCTCAGAGGTCCGTTCTGTTGGGTCTAGAGTTGGGCTCGCTACACCCAGATAGATCTACCGCTTACGTCCCTCGGTCCTACAATGAGGATTAATGGCCTCCAGTTTCTTCCTACCCACTCACATGATCTAAGCAGTAAACCTCCTTACGCTAACCATACCATGTATAAAGTACTTATAATCAAAGTAACATGTATTTCACCCCCGCAGTTAAGAAAACTGAAAACAGTTAGAGAAAAGGGGGACATGAACTCACAGTGGTGCGTCTCTACCAAGTATGCCTCCAAATCGATCAGCTGTATGACGACCTACACGTGCTAACTCTATTAGACGGACGGCCGTGCCTTAGCTTTATGGTTTAAGTTTTTGGGAAATAGTTAGGCAACTATTTCGTGTTTACGTTCTGTATATACTTGGTAGTTATTCTCCTTCCCAAGGATGGGGGATTTAATACATGTGTGTTCGTAATATTCAGATTACACTATTAAGTCTCACTTAATATATTTATTCTTAACTCCAAAATATAAATATTCTTCCCAAAAATATTATATTTTAATACATGTGATTTTCCCAAAACAATACTTAGTAATATTATTTTTACTCTAAAAATAATATTTACGTAGTTCACAAAATAATCATAAACACTTATACAAGTGATGTTGTGAAAAATATATACTAAATATATTTATGTATCACGTTTTATTTTGTGAAATCCCACCTCCGATGTTTTGTAAACATAGTCGTGGCGAAACTTATATTTTGAAAACAAGTCAAAATGTCTTTCTAACACTTATAGTGAAAATAGTTCTAAGTGTTAGGTTTTAGAAAAATTTCGCCAGAGTTTCCTCTGTAACTGGAGGTGGCCACGCTTTCAAGCGTATCATTTTCTTTTACAAATCAACCAACAATTTTCTCATTCAACCAAAACGATGTTCAAATCACAACTAGTCAAAATATGTATATAAATCGCATAAATTTTATGAGCTTGTGATTTATCCAAACTGTGAAGTAAATCTCATTACTTTTAGTGGATCTATATATAAAACAATCCGATTTTGTAAAAACCTCGTTTTTATGGAAGTTCCGTCTTTACAACTTCTCGTCAACTTGTACAAAAATAGTTATTTTGTCGAAACTTTGTGTTACACAAGTGTGTAACACTTTTGTGTTCTAAAAACCATTCTTGTTAGTGTAAGATCCATTTTTAGAAAGCATGATTTCTTTAACGCTTGGTCCTTTGAAAATACCACTTGCAGATACGTAGATCTGCTAGTTTTAAACACTATTCCATAAGTAAAACATTTTTACACAAGTTCATGATCCGTGTGTGGTAGAGTTTCACCCCTTAACCCTTGTTCTATACAAAACAACCTTATGTCATGATTCGTGATCATGACCAAACCGGGTTAAATGATGATCCGAGCTACCACAACATAGATCGGGTCTAAATAATCACAAATTTCAATTACTACAACATTTACACAACTAGTGAGCTTTTATCCAACACTTATAGCATTTTTAGTAGACTTTAAAGTATCATCTTGTAAGATTTCGAGTTTTAACCGATACAAATCCTTTTAACCACTTTAGATTAGTTCAAGATAGGGATTTAAACATCATACCACTAGCTCGAGGCTAGGGAAGAATCTACGCGCAAATGAGGTGGATAAAAGCTAAGTAGAGAGGTCCTTCAAACTCCGAGTGCACCAAGTCTCCTAATACGTGATCCTTGAAGCTTGAATGATCTTGGAATGGCTTGATGAAAACCGAAAATGGATGTATGGGGAGGGGTGTGTTCGGCCGAGAGCCAAAGAGAGCAAGAGAGGAGAGTTGTTCTTGTGTTGTTGTGACAAATGAACTCACACTACAAAAAAAATGTCATTTAGTGACATACAAAAAGTGCCACAAAATAACAAAAAAGTGTCACTAAAAACACCTGTAGGAATGGGCGGCACACAAAAAAAAAGCCATTTAGTGGCACACATTTTTGATGGCATATAGGTTTTGTGCCACTAATTTTTATTTTTAATGGCACTTTAGGTATTTAACACATACATTCAGTGGCATTTAACTTTTATGTTACTAATTAAGGCTTTTAGTGGCGTTTTGCATATGCCACCAAAATTTTCTATATGTTTTAATGGCATATTTCGTGTGCCACAAAAATTTTTGAGTAACTAGTTTAAAACTTTCATCATTTCTTCCTTCGAAACCTAAAAATTTCCCTAAAAATTTCTTATACTCTTTCACCAAAAATCAATTTCCCTCCCCCCAAATCATTTCATATTCCCGCTCATTCCCCTTCCCCTAATCAATTTCCCTCTCACACTCACCAAAAAAATCAATTTCCCTCACTCTAATTTTTATCATTCCAAAATCTCGTCCTTTTCACCTTGTATGGACCTTGTTTCTTTACAAAATCTTATTGGCAAAATGGTATTGACTTATATGGTTTTGGTTGCAGAGACTTTCTCTGTTCAAAATAGGCATGTTTGGAGTGGATTGACGCGTATTCTTCTTCCCGGACAGGCATGTGTAGGGGTGGCAAAATCAATTTCTGGGTAAACATACAGATTTGATCTACCAAACCCAATCCGTCACTCCGATGTTATAACTTTCTTGTTTCTAGGGCTAAATCATTCGTCTCGTAACCCTAATACATTCGATCAGGTACAAAATTTGCTCGATTTTGCTCGATTAATTCGATTCCTCATATACATCTGTGGTTGAATTATCTTTTTCATCATTGTTATGTTTGTTTTTTTTGCAGATTTTAAGCTACGTGCGTTCGTTTCGTTGATCTGTCCGGTAATTTCGATTGTTCATAATCTGTCATAATGAATTTGCTTCATATCTCGTTATTTTGTTGTAAATTGATGCTAAATTTTCATTCAACATTTGTAGAATCAGAGAAATATGAATATATGATGTTAGGTATAGAATTAAAGTTTGATATACATGTATAAAAAGTGTATGATATAGTTACATTCAAGAAGTTGATGAATTTTTTCTAACTTTATGTTTTATTAAATGGTTGCAATTTTTTTGTTTGGTGATGATGGTTTTGGTTTCAGGGAAGAAGTTTGCACAATGGGAAAGAGGAAGTCCAGAGCAAAGCCGCCACTTAAGTAGCGGATGGATAAACTCGACACGGTGTTTAGTTGCCCCTTTTGCAACCATGGAACCAGCGTCGAATGCCATATGTAAGTGTTTATTTATGATCTGGTTTATTTTGGTTTTTCGGCGTGTTGGTTAGGTCATAGGTGATGATTAATGATTAGTCAAGACTAATGTGGTGGTTTGAAAGTAATCATCTGGTTTTAAATATTAGACTTAAGATATCAGTTGTATAAAACAAGTTTTAGCAGATGGTGTCTGTTTTTTTTTTTGAAATAGTAATGATTAAGTTATCAGTTGTATGAATCTTTAAATATCAAAACATTTCTTGCTACTTGGAGGTGACTGCAGAGCACATTTTGTTGGTTTTGTAGTTTTATAGAATGGATTCGAAGTTGAAGATGAAGATGAAGAAAAGGGGTGAGGTGAACCCTTTTTTTGTTGAAGATAATGAGTGTGTGGGTATAAGTTTGGTAAAAATTGTATTTGAAATCAAAGTGGAAGCAAACACCATTGTTGTAAAATTATATGGAAGCTGTGTATTGAGCTTCTTCTAAGTTAAAATGGGAGTGAGTGATTTGATGGTTTCGGTACGGTACCGGTTCGGTACCGTTTCCGTACCGGTACCCGGTACCAAATGAAGTTCATCGTGAAATACAATCCTCAAAAAGCACTGAACCTTTTTTTTAATTTTTTTAAACTTTTTTGATTTTTTTTAATATCTTTTTTAATTTTTTTGATCTTTTTTTAATTTTTAAATTTTTGTTGATTAATACAGATCAACAGGTGAGAAGTTGATGTTCATGGATCAAGTATCTACTGGGTTCGTACAAACCAACATTAAGTGTAGCAGATCTGTGCGCTCATAATAGTCTGTCTGCAGATCTAATTTCATCCATTTGAAGAGTGTTGTTTGGTTCTGTACTCAGCGAGTCAACTTCATCCGCTGAAGTATATTGTTTATTCGTTGAATGTGATTCATTCGCTGACAGTTCAGTTCATCAGCTGATATCTTAGTTCATCAGCAGAACTATAGTTGCTGAAATACTCCATCCGCTGGAAACATTCATCCGCAGAATTAAAGTACATCAGCAGAATTATTGTCCATTCGCAAAACTATTTATCAGCAGATCTTCATTTACTTGAATTAAGTCTATCTGTAGAAGCTTTTGGTTATTCGCTGAAATCTTCATTTGCCAAAAACAGTTCATCCGCAGATTCGTAATTCTCCATCTGCAGATCTGCATCAGAATTGTCCATTCGCTGATTAATACGTCAAAACTGTTGTTTGCGCAGAACCGATTTTGCCTTCTGAAGATGAATTTCCGTATACTATACGTGTTGAGAGCACCATAACCGAAAGTAATGGATCTTCAAGGTGTGTCAGTTATTTAGGTTTAATTAAGAAAGCTGTTTTCAAGTCTTTGTTTCATTTGTATCAGAATCTTTTATTGTCCTAAACTGTTAAATTTCTCGTCATATCTGTGCAGACCGTGTTTGAGAACAGTTTAGTTGAACACCGCATTGCTCTACCTCCTGATGCCATGGGAAAAATAACCTATATCGCACCAGCTGGTCAATACTCGTTGAAGGTATTTATGTTGCACTTCTCTCGTTATCCATCTTTTTTCGGTAACCACACCTATATCTGGGATCAACATCTTTTATTTTATTTTTGTACAGGACAGTCTTGGAGCTTGTGTTTCAAGGTGTCAAAAAGAAATATACCATGCTTCAGGTTTCGTATCTCTTTTTTTATTCTAATATAATAATCAAATTGCTGAGTTTTTTTATTACCGCACGTGCGATTTCTTATTTCTGTGTGCTTCTTATTCACAGACTTGGCCTGTACGTACACCTTGCCCTTTTGCATCAAAGCTTGCTGCTGATACCCCTCTTCTTACTGGACAGGTATCTATCATTAGTTATATTATACAACGTTTATGTTAATTTGGCTTTTTATCATTGAGCGTTTGACCCTCGATATACTCTAACCATCTATTCCATGTATCAGCGTGTTCTTGATGCCCTTTTCCCTTCGGTGCTCGGTGGGACATGTGCCATTCCTGGTGCGTTTGGCTGCGGGAAAACAGTTATTACTCTCTCTTTTTTTGCTTTTAATAATCACTAGAGTTAAATATCCTCAAACTTTCTTCAGTTTTTTCTAACGCAGTGGGCGATCGAAATGTCTAACAAGCCTCGGAAGGAAGAGGCTAAACCCGCTTTTAAGGTTAATAAATCAGTATTTTCACATTTTGTATCAATTAAATTGCAACATATTAATTGATTCGTATATTGGATACTGTAGTTTATCGGGAATGTGCATAGAGATGAACCTGTTGGCCGTGAACTTCTCTTACGTCTAGCAAATTGGCTGTGTGACAATTATATGAAGGATCCGTTGGTAACGTTTTCCGCTTTTAATTATTAGTGCATCCTTCTATCTCTAGTAGCCTTTCATCTTTTATACCCAAACTATCATAAAACATGTGATCTGTATAGCCTATTTCCAGTTTTGACTCACTCTGACCTACGAGTAAATGGTCAATGCAGGTGACACTTATTGTAGATATTAAGAGCCTACCATGTTTACAGGTATGTGTGTGTTCTATTACTCCATCTAGAGGTGTAATTTCTAGTTAGTGGATTTTAGTTGATTAAAAAACTACATCAGTACAAAAATTAGAGATTGCATGCTTAAAGAATATACTTTGGGCATCTTTTGACCCTATTGACCCATTCACCATTATTTTAGCAATGTTTTCGTTCATCAATTGACCTGTCTAAGACAGAAGATAACTCTATTCGACTCATTATAAACCGAAGGGTAAACATTCTCATCATGAACTCTCTTGTTGTTAGGTGATGGCAATTACGACAACAAGGGGTATTGAAAAAACCACCCAATCTTTTGGCTGAAGAGCTTAAAGTGATGTCAAAAGAAGTAAGTTTGCCTTTTATTAACTGCTCTTACATCTTTGATAGCTATGGCTATCAGATCTAATCAATTTAACATGAATTGTGAAATTTCAGGTTGAGTATAGTCAGTTGGCTGATGTAGCGACAATAAGTGGTAAGTGCTGGGAACTATGAAGTGGAAGTATGACTACTAAGAAAACGTTAACACGATGATTATTTAACTCGCATGAAGATTGTGAAAGAGATTCATGAACACAATGAAGTTTTGAGTTTTTATTCATACACTTGTTAGTTTATTTGGGTTATATGTTTGATCATTAGACTTAGATTGACACTTATTAGACATTTGTAATCTTTGGAAGATTGATTGAACTTTTAATTGAAGTGATTATTTTATGATTTCTACATTTTACAATTTTGTTTTTATTTTTTAATGTAAATAAATGATAATTATAATTAATTAAAACTAATATGATAAACGTCAATGGCATTTAATTTGATGTGATTTTTATGGCAAAAAATATGTGCCACTAAAAGCTCAAAAGTTTGTACTGGCAGATAAAAAAGTGCCACTAAAAGTCTAAAAACTTTGTGCGGCACATTGAAAAAGTGCCACTAAAAGGCTTTAGCGTCAGCGTTTCTTGCGGCACTTTTTTTGTGTGCCGCCCATTCTTACAAGGTTCTTTAGTGGCACTTTCTTGTTTTTCTGTGGCACTTTTTGCATGTCACTAGATGGCATTTTTTTTGTAGTGATGTGCATTACCAAGTTACTTATAGACAAATTACAAGTGAATTACCCAATGGATGTTATGTCTTCTAGATACTAAGCAAAGGGATTATAATAATCAAACAAGGGTACAGGTGTGTCCCCTTCTAGTTAGGGGCGGTTAGAGAGGGGGGGGGGGTCCTTGGTTCGATTTCAACTAGTAGTTAGCTACTAGTTAAGATAAGTAGGTTAGTTAAGTGGTTAACTTGGTTAGTCGCGTGTAGTGCTATAAAGCGGGTGTTAGGGTAGTCAGGGACCCTAACTGGCTCAGAAAAAGAGAAATAGTGAAAATAACAATATTTTCATGTTCCGGGTAAAGTCCGGGTGTTCAGTTTGATAGTAATCCGTTAAAGTGCTTAACCAAAGCTTAAAGTGTCGTTATTACCCTTTTTAGTGACACAACTCATTTCTGACACTTTGGAAAGTGTCTACTAATATTTTTCTCATGTTTTGGCACTTTATTAGTTAGCTAAAAGCTGTATTGTTTATGTAAAGTGCTGAGTTTTGTACTTAGAGTACGTTTTAGGCACATCCAGTCATTATGACTTATTCCTAGAGACGCAGTTCTACAACCCTTATATCCCTACACTCACCACTAGTGTAGCAAAATATTTCAGGCTCTTACAGGCCTTAGAGGCAGTGTTTGCCTGATGCTGGCTTGTCAGCATGTTCAATAGGTTATCCGTTATAGTGCTTGTTAGGGGAGGATTTTCTAACAATTAGTGATCCTTATTCGTTATCCTAACTAGTGATCCTTACTTCTGTGACAGGTGGTGATCCTCAGAAGAATTTCAGGATCAGGATCATGGATCACTTTAAGGATCCTCGTACTGACGATTGTTAACTTATGTTTTGTAGCATCTCGCAGGTATATTGAGCTTGACCAAGTCTAGGCGACATTCCTGGAGAATATTCCTAAACTATTCTGCACGTGCTTGACCAAAAATAGACGTTATGGAGAACGTGGAGGCTTGGCACGAAAATCGGATAGTTAGTTTAGGTGGTTATTTCTATTTTAAAAAGGGAGTAACGAGCTAGTAGAACACACTTGGTCATTTTGGCAGTTACACACACTCGTACAAACGCTCATACAAGCTCTCGTTCAAACACTTAGAGATTTCACACACTTTTTACACATTTTTTACACGTTTCACAGTAGTGATCCTTGTACCTAGCTCGTTACTATCCGAAGTTGTAAACGTTCATTCATTTATTGGAGCTTGGTGATCGGTAGTTTCCATCACCCGGGGTTTTTTGTGCCGGAGATCAACTCTTGATCAAGGGCTTTTTCCCCGTATAAATCTTTGTGTTGTTTGTGCACTTTACATTGAAGTGATCCTCATCGCTATTACATATTTTAAGCATCATTCCCCTAAACAAAGAGTTTGGTTGCAATATCCTTATCAGATTTTTTGACCAAAACAGTTTGGCGCCCACCGTGGGGCAATTGGTGCTTTGCCTTAGAAGAATTCGCATTTCCGTGCTCATTCCGGTTTACTACAACCAAGCAAATGGCTTCCTCGGCGAAGAATACTTCAAACTTGATGCCTTCATTCACTTCTTCACAAGGCGTCCCTCCTTTGCCTCCACCACCTTCTGGATCCCAGAAGAACACTGAGAATGCTGCGAAGAAACCGACCCCCATTTTCTCAAAACCACCTACTTCTTCTGTTTCAACTAATCCTACTACTAATGATCTCTATGCCTTGATTTTGCAGATGAGGGATCGTGCACAAGAGCAGGATAAGACTAACGAAAGGATCCTCCGGGAGATTGACGAAATTAAGAAACAGAAGAAAACGGCAGAGGATTGTTCCCCACTGATGCCCAGATCTTTGAATTTTGATACTCCGGTGATTACTTCTCACCCGTCAGTGATTCCAGACATTCAATATGTGGGTGGACCGAAAGGAGTGCACTACGGAACAACAGCTATGACCCAGGCATTAGGTTCATATTTTCAGCCAGCGGGATCCTATCCTCAGCATATGGGATCCCTCACGAGTACAGGAGGATATTCAGGAATGCAGCAGTATCAAGGATCCTCCTTCGTTCCAGGATCATCCCAGGTTCAAGGATCCTCCTTCGTTCCAGGATCATCCCAGGTTCAAGGATCCTCCTTCGTTCCAGGATCATCCCAGGTTCAAGGATCCTCCTTCGTTCCAGGATCATCCCAGGTTCAAGGATCCTCCTTCTTTCAAAGATCATCCCAAATTCAAGGATCCTCCGTTGTTCCAGGATCGTCCCAGTTTCAGGGATCCTTTCAGATGCCAGGATCCTTGAGGAGTTTGCAGACAGGAAGTTCAGATGTCCATCAAGGAGATTTTATTCCGATGCAGACCAATGCCTCTACCGGTCCCTCGATCATTCCAGAGTCTCAACAATATGGATTAACATCCATTCTTCCTAACTTGAATCCAATGGGAGGTAACACTTTTAATAGTTCTCATACTACTAACCATGGTCTTATACAGGATCCAGGTATCAACCATGTCATGGCCAGAGAATTGCAAAAGCTAAAGGATATGATCTCGAGTGTTCCGGGAGTAGTCAAACCTATTCCGAAGATTGCAGATGGGAGCCACAAGATATCTTGTTTTGCACCACCAATCTGTGATGCTGAGATACCCAAGAGGTTCCATGTGCCTACAATGAAGCTGTACGATGGCTCAACAGATCCTGAAGAACACATAGCACAATACAGGGAGAGGATGGAGATCAATCCAATCCCAGAAAGGTTAAAGGAAGCATGCCTGTGCAAAGGATTCGGATCCACTCTTACCGGATCAGCTCTCAAATGGCTGCTAAGTCTTCCTCCTTATTCTATTACCTCATTTGCAAACCTAGTTAACTTGTTTAATAATCAGTTTTCTTGTAGTAGAAAATTCGAACGATTAACTAGTGATTTATATAGGATAACCCAGGGTCATAATGAATCATTAAGGGATTACATTACCAAATTCAGTAAAGAATCCTTAGACATTCCCAACTTAGATGTAGCCACGGCTGTTGAGGCCTTCAAAATGGGATTGCTTAGGGATTCGTTATTTTATGATGATCTTGTTATGACACCATGCAGGAACCTAGATGAGGTAAGAACCCGGGCCCTTAGGTACATTCGGCTGGAGGATGACAAGAGGATCCAGGAGAGAATAACAGGATCCTCAAAGCAGGATAAGCAAGGATCCTCATTCAGGAACAACAAATTCAGATCCTACAACAGATCTGATAACCAGAACGTGCACTCTATTGATCAAGAAGAGGATGACGAAGATTATCCTCCAATTTCTGAATATTGCTTTAGTGTTGATAACAACGAACTAATCCTTGCTATGCAGAACCTAGGTGATAAAGCTAGATGGCCGAGAAAGAATGATAGGCCGGCTGCAACTAAGGATAAATCAAAGTGGTGTGCATATCATGAAGATTTTGGGCACCTCACAGAAGAATGCATTGCATTAAGAAAGGAAATTGGATACTTGTTGAGCAAAGGGCATCTAAAAGAGTTGTTGGGAAGAAAAAAGTCAAGGACTCAGGATCCTGAAAGGATCCCTGAGAAGGCTCCAGCTCCTCCAGCAGACGCACAAGTGATAAACTTTATTTCTGGAGGATCCGATATTTGTGGCACATCCTTCTCAGCAGCTAAAAGGCATGCAAAAGAAACTAAAATGGATAATGGAGAAAGACCAGTTCGAACATCAAGTGTCTCCGAAGGAAAAGTCATAACCTTTGATGAAGAGGATCGTGTTGATATCCAGGATCCTCATCACGATGGTTTAGTTATTACTCTTTTCATATCTAACCATTTTGTCCGCAGGATACTTATAGACGGAGGAAGTTCGGTGAACATTATCCAGCTTGATGTTCTGAAGAAGATGGGTATTCCTGAATCAGAGATCATACCAAGATCCTCCGTGCTCGTGGGATTTAGTGGCGAAACTAAGAACACCCTGGGGGACATTAAACTCCCAATATATATTGAAGGCTTACACTCTTATCAAAAATTTTGTGTTATTGACTGTTTATCTTGTTGTAATGTTATCCTTGGCAGGCCCTGGATACACGATATGAAAGCAGTCCCGTCTACTTACCATCAATGTGTGAAGCTCCCTAGTCCTTGGGGAATAGTAAAGATTGATAGTGATCAGCAGGAGGCTAAGAATTGCTATACTTCATCGATGAAACCAGCCTCGAAGTCAAGGGAGCAATAGCAATCAAGGTATCCTCCAAGGAATGTCTTGGAGGCCAGAGAGCAGGATGTGGTAGAAATCCTCATGGATCCCGATGATCCTGAATCCAAAATCTATATCGGATCAGGGATCCTTGGCGAAATGAAAGAAGACCTCATATCCTTCCTCAAAAGGAGAAAGACTACCTTTGCATGGAAACACGAAGACATGACTGGTATATCCAAAGATGTTATCACCCATAAACTCGGCATCGACAGATCCTTCAAACCAATCCATCAAAGGAGAAGGAAGTTTGCACCAGAAAGGAATGCCATTATACAGGAAGAGGTAGAGAAATTGCTCCGGGCAGGTATGATTAGAGAGGTCAAGTATCCAAGATGGTTGGCCAATGTGGTTGTTGTTCAAAAGAAAAACGGAAAGTGGAGGGTATGTGTCGATTTTACCGATTTAAATAAGGCATGTCCCAAGGATCCTTTCCCTTTACCCCACATTGACTCCATGGTGGATGCAACTGCGGGTCATGAACTGTTAACTTTTATGGATGCCTCATCTGGATTTCAACAAATCCAAATGGAACCATCCGACCAAGAGGATACAACCTTCATGACTCCAACTGGTATATATTGCTATATTGCTATGCCGTTTGGATTAAGAAATGCAGGTGCAACATACCAAAGGCTGGTGAATATGATGTTCAAGGATCAGATCGGACAAACTATGGAGGTGTACATAGATGATATGGTGGTAAAATCCATAAGAGCTGAGGATCACCTAAAGGATTTGGAGGAAGCATTTGATATCCTTGACAAATATAATATGAAGCTTAATCCTTCAAAATGTCATTTTGGTGTTAAGGCAGGTAAATTCCTAGGATACATGGTGACTAAGAGAGGCATCGAAGCTAGCCCGGAACAAATCAAAGCAATAGTAAACATCAAATCTCCGGCCAATGCTAAGGATGTTCAAAGGCTAACAGGCAGGATAGCAGCTTTGAACAGATTTATATCCAAATCCTCGGAGAAGTGCAAAGAATTCTATGATATCCTAAGGAAGAACAAGAAATTTGAGTGGACCGAGAAGCACGAAAATGCTTTGAGAGCCCTCAAAGATTACTTATCCTCAGCCCCATCCTTGATGAAGCCAGAAAAAGGCGATGTGTTATCCTTGTATCTTGCAGTATCCTCAAAAGCAGTAAGTGCGGTCCTTGTTAAGGATCACGAAGGTACACAACATCCCGTCTATTATGTAAGTAAAAGTTTACTTGATGCCGAATCCAGGTATTCACACCTTGAAAAACTTATTCTTGCATTAATAATGGCATCTACTAAGTTAAGACATTATTTTGAAACTCATATTATCATTGTTAAAACTAATTTTCCAATTAAGAATGTTCTCAGGAAACCAGAGATGTCAGGAAGGATGGCTAAGTGGGCAGTGAAATTGAGTGCATATGATATAAGATATGAGCCTAGGACAGCCATCAAATCCCAAGCATTAGCTGACTTTGTGGCTGATTTCAGTAGTGATTTACAAGAAGAAGCTGAGCTAGAAGTCCAGCAACTAGAAGAGACCAAGGATCCTTGGATACTTTATACTGATGGATACTCAAATGTCAAAGGCACAGGGCTTGGAATACTACTAAAATCGCCACAAGGGGACATAATACCCCATTCTATAGCTTGTGAGTTCCAAACCACTAACAATGAGGCTGAATATGAAGCCTTAATTGCTGGTCTGCAAATCGCTAAGCATATGGGAATCAGGTATCTTGAGGTACATGTAGATTCTTTGTTGATTACAAACCACTTTAATGGATCCTATGCTGTTAAAGGTGAAAAGCTAACCAAATATTTGGAGGTAGTCAAAAGTTTGGCACTTTCTTTTGTTTCCTTTAGTTTGTCACAGGTACCAAGGGAAGAAAATACGGAAGCTGATGCATTGGCTAACTTAGGATCATCTTTGAAGATCCCAGAGGATATCAAGATTCCTATTATCCATATCCTGACCCCGGCTATCGAGGATCACCAGACTATGGAGATAGGAAATGATTCTGCAGTTATCCCTAGTGAGGATACTCAATCCTATTCAGGATCAGGATCATGGATCTCACCAATTATGAGATACTTACAACATGGAGAGATTCCTACAGAAGAAAACCCTAGGGCTTTCAAATCTAAGGTATCTCAATTCACAATTATGAATAATATGTTGTATAGGCGATCTCTTGCAGGACCATACTTAAGATGCATTGAGGATCCTGAAGTTCAAGAAGTTTTAAAAGACTTCCATGAAGGAGATTGTGGAAACCACACTGGGGGCAGGGCGTTATTCTCAAGGATCCTGAGGACAGGATACTACTGGCCAACCATGAAGAAAGATGCTATGGAGTATGCCAGAAGATGTGATCCTTGCCAGAGACACAGCAATATCCTTCATCAGCCAGCTGAATTATTGCATCCTATATCCTCCTCTTGGCCATTTATGAGATGGGGTATGGACATAGTTGGAAAGCTCCCTAAGGCACCTGGTGGGAAAGTATTCATGTTAGCTATGACTGATTACTTCTCTAAGTGGATAGAGGCTGAAGCCTTTGCCCAAGTCAGGGAAAAGGAAGTTATATCCTTCATTAAAAGAAATATTATAACTAGATTTGGAATTCCTTCTGAGATTATATGTGATAATGGTTCCCAATTTATTGGGGGCAGAACCACTAACTTTTGTGACAGCTGGGGGATTAAGATGATAACATCATAACCAGTCCACCCACAAGCTAATGGTCAAGCAGAATCATCCAACAAGATAATCATCAACAATTTGAAGAAAAAGCTTGGATCCAAGAAAGGGAAATGGGCAGAAGAACTACCCTACGTGCTTTGGGCTGATAGGACAACCCCCAAGAATGCTACTAGTCAAACACCATTCTCCTTGGTATTTGGGGCAGAATCAGTGATCCCAACAGAAATGGTGGTTCCAACTGCTAGAACAAGTACCCGTGATCCTGAGGAAAATGATGAAAACTTGGCTCAAGACCTGGATACTATTGAAGAAATCAGGGATATGGCTAGGATAAGGATGGCCAGTTATCAACAAAGAATGGCTGGTGCTTACAACAAAAATGTCAGGATCAGGAGGTTTCAAGTTGGAGATATGGTGTTAAGAAAAGCATTTCAGAATACCACCAATCCTGCTGATGGAAAATTGGCTCCAAAATGGGAAGGCCCTTATTTGATTGAAGCTGAAGCAGGAAAGGGGGCATATAGATTGCTAACAATGGAAGGTGATTTGCTACCAAGAGCTTGGAATGCTGTCCACTTGAAGAAATATTTCATGTAAGCAGGATCCTTATGGTATAAGTGATCCTCACGATAGGTATATCCTTAAAGGATCCTCAAAGTATCGGTGATCCTTATTCAGGTAATATCCTAATCTTGAACTATTTCATTTCTTTATTTTCTCATATTAGGATAAGGATCATGTATCCTTTATCCATTTCTCATGTGAGTTCAAGTTTTGAAAGTTCAGGTATCTTTAGCACAACGTTGGATATCCACGGAAGCAATCCGTCTTTTGGGTTTAACCCCAGTTATTTGGGCTTGTCCCCAGATTCCGCCTGTAGCGCACGATGATCCTGGTGTAGTTCAAGACTTTGGGACCAGTACTCGTTCTAGGGGCTGATAATTCCATTGTTCTGGCTATGCTTAGGATCCTACGTATAATGGTAGACGTACCATACATCCGTTCATAAGGTTTCTAACGTTTTCACGTTAGCTAAGGTTTCTAACGTTTTCACGTTAGCTAAGGTTTTGGCATTTTCATGTCACTAAGTTTGGATAGTAGCCAGTTAGGGCCATACTCCAGTTTACATACGATCCTTGGGCTCGTCCCCAGTTATCCTTGGGCTCGTCCCCAGTTATCCTTAGGCTTGTTACCAGTTGCTAACTCTTTTCTTATATTGGCTTAGTCCCAAGTTATGCTCTATTTCAGGTCCTTGAAGATAGGCAGCTAGGGATCCTTGATCCTTATTTCACTCTAAGGTTTATCTTATAGTTATCCTTATTATGGTTAGGATTCTAACTTGGATTCTCAGGTATGATCCTTAACTCTTTTGATTTTATTCATTATTCTTTTAAATAACCCTTATACTTGACAACTGAACTTGTATTTCTTAAATCATGTCACTTTTTAAAACTTATCGGTTATGGGATATGTGATCCTTGTTCATATCCTAAACTTTTTGGATATCTTTTCTAATTTTTCAAGGCTTGATGAACATTACAACAGTTGGAAAGTAACATACTAAAAAGGATAACAACACAAGATAAGCGACAAAAGGTTAAGTTTTTATTTATTAACATGAAGCTAACCCTTTAAAGGTTGTCAAAATTACCTACCCGAGCTTCTACCAGCAAAACGTGGCCCGTCCGCTGGGGTAGGTAAAGGGTGTCCATGATAATGAGTTCAAAAGTAGTGCAGGAATATAAAGGCGGCAGGATCACAATGGCTTCATCCCCCAAACAGAGGATCCCTCCACCAATTGTAATCCTGCCTATCGTCCAAAGGATCATACATGATCCCTAAACCTAAGAACTATTGTTTAAAGTTATTACAGACCCACCATTGTCCAAAAACATCAACAATCAAAAAAACTACCAAACCATAAAAAAATGGGCTCCGGCCACGTCTAGAAATTTCCATCATCGCCCATTTTTGCAGCTCACACCTTCGCTGCATCATCATCACCACCAGCCGCTGCATCCTCAGCTTTATCCTTCAACCCGCTGCCACTAGCCTCAATTGCCAGAATCTCCTCAGCCTCCTCTTCATCACCCAATTCAGCCAGCCTTGCCTTCCATTCTTCAATTTCCCAGCTACTTTTATCAAAGGCAGGATCCTGAGCTTCCAAGGCCATTTGAAGCTTGGTTTTGTACATTGCTATGGCGGCAGAAACTTTAGCATCATCTGTGATCTCCTGCCTTTCATAGTCAAAGTTAACCAGCACCTTAGCCATCTTCTGTTTGGTATCCTGGAGTTCCTTCTGAAGATCAGCAAGTGCAAGATCCTTGAGCACAGCAGTCTGCTGGAGGTCGGCAATCTTCTTATCTTGATCCTCAACATGGCCGACGTAATCCTCGATCTCCGCAAATTTCTGCAAAAGAAAAGGATAAAGCAGTTCAAGAGCAAGTGATCCTTAGATCAGCAGGATATACAAGCAGAGACAGTGATCCTTACATCATTGAAGTACTCGAGGAACTGGTGGCGAATTAAGGGCAGACCCTGCAAATCCTCAGCCTCGGAAGTCTTTCTCTTTTTGATTCCCTTCCCTTTGAGGGGTGCCTTGGGGATTGAGGCTGTCGGGCTAGTAGGGACCTTTCTTTTGGAGGATTTGACAGTGGTGAGATCGGTGACACTGAACCTTGAAGCAGCTTTGGCAGATTTTCCAGCACCTACACAACCAAAACAAGATAAGTGTCTTTTCTTAATAAACATTTAACTATTTATTTAAATCTTAAACAAGGATACTTACTTGACATTGTGACAGAACCTGAGGATACCTCCTGTGAATCTTGGGTTATTGTCTTGAAAGTTCTAGTCTCAGGGTCGAGTCCCCAGAAAGCAGCAAGTCTTTCCCTGGTTGCGGGTGTTGTGATGAGATGTGAAACAGAGATGGCTGCATGACATAAGACAAAGAAGGGGTTAGTGATCCTATTACAAAAACATGACCATCTGGTGATCCTTCCCAGGATCCTCCGTCCTACCATGGGTGGACCATGTTCTTGGTAAGTGTTCTCCATCTGAAATGGTATCCCTTCTTACAAAGAAGAAGCGACGCTTCCAATCTTTGTCGTTTTTGGTGACTTTGAGAAGAGGATGATCTGCACTGGGTTTACGTTTGAGCAAATAACGGTGGGATCCAAAGGTAGTAAGATCATATAGTTCCGCCAGTTCTGACATTCCTAAATCAACGCCTTCCTGCTCGATGATCCTCTCTAGGGTGTATAAAACCCTCCAAATCATCGGCATGGCTTGAATGTAAGATATGCCGGTAAGGGAAAAGAAGGATTGTGTGAATTCCGGGAAAGGATAGGTGTACCCTATAGCAAATGGAGTAACTGGAAAGGCAACCCATGTTTCTGAAACATAGTCGCTCAGGGCAGTTGGATCGAAAGGTTTGAAAAAGACATTCGCCGGAAAACGGTGACGAATGCTATCTATTTGTGCATCGTTAAAGCAACACCTCTCGTTCACTGAGTCCTTGATGATCTTCTGACTCTTCAAGGGGCTATCCTTTTTGTGATCCTTAGCCGGGGAACTTCGGAGCAACATTCTCGAAGTGACGGAGATAAAGAAGAAAAACAGAGTAAGAGAGGAAGAAAGAGGAGAAAGAAATACCTGATTGATCGTCGACTGAGAATTTAAAGGGAGTTTCTTTCGAATTTAAATGCATAATGATCCTATCTATATCTCTATTTATAATTATGATTCTGCAGGATTGTCACTTCCGTGACATCATCATCGCAACGGCTAGTTCTATTTTAACGGCTATATATCCGTTAGTTTGTTACGGATAAGTTCAAGAAAACATAACTCGCTAATTTTACAATTTTACTCCTTATATTTTGGGGGCAATTGTTAGGGGAGGATTTTCTAACAATTAGTGATCCTTATTCGTTATCCTAACTAGTGATCCTTACTTCTGTGACAGGTGGTGATCCTCAGAAGAATTTCAGGATCAGGATCATGGATCACTTTAAGGATCCTCGTACTGACGATTGTTAACTTATGTTTTGTAGCATCTCGCAGGTATATTGAGCTTGACCAAGTCTAGGCGACATTCCTGGAGAATATTCCTAAACTATTCTGCACGTGCTTGACCAAAAATAGACGTTATGGAGAACGTGGAGGCTTGGCACGAAAATCGGATAGTTAGTTTAGGTGGTTATTTCTATTTTAAAAAGGGAGTAACGAGCTAGTAGAACACACTTGGTCATTTTGGCAGTTACACACACTCGTACAAACGCTCATACAAGCTCTCGTTCAAACACTTAGAGATTTCACACACTTTTTACACATTTTTTACACGTTTCACAGTAGTGATCCTTGTACCTAGCTCGTTACTATCCGAAGTTGTAAACGTTCATTCATTTATTGGAGCTTGGTGATCGGTAGTTTCCATCACCCGGGGTTTTTTGTGCCGGAGATCAACTCTTGATCAAGGGCTTTTTCCCCGTATAAATCTTTGTGTTGTTTGTTCACTTTACATTGAAGTGATCCTCATCGCTATTACATATTTTAAGCATCATTCCCCTAAACAAAGAGTTTGGTTGCAATATCCTTATCAGATTTTTTGACCAAAACAGTGCTACTGTGCGTTTTGTGCATCATGTTTGTCACTTAGGTTCCGTCATGTAAATAATGTAGTGACAGCAAGTAAAGTATGATGCAAGTAAGTACATGTATCAGTGTTCAAGTAGCAGTTTATTCACAAGTTCAAGCAAGCACAGTAATCAAGCAATAATTAATTATTAATCAAGTTGTACGGATACCTGGTTTAGTGAGGGTTGTCACACCTAATCACCAACCACCTGCAAACAACCTAGATCCATCCGGAAGAGAGAGAGGGAGAAGAGAGAGAGAGACAGAGGCGGTTTTGTTGTTGTTGTTGTTGTTCGTCAATTTACACCTGTAAACGCTGCTACTGCCGTTAGCTTGATGAGTATCAGCTAATAAAGGATTTTCACAGAGGTTAGTGTCGCCGGCGTGAGGAGGTGGTGGTGGTGGCGGTGGTGGCGGCAGAGAGGAGTAGAGGGAGAGAGAGAGAGAGAGAGGTGGTGGTGGTGCTTGTGAAGAGAGAGAGAGATGTGTGTGTTTATACCTCAGAGAGAGAGATGGGAAAATAAAATAATAAGGGTTTTATTATTTTTAATTAATAATTAGTTATAATAAAATGAAAATGACCATTTTACCCCTGTGCAAAAGGACAAAACATGAGGTTTTTTTTGAGAAATCTGACCAGATTTCATTTTTGGACTAAAATGGCAAAAAAATGCAAACCTCATGGACCCAGATTTAAAAAATTTGGATTTTGGACTAAAGTGGCAAAAGTGAGCAAACCTCAGGGACCATTTTGGCTATTAACTCTTTTTTGCCTTTTCAATCTTTTAGAACTTTCTGTTATCTATAACAAGTGTCAGTACTGTAGTTAAACGAACTGATACCCATCCACCACGCAACGCGAAAATTTCTGACGCAACGCGAGGATTTAATAGCACTAGTTTACCTAATATTAAAAGTGAAATGAGAAACTCATACTAGGCTTTATAATTCAAACACAATTATCCATACATATTTGTATTTTATTTTTTTTTGTAAATTTATAGTTTTAGAAAACTAGTATGAAAAAAAAGGTTAAACACAGATTGTGTTCATGTAAACCCGTAGGGCGCAAGTATTCAGATTGTGTTTGGGTTCTTGTGTATATAACAGTTTTACACTTTTAGCACCTTTACTTCTAACATACCTTAAAAAATTTTGATAACATCTCAAAGTTGGTCAAACCAGGATTTAAGTTTTCTTCTTTAGTAAAAGAATGTGATCGTTGAAATATGTGAACCGTGTTATGATGTAGTTAAAGCATCTTCACTTGACACCAATGTTACCTTTAACTCTTTCTATTCTGCTTATAAAACCATTATAGCATAACTAATAACATAAATTCATCCTTAATTGTAAAATGGGCGGTTTAGAAAAGAAGCATGCATAATTGCATACACATATAAATGGCGTGTTTAATATAAAATCATTTTTAAATGGTGAAATATAATAATCATATTATACATTTGTCTCATATAATGATATAAGACAGGAAAAAAAAAGGTTGTCTAACCCGTCCCAACAGCGTCATCTGAGCAATTGTCATATCATACGAGTCATAAAAAAGCAAAAAAAAAAGGTGATCCGGGTCGTATAGTGATATGACTATCACATAAATAATTTTTTTAATCAAGTCATATTTACATACATGTTATATGATGTAAACAAGATTCTTATGCGAGTTGTATAGTCAGGTTAGCTCTTCACTCTTTCTGGCATGCCCCATATTCCTTGTACCAATATTAATTAAATACCAATATAAATCAGTATAATCTTAGCGGCATGCCCCAATATTCGTTGTACCGATATTAATATATACTACAAAGCCTATGAGGGGGAATGGTGCCAGACTGCCAGGCAACACTCCTTCATTGGCCCAGATAAATAACGATTTTACCCCAGTTAAAAGTTATGATTTTGCATCTGTTCAAAATTACAGTCTTGTCATTGTTTAAGTTTTAGCAAATTACGGTTTTACCCGTTGTTCAATATTACGATTTTGTTATCGGTTCAAAATTAATTAAATTAAAGAATCAACGGAAAAATCTCTTCTTACCCATTTGTCTAGATGATGTTTGTGGGAGTTAATAAGATGAAAATTACACAATTGAAGTGAAGTTATTAGATGCTTAAATCATTACATATAATGAATGATATAATGAAAGTTAAAGCTTGAATGGTTTATAAGATTTGGACATGCCATTAGTTTAAAAAAAAGGACCTAATGATCATTTTGTTTTGTTTTGTAAAAACAAATAATGCATTTAAAGGTTATAGGAGTCGTTATCTGTTTAGACAAAATTTAAGAAAAAACGACATAACCTTTATAGCATTTTTCACATGCAAATTTATTAGATTGCATAGTTGTTTGTTGGGCCCATAGATGGACAAAACCATCCTATGATTAAATATTATACTGATTGATGTCTAATATTACGTATTATTATGGTTAATTTAATTCGTAACCTAGTACGTATTCTTTAATTTGTTTACCATATTAAAATACATTGACGCAATTATATGATTCTTTTAGATAAGTTTAAACAAACAACATACAATATTCATACAACACACAACCGAAATCTTAAAACGAAACAGGTTCATAACCTGAACTTTATTCATACAACACACAATATTCATACAACACACAACCGAAAACTTAAAACGAAACAGGTTCATAACCTGAACTTTATTCATACAACACACTTGAAAAGGCTATATATATATATTGTCCCCAGACTTCCCAACTTCAAAAGTCTCGAAACATCCATGCTGATCTCATGATCACCAACTTATTCTGCACTCATCATTGGAAGCTGCATGGAAGATAAAATTGGATCACACCATTTCAAAAAAATAATAACTGAAACAACGGGTTTACATGTACAGTTAAATTTTAATTAACTTTAGCTTCACATTTTTCATCATTATTACTATATTTAATAATACGTAATTTGGATGTATTTAGAGATTTATGAATTATATATCATCTTTATTATATATAATAATACACGAGTTTCTAACCTATAAATATTAGGTAATACCTGAGAGATGAGTTCGTTAGAGTGATCAAGAATAGGATCACCATATTCGCAAGTCTTAACCTCCTCAAAGTTCGCTCTATCGTACGGTACAGTTTCAGTCGCAAATGTGAACACGAGCGTTTCGCCAACCACTGTGACTTCGTACATATCTGTCCATTCACCCGTAGATGGGAGTTTATCCTTATGGCCTCTCATCTCGGAAATTTTACCAAATGTGATCTTTCCGGTAAACTCCGGGGCGAAGTAATTGGAGTATACGTACGTTACGTAACATGGTTCCTTAAAGTGGATGGTGAAGTTGATGGTGAGTGGAGAAAGGTCTGCGATGGATATAGCTAAATTTTCGACGGGTTCAGGTATAAGGCCGGGCGGAAATCCAAATATTTGGAGAGCTATCTGTAGTATCTCTGAGTAAGAGTTTAAGTTTTTGAGTGGGGATGCGGCTGAGGTGGAAGGTGTGAGTGCAACAAGGGCGAGAAGGAGGAGGAGGAGGAGAGACTTAGCAGTTGCCATGCTTAAATATATATATATGTATTGCTTCTTAAGTTAAGTTGTGAGGACTTGATAAAATGAGAGTGTAGTATATATAGGCAACAAAAGCCACCAATCCATTTCAAAAATCAATTTAATAAGTATTATAAATTTATAATCACGTTTTTATTTCAAAAATCAATTTTAATAAGTATTATAAATTTATAATCACTTTTTTAATATGTGTTTTGTTCTCTAATATATGTTTTAAATAAACTAGAAATATGTGTTTTGTTCTCTAATATATGTTTTAAATAAACTAGAATTTTGAACCAAGTTTTGATATTAATATTAATATACTCGTAGTAGTAGTTAAATACGTAATAAACAATAGTGTAAATTACAAGTTTTATCATTTATGTTTACACCAAATTGCAGACGCTGTCATTTAGCGTAAAAGTTGACAAGTTTTGTACTTAATGTTTTAAAATTTTGCACGTTATGTTCTTTAGGCCAAACACAGTTAGATTTTTTGGTTAAATCTGGTAATGTGTCTTGCATATGAGGGTATTCTCGTCATTTCAGCTCCCAGGGACTATTGACTAAATAACTTGTATTAAGAGACTATTTCTGTAAAATGAAAAAGTAAAATATAGATAAAAAACCGCTGCACACATCTCTCTCTACCACTTGCCACCACCACTCACCACAACCCAGCGTCACCATCCACCTACCACCGGAAACCTACCACCACCTTCAAACCGTTGCCTCCACCATCAGACACAACCAGAATTTAGAGAACAAACACTGTCGCCCACATACCACCACCACCATTTCAAAAAAATAATTGAAACAACGGATTTACATATACAGTTAAATTTTAATTAACTTTAGCTTCACATTTTTCATTTTTATTATATTTAATTTGATAATGCGTAATTTGGATGTATTTAGAGATTTATGAATTATTTATCATCTTTATTATATATAATACACGAGTTTCTAACTTATAAATAGTACGTATTACCTGAGAGATGAGTTCGTTAGAGGGGGGGGGGGGGGTCAGGAATAAGAGGACCATATGTGCAAGTCTTAACCTCCTCAAACTGCGTTCTATTATACATTAAAGTGTCAGTCACAAAGTTGAACACGAGCTTTTCGCCAACCGCTATGACGTTGTACATATCTGTCCATTTATCCGTAGATGGGAGTTTATTCTTTAGGCCAAACACAGTTAGATTTTTTGGTTAAATCTGGTCATGTGTCTTGCATATGAGGGTATTCTCGTCATCTCAGCTCCCAGGGACTATTGACTAAATAACTTGTATTAAGAGACTATTTCTGTAAAAAAATGAAAAAGTAAAATATAGATAAAAAACCTCTGCACACATCTCTCTCTTCCACTTGCCACCACCACTCACCAGAACCCACCGTCACCATCTGCCACCTACCACCGGAAACCTACCTGTTGGTCCCGAAAAACCCGTGACATCACTCGACGGTTTAATCGAACGCGGAATATAAGATCAAACCGTATGAACAAAAAGAAATTTTTCATTACAAAACATAGTGCCGCTGCTTAGATCGCACACGGTTTCAACGAACCGTCAGGTATGATCTTCGAGAACCTTGCACACAATCTCTAAGATTGTCTAGTACAAGGTTCTCCTTTGGGGATTACATGATTACACAAATGAGAGCTCTACCCTAATAATCTAGATAAGACTATATATATAGGAGCCTCTACCCCATTGGCCCACATGGCCTAGCCCAAGCCCAAGTGCTAATCCAAAACCAATAAACATAAATAAATATAATAAAGATAAGCGTAAAACTATGGGCCTAACACTACCACCACCTTCAAACAGTTGCCTCCACCATCAGACACAACCAGAATTTAGAGAACAAACACTGTCGCCCACATACCACCCGCACCATCTGCAGCCGCAATAACCCAGCCCACGCCACCACCACCCCCACACCACCTGCTACTGCAACCACCCATCATCATCATTCCCGTCAACCACAACCACCACTGTACCTTTGCCACTAAAAACCCTAGCCGCACCACCACCGTACCACTCCCACACATCAGAACCACCATTACCACCCAATTTACCACCATCCACTCCTGTTCATCATCTTTCTGAGATAAACCCCAAAATTAAACTCTAAAAACCCAAACACAACAATTTCAGAACCTGTTCATCAATACACCTATTTCAGAATCAAACACCTAAAATTAAACTCTAAAAACCCTAACACATAAGAACATGTTCATCAATACACCCATTTCAGAATCGAACACCTAAAGTTAAACTCTAAAAACCCTAACACATCAGAACCTGTTCATCAATACACCCATTTCAGAATCAAAATGGTGGCTATAAACGCCAATACAACCACAAATTGAAGTCAAAATCCTCAATTTTATCTTGCACACAGTT
The DNA here is from genome assembly GCA_030545235.1 of Helianthus tuberosus. NCBI lineage: Eukaryota > Viridiplantae > Streptophyta > Magnoliopsida > Asterales > Asteraceae > Helianthus > Helianthus tuberosus. Next base: position 2,651,947 of record CM060407.1, read on the forward strand.
CTTTGATCGAGCATATATGCTTTAAGGAGAAGTTGCCGGAGAAGTTCTGTTCGTCAGTGATGAGAAAGGAGAAAGATTTGTTGACATGAAACAGCAGCTGTGGCGGTTTCGTTGTATGGTGTCGGAGTGGCGTTGATGGCAGGTGGTTGGGTGGGTGGACTGTCACGACCCCCGACCCACCCTGGACGGAATCGGGAGCCGCGGACAGCCCAGTGGTACCGGTGATTATTTTGAAAACGTTGCAGCGGAAATTTCATCAGGACCGTGAGTTAGGAAAAATATCAAAGTTTAGAAACACCGGATTTTATTTATTAAATAGATGGAATAAAATCCATGTTTTACAAAGGTAGCTTTAATAAAGATAAATTTGATTACATAAAACAATATTTCTTAATTTGATTTAATTAATAAAATAAGCCACTTCTTGATGCCTTTCAGTGCCGTATCCATCTTTTACTCCAATCTACTGTAATTACCTGAAACGCGTTTTGAAAAGGTTTTATCAGCGGAAAATACTGAGTGAATCATTCTTTTTAATAAAACGACCTGTTTGTTATAATTTACAGTATTAAGAGCGATTACAATGTCTCTCTCTTTTGAATTAACTGACCCAGTTGTCACTTGACCGGACTTGTGACTGTGGACATATCACTTACTGGGTCCTTTCACCCACAAGTGATAAATAATTATTAGCTATGTGCACATCCCCCCACATACTGGCAGTAATTTCAGATAACAAGACTTAATCCCTGTAATTATAACTTTGAAATAAATAGGGTTTTGTAAAGTAATTTGATAAAAAGAGAATGACTCACTTTATAAGCATGGAGATTCATATGGCCAAAGTTTAGTCTACAGATAAGCCTTGATATATTGCAGATTTATACAGGCAGAGCTTAGCCTATTGATTTAGCCTTGTAACCTAGTGCACACGAACTAGGTAGGTAACTTAATACAGCATTTACGATAACTCACGAGATTAAAACCCTCACAACGAATGACAAAGTGCAATCACTTAAACATCCATCGGATTCACAACGAATGACAGAGTATTCCCCGATTTCGGGTGGTACTCAAACATCCTGTCGGAATCACGACTAATGACAAAGGATAGTACTAAAACATCCATCGGATAGTTTCAATCGATCGGACATTGAATCGTAGCAGCGATCGAGTTAATACCCGGCATCGTAGCAGCACCCCGCTATACTAATTAGTGATTTTTGAGACTGTTTCGGCTATATATCAACGTACAAATCGAATTTGATCGTCGAACGAACGCCAGAAATTAAGTCCCAATGCCTGCTATTTATACCCAAAATTTGACAAGCTTACGGACCGTAAGACTCAACCCTTACGGTCCGTAAGGGACACAAAATAGTTATAGGCTTGCCACGTGTGTGTATAGGCTTGCTGAGTCAACGGATTTTAAATTTTCGAATTTGACAACGAATTGTGATGATAATCGTCAATGGGGAATAGCCCCCCCCCCCCTGAGTTTTAGGGGCCCTGATCCTGATTCTGATTGTTCTGAAAATTTTAGGGTTTGTGCAGAATTACTTGGGTGTCTCAATTAGAGTTTCCTATTGGATGAAATAATAAAATAAATATGACTTTTAATGAGGGTTGTTACATTCGCCCCACCTTAATAAAATCTCGTCCTCGAGATTTGGGTTATGATATTTCTTTTTAGATTTATGTCATATTTTAGTCAACAAAATGACACAGAATTAAATATCAGATTTTGTGAATACAAGTTGTACAATAGGTAGGATTCAATGGTTCAACTGAATTAGTTCAAGAAATCGATTGTCAAACGAATGAGATGAAATGATATAAATTTCCAAAGTGACTAGGTTCAAGCCAAAAGATATATGATTAACAGATATTTAAAATGAATGTGAAGGACTTTTAGAATCAATAAAATTCTTTATCAAAAGAAAGCTTACTTTGATTGGCAACTGAGGAAGATTTAGGATTGACATATTCCAAATGAAATAAAAGCATGAAAAATGATTTGTCAAATATTAAAATATGATATGAGAAAATCAATGTGCTGAGATGAGTGAATTGCAAAGATACACCAAAAGACAATAGAGTTAGTGTATTATTGTTTAAAGTTCCAAGTTATTTTAATTGCGAAACAATGTGATAGTACACTATTAGTGACCATATTTTTCATACTATGTCCTAAAGATCGAAATATAATAAGAACAAGTTGTTTTAGCATGACCAATTTATATTATATTTGTAAAGCAAATGTAATATATATTATTGGTGTACTTGTCTGAACCGTATCTTATATATCAAATATAAATACTATGTAATATATATTATTTATTACGCATTTTTATTATATGTAAATGGTCACCACTTTTAAATAAATATTATTTTAGTATTTTACTATACTATGTAAAATAACTTATATTTACTATGTAATATATATTACAAAATATCGCAGTGAAGTTATTACATTACAAAATATTTTAGTATTATTTGTAAAAGAATTCACGATTATTTATAACGTTAAATGAAAATTAAAGGTGTAAAAATATTTATTGTACAAAAGTATTTGTAAAATAATTTGTAAATATATATTGCTTAATGAGTCAATTCTATGTGATTACTTTATTTTTTTTATTTTGAAACCATATAACGTTGTGAATGTATTTACAAATGTTGTAAATAAGTGAAAATAAGGACTATTCTTATATATCATAATGTTCCCTTAACCCAACATAATTGATGAATACCATATTATTCTTATATGGTCATTTTCTTGCCAGAGCGTCATGGTACATAGTTACCATAAAACATGTGATAGACAATTATAATTTTATTCGTCCCTCTAATTCTTGTATTGTTTTATGAAATATGTCTTCTTCTTACAGTACAAAGTAAAATATTTTATATATATATATAAATTTACTAAATAAGTATGATGACTTTAACTTATATACATTAACTAGTTATTATCATAGTTGGATATTGGTTAGTGCTGCCTTGTTTAAGCATAGGTGGCCAATCCATGCCTAACTAAGGCTAGGCTACCCAATACCTGCCCTTGACAATAACCCTAGTATTAAAATAATACTAACACTACTATTATTAATATATTATTAATAATATTAATTATCAATAATAAATAATTAAACATTTAAATGAGAGTATACCTTAAATAAAAATATAAATTCTTCACCTCAATGGTTTAATAAGAATATAGTAATACTGTTTTGTAAATTAGGTAATCACTTATGTAAGTTTCCAAATTAATTTTATATAATGTTTTTCGATTGAAGATGTGAAAGCAATAATTATCACGAAAGGCTAGATTGTTGTTATAAGAATCTTTAAGAGATACACTGAAATATGACAAGAATTTGTGTATCATTATCTTAACACACGATTTGTGTTAAGATGGCTTTTACAAATATATAAATAATTAAATCCGTATATGATATATATAAACGAAATTAGTGCAAGCTTTAAATTTTGTGAAACGTCAGTACAAGGTGATCGTGATCAAAGAAATGATTCAATGGAGTCGAAGATCTAAACAAGCCTATTATGGTTCAAAACAAATGAAATGCTTGTTGGGACTATTCTGAATATGATAGCTTCCATCCATCATATGGGATCTTGAAATGAATATGTAATGTGAGTAAATCAAATAATTTGAACTTGATTTAAACAAAACAAGTTTTAATAAGAAAGTTCGGACATGATCACTATAGAAACTATATATGTCAAAGAAAATTAAATTTTTCAAGAAATTCATTGACTCGATATCAAGGAGTTATTGTTTTAAAATAATGCGGTTCACAGTACAAAAAGCGGAATGATATTTCAGTTTTGATAAAATAACAAATCGGAATGAAGCCCTCCTGTGGTCTTCATAAATCAAATGAATCACATGCGCAACAAACAGTGCATGTGTAATGTGTGAATTTACCAAAAATGAAATAGATCAATATTCGCTACTATGAAAGAAATCCTCATGGTATGATGACTATTAAGGGAAGTAGAAACACGAAAGTTAATTTATTATATGCAAAAGTCAGAATTTCAACGAAAGAAATATAAGAACTTTTATCTGGAAATTCATGTGATAACCGTTGTTAAGTGAAATTACCAGGGAATGTCGAATAAAAATAAAATAGGGAATTTGCAAAGGTATGTGACTCCTTTTGCAGTGATAATAATTATGACTCTGATTAGACTGTGCACGGATGTTGGTGAAATCTTGTTACAACGTACCTCAGCGATATTCATGTTGCTTGTAGGATCGCTTGGCAAAGTGCTGCTTTTTGATTAGTAGTTTTTTCTACTGACGGAATTAACATTGGTGTCATCGTGCCCAATTTATATTTTCCAAGGGTCTTGCCTCCAAAGTTGTGTGTGATATACTTCAACTTTTGTGGACTTATAATTAAATTTTCATGTGTTTTCTTGTACATTATCACAACTTTACATGCTTCTTACTTGCGTTAATAGTTTATGGTAACGCGTTAGAAATTCTTATACTGTTGATGGTATCCCAACTTAATGTGTTTCTATTGTTATTATTGTCGCTCGAGTTACGAGGTAGATGATCAAACGAAATAATGTTTGATATCGGAAAAGAGATTCCTGATAAAGAAATCTAGACACAGATGCTTATGCTTTATTCCATATTGACTTTTTGGAATTCCTTATAGATATATATATATATCTATATAATCACATATTTCACATGCTGTAATATACATACCCTTCATAAGGTCAATGTATTTAACAGATTTATATTTCCAAAAAATAAGTCAGATATCTGGTCATGATACTATTTAGGGAAATTCTGTCACTCGTTTGACATATTACACACCCTGTCTTATCCGGTTCGCGCTGGAGAGGTAACCTCAGTATATCCGGACAAACTGAAGAGTCTGCTACACCATACCCAGTCTTGCTGGAGAAAATTTTCTATTTCCCATAAACAGTATCTTTTCAATATTTTAAAAGTGCGTCTTTTATTAGGGCTTTTATCCAGAATTAGGGAAATTTATATTCCCGTAACATATCTTATTTCAGACCAAGTAATATCAATAAACAATAATAAATTAAATGTTATTGCTTATTTATCATATCTTGTAATATTCTAATTACCATTCTTATGGTATACCAAAACCCATCATACTTTATTTACACAAGTACTTAGCTTATTTCGAAGCTGATACTAAGGCATCTTTTCTTAAGTTCAAGTCTAAATGCTATCATGTGTGCTACCATCTAACAGCAATTCTCCTAACTCTTTTATATATGCTTAGGTATTATTATCACAACACCTATTGGCTTTAAGTAGTGGCTCTGATACCACCTTCTGTCACGACCCCCGACCCACCCTAGATGGAATCGGGAGCCGCGGACAGCCCAGTGGTACTGGTGATTATTTTGAAAACGTTGCAGCGGAAATTTCATCAGGACCGTGAGTTAGAAAAAATATCAGAGTTTAGAAACACCGGATTTTATTTATTAAGTAGATGGAATAAATCCATGTTTTACAAAGGTAGCTTTAATAAAGATAAATTTGATTACATAAAAAAATATTTCTTAATTTGATTTAATTAATAAAATAAGCCACTTCTTGATGTCTTTCAGTGCCGTATTCATCTTTTACTCCAATCTACTGTAATTACCTGAAACGCGTTTTGAAAAGGTTTTGTCAGCGGAAAATACTGAGTGAATCATTCTATTTAATAAAACGACCTGTTTGTTATAATTTACAGTATTAAGAGCGATTACAATGTCTCTCTCTTTTGAATTAACTGACCCAGTTGTCACTTGACCGGACTTGTGACTGTGGACATATCACTTACCGGGTCCTTTCACCCACAAGTGATAAATAATTAGTAGCTATGTGCACATCCCCCCACATACTGGCAGTAATTTCAGATAACAAGACTTAATCCCTGTAATTATAACTTTGAAATAAATAGGGTTTTGTAAAGTAATTTGATAAAAAGAGAATGACTCACTTTATAAGCATGCAGATTCATATGGCCAAAGTTTAGTCTACAGATAAGCCTTGATATATTGCAGATTTATACAGGCAGAGCTTAGCCTATTGATTTAGCCTTGTAACCTAGTGCACACGAACTAGGTAGGTAACTTAATACAGCATTTACGATAACTCACGAGATTAAAACCCTCACAACGAATGACAAAGTGCAATCACTTAAACATCCATCGGATTCACAACGAATGACAGAGTATTCCCCGATTTCGGGTGGTACTCAAACATCCTGTCGGAATCATGACTAATGACAAAGGATAGTACTAAAACATCCATCAGATAGTTTCAATCGATCGGACATTGAATCGTAGCAGCGATCGAGTTAATACCCGGCATCGTAGCAGCACCCCGCTATACTAATTAGTGATTTTTGAGACTGTTTCGGCTATATATCAACGTACAAATCGAATTTGATCTTCGAACGAACGCCAGAAGTTAAGTCCCAATGCCTGCTATTTATACCCAAAATTTGACAAGCTTACGGACCGTAAGACTCAACCCTTACGGTCCGTAAGGGACACAAAATAGTTATAGGCTTGCCACGTGTGTGTATAGGCTTGCTGAGTCAACGGATTTTAAATTTTCGAATTTGACAACGAATTGTGATGATAATCGTCAATGGGGAATAGCCCCCCCTGAGTTTTAGGGGCCCTGATCCTGATTCTGATTGTTCTGAAAATTTTAGGGTTTGTGCAGAATTACTTGGGTGTCTCAATTAGAGTTTCCTATTGGATGAAATAATAAAATAAATATGACTTTTAATGAGGGTTGTTACATGGACGGAGCTCGTGTAGATGGTAGGGGGTATAGATGGCCGCTGGTTGTGGTGTAGCTGGGGGCAGAAGTCCGGATAAAGGAAAAGAGAGGGGAGAGATAAAATGATAATTGTAAAAATTGCATATCTATACTATATTATAATGCATGAGGGAGGGGTATTTTAAGATACCTAAAAAATAAGAACTTTTTCCCCTTTTATTTATAGATAGACCCCTAAAATGAGGGTAATTTGGTCTTTTAAATGCTATTTATTTTTTAGCCCGTAAACTTATTACACTTAAATCTCTGACTTTTAACAACATTGTAGATAATTAGTTACACTTTCCCCCTCCACAACAAACTTATAATGTTTTAATTATTCTTGACATATCTTATAAACTATAATGTTTAAAAAAATATCCAAAGATAGCATGACGACCTACACATATTTGTCTACGTTTCGGTAGTTGTCTTGTTCAATATCGACGCATGGATTAAAAGGTACAAGTTGATGATTCTTTAGTGTACAAGTGATTAAAGAAGAAAAATAACAACTAATAAAGTTGGCAAAAGAGTGGTAGAAGTGTCTACTACCAAACAGAACATTGCGTATCTACAATATATTATAATGCATGAGTGATGGACATTTTAAGATACAAAAAAAATAAGAACTTGTTTTGTGACAACCCTCGTAATTCCATGTATCCGTACAATTTATTAATGATAATTAAAGTGCTTAGTGACTGTGTTGAATTAATTAACTGTTTCCTGATTACTGTGTTATACTTACATGTGCGTGTTAGCATGCAGAAAACTTGACTAAATGGTCCTGAATATTTTCCTAGGTGTTAGGAATTAATTGTGTTACAAAAATATATGTATAAGACGCCTTACGGAACAATTAAACAACTTAACGGAACAGTATCCGACCGAACAACCGGACATTACCCGGGATACCAAATATTTGTCAAACACATTATTTAATTATTTCTTGGCTAGTTACGATCCCCGTACACCATAACACCCACTAGAAATTTACTAAGTAAAACATGTAACCTTATACTTACTAGAAGTCACCTACTTATCCTCAAATTTACTTATCCTCCTTATGTTGACTAAGTATTCACTTCTCCTCCTTATGTGGACTAAGTATTAGAATCCAAGATTTTACCTCTATATTTTAGTTAATCTTGGTTTGCTCATGTTGACAAAACACTAGAAAGAATGACTATAAATATGGTGCATAACTTCACAATCTTCACACCATCTTTCTCATTCTCTATATCTCTCTCTTGGCTCACTCTAAAACCACCACCACCATTCCATTGTTGAGCTTGTTTCAAGTGTTAGAAGGTGATACAAGGAGCTTGAAGGTCTTGAAGAATCCTTCTCATTTGCTTTCATCATCCATCTTTGTCATTTTTTTCTCTAGTGATATTCCCAAGCTTTAAGCTAGTTGTAAGACTTCTTTAAACTCTTGTTTACTTCATGTGTTAGTAGTTAAAGATTATATTATGATGAAATAATGCTGGTATGATGTTGTTGTTGATCACTATACATGTTAACGGAACAAATAGAACTTGCGTTAAAGCACTATAAGCTGAAAACAGGAAGCTGTCAAACTGTTACAGCCGCCTTCAGTCGGCTGTAACCAGTTCCTAACTTAACGAAAAATTGATTTCTTGAGTCTATAATGTGTTATTATGAAATACGGTTCAAATGGCACTGGAATCATAATTTTTGAACTTCGTTTACTATTTTTAAAGACCCGTTTTGTAACAGCAAATAAAGCTGAGTTTTTACTGCAATAAATGGGTGTTATATTTTTAATCAAAACTTGAATTCTGTGTAGAGTTAGATCATGAATTTTGTACTGTAGATGACCACCGATGTAATTGTAATTCTCCCACTGGAATTTCGTCAATCGGACTTACGATGAATTTTAAATGAATTTTTCCATGAACTGCAGTCAGAAAGTGACGAATCTGATTGCAGCCCGGTAAATGATTTTTTATAAAATATTGGTAATGTATTGGATCCTGATATTTTTACACAGTAAGATTTGGATTGTTTAAAACATTCTGTAAAAATTTGGGATTTTTTGGAATAAGTTAACTATTTTATTAAATTACTTGAAAACAGTCCAGTTTTGGATGTTTAAGCTGAAACAATATAACTAGTGATTTGCATGTCTAAATGTCGGTTATGATCTAACTTGTTATATGTCAATGAAAGTGTTATGTACAATGTCGTATGCTTGCTTTTGAATGGTAATAAATGGGGAAGTTTATATGGGCGTGAATTGTTAAAGTGAGTATATGTTATGTGGTAGATGTGTGTAGGAACTTCTTGCTTATTTGAAGTCACTAATAAACTAAGTGGTAATCATACTAGGACGTGATTGACCAACACCTACTGTTAGCTATATCCTTGGGTAGGATATGTACGGCCATCCTCCATAGGTAGGATGCCAATAATAAATTCTGCGTATTCTCCTTGGGTAGAATACGTACGTTCGTCCTCCTTGGGTAGGACAACACCCTTAAAACTTACTAGACAAAACTCTATCATTAAGTCCCTCATTATATATCGACTTAATCGCCGAGGCCGATGGCGAGCGGGTCATTAGTTAATAGCGCTATTAGGTTTAACAAGCCTCACACCGTGCCAGTCGGACGGGCGTGTACTAATGGACTATGGCAAACTGTCAGTGATGATAGACACTGATGTAGGGCACAACTATTGTTCGTAAGCAGTCGATATCATACCGTCTAGTGGTTCACATAGGGAAGCCCCCACTGATTATGGATATGGATTGGGTAATAAAAGGAACTGGTTAAACATACTTTCAACTACGGGGTAACCCCCACGGCAACATAAGCCAACGAAAGTCAAACCACGTTTTCAGAAACAACTTAAAACTAAACAACCAACCGTGAACTCACTCAACTTTGTTGTTGACCCGTTGTTACATGCCTTACAGGTCGCTAGATGCTTATGGAGCTTGCACGAGGAGGAGGTCGTTGTGGGATATGGATTGTTAAGTTCCGTGCTTAACATTTGAACCTTATGAACTTATTACTTATGTTTGGGTTTCATGTTTTATGCTTCCGCTGTTTAAATTGAACTTGGTTAACTTGTTTGTGAACATCTATTATATTGTGTGGTTGAACTTTTATTTAATTTACTATATTGTTCAATATGATTGGTGGCTTGATCCTGGTCATGTCACGCCTCCAAGCGGTGATACTCCGCATGGTGGATTTTGGGGGTGTGACAGATTGGTATCAGAGCCATTGGTTATAGTGAACTTGGTTTTAAAAAGGGGAAAAACGTTTTTGTAAAACCAGACTATAACCGAACAGTTTTGAACATGTGAATACGACCATGACACTTAGCTCCAGATTGCAAGGTTCGTCTCTTGTATACTCATTGTACTGCATAACTAGTGAACACTTACATATGATAATGCATGTGATTACACGTTTAGCACAACAGTATGAATTCATGTATTACTTGCATGTGTTATGCGACTGATAGGGTGGTATTTCCCTATACATTCATGATTTTCGCTTCGTGATGCTCTCTGTTTACTACTCGAGTTTGAGGAACCATTTGACATGAGTTAAGAGGAGCTGAGATGAGCATGCAAGTCACAATATTATTGTGGGTGCACACATAATAATAATGTGGGGTGCATGTGAGTCCCAGTGAGGCTTAACAAGTGGAAAAGGAATTCCGTTCTGTTATTTGATCGATGTGAAACATAACAAACCTATAGGGGTCATAACAGCGATTGTCCCCTACTCGAACGTGAACTTTTCATTCATCTCTAGATCCCTTCGAATCTCGATGCTATCGAGCATTACCTGAACACCCATCTGAACACCTAGCGAACCGTGTAGAATGTGAGGTGCTTATACGAACGTCCCTAAGTTGAATGTAGCAGCATCGAATGATTGAGCGTTACCATTTTCACATTTCTTCGTTTGCTGGAACTCACGTATTGACGTTTTAGACTCCGAAGTGTGATCACTTCTGCAACACTCCCGCAGCATACCGCGTATTACTCAATCGACTCGCTAGATCGATGGACATGAGGATGAGCATAGTACCTTACCAACCCCAGTACCCTGACGACCCTGGCTACCGGCAACGAGAAACCGTGAATTGGCTTCAACCGAATCCTTAATCCCTGCACACATAGTTAAGGGTTGTAACCTCGTCTTAGCTGGTCAGACATTCTCTATCGATCTTATCCCTATTGTACTTGGTAGTTTCGACGTTGATATTGGGATGGATTAGCTATCTCACCAGCAAGCGGAAATTCTTTGCAACGAGAAGATTGTCCGCATCCCTCGTCCTGATGAAGAACCCCTCGTAATTCGTGGCGACAAGAGTGGTGCAGTCGTAGGCATCATCTCTTTCCTTAAGGCCCAGAAGTGTTTACGAAAGGGCCACACTGCCATTCTAGCTCTCGTTACTGACGCATCAATGGAAGAGAAGAGAATCGAAGACATTCCTATTGTACGCGATTTTCCTGAGGTATTCCTCGAGGAATTACCTGGTCTTCCGCCTCATCGTCAAGTCGAGTTTCAAATTGAGCTAACTCCTGGAGCAGCGCCCATAGCTCGTGCACCTTATCGATTAGCTCCATCAGAACTTGAAGAATTGTCCACCCAATTGCAAGACCTCTTGGACAAGGGTTTTATTCTCCCTAGCTCTTCGCCCTGGGGAGCTCCAGTCTTGTTTGTGAAGAAGAAAGACGGTACTTTCAGAATGTGTATTGACTATCGCGAACTCAAGAAGGTGAATGTGAAGAATCGTTATCCTCTCCCACGAATTGATGACCTATTCGACCAGCTGCAAGGGTCAAGCTTCTACTCTAAGATTGACTTAAGATCGGGATATCATCAGCTGAGAGTCCGAGATGAAGACATCTCCAAGACAGCATTCAGAACTCGCTACAGGCACTATGAGTTTCTGGTCATGCCCTTTGGATTAACAAACGCACCTGCAATCTTCATGGACCTCATGAACCGAGTGTGCAAACCCTACCTGGATAAGTTCGTTATCGTCTTCATCGACGACATCCTGATCTATTCCAAGAGTCAGGAAGAACACGAGCATCATTTACGACTTATCTTGGAACTTCTTCGAGCAGAGCAGCTGTATGCTAAGTTTTCAAAATGCAACTTTTGGCTTCATGAAGTTCATTTCTTAGGGCACGTGGTAAATGCAGATGGGATTCATGTGGATCCATCCAAGGTTGACTCGATCAAGAACTGGCCTGCACCCCGTACACCAACAGAAATTCGCCAATTCTTGGGTTTGCCGGGCTACTACAGAAGGCTTATCAAGGATTTCTCAAAGATTGCACAAACTCTCACCTCATTAACTCAGAAGGGTATCACCTATCATTGGGGTGATACACAGGAATCTGCTTTCCAGCACTTAAAAGATAGACTTTGTAGCGCACCTATCCTCTCATTGCCTGAAGGCACTGATGATTTTGTGGTTTATTGCGATGCTTCCATCCAAGGACTTGGTTGCGTGTTGATGCAACATGACAAGGTCATTGCCTACGCATCATGCCAACTTAAAGTTCACGAAAGGAACTACACTACACACGACTTGGAACTGGGAGCAGTTGTTTTCGCACTTAAGATATGGAGACATTACCTGTACGGTACCAAGTGCACCATTTACACCGATCACAGGAGTCTCGAGCATATCTTCAAGCAAAAGGAGTTAAACATGCGACAACGCCGATGGGTCGAACTCTTGAATGATTACGAATGCGCTATCAAGTATCATCCGGGCAAAGCCAATGTTGTGGCCGACGCCCTCAGTCGAAAGGATACCATACCTAGGCGTGTACGTGCTCTACAGCTTACCATCCAATCTAACCTTCCCGCTCAGATTCGTGATGCTCAGGTTGAAGCATTGAAACCAGAAAATGTCAGGGCTGAAGCCTTACGCGGTTCGAGGCAACGATTAGAACAAAAGGAAGACGGCACCTACTACGTAACAGGGCGTATCTGGGTTCCACTCTATGGAAACTTACGCGAGCTTGTGATGGATGAAGCACATAAGTCTCGTTATTCGGTACACCCTGGTTCGGATAAGATGTACCACGACCTAAAAACTACATATTGGTGGCCTGGTATGAAAGCCAGCATAGCAACCTACGTCAGTAAATGCTTGACTTGTGCTAGGGTCAAGGTCGAATACCAGAAACCATCAGGTCCACTCCAACAACCAGAGATCCCGAGATGGAAATGGGAGCAAATTTCCATGGATTTCGTTACTGGCCTGCCTAGATCTCAGCGCGGAAATGATACCATTTGGGTGATCGTGGATCGACTAACAAAGTCTGCACATTTCTTGGCTATCAAGGAAACCGACAAGTTTTCTACTCTAGCAGACATCTACCTAAAGGAAGTAGTATCAAGGCACGGAGTGCCAACCTCTATTATTTCCGATCGTGATGCACGTTTCACTTCGGAACTTTGGCAAGCGATGCACAAATCTTTTGGCTCTCGGTTAGACATGAGCACAGCTTACCATCCACAAACGGATGGGCAATCTGAGCGCACCATCCAAACCCTTGAAGATATGCTTAGGGCATGTGTAATCGATTTTGGTAATGGCTGGGAAAAGCACCTTCCGCTAGTTGAGTTTTCATATAACAACAGCTACCACACCAGCATCCAAGCCGCTCCGTTCGAGGCATTGTATGGACGGAAATGCCGATCACCTCTTTGTTGGGCAGAGGTTGGCGACAGTCAAATCACAGGCCCAGAACTTGTAGTAGATACAACCGAGAAGATTGCTCAGATACGACAACGAATGGCGGCAGCTCGTGACCGTCAGAAATACTATGCTGATAAGAAAAGAAAGCCACTCGAGTTCCAGGTTGGGGATCGAGTGCTACTCAAAGTCTCACCTTGGAAAGGTGTAGTTCGTTTTGGCAAACGAGGCAAGCTCAATCCGCGATATGTTGGACCATTCGAAATCATTGAGAAAATTGGCAAAGTCGCTTACAGGTTGAATCTACCCGAAGAACTCAATGGAGTTCACAACGTATTCCACGTGTCAAATCTGAAGAAGTGTCTGTCAGACGAGACCCTCATAGTTCCTCTCAAGGAGTTCACAATCGACGACCAGTTGCGATTCGTCGAGGAACCAGTCGAAATCACGGACCAAGATGTTAAGGTCCTCAAGCGCACTAGAATTCCTCTCGTTCGAGTTCGCTGGAACTCCCGTCGTGGCCCAGAGTATACCTGGGAACGAGAAGACCACATGAAACTCAAGTATCCCCAGTTGTTTGAGAAAAGTGCAACCACTACTGAGGCTGAAGCTACTGCGGAATTTCGGGACGAAATTCCAAACCAACGGGGGGATGATGTGACACCCCAGGAAAAACCAGTAAACCACGCAACTTAACTAGCTTTCTCAGTAACTACGCACAAAATTTCGGGACGAAATTTTCTTAACAGGGGGAGACTGTGACAACCCTCGTAATTCCATGTATCCGTACAATTTATTAATGATAATTAAAGTGCTTAGTGACTGTGTTGAATTAATTAACTGTTTCCTGATTACTGTGTTATACTTACATGTGCGTGTTAGCATGCAGAAAACTTGACTAAATGGTCCTGAATATTTTCCTAGGTGTTAGGAATTAATTGTGTTACAAAAATATATGTATAAGACGCCTTACGGAACAATTAAACAACTTAACGGAACAGTATCCGACCGAACAACCGGACATTACCCGGGATACCAAATATTTGTCAAACACATTATTTAATTATTTCTTGGCTAGTTACGATCCCCGTACACCATAACACCCACTAGAAATTTACTAAGTAAAACATGTAACCTTATACTTACTAGAAGTCACCTACTTATCCTCAAATTTACTTATCCTCCTTATGTTGACTAAGTATTCACTTCTCCTCCTTATGTGGACTAAGTATTAGAATCCAAGATTTTACCTCTATATTTTAGTTAATCTTGGTTTGCTCATGTTGACAAAACACTAGAAAGAATGACTATAAATATGGTGCATAACTTCACAATCTTCACACCATCTTTCTCATTCTCTATATCTCTCTCTTGGCTCACTCTAAAACCACCACCACCATTCCATTGTTGAGCTTGTTTCAAGTGTTAGAAGGTGATACAAGGAGCTTGAAGGTCTTGAAGAATCCTTCTCATTTGCTTTCATCATCCATCTTTGTCATTTTTTTCTCTAGTGATATTCCCAAGCTTTAAGCTAGTTGTAAGACTTCTTTAAACTCTTGTTTACTTCATGTGTTAGTAGTTAAAGATTATATTATGATGAAATAATGCTGGTATGATGTTGTTGTTGATCACTATACATGTTAACGGAACAAATAGAACTTGCGTTAAAGCACTATAAGCTGAAAACAGGAAGCTGTCAAACTGTTACAGCCGCCTTCAGTCGGCTGTAACCAGTTCCTAACTTAACGAAAAATTGATTTCTTGAGTCTATAATGTGTTATTATGAAATACGGTTCAAATGGCACTGGAATCATAATTTTTGAACTTCGTTTACTATTTTTAAAGACCCGTTTTGTAACAGCAAATAAAGCTGAGTTTTTACTGCAATAAATGGGTGTTATATTTTTAATCAAAACTTGAATTCTGTGTAGAGTTAGATCATGAATTTTGTACTGTAGATGACCACCGATGTAATTGTAATTCTCCCACTGGAATTTCGTCAATCGGACTTACGATGAATTTTAAATGAATTTTTCCATGAACTGCAGTCAGAAAGTGACGAATCTGATTGCAGCCCGGTAAATGATTTTTTATAAAATATTGGTAATGTATTGGATCCTGATATTTTTACACAGTAAGATTTGGATTGTTTAAAACATTCTGTAAAAATTTGGGATTTTTTGGAATAAGTTAACTATTTTATTAAATTACTTGAAAACAGTCCAGTTTTGGATGTTTAAGCTGAAACAATATAACTAGTGATTTGCATGTCTAAATGTCGGTTATGATCTAACTTGTTATATGTCAATGAAAGTGTTATGTACAATGTCGTATGCTTGCTTTTGAATGGTAATAAATGGGGAAGTTTATATGGGCGTGAATTGTTAAAGTGAGTATATGTTATGTGGTAGATGTGTGTAGGAACTTCTTGCTTATTTGAAGTCACTAATAAACTAAGTGGTAATCATACTAGGACGTGATTGACCAACACCTACTGTTAGCTATATCCTTGGGTAGGATATGTACGGCCATCCTCCATAGGTAGGATGCCAATAATAAATTCTGCGTATTCTCCTTGGGTAGAATACGTACGTTCGTCCTCCTTGGGTAGGACAACACCCTTAAAACTTACTAGACAAAACTCTATCATTAAGTCCCTCATTATATATCGACTTAATCGCCGAGGCCGATGGCGAGCGGGTCATTAGTTAATAGCGCTATTAGGTTTAACAAGCCTCACACCGTGCCAGTCGGACGGGCGTGTACTAATGGACTATGGCAAACTGTCAGTGATGATAGACACTGATGTAGGGCACAACTATTGTTCGTAAGCAGTCGATATCATACCGTCTAGTGGTTCACATAGGGAAGCCCCCACTGATTATGGATATGGATTGGGTAATAAAAGGAACTGGTTAAACATACTTTCAACTACGGGGTAACCCCCACGGCAACATAAGCCAACGAAAGTCAAACCACGTTTTCAGAAACAACTTAAAACTAAACAACCAACCGTGAACTCACTCAACTTTGTTGTTGACCCGTTGTTACATGCCTTACAGGTCGCTAGATGCTTATGGAGCTTGCACGAGGAGGAGGTCGTTGTGGGATATGGACTGTTAAGTTCCGTGCTTAACATTTGAACCTTATGAACTTATTACTTATGTTTGGGTTTCATGTTTTATGCTTCCGCTGTTTAAATTGAACTTGGTTAACTTGTTTGTGAACACCTATTATATTGTGTGGTTGAACTTTTATTTAATTTACTATATTGTTCAATATGATTGGTGGCTTGATCCTGGTCATGTCACGCCTCCAAGCGGTGATACTCCGCATGGTGGATTTTGGGGGTGTGACATGTTTATCCACAATGCATAAGGTACAACCCTAAAATGAGGGTAAATTGATATTTTAAAACTAATTACATTTTACTTCTCCATCTTATTACACTTTAGTCCATCAATTTTAATAAAATTATGGATAATTAGGGAGTACTTACACTTTCCCCCATCCACTATAATTCCATTATGTATTTTTGTCATATCTTTTAAACTGTGATGTTATAAAAACATCTGAAGATATCGTGATGATCTGCTCATTTTTATCAATATCGATGTTTGTCTTGGTCAATATCGCCTTTTGGATTAAAACGTACAAGCAAGTAATGCCTTAGTGTACAAGTGATTATTGCATTTATAAATACTTTTGTAACGATTTAATGTAAATTGATCACAAAGAAGATGGTGAAAAAATGGGATGATCCGAATAAAATTTTCATAAATGTCCAATTGGAAATGCAATTTTATAAATACCTTTCTAGCAATTACCTTGGTGTACGGATATGGAACATATACTTTAATATCAAACGTATTATTATATAACTATTTTTTATTATCATAATTATTAGTGTGTTGATAGTAACAATGTTGTGATACTTATTATTAACCTAAATTTTTTTTAATCATAAACACACACTCACCATTTGTTAGAAAAAAAAAATTATCGATATACATGTAAGATTTTATACATGTTTTTTAATCAACGAAACTTCCCAATTTAAAGGGGTTCTTTTGACAAGTTTAACTAAGATAAAAACCATGTGTTTAATCAACAAAACTTCCTAATTTAAAGGAGATTCTTTTTAGCAAGTTTAACAAAATAAAAGGTAAAAGTACCGTAAAAAATTAAAACTAACTGATTAAACATGTTTTTACACTTTAGTTTCCTAATCTAAAGGGGTTCTTTTTAACAAGTTTAACAAAATAAAACAACCATAAAAAAATTTAAAAGTAATTGATTGAACATGTTTTTACACTTTAGTTAAATATCAACAAAACTTCCTAATTTAAAGCGGAAACTCTTATAGTTAACCAAGCGGGAAACAAACTTTTAAAATTTAAATCCTAAAGTGCACAACTAGAGTTTATCCGTTAAATATATAGCAATAAACACATATATTTCATTTGCTAAATCATTTAGGCATGGATCCAAATATAAATTTAAAGGTTGAAGCTTCTAAGGTTAGTTCTTTGATAGTTTATGTTTTACTAATTATATCTTTTTTATATATTCGAGTTATGTTAATATAGTTTGTGTGTTGTTTGGATCATTGTGTTAATTAGTACATTTAACATATTTTATTTAAAAGTTGATATTATATATAAATCTAATATATTAACATGTTTTCATGAACATGAATACACATATGATTTTATTTTACTCCTATGTAAATTTTAACTTTTTTTCTTTTTGCAGATTCATTTCGACGAAGAACATACTGATTTGGTTAAACCAATAGCAGTACAATCGTCTCAGGTTGCGTCTAAGATTGTACTTTTTTTAAAGCTAAGCTTTTTTTTGTATATCTTTTATATTAACATGTTTGGTATATTATGTAGTATATTGTATGTGTTTTATTGCGGGATGATAGCGATAATAGTCTTAGATCATTTATTATAGTGCAATGTTTAGTCCATACAAGTTTAATCTTTAATGTGAATTCAATGAAGAGGTAATATTAATATTAATATTTATTTAATCTTCTTTTAACTTGTGTATTCAAATTTTTCACCTTTTTTAAGGATTGTTTGAAACTTAAAAGAAAGATAAAAAAGGCTCTCTGAATGGATTTAGAGTCAAGTTATTGATCTAGGCACTTCTAATGACAATGTGTAATGTTTATGACGTATATCAACGACAATGATGCTACAACAATTATTATCGGATGAGAAACTAGTACCGCAATACAAAATGTCGCCCCCGCCGCATCGTGCGGTTTTCTACTAGTAAGTTATATATATATATATATCTTTTACACAGTACTCCCTACATATAAGTTATTTACACAAAAATAGTCCCTGAAAATGAAATGACAAAAATGCCCTCATGTGCAAGGCACATGACCAAATTTAACCAAAAAATCTAACTGGGTTTGGCCTAAAATATATAACATGCAAGATTTTGAAACATTAAGTACAAAACTTGTCAAATTTTGCGCTAAAGGACAACGGCTGCAATTTGGTGTAAACATAAAGAACAAAACTAGTAATTTACTCTAAACAATAGATAAGTTAAAAGTTTTAACTTATCTATTGTTTATTATGTATGTAACTACTACGAGTATATTATGATGTGACTAATGTTTTTTCGGGTACCAAATATCCGACTGCAAACTTGTACCATCCACACGTCTTTTTGGCTTATCTTACGTTGTTTGAGGATATGAGTTCAAATGATGAGTTGCATTTTAGTCTTAACTTAGCCATAGTCGTAGTATTGGAACCTAGATACAAGTTGCATTTATATATTAACCTCAACCCTGCAATCATACATTCATAAGTAACTTTTCTCTCTAGGGTGTGGCCGGAAGTGCTCGACGAAGACGGAATTTTTCGATAAGTGTGCGAGGTTGGCCGTTCGGATTCCCGTTTTGTAACCTCTCATCCTAATCTGATTGCTCCTGAATCCATTCGCCTTTCGAACACCCTCCTTGCTGTTATTCTTTTCCGGTGGGTTATGTGGGCGGTTCATCTCGGAAATTGATTACTTAGTTGGTCTGATACTAGTCGCGGCTATGTCCGTAGTTTAGCTAGATTAGTTCGAATCCGATTAACCTTTTAAATTTCTGTGGGTGTGCCCTCATGGCGGGTAGAGGTGTTTTAACCAAGTTTTTTGTGTCGAACTTGCCCGAAGGTTGCACACCGTGGGAATTAAGGTGTAGCGTGGAGGGGATTGGAAACGTTGCTGGTACGTTTGTGGCTAAGAAAAGAGACAAGTCTGGGTGTAGATTTGGATTCATTAGCTTCAGAGATGTATCTGACAAGCATGATATGGTGAACAAGATCAGGGGGATTAGGCTGGGGGAATGCAAGCTGAAGGCCAATGTTGCAAGGTTCGCGGTTGAGAATAATGGGCCTCCTATCCAGCCTGAATCCGTGCAACAGATTTCTAAGGCTGCCGGGCCATCGCATAGCAATAGGAACTTCAATGTAAGGGACTTTAGAAGCTACAAGGATGTTTTGGGGGTGTCCAGTGAAGGGGGTGGTGCTGAGGGAGGTCTTGAAGGGGGTAGAAGAAACTCGGTTAAGTCCATTGTCGTTCCAGATTCCTCGGGGGCTTTTAAGGAGTTGAATGGTAATGCTGTGGTAGGAAGAACTGTCGACCTAGAAACCCTGGTCGACTTCGACAGGCTCATGAGGATTGCAAATATTGCCTTCTCAAGGATCCAGTATTTGGGTGGCCTCTCTATTCTTATTCTTTCTCTAATCCGGAGGCGGCTCTCGCTTTCGTTGATTCAAAGCCTGTTTGGGGTCCTTGGTTCTCCAAGCTGGAAGTGTGGAGTGGCCAATCCCTGCACTTTGAACGGGTGGCCTGGTTCACGTTGATGGGTATTCCCCTCCACCTGCTGGAACCAGATATGCTGGTTATGATTGGCGAATCTTATGGGAAAATCCTCCATTAGCCGAAATTCTTGAAGGAGGATCTTGACTTGTCCGTTGCAAGAGTGGGTGTGCTCGCAGGGGAAGCTAATAGAATTAAAGAGGAGGTCTCATTGAAGTGGAAGAACAGATCTTTTAGAATCTGGGTAGAGGAAGAATTAAACAACTGAGTCCCGGATTGTTTAGGTGTTCCGTTCAGTCCCTCGTCGGAGGGTTCTCCGATGATGAATTCGCCGCCGGATGAAGATGACCCTGTGTTCGGGAACGGTGGTTCCGAAAAGCCCAGGGAGGAAGTCGAAGAGGTGGGGGAAACTCAAAGGCCGGTGGTTAATGGGGATGTTTCTCATACAACTAGTGCGTGCATGCAGGAGGAGAGAGAGAATTCCGGCTTGAATAACGTGGGAGGATTTCCTAGGTTTGAGGAACGGACAATGGTGGATAATGTTGTTGTGGGTCCCAATGTAGAAAATAATGAAGGTCTAGGTCCTTTTGGGGACTTTAATTTTCTGGTGGGTAAGGGCGATAAAGGGGCCCAAAAGAAATTTGTTGTCAGACCCAATCTAAGGAAATCAAAAGCCCAAACCTCGAAAGGCTCCTCTCCTAATGATTCTAGGCCCAAGAAAAAATCCAGGTGGGATTTAGAGGGATCCGATTCAGGTTTTGGGTTCGTGGGTTTCACCGCTTCTCTTATTGACGATGGACTGGGGAGGAACTCGAGCTCTTGTTCCGAGGTTGAAGTCGTCGACCTGAATCAAAGGGCAGCTCCGGAAATCCCAGGGGAAAAAAGGGCAGTGGAGTCCGGTGAGACTCTTGTTAGTGTTGCAGATCAGATTCATATTCCGGAGGAGCTGGGTTCTCGGTTAGAGAAGGAGGTCAAGCATACTCATACTGTGTCGGTAGAAGCCAAGCTTGGTATGGATCTGAGGAGCTACACCAATTTGGTCAGGGACTCTTTCATTAAATCAGGTATTAATGATGTTCAAATATGAATTTTTTATCTGTGAATATTAAAGGTCTGGGGGGAGATGTTAAATCTATATGGATTAATAAGTTGAGGAAAGATCACTGCATTAGCTTCTTGGCCATTCAAGAGACTAAACAGGGTAATGTTGCTCGTTCTACGGTTAGTAAATTTTGGGGTAAAGGATCTTTTGGGATGAAAGTGGTTGACTCCACTGGTCTCTCTGGGGGATTAATTTGTCTCTAGGATGACAGCTTGTTCCATGTTTTGGAGTCTGCTAAAAACAGAAATTATATTTTCATGAGGGGTAGGTTGAGTGGAAGTAATTTGGTGTTGAATGTTCTAAATGTTTATGCGCCCCAAGGTACTCAGGCTAAGAAGGAATTATGGGAGGTTTTGCATCAGATTATTTCTTGTAATGACGACCTCTGGGTGGTGGGGGGATTTTAATTCTGTTCGATTCAGGGAAGAAAGGAGAAATTGATCGTTCAAACCGGTGTGTGCTAATAACTTTAATTCGTTTATATTCGATGCTGGCTTGCTGGAATTCGATATGAAAGGTAGGGCTTTTACTTGGCATTCTGAGAATGGGAGGAAAGCTAGTAAGATAGATCGGTTCCTTGTTAATTCGGATTTCTTCTATTCTTGGCCGGAAGCTTGTTTTCAGGCTTTGCCTTGTAGGTGGACGGATCACTGCCCCATCATCCTGTCCACGAAGTCGGTTAATTTTGGTGCTCGTCCCTTTCGTATTTTTAGTTCGTGGTTATCTAAAGAAGGTTTTAAGGAAATGATTGAAGATGCTTGTGCTAAGTTTGTCGATTTGGGGTGGCCGTCGGATGTTTGTTTGATTAAGAAACTATGGTTCATTCACGGAAAAGTGAGAGAATGGAGAGATATTATGTTAAAAAGAGAAGGGGAAAAAGTTAGTATCGCCGTAGAGGAAGTTGAAGAGCTAGAAGAAGCGTTGGAGTTTAGGGACTTATCGGAAGAGGAGGAGTGGATTTTAGTAGAAAACAGAAGAATTATCGAGGAGGCTGAATTGGCCAAAGTTATGGACCTCAAACAGAGATCTCGGATCAGGTGGGCCAAAGAAGGGGATGAGAATTCTAAGTTCTCCACTCTCAAATCAACTCCAGGAAAGCAAGTAATGTTATTCATGGGCTTAACATTGGAGGATCATGAGTGTCCAAACCATCGTTAGTTAAGAAGGAGATTGTCAATTTCTTTAGAGCCAAATTACAGGAAGATTGTGAGGATCGGCCGGGGCTCGTCTGTCCAAATTTAAAGAGGATTTCGGAAGCTGATGCTTCCTGGTTGGAGTCCTGCTTTTCTTTGGAGGAAATCAAATCAGTTGTGTTTGACTGTGGGGACGATCGTGCACGTGATCCTGACGGGTTCAACTTTCGGTTTTTCAAACTTTCAAGGAGGACTTCGGGAGACTCATGTCTTACTTTAGGGACACGGGGAGGATTAATGTTGGGTGTGGCTCTTCCTTTATCACCCTTGTTCCTAAGACAAGAGATCCGGTGGGGCTCAGTGACTATCGTCCAATTAGCTTGGTTGGGGTGGTAAACAAGGTAGTTTCTAAAGTTCTTGCTAACAGGCTTAAGAAGGTGTTGGGATCGGTGATCTCTGATTCTCAGTCGGCTTTCTTGAGTGGTAGATACATTCTTGACGGGGCTTTGATTATTAACAAGGTGTGTTCTTGGTTGAAAAAATGCAATAAAAAGGCGCTTCTTTTCAAAATCGACTTTGAGAAAGCCTACGATAACATTCATTGGAAATTTGTATTGGATGTGCTTTTCCAGATGGGGTTTGGGTCGAAGTGGTGCAGCTGGATTATGGGAGTATTATCGTCGGCTCGTGCGTCGGTTCTTGTCAATGGTGCTCCTACGTTCGAATTTAAGTGTAGCAAGGGTATGAGGCAAGGGGACCCTATATCGCCGTTTCTGTTTGTTATTGTCATGGAGGCCTTATCTTGCTTGTTTTTCAAAGCTGATGAGGTTGGGTTATTTTCTGGGATTAAGCTCCCTAATGACGGTCCCTGTCTTTCTCATTTGTTTTTTTGCGGATGACGCTCTAATTATTGGGGAGTGGTCAGAAGAGAATGCGTTAAACATTATCAGGATTTTGAGATGCTTTTTTGCTTGTTCTGGATTGAAAATTAATTTGGGTAAGTCCAATCTGGTGGGTATTGGCATTGGTGATTCTGAGTTGAAGGTGATGGCGGATGTGGTAAGTTGTTCCTCTGACTCGCTTCCGTTCAAGTATCTCGGGCTTAAAGTGGGGCCGAATATGAACCTTATTATCAACTGGAGGCCGGTTTATGATATCTTCGAGGCGAGGCTTGCTCTTTGGAAATCCTTTCTGCTGTCTTTTGGTGGGAGAGCCACCCTTATCCGTTCGGTGCTTGAGAGCCTCCCGTCTTATTATTTCTCTCTTTATAAGGCTCCGGTGAAGGTAATATCGGATCTGGAAAGGATTATCAAAAAGTTTCTTTGGGGTGGGTCGAGTGAGGTAAATAAAATTCACTGGGTGGCTTGGGATAAAGTGGCTACCCCGAAAAAGTTCGGAGGCCTGGGGATCAGCAAGCTATCTATTATTAATCGTGCGCTGTTAAGCAAATGGGGATGGAGGTATAAGTTAGAAAAACAGAGTTTGTGGTTGAAGGCGGTGGACGCTATTCATTTCAGTGGTTCGAATTGGACCTTTCTTCCGGTAAAAAAGACGTTCGGGGGTGTTTGGCATAGTATTGTGTCTGTTTTCCGCAAGCCTATCTCGGGAAACCGGTGCCTAATGAGCTTCTTAAGAGGAGTTGTGGGTAACGGTGATCGTATTCTCTTCTGGCTCGATCCTTGGTTGTCCGACGTCCCTCTTTGTGATCTCTATCCGAATTTGTTTTCGTTAGAGGTTGTGAAATCTTGTGTGGTGAAGGACCGGGTGAATGGTGAGTGGCTTTGGAAGCATGATCCGGAGCCGGGTATCGAGTTGTCGGAGCTAGCTTCTCTTCTCTCGGCGTTGTCTTCGGTCTCTTTGGGTGGCTCGGTTGACGGTTGGAAGTGGCTTGGGGATCGCTCGGGCTTGTTTACAGTCGGTTCGGTCAAGAAGGTCATGTTGGGTTCGTTGGTGGCCAATGATAGTTTTGTGTTGGATTGGTGCAAATGGATCCCAGGGAAGTGTAATCTTTTTGCGTGGAGAGCCGAAATGGATATGAACCCCTATGCGGACAATTTAGCGAAAAGGGGGGTTGTCGTAGGGGACGGGTTGTGCCCGTTGTGTAAGGACGAGGCTGAGTCGGTGGAGCATCTATTCACTTCTTGATTCTTTTCTGTGGTTTTGTGGCAGAAGATTAGTCAGTGGTGCCGTATTCCTCCGATATTTGCTTTTTCCTTCAGAGATTTACTCGAGATCCATAAAGCGGGATTCATCGATGCAGCGAAGAGATCGGTCATTCATGGTATCATCATTGTCTCTTGTTGGTGCTTATGGCAAGCTCGGAATAAAGTCATTTTTTCGAAGGCCGAGGCCAAAGTGGAGAAGGTTTTTAGTGAAGTTAAATCGATGGGTTATTTATGGTTTAGGCATAGATCTAAAAACAATCATATCTCATGGTTGGATTGGTGTAATTTTTCTTTGTTGTAAGCTCTTGTTTGGGTCCCTGCTCGGTTTTCGGGCTTGGGACGTTGTTTAATGAAGTTTTCTTTTCAGATACAAGTTGCATTTTATCAAAAGTTTCGCTTTCTAATGTTGGAAAAATAAGAAAATGTGGAGACTTTTTCACAAAATCAGAGCCGAAAAAAAAAAGGTGTCTTTTAGTCAAGATTTCACAACAAATGCATGATGGAAAGAAAACATAGAAAGCCTACAAAGGCAATCGGATCACATTATTTGCACAATACGGTTCTGTGTGAAAAAAAAAAACCGAGCCAAAGGGGTATCAGAAAAATTAAAACAAAACAAAACATTGGTGTTTAAAGTAATGAAAGGATGACCCACATCTTTGTATGATACTAATATTATTGAGTCAATAGTAGATAGAGTTGGAGCCGTCTCTTTATTTTACTACTAGGTTATATACCCGTGAACTTCACGGGTTATGTTAAAAAATCTATATCTATAAAAGTGTTTTTTTTGTATGATTAACTCTTCAGCACAATAAAAGTGTTAACTACATGAATAGTTCGAATCAGCACAGGTTTGATTGTCACGTTGTTATAGTAATTCTTTCAATTGGCTATTACCTACATAATAAGGACATGTTCTTTAATATTTTGGACGAACAATCAATATTAGAAACAATAGAGAAATAACAGTATATAAACAGTGACAACTTTAAACATGTGAATGAGAAATATGGTTGGCTTTTCTAAATTGCATTACCATTTTTACCCAGTGACCCATTAGCCAACCTACATGACCCGCTATCCAAAAGAGTAGTCAAAAGTTCTTCAACATATTTTTGCTCACATAAAATTACTAATACACTAATTATCTTAAAAACTCAAAACAGGGACATGAAACTGTTATTGTAACATGTATAAATATATCTAACTAATCCTAGGACAAAGTAGTAGTACAAACATGATTTGAACCTGCATCATTCAATTACTTGCTTGTATGCAGCAAAAGGGGCGGGGTCAAATGAGTTCGGGTCATAACATGTAGTTTCAACGGGTTAAGTTACCCATTTCACCCACTTGTCCTGTCTTCCTTTCCGCTAATATGTGGTGTGAAAGGTTATGGTGTCAGCCAATAAACTATTTATCCGTGCATATTTTTTATTAATATTCAAGTAAGAACGATTTAATCGTCTGAACGCAAAATAGTATATTAATATCACACTTTTAGCAGTATAAACAGTAAACAAATTAATATGTTTGAGCCATACATGTTCTTGACAAAAGACCAGCAAGTCAAAACTGGTGTAGGTCATGTAAATATGGTTGGGCTTAACCCATCAACCCTTTTTGTTCATTTATTTACTTTCATAAATTATTGATACGATAAATATGAATACAAAACTACATATAATAATCCATATAAAAAATTAATAGTCGGTCATCTTGTTACACCCTTAAAAAGAACAAAAAAGACATTGTTAATATAAAAAAGGCACCTTGAGTAACATATCTGGATCACCGCGAGGTAGAATAGGCATATATGATCCTATAGAGTTAGAACATCACCCACTGATGGGAAGGCCATCTTTACCCATGCTTATGTGTAATTATTAAGAAGCATTCTCAGCATTTTGCTTTCATCGTTAGAGGGTGCATATACAAATTCATGCAGCAATAATTAACTCCACTTCATATAAACTGGCGGTACAGATACAAATTCACGGTAGTTGACACTAAGCCTTTGAATTAAGTAAACTGACAAAACGGATACAAATAAATAGATTATAAAGCTAATATGAGGATCAAAATTTAAGTTATAAGTAATCTGAAAACAGCTGCAAAATGAACATGCTAACCTTAAACCCCAATAACCGTCGGAGTCATGACTACCATCACCAAACTCTGATGTCCGCCACCAAATCACCATTAACCGTTTCGGTTATTGATGCGGATAGAGGTCATCATCCAAACCACATGTCCCTAATGGGGTGTAGTCAAATGGGTCAAAAGGTTTAAAGTCAGCCAAATTATATTTTTAATTAGAGTTAATTACTGTTTTCGTCCCTATGGTTTGTCAAAAATCACTATTTCAGTCCATTAGTTTAAAAATTGCGATTACAGTCCCTGTGGTTTCACTTACGTAACAATTTCAGTCCATCTCGTAACCATTTCAGTCCCTGTACTTACAGAATACATGGATTGAAATGGTTACAAAATTGAAACCACAGGGACTGAAATGGTTACGAAAGTGAAACCACAGGGACTGAAATCACAATTTTTAAACTAATAGACTGAAATAGTAATTTTTGACAAACCACAGGGACGAAAACAGTAATTAACTCTTTTAATTAATAAAACCACATTAATCATTCTATATAATCATATATATTATTCCAAGGATACAGGTTTGTTAATCCCAATGGCCATCAAATAAAAAAACTAATCGAAGAATAAAATGTTTTCTAAAAATAGCTATAATAAGACGATGAACGAAAGCGAGAATGTACATGATTGAGGCACTTCAAATGCCACACATTGTGTTTCAAAACTACAATATGATGGTCATAGAGGTGCAAACTATGAAGTTCTTCTCTAACAGACTCTATGTATGCACTATGTTTAGTCAAAAATTGGATTGCAATAACCTCCCCATTAGCCTTAACGGCTAGCCCCAAAACAACACGTGAATCACCAGCATTTGCAACGTAAAGTCTTCCATTTGCAATCACACCAAATAGACATCAATATTGTTGGTTCAGGCTTGGTTATACACACACTAAATACACACACGAAAACTCACGTAATATGGATTTTGTTAACTGCAAAAACTAACTTCATTAATTTCAGAATTTACATTAAATAAGAAGCAAATAAACTTGATCCTAAAGCTAAGGAGGAAACCCACGTACTCTCCTACTTACTCGGTCAACACACTGACCCACTCACACATTAATAATTAATATTAATAAAACAAAATATTCAAAGAAACTAATTTGCAGCAAAAGCTCTCAAAGATTTCACGTCCAAAATTGCATGGTTAAAACCTTTTAACCCATGGACCATCTAGTCTCTTGACCGCCAAGCTGCTGACCCGTTTGACCCGCAAAACAAACCCGAATAATCCAACAATCACCCCCTTAATCGGTGTTTGTTTACGCCTTCATCGCAGCACCGAATCACCTCGGTTTCGAACCACTATGACATCTAACGGACACCCGATCTTCACCTCGATCACGTCCAATGTCTCGATTCAACCCGAATAAAACACCACGCCCGTAACATGTAACATGGCATCACGCTGGAAACGTTCACTAACATCACGACTTTTTCACGGATCAACGACCTCTCCCCGGTCACATCTAAAGCCACCCGATTGAACTCCAACGCCATAATGTCACCACCGTGTTCTTCTCCAATATCTTCCTTTTTACGACCGCCTTTGTTCAAGAGGCCACTCCACCGACAAAGAAAACAAGCCACCCGCTTATTCCGTTTTCTCAACTTGCCAAACGAGACGAATCCAAAGCCACCTGCTTTGACGGATCCATTCTGCCCGCTTTTCACGCACTACGCCGGTCTCCTCTTATCACGAACAACACGATCAAGGCACCTGCGACACCTGCTGTTGTCACCGGATATATTCCAGTTGCTCAAACCCGCAACTAACATCCGAACAGCCCTTTATCTTCCTCCTTTAATCACCACTAGCAGCCCCGGAAAACATGTGTTTATCACCGGTCACCCCCGTCGTCTTAACCGGTACATCTACCACAACAACGGCCTACCGAAAACACCATAACGCCTCCGTCTTCTGCTGCATGTTGTTCTACCGTATCATGTGTGTTGTAAAACCCCCTGATTGCAACCCAAACCAGTAGCCCAAACCTGTGATTGTCGACCCACCTGCGATTCCGCTGCAATAGCAGCCCGCACCCGAAGGCTTCTCCTCCCTACCGAACGGTCGACTCTCAAAACGGCCCTTGTTTAACCTTCGCTCTGATACCAATTGTTGGTTCAGGCTTGGTTATACACACACTAAATACACACACGAAAACTCACGTAATATGGATTTTGTTAACTGCAAAAACTAACTTCATTAATTTCAGAATTTACATTAAATAAGAAGCAAATAAACTTGATCCTAAAGCTAAGGAGGAAACCCACGTACTCTCCTACTTACTCGGTCAACACACTGACCCACTCACACATTAATAATTAATATTAATAAAACAAAATATTCAAAGAAACTAATTTGCAGCAAAAGCTCTCAAAGATTTCACGTCCAAAATTGCATGGTTAAAACCTTTTAACCCATGGACCATCTAATCTCTTGACCGCCAAGCTGCTGACCCGTTTGACCCGCAAAACAAACCCGAATAATCCAACAAATATTCAATAGCAGCTACCTGCGATTTCACCACCATTGTCAAGAAACAATTGATACAAACCATTCTTCTGTCGCAGCTGCATGATAAAATGCCTCTATTGTTTATCTTGCATCTCCGTATGTTTTTAAACTGAGTAAATAAGATACAGAATCATTAGTCGTCAAAAATTAACCAAATCTAGACTAAAGTAAAGTGAAGGTTGATTATGCTTTGCCTTGCATGGGTCATATGTGGAAACTTAATAAAAGTAGGGAAAATGAATACAGATCCAATGGGTCAAAAGTCACGCAAAGTAGATTCACAATGCATAAAACCTCTTAAGTGTATTTTATTTTAAGTATTAGATTATCATTAAAGGACTATAGATTTTCAATCATATTTGAAAATAAGGTAAAATACAAAAATTGTTTGCGGTATTTACACGACATGTTTTGACTTAAATTCAAATTATCTATTTTTACCCCCACCTGTAACTCGCCCATTTGCCACCTCTAAAGAGTAAAGTTCGGTAAGTATTCTAATTGGTAGATATTACTTGCATCTTTTATCTGTACCTTTAATCGGTGCTTAACCTGAGCTGGAGGGGCCATCACATACATCAGAAACACTTGAGATTACATGTGTAGCAGCAGATGGCTTACTTTGTGAATGCTCTCTAGATGCAAAACTCATCTGAGTCTGATTAGTCGAGGCCATAAGGTTTTCCAAGTTAGCATCTAAAGACGCTTGAAGTGTCTGAAACAGCCTGGATCATTGGTTTAAGTTTTTACCCATAAAGTTAAAATCTATAATAAACTATAACAATATTTCTTTCTTTCTACAATACACACCGTTACCAGTTTTCTTTAAATATGTCATGCACTCATGATGAATTTTATCTCATGACCTTTTCTCTATAACTAAATCATAGTTAACAAAGATCTTTTGATTCCAGATTAAGTCTAGTGTAGTGTAATTGTAACCACACCAAGAAAAAAAATTCAAAAGCATCAAACTTTGTGTTTTACACATATCAAAACCGAGTTTCCCCCCCACCCCACAACAACATTGACAGACAATGTCACATTGACACAAAAGAAAACATACAAATTCTTAACTATAATCATTTTTTCCTACCTTAACCTCACATAATGACTGCCCTGCATATCTCATTTCCATGATCAAACTGATCTCCAAATAACATCATATATAACCAGATTATATTATAAAAAAGAGCTCAACCAAATAAGATTTTGATCAAAATACTCAAATTAGTACCATGTAAACCCAATATTTGTCTGATTTTGACTTGAAAAAAAGTCTTAGTCCATATTCCACCAGCACAAAGAGGGCGACCTGCCATTTGGGCTTTATTATGTTTTTGAAACAATGGAGGTCTGCTCCTGCAGCCAACCTACAACATAAACACAAATCCTAATTTCTAGTAGTCCTCGGAGAAGTTCCAAATTAGGGGAATCGAGAAACCTACCATTCGATTTACCCTCACTATTGCTATGAAACCTAGCCTCTCTGCGAAAGCAAAAGCAAAAACAATATTAAAATTATAACCATACCTCAATTACTGGACTATAAATTTTTTTGATTAAAAAATAAACACTTTCGCTGATTTAAACACCGTATAGAAATATCACATCTAATTTAGTTAAGACTTGTAATCACAACATTAATCAAGAAACCATTATGAATTCAAAAAATCATGGTAAATAAGATATTTACTCACCTGGGTTTGATGAACTGCAGCTCCAATTTGAAATCGTAATGACTTTGTGATGCTCCAAAATTGACAGCTATAATTAGGTGAATCCAAGAAAGCTGCTATTGTATTGCTCCAATATCGAGTGTCATTCTCTGCATCATTGAAGAAGCCCACTGGTCCACCATCTTCCGCTATATCATAATCTCTAACACCATCAATCGAAACATAAATAAACAGAAAAACATTAAGAGATTAACATACATGATCGAGAACAAACTGTAAAAGCTGTTGAAATTGAAGAAAACAAAATCAAGACAAAGGCACAAAAATAGGCGAGCAAAGGGGAGGAACCTAAGCGACAAAGGGGAAAATAAGAACGGTAAAACGACATCGGCCTGTAAAACATACCTCCCAAAAGATGACCAGCAACATGAGGTGCAATCACAATAACCTCCCCTTTTCCTTACATAAGTTCATTAAATATATATTAAAAAATGTGATTTGAACTTAAAAAAAACTGAATCGAAGTATATTAAAAAGGACAATGCTCACCCGACCAATGACAATTCTGAGAATAGGTTAACCTTGTCACATTTTGAAAGCCAGAATCAATATCATAAAGTGTGAACTAATCAAAATCTGATACTTGCTGCAGGTAAATGGATTTAGCTAGATCTGCTGTGGTTAGGGTTCTTCTGCATTAGAATACATACAAAAAAATCAATATACATTTTTAAAACTGATAAATACCAAAATTATTATAGCAAATTGTAAAGTTATTTTAACCTGGATTAGTGGTTGATTCTTCTCCGAATTGCAACAACAACAGTCGCTATCAATAGCTTGAAGAAACCCTAACCGCCCCATCATTCTAATTATCGGATCTAATATTTTTGCTGGATTTGTTCAACGCGTGGTCATCAAACATGAGGACCATGGATACCGGTTCCACCTAATCCGTCTGATGTTGTTACCAGAAAACATTGCAGCCGCTGCTGGAATTTGGGAGAGAAAACATAAAGAACTTTGAAATCGAAATTGAGAGTGAGAGTGAGAGTGAGAGAGATAACGTATGTCAAAGAATTTAAGTGTATTTGAACTTTGCAATGAAATTAGGGTACACTATGGTTAAAACTTTCTCCTAATTTTGGAACATCAGTAGACTTTTTTTTTTAAATTGGTGATCAATACAAGAGAGAAAGAAAAGAATAGAGAGAGAGAGAGAGAGAAAGGAGAGGCGTAAAAGATGAAAGAATAGGGAATTGAGAGAGAGAGGCTTTGAAATTCAAAACCTCTATTTCAAAATTCAAAAGCAGGAAAGGAGAGCATGATCAGAAGGAGCAGAGGGAAAGAAGAAGGGAAGAGAAAGATGGTACGGGGTGTGTAGGCTTTTTGACTCTTTATGTACTGCAGAGAGAGAAAGAGGCAATACTGAGACAGGTGTGGGTTACCAAAGCTTTGACCTTTCCTTCTTTTTAGAAGTGAGTTTGTGGTTTAATTAAACATAAAAAATAAAAATAAAAAATCTCACAAAATTACACATCAGACTATACTAACGTGGAAGGCTAGAATTTTGACAAGTGGGATAAAAATAAGGTGTCAAAGTTTTCCTTTATTATATAGGAAGATTCTTGATTGTTACATTTGGTTTAAAGACACGTTTAATAGGCCTCCTTCCCTAGAATAATCTATACTATATAATAAAAGAAACTACTTTAGGCCCTTTCTTATGGATAATTATAATTTTAGTTTAATCTTTTTTAATTAATTATAATATCATATTATTAATTAATATAAGGATTCCAATTATTCAATATTTATATAATCCGTTTGATTCAAAATTTAAAATATATATTAATAATAAAGATATTAGATAATTAATAAAATAATAACACTGGCAAAAAATAAGGTAAATACGTAAATTATGATATACTAATTTTATCATTCATAAAAGTTTAATAATAACATTTTTTTTAACCCCTTTGGACCCCAACGTCTTTTTTTCTATCCCTTTTGGCCCCTAAAAGTAAATGGATAGGGTTAGTGTTAGGGGCCAAAAGGGTTAGAAAAAAAGACGTTGGGGGCTCAGATGTTAAAAGATTCGTTTTTTGGCTAAAAGAGTAAAAGTGATTTCACCACAGGAGCCAAAATCGTAATTTACTCTTGATATTAACTATATATTTGAACGTTTTGTTTAGTTTGGCATCAAATAGATTTTATGAAACTTAAAATAAAATTAACTAATATTATTTATCATTTCTACATTTACAAGTTTTAAATAAATGGTTAAATTTATTAAGACTTCGTTACATTTACAAGTTATAAATAAAGGGTTAAATTTATTGAGACTTTGTTAACAAATTTTACTACAATATAATAATCTATTTATATCAATATAAATATATTTTTATAATATACTATATAATAAAACATTAATTAATGTGTGACACCTGTCATTCATTGTAAGTATCTATTTTATGAT
This sequence comes from Helianthus tuberosus, assembly GCA_030545235.1. Lineage (NCBI taxonomy): Eukaryota > Viridiplantae > Streptophyta > Magnoliopsida > Asterales > Asteraceae > Helianthus > Helianthus tuberosus. Next base: position 2,685,590 of record CM060407.1, read on the forward strand.
TTTATCGCCTCACTTCCAAACTTATCTTATATTAATTAAATAAATAAATGAATAGTGAGCTAATATTAAATTTGATCCTACTTTAAATTTTTTAATACCATTCTTCTATTTTAAATTTTGAATACCATCCAACTTTATTATTTAGTATAGGAAATTACATTTATTCAACCGCGTAATACACATATTTTTAAAGATGTAACTTTTTTATTATTTGTTATATAAAATTACATTTATTCAACCCGTGTAATAAATGAAGTTTCTTAAAGATGTATTATTTTATTATTTGGTAAACAATATTACATTTATTCAACTCGTGTAATACAAGTGGTTTTAAAGATATAACTTTTTTATTCGGTATATAAAATTATATTTATTCAACCCGTACAATATGGTTCTTATAAATATAACTTTTTTATTATTTAATATATAAAATTATATTTATTCAACCCGTGCAATAAAAGAGGTTTGTAAAGATATATTTTTTTATTATTTAGTATATAAAATTACATTTATTCAACCCGTGTATTACACGGGGTTCTAACCTAGTTATTATACTAAAATTAACGAGCTTTTAAAGTTAGAGGTTGCTTTAAATCTTGGACACTAGAATTATTTACTTTTTATCAATATTTCAAAATTTTGAAAGAAAAAACAAAGAGATATGTTCTTCGTAAATTCTCGTGAAAAATTAAATTAAGTTGAGCTTAAACGATTATGAATATTAATGCTAATTTACTAAGCAAGTTTAAGTGTAAATTTTACGTATCGAGCTTAAAAAGGCATGCGGGCTCAAAGGAGTTTGTTATTTTTATTTTATACTTATATATATTTGTACTAGGTTATAACCTCATGTATTATACGGGTTGAATAAATAAATTTTATATACTAAATAATAAAACAATATATCTTTAAAAATCTCCTTTATTGTACGGGTTGAATAAATATAATTTTATATATTAAATAATAAAAAGTTAGTACAGGTTGAATAAATGTAATTTTATATACCAAATAAAAAAGTTATATCTTTAAAACCACATGTATTACACGGGTTGAATAAATGTAATATTGTTTACCAAATAATAAAATAATACATCTTTAAAAAACCTCATTTATTACACGGGTTGAATAAATGTAATTTTATATACCAAATAATAAAAAAGTTAGTAAATGTAATTTTGTATAGTGAAAATAAAAATATTTAATATATTAATACAAAATTTGGTTTTCGTCATAAATAATTTGTTTTATTTAAAACTATTTTAAATTAACAATTTAAAATTTCGGATAGTATTTATTAGAAAAAATAGAAGAATGGTATTCGAAATTTAAAGTAGGATAAAATTTAATAGTAGCTCATTATTCATTTATTTATTTAATTAATATAAGACAAGTTTGGAAGTGAGGCGAGAAAATCATAAAATAAATACCTACAATGAACGACAGGTATCACACATTAATGTTTTATTGTATAGATTTAGATTAATATAAATAGATTATTTATTGTAGGAAAATTTGTTAACGAAGTCACAATAAATTTAACCCTTTATTTAAAACTCCGTAAATGTATAAATGATAAATAATATTAGTTAATTTTATTTTAACTTTCATAAAATCTTGTTGATACCAAACTAAAAACAAAACGTTCAAATATATAGTTAAGATCAAATTAGATAACCAAGTTTGAATTTGAAGTAAATAGATAAATATAAAAGTAATAATAAATTCAAATAAATAATATTATAAATGAGAATGAGATTAAACTAAATAATAATTATCCATAAGATATTAAACTAAATAATATGTAGTATGAGTGTTATCTATAATTAACTAGAAGAGATTAAACTAAAATAATAATTATCTATAAGACATAGCCTAATATGATGACAAGTCTTCCCCAAATGGTTTCTTTTATTATATAATATAGACTTATTTACATAATAGCAATTATGCAAAAATGTTGATAAAATTAATTAAACACATATATTATGGTGTATATAATAAATATGCATATAAATAAAATAATTTAATAGTTAATAAATAATGAAAGATTCGAGTTAAACTCAAGCTTGAAAAACTACAAACGAATCAACCTTTAGCCTCAAAGCTAAAACTCGAAACGAGTCTAGGTCGAAGTCTCTTAAGTTAAATGGGTTGAACATGAACTCAACCCAACATAACTCAACTCGTCCAGTTTACACCCATGTAAATATCTACAAATGGGTTTTATTATATTTACACGTGAACTATGCAACAGTGGCGGATCTAGAAAACTTTCATAGGGGTAACGTCTTAAAAGAAAGGGGTAACGAAATCGAAAAAACGTTAAAAAAATGTCAAACTTTTCCAAAATTTACACTACCGCCGGATCGCCAAGGGGTAGCGGAGGCTACCCTTCTCATATGGTACATCCGCCCCTGCTATGCAAACAACTTCCATTTTCAGTGTACACGAGGTGGTATGTGATAGTGGTTTATGATGGTGGGTGATGGTGTGATACACCGCTGCAAGGGGTGTATCACGCATGTTGGGAATGGAAAGGGTGAGAGTCGCTTTATGATGGTTGGTTTTGTTTTAAGAATATAGCCGTTGAACGACTATATATCCGTTGGGGGCAACTTTTTTAATATATATATATATATATATAGTGGAGGGTTCAAAAGAGAAGAAATCTTTTGTAAGAATAAAAAAGAACAAACTTCAACCAATAAGAATGCTTCATTTTACTTCATTTAATTTTTGTATTTAATATGGGTGTAAGGGTATATTGGTAAAATTAGATAGATCATTAATTGTTAGTATTCTTTTTTAATAGCTAACTAAATTAAATTTGTAACTTATTTTCAAAAGAATATATCTTTTCAAAGAAGAAGAAAAATAATTTAAAGTGTAGGATAAATTATAAGGTGTGTAGGATGAATTACGAGTTGTGTAGGATAAATTTCAGTATGTGTAGGATAAATTTCAAAAACATGTAGGATAAATTTTGATGTGTTTAGGCAAAAATTTTAGTGTGGATGATGATAGTCTTAATGACTAATTAATTAGTCAAAAATAATAATAAATGAGATGAGAGAAAAACTATTTAATGTTTTACAATTGTACCCTTTGTTCTTTTTCTTCTCAATTTAATTTTCTTCTCAAATGAACCTCCCCCTATATATATATATAGGGTAGGAATCCTAAGAGAAGTCCACCCTATTTGAGAAACTTGAGAAGCAATCTGGACCACACATTTTCCCTAAGCAAAAAATGCAAAAAAAAGGTGAAAAAATGCAATTTTTTTTTTTGAAAAATCGCAGCTTTTCCTTTAAGGATTAAAAAAAAATAAAAAAAAATTTGGATTTATACACATGTGTATATTGTTAATCTTTTAACTATACATATATGTATATTGTCAATTATACATATATGTATGTGTATATTGTTGATCTTAAACCATAAACACTAAAGCTAAACCTTAATGCTAAACCCTAAACTCTAAACCCTAAAGCTAAACCCTAAAGCTGAACCCTAATTCTAAACCCTAAAGCTAAACCCTAATGCTAAACCCAAAAGCTAAAACTAAACACTAAAGCTAAACCCTTAATGCTAAACCCTAATACAAACCCTAAAGATAAAGCTAAACCCAAAAGTTAAAGCTAAACCCAAAAGCTAAACCCTAATGCTAAACCCTAAATACTATTGCTAAACCCTAATGCTAAACCCTAATGTTAAACCCTAAAGCTAAACCCTAAACCATAAAGCTAAACCCTAAACTCTAATTCTAAACCCTAAATACTAATGCTAAACCCTAAATAACACTTATTTTTCAATTTTAAACATGTATATACATTTATGTATAATTGACAATATACATATATGTATAGTTAAAAGATTAACAATATACACATGTGTATAAATCCAAAAAAAAAATTAAAAAGAAAAACAAATTTATTTCTTAAAGAAAAAGCTGCGACTTTTCCAAAAAAATTTTTTTTGCATTTTTTCACCTTTTTTTTTGCATTTTTTTACTTAGGGAAAATGTGTGGTCCAGAATGCTTCTCAAGTTTCTCATTTAGCCTACTACTTCTCACATGATCCGTATCCTATATATATATATAGGGCAAGGCTATATAGAAAACCCTATATATATATATAAAACCCTAGAAAACCCAACCTCCCGACATTTTTTTTTTTGGAAAAAAATAACACATGTAATATACATGTTTTTAAGAGTTTTGGGCCAAAAAAATCAAAAAAGCGCCGAAGGGATGATTTTAAAAAAAAACATCAGCAATTTCTGTCTTTTGTGCCTAACACATGTTAGGCAACCGGACATTGCTGAAATTTGTTTATTTTTAAAAAAAAAATCCCTTCGGCGTTTTTTTGTTTTTTTTGGCCCAAAACACTTTAAAACATGTATATTACATGTGTTATTTTTTTCAAAAAAAAAAATGTCGGGAGGTTGGGTAAAAATGGGGGGAGATTTGAGTTTCCAGAGTTTTCTAAAAATTTAAGGGTTTTCTGTCTAGCCTTCCCTTATATATATATATATATAGGGAGGGGCTCATGCGAGAACCACCCTTATTGTGAGAACCTTGAGAACCAATGTGAACACAACCTAAAATAGCTAAAAAAACCTAAAAAAAGCCTAAAAAAACCCAACCCCCACCCCCCCCCCCCCCCAAAAATCTAAACCCCCCACCCCCCCCCCCCCCCCCCAAAAAAAAACCTAACCCCCCCCCAAGCTAAAAAAAACCTAAAAAACCTAAAAAAAACCTAAACCCCCCCCCCCCCCCCCAAAAAAAAACCTAAACCCCCCTCCCCCCCCCCCCCCAAGCTAAAATTCTAAAAACTAAACCCCCAAAAAACCTAAAAAAAATCTAAAAAAATAAAAAAAAAATCCAAAATTTTTTTTTTGATTTTTTTAATATTTTTTAGGTTAAAATCGCTACTTTTCCAAGCCAAAAAAAAAATTTAAAATTTTTTTTTTTTTGGGTTCGAAAAGTAGCGATTTTAACCTAAAAAATATTAAAAAAATAAAAAAATTTGTGTGATTTTTAGCTATTTTTAGGCATTTTTGGTGTGTTCACATTGGTTCTCGCGGTTCTCAGAATAAGAGGTGGTTCTCGCATGATCTTCTCTCTCTCTCTCTCTCTCTCTCTCTCTCTCTATATATATATATATATATATATATATATATATATATTCTCACCCTATATATACATCCAACCTTTACCCATTTTATACACGATTCATATCTTAAAAATACACATTATAGCACCCAATTTTCAACCAAAAAACTCGATGGCGGGCTCAAGCAAAAAGAAATTAACGTCCGCTACAAAGAAAAAAAACTAGGCCATGGATCGTACTAATCTAGGCGAACTGGATATGTTTCGTTTACAATACGAACTAATACCCACCCGACCATTTCCCACACAATCGTTTCCCACCCAACCGTATCCACAACACTTCTCCCACCCCAACATACCAACCCAAGTCACAAGCGAATATTTTACTTTATCACCCGACCAAAGCCCCATACACGATAAAATGGTGGACTGTTTCGCGTGTCGCTAGTCTACCTCCCACTACCAAAACATTCTATTTCGTAACCCGGTCCGTGATCCCGGTTTGGACAAAGACTACGAAGAAGAATATGAGGAAGATGAAAAATAAGAAGAGGAAGAATTACAAGTAAAAGCTACTCATGAAGGACGGGTCAAAGAGTCGGGAATCATCAACAAAAGGTTACCTTAGACGGAAGAGGAAGAGGTTGCCTTGGTGAAGACTTACATATTTCCGGTGACAAAAGGGTCGAAATCAACAACAAACATACGTATTTTGGAGATGAGTTATTGTAACGCCTCACCTTTTTTGAAACTTACTTTAATTATAAAGATTATTCGTGTACCTATTTTTGGAAACTTACACCCTTGTCGTAATCGTATTTCGTTTCCGTTTTTGTAATTCGTATTTTTGATCGTGATAAAACTTGACCATCTTATTAAAATTATACTTGTTTTATTTTAATCGTACTTGTTTTACATACAAAGTATATACATTCTCGATACATACAAGCCTCTCTCGTAAAACACATACTTGTACCTTCACAAGCTAGCGTATTTTAAATACGTGTTTTATACTTTTCGTACAAGCGAACACTTAATTTCATCTTCACAATACATAGTCATTCTTTTTATAGGTGTTATATATCAAACTATATATTAAGTATACTAAAAATACCTTCCATTACACCATACATTAAACTAGGATGGCCAAAATCATAAAAGACTTTAAGATGCCTTATAATCGTGATTCATATTAATCATTTCATATTAATTGTGATCATAAAAGACTTTAAGGGACTAGGATGTTTCATATTAAATCATGATTACAGCCCACACGGCTAGACCATTAGTTGATCCACCTTTCTACACTAATTATATGTTCCTATTTAAAATACCTTATAATTATAATGAGCATTAAAATGAAACATTAGGGACTACATGACAATAAAAAAAAGTAAATATGGCAACAATTACTATCGCAACATGTGATTGTATAGTTGTTTTTGCTTTTAATTTTTACCTACCATGAAACATCTTGATTATTTAAATTACACAACAATTATAGGTTTTATATGTCTAGAATAAAAAGGAAAAAGAGGGGGTAATATGGCTGTTAAAGACAGCCTTGTGACCGAACTGCCTTGGGCAGCTTTGGTTGTGTTTTTTTTTTTTATAATAATCTCCCAACTAATTTCATTAATGACCAAACCAATTAAACCCTAATCCTCCCCCCTATAAATACACCTTATATTCAGTCTCTTTTCCATTTTTACAACCCTTAAACACTCTCAAAAACCTCTCTAAACTCAGCTCCAATTCAGCTTACACATCAGAAAGTTTCAGCCATAAAAAGTGAGTTTTAACTCACTTCTACTTCAATTTTCTTCTTGTTTCTTTATTCTTAACACTTGGATAACCTCTAAGAAGGTTTTCACAAGTTTGCTTGGGAAAACTAAGGTGAAACCTCACCATTTTTTAGGTCCAAAGTGCACTTTAAATTATGCTCATTTTTTATCTTGAGTAAACTTCCGTTTTGCTCCCTGTGGTTTAGTCACTTTAATGGTTTTGCCCCAAACCTTTCAAAATAGCCATTTTACTCCCTGATCTTTGAAGGCCTTCATGATTTTGCTCCCCGCCCCTAACTCCATCCAAAGTATTCGTTAAGTAAAAGGGCATTTCAGTAATTTTATAAATGTAAGTATTAAATTCTTTCTTATTAATTCCTAAAATCAATTTGTTTATTGGTAAATCTATTTTTGTCTGTTATGTATCATCAAACACATTCAAAACCAAACCACCAGTACATCACCATTAAGAAATCAATACTAGATCAAATCCCTTAATGTTGATCATTAATTCTAGCATCAAAAACCATTAAGAACACCAATTGGCTGCAACCCTTTTTGTAGTGTTGAAGATTAATGGAAGTAATAACAAGAAATATATAGAAATCAATACTTGGTCAACAGATCCAACGGTGAGAACTACTGGATCTGATGATCTTTCAAATAATCCACAAAATTAGGAATCAATATTTGTAGGACGGGGCAAAGGGGGTTGCAGGGGAAGTTGGGGGTGTATCGTCAGAAGAAAGTAGGTGAGGGGAAGGGATGGTTGTGCGGTGTTGGTGTGTCAGAGAAACAAGAAGGCCGGTGGCCGGCCGGAACTTCTCTGGTCGCCGGCAGAGAAGATGAGAGGGGGTTTGTTGTGTGCCTCTGCACATTTGAAAATGGAATGGGGGTAGGGTTTGGAATGTGTGTTAAGAGAGAGAAGATGAATCTGTATTGTTATTATATATATAATATAATCTTTTATTTATAGTTTTACTAAAATACCCTCAGTTTTATATTTGAAATTACCAAAATACCATTTCAGTTAATAAACAATTTGGATGGAGTTAGGGGCGGGGAGCAAAATCATGAAGACCTTCAAAGATCAGGGAGTAAAATGGCTATTTTGAAAGGTTTGGGGCAAAACCGTTAAAGTGACCAACCCACAGGGAGCAAAACGGAAGTTTACTCTTTTATCTTTCTAAATCTTCATGTTTTGATAGAAAACTTGATGGAATCTTGTTCCCACCAAGCTCACAACTTAGTCTATGGTTGTGGGTTTGTGTTTAGGGAATTGCCATCAAAGTTTTGGGTTCAAACACCCATTTAATTTCTGTTTAAACTTGATATTCGTATGATGAAAACAAGCACAAGTCATCATCTTCTATATGATGAACTTGTGACTTGTGAAGTGTGAACAAATGGAGGCTTTGGCCTTCCAAACTAAGTTACACTTCTTCATTTGAACACTTTTATGATTTGATTAGATTAGATTTACTTTAAAACACCCATTTAATTTATGTTTAAACTTGATAATCGAATGATGAAAACAAGCACAAGTCATCACCCACCTTTCTACACTAATTATATGTTCCTATTTAAAATACCTTATAATGAGCATTAAAATGAAACATTAGGGACTACATGACAATAAAAAAAAAGTAAAGATGGCAACAATTACTCTCACAACATGTGATTGTATAGTTGTTTTTGCTTTTAATTTATGCCTACCATAAAACATCTTAATTATTTAAATTACACAACAATTATAGGTTCTATATCTCTAGAAAAAAAAAAAAGAGGGGCAATATGGTTGTTAAAGACAGCGTTGTGACCGGACTGCCTTGGGCAGCTTTGGTTGTGTTTTTTTTATAACTAGGATTACGACCCGCCGCAATGCGGCAGGGATTCTTTATTTATAACTAAGTCGATCTACGACCCACACGTTATGTTAAACATGTCAGACGGGGTAAAAATAGACGACGTAAAAACGTTCACCCACACACGCACATTGCGTCGTGTTAACTCGCAAAATTTAGAACGAAACGTAAAAACGTTAAACCAAAGACGCACGCTGTGATGTGTTAAGTCACAAAATTTAGAATCAAGCATAGAGCGCAAAATTTGCGGAAAATGAAAACTATAAAGGACCAAAGTTGAAAGTAAAAAAAGTTATGAGGATAGATTGTAAAAGATAAAAAGTTTTGGGTTAAAAGTAAAAAACAAATAGTTTTGGGTTAAAAGTAATTTATGAAATACTTTTGGGTGAAAAGTAAAAAAAAAATCAATTTTTTTTTGGAAAACCCCCAAAGCCAACGTTACGACAACCATATGCATAACAATTTTTTCTTTGAAAAATCCCCAAAGCACACCCCGCGTTACGGCGGGACGTAAAACGGTGTCAAATAGTACTAATGTCACACAACCGTCTTTGACAACCAACACTGACTCGACCTATAATATGCGTATTGCGACGAACCTGTCAAACACGGAAAAATAGAGGTAAAAACGTTGAACCACACATGCACGTTGCGTCGTATCAACTCGAAAAATTTAGAACTATACGTAAAACGAAAATTTGCGAAAGATGAAAAGTATAAGTGACAAAAGTTGTGAAGTTAAATTGCAAATAATGAAAAGTTTTGGGTTAAAGTTAAAAAAACAAATTATGTAGGGTTAAAATTGAAAAAGGTACAAACCTTTGGGTTAAAACTAAAAAATCAAGTTTTTTTTTTAAAAAACACCCAAAGCACAACTTACAAGTCCTTATGTACAAAAAGTTTGCTAATTTATATAGGTTTTAATAATCTCCCAACTAATTTCATTAAAGACCCAACCAATTAAACCCTAATCATTCCCCCTATAAATACATCTTATATTCAGCCTCTTTCCCATTTTTACAATAAGGGGTAACTTTGTACAATAGTAGCAAAGTTTCTAATTTGTTCCATTAAAGTCACTCGATCTTTTTTTTTCTCTTTAAAGTCACTTAACTTTCAGTTGTTGTTCTAATATTGCGTAATTAGTAGGTTTGTAGGTTACCTTGATGATGTGTCAGGTCATTTATTTATTTATTTATTTTATTTCTAACTAGAAGATGACCCGCCGCGGTGCGGCGGGGCATTCATTTCCATTAAGTTGTTGATAGTAAAATAAAAGGTTCGTTTGAAGTTGTGGGTGTATCTCTAAAATTAATACAATATGCGTCTTGTGCGAGATGTTTAGGCCTTGTAGCGAGTGCACCTTGTCAGTTGGCTCTTATCTGCTTCACCTGTTTTAGGAAAGTTGTTAGTACTTGTTCGTAATGTAGTAATATGTTCTTTGCGGAACTAAAGATGGCTGGTGGGCGACATGTGAGTGTACCAATGGTGACGGTGGGTCTCTAGCCTACAAACCAACAAACCGCCGGTGACGACAAATTTCTGCTCTCTCTTGACTCTCACTTCTCTCCATTGTGCCTCTTAGCTCTCACTTCTGTATAAAATGCAAGACCAAGAACATAACATCACTGGCAGATGTAGGTGAGAACAACTGGGAAACAGGAACTGTTCCTAAGAACCTTCATCAATTGTATATATACAAGTTAAATCAATCAGCTTATTCAGTCTAAATCAACACATTAACCTCTTATCGAAATACATAGCTAATAGGTGGTCTCAAGCAGTCAACTTTGTTAAAAGTAAATAAGATCTGAATTCTTAATCATACAATTTTACAATTAAGTAAGCAAGCATTCTGCATACCCAACGCTAAGGTGCTGTTTGTTTTTGCAGACATAAACTGTCTGCAAGCTGATTTCATCTGTTTTCATGTCTGCAACTGAAGATGTGGTCTGAAGCTCTGCAGGCTGAAAATATAAGACTGTTTGTTTTTGCAGATAATTCTAAAAACATGTTCATGTCGAAAACCTGTTCATCACGTGAAATATCTTCCGATAATTCTAAAAACCTGTTCATATCGAACAAAAGCATCACAAATCCGATTCAAAACTTGTTCATGTCGAACAAAATCATCACAAATCTGATTCAAATCATCATAAATCCGATTCAAAACCAGTTCATATGGAACAAAATCATCACAAATCTGATTCAAAATCATCACAAATCCGATTCAAAACCTGTTCATATCGAACAAAATCATCACAAATCTGATTCAAAATCATCATAAATCCGATTCAAAACCAGTTCATATGGAACAAAATCATCACAAATCTGATTCAAAATCATCATAAATCTGATTCAAAACCTGCTCATATCGAACAAAATCATCACAAATCTGATTCAAAATCATCATAAATCCGATTCAAAACCAGTTCATATGGAACAAAATCATCACAAATCCGATTCTAAAAACTTGTTCATATAGAACAAAAGCATCACAAATCCGATTAAAAAATCATCACAAATCCGATTCTAAAAACCTGTTCATATCAAACAAAAGCATCACAAATCCGATTCAAAATCATCACAAATCCGATTTAAAACCTATTCCGATAACTCTAGCAACCTGTTCAAATCTGAAACGTCATCTGTGGTTTGTGGACTTTGCGAGGAATGATGATGATGAAACGATGAGAATGATCGATGATGACGATGATGATGTTGAAGGTTGATGGCAGCTTACACATAGAAAGTTTCAGCCATAAAAAGTGAGTTTTAACTCACTTCTACTTCAATTTTCCTCTTGTTTCTTTATTCTTAACACTTGGATAACCTCTAGGAAGGTTTTCACAAGTTTGCTTGGGAACACTAAGGTGAAACCTCACCATTTTTGAGGTCCAAAGTGCACTTCAAATTCTGATCATTTTTATCTTTCTAAATCTTCATGTTTTGATAGAAAACTTGATGGAATCTTGTTCCCACCAAGCTCACAACTTAGTCTATGGTTATGGGTTTGTGTTTAGGGGATTGCCATCAAAGTTTTGGGTTCAAACACTCATTTAATTTCTGTTTAAACTTGATAATCGAATGAAGAAAACAAGCACAATTCATCATCTTCTATATGATAAACTTGTGACTTGTGTAGTGTGAACAAATGAAGGCTTTGGCCTTCCAAACTAAGTTCCACTCCTTCATTTGAACACTTTTATGAATTGATTAGATTAGATTTAATTTATCGTTATTCATGACCCTCCCACCATTTTCAAGATGGTGTGTGTAGTGGTGAATCTTATAATGAGGTTTTCTAACCTCCATGCTTGACATACATGATGCTATATAACAATACTTGATTGGACATAGTCTATGATATATTATTACCTTATGAATATACCTATTATTATATAGAAACATGGCTGAGTTTGTGGTGTTAATCAAGCTATGATTAATCACATCAAAGATTCTAGAGTACTTGTTATGATTCCAATGGGCAAATTGGGACCCATGAAACCACTTGGTGTCATAAACAAACTTTTAGAACTTAGTTATTACTTTCGTACATACATACTTTATGTATTTTAAATTCTGAATTCCGACTCTAATCATACCTTGAACTCCAACCCGAATACATTCAACCTTCTAATCTCATTCACTCGTCACCACTTGGATAATCGGAAGTATTAGCAATTTTGTGAGTATACTTGAACCCCCTTTTTCGTTTTACTACTTTTTGGGGTGTAACATGTTATCTATTAACTTACACTTAAACTTATTTCGTAATGCACAAACATTCCTTATACATGCTTGCATACTTGATTACTTGATACTTTAAACTTGGGGTTATACGTTTTGTGTTAGACTTATCATTAACTTCGTACGAACCTATCCTTGACATATATAGCGCTATAGGATTAACGCACCACCTGTAGACTTTGGGTTATGTCTTGAGCTTATTGCGTTTCATCATTGGCTTGATTAGTAAAACACATGCCGATTTTATTGTTTATCTTGTATCAAAAGTTTTCCATGTGGAATTGTTTAAACTCATTTTATGCTATGTATGTATGAAAATTGTATACTCGCCTTTGCTTTTGCATTGAACTTTATTTTAAACATGTTACAGGTTGAGGATGACGACGCTTTGAAATTGAAGTAGTGATGACGCATAGATACACACTTAGACGTCTTAAGTTTTAATTTGTTGTATCAATTTTGTAATTGTTTGTTTTATTATTTTCCTATATTAAACATGTTGTATTTCAAGTTCCATGTATGGTAACACTTTGTTATGAATGAATTCAATTCATTTTTAAATCTATTGTCACAATTAGTGTTATGTGTGATGAGCAATCTTTCTTCGTCTCACTCCGATGTTCCGCCATCGGTTGGGGTGTGACAGTTATCGCTCATTTTGGAAAACTACATGATGAAACTATTCAGGGCATGGTCCAAATGACGGCAAATAGATGGATATAAATAAAAAAATAGTCGATTCAAAGTATGCTACATGCAAAAGGTATATTATTTGGTTGCATTTTATTTATAAAATGTAAAATTTATAACATTATTTTTTTACCTTATTATTAATTGTATATTTTTTAATATATTTTAGCTTCGCAACCAACCAAGTGGAACGAATGACGCTAATTTAGTCTAAGGAGCCCAAGCGAGTACCAAAGACTCTACTTGAAGAAAATTGGATTTATTCATTTGAAGGCTTGGGAAATTGTGAGGAATCATGATAAATAGGTACCGGTTCCATTGGTTGATCTTAAGGGCCCAACGGTTACTCGTGGAGGGCGTTCTCAAAAATGATTAAAAACGTCAATGGTAGAAAATTACACAACCTAAATGGATGGGTTATTAAGCAACATTCCCGACATTAATTTAAATGACGACCCAACCGATGACACAACACCAACTAGGCCGCAACAAAGGAAAAGTTCAAAGGGAAAGAAGCTTGGATGGATTCCATAAACAAATTCAAGTTATCAAAAATGTTGGACATGGAGAAGAATAGATAACGACGCAAGTTGTTGGCAGATACAAAGTTAAAAAGAGAAGAACAATACATGAAACACTTGATTGATATCGAGAAGAATAAAAGATTTGAACGTTTTGAGACAACGCACGAAAACTCCGAAGAACCGTATCGGTTGATTTTCATAGAACGCAAACTGGAAATTTGTCTGCCACTCTGCGAATAGCTAGATAGAGTGTGTGTTGGATATTGTATAGAATAGAGTGAAATCCAGTACGAAACCAAGGTTCTGTGATGTAACATTACCTTCGTACGAAAGGAGTGACTTCGTACGAAGGGACTGCATGTTAGGTTTGTACTGAAGATCCAAGACCAAGCAGCTTCGTACGAAGGCCCAGATGCAGCTTCGTACGAAGCCATGAGCTCTATATATAGAGGGCTTGGGTCTTGTGTTGGATAAGCTTTTGGTCCCTGAGGGGAAATGCTGTCCAACTGGTCTCGTGGTGCTGTAACGTTGGATTATCAATAAGAGACCAGATTATAAGTGACTGCTCGGTGTTCTATTCCATCTTCTACTTATTTCTTATCATTTCTTATCACCGAACACGTCGTTTCTGGACCAAAGCTGCGTCAAACTCGCCGAATCCTATTTTCAGAATTGGTATCAGAGCTACGGTACCGATTCAATTGATCTAACAGTTGATTGAATCACCTACGCTCATATATTTTGGTTGTGTAGGGAGTTTAGACGTTAAACATTGAATAAACATTAAATTGAAGGTCAATTCACGGATAAAATTCGAAATTGAAAACATCATTCTGTTCGGAATTGATTTTAACACAATCCTGTGAAATTTCATCATGAAATTCAAAGAAATGAAGACTCTGGATCGAAATTTGTGTTTGAAATGTGTTCTTGGTGACATCAGCTCAGCTTCGTACGAAGGCATGGCTTCGTACGAAGGGACAAAATGATACTGTTATATATGTTGTGTTCGTACGAAGGCACATGGGGGCTTATAGCTTCGTACGAAGGGACACTTGGGTTTGTCATTGTCAATTCAATCCAGGTCTTTAGCATACAGATGATCACAGATTGTGGGGTAGTCATGATATTGGTGCTTAATGTTTATCACTTAGGTTGTCTGACTATTTATGGGCCAAAACTGTTAAATCCGCATAGATGCAAAACTGACATCTGGTGGCAGAACTGTTATATTTTTCATGGAGTCGAGTTTTTCAGAGATGTTAAAAGACTGAATTGCTCAGTTTGAAGGGGAATTCAGTAATGAGACGTCAGGATTTGCAAAAATGAGGGGGAATCAAAATTTCATTGTCATATATTGATATTCCGGCATTTTTGAAATTCGTGACACTGCAACAGTATTTGGGTGGTTTCGACTTCAGAAGTGTCCGGGAATGTGAATCTGATTGTGGATGATAGCTTCAGAGATCGAGATTTTCCGAGAGGGTGAATCTGATTGTGGACGAATGCTTCGGAGATCAGTATACTTTCCCAGATGGTTCGTTATCCAATGAAGATTTGCTAATTGTGGAGAATACCGTTTGAACGGATCAGTCGTTCTGATGGTGCTTAAAAGTGATCACGGAAAACGGGATATTAGATCTTCAGGGGGAATTATCAATTTGAAGTTAATCAATGGGGTATTTGAAGTTTCTATCAATTGTCGGTTGAGTTTTTGTACATTCTTAGATCGAGCAAGCGGAATGCGAGATCGCGGTACTTAAACGTCATATCAAAAACTGAACTCGGATGTGGTTAAAGTTGAAACAGAGATTGCTGCACTGTTTAGTTTCAAGTTGGTGATTATTCGTGAAGGTTGCAGCTTAGCAAATCAGAGGATGAGTCGGGAACTGTGCACACATAGACCTGAAGATTTGTTTTAAGGGGAATTTGTGCATTATTGTCAAAAGCAAACCCGGATCATCAATCAAGGGGGAATTTATTGAAGATTTGAAGATGCCTGCAGAATTTTCAAACACAGCTCAAGGTTTTGTGACAATTCGACAATGACAGCCGAGGGGGAATCTATTGGTGCATATTTCGTACGTCTGCCTATGTGTGAATAGCTAGATAGAGTGTGTGTTGAATATTGTATAGAATAGAGTGAAATCCAGTACGAAACCAAGATTCTGTGATGTAATAGTACCTTCGTACGAAGGGAGTGACTTCGTATGAAGGGGCTGCATGTTAGGTTTGTATTGAAGATCCAAGACCAAGCAGCTTCGTACGGAGGCCCAGATGCAGCTTCGTTCGAAGCCATGAGCTCTATATATAGAGGGCTTGGGTCTTGTGTGGATAAGCTTTTGGTCCCTGAGGGGAAATGTTGTCCAACTGGTCTCGTGGTGCTGTAACGTTGGATTATCAATAAGAGACCAGATTATAAGTGACTGCTCGGTGTTCTATTCTATCTTCTACTCATTTCTTATCGTTTCTTATCACCGAACACTCGTTTCTGGACCAAAGCTCCGTCAAAGTCGTCGGATCTTGTTTTCAGAAAATTTGTGCGAAGTGGAATTGGCCATGTAACTTTTAGGTTGTTTTTTATTTTCTTAAATTCGGCAGTTCATTTATTTATTTATTGCAACGTTTTTTTAGGTTATGAAGTTTTATATTTATTGTACTTTTTTAAGTTTAATGCAATTTTTATTTATTTTTCTTTCATATTTTATTTTAATTAAAAGATTAAAAAAAGTTTAGTAATAGAATATAATAATCATTGCAAGTGTGATTAGTAAAATGTGATGAATTAAGATGTATGATTAGAATGTATGATAGATGATAGTATCATAACCACCCCTTATAGAATCTTTTAAGTAGGGGTGAGCAAATTAAACACCATAACCGATAACCGAACCATAACCGACATAACCGAACCACTAATAACCGATAACCAATATAACCAATGGTTTTGGTTACGAAACTTTGTATAACCGCTCAATCGGTTATGGTTATGGTTATGAAGCTTTGGTTAACCGAATATAACCGAAACCGAACCAAAGTTGTGATGTTAACTTTATATAATAGATTTGTGTTTTACAAAACCATATAGAGGGTTTTTACTAAGATAAAAGTATGTTAGTAACAAAATAATCTTGATGTAGATGTCATTTATTTCGATAAAGAACTAAGGTGTTATGGTCATAATTGTTTTTGTTTGAGAATTACCTTATTAAAAAGAACTGTAAATCAGTACTTTAACCAAAAAGTTTAGTCTTCGTTATCTTATAAAATAGGCTCAAGCTAAGTTCAAATCATGCACAACCCTATTTATTTCAAACCTTGCTTGGTTACTTAACCGAAATTAACCAAAACCGAACCATAACCGACTTCATAACCGATTAACCATAACCGAAGTTTGGTTATGGTTATGATTACCAAAACTCCATAACCGAACTAGCGGTTATGGTTATGGTTAATAGTAAAAACCGACCCAAACCGACCCATGCACACCCCTACTTTTAAGTTCTATATTAAACATGTTGTCGCCATAGGTTCACAACTTGCATTTCAATAATTTAATAATGGTTTCTTACTCTTAGAGCATTTAGAGTGGTGGCCATCACGTGAGTCGTGACACCCATTCTATTCTATATCCTAACATTTTCGAAGGACATGTACAGTAGATTTCTTTTTTTTTTTTTTTTTTTGCTTTTTGACTTTTTCTTTATTATTTTTCTTTAAACTTTTATCCCTTTAAATTTCAGTGTTAACAATTTTAACCTCTTAACTTTCTAAAAATTTGGTAATCAAGTTTTACGTGTTTATTTTATGTACGTGTTTCTATAAATTTAAATTGATTTACGTTTAGACGTAAATTTTTCCCGTTAATAAGTTGGGTCAAATATAATATATTCCTTATGCTTATTGTTATGTATATTTTCTGTTGGTTTACGTTTTGATGCAAATTTTTTTTCTATAAAAGAGCCGGTTAAAATATAATACGTTTTCATGCTTATTTTTATGTATATGTTCAAATGCTCTACGTTTTGACATAAATTTTGTTCGGAAACACGTCGAGTAAAATATAATACGTTTTCATTAAACGCTATAAATTCAAGTCACTTTACGTTTCGACACCGACACAACACGCCGTAACTATTTTCTTACATGCTAATTTTTATGCACGCGTCGGTATTACTTTAAGTTGGTTTACGATTCGACGTAAATTTTCTTCGGAAATATGTGTCAAATATAATTCGTTTTCATGCTTATTTTTATGTATGTTTTCAGTTGGTCTACGTTTTAATGCAAATTACAATTAGCAAGTTTTGTGGATAGTGTTTTTATCCTATTAACTTTTTGTTTCTTTCTAGATTTTTTTTTCTGGACTTTATTATTTTTATTTTTTAGTTTTCTTTATGTTTAGTGTTTTAGTTTTAGGTTTCTTTTCATTGGAGCTATATTTAAGATAATATTTACGTTTTCATTTACAATTAATTTAAAATCAATTCACCCTGCTGTCCAATTTAAATTTATTTTATTGGTTTTCGGTCGATGTAAAACATGTGTCGATATTCTTTTGAGCATATTTTTTCGGTTGGTGTACTGAACCAAAATAGATATCGACCGAAACCCCGCAGCGTAGCGCGGGTATTCCTACTAGTTTTAATTAAGTATTTAAGTTATGTACAGGAGAAAATAAATGTATAAAACAATTGTATATATTGAAAACAGACATTTGTTTAAAATTTTGTAAGTATATTTTTTAAAGGGTTACAAGTCTGATATATGTATCAAATGTTATCTACTTTTTATGTAACACCCCAACCCGTAACATGCTGGCATGTCACTATTACAGATATCAAAATCCAAACAAGTTTTAAATAAAAGCAAGAATCAAAGAAACAAAAAGTCTCAAATCCACCAGAAAACCTAAGTCTTATATTATTCAATACTGAAATGAAAAGAAAACGAAAAACTTTAAAACTTGAACTTCATATTACTCTCACTCATCCCTGTTTGCCTTGATTACCTGTAAATACATAAGACAAACACCAGAAAGAAAATACGGCTGAGCCAAAAGTTGGCCAGTAATGGAGAAATCAACAGTAAAAGTAAGGCGGACATGCGGACAGAAACATGAACGATACTAACGTTAAACAAGTCTAGATTTTGGCACTGAAACAGATACTTATATAACTTGAATCCCAAAACTTATAGTGAACATAAACAGATGCATATAATCATATCAAACATATCATAACAGAGACAAGACATACGCGACATCATATACTAGTAAAACAAGTCACATAACATAGAAGCACCCACGAGCCTAAACAGAGGGGTGTTATAGTCCATGTACCGAGACGGTGCGTGTAGGCGTCCACACATTATTCCATCTCAATAGGAGTCAGGAGTCAGAGCTAAGATCGCCTCTAGGGGCCAGGTGCTACACAAGCACAAACTAGAGACGCCATGAACTTTAGTTACGCATCGTCACGATGAGTGCCATGTCGTTGACGCCCTAACGACAAGTCTAAACATATAATTGCTCGGGTGACAGAGTACAAATCTGTATCAGAAATAAATGTATTTTGACATAAGTCTAAAGGGAACATGCAATAACGAGCACAAGGTATAAGGTTTATTGCATGCTATAACATATACTAGTTATATAACAACATGAAACAGAAACTACTAACGAAAACATTCGTACTACAAAGTAACGAATTTGAATAAAAATACTATGATGTCAAGAAAAGGAGTCCGTACCTTATTAGCAAGCAAAACGTAACCAATTGATCAAGTCGACCTCGAAAAATCAAGAACCTATAATCCCGATATAATCCGGATTAGTTTTATGAAAGTTATTTGATTCGTTTGTTAAGAAATGCCCGGAGACCAAAACTAAATCAAAATCCTCAATTAGTAAATTTAATTGACAGATTATGTTTTTAGCTTATTAAATAAATGTATGAGAATGTAATGTTTAACATTAGTTTTATAAGACTAATCATGTTTGAAAATAGGGTAAATCACATTTTTCGTCCTTTATGTTTGTATTGAATTGCAATGGATAGCTTTTAACTTCAATAATTACAGTCACAATCCTTTATTTGGGAAACTCATTACACCTTTCGTCCTTTACCACTAACTAGGTTAAATTTTTTTGTTAAGTCTATTCATTTAAGGGTAATTTTGTAATTTTACCTATTTACTTAATAAAATATATATTTAGAAAAAGAAAATATATTTTATAGTTATAAATCCCTAGTGACAGTAAGCTGTTCAATAAAATGTTATCTTCATCTTCATCTGTTGAGCTATGCAAGAGAAACAACAGGCGTGGTTCGGTGTTGGAGTGACAGGCAACGATGTCACCAGTTTCGCACTCATTTCACATAGCGCATGCTCCTATTCGAATCTTCATCACCACCAGAAGCTTCTGATTAAACCACCGTTGATTTCATCATCATCATCACTATCGTCTCGAACAACTTCTCTAGTTGTACAAGCGTCCGGCAGAACTTGTCAAGATAATAGAAAAGCTCGTCATGCTCGCTCGTATTCGTAAGAAGGTGACATTTATCAACCCTCTCTTTCTAAACCCCTGTAACCTCGGCAAGTTCGTTTGATTTCATCGTGGTTTAGCAAAGACGTGGATGCATGTATATTTGTATAGTATTATTCTGAACTAAAACTTGCCATCGAATATTTTATTAAGGTGACATATTTATATTGTTTCTTTTGACGCATGGTCTTATTATATAGTATATGCCTATTTTGTAAGGGTATTACATTTTAAGCTTCTATAAAAGTTTGACTATTTTATATTTATATTTAAGATTTCGATTTTTCATCAACTTTACAAGATTTTGACTATTAACTTATTTATAATCTTTTGTTGTTTTAGCTTGTTATATGAACTTTTATAAAAGCAAATAAGAATGAATCATAGTCGGTAATGTCAAAATATGATTATGTGTCATTGAAGTAACAAAGTGATTAACTTTTTAGAGTAAATACACTGATAGTCACCCACCCTGGTTTTTTTAAATTTTGAATTCAGTCCTTAGCTTTTTAAAAGTACAGGGCTAATCTTGGTGTTTGGTATTTTATAACGCATTTAGTCTTCAGTTTTTTGCCAAAATTACATAGATAGTCCCTGTTGTTTACACTTTGTAACACATTTATTCTAATTTGAACCTCTTGACACCTTTAGATTTGTTGGATTAGGACTAAGTTCGTTACAAAGTACAAACTACATGGACCATCCGTGTAATTCTGAAAAGCTACGGACCAAACCCAAAATTTAGAAAAATGAAAATTGAGACAATGCAGAGTAGTGGGCTGGAAAACAAGGTCTGGCCTATGAAAAAACACGGTGACTAAGCCCGACTTGAGGCTTATACATTTCATTTCTAGTAATTTTGTTTGATAACAATAAAGATGGGTGACCCGGCCCAACTTCTTTTTTAACCAAAATCTTAATAGTCAAAGCAAATTTATCCACCCTGGTTTTAGTAGTACTTTGTTGGGATTAAAGAATTTGGTTGAAGGTAGAATAAGGGGGTGTTTGGAGTTGAGCTTTGAATGAGATTTTTAGATTATGGAGTTTTGAAATCGTAAATAATCAGTTTTGAGTGTTTGGGTAAAAAAAATTAAAAAAAAAATAATTATTTGCGTTTAGAAAGTTACAAAACGCAGTTTTCCAAAAGCCCCCCCCCCCCCCCCCGCAACAAAACGTAGTTTTCCAAAAATTGATTATTTGCGTTTAGAAAATGATTTTCACTTGTTTATTTTTTAAAATATATATTTGCCAAACACTCAAATAGTTGATTATCTGAGTATTGTGATATCAAGCAACATAATCAAATCCAAACACTATCTTTCAACATCACGTTTTGTTACAGTTAATTATCTGATTCTGATTATTCAAAACGCATAATCTATTTTCAAAGCTCAACCCCAAACACCCTCGGTTAGATTTCGTTTCGTTTGATGGTTCTATAAGGAAGACCTAAGGTAGGTTATAGAAAAGAAAGAACAGAAAAGAAGGATACAGAAAGTAAAGCAACTTTTGGTTGGTCCGGGAATCCAAGATTGGATTTGGTATGGATAAAAGATGTTCGTATGTTATACTATTCAATTCTCGACGACGAATTAATTTAATAGCTCAGATATTGTTATTCATGATATTGATCCGATTCAAGATCATCGATAGGTAATGCATTCATTGAATTGACAGGTGAAAGATTTATCATCTCTATGGGATTAAATCCCGAGTTATTGTGAAATAAAAAAACGATGAGATTATGGAAGTAAATATTCTTGCATTTATTGCTACTGCACTGTTCATTTTAGTTCCTACTGCTTTTCTACTTATAATTTACGTAAAAACAGTCAGTCAAAATGATTAATTACTTTAAATGAAACTTGATTTCTGAATTCTTATCAATAGTTGAAGAAATCAAATGAAAAGTATTCTATTTTTACGTCTTAAATGAAATCAACGGGCTATCATCGGCGGTCTTCTATGAGATCCGAGAGTATGGTAAGTAAGAAATTTATTATTTCTTACTTACCATACTCTCTATTAGTGTTATAATAGTGTATAAAATTGTTTCTAATAAAGTTGGTATACTATATTAGCTTCTATCTTCAATATTAGCTTCTATCTTCAATAGATGTAATTATTAATCCATATATGTAATTGACGTAGGACCCAATTCTAGTTCGTTTGATACATCTATTTATTCCGATGAATCTGAAATAATTGTTTTACTGTTATAGAATATATTTCTCCACTAGAATCCAATGGAATTTGAAAATGAAGATATTTTGATTTGAATTGAAATAATTTTCAAATCAAAAATGCGTTGCAGAACGATCTATAAAACAATTGATACCGTTTCATTCCTCAACTAAATTAGGAGTGCTTCTAAAGTCCACTTCTTCCCCATACTACGAGTGAAAGGGAAAATGTAAAGACTACCATTAAAGCAGCCCAAGCGAGACTTACTATATCAATGTGAATTATGTCCCTTATCTCTATGATAGAATTATTCCATTATTGCTCACTAATAATAGTAGAATTAATGGTCCAGAGTCAAAAAGGGATTCTGGCCGAACACTATTGATGAACCAATCAAATAAATCCATTTCAAAAATTCCTATATTATTTCTAATCGGGAAAGACTAAACACAAGTAAAAGATATATTAAATTACCCTTATTGATAATAGCTAAGAATATTGGTCGTATTTTATTACGACAATCTCCGGAATGGTACGAGGATTTTCAAGATTGGAATAGAGAAATTTATCTAAAGTGCAACTATAACGGTCTTCAATTCTCCAAAACGGAATTTCCTAAAAATTGGTTAATCGAAGGTTTTCAGATAAAAATCCTATATCCTTTTCATTTGAAACCTTGGCACAGATCTAAGCTACGACTCTCTGATAGAGATCGAAAGCAACAAGATGATTTTGATTCTTGTTTTTTAACAGTTTTGGGAATTGAAACGGAATATCCTTTTGGTCCTCCGCGAAAAACACCTTCCTTTTTTGAACCCATTTTTAAAGATATAGACTATAAAGTCGAAATCAGAAAATTCAATTTTAGAATTCGAAGAGCTTTAAAAAAAATAAAAAAAAAGAAGCAAAAGTCTTTTTCTTTATAAAACAAATACTAAAAGAACTTTTAAAAGGAAAGAAAATTCCATTATTTATAACGAGAGAAATATATGAATCAAATGAAACTGAAAGAGAAAAGGATTCTATAATCAACAATAAGATAATTCATGAATCATTTAGTCAAAATCGACCTAAAGGTTTGACAAATTATTCACAGACAGAAGAAGAAATGAAACATAGAATTGATAGAAGAAACACAATCAGAAATCAAATAGAAATAATGAAAAAAAATAAAAAAACAGTAACGCTGAAAAAAAAAATAAAAAGAATAATGGAGAAGCACTCCCAAAAATTTGGAAAATATTAAAAAGAAATAATATTGAATTAATAGTTAAAATTTTCATTGAAAAAATATACATAGATATCTTTCTATGTATCATTAATATGCGCAGAATCGCTCTACAACTTTTTATGGAATCAACAAAAAAATTATTGAGAAATGCATTGACAATAACGAAACAAATAAAGAAAAGATTAATAAAACAAAACAAAATCAAATTGACTTTATTTCGACTAGGACTATAAAAAAGGCTTTTGATAATCTTAGAAATAGTAAGCGGAAGTCAAATATTTTTTTTGAGTTATCTTACTTGTCACAAAAATATGTATTTTTAAAATTATCACAAACCCAGGCTATTAACTTCAATAAGTTAAGATCTATTCTTCAGTACAATGGACCGTCTTTTTTTCTTAAGAATGAAATAAAGGATTTTTTTGGAAGACAAGGAATCTTTGATTACGAAGTAAGACATAAGAAACTTCCAAATTATGGAATGAATCCATGGAAAAACTGGTTAAGAGGTCATTATCAATACGATTTATCTCAGATTACATGGTCTAGATTAGTCCCACAAAAATGGCGAAATGGAAAAAATCAATGCCAGCCATCTCAAAATAAGGATCTAAATAAATGGTATTCCTATGAAAAAGACCAATTATTTGATTACAAAAAAAAACAAAATTTGAAAGTCTATTTATTATCAAATAAAGAAGAGAATTTTCAAAAAAAAA